>OY992533.1:107527152-108767757 GCA_963921185.1 Dasysyrphus tricinctus
CCATCGACAATGAGGACGGCAGCAGCAGCAGCGATGAGGACGCCCAGAATTCTGATGGAATATAGTGGGTGCTTGGTTATGGGCATGGGCATGCATAGAATGCTGATGGAATGGAATTCCTTGGAGCAATTGAAGGGGTGGATAAATTAGAGTAAGTACCCTTGCAAGGAAAAAGGGTTGCAAATCGCCCAAAATTTTACTTTCCTGTGTATAGAAATCTTCCATGCGATGGGCATGCGGTATTTTTTTTTTAGTATTCAAGCCTTTGGTGCTGTGTCCTATGAAAGGATTCAATTTATTTTTGTCTGACTAATACGTGGGTGCGTGGAATATAAACATAAAGGTCAAATTGAGTGATGAAAAAGAAACATAAAAAAAAAACATGCTGAATGAAACGCCCTCACGGGGCATAGAAAGGAAACTTGTTTTTGTCCACGGTCCAGCGCAACACCAAAGCCCAACTAATTATTCAATTTTTATGTCAAATGGTTGATATTGGATGTTTGATTTTATATTTCTCATGACCAGCAGCAACTATTTTTTACCATCGCAGAGGGTATGGGCACCGAGAGCAAACTTTTTCGCAACATTCAGCGCCAAACTCCAATTCACTATACAATTTTGATATTAAATGGTTGATGTTGGATGTTTGAGTGCTAACATCACTGTGAAGTTACCAGATCACTTAATTAAACCCTTTTTTGGCAAACTGCAAAATTGGGAATAGAAATGCAAAAAAAATTGCAAAAATGCTGCAAATTCCTGTCAAGGTCCCATTTGCGTGGGTGAAAGTTGCCCTGCTAACTTCACAGACGTGTGCCATAGTTTGATTAACTAATCAATTTTCATTTTAAATGTTTTATGTTCGATGTTCAAAGTAAGATTTACCCCAATGTTTGTGGTTATTTAAGAAATGTGAGGTTTAAAGTTTAAAGTTTAAAGTTTTTTCTTAAAGTCACAAGAACTTCCTTTCGATGTTTTCGCTTTAACCGAGACTAATTTAAATAGTAATTTTAATAATAATGAGTTTTTTACATCTGATTTTAATGTTTACCGAAAGGATGGTCTTTTGAATTTGATGGAACAGACTGGAAGAGGTGTTCTCATAGCAGTACACACTAATTTTGACAGTTCCTTTTTTAACATCCCTAACACCGAGAATATTGAATTGATCTGTGTTAAAATAAATGTCAAACAAAAAAGCATTTTTGTATTGTGCTGCTATTTGAGACCTTGTAGCCCAATTGATAGTTATCAACTTATAATTAATGCAATTGACTTTTTGTGCGAGACAATGGAGGTGCACGACAGCTTATTGGTCTTGGGTGATTTTAATCTTCCTAACCTGACATGGTCACGATCTGAAGATGACTCTCACTTTGTTGCTGAGAATGCTACAACTCAAAAAGAAGTATTGTTTACGGACAATATGACTGATTCTGGTCTTTGTCAGATTAGTGATATTAAAAACAATCTGAATAGGCAGCTTGATCTTATTTTTGCTAATGATGCTAACAACTGCAGCGTTGAGGAAAGTAGCCAGGTTCTTTCCACCACAGACCTCTTTCATCCGCCGTTATCTTTAATTTTTGCTTTCGAACATGTAAATATGAATATTGAGTCTGAGAGTACATATCGTTTCAATTTTCGGAAGGCTGACTTTGTCAAACTCAACGAACTTCTAAGTAATATAAATTTTGATTTAATTTTTAATTCAAACTCAAACAATTGTATTGATATACTCACCACTAACTTTTATTCAGCAATTTTTGAATGTTTTTTCCTATCTGTACCTTATGGACCCCAGAAAAATACATCATCGTCACCTCCGTGGTATTCAAAGGAGCTGCGTACACTCCGAAACTCGCGAAACGGCCTTTGGCAAAAATATTTAAGATCTAGAACAGACAGTGACTACTCCCTTTATCTACATGCGTACAATGAATTTTCATCTCTTTCTAAATTGCTATACGACAGATATATCAATCAAATGCAATTTGATATAATTACAGATCCCAAACGATTTTGGCAATTTGTAAACTTCAAGAAAAAGTCTGATGGTTATCCTACTACTCTTAATTATTTTGATCATTCTTCTAACGATTCTAAAATTATAACAAATTTATTTGCCAATTTTTTCGGTCTTGCTTTTTCCGATAGTAATTTTGAGCCAGATGAAAACTACTTCAACTATTTGAATAGTTGTAATCGAACATCATTAGTTTCAATTAGTATTAATGTTGGTGAAGTGGTCGAAAAGATAAAAAATCTTAAGGATGATTTCTCATCCGGCCCAGACGGTTTGCCAGCGATTGTTTTAAAGAAATGTGCAGCCAATTTGGCCCTGCCTCTGGCTTTTCTTTTCCAAAAATCTCTTTCCTTAGGGATTTTTCCATCAATATGGAAGGATTCTTTCATCATTCCAATTCACAAAAAAGGATGTAAAGCAGATGTTGCAAACTATAGGCCAATCGCCAAATTATCGTGCATTCCTAAACTGTTCGAAAGTATTGTCTTCGACAATGTATATTTTCATTGCAAGTCATTATTTTCCACCAAACAGCACGGGTTCGTCAAAGGTAAATCTACGACCACTAACTTAACAGAATTTGTTTCTTATACTTTAAATGCAATAGAAAATAAAAACGAAGTTGATGTCATTGCCACAGACTTTAGCAAGGCCTTTGACAAAATCTCACACAAAATTATCTCGTTCAAATTAAAGGCTCTTGGTTTTCCTCCTGGTTTTGTTCAATGGATAGAATCATACTTGTTCGATCGTAAATATCGAGTCTTGTTTAGATCTTTAGTATCAGATCCTTTCATTGCAAGATCAGGAGTCCCTCAAGGTAGTCATCTGGGTCCGATTATTTTTATTCTAACGATCAATGACATGGAATCTGTGATTGAGCAATCAGAACTTTCTATCTACGCGGATGACATGAAGATCTTTAGAGCAATTTCTTCGCCTAATGATTCTTTACCTCTTCAGAACGACCTGAATAATTTTTTTGTTTGGTGTCAAAAAAATAATTTAGAACTTAATGTCGGAAAATGCCAAGCAATCACATACTCTCGCAAACGCTCCCGCCCACCACCACGGGACTACTATATCAATCTTGACCTTGTCTCAAGAGTAACAACTATTCGGGACTTAGGTATTATTTGTGATACTGAGCTCAATTTCAGATCCCATTATGACAACATAGTAGCTAGGGCTAACTCTGCTCTTGGTTTTGTCAAGCGTTGGTCTAAGGAGTTTTCGGATCCTTACGTTACAAAATCTCTCTATACAACCTTTGTACGACCTTTACTTGAATATGCAAGCCAAGTATGGTCCCCCTACCACCATGTTCATGTCAAACGAATCGAAGCAATACAACGTAGATTCCTCCGTTTTGCTCTTAGGGGACTCCCATGGGTTGACAACTACAACTTGCCCCCATATCAAGATCGGTTGCGGCTCATTAACCTACAATCTCTGGAAAAACGTCGTGAAGTGGCTGACATAATTTTTGTGCATCAAATTTTATCTGGTGCTACTGATTCTTCTGCCCTTCTTGAGGTAATGAGTATTAACGTCAACTTACATTCTCTAAGATCAGTACCCCAATTCCATCAAGCCCCTCACAGAACTGATTATGGTAGAAATGAACCAGTAACTAGAATGTTGAGGGAAGTGAATTCAAATTCTAATATTTTCGACTATAATCATAGCAAGATCACACAAAAAAAACTTCTTTATGGTTCCTCATTTAACTATTTTGAATAATACAGTAAAGTAATGTTTGCCTTCATTATAACCTTAATTGAGAGAAACTGAAACTACTAACTCTACTAACCTGACAAATGCCTTTAGCATGCTTTTCAATTTTAATTTGCAATTTTAAATTTTAAATTTTAGATTTTATTTTCACGTATAATTTAACTTTTTTGACTTTTCAACTAGCGATCTGCTTTTGCTAGATCCTTTTTTTAATATTATTTTTTTTTAATTTTTTCTATATTTACTTTTAAAATTTTTGTAACTGCTTGTATTAAGCAGACCCAACCTCTTATCTCTCAGTAATAATATCCTGCACATCGCTTTAAAAGGAAGTTGTTGTGCTATGCTGGCAACAACATAGCATAATAACTATCTTTATTTTAACATAATTTAATTTTTAATACATAAATAAGTGCCGATACGACTTGCAATCGAATTTGCGTCGTACTCGGTGTAAATGGACCCCAGCGCGTGCGGTATCTGGGGGGGATAGAGGCGTGGGATTATTTATTTATTTAATGTTCGAAGATCAAACATAGTGCCTTAAACCGTGGAGTTAGGGGAACCTGTCCTAGAATAGCATACCAGGGTAAAGTAGCACACTTCCTTAAAATCCTTTAGTTTTTCTGGAAACACTGCCTACTATAGGGATATGTCATTTCGTCGTCGTTCTATCAAAACTCCCTAAGTCCATTTCTTTCGAAACCGAGAAACCTCTCTTAATTCGATATATTTATTAAAGTATAAACATTTTAGTCCTGTAAAAGGTCTCTTAATCTTATATTGGCCTATATTTATAAATTAAAAAATTCCTTAAATCAAACATTTTCAAATTCCGGTTAGTACAAATCCATAAAAAGTAGGTAGGTACTGATGTCTCAAAATAAATCAAAATGGACTTAGGGAGTTTTCACTGAACGACGACGATATAGCAACGGTTTGATGTTGTTGATCCAATCATCGAAAATTATTGCTGATTGAAGTCACAAATTTAAATTTCAATCGATCCTGCAATCTCAATCATTTTGATAATTCACGATTATCCATTCCAATCCCAATAATTTCACTGAATCTTGATTTTGGAAATCAATACCTTCAAAATTTTCGGATTTTTCAATTTTTTTTGTTTAATCCATCGATATCGTGGTAACGATCCCACCTATTCCAACTAGTTAAGCCGTGTTGTGCAAGCATGTCTTCGTCCCCGCAGCTGACTCTCTTATCTTGTCCGGTATCCCAATTTCTTTTTTCTCTTAGATGTTAGCTATACCTTTCTATTTCTTTTAGCTTTGCGGCTTGGTTTCCCCAAACTATATTTTGACAGAAAAATTATATATTTCGAGCCAATTTCGTCCAATATTGACCTAAAATCACTCTTTCCCGGAGCAATAAAAATTCTTCAAAAATTTCAGTTCAGACTTCAGAGTATTCTTTGTCGACAACGTAGCCATTCTTCAGATGATGACCACAACTATATATTGGTATAAATATTAGACTGTTTCAAAAAAAAGAATTTTAGTTTCATAGTTAAGCGGAAAAAGCCTCTTTTAAAAATTTGAGCTCTTAATATTCATGTTAAGACCTGCCTTATCGCATCAGATTTCGGTTTACCATACAATTTGTATGAGAGAAAATACCTGGGGCCTAAACTACAAGGCTAATACGATTTGAAGACGATCAGACTTGTGGCAACAACCATCAAAAGTTTATCCGACCATTGGAAGGAAGAGTATAAAGGACAGTCTTATCTTTGATTTCATATCCCCAGTTATGGAAGTTCTTTGATAGGTAAACTTTGTCAAAAATTCAAACTAAAAAGAGCATTTTCGAAAAGTGCAAGCAAACATGAAAAGCTTATCCAAGCAGTGGATTTATAAATGTTTGGACTATAAAGCCATCGGTGGGTATCCTATTTTTTAAAAACCGCGATGGGATAGGAAATTCTACCGTCACTTCTAAGACTAATTGACAAATAATTACACAGGCTTACACGTTTTTTGACATGAACTAGGTAAGACTCGTTCTAAACGAAAATTTTGGCGCTGAGTCCAAATCCGCCTCCGTTTTTCGCCATTAGCTCCGGTTTTTGAGGTAATCCCGTTATAAAATTTAAAAAAAAAAACGGTGCAGGGAAATTACTTCACGGGAAATTCACCTGGGAATTAACTTCACCTCTAGTGGAAAATAATTTCACTCTTTTTTGTGAAGTTATTTCCCACTGAAGGTGATTAATAATTTCATCTGAAAATTGTGTGAGGTAATTTTCCACCTATGATATGATAAAAATTAGACAAATGTAAAATTGCGTTTCTTTAAATCCAGATTCTTTGAATGCAAAAGCAACTTTGCATGCACCCAGCCTCTCACTATACCCCAAGCCCTGTAGTGTGCCAAAGCAAGGGGGTTGCAGGGGGGCAGCATGGCCCCCCATACATACCTCACTGTTTATTCGCCGTAATGCTTGGTGCTAGCACTGTATTTATGTAAGGCAAAGCATTACGTCAAATAAACAGGGAGGTATGCAACCCCTCTTCTTGGACACACTATAGGATTTGGGGTAGGTGCAAGGCTGGGTGTGTGCAAAGTTTATTCTGTATTTTAAAAATCTGAATTAAAGAAACGCACAATCAAGTGAAATTCATTCCCACAAAAAAGTGAAATTATCTTTCAGCTTCAGTGGGAAATAACTTCACTTCAAAAAAGTGAAATTATTTCCCACTAGTGGTTAAGTTTTTTTTATGACAGGCTCTTGCTCATGACTCATGAGTAATAAGCTGTGATTACTTTTATTTTTGCTCATGTTTGTGAGTATTTGAGTATGCTCATGCTCACGGCTCATCCCATGATCCTTCTCATAATTCTCATAAACGGATAAGCTCCTTTCATGAGCATGAGCCGAGAGTGAGCAATTATTATTTTTGCATTAGAATGAAATCACGTTAAAATATTTTTCGGAAAATATTTTTTTTTAAATTTTTTTTTGTCATTTCAAGAATGCAGATAGATCATTGCTTACAACTGCTCATGCTCGTGAAGTCAGCAAAATTCTCAATTATTCTTGGTTTGACTCTAGGATTTCTTTTTGTTGATACCTACCCATGCTCACGAGTATTTGGAAGCCCCTCATGATTATAAGCAAAATATGAGCATCAGTACCAACTCATGGGTGATTTCCTGATTTATTGTAAATCAAAATCAGGATGTTTTGTTTGATAATCTTTCACATTAATTCAATTGCAAAAACCTTAAAACAATAACAGGAAGTGTGTCCATCTGCAGCCAGCTTCCACTTCCACATTTCCATATTAAACAGGAAAGAGACACTATCGATATCAAAATAAAACCAAACAAAAATTTAAGACAAAAGCCCCGAGAAAACAGATGTTGACCTCAAAATATCCGAATCCATATAATATCTGAATCTTCTTTTATACGAGTACCAACATATATCCACCCAAGTAACAAGTGAGACAAATAAAAAATAAAAAAAAAATCAATCCTGGATTTAACTCCAAAGATAAAAGTCCACCTGCCAAATCGGCACAAAAAACAATATTTATTTTCCATCGAATGTCGAAAAAAAGGGTGAAAAAAAATAGTTTCCAAAACAAATCCAACATCGACACTGGTTGAATGTAGGTATGTAGATATACGAACGTATCAACAAAGCATATTGAAGTTAAGTTGAACAAAAACAGGATACATATTTATTTATTCCCAAATAAAAATGATGATCCTTTTGGTCAAAAAATATCACCTGGTCATATGGATTAGCTTCCAAAAAAGAATGAAAGAATCCATAAAATAAAATTGAAAGGATTTGCAAGGTAAAAAGGATTTTGGCAATGATGAGGGTATAAGGGATTTAAAATAAAAGTATACATTTTAAGATAATTCAGGTAGAGTACAGGGAAAAGGTGATTAACCGAAATAAAGCCAATGGTCTAAGAAATTAATTTTAATAAAGGGAAGGAGGTAAAGGTATGTATACCTACAGCTATAGTTTTATCCTCAAAAAATAAACGCAGCATGCAAATCCATAGGTACGGTCTTTCTGACGAGACAAAAGATTGCAATTGGAAGTGAAGAAGATACCCACAGCTACGCGCTGCACTACCGGTCGTTACCGCCGCCGCTTATCCTTTGGAATGGATTTCGTGTGGTCAATATCGATGGCGACGGATTAGTGCGCGTGATTGGGATGGTTTTACCAGAAACAGGTGGCATCACAACGTCGTGGTCGGTTGAACGTTGTAAAAGATTTTTTGTGTGTCTTCTCATTGTCCCATTAATTGAAGGTCCAGTGGATACAATTTACAATAAAAAAAAGTCTAAAGACAACATGGCCCAATGTGGAATTTCATTTGATTTTTTTTTTGGTTTGTTTTTTTGAACATAAAAGTCTCGGTTAAGAGAGAATCACAAATCGTGTTGTGTGCTTAATGGAGCAGGTGGTTAGGAACAAGCAGCAGCAGGTACATCATTATCCCCAGTTGAATGGAGTCAATGCGTCCTATGTGACACTACGACCAGGGAAACTATATAATAAAAAAAAAAACACAATCTGAAGCCATCACCATGCTCCGTTGACCATGGGTGGATGTTGAACGTGCTCCATTGTGCCACACACAACGGCGGCGCCGGTACCGCGAAATGTTTTTTTTTTACTTTATTTGTTGTTGGTATAAATTGTTTCGTACAGAGAAGGTGCAATTATAATCGTTTAACTTCGTAATTGTTTAACTGTTGGACAAGGTGTACCTATACCCGATTGAACCTTTATAGGTATAAGAACAAGTTACAAGACTTGTAGAGAAATTTCAGTGATTATAGGCTATTTAATAAAATGATCTTTTGAAGAAGTTGTCAATACATACAAAAAGTTCCACTAATAGATGACTTGTGATGGCAAAAAGACAACCTACAGAACATGTATGATGGTTAAAGATCGAATAAGTTAAGTTGGAAAATGTTCGATGAACGATAATCCAGTTGCTTGAAACTTTAGTTACGAGCAAATTAGTTTCATAATGACTTGTACTCATAACTTTATTCTAATATCGAAAGGAGTCAAGCAAATTCAACTGACGTTTGATGTGAATGTGGAGAAAAGAACGTAATTTAATGTGTTCATGAAGAAGAACAGCTCGGACATTGCCCTAATTAGTAGGACCAACGTTACCATAAGCTACAAAATCTACATCATAGGCTTCAAAATCATCCGGAAGGACAAGCATGAGGGCTGAAGAGTCACGGAAATCTACCTAAGGAACAACATTTTTCCCACCACCAGCGAAACCATGATCATCAGGTCTCTTCTCTCAGCATGAGAAATATCCACAGCGACCTTGACGTTCTCAACAGAATCCTTAGGAGAAGCACTTATTAACTCATCGATGGAGATTTCACGAAAGGCATCACCTTTGGATGGATACTGCTGTCACCAACGAAGAGAAGACAGTTGCTGACTGGCTGCATAACAACACAAATCGGTATTTATTGGTGGTTATTTCACAGCTTGAACCAATCTTTTCCCAGAACACCATCAAAACTAGAATTTTTATTGCTTCGTCTAATTTATATTCATATTCTTCCGGAAATCAGCAACTTCACCTGTAAAATAGCACGCCAGTCACTCGAACCAAGAAGCTTTTTAACTAAGTGTCTTACTCTACCAACTCATCTTCCTAGCCACAGAACCAGTGGGGAATCATTCATATCAACTACAGAAGACTAGATGAAGAAAAGCTGCAAAAAGACGTCGATTACACCATAGCGTTTCTACCCGCAAACATGAACCTCAACAGCAATAAAATTGACAGAGCCATCGACGGTCTGAAACTAGCTGTCCCAGACGTCGAAAGATAGATATCAGCACCTCCCGCAGTGTATTCAAAACCTATACGCCTACAGGAAACGTCTGCAAGGGATTCCCCAGCGAGATCTAATTACAACCAACAGCAAATACCAGACAATGTGGAGTGAGCTTCAGTGTGTCAACACTTTGTTCCGGAATTCCATCCAACACCACTACAACAATCAATTCCAGAAGAAACTGCAGTCATTCAAACCTGGACCTGCCCCTTCAAAAACATCAACAGACTGGTTGATAAAAACCACCAATGCCTAAAACAATCAACAAAAACAATGAAGAAGCAACACGATACAGGCTTCGGAGTATAGTTGATTGCAGTACTCATCATGGAATTGGGATTGTTCAGCGTTGGTGATAAATCCAGTCCACTGTTTTTCTTTGAGCTTCAAAAGTAAAATACCATGTAATCTATGCCAATCAAATATGTTTGTGTTGAAAGAAAAATCCATTGACGATTCATGAAAAAGGTCCAACCATTCCTTAGCCCAGAATTCGATAATAGCTTCGGATAAAATTCCTGGTAGTCTGCCATTAGGAAGATTCTCCGTACATAAGAAAAGTGTAGGTTTAAAGGTGTCAGAAAAGCTTTAGATAGACCCGTTCCCATGTGCAAAACATAGTTTGAAGTATTGTCCGGTAAATGAAAACATCATTTAATAAAAAATCTTTGTAACTTTTCTACTTGGACATGTTCACGATATCCCCATACTTGAGCGCAGTACAACATAATAGCTCTCGAAGCAGCATCATAAATTTTAAATTTTGAAGAATGCTAAATATTTTTATATCTCAATAGCTTTGACCATGATAGAGTTTTTCGATGAAGCGAGTCTATTACTTAAATGCTCGTTCCAAAACATATTATAGTTAAAAACTACGCCTAAATATTTATAGTGATTTGACATTGTTATTTCAACGTCATTGAAAAACCATTTTCGCAAGTTGCTCTGCGTCCTCCGTTTCAAAAGATGACTATTTCAGATTTGCTAAGATTGACTTCGAGGTTCCACTTGTTGCAGTATATAATGAAACTATCAATGAGCTGTTGCAGATTCGTAGGATTATCCAATAAGAGTACAACGTCATCAGCATACAGAAGTACATTAATTTCAAGGCCATCTATAAATAATCCAATGGGATGATCGTCCTGTAGATCATTTAAGAATAGGACAAAAAGGAGAGCACTCAACACGCAACCCTGTCGGACCCCTTTGTTGGTGGAGAAGAAATCAGATGAACCTATGCCATCCCAAACAGCAGCAGTGGTGTCCATATAAAGAGACTTTATGATCGTAATCATCTTTGAAGAAGATTTGAACTTTTACACGTCGATTTTCATCGAACTAACTACGGAATACATGAACCTCTAAGCCGTATGTGTAAGCTTTTTAATTTAAACTCTTCCTCGGTTGATTTTAACGTAGGTAAAATGGGATTAAAAACATTGTTTAGAACCAGTGCTCCACGATCTTGACTGTCTTATCTACTGTTTAAGATACTTTAAATGTTTTTTGTATTATTGTTAAATTTTGTATATTAGGTATTGTTTTTATTTTTGTAATTTAATTTAGTTTAGTTTTATATACTTTTTGTTTGTAAGCATGTGTTGGTTTGCATTATTTTACTATTTTACTAACCACTAACACATGCACTTATGATGAGCCTTTGTTTGTAGGTTGCAGCTTGATCTAAGCTCACTACAACATAAAATCTGAAGTGTTAAAAAAAAAAAAGAGATCCCTAGTGTAGAAAGCTTGTAGAGTAAAGCAAATCTGTCAACATTATCAAAAGCGGCCTTTAGATCAACAAAAAATGCGTACAGCTTCTTCTTCTGACTAAGTTGGAGCTGTTTTAAACAGGAAAGATTATAAACTTGGTCCACAGTTGAGTAGTTTCTCCTATAAGCAGCTTGAAATTCGTTAATTATGATTCCAACCATGTCGTCAGTCGATTTAAAAGAATTGTGGTAAATAATTTATAAAGCGTGTCTAGAAAAGACAGTCCTCTATAGTTAGATACCATATTTGCATCTCCTTTCTTATATATATAATTGACTTTTTGAACGACTTGGGTACAGCTACATTTTTTAAAAATATCAATAAAAAGCTTATGTATTTCAATAATCAGTGAAGGACTAGAATTTTTGTAAAATTCATATACGGTATACCATCTAGGCCCGGAGTCTTAGAATCTTTTGATGTTGATATTGCCGAATATATTTCATCAAGTTCTATCAGGTAATTCAACTCAGGTGCTTGAATTTCAGTAGGAGAGAATGAGACTGTAGCTCCAATAAGCGATTGCGTTAGTATTAAGCTTTGGAAGTGTGTTTTAAATTCGCTGACTGTAATATTTGTTGATGTAGTGCAAGCATTCCCACGTATCTGTTTAGCACTCTTCCATAACTCTCTCGCTGAAGTTACAAATTGTAAGCTTTTTGTTATATCCTGAAAGTAGGCCTGCTTCTTCGATTTGCATAAATTCTTGTACTTCTTATTAGCGGTATTGTAGTTTTTTCTGCAAACGTCAAGGTTTAATTTTTGGAATGCTTTGAGGTGCTTAAACGCGGTTTTTCGGGCCAAAAAACAAGCTAGATCAAACCAAGGCTTTTTGGGCTCAAACTTAATTTTTGGACATAAAGCGACGCCATTAGCTTCATATATACAGTTTTTGATTGAGTTGCAACGATCATCAATCGAATCAGTTGCTTTTATTTTTTGAGGTACAAGTGATTCAAGTTTTGTATTGTAGGAACGGCATCTATTTTCGGACCATTTTAACCGCGGAAGGAGATTCTTAGTACTCTTCCTTGTACTCGTGTCGGATTTTATATGGAGCAGATTAATGGCATATGGTCGGAGAAAGTTCCACAGCCGACGAAAAAATCTTCTACCAAATGTGATGAGGCGTAAGAGGGACAACAATAATCAATTACTGAGGAGCATCTGCTACTAACAAACGTGTATTCGCCAATTTTGTCTTTATATCCTCTGCCATTTAGGATGTATGCACTAATGTTCTCAAGAAATGCCAAAAATGTATTGCAGTTGCTGTCGCAAGTTGAATCTTTGGAGCATCTTTCTTCTTCGATGAATGTTGAAATCCCCACCAAGAATGAAATTTGTCGAGATAAATTCCGAAAAAAAAAATGCGACGTCTCTGTTCCAATGGCAACAATTTAAATAGAATGGTACCAAACTCAGGTGTTCCCCAAAAAAACAGCCCTGAAGGATTATCATGTCATTAATGGTTACAAACTTTAATAATATAGTTTGGTCCTGTGTGTAAATGGAAATTCACACACAAGCGCAGTGCATGCTGCGCATTATACATCAATTTATATTGAATAATTTTGAATGAACAACAACAACTTGTGTGTGTTACCACCAAGTTTATAGGCTGGAGTTATAGCTATTTCACGAGAGCCACCTCGATCATCAGACTCCTTTAACAAGCTTGTGTGTGTTAATAAAAATGCTAGTCGCTGTTGCAATTGATAAACAACGAAACCTGCATTGGGATAGAGCTAACCATGTGGCTTCAGTGGCGCGGTGTGTAGTGCATCGGCCTCTGAACCGCAAGGTTCATGGTTCACTCCCATATGACGGCAAATGGTTTTTCAATTAATACAAGCATAACCAGACTAAGCACCACTAAAGGAGTGTGATGATCGAGGTGGCTCTCGTGAAATTGCTATAACTCCAGCCTAAACTTGGTGGTAACACACACAAGTTGTTGTTGTTTATTCAAAATTATTCAATATAAATTTAATAATATAGATTCTATGTTTTTCTTATATCCAAAAAGACAACCTCCGCTCGCCCTCCCGAAGTTCTGGGTTTTTGTTGCTGATATCCACTTTAGTTTAAATCCAGCAAAGAATTTTTCAAAGTTCTTAAAGTTTTCAGATAATACAAACGTTTCAAATAAAAAGAAAATTTGGAAATTACAAATATATTTAAAAAAAATTACATAATAAAGATTTATTAACAAGACCAGCTATACTGTAGGTAAAACAATACCTGGCAGGCAATGGGTTGCTAATTATTTGTATCTCAGTTGTTATTATTTGATACTGCCACAGTGACAGAATAATCAGAGTTGGTTTTACTCAAAAGGTTTACAATATACTGCTTGTCTGCTTCACAAAATGTTGTGATGGCATCATCTTTGTTGCATTTATACCGGCGGCGGCCATCGACTGAAAGGGCCCATCGCTTTATCTCAGGTTTGAGTCGATTATCAACTTTCAACAGGCATCTCTTAAGCTGACGAAGATAAAAACTCTCGGATCGTTTGCTCATCGTTAGGTTTTTATTGACGGATATCGAAGAATTTTTTAGATGAATCGAAGAAGATAATACCGATCTTACATCATTTACACTCGAAAGCTCAAAAACGTATGATGAAGACCTTTGATTGGAAGGTCCGATTTTTCTAACACTATTCGTAATAGCAGGGGCTTAAAGGGTAACATTACACACTTGCTGGAATTCTAGCTAAGCATCATCTACAGTTTTTGCATTTAACCCTCTAACGATAGTATTTAACCTTTAGAAGTACTTCTCAGCTGCTTCATTATATACTCATCATTATCTCCATTAAGAGCTATCTGAGAAGTAAAGATCCACATCCACAAACTATTTTAACTTAACACCAAATATTACTGTTATGTGAGTTTGACAACTTTTACCTGAAACCTTAAATTATTTATATTAAATTTTTCCTTGCTTAAGCCCATGAGCAATATTTTCCCATCAAATGATTAGGTAAAGGTTCTCCACAAACCAACCCCCAAGTCTTTGTTTGACTTTTCTTACACTTTGTTCAAAGAAAATAAAAAAAATGTTATTTATTCTACCATTCACAGAGCTTACTTCTTTATTCCTATTGCACATCTGCACCAAAGCTATAATAAAATTAAAATCGACAAACACTGGCATAATAAAATGAAAAAACAAAATTGAAGTAGGTAAACCTTTCTAAAGCTTAAAGTAAAAAAAAAAAAAATAATAATAAAGTTAATAAAATATGCACCCCTTTAAAGTTTTACAACTCCCCTTTTCGCAAGCAAAAAAAATCTTTCATTACTTCGATAAGGAACTCTCAAGTGAATGTTATCTGACTGAAAACAAGAGACACAAAAAAATTGCATCGTATATTCGTGCCCTTTTGGCAGCTGAATCAACACCAAACGTTTACCAAAAAATTCCTTTATCACCCCTCTTGCGATGCCTTCTTGCAAGCTTTACCTCAAGAAAACAACAGCAACCACTCCGTATTCACATCCCCAGCCCCTCTTCAAAGAAACAAAAAACAATTTGATGACACACGTTCACGCGCCGCACGTCCCACTCTCTCCACAAGAGCATTTTATATTATTCGCTTACGAAAAATCGTGATTGAAATTTTTAACGAATTTGTCGCGAAGCGCCCTCTGCCACGACAATTTCTTATCTCTCCCATCTTGCAATAAAAATCCGCCGAAAAAATCTTGTGAAGAGGAATTTACCTCCTCTAGCTCACACTTTTAAGCAATCAAGACGACACGACTTCAACGACGACGCACGATGATGGTGCTCCTGGTTTTTTATTGTTTATTGCAAATCGTACAATTATGGGGATGGCAAACCCCATGCTCCCCTATTACTACTACATACTCCGAGACACCATGTGGTTGCTTCACTTGAACAAAAACTTATCCCACTTCTGAAATAGTGAAACGACTATTGTAATTCCAGTTTAAGGTAAGGGTGTGTGGTGTATTTTTGTATTTTTTTTTTCTCTTTCGATTTTGTGTGTTTTTCAAAACATAATAATCGCATCAACGATTCACGTAGAGAGCAAGCAAAGGGATATATGAGCATTGCACCTACCTCTAAACATCGCTCCACTTCATAGGAGTAGGTATATGTGAGGTGTGTAGTGTATGTGATATGTCCTTGGATTGTGTTGGCAATTGCAACGATTTTGTAATTTTCCTCTCTAGTGTCACATTCACACTCCCCACAGTGATTTCGAATGCAATGAGTGTTATCCTGTGATATATGAGTGTCAACTCCCATTGCTTCCCCAGAGGGCGGTCGGATCGTTTTCCTTTCAGTTCCTGGTTGCTGTAAACAGATTTATGAAAATTACTCCAAGTGTACGTGACTACTTTGGGTTTCGTTTTCAACAACGGCTCAACTCCACCACCCCACCGCACCAGCAGCAGCAGCAACAGCAGCATCCGTAATAAGACGAGCAAACACGTTGCATTGCAAATTGCAACTGCGGTTGTAAAATAATTTCGTAAAGTCTCCTGCCTTCTAAAGGACATTTATCTAACAGCTCGCGTCATTGGTCCAAAAAGATTATTTCCACTCGATGTGATTTCCCTCTTAGAAGATATAGAAAGTGGATGGGTTGAGGCACCTAAAATGGGGTTTGAAAATCACCATGAGTAAATTTATTCATTGCTTACTCCCCATCATCAGGACTTTTCTATGACCAATATACCTCCTGACGACGACGAAAGAAGGAGAGTTCATCCATCAGGAGAAAGTGTGCCTTCGTAGTTAATTTAATGGTCCGTAATTTTTCCATAAACAGAATACTTCTCCTTAGTTACTGGTATATGAACAACAAAACAAAAACTTATGACCAAGCAATAAAGATACGGGGGGGACGTTGAATAAATGAGGTTTCCATTTCTTTCCCCAACAAAGTAGTCCATCCAACATTATTTTATGGTTGGTATCCGGAATAAATATTTCCCGCACCTATATTTTTTGGGGGTAAGTTTATGTAGCTCTATACTGCTCAATGGAGGTAATTTTTGGTGGAGCATAATGATTCCCTCCACACATAGGATGAGAGAGTATCAAACTCTGTACAGTCATGGTGGAAATTGATGCAGATCCCCTAATGAATTAGGAGTCTATTAAAATGCTAATTTAGTTGTGAGAAGCTATGGGGGGGTTGGTCGAAAGGAGGTTGTGAATATAATATGGACAGTACACACTAGGGGTTTATTTAATAACATTTTTCCAGGAAAAAGGAAATTTAGTATAAACCTACATGGGACGCGCATTGAGGAGGGTTCCTCTGATATAGAAATGGTTGGGGTTTGTTGTTATTTTTTTTCAGTTTTTATTGCTAATGAAGAGAGTTTTGGTATTTAGGCAAAGTTAATTAAAGATTATGGAATGCATGTTTCATAAAGCATAAAGTTTTTGTTTTATTATATTGAAAATGTTTTTGACCTTTAATGAAAATTAGTTGAGAATAGGAGAACCTCCATTAAATAATAGATAGAGAGAGAGAATTCCATCGGAGAGTAATTATTTTCATTTGGGATTTCTTCGAAGTTTATATATCATATAGGCTTCCCAGGGACTTGAAGGTAATTATTTAAATATAAGAGAAGGCAGTAAAGTTTTTAATAAATATATACCTAAAAATGTATATGATTTAATTACTAACTCGAGAATAGGTAAGAGAAACGTTAAGTTGCAATGAGTTCATATTATAACCTTTGGTTTCTATGAATTTAATCAAAAGTTATTGTAACAATATCCAAGTTTTTATATTTACTCCAAACAAATAATATAAACATTATTTGTTAATTATAGAAGTCACATTCTACATTCAAGCAATACCTATGGTTTCAACATTTTAATGGTTTTTATGTTTATTTTATCCGATATGAATATTAATTCTGAAGTCAAAAGGTTTTTGCCACTAAAAATAACTATAGACTAAGTATATTCTAATGAAGCACACAAAGTGACACTAAGGATTGACAGGAGCGCGCCGGCTTCAAGGAAAATAAAATATGCGAATAGGTCCCACTTACCGACTTATACTTGATCTTATATTCAAGCAAGAGGCATGGAGATTATATGAGAAAAATATTTAAAAGCATGAAATTCGATAATTAATTTCGTTAAAACAACTCACCCTTAAACCAGATCCGTCCTTATTCAAAACTCCAAGGAATTCATAACTCCATATAATGATTTACACTGTAGAAAACATCTATTGCTCTCTAAAATTAATGGAGAGTGCTAGGACGCCACTTCGGCTCTAGGCTCATTGAAAGGAAAATTCCCATGCACACGTCCAAGTGGTGGAGAGCGTGTAACGCTAACTTGCAGGGGGACCGAATGGATGTCGGTATCAGACAAGCCAGCACAGCTGGTAAGGACAGAGAGCACAAACTTGTCCTCGGAATGGTTAAAAGCCCCCTTAATGTAGATGAACTGCAGGTGGCGGTCAATACATGAACTATGACAACAAATGAGTCCCCAAGAGGTAATCTTTTTATGGAGAATCCTTCTGCAGCTTCGGTTGCAGTAAACTGCACATCGGATTTGGGGGTCGGGTATCTTTCATGTACGAGCGTCAATCAAGACACCATAATAATAAATGAATCGTTGACAAATAGAAGAAGTCAAATCATGGGATCTCTAACAACTTGGAGAGGCAGCTTGACCTCATTTTTTCTTCTGACCCTTGCAAGTCAATTGTCACCGAAAGTTTCCACCTTCTTTCCACCTTCGATCTCTATAAGCCTCCTCTATCTCTTCTTTTCACTGTCGATTAAGGTATATCCATCATTGATGCAGAAGTCTCTTTTCATTTTAATTTCCGGAAAGCCAACTTTAATCAACTCGAGATCCTCTTAAACAATATTGATTTCAGCCTTTTTTTAACTATAACACCCCCATTGACAGTGCCCTTTAATGCTTCTATACTATACAATCTTTGAATGTTTGCTCATATGTGTCCCTTACGTACATAAAAAGAATTGTTCGTCATCACCCCCCTAGTATACTAAGGAGTTGCGAACTGTTCGATATACAAGGAATAAGTTATGGAAAAATTATTTAAAATCCCGAACATATTGAGATTATTTAAATTACGAGCAAGCCCTTTCCAATTTCTCTCTCCTCTGCGATTCACTATACCATGCATATCTTGACAAAATGCAGGCCTGTCTCATCTCTGAACCGAAGCGGTTCTATCAATTCATTAATGCAAGAAGAAAATCTGATGGTCTTCCCTCTACATTCAATTTTAACAACACCTCATCTGCTGATCCCGAAGTAATTGTTAACCTTTTTGCTTATTTTTTTAGTCAGTCTTATAGCGATGCTGTTATGTTAATAATCCTGATCTAAAATATTTTGAGTACTTGTCAAGCAGTTCGCAAACTTCACTAGTCTCTCTTGATATTTCTCTTTCGTCGGTCAGTGAAAAGATAAAACTACTTAAGGATGACTTTTCTCCTGGTCCTGATAGCATTCCAGCCTTTTTTCTCAAAAAATGTGCTAACGTGTTGTACGAACCTCTCACAATTCTATTTAAACTCTCTGTTTTGCGAGCAGTTTTCTCTATTGAAAAACTCATTTTTTTTTCAATTCACAAAAAGGGAAGTAAGAACGAAATCTCTAACTATCGTCCGATAGCTAAACTTTCTTCTTAGAAAGCATTGTCTATGACGCTCTTTGTTTTAATTATAAGTCATTACTCTCCCCACTACAACATGGTTTTATTAAGGGCAGGTCCACTACGACGAACCTCACTCAATTTGTTTCCTTGACACTTTGTGCTCTGGAAAAAGGCTACGATGTTGATGTGATCACTACTGACTCCAGCAAAGCATTCGATAAGATCTCTCACCAAACTATCTACATATATTAAACTAGGAGCCTTTGGGTTTCCTCCGATGTTCATCCAATGGGTGAGGTCTTTCTTGGAAAACCGCCAATAAAGTGTTGTTTTAAGATGCCCCGTGT
Organism: Dasysyrphus tricinctus; assembly: GCA_963921185.1. Classification (NCBI taxonomy): domain Eukaryota; kingdom Metazoa; phylum Arthropoda; class Insecta; order Diptera; family Syrphidae; genus Dasysyrphus; species Dasysyrphus tricinctus. The sequence goes on from OY992533.1 coordinate 107,546,576, forward strand.
CCGATCCCATCTATGCTTCCTCAGGTGTTCCTCAGGGTAGTCATCTCAGGCCACTTTTATTTGTCCTTCCATTAATGATGTTGAAAGCATTATTTCTTTCTCAAACCTCTCTATCAATGCCGATGACATGAAAATTATGAAAGTAATATCTACTCCAATTGATTCTTCCCTGCTTCAAAATGACTTAAATTCTTTTTTTACATGGTGCACCAAAAACTATCTCGAACTCAATGTCACTAAATGTCAATACATGACTTTTTCTCGTAAATGCCTTTCCCATTTCGTACTTATCATTTTCGCAACGTTCCGGTTCCCACAGTTTCCTCCATTCGCAATCTCGGCATTTTATGTGATAAAGAGCTAAATTTCCGTTCTCACATAGATAATATTATTGCAAAAGCAAACTGTTCCTTTGGTTTTATAAAGCGCTGCGCTGGTCTAAGGAATTTTCAAACCCATACGTTACAAAATCTCTCTTCATCACATTTGTTAGACCTATTCTTGAGTATGCCAGTCAGGTTTGGTCTCCTTATCAAACCACCCACTCTTCTAGAATTGAAGCAGTGCAACGTAGCTTTCTCCGCTTCGCCTTACGAAATCTTCCATGGTCTGATCCTCTTTTACTTCCCCCTTACGAACATCGTTTACAACTGATTGACTTAAACACCCTTGCTAAACGTCGTGATGTTGCAGACATACTCTTCGTTCACCAAGTCATTACAGGGGCCATCGATTCTCCGCCACTTCTTGAATTTATTTTCTTTAACACCAATCCACGTAACCTTAGATCTGTTCCCTTCCTTCGACTTCCTACTCACCGAACCAACTATGCCCATTTCAACCCAATTTCAAGAATGTTACGATTAACCAATAATGCACAGCATCTCCTTGATTTTAACACTAGCGTATCCTCCCTTAGAAAAAGCCTTTATATGAGCCTGAATTAAGCGAAATAAATTAAAATAAATTAAAGTCTTTCAAGAAGCACAAGTGCTACTTTTGGCTACCACATACGTACGAAAATCGGAGCAAGGAACGTTCGATCCTTATGCAGCGAAGGTAGATACGAGCAGGTTGAGCGTGAAATGCTTCACCTTACGATCAGTGCCTCACATGGGCATCAGTGAAACTAGGTGGAGAGGAACAGCTGAATACAGATCTGACACTGAGAAATCGAGAATGCTGTATTCAGGGGAGGATGAAAGAGAGGGTGGCCACAGGCTGCATGATGTCGGAATTATGTTGAACGAAGAAGCGAGGTGTAATCTTATTTCCTGAGTGCCCCAACCATTTCTGCAAGAATAATGACAGCAAGGTTTTGTCCAAAAAATTCGAAACATCACAATAATTCAATGCTACGCCCGGCCCCCACAAATGAAGCGACCGATGAAGACAAAACCGCGTTCTACACTTATCTTAACTCGGTTTACAGGAATGTTCCGACTTCTGAGAGCCGACATCAAAGTCGTCATGGGAGACCTTAATGCCCAAGTCAATTCAGACTATTACGGGCTGAAACGCGTGATGGGAAAGAATGACTTGGGGTCATGGAACGAAAATGGCGACTTGCTTGCCGATTTTTGTAACGCGAATCGTCTTGTGATAGGTTGGACTGTATTTAAGCATAAGACGTGCAACAAAATTACCTGGGTGCATCCAGATGGTCAAACCAAATTGATCATATCATGATTCAGCAGCGATGGAGGAAGTCTATGTGTGATGTCCGGAGTATAAGAAATGCCGATGTGGGAAGCGACCACCATTTGGTTCTGATGAGTCTCAAACTACGAACCGCTGCAGTACAAAAACCAGCGCAGGATGTAGCAGGGAGCTCGAAATTCAACACGAATGCTTTAAATGACCCCAACATAATGTCGAAACTATGTCACCACCCTTAACGACAGAGCCTCGTCATTAAACGGAATCCAGCATTCAACAATTGATGAGATGTGGGGGGAAACTAAAAATGATTTTATGGAGGGTGGATCCGAAACTGTACCCAAGCGAACGAGATGTATAGAGACTCTTGGATATCCCAAAACACCTGGGATAAGATCGAACTTCGCAAATCGTTGAAAATCCAACTAAATGCCGAAGCAAATGTTTAACGAAAGGCTGACTTGCGAAGAGAGTACCGCATTGCACATAAGATGGTCCATCACTGTGTGAAACGTGACAAGACGACGAGGTAAGATGGACTCGCAGATAATACGGGAATCACTGCCAGAAGAGGAGATATCCAGGAACTGTACCAAATAGCCAAAGTTGTAATTGGGAAAAAAAGCAACACCAATCATCTTGTAATGGATGTGATGGCACACTTTTGGTATCAATTGAGAATCAGCTACGCCCCGCGCCGATGGAAGGACCATTTTCGTGCCCTGCTAAATGAGGATTCACTTGAGCAGAGTACTGAAGAGCCCCAACTTAACGAGATGCGCAGGTCCTATAGGGGTATTGACATCGCACCCCCGTCAGAATCGGAAATCTAAACATCAGTAAGTTTCCTCAAAAACAACAAGGCAGCTGGACATGACGGAATACCAGCTGAATTCCTGAAAGCCGATCCCGTAACAGCAGCTACATCCGTTGATACAAATAATTTGGGGAAACGAAAGCTATCCCAAGGACTGGAAGATTGGTGTGATTGTTAAGCTGCCAAAGAGAGGTGACCTTTAAGAATTGCACGAATTGTCGTGGTAGGACAGTTTTGTCTATTTCTCAAAACTAATGGCAACCATCATTCTCGAACGAATAAAGGATAGAATCGAGTCTACACTCAAGAGGCATCACGCTGGCAATCGTGTGTCGACCATATCAAAACCCTGCGTATCGTCCTCGAGCAGTCGATGGAATTTCAATCACTGCTATAGCTCATGTTCATGGATTTAGAGAAGATCGAGTTAACCGAGAATGTTTATGGAGATCGTTGCTTGGTAGAGGAATTCCGCCAAAAATGTTTGCCATTATTGAAGAGTCCTACATGTTTGGCACAATGGGCAGCTATCCGACTATTTTGTAGAGAAATAGGGTGTGAGACAAGGGGATGCTCTATCGCCAATTCTCTTCCAGCTGACGATGGATGACGTATTGACGTCCAGTGTTGGTACATCTGAGCGACAGGGAATTCAATGGAGACCGTTCGAAAGGCTCAGTCATTTAGTCTACCTATGCCAATGACATATGTCTACTGGAAAATAACATCAATGGGCTAAACGGGATGTGCTAATCACTGCAAGTGAAGGGAGAGTCGAGTGGTGTAAGAATAAACAGCAAAGACATACGCTGCTCCACAAAGCAGCGTATTATTCTACAAGCGACGCCAAAAGAAGAAGTCGAACAGTTTATAACTACCTCTTGGCGGTATTGTTTCTGCAAACGGTGCTACGGTTTTGGACGTTAAAAGTAGAATTATTAACTCGTGCTCCCCAATTAGGAAATTAAGTCAAATCTCCTTAAGCAGTTAGTTGAGATTCTTCCTGTCCAATGTCAAATCCGTGCTTGTGAAACCTGGAAAGCCACGTCTACCATTTCGAGGAAATTGAAGGCTTTTGTGATATATTGAGGTCCTTTCCTACTGTGGTGCCATCGCGATATCGATAGTGAAAGTTATTGAAATCTTTTGACAGTGCAATTTCCGCTGTGGTGCCATCTCGATTTCGATTGTGAATGGCGTAGAAGAGTGATATCCGCAGTATAGTAATTTTATTTCAATAAATTATTGACAACAGTAAGACAAATGTAATCCCAAACTGAAGAACTATTTCGATGTTAGCTTGAGGTTTATTTATTTTCAGTATTAGCTTAGTCTGAATTAACTCAGAGTTGCAGGAGGTGGCAGACCGGCAAACTAATCGTCTATGACTACTAAAAGCTCCTATTTTCTTCTCTGGTGGTATTTTTTATCCTCCCCTCCTTAAAATGGTGCGAATTGACTTAAAAGTCAGTGTCTATAGCTCTCTATAAAATAAAAACATTTAAAAAAAATTATTGATCTCACACAAAGTTCAACACTTTGAATTCCTTTATTCACTGCAAATTAAAATATAAATTATCAGCTCACTTATTCATAAATACGCTCAATAATTCCCTAAGGTTTTTATACAATTTCCAATACACCCTACATTTTCATCACGTACGTAAGTAAATTATATGTATCTGTTCTCTTAATGAATAGTTTATTAATCCCTTTATCCTTTTAACTGACATCACAAAATACTGCTGCGCTTAATTAAATTTCCTCTCCTGCTAAAATGCCTGTGTTAAATCAAAAAATAATTTTCAAAGTCATAATATGACTTTTAAATAAGCTCTAATGTTATTGTGAATGCGAATATTCCAAATAATCTTAATTCACCGTGGCATCTGCATTTCTGCATGCCATTCCAATTTTCACATTTAAGCATATGGGTACTAAATGCTTCGAGGCCGAAACAGAGGAAGATATATAATATATAATAATATTGTTACCGTTACCGCCCTCTGTGTGGCCCCCTCTCACCACCTCCACAATGGAAAATGTGAGGCGTTCAAATGGAAACATTGCCACAAATGCAAATCCCTTTCAATTAAATCACTTAAATTTAATTACGAGATAATTTCATTCTACTAAGGTCTCTCCCCCAATGGAATACAAATATCGACTATTTCAATAATCCGTTATTTTAATACAATTATCATGAGGCTCTTGTGTATCACCATCATCATCATATCAGGAGTAGAAGCAGCAGAAGCATCATCATCATGATCATCATCAGCGGCATCGTCATCATCTATACTATTTCATCTACCTCCATCAGTGAAGAGGATTCTCATTTCAGGTGAGTATGTGCGAATACTGTTTGTTGTCATCTGCATATTTGCAGGTGAAACAATTGATACCTTTCCCCATCCCCTCGATCTCATTCAACCCCCCTCCCTGCTCCTCATCCACTATATAAAATTCCAGGATAGCAATCTCCAGAATCCCTTGCGTAAATGTAATCACAGCATCATCAGTTGAATGCATTAAAGCCAAATCACAAACACAAACACAGATACACACACACACACGAGAAGCACAAACAAGGATGAGAGCGAGTAAATCGAATTTAATAAAATATTCGAATTCGAATCCTTTTGCTAACGAAATGCAAACGTGCGTTGCAAATGTGTCGTTCGTTTATATGTATGTCGTATAGTTGGGCTGATGCTGCAATCACATCAACTGCTGGAATCCTGTCTGAATTTTTAATTGAATTTTCACAAGGACTTCTCTCATTTAGTTTAAAGGGAAACGATGACGATGACTACGACGACGACAACTTTGGCAATCAATCTCCAGCCTCGAATATCTCTTCGACGTAATTTCGTCAGGCAATCGTATATTCGTCTGATGCTTGTCAGATTGAAGGAAATAACATCGACGACAAGGACGACTCTCCTGATGTCGATGGGTCATTATTTAATTTTATTTTAATTCGATTTGCCATCCTGTTGATGGCGATGCTCTCCATTCCAAATATCCTTTCAATTAAGAATGTCCTTTCTGGGATAATCCCAAAAGTCCCAAACCACTCCATTTTGTGTTTATCTACTTCCACTTCGAGATCATAAACTCTCAACATCAACCGAAAGTGTCGCCCCATATCCTTTAGCCACCCTCTTATCTTCCTCTATGATGCTTCCCAAGTCTTTTTGATCGAGACATGCATTTGAAAGATAACAAAATAGCTTTTATGAGTTCTGGAATCATATTCTCTGGGGAGCATCTGAAGAGAGTGGAGTTTTTGTATCGCGAGCTCCTTTAACCAAAAAGTCGATTCCCTTTTTTTTTACTTTGAGAGTGTTTGTATATATGTTTCGTCGTATACCCCGGTTAGGGTTCGTTCGGAAGGAATCGAAAACGATGAAAATTGATCCAGAAATGCATGTCACGTATTCTATATCTTGAAGGAGTGACAGGACATAATATTGAACCCAACCGAACAAACCAAACTATATGTAGTTCAGGGAAAATGGAAGAACGACATCAGATAATATAAAACCGGAGAAAAACAACCTTTAAAACTGATAGATAGCAAGAGGAGCACTTGAAGTTAAGTTTACAACGGTATGTCAGGATATTATTATGATGGGTGTATTGGTGTTTGCATTTAAAGTCCCCGACATCCTCAGAATATTTATTTATCTTTTTTGATGGAGATGGGGCTTACTTCTTTATCTCCGCATCCACCTTTGTATGGCCCTATGAATAACATCCATTTAGTGTCGCATGGATAAAGTTTATGTTTGGTTCATCTAACCCCTGATTCATGAAGTTGTTGTATTTTTTTTTCGTCCAATTTATGTAAGGAAACGGCGATGTGTAGGGAGTAATTCTGCGGGATTAGAAAACTCACACTATAGGTACCTACTTGATTATGGTGTGAAGGCTATAAAGTCATTGTCATGGTCCTTTTTTTCTTTTTTTTTTTAGAATTTCTGGTCTGTACCTTTTCTGAAGTTAATAGGCAGTTAAAATTTGCACAAAAATTGGGGATAATATGAACCTTAATACGTGAAGGGCTATGAATCTTATTACTTTAAACGAGTTAATCTTGTATATATATATATACATTTGGGTTCTCGGAAACGGCTCCTACGATTTGGATGAAATTTTCAGAGATTGTTCTTATGACTGAGAAAAAAATACGATGAATTTTCTTATTTCTCGAAAACGCTATATTTCATGGAACCGATTAAAATGACTTGGATGGCATTTAAAGTGTTTATTCTAATGAGAAAGACAAAAATTGAAAAATATTTCCAAACAAATCTGCCTACTGCCACGCCCATTTTTATTATTTATTGGTTTCTGAGAAATGGCTCCAGTGATTTCGATGAAATTTTCAAAATTTGTTTGTATGAACAAGAAAAAAAAAATTAAAAGTAATTTTAGTAAAATCCGCCCCCTGACACGCCCACTTTTCTAAATTTTTGATTTCTGAAAGAGGGATTAAGTTATTAAGATGACATTTTCAGAGTTTTCTTATGAGAATGAAAATAAATCGAAATTCAGCAAAATCCACCCACTGCCACGCCCACTTTTATTATTTCTTGGTTTCTCGGAAAAGGTAAGTAAGTTATTCATTTATTTCTACTTTTTTTATCACAGTTTTACAAAAATAATGAATTTTAAAGCTATGGCTTTGCCTTCAGCTCGGTTAGCAATTTGTATGTACAGTTAATTGTTTTAATTTAAATTGAATAAAATAGTAGAAAAATAGTTACATGAATTTGATTATTAATAACATCCTATATTTATAAATATCTTTTAAAAATTTGCTAAGTGTTTTCCAGTCGAAACCATTTAGAGCGTTGATTGTTTCCTGCAATGATAATGTTCTCTTCCCGAAGTATGTGAGGCGTTGTGGAATAAATATGGGACAAATGCTAACAAAGTGGAAACAGTCTTCTTTGGATCTTAAATTGCATAAAGAACAAAATTGGTTGAAACTGTCATTGTAAGGGCTCCCGTTTGAGCCTAGAAGTTCACATCTCACTTTAAATATGAGCGATATTTCTCTGAAGTTTAGCAAGTCGTGAAAGTAGTTATTTTCGAATAAATTGGTGTTGAGTTGAGAATATAAAATTCTACTCTCCGATTTGAGAGCATTCGCTGTAAAACAGTCACTCACAGAGTTTTCATTTAGCTGAATAATGCGGTATAGCTGTTCTTTAAGCACGTGAAATATGTTTGGCTCCATGGAAAGAACTACACCGTAGTTATTTCCTATCCTTTTCCATTCAGACATCCACCAATCCTCGTTCCTAAGTTCATAGAGTATCATTTTTTTAGACAGACGATCATCTTGATGAGACAGAATCTTAACAATGTAATCTGCCTGTAGCTTCAGCGTATGTGTAAACAGTTTAGGTAGACCAGATAAAGTGCATAGTTTGGCGTTTTCAGTGGCAGATTAAACAGTTTTTTTTATGAAATTCCTTTGGAATTTTTCAATATCCGGATATTCATCAATTCCCCACACCTGAGCAGCGTAACACAGAGTAGACTTTACCACAGCATCAAATATTTTATGTTTCGCTGAAAGTTCGATACGTTCGTTTAAGAATATGTTTCTCCAAGATTGATCAGGCCTTGTGCACTTTTTGATTTATGTGAAAGATGTTTATTGAAATCAAGAGTACTGTTCAGTTTCACTCCCAGATACTTATACTCATTGGTAACTTCTAGTCTAGATTCATTGAATGAACAACTATATGTGTTGCGGCTTCTAGCTGATCTTGAAAACACCATGACTTTTGATTTGTCTGAGTTGATGATGAGACTCCATTTGAAACTGTATTCGGCTAATCGATTAATCATCAGTTGAAGGCCTTCTGGTGATTCAGAAAGCACTACCAGATATCATCGGCATACAGAAGAACATTGATGTTTAAATCAGACATACGGATTCCTCCAGGGACATAAGCTACAACATCGTTAATGAAGAGTGCAAACAAAAGAGCACTAAGAAGGCATCCTTGTTTAACGCCACTATTCGTTTCGAACCATTCAGAATAGATTGATCCATCCCATACCGCTGCTTTTGACTCTGTGTATGGATCTTTTAATGTACTGATGAAGTGCGAGGAAAGTCCTAGTTGTGAAAGTTTGTTAAACAGGGCATTACGATTTATAAGATCAAAAGCTGCCTTGAAATCAACAAAGAATGCATACACTTTTTTGTTTCTTGATGCTTGGAACGCTTTCACAATTGAAGTTAGTGTGAAGATATGGTCAACTGTTGAAAATGTTTTTATGAATCCAACTTGATAATCTGATAAGATAATGTGAGTGTTAACCCATGTTTCGAGTCTGTTGACAAGCACACTGCAAAATAATTTTGCAAGTACATTCATGTAAGAGATGCCTCGATAATTTTCAGCTCTATTTGGGTCTCCTTTTTTGTGAATTGGAAAAATCACAGATCTTTGGAATGAAGATGGGACTTCTTCTCCTAAGATTATTTTATTAAATAACGATTTAAGTTGGGAATGAAAAGCGACAGTTGCATTCTTGAAGAACTCGTTAGGAATCCCGTCTTCACCAGGAGCTTTTCCATTTTTACCTTTCAAAATTACAGTGCTTATTTCCACAAAAGAGTAATCATCGGTTCCGCATAAGAAAATCTGACGTCTGAGTTACTGTGTAAAAGACTTTTGAAGTGGTTAGACAGATCTTCGGCAGATAATCCTATTCCAATTTAAAAAACTAAGCCATTTATCTCCGTGACAGTCTTCCAAAATTCCTTCGAATTTTTTATCTGGGTGAGTGAACAAGCTTGTTGGTTCTCGAATTCGGGTTTTCTTAGACACAATTTCTTATAATGTGTGTTAGCTTCAAGGTGCCTCTTTCTTAGAATTTGGCAGTAAGAGTTTCGCAGTGCATTTAAAAGAGTAAATGATTTTTTTTCGGGCTATCAAACATTCTTTGTCAAACCACTTTTGCTTATGATAAGGACGGTTTTTTGGAATAATATTGTCTGTCGAATTTCTAATGCAAGTTGTTAGCTTATTGGCACTAGCTTCGGTAGACTCAGTCAACACATTTAAGCTAGTGCAATCACTAGAGCAGAAACATTACTGCCATGTTGAGAGGAGAAGTAGCGTATCACCTCGATTTATTTTAAATATTAATACGAATAGCGATAGAAAAAAGTTTTGCCGAGCGGAGCTCGGTCGCCCAGGTCCTTTTTTTTAAAGAACCAAACACTTCGCTATTAAGCTTTTTTCTTTTTTTCGACAGTTGGAGTTTCCACAATTTTTAAGTATTGCTGTAAGTGGTTTTTGACACGTCTCTGGGTTGTCTTGGGTCCGTCTGTGATGCATCTTCAATCCATCTTGAATTTGTTTTCGGTTCGTCTTCGAACAGTTTCCTATCAAACCTCGATCCGTCTCAGCGAAATTTATTTTAATATGCACAACTGGCCCTTATAGTGGAAATCTGTTCCACTATAATCAAAGTTGCGTTGTTTTTTAGAAAACTATCATGATAGAAAAGTACCATGGCAGAATACTATCATGATAGAAAACTATCATGATAGAAAACTAGCATGACAGAAAACTATCATGATAGAAAACTATCATGACAGAAAACTGTCGCAATAGAAAGTTTTCATGACAGAAAACTAACATGATAGAAAACTATCATGACAGAAAACTATGCAAGGTTTCTTAACTTTTTGGTGTAAGTATTATCTCATTTCAGCTCAATTTGAATACAAGGCGCTTGACTCTCGGTTTTAAGAAATTTCAATACATTTCAAAAAACTTCACTCGTAAATTTGCAAATATGACAACCTGTTAATTTTATTCAAGTCGGTAAAAGTAGAGCAAGACTTTGTATTTTATTCGAAATTGAAAAGGGTGGTGCTATGTTTACGCACATCGGTATAGGATATTCCTTTACAGGTCTCCGTTAGGTGTATTTATAAGCTGAAGTTCCTTTTGTTTCTTCTAAGCTATACTCAATCAGAGAGAGTGTCAAAGATGAAACGTTCCCCAATACAACAGTAGCAAATGTCTTGCATATTTTCAAAACATTTATAATGAATTTTATGCTATTATTTTTTATTATGAATGTTTGTCGGTCTCAAAAGAATTTCAACTATCATTATGAAAGCCCATCATTAATAATACTCTTGAAAAGCGCGTCAGTCAAAATGGCAATCCCTTTAGTAATTAGACGAAAAAGTATGTCATCAATTAACATTAATCTATCTAATCTGACTTCTTTTTCTGCTCAATAGACGCCTATTTCCATAAATCCAGCTGAACAATCTAAAATCTTTTTATATACATTTTTTTCTACTCTAGCTCAAAAGCAGGTAGATTATATTTTCGTAGGCCCTATTAATCTAAACCATGCATAAATTAATTACATAAGGTATCATTTTTTTTATTTTTAATTATTTCCATTATCGCATTCCACCCCGAATTCTTTCAACGCCCTGCCTGGCCACTAGAATTCATCATCGCCTTCCTAACTCATTAAGACATAAAAAATACATATTCTTACAGCCAAATTGATGTCACTATAAATCATCTTCACTAGACGTATAGTTGTATATAGGAACATAAAGACATATACACAACATTAAACCTATACACGATTTGAAGGTATGTATATGTTTTGTATATCTCGTTCAATTCCCCAAGTGATAGTGGAGTGCGGAGAGGGATGAAGTTCTTCAATATTTCGGCAGCTATAATGTACTAATTATCTTCAACGACAAAGATTACAATCTGCCAATTTATCACTTCGTTTCACGCAATCCTCATTGAAATGGAGCAAACATGCCCATCCTTATCATTCTCGTCCTGCAATCTATAAAAAAAAAACATTAGGTCCCCCATGTCAACATTAAATCCAAATCCCGCCAGGACTCTTCTGCGCGTGTAGGTATCTGAATAAGAAAAAAAAAAAAAGAAAACATTTCCATGAAAAACCGCAAAAAAGGAAATCCAAAATGGAGGGAAAAAAATAACCGAGATTAGCTTAATATTTTGGGTGGTTTTTCGTATTTCTATAACGTCCTTTTATTATGTTTAATCAACGTGTGTTGTCTATATTATGCCTAGTAAACAACTTTTTCGCTATACCTACATGCTATACCTACTTATAAAGCTCGATTCAATGTGCCAGCAAAAAAGGAGCTGTCGTGCGATGCTTATCGAGTTAACATGCCCTCGATGTTAAATCGAGTTTTAACCTCCTTCTCTATACCTACATATACCTTCACACCTTGATATTTGATTCATGTTTCAAGACGAAGGAGGGGGGGGGGGGAGGGTTTGGCTGACAAAAACTGATAAATATTTAATTATTCCTGTGACGTTATCCTGTTGAAGCCCCGCCGAAAGCCGAGTTGGGGTTATCCCTGGAGGTAGGATATAGACACAATTATTCAAGCTATTGAGGAAGCCATTAAACATATTTGCATGTGGACGTTTTTGTTGACAATTTTGTTTAGGGATCATACATAAATACCAAAGGCACAACTTTTGTTGTCTTAAGTCAACTGTCACAGTTAAACCTTTTGCGATGAAATAGGTTTGGTTTATGTGTAAGAAACAGTGATTTAAATGATAGGAAATGGGTAAGGTTCATGAGAAATAAAAAGCAATTCTATTAAAAAAAAACTTAGTGATAGCAAGGACATGGCATTGAAGTTGTACAAATATTTAGACAATCTAACCACGAACATTCTAAGCAAAGAGTCGTTAATAATTAAGCAAAATGTTCGAAATTGAAACATGACAGTTTTAAAATCTTCATCATGACGATCTTTCCTTCAAATCACAAATTCATGAGACGAAATATGCCCAACAGTTAAGGGAATTGTTATGTTCAAAATAAATAATTGCAAAGTAAATTCCACCATTAAAAAAGAAGAATTTGTCAAATTAGTCATTGATATCTGACGATTCCTTGTGAGACCATTGACTGTGCTGACTGCTGGGATATCACGCCAAATACAAAGATCTGTTCCTTTACTTTGAAAATTTGGTGATTTTCTATGCATTTCTGCGCATTTTAGTTGAAAATTCTATCAAAGCTCATAAACACAAAAATTGTCAGAAATTTAGGCTTAAAATCACGGAAATTCCAATTAAAGACCTCAGACGTTGTGATTCCCTGGGCTTAAAGGCTGTTGAAAGATGTTTTGAAGAAACAATCGAAAGCCACAAAAAAAACCTATAACCTTCTGACCTTTGAGTATGGCCTTTCCTGTCAAAAACTCAAAAAAATATGCAACTTTCAAAAATCTGATTGCACATAAATTCCAAGATTTATAACCACAACAACTACTGATCATAACAACTTTTCATGGTCAAGTATAGGTCCTCCACGTGATAAATTTTTGCAATTTGTCACTGTCACTGATTATAAAAAGATTTCCTGTTCATGACCTACTGAATACCATAACACTTATATGGCGACCCCGACCAAGCATTATATAAACATAATCCTCACAAATCATCTTATATAAAATGACCAAAACTGATAGACGAAAAATTAAGAAACAAACGATAAAACCCCGGAACCAAATTTTGTTTAGAAGACCTTCAGGCATTCTGCCAAAATAACAATCAAACTTTTTATATCTTTTTTTGTGTGTGTCCAAGCTGTACTGTTTTATATGCCCGCCAGGAATCTTATCAACGATTGAAAACCCAACAAACAGAAACAAAAACAAAACCAAAAACAAAATTTTACAAAATCCAAATCTGAAAAAGCCTCTTGGAAAATGCTGGCACAAAAATGACATACCACCGCACAGCAATCCATTGCCACTGTACAACTTCAACCATCGAGAAACCCTAAGGCTTTTAGTGGGGTTGCTTTTGCAATCGTGCTTCTTGTATATGAGCAGGACTAGACGCATAGGATTGTCCTTGTTTTTAGGATTTTGTTAACACAGCCCAAAACAACGGAAAATTGCAAAACGAATTGTTGCAACCACTGTGGTGGCGTGGCATAGACGGTTGAAGTAATGGTTGAAATACAGAGGTTTCAGAAGAAGACGATTTGATCTGTATTCTTCAGCTAAGAGTTGAATGCAGTGATAACAACAAAAATAGGACTGATTACACTCCCCGGTCTCGAGAAAAAATCAGCTCCAACAAGACTATCAGATACCTACAGAAGTTCAGTTGAACTACTATGAATCTATTTACTTTTCTAAATAAATGTTTGCAGGGAAGTAGTGTTGGTTATAAAACTGTGTCAGGCTCTGTAAGGATGGCAATTGTTTTAAACCCTACGATTAGACGGTCAACGTTTAAATGGTCACAACATTGACATTGACTATCCTTGATTCCTTTTTGGATTTTCTGTTGACATTTGGAACTAAATATTCTGCATACGTCAAAATTTAGTAAACTGCCAAATAGTCAAGTCAAAAGTAGAGAAATTCCATTGACAGTTGGCTATGATGTCGATGGATAAAAAAAAACTCTACAAATTTTGAAATTTTCAAGATTGAGGTGAAAGTTAACACCGCAGACGAAGGTTATACGTTAACTTGACAGAAAAGACTGATGCTTCAACATTAGTCAACGTGCTTTTGACAGGGTGATTATACTGTCAACGAAAATAATTGTATTATTACCGCAGTGATCCTTAAGTTCATGTCAACGGGAGTCCCAACGCAGTTGTCAACGCATAGATAGTTTTCAATACTGAAAATCACACGACAAAACAACTATGGGACAGAATTTGACGCCAGAAAGTAAATGCATTGACCATTTGCGTTAACCGTTCAATAGTTACTTCCATCTTTCATTTAATTTTCATGGGGCTCCAAAGTTGCTCTTTACTTATGCCATAATATACATTAGGCTAGGTCCTTATAATGGCTCAAAATAGAAAAAAAACATCCTAATTTTTTCGGATTTTTATTTCACCCCCTTCGTTTCTCCCTTTTCACGTTAAGTTACTAATTATGGGCTTAGGGTGATTCTAATAAAACGCGAACAAAAATCGGAAGGTAATTTTCTAAAAAAGTTGACTCAAAATAGAAAACAAAAATATTTAAAAACAACGAGAACACCTACAATGCCACTATTGCTTTTTACTTGCGATGTAGGTAAAAGTTTTGGATTTGTGCAAAAAAAAAATGTTGAGAATCAAACATGACATTACAATGATAGATAACATGAAAAAGTGGGTGTCACAATTCTGTCTTTCTGTCTGTTTGTCTACAGCCTTAACGGCTCGATCGATTTTCTTTAAACTTGGTACATAGTGGTTTTTGGTGATTATGCCCACACGATTTTTTCATTTTTTTAGAACCAAAAATAACGTTAGGTACCTCCATATAATTTTTTTTAGCAATTTTACATAATCGTATTTTTCTCAAAAACGGCTCGACAACTTTTCTTAAAAATATGAATAAATTTATTTTAGTAAGGCGGAAAACTATTTTTAAAGAATGGTTATCAGTGGTACCTCCCAACATTTTTTTTTTTAATTTTTGATTTTCTTCAAAACAGTACGAGAGATTTCAATTATTTTTTATACAGAAGCTTCCAAAAAATATAAATAGTTTTGTGTATCTTCCAAAATTTTTGAAAAAATATCGAAAAATCAAATATTTCGAAAACGACAATCGCTTTTTTGAAACTCGATAGGTACTTAAGAGTTTTTTACTACTCCTTAAAATATTTTTAGAAAAAAATTTACATTTATGAAAAAATAACGGTACCTTCCCTACAAAAGTTAAAAACCGCAAAGGAAAATATTTGTTTGCTTTAAAACGACTCCTACGATTTCGATAAAACTTTTTTCATATTCTAAATGTAAGTACGATCTAGTACCAATTTTTTTTTTTTTTTTTTGAAAATTCGATATCTCAAGAATGGGTTGACAATTCTTTTCCAAATTTTGTTTTTGTATACAGATAAATATATTCTATAGATTTGCATACCAAAATTTGTTCTTAAAAATGTTTTAAGAATTTTGTATATAAAAAATTATTTATTTAAAAAACCACTTCAACGATTTTAATTCTTTTTTTGCATATATTTTTATATTTTCAAGTAATAAAATGACATGCTTGGTTTTGAGCACTAAGCTTTTTTACTAATAAATAATTGTTAGTACAATTTAATATATATATATTCTATATATATTTTTATTCTTTTTTATATTTTTATATATTTGTTCCGTAATGAGATGCATATTCTAAAAGTTCTTAATTTCACAGCAACTTGAACAAAAGAGCAAGTACGTACGATCCAGTCGTGCATTTTATTTTTTACCAAGTAGTACAACATGCCTACAACAATTTACTGAATTAGTTTCTATAAAAATTGTTAGAGCCGTTTTTGAGATAAATAAGCATTTCCTTGACGGTTGTATAGCAAGTAGGTACCGTTATTTTTGGAGCTGAAAAAAAAATTCTATTTGCCCTGAAAGGTATTCCAAACAACATAAAGTTCTTAAGTTGAAAAAAATTACTCCAATGGTTTACGCTGTGGGTCGAGGCTCAGACAGATAGACATAATTTTGACACCCATTTTTTTCTTTTTCTCTATCATCGTATTATCATGTTTGATTCTTTTCTCGAAATTTGTTCTTGCGGACAAATCCAAAACTTGCCATATAGTACCATGTACTATGTGCTGCCTTGTGCCGTAAATGCGGCAGCACAAATAGCGCAGAAAACAGCATAACTTTAATTTTTTAGAAAATTAAAAAATTTAAAAATTCTCATCCGTGAAATTTGCAAATTTGAAAATTTCTTAAAAGCATTTATGGCACAAGTTGAGCACAATACAGCACAATTTTTTTTGGAAAATCGCAAATGGCGGTACTAGCTTCACGCTTCGCAAAACTATTTTTTCGGCGTAAAAGTTACAAATATGCGATTTGTTTATCTGTTTGGAATACGGCAGCACAAACTGAGCGCAAAATAAATCATGTTAGTTTTTAGGAAAAATGTAAAACTTAAAAAAAAAATTATAAATTCATTTTTGGCATAAAAGTTACAAATTTACGATTTTATTTTTATTTCTTTGGAATATGGCTGCACAAATTGAGCACAAAACAGCACAACTTTCACTTCTTAGTAATTACAAAATTTCGCAAAAATTTCATTCGTAAATTTGAAAATTTGGAATTTTTTTTTTAATATTTACGCCACAAGGCAGCAGAAGTTGAGCACAGTGCAGTACAACTTTTTTTTTGAAAATCGAAAATGGCGGTGCTAACTTCACGCTACAACCCTTCGCAAAGTTTTAATGCGAATTTTTGCTGTTTTTCTTTTTGGTTCTAAGTAGCATTTCTTGAGCACTATGCAGCAGAACTTCTTTTTTAAGAAATTTTGAAATTTCGCAAAAATTTCTTTCGTAAAATTTGAAAATTTGCGAATTTTTCAAAAATATTTGCAGCACAAGCCAGCACATGTTGAGCACAATACAGCACCACTTTTTTTTCCGAAAATCAAAAATGGCGGTGCTAATTTCACGCTAAAAAATGGGTACCCTCTAAAAACCAAACCCTTAGTACGAATTTTTTTTAAATACGACACATAGCAGCAAAAGTTGGGCACATTATATCACAACCTTTGTTTTTTGAAAATCCAAAATGGCCGTGCTAACTTCAGGCACATTTAATTTCTTGGTTACTCGGAAACGAGTTAAATGGAATGACATTTTCACAGTTTATTCTTATAAAAACAAATACATAGTTTAAGTAAAATCATACTACTGCCACGCAGCCATGCTCACTTTTATTATTAATTTGTTTCTCGGAAATAGCTCAAACGATTTGGATGAAATTTAAAGATTTTGTTTGTATAAGCAAGTTAAAAGCTTTAGGAAATGATTTTAGTAAAATTCTCCTACGGCCACCCCCACATTTTCTAATTTTTTGATTTTACAGGCAAGGGCGTACGCAAGGGGGAGCACGTATGCATGCTCCCCTCCTATTCAGAATATTATTTCATACTTCCACAATTTGTTTTCTTTTGAAAGCATTTTAAGGAAATATTTTTGTACTAAAACTATTTTTTTGATTGGCCCCCGCCTAATCGAAATCCTGCGTAAGCCCTTGTTCTCAGATCGGATCTATCGATTTTTACCACATTTGCAGAGTTCGTTATTATGAGAAAAAATATTAAAATGTGGTCACGCCCACTTTTACAATTTTTAGGTTTCTCCCTTTCTTAATTGTAGGTTTCTGGAAAATGGCTCTATTGATGCTCTATTTCAAGGATGTGGATGTCATTTAAAGAGATTATTTTTCTGAGAAAGAAAAAAATTACAAAATAGTCCAGATAATATCCATTCTACAACCATACACTTCGACGTCTGTAACACAAGCTGCATCTACATTTTCGGAAGGAGACCGATCAGGACATTTAAAATTTTGTTATGTTAATAAGCTAAACCGTATAAGTAAGATAGAAAGATGTATGCTTGTATCTGGAAAAATAACCAAGAAAACGATTGCTGTGCATATCTCGAAAACACTTCTTTGGATACAAAATTCGATTCATTCAAAATTAATCATGAATATTAGGGTGGCCCTTATTTAAAAAAGTTGTAAGCACCCTTTTTTTTGTTCATGAAATCTTAAAACACTACCCTATTTGTTTTTTATTCAACGTACCTACCTGTGCTTAACGTTTACGCTCCTGAGAGAGTTAGGGCCTATTCAAATCCATTTATAATAGCTCTAAAAATAATGGATTTGAATAATTTAAAAAGTTCTTAATTTCCAAGCTACTTGAACTTTTTGAGCAGGCACGTGAGACCCAGGCGTGCCTTTTTTTCCTAACAAGAACAAATTTAAAAATGTAGGTTTACAATTTCGATCAAATATGCCAGTGTGTAGGTATCAGTGTTGACGTTTAGACTGTATGACAGATCGAAACCTATGACACTTTGAGTCTTACATCCCAAAAAAACGAAAAAAAAAATCAATATTTTGCTCAAAAACACGAAAAATTTTCCATGTATAAATTGTTCAAAAGGATAGTAGCTAAAAAAAATTTTCATAGAACACAACATTTTTCTTTATCAATTTTGGCACATTATATTAATTTTTAAAAAAAGTAGGCATTAGTGGGGAAAAATAAATGATCGAGTAAAAATCTTTCTGTGCTGAAATAGGTATAGAAAACTTTGTCAAGATAACTTTCTCCTGAAATTCTCTTTTTCATCTCAAAAATAAGACAGAAATAAGATATTGGCAACAAAAACTGTTTTTTTTTTTGTAAGCGGCAAGGATAGGTATACAAGGTGAGAAAGTGAAAATTTGAAAAGACCACCAAGAAATCAATAAAAATGCACACTGGTTGAGAGCGTTAGTAACTAGGGCATAGGCTCCCCACGACCAGTCATGCATTTTTTTTAAATAGTTGATTTCTGACCTAAGTTAAGGCCCAGATTGAAAATTTTTGATCTTTGAAAGGATTTCATAAGTTCAATAATAAGTTTTTTTTTTCCATAGGTTTCATCTTCCATCCTCAACTGATTTCAATTTTAAGTTTCAAACAAATTAAAATCCGGCACTGTTCCAACTAACTCTATGGCATTGCCATCCAAGGACATGGTCATAAACTGTTGTTAAAAGGAACAGCCTATTCTATGTAGAGAGTATTGTCAGGAATGCATCTATAATGTAAAGTCATTTTAAGTGCTCGTAAAGCCGACGAAAAAAAAAGCGACGAAAGAGGAATATAACGAAGCCTAAAAATGTTGGCAGCAACAGCAACTAATTCGGTTGCGTCTTCCTCTCCGATCAGCCCCCTCTTTGTGTGATGTTTATACTGGGAAGGACTTTTTCGCAAAAAACCCGTGAAATGATAGCAAACACCAAATAAGAATAAATCTTCTATTTTAGCAGCCACTCTATTACATCCATAGAAAAACAAACATAGAGTCCTTTATGTGGTATTAAAAAATAGCCTTGAATGCAACAACTATAAGTTTGAATATTTATAAAAATGTACACTCTATATTTCGAAACAAAAGCAAAAAGGATTTACTACACTTGAACTTTTGCCAAAGCAACATGGCGAATACAAAAAAAGCACACAAAAAAATATAAACGGATAAAAGGATATTTTATTATTTTTGAAATGCTATCCCCCTCAAACTCATCTTCCCTCTCTCTCTCTCCCTTTCTTTTCATACACCTGCATTTTTGTTTATATAAAATTGCGATTTTGTTGTGTATAATGGTTGTAGAGCATTGCTATGACCACCAGTACACTATTATACGAACTAATGCAACGTTTTCTTTTTTCTTTTTCCTTTTTCAGTCCAGCATCCTTGCACTGAGAGAACATTATTTTGTTAGGTAGGTACTTTTGGGTTTTTTTCAAGAGTGTGAATAGAACGAAAAGGATTTTGCCAAATTGAAATTCTTTTCAAAAATTATTTTTATTTATCGCATGTGAATGGTTGTGCGGAAAGTTTTGGCACATGGAGCTTAAAAGAAGAGGGAATATAGCAGCTTATGATAGGAGGAACCAAGAATTTTATAAAAGAGTTTTTGAGATTTTTCATTCAATTTTGATTTTTAAGAGATTTATTTTTATGGAGATTTATAAATTTGTAATGACTTGAGAATGTTACTTATTGTTGGTTAGGAAATTTAACGAGACATAATTTAATTTGATAAATTCCTATAACACGATAGTCAAAGGTGCAGCACTTCTTGGCTTCTTTAAAAAAAATCTATTTACAAAAAAACTAATTAATTATTTTCAACGATTATTGCTTTATTGAAAAGAATAAACTTTCCGATTAATTATAGAATATTTTTTCATTGAAATAACTGCGTCTGCTGCCTTGGCAGTATATCATTCTATCAACCCAATTTTCCAATGCATTTTTGAGGGTTTTGGTCCTTAATTCACGATTAGTTGACCAATATTATTCTAAAATGCCTGGAGTGACTGTGAGTTATTTTCCAAGCATCCTTCTTTAATAACCCTCCACACAAAAAGCTAAGTTAGGCCTGAAACAAGGTATCTGCCCTTTCGATTATCAAGTTCTTAACAACACTTCCTTTATGACTATTTTTCAATAGAATTTTTCAGTTTTATATTTTTTAATTCAATCAATTTCAATATTAAAATTTAAATCATCCCAGTCACACCATTAATCTACGAATCTTTATATCCTTGCATTCCAAAAACCTATTTCATAATTGCACCCTTTGGATGTCAATGTGTCCCAGAACGAGGTAAAATTTATAGACTTTTCTCTCCTGCCATGATAAATCTTTAGCCTGTTTCCACTTCCATTTTTAAATTCATACAAGTCACAAAACATCACACACTTTTCTTCCTCTCTCTCTCTCTCTTTCTGAATGCTTGCACCGCATATCCAATGTACTTTCTCTGATGCGGGTATAGAGAGGGTTTATTCTAAAGCGATTTTATAATCCAATTGAATTCAACGCGCAATGTGGTGACAATTTAAATAAAGGGTGATTTTTTAAGAGGTTTAGAACTTAAAAAAAAAAAAAAACACAAAAAATTCGAAAAAATGAATGAAATATTTATTTGAATCGATAGTTTGAACCTTGCAATTTAATGTTTAAAGATAATTTCATGCAAATGTTGACCGCGGCTGCGTCTCAGGTAGCCCATCCGCTGAGTCCAATTTTGGCATACTCTTTCACACATATCGGCCGGTATCTCACGAATGAACGCATGGATGTTGGCTTCCAGTGCGTCAATCGAAGCGGGCTTGTCCCTATAGACATTAGCCTTGACATACCCCCACAAAAAATAATCTAATGGTGTCAAATCGCACGATCTAGGCGGCCAATTGACCGGCCCGAAACGTGAAATTAACTGTTCACCAAACTCGCCTCGCAATTGCGCCATTGTTTCGCGTGCTGTGTGGCATGTGGCACCATCTTGTTGAAACCACATATCATGCAAGTCAAGAACTTCCATTTCGGGCAAAAAAAAGTTTGTTATCATCGCTCGGTAGCGTTCACCATTGACAGTAACGCTGCGATTCGCATCATCTTTGAAGAAATATGGCCCAATAATGCCGCCGGCCCATAAACCGCACCAAACAGTGGCTTTTTCGGGATGCAATGGTAGCTGTTGTAATGCTTCTGGCTGATCTTCACTCCAAATGCGGCAATTATGCTTATTTACGTACCCATTCAACCAAAAATGAGCCTCATCGCTGAACACAATTTTTCGATAAAAAAGCGGATCCTCCGAGCACGAATTTTGATAGTAAAATTCAATAATTTGCAAGCGTTGTTCATTTGTAAGACGATCCATGGTTAAATTGCAAACCAAACTGAAGCTGTTTGACAGTGACACAAGGTACTAAACACACGTCAGCTGTCAAAACCAGTGTTGCCAAAACCAAACCAGCTAAAAAATCACCCTTTAGAAATCGCAAGAAAAAATTACGAAATGATTTTTGTATCCTTTTCGGAAGAACGAGGATGAACCATAAAGAAAAATATGTCACCGATAACGATATTTGGGGCATCCAGTTTTTTTTTTTGCTTCTTTGTCTTCGTTCTATAAATGCAAATCAGCAAAAAGAATTGGTGGAAAAATTTTCTTTCATGTGATGGGGTCTTTGGGTCTATAGAGGGATGCAAAACAAAAATTGTGTCATAGATCTGGATGAGTTATATACACATAGCTAAGCTATGGGTGTGAACCAGGGATAATCTCTCATCTTCACATAGACAGTAACCTTTACCTCCTATATAGAAAAATAATCTTGGTGAATTTTTATTAAATTTCAATCTCTTTCTCGACGATTTATTTTTGCTTGGTGAAGATTGGTTTCAGTTAAAATATGTACCTTGCAGCAGATCGAGAAGGATGGAGACGTTTTGTTGACGCCCTATGCCCCAGCTGGGGTTACAGGACACGATGATGATGATGTTTTTCCTTTAAGTAGAGAGAGATATAAACGACTTAAAACATAATGGGTCATCTAGCTTCTAGCCACCTTACAAATTTAATTTGTTTAAGTCAAAACTCATTCAAACAAATTGTCAATTCTCGAACAACTCACATCAATCCAACCCATAGTTTCTTACATCTCAGTTCATACATCATACATGGTGGGTTTCGTGTGGCAATGTGGTGTTGACATTTAACCACGATAAAAGGCTACACCAAGGTCCGAGTAGAAGGGTTCATGACTTCCTTAGAAATTTGGTACCTTGGTTCGGGAGGTCGTCGTTGGTTTATCAACGTTTTATCAGTTGATTAGGATGATTGGCAATGTTTCCCAACAGCTTATCTGCAGAGAAGCGGAGGAGTCTAACAAGAAGGAGTTTTACGACCTCCTGGACGGAACCTACGGAGCCTGTCCGAAGTACGATGTCAAAGTCGTCCTCGGAGAATTCAATGTTAATGTCGGGAGGGAAAATTACTTTCGCGGACTAGTTGGATAGCACGGCCTCCGCGAAACAACAAGAGATAACGGCTTCCGACTAATCAACTTGACTGCAGCTCGTAAGACGGTGAAGAGTAGCCAAAGGATAAACACAGCATAACCTGGCGATCTCCAGATGGTCGAACCACCAACTAAATCGACCACGTGCTAATTGGCGCAAGGCACGTATCGCACATCTTGGACGTGCGAACTTTCATTGGTGCAAACGTGGGCTCTGACCACTTTTTTGATGTGATTAAGTTCAGATTCCGACTGTCCAACGAAAAGAAAACCAATACCTCCCAAAGGAAGAAATGCAACATTGCATGCCTTAGCACATCTGAGAAAGCCAGAGACTACAGTGAGCAATTGACCGGGAAACTCTCTGCCGTACCCCCAGCGACAAGCGTCAACAACCATCAGTGGAACCAGTATCGCGACATCATTAAGGAAACAGCCGAGACCATCATAGGTTATCAACCACCTATAAAAAGGAACCCGTGTAGTACGATGATGAAAGCGTGGTATTGAGTCAGGAGACGGAAAATGCGTGAATAAAAATTCTGTAATGTAAAACAAGAGCAGCAAGAGAGGAGTACCGTGAAAAGAGAAGTTAAGAGAAAAACCCTGTGCAGAAAGAAAAGCGAGCATCTGCAGCCTCTCAGCTCATCAGGTATCTCGAGGAGTCTAGCACTGCCACCAAACATCCACCGGTTCTACAAAATAGCCAGGCAACTGAAATCTGGTCAGGACCGGCACGCAATCTCTTCGGAACAGTGAAGGGAACCTAGTCACTGAAGCACAGAGAATTGTAGACGTTCTTAAACAGCATTTCCAGCAACTGCTTAATGGGCATAATCATTAAGAAAAATGTAGAAGAATCAACAGGAGAGCAAAGGAGACCAGTCAATGAAGATCCAGTCCCACACACCCAGTACTGAAGAGGTTAAGAAAGCCTTCCACAAGTTTAAGAATAACAAATCCGCCAGCTCGGATAGCCAAACCGCGGAACTCTTCAAGTATGGAGGAGATGTCCTGGTAGGGTGCATGCACCAGTTGGCATCAATCAATTGTGGGAGGAGGAGAGTATGCCCAACGACTTTATATGCCCAATCTACAAAAAAGGCTATCCAATGTCCTGCAAAAACTACAGAGGCATATCTTTCCTTAATGTTGCTTACAAGATCTTATCCAACGTACTATGTGAGCGTCTAAAACCTTTCTGCAACACTACCAGTACCAGTGTGGATTGAGGCCAGGCATATCAATGATAGACCAAATCATCACGTTGATGCAAATCCTGGAAAAAACCAACGAATTTAAAGTCGAGACGCCCCGTCTTTTCATCCACTTCAAAGCCGCATATGATAGCATAAGTTGCCATGACCTATTGGCGATATCAGAACTCGGCATCCCGAAAAAACGAATCCAGCTATGTCGCATGAATTAACAAAATACGCGGTGCAACGTGCAAATGGGTAACAGCTCATCCGAGTTATTCCAAACGTGTACAGGGTTCAGACAAGGAGATGCGCTATCATGTGATTTCTTCAACCTAATCCTGGAGCAGAGTGGTGTTAATATGGAAGGCACTATCTTCAAAAGGTATTCTTAGCTACTTGGCTATGCGGATGACATCGCCATCATCGGCCGCTGCAAAAGAGCTATACTTGAAGCATTCACAGCTATTGATGAACAGGCGAAACGAGTTGGTCTTGAAGTGAATGAGGACAAAACAAAGTATATGCTATCAACAAACAAAACCTCATCTGTCCATTGCCTAGGAAAAAAGGTCACAGTTTGTAGCAGTAATTTCGAGGTAGTCAAGGAGTTCACCTACGTCGGAACAAACATCAATTCCACGAACGACACCTAAGTAGATATCCGACGAAGAACCGCTGGGTTCAAAACTCCTTTCTCGAGAGACAAAGTACACGCAATTCAAAATGGTAATTTTAACAGTTATACTCTAACGGTGTCGAGTGCTGGATCATAAGTAAAAAAGGGGAATTGATAATGGGAACAGTCGAGAGAAAAATTCTTCGGCGAATATTTGGTCCTATATGCGAAGAGGGAGAATGGAGGGGAAGATTCAACCGTGAATTGTGCAAGCTATAGCAAGATGTGGATGTCTTCTAAGGAGGCAAAACTTTTCAATTTCACTGGCTCGGCCATATCGGACGAATGGACAACAACGCTCCAGCGAAAAAAATCTTCGAGTCCCAGCCCTCAGGTTTGAGACGACCAGGAAGACCGAATTTCCGCTACAGGGAACAAGTGGTTCATACGCAAGAGCGCTTGGTCTCGACGACTGGAGGGACCGCAACCGATGAGAGACCGCAATATCTCAGGCAGAGCCCCTTCATGGATCGGGAGCCAGATAAGCCCGGTTCTCTTTTTTATCAGCGGGTTTTAGCAGTAGAGAGCAAAATTGGCTTTTTTGAGGACAGTCTGTGAAGGTGGGTTGAATCTCAGCAGCTCATTGAAGTTGATTCCTAGGTACTTGGCATCAACTTGACCTACCACTAGGGTCTATGTTCGGTTGATAACCTGATTCCGTGTTAGGGTGATGCTTCTACAGCTTTCACCTGACTAACCGTGTCTGCCCCTGATCTTCTGAAGCATACGACCTCCACATCTAGAGAAAATTATGAAGAAAGATTTTTTAGAGTCAAAAAAAAAATTTGAAAATCTAAAAATACAAATGGGACGAGTGCCCACAGCAAATTTCGGGTGTGAGTGATAACAAAAAAGAAGTATTAGCGTCGAAAGCTTGAGAAATGGCTATTTAAAGAATCAAAGTCTTACAGTCCACAACTGGAGCTTTACTGCGATTGACCAAAGCATCGAAAACTAAATTATGAATGCGACTTTGAGGGTAATCGTGTAAGCCAAAATTTGCTGTCACCCCTTCCTAGATAAGTTCCTCGAACTTACGATCTATAATTATATGGCAGAAATAGAATTTCAAAAGATATCGAATTTTCAAAAATAACAAAAAAAAAAAAACACATTCAATTATTTCAAAAAAGTAAAAAAAAAAGTTAAATCTTTATTAAAAAATAAAATGTATGGATTAAAGAACAGTGTTTCGTCAGTAAGTGGAGTCATCTTGGGAAACATGACCGAATTATGTGAGCTTCCCAATTAACAATTTAGCTTGTATAAGGTTAAACTTTTCGAATTTGGCAAGTGATAGCTTGTATAGAGCTTGTATAAGGCAATCTTGAGCAAGCAAAGAATTTTCCACCTGAAATTTAAAGAAATAGTTGCTATAAGACCTTAAAATATGAGTTACAAAAGCTCTATACAAGGCTTGTAAGTTATAAATGACTTGTATAAGGCCTTCCAAAGTTGTTTACTGAAAATGTTTAAAATAATAGCTGCTATAAGGCTCTCCACGACAAGTCATTGCAAACAACTTGTATAAGGATTGTTTGTAAAGGCCATATACAAATTAAAATTATCAGTGAAGATCAACAAGTGTGTCTTATAAAATATTGTGCTTATAAAAAATCAGATTAAAATAAATAAGAACGGAGAGTACCCATGAGATTTGATACTCGCTTGGCGACAAAAGCAAAGCCTACTATTTCAAAAAATCTTTACAAGCGTGACGTTAAGAGGTAGCTTGAACGTGAAGTATATGGTATCAACTTATTCACTTTTGATTATGTTTTCCTCAACAGCGAATTGGCATAGTAGTAGAGTTCTAGACTGGTACGAGGAAGGAATCGAGTT
The DNA here is from genome assembly GCA_963921185.1 of Dasysyrphus tricinctus. Taxonomy (NCBI): domain Eukaryota; kingdom Metazoa; phylum Arthropoda; class Insecta; order Diptera; family Syrphidae; genus Dasysyrphus; species Dasysyrphus tricinctus. Next base: position 107,573,231 of record OY992533.1, read on the forward strand.
AAAAAAAAAACTTTTCATTTTTATAATTAAACTAACATTTCACTCATTACAGAATACAGAAAAAAGGTTTCGGAAACTGACTGAGGAGAAAAAAATACAATAAAATAAAATGCAATAAAAAAAAACAACATCAGAAAAATAAAATAAAAAACGGATAAAAAAAAATATTATTTTTTTAATTTCAGAATCAGCTTTGCTAAAAAAAAATTGTTCTCACGATGGCAAAATAGATTTTCGCAAATAGCGACAGCGTATATTATTGCAATGCAAAATCAATTTGGGTAAGGCCTTATATAAACCTCCAAGGCAAGCTATTGGCAATAGCTGTCACTAAATGGCTTGGGTAAGGCCTAATATAAACATTCAAGGCAAGCTATTGACAATAGCTGTCCTTAAATGGCTTTGGTAAGGCGTAATATAAGCATCCAAGGCAAGCTATTGGCAATAGTTGTCAAAATGGCTTTCGTAAGACCTTATTATAAACATCCAAGGCAAGCTATAGCTTGTTCAGCCAAGCTAATAGCAGTTCATGAAAAGCTATTTGCTGCTATAAGACGTGTCAATAAAAGTCTTATGGCAGTTAATTCGCTTGCGTAAATGCGCCAAAATGACTTGCATAAGGCCTTTTACTGTTTCTATAGCAGACTGAAAATAGCTTGTATAGAACCTTATACAAGTTAAATTGTTAGTTGGGTTGGCACTACCGCACTCGTTTCGAGCAGTCTAAATAGTACCTATACCATAATTTGAAGTAGGTAGTTACTCTTTCAATCGATCGCTATTGGTACACACCCATTCGGTCACTGAAGCGTTAATTCAGCCTCTGTTTTTCGACCTGGATGCTTCAATTAAGAAAATAGGTAAGTTATAATACCTTATCTGCTCAGCTTTTAACTTTTGATACTGCCATTATCTTTCTCCCAAAGGAATCACAAATTCCTTTGACTCTTCTCTTAGGTACAACGCTTATTTGCCAAGTTTTTCTTCTATAATTTTTTTTTACTATCCAAAATTTTTCCTTGAATATCGTTTTTCTATCTTCAAAAAACTTTTTTTTTCTAAGCTACTTACTTGCCATTAGAATAATTAATGGCAAGTTAGAAGTGCCCTTCCAGGATGACCACTACTATTTCTAGCTCCCCAGACATTTCTGAAAACCAACGATACTTATTGTTGAGCATGGCATGATCTAGAAACTTTGTCGACTGTTGTGTTGGTGCTACTTACAGGTGTTACAGAATTCAATGAAAACATAGACATGAATCCCAATTATTTAAATTTCACGCCATATTTTAATATGCGAAATTTTGATTAAAAGTTAAATCTTCAGAGATTTTCTATTTTCAGCATAATAAATCGAGTAACACCTTCTCTTAGACATTGTTACTTATTAATTGCAACTATGTATGTACGTAAGTGTGGTCCTTATAAAAGTCATTGTTTAATTTAAGTTGGTGCGCTCAAATAAGCTTAAAAAAAAATCCTGGAAAATTTAAGCTCATTACTTTTCCAGCCTCTAAGACGAAAGAAGTTTTTTATGGGAGAACACGTGTAAAATATTCAATCAAATTTTTAATTTTTATAACTACGGTGAAAAAGTTTTGAAATACTCCTTCAGGTCTACAAAAGCAAATCAACTCATCTTGCTATGATTTTAGTTTATAAGCTTAAGTCTCTGTAACAATTTTTTTCTTTTTAATTCTATTTTGAATCACAAAATACCTAATTCAAAAAAAATTCTATCTATAATTAAAGAAAATTCCAAAATTCTATCTGACATTAAACTAATTTGATAGATATTGAAACTTTTTATTTGTCAAGGATTTTATCTTAATTTTTATGATTTCGGTATTCACTTACGTCTTTGAACTTTGATGTCCGTACTGTCAGCCCACTTGTTATTAAGAAAAACCCAAATAATAACCAGCAAATAGCTTCTCTATGCCTATTTTCTAACATCGCAATAACCTTTTAATTTAATTTTTCAAAAAGCTCAAAGAAACTCAAGAGCATCATTTAGAGAAAAAAATCACGAACGAATGAACTTGTCTTATAGAATACAAGAACTTTTAATATACGAAGGCAATCTAATTATCAACCATCCAACAACCCTGAACTGCCCTTGAATATTTACGCTCCTTTTCCCAAAGGTATACCTATAGTAACTAACCAAGTTCTTCAAGTTATGTAAATGTGTCTGTATATGTAAAAATGTTGCACCCAAAGTCACGTTCATTACTGAAATATTACTAATTATAATGCGAAACAAAACTTGAACATGAAACACACAGAGAAAGAAGAAAGGCGAATAAAAAAAAAAGAATCCACTCTATTCAAGGACCTACAATTAGTTTTGTTCTAAAATAAGAGGAAAGATTTGTAGATCCCCAAGGATACCTATATTGCATTTTGCATCGCTCGTTGCACTATTCATAAAGTTCATTACCATCCTCCACCGAGAGAGAGAGAGAGAGAGAGAGAGACTGTGAGTGATATTTCATTCCACAAAGCACTCTTTATGTGTGTGTTTCAAATTTCTAAAGCTAAATAGATAAAAGGCAACTTAACAATTCACACTTCAACGCCCACGCCCACCTCATATCCACCCCTCGTTCTTGTTCTCGGTTTGTGCACATTTAAAAGTGTCATTCACATGAAACACATTTTGTGAGTTTATTATTTTTTTTTGTTTATGTAAACTACAACTAAGGATCTTCTGAGCTTCACGCCTTCTTCTAAGCAACAACTGCTGCTGCTGCTGCTGCAACAACAAGGATAAAAGTGAATGAATGATAAAACGCTTGGCAAGTCTAGGACTACAGTGTTGTTGAAATTAAAAAAGAAAAAAAAAAACAAGAATATAGAGAATTTCTCTATGAACAGCACCGAATTAAAGTCCTGCAGACCGTGAAACCCTTATTATTCATACCTGACTGCGAATAATAAAGGATAATAAAGACAACACACACAGAAAGAAACACATATCATTCAATGACGAGCAGCATATAGGCTTATAAGAGTCGCATACAGGAAACAAACAAAACGTCAGAATTTTTCACCAGTGAATTGATGATTATGATGGATTCAACTCCTTAAGGATTCCACGTCCTCGCATGTTTGTTAAGGTTCGTCACGCTTTAAGTCCTTTTATTTTATTTTCTCTTTATGTTTTTTTTTGTTTTGCCTTAGCTTTGTATAATATGCTTGCGCGAATATTGTATAAGGAGAATCCTGCGTCAATGTGTGATGGTAATGAAATTTCACTTCACATTCTCAAAAAAAAACGAACTCAAAAGGACCTCTGTGGAGGTAAAGTTTTGTTTTGATGCCTTTGCCGGCATTTTGTATACCTACCAATTTTTTGTCTATTTTTCTTGTTCAATGGAAATGTTTCGCGTTATTAAGTTGATGGATTGTATCTCGTGTGAGCCAGCGAGCGCACGCTAAGAATATTTTTTTTTTAAATAAACAATTGCTAAGTGGTAAGGAACGGATATCGTTCTGTGTCAATGAGCTCATAGGATGGGGTTAAGCGCTGTCATAGGTACTGAAATTCTATAGTATATGTGCATAGTTGTTGGGTTTTTTGTCATGAAATTATAATGAACTGACATGGTGGCAGTACAATGAGCCTCTGGAGTCCTTTTTTCCTGGCTGTTGTCTTTTGTATATCAGCATTTTTTATTTGAGCTATGGGAAATGAAGACAAAAAAAATACACTTTTGTGATGCAATGTTTTTGTGTTTTCTTTTAGTTTAATAAATGGATGGAAAAACAAAATAAATACAGACTTTTTTACTTACCTATTTGTACAGGATTGTAGTTTCATTTAATAAAAATGTTACCTAATTAGGTGGCAAAATTTGATGTGTGAAGCAATGAATGTAATAAATTATTCTGTTTTCATTAGTTGATCAAATATTTGGCATACAATTATGTTTAAAATTTAAAATGAATTAAAACTGCGTAAACATTGCCAGAATTGTATTAATTGTATTTATTTATAAAATCTTATAAATGTACCTTACAAATGTGTTATATTATTGCTTACATAATGTAGATCAAGATATCAACTTAAGTTCCTAATGAAAGAATATCACAATTCATAGTAATATGTTAAAGATTAAAACTTTAATTATTCCAATTCCAAAAATAAATTTACTAGGGAATGTAAAACAAACAATTGAATAAAGGTATGTTACCTGTGGCGTATACGTAACCTAAAAATTGCATACAAAAAACAAATTAAATTTTTAATTTTATATTAAAGTTAAAAAATTCATCCTCTTTTAGCATTTTACTACGCCAAAGCATTAGAAATTAATAAAATAATAATTGTTCCATGATGTAGATTTTAACAAAATAAATATGTAATAGATTGAGGACCCCACTCTCCAGTCAAACTAGCTGTAGGATACGTTTAATTTAAGGAAAGGCTCACAAAAACCAGTATTTATTGGGTTTAATTGTGCGTAAGTATAGAATTTGTTTTTGTAAAATAATTCTTTTAATACATAGTTTGAAGATACAAACAAAAATAAAATGGACGACTGGATAACACGTACTTGCTTTTATGTTCGAGTATCTTACTGTCAGAATTTAAAAAAATTGTAAATATAAAACATATACAAGTATAGATATCACCACCTGATTGCAAGAACTAGGCAATTATTTTATTGCTTTAGAAGCTATCTTGGAAAAACTGAAATTATTTTCTATTGTTAAACTATAGCTTTTTCTTTCACTATACAATTCCAGATAAGCATATTTGTGAAGAGTAAATAAGAAAAATTTTTTAATTTTCACTGTCCTCAAGGCACTAGCTTCTTAAGAACACTGCTATCTACAAAACTAGAAAAAAATGCTGTTACCTACCTAGTGATTGCAATCAGGTGACGATATTATGAGAGAAAAATGTTTAAAAGCTGGAATTCGTTCTTTAAAAATACTGAAAAAACTCTTTTAAGAGTTTGAGCTGAAGAAAAGGAATGTCAAATGAATTATTTATGCGAAAACAAATTTGAAAATAGTTGGGTTTTTAAAAAAAATTAAATACATAGTTTTACAAAATTTTCAAAACATTTTTAGGGAATAATTTTTGGAGGCAAATTTTTAGTTTTTATTAATATTCATATAAAATAAAATTATTTATCAACTTGATTTTTAAATACCGGAACATTCAAACAAATATTTTTTTTTAATTCTCCAAGTAATTTTTCAAAGTTTTGATATCTATGAAGCGATTTTCTTCAAACTTTGAACTTAAGGTTTTTTTGGAAACTCTCCAGAGGGGAAATTGAATTTTTTTTGACTCCAAAAATAACGGTACTACAACCGTTATTTCGAAAACGGCTCCATAGATTTTGATAAGAAAAATCATTGTATTATTGTATATTAGTGTACTTTTTGGTATACAAAACAATATTCAAAAACTGTTATTAACGGTACCTGCCACATAACTGATTTTCTGATTTTTCTTTAACGGCTCAACCAATTTCAAATATTTTTTTATTTTGTATACAAAAGCTCCTTTAAAATGTCATTAATATTGCATATCAAAATTTTGGATTTTTTTAAATTTATTTTTTGAAGATTCAATATTTTGAAAACGGGTTGTTGAATTTTTTTGAAAATAATTTTGTAAATGTATATAAATAAATACTCAAAACTGGCATCCCAAAATTTTGTTTTAAAAATACGATTAAAATTTTATATATAAAAAATTATTTTTTAAGAAAACAGCTCCAACGATTTTTCATTTTTATTTGCATATTTTTTTCAAGTAATAAAATGACATACTTGGTTTTGAGTGCTAAGCTATTTGACTTGTTGATTGTAAAATTTAAAAAACCATTTAAATGCCTTTTCTATATTCTTTTTCTATATTTTTGTATACATATACTAGTTCCGTAATGACTTGCATATTTTAAAAGTTCTTAAGTTCGAAGCAACTTGAACATTAGAGCAAGTACGTACGATCCAGTCGTGCATTTTATTTAATTTAATAGGAGACATTCTAATTTTATAAAACAAAAAAAAAATCTTATCAAAATCATATTGATCGGTTTCGAAAAAAAAAGGTTTTCCTCTACGGACTTTCAATATTTGTATGTAGGGCACTGTTGATTTTTATTTGTTTATTTATACCTTACCACGTTTCAAGAAAATTAATTATTTTAATAAATCCACACAAATATTTTTTGTAAATTTTAGAACACGATATTGTTTGAACTAATTTTGGGAGCTTTAAAATTAAAATAAAATGCCTGATGCACACTTGCTCTTTTGTTCAAGATGCTGAGGGCTTAAGTAAATTGTATATCAAAACATGGAAACTATGAGAGAAAAATTTTAAAACGCATGAGATTCGGTACTTAAATTTAACAACCAACTGAAATCTTGATTAAATATATGTAATTATTGCATGGAAACAAAATTTGAATTCGTTGAACCGGTTTCTTAAAAATACATTTTTATGTACCTACTATATCAAATTCTTAAAACATTATTAAGGAAACATTTTGGCAGTCAACTCTTAAGTATTTATTTATATTCATACATATAAAAATATAATTAATAAAAAGCTGTCAACCCGTTTTTGTAATACATAATAAGTTTTCTAAAAACAAAAATGGGAAACTTATTTAAAAAAATAAAAATTGAAAATTTGTATGCAATATTATTAAATCTTATTTGAAATTTGAAAACCAAAAATTATCTCAAACCGTTGTGTCTCGGGTACCCGAAGACCGGCAGCACTAGTATATGGGTCTACCACGATATCAAGAAAACAATAATCTAGAAAGCAAAATTCTCTAAAGTAAAAATCTCGAAAAATAAAATCTAGAAAGCATAATCTCGAATTACAAAAATCTAGAAAAAAAAATCTCGAATGCAAAAAATCTAGAATAAATATTAATTTTTGAGACAATGGTTATAATTCGCGCGCGCGAATTCTAGACTTAGAACGTCTACCTATCTAATACTGTATTTCCACTTAGCACTAATCTGAGATTTCAAATCAGATCTCAAATTTCCTTTAAATCTCTAAGATTTACCACACAAAATTATTTCGTAAATCTTGAAGATTTGAAATTTATCTTGTTAAATCTTCCTAGGACAAATAAAAATAGCATAACAGAAGTTACAATTTTGAGCCTTGCATACAACTCGAAATTTTAGAATGACATTTATTTGTATAACAACATATTCCAAAAAACTAAAAACAAAAAAACAAAAATAAGTTTTTGGTTTTAAATAAGTTTATTGATTCTGTTTTGTTATACATTTTAAGGCTTCATTTTTGTTGAGGCTGTGACTCGGTGACGGGTATAAGAGTACGAATGACTGAGGTGGAGCGAAAGTGCCTTAAGCGGTCTGGTTTTCTGGTTCATTGGTTTTTAATTCTCTTCTAGGATCCTTTGTACCGCTTAGGAAACTCCGTTGCTCCGTTAAGGTTATGTTCAATCGCCAGGCAGGCACCTAGGAGAACAATTTTCTTGGACAGCAGTATACTTTTGCACACTCCAAACAGAGTACCTACATCTAAAAATGTGCCACTGCCAAACTTAAAGCCGAAAAAACTCGACACTTTGTGACAATGTCACACTGTTGGCATGTCTCGAATCACTGCCATTAGTTTATAATTCTATATAGCTATACACAGGCACACGGGTACTACCTGGATAATACCCGGGTATTCAAGTACCCGGGTGGGTCTTCGGGTACCCGGTTTTCAAGAGCTCTACTAGGTACTTTATGTCAAGTTATGCATTCGTAAGAAAAAAATTGAACTCGAGATTTTGATCAGACTTGAAATTACGATGATAGGGAAGACGAGCTAAGTGGGTCTCGCAATTCTATCTGTCTGTCTGTCTGTCTATGCGTTGAGCTACAGCCTAACCAGCTGGATCGACTTTCTTCAAACTTGGTACATAACGTTTTTTGGTTATTCCCCTACATGTTTTTTTATTTTTTTCTAGACCCAAAAATAACGGAACCTGCCTAACAATTTTTTTAGCAATTTTACATTTCGTATTTTTCTCAAAAACGGCAACTTTTATTTAAAACAAATCAATAAATTAATTTGAGTAATTTTTTTTAGCAATTTTACATTTCGTATTTTTCTCAAAAACGGCAACTTTTATTTAAAACAAATCAATAAATTAATTTGAGTAAAGGCTACCTTTGGGTAGGACACTATTTTTCAAAAAATTGGTCTTAATGGAACCTCTCAAAAAACCATTTTATATTGTTATTTTCTTCAAAACAGTATGACTGATTTCAAAAATTTGTTTATAAAAAATCTTCCGAAAAATATTAATAGTATTGTGCAGCCCATCAGCACACGTATTAAAGGAAATATCATTAGAGTTTTGATTTTTGTTCAGTTCTGCGCATATATCAAAATTTGTGTCAAAATGTCAATATTATTTTTTGTTGTTTTTACTTGTATTTAAGTCTTCACGTTCCCAGCTATTTTTATTTCTGACAACTTCAATTTTAGTTTGTTGTTGTTTTTACGTGTGATTTCTTTCTCACGTTCACAGCCATTTTTTATTTCCGACTGACAACCTGCGCAGTATATAATACCTTAGATTTGTGTACATGTGTTGTGACCAACATTTTTGAAAGAATATTTTTGGGTTTTTTAAAAATGCTTCATTTTTTTTTTTTAAATCAAATCAATTTTGTGAGAATCACACGATCGATTTTTTTGAAACTCGATACTTAAGAGATTTTCCGTACTTTCAAAAATATTTTTATAACAAATTTACTTTTATGAGAGAACAACGGTACCTTCCTTCCATACAAAGGTTAAAAAACCGTTAAGGAAAATATTTTTTTTATAAGCATACCGAAATTGTTCCTTAAAAATAATTTTAAGAATTGATGTATGTAGGTAGGTACATAAGTATACAAAATTTTTTTTTTTTAAAACCACTCCACGCTTTTAATTTTTTTCAATACAATCATATTCAATCATAAACTAAGATAGCGTTCTTTTTTTTCACCCCAAACTATCAAAAGAGTATTCCATGCTTTTAAACATTTTTCTCATAATTTCCATGTCTTTATACTGGGTGTCCCGGACCTGAGTGAATGTGTTTTAGGGTGTGGTTCCTGAGTATATTCTAAGAAAAATATTTTATGTGTGGAAAGTTGTATATCCCCTCTCTGAGTCAGGGGGGGCATTTTCTGAAACATTGACTTTAAATTAAAAAAAAACATTAAAAACCAACGAAAGCACATCTAATAATGTGCTATATTTTTTTGAAAGCTAGTACTCCATTCTTAAATTTGGTTTTTAAATAACGTTGTTTCAGCGAATAATTTTTGAGAAATTAAATTTCAAAGTCAAAATCTTAAAAAAATGGGATTTTCAAAATTGTATGTTATTAAGCATAGGCGCCCGCAGGATTTTGTCCAGGGGGGGGCAGACACGAAACCAATTTTGAGATACATATAGAATTTTCGAAAAAAAAATGTTATTCAAAACAATTTTTTTTAATTTTAATATGCAATATAATATGAGCTTTTTGGAAGTTTTTATAAATAATTTCGTTTAAATCCTTCAGTCAATAATGAAAAAATCCAAAGTAACGTTCTATTTTCTATGGGAGGCACTGTTAATAGTTATCCAGCGTAAAATTATTTTATATTTAATAGTAGACCGGACTTATTTAACCACACAGACATTTTTTGGGAAGTTTTTGTATAAAAAGCAAGGTTCATAGAACAACAAAAAATCATTCGTTCACTCGTGAAAAAATCAAAAGGGAATGTTATCTTTGATTCGATTAAAACAAAATTCATTTTCACGATCGAACCAAAAATGCTAGGATGTGGGTCTATAAAATATGGTTCGTTCCGAATTTATTATGCGAGAGCTATTGAAGATCCATTCACAAATCTTTGAAATAAAAATATAATTTTACAAAAGGAAAAATGACAGTTTCAAAAAAAAAGTTTCGAAATCCTTTGACCTTGATAGATTTCAATGAAATCAAATTGAGTGATTTCAATAAAATTGCCACATGTCATGGTGATGATGGTGCCATTTTTTGAAACACCGTTTTGAAAATATTCGTTTCTGTTACAATTCTGTCTCAGCTATTCTGTCAGTTTTATTGTGTCAATTTCATTGAAATCTTTCAACACAACACAACAACGAAGCTATTGTAGGTCCTTTTCCATTTTCTTGAGAAAAAATGGGTATTCATACATCTGTCAAAACTTGTTTGGAAATTTTGACAGATTTACGCAGTTTACAACTTTACTACGTAACGTTTATGAATGACCTTAATATCCATCTCATACTCTTCCATATTTGCGTTTGCCTAGAACATTAACCCGGAGGCAAGTACTGGCAAGCAAGTTGGCTACATACACTGCTTGTCAAATTCGTAATTTGCATTCCACTTGCCTCCCACTTGCTTTCACTTGCATTCCACTTGCTTGTCTACCAACTTGCTTCACTACTGGCTTTTAAAATTCCATGCCAGTTGATGAGCAAGTTGCTTGGGTTTGTATGTGTTAGTGAATAAATGAGTATGTATGAGTACTTGCCTATGTGGCCTCGGGGTTAAAAAAATTAAAATTAATGCTGAGGTAAATATATTTTTTTTAAAGTGTAAGCGGACAATAAAAAAAATAATAGGCGTGTTCAGGAAAATGTGATCTCCGACGGCTCAGTGTCAAAAACTGAGCAAGCAAATCCAGTATTTTCTTTCCTCAGTTATTTGACAGCAACATTTCTGAGGAATCCTGTTCACGAGACTGAGATGACTGGGGGCTCTGAGATCTCATTTTTCTGAACACGCCTAATAAATGCTCCGGCACTATAGGCCCCTTTCACACGAGGAAACTGAGTTGCTAGCAACTTTCAGTTCCAGGGTGAGAAGCAGAGAATATCAAATAGGTAAAGAAGCCAATCCTTCGTACGTTTCACCCTCCAAAACCCATTTGTGTACATTGTTGTATTTTTAATTTCATTTCGTGTCGAAGAATAGATGTGAATTACAACAACAGCTGTTTTCCTTTTGGAGGTGGCAAAGTACTTGTGAGTAGATGAAAACCCTATTCTAGTACTACCAACTGCACATGTGCAAGTAGATACATTTTATATGGGAAAGCAGTTTGATGTGTTCCATTGAAAAAAGCTAGCAAAGTACTTCGCCACGTCCAAAGGAAAACGCCTAACAACAGGACCTTTGCTGAATGATGTGCTGAATGACGAGTTGATTCGATGTGTGCATTTTGTCATTGCTTTTCACTAATACTTTGCAAATCTTATACATCAGCTGTTCGCTTCAGCTTGTAGGCAAACCAAATTGACAGCTGAGGATTGGCTTCTTTATTTGATATTTTTTGGAGAGGAGGGCAGGAGAAAAGATGGGTGAACAAAATTTCCCCGGTCGAGTATTTGAAGATATTTTTTTGACATTTCCATTCACACCTAGGTTAGTTGAGTATAACCAATAGGCTTTCAAAGGAAACTTCAAAAATTTCCTACTTACTTACCTACTACTTACATTTGCTGTCAAAAACCATAGGAGCAAGAAACCCATGTATCTCTGTCTTGTTCATTTCTTAAGGAAACGGGGTTTCATTTTTACTTGCGATATAGGTACATACTATGAGGCAAGTTTTGGATTCGTGGAAACAAAATTGAGATAACAATCAAACATGATATTACGATGATAGAGAACACCAAAAAAGTGGGTGGCACAATTATGTCTGTCTATTCGTCTACAGCCTAAGCCACTCGATAAATTTTCTTCAAACTTGGTACATAGTTGTTTTTGGTGATTATACCCACACTTTTTTGTTTATTTTTTTTAGAACCAAAAATAACGGTACCCGCATACAATTTTAACAATTTTACATAATCGTATTTTTCTCTAAAACGGCTCGACAACTTTTCTTAAAACAAATTCAATTAATTTATTTTAGTAAAGGCTTCCTTTGGGTGGAAAACCATTTTTCAAAAATGGCTATAAATGGTACCTCCCAAAGAACCATTTTTTTAATTTTCTTCAAAAAAGTACAACCGATTCCAATTATTTTTGTATAGGTACAAAAGCTTCCAAAAAATATAAAAATTTTATGTACCAACATTTTTGAAAAATATTTTTGGATTTTTAAGAAATTTTTCAAAATTTTTTTTTGGAAAATCAAATACATATTTCGAAAACAATATAATGGATTTTTTTGAAACTCGATATTTAAGAGTTTTTTAGTACTCTCTAAAATATTTGTATAAAGAATTTTACATTTATGAAAAAATAACGTTACCTTCCATACAAAAGTTAAAAAACCGCAATGGAAAATATTTGTTTGCTCAATAACGACTCCTACGATTTTTATTAAACTTTTTTCATATACTAAAATGAGTACGATCTACTATCAAAAATTACAAAATTTTGCACTTAGCAACTATTAATAGTACCTGTCATAGAACGTATTTTTTTATTTTGAATTTTCTCGTTATTGGCTTAACGGATTTAGATGAACTTTTTTTATATACAAATTTCAGATAAGATTAAATAATATTGCATATCAAAATTTTCAAAAAAAAGTTTTTGGATTTTATAAAAAAGTTCCAATTTTTTTTTTTGAAAATTCGATATCTCAAAAACGGGTTAACAATTTTTTTTCAAAATTTGTTTTTACATACACATAAATATATTCTTTAGATTTGCATACCAAAATGTGCTCTTAAAAATGTTTTAAGAATTTTAGATATGTACATATACAAAAATTATTTTTTTAAAAAACCGCTCCAATGATTTGAGATTTTTTCTCTTACAATCATTCAATCAAGAATTAAGATGGCATTCTTTTTTTCACCTCAAACTGTCAAAAGACTTATTTTAGCCAATTTAAATGTCGTATTTCATGTTTCTCTCATAATTTCCATGTTTTTTATAAACAATTTTCTTAAACAAGCCCGCAGTGTCTTGAACATAAGAGCAAGTACGTGTTACCCAGTCGTGCATTTTATTTCTTTTGGAGTGGCAGTGAGATAAAATGTTAAATTTGTGTCAAAGAAAGAAGAACTGTTCTATGTAAGAATCTAGGTTAGTTTGATTTGTAAAACTATTTGTCCTAGTCCTAGGAAGATTTAACAAGATTAATTTCTAATCTTCAAGATTTAAGACATAAATTTGTATGGTAAAGAAGATTTGAGGTTAATCTTATTAAATCCCAGTTTAGTGTTCGATGTAAACGTAAACGTAGTATAAACGCCAAACTCATGAGTTATGCTCTTATGACATTAAAGTAACTCGCAATTGTTTTTATTTTGGAGGCAAATACACTCCACTCCAACTTCAAGCAGTGAAGAAAATATCCATATTTCCAACAATATCGAAACTAAGGATATTTTCAGACATATTTTGGCATGATCCAGAGCCAGGAGGGGGCAAATCATGAACCCTGACAAAAAAAGACAAGTAGGTAGTTGTTAAAATTCATAGTAAAAAATGCATGCAAAAATTTGGTAATGCCAGGGGGGGGCAAACCATGAACTCAATAAACAAGCTGTAAAGAAAATATCCACATTTTCCAACAATATCGAAGCTTAGGATATTTTCAGGTACATTTGGTATGATCCAGAGCCAGGGGGGGGCAAATCATGGAGAGAAGGCAAAGTATTTGCTAAAATTCAAAGAAAAAATGAAAAAATTCTTAGTTGTGTGGTATTTTCCAGAGCCAGGGGGGGGCAACTGCCCCCCCTTGCCCCCCCTCCGGGCGCCTATGTTATTAAGTCCTGTTTTTGTGTTTAATATTTAATACCCTCATTATTTTTAAGTCCATTACCGATAACCAAATGTAAAAATCTTTCTTCGTTTTTGAGAAATTAAGAAAAAACAAATAGGAACCCGTTCAAAATTTAAAAAAATTGGAATACAAATATACTAAATCTGTTTGACATGGTAGATTTGTACAAGTATATTTAGGTACGGAATTAACGTTCTTATAACTTCTTGGAAGCTTCTTCAAAAAAAAAAGAAAAATCATTTTTCTCATTTTGAAGAAAATGGAAAAAATGGTTCAATCGGATGTACCATTAAGGATTTATTTGGCATCAAAATGTAATCCTTACTAAAAAAAAATGTGAAATTATTTTCTTAGAAAAATCTGTGGAGCCATTTTTCAACAAAATGTGTTTTCCAAGATGGTGGTTGACGCAGCCTATGCGTTGTGGTTTTTGAGAATATAAAAAAATAGAAAAAATAAGTTTTTTTTAAGAAAATCTTTTTTTTTGGGCATTTAGAAGATATTAAGCTAGTAGTTAGGCACAGTGAAACCGAAAAATCTGATTTCTTTTTTCTTAAAAGTCTTGAGATAATATGAAATACCAAAGTCACTGTCGAAACATAATTCCATTCTGTTTTGCGGCGTACAGTATTGGAAACCCTGTTGTTTTCGTTTTTCAAGAAATGTTTATAAATTCAATTATTTTTATACGAAAAAACCATGTTATTTGGTTTATAAATGATGTATTTATATTTCTCGATATTCCTCATTAAAATTTTCAAAAAGTCTCGTAAGGAATGCATTAGATAAAACACCGCAAGTAATTTTGTTGCTTGTGAATAAGTTACATTCCAATATAATGATTGATTTTCAAAACTATTTCACCACAATATGAAATATTATAACTATTTAGTTTCGACTTAATAGTATAACTAATATTCAGTTCATCCATAAATATTTTAGTCTATTATCCCAAGAATAATATTATTTACAGTCATTATTTCCATAACTACTTATTTCATACACAAAACGATTTCCCATTTCTCGGAATCATGTTGTAAGTACATTTCTAAGTGAAGACGATAAATACTACAGAGACTACATCCTGCCTGAGTGAATAAGCTTTCATATGCCTGCAAGGTGCAATGCGATACCAATTCACTTCCATCATCATATCCACCCTCTCCTAGTTTTCAATCAAGAAAGATAATCATTTTCGATTTACACTGTCTAATTTATACTGCATTTGCATAAAGTAAATATACATTATGTCCCGGTCGCCCTTTGCCATACAAATACTCGTACCTTTCAAGTCATATCTGCTTCTACTGCTTAAAATGATAATGATCAATTTGTAATTATAATTCTATCGTTCTAGTGTAGTGGCTGTTGCTGTCTGACGCAGCATGCAAGAGCAAGGCTATCGCGCTAGTTCATCTCGCACTCTTAATTGTGCGTGTAGATAATTTCCCCAATGCAACATTAAGCCCAAACAACAAAAGATTCCTCTTATTGTTATCCCGTAAGATACTTTTGTATCTGAGTAGCAGAGTAGGCATAAAGACAATAGACGGATAAATATACAAACGCTTCTATAGATACCAACTCTCACTCTCTTATCACATCTCCGGCACTAACCAAACCAGACAGACAAATAGAAATACAAGGCGTGTTATAATTTCGTGTCACATCCCGGTTTTCAGGAAGCCAGGAATTTGAAGAAGGAAACTTCTAGGACGATATGTCGACAACGACGACGAAGAACGTTCGCGATAGGCAATTATCTGCCAAAAGCCCAGGCTGTGTATCTTTCTGCTGGGAAACTCGAAACATAGAGAAGGAGTGAACAAGTACGTGTTCATAAATTACAGTGCCAATGTCAGGAAGCAGTTTGCGGCGTTGAAATACTCTATGGCTGGTTGAACGTTGAAGTGAAGTGAAGTGACTTTTGGAGGAGACGAAGGTCTAACCGCTTGATTCACGTTCTCGGGAATCCTTGTTTGTTTTATTGCTCGCGAGGGGAATATCTTCTATACTCTACCATGCCACGCAGCAGTGCTCTATCATGCAATTGAAGAGGAAGTAGCAGAGTATCACTGTTTTGTATATAAATTGCTAGGAACTCGTTTAATTCATATGAATTTGAATACATCCGTATATATGGAGGTAGTTATAGGAAGAAAAGTATAGGGAGCGCACTTATAATGCATGTTAGCATATTCGATTGTTATCTCTTTGCAACAACGACACAAACGACTATTGCGTGTTATTCGCTGAGACACGTAACAAGAATTTGTCTTTCCATTCATATGATGGAGATTAGGTACTTTTGGCATTATTTTTGTGTATAAAAGTGATATTGCACTCTAGCTATATGTCGAAAAAAGAAGAGGGGTGGTGTTATTTTAATAAGTTCATGTACATACCTACCTAAGAAGATTTTACGAACTAAGAACGCTTCAATAATAATTAAAGCTTGATGGTTAGTTAATGGGTTTTCGTTTGAATTTAAGACAACTGACGAATAACTATTAGATTCATTGCATTTTCAAAACTAAATTTATTTACTTTTTCAATTTTTACTTGCGATATAGGTTAGGTACTAAAGGCAAGTTTTGGATTCGTGCAAAAAAAATATTTTGAGATAACAATCAAACATGATATTACGATGAAAGAGAACACCAAAAAAGTTGTTGACACAATTCTGTCTGTCTGTCTGTCTGTTCGTCTACAGCCTAAATTTTCTTCAAACTTGGTGCATAGTGGCTTTTGGTGATTCTGCCCGCACGTTTTTTTCATTTTTTTTTTCTAGAACCAAAAATAACGGTACCTGCCATACAATTTTTTTTAGTAATTTTACATAATCGCTTTTTCTAAAAACAGCTCGACAGCTTTTCTTAAAAAAATTCAATAAATTTATCTTACTAAAGGCTTCCTTTGGATGGTAAACCATTTTTCAAAAATAATTATTAATTATTAAAAAATTATTATTATAATTATTAAAAAAAGAAGCATTTTTAAAATTTTTGATTTTCTTTAAAACAGTATATGACCAATTTCAATTATTTTTTTTTTTATGGAGAAGCTTCCAATAAATATAAATAGTTTTGTGTACCAAAATCATTGAAAAATATTGCTTGGATTTTTAAAAAATGTTTCAAATTTTTTTTGGAAGATCTAATATTTCGAAAACGATATGATCAATTTGTTTGAAACTCGATACTTAAGAGTTTTTTAGTACTCTTTAAAATATTTTTAGAAAAAATTTTACATTTATGAAAAAATAACGGTACCTTCCATACAAAAGTTAAAAAACCGCAAAGGAAAATATTTTGTTGCTTAAAAACAACTACAACGATTTTTATTAAACTTTTTTCATATACTTAAATTAGTACGATCTGCTACCAAAAATTATATAATTTTACACATTAGTAACTATTAAAAGTACCTGTCATAGAACGTGTTTTTTTATTTTGAATTTTCTCTTTACAGGCTAAACAGATTAAGGTGAATTTTTTATATAAAAATTTTAGATAAAATTCAATAATAACGCTTATCAAAATTTTCATAAAAAAGTTTTTGGATCTTTAAAAAAAGTTTCAATTTTTTTTTTTGAAAAATCGATATCTCAAAAACGGGTTGACAATTTTTTTTTCAAATTTTGTTTCTATATACACATTAATATATACTCTAGTTTTGCATACCAAAATTTGTTCTTAAAAATGTTTTTAGAATTTTATATATGAGGCCGTGAGAGCCAAAGTGGTGTAACCCGTTTTTTGGTATTTTTGATATTTTTGTCTCGTAATTTTACATTTATGCATCAAAAGTCATCAAAGCTAAATTTTTAATTTCTTAAATATATAAGCTTTCCAAAAATGTGACGTATACTCCTTGAATCTCAGTAAAAATAGTATCAAAAATCGATTCAAAACGAAAAATATGATAAAAAAAGTGGGTTACACCACTTTTGCACTGACAGCCTAATATAAAAAATTATTTTTTAAAAAACCGCTCCAACGATTTTAATTTTTTTTTTTCATACAATCATATTCAATCAAGAATTAAGATGGCATTTTTTTTCACCTCAAACTGTCAAAAGAGTTGTTTTTAGCCAATTTAAATTTCGTATTTCATTTATCTCTACATTTTTCTCTCATAATTTCCATGTTTTTATAAACAATTTTCTTAAACCCGCAGTGTCTTGAACATAAGAGCAAGTATGTGTGACCCAGTCGTGCATTTTATTTTCTCATAGCATAATTGCCAGTAAATAAAAATTAAATAAAGAAGTAGCAGACTCAAAGTTTAAATATGAAATGCTCTGAAATTCATTTTAATTCAAAACTGACAGAGATATAGACATTAAAACAGCTATACTCAACCTGCGGCCCGCGGGCCGCATGTGGCCCGCCGAGCTTTCACAAGTGGCCCACCTGGCATTCTAAAATAAATATGCGATGTCATAGAAAAACTGAAAACCATCAAAACAAATTAAAATGCGTTTGGAAAAAGCACCTATAGGTGTGATTTGTTGCCCTTCTTAATGCGAACATTAAGAAATACTTTTAAGGCAAATTTTCAAATGCAACCAACAAGTTAACTTCAAAAGCTCAGTGGCTGAATGTTGAACGTATCTTAATGTTCACATTAAGGAGGTCAACAAACACGCCTAGTATTGATTGGGAAAAAACGCCCAAAGAAAAGAAAATATTTTGCTAACATTATTTGACAGCTGATTAAACTCAAACTGAAAGTGATTTTGAGAAGTTTCACGGTGTTCACACTGGACTGAAAAACAATTTTTTTTTTTTCAGTATTCCTTCAGTGAAGGAGTGGGAGCGAGATATGAGTTCTGAAAAGTAAAAAAAAAATCCAGTTTTTCAGTTTCAGTTCAATGTGAACATCGCCTTTGACGGGTTTTGCTATCAAAAGTGAAGTCTTAAGTTAAAAAAAAAAAACAATACTGTGCAATGAGTGACCACAACACATAGTTTGTTTCATCTACTTCAGATGAAGATAATTTTCCTGACAGAAAAAAGTCAGACAATCAACCCTGGAGTCAACAATGAAAATCAATACAAAAAATACAGACATTTGCTAATACTTGGGATTCAAAGCATACATTTATTCACAAGAATTACATGGAATTTTGGAGCACTGCCCCTAAAAATATAAATCCGTTCAAAGAAATACCCAAATCCTATCAACATAACTTGGATCTGCATACATTTGGCAATCACCGTTTTCGTTAATACAAATTTTGTACAAAAAGAAAACATACAGAAGAGTTAGTTTAGAATGCAGGAATAAGTCAGATTTTGAAAAAGTGTTCTAAATTTCAAAAATCTACCTAATTAATTTTGTAATTAATTTAAATTGTTTTTTTTTTTTGTATTAAGTAAGAACATAAAGTAATTCATGTTGCGGCCCGAGGCACCAAAGCTAAAATGATTTTATGGCCCTTAAGAAAAAAAGGTTGAGAATGGCTGCATTAAAACTTTACCATTTCGTACCATTTTTCGAAGTCCTGCATGACAGCTGCTCTTTGTATTAAGTCTTATATTAATCGACACAGACATTCAGTCTGTTTGCCTGGAAGTATTAAAAGAAAGCCGAATACCAAAATTGTGGGCTTACCCACTTTTAAAATATTGTCTATAATCAAAATCAAAATCTTGAGTTTGAATGAGTAGTGGGGTTGTTAGTGAGACCAACCTTTCATTTTGACCTGACGGGTTGAGCTTTAGTATACAAATAGTCCATGTCCTAACTTTACTTTTAAGAAGTGTTGCCAAGGTGGCAACACTGTCAGAAGGACAAGAGAAGGGTTGCCACAATTCCACAATGTTGCTTATGACCCGAGAACTCCCGTTGCATTCAGCACCCTTGAAACCATAGGACCACATTATTGTTTTTCTCCCACCCTTTCCCTTGCACGAAGGGAGTGGAAAAAAGTCGATTTGGAAACAAAATTTTAAAAGCCAATAAAAGTTGGAAAAATATTTTTGTTAATAAAATTTAAAAATGGTGTCGACGCAGAGTTTCACAATCTACTACATTACATCCAGAGTTGATTGAAAACCTACTACAAAGTGCTGGGGAGGGGGGATTTAAAGATTAACAAAGTTAAATATATATATTGGAATAATATAAGCATATGACACATGTATTATGGGTATTTTTTGATGCCCAATCTTACTAAATCAGAATGAACTCGATACAACTACCTTCAAAAAAGTTATAGCCTTCTTCATAAATGATGACCGAATTATTAGTGAAACCCGTAAAATATTACCAAACTCCAACAGCATTGACAGGAAACTTGGTCCACATATTTCATTTGTCATAAGTAACAAAGAATCCAAAGAGTCTACAAAAATATTTGTTGCGAAAGAGTGTTTTTTTTACATTATTGGATTCAGCATTAAGAAATACCTTCAAATCATGTACCATATTACATTTATGAATCTTGGTTTCAATAACTTAAAAATGTTCGGCCAAAAACACCCTCAGATAGTTTATATTTGTTTGGTCTCTTTTGTTTCTTGGTACTGATGAAAAGTCAATAGAAGCTTGTCCGACAATTGGTATAGTGCAGAGGACAGTCTTGGCTTTCATTTGGTACCCCATTTATAGAAGTTGCTGAAAAGTGCATTTTCTAACCTTTACGACCAGATAAATCTTGTCCGACCAGTAGTTTCGTAAATGTTTGGACTAAAGCTATCAGTTGGCATCAATTTTTGCGTGGCCGCGATGAGATAGGTAATCTTTCGGTTGGCTTCCAGACTATTATTTCGAGAAGCCTAGCGGAAGAATTTGTTCGATAACGATAATAATTGGGAAGCAACACTCACATATGCGCCTGTGACCCAAGTTTGTACATTCTTCGCCGTCATTATTTCCATATAATTCCCGTCAAATGCATTCAGGGATGAGATGCTGACGTTTTTTTTCTCGCATTGAGTTTTAAGAACGAAATTGATTCCCATAAACTTCAAGTGAACGATAAGTTCCACAAAGAGGTCCTTATATTATTTTATATATTGATCGAATACACGATGGTCATGCGCGGCAGTCCGTTGAGTAAATTGGGAATGCCCAACCTCCAATCACTTAACGGAACACACAATGCATTTAACAGAGAGCTGCAGATCTAACAAGATTTATACTGAGCCATTTTGACAGGAACAGTTTGTTTAAATGTCTCCTGCTGAATAATCAGAACAAAAAAGGTGCACCTACTATACATATTGATGAAGGCAATTGACGATGGAAATGGTGAAACTGGCAAAACGCTTCTCATTTCGTTGATTTTTGGTTCAATTGAGTCAAGATCTAACATTGCACTTGCGTTCGCTTCTTTTGGAATAACAGTTTCGTTATTGGAAGGTGATTGGACGATAATTGATGAACTGGCATGTAACATTTCAAGAAACTCTGCGATGGCACAGGTGTTGAAAACTTGCACAGTTACCATCTGGAATGAATGCACAATGGCACAAAAGTCAGCATTGGAGATCCTTGATCGAACAATGAAAGATTTGTTTAAAAAAGCAAAACGCTTTGGGAAAGCAATGACACTTGATACTACTGGCTGGCGATTCCCGTCAAATTTACCGGTCATTCCACGTCTGTAGATGAACTTAACGTTTGCCTGAAAATGTCGTACATATTTCTGGCAATATGTAAAGAAGCTGCAGTTGACGTCGAAAATGCAAATTGCTTTACAGAACGATCCATCAGCTGATAATAATTTTTCAAAACAACTGTTGGCAGTAACAAAATTACCAAATTCTGGCTGATGCTGCAACAGGCCTAATTTTATTCCTGCCAAATCTTCATGAATTGATCTCAGATGAGGGAAAATTCTTAAGAAAACTATTTCCAAACGTTAGTCGCAACTAGTTTAAGGACGTTTGATGACTTAAATTTCACTATTCAAATTGCAGCTATACTGATGCGTTCGTAAGACTCAGTTGATCACACTACATATGATGACAAAGCAACTAACTATCCAATTGAATTTTTGAGTTCTTTATAGTTTACCACCGCACATTAAGCAACTTAAATCAAGGTTTACCGTTATGATGCTGCGCAATCTATACCAACCGAAACGATACATATTATACTCATTTTTCGGTAGAATTTGACAGTTGATGGCTCATATAAAGTCGTATTAAGAGTACAAAGCTGCCACCAGGAAAGCACTGAAATCGGTTGAAAAACAAAGTGAAGAAAAAGAAGACCGTACTCAACGGAACTGCATTTCAGCGGAACTGAATTTCAAAATAATTTTTGTATGAAATTGTATGAGCTATATCGCACTAAGCGACAACTGAACTTCACGGTGCGGCACCATTTGGGCGAAGTTGATAATTCATAGGTACTATGTAGCTTGACTGAAAGCTATCCGCCAATTAGTTTTCTTTTTTAATAAAAAGGTTTGCAATTTTTCTAACTAATATTGTTTCCTCAAAAGCTTTAAAATATGATTCAATTTCCTTATACTCTAATAGAACAAATGGAATAAATCCAACATTATAATTACCCTATGATCGAACGATAATAACAAACCTGCCATCCTCAGCGAGGAATCAGAAATCACAATCATAACACCATAAACATTTTCCAACTCACACCCCATTATACTTCCTATAGAAAACTTCCTACTCTATATGTAAAGTATAATCACCACTCAAATATCATGATACCTGTTTTCTCTCAAACCCATATCATCGCTAGAATCCCAAACCCTTTTATGGCTGATGGTTCTACCTCGTGCCTATTTCTGGCTGGTGAGTTATTTTCAAAGTTTAGATCATAAATAACAGCTTCGAATGAAGAGAAATCATACATAACATTAAGTCCCTGCCATATTTGCCGTCTAAGGAACAATGGTTTTTCGCTTTGGAGGTTTCTTACAACCCCAAAATGTATAAAGGTAGGTACGACTGTCGTATAAAATCCTGTCAAAGTCTTCCCATTCTCTTGTCTAGAAATTCGCGCCACCTTTCATGTCCTATTCATAATTTATGATAAGTATACATTCCCTCGCATATGAAAATTATTTTCGTGTGTGTGTGTAGATATGTTTGTGTTCGATGCCAAAATAATGTAAGCACTCCCACTCACTCCTCTTCCACCCCCACGGGAAGAGAAAAATAAAACTTACCTTCTATACCTACCCTCAAGAAAAAAAACAGGTGAATCAATCCCACGAGGAAGACGTAACATACACAAAAATTCTCACATTTGTTTCCAGGATATTATACCAACATATTTGGGACTTGGGAGAAAATATGTTAACATCTGACAAATAGCATAACTAATTCATTTCCAATTAGTTTCAAGCTAAAATATACAATTTCCATCTGCACGCATTGTTTCAGGCTGTTTACACGCTTCGTATATGCTTGTTGACAACCAAATATAATAGAAAATTTCCCATATGCGTAATTATTAGACTTTTCCTGGCTGCAGGATATAATTAAAATAAATCACCTTTCTTCAGTTCGTATCCATAAGGATGAGACCAAGAAAACAAAAAAAGAACACATTTCTCTCTGGGAAATATAATTCAATCGAAGTTAACCACACAAAAAGCGTGTCAGCATGGAATGTACACGCGAGGAATATCATATCCTTGACAAATTTTAGGGCCCTGTGGCCTGTTTTCTATTAAGCAACATGAAAATCAAAAAAAATTCAATGACAAGTCGAGGTCTTGGATCGGATTTCATTCATCTAACAAGAATTAGTCAAAGTCAGTGCTCGAAGAAATGAAAAACAAAAATAGGAATCAACTACAAGGATTATACATTATTCTTCTTAGCTCGAAGCAACGCGCACTATTTTTCGATAAATCATCAGATGGACAACATAGATCCCGGACAACGAATCAATTTCCTTGTGGCTTCTGTAATAATTTTTGTAATTCCTCGAACATGTTCTGTCTGCATATGGAAAGGACGAATTGAGACAAAAAACTAGCAAAAAGCAATAAAATTATGTCAGAAGGACTATAACAACGATCCATATGTTAGCTCATCTAGCTAATGAGGATTTCTCGTTGAAAGAACACATCTATTTCACCATCACATATACACACAACAACATACTGCTACAACTGCTGTTCCTCTGAAATGCTCATGGCCACAAGGATTAGCGTGTTCACCTCCATAAATATTATTTCTCAAAATGGGATTTAGTTTTACTGCAATGATGATAAAGTATATATACGTAGGTACTATAAAGTATGAACAGGACATTGTTGCTCTAAAGGATATCATTATTGTCATCGATAATATGGATCGATTTCCAGGAAGTTGTTAGTTAGTTTTGTCCGAACAAAGTCCTTTTGGGAGCGCATTATGGATTTATTTGGCGAAATTTAGATGTTAATCAGCGAGTATTGTGTTTCGAGGGTGAATTTGATATTTTTTTTTTTATGGGCAAACACTTACTTAAGTTTGCTATAAGGAGGTTATTTTTTTGCTATAGAAATTTTTTTCGATAAAAAACCTTATTGCGTGTAGTTTGGTTTTATTACACAGCAACACTGAAATAAGCCTTTAAAGAACCAACTGCTTATTTTTAATGTTCTCTATAAAACCATTTAAGTCTACATATGTGAGGATTTGGACTTTAGAAATTATATCTATTGATTCTCTATGATAAAATAATTTAATAACGAAAGGAACTGCATAGCTTCAAGTTGTAACGTACGACAATACGAGTATTGATGTATATTCTGCTTAATATTGACTAAGTCTTGTGGTCAGTTAATCCAATAAATTTTATTTATGACCAGTTATCTTTATTAGTTTAATTACTTATCTAGCTTCTAGTCCATGAGAGGTCACAAAACACAACAGCTTTCCATTATCTACGATCCCATGCACGCTGTTCCCAGTCATCTAGACCAAGCTTTCTGGCATCCGTAATGGCCTGGTCTTTGAACCAGAGGTTTGGTTTTTTTTGGTTCTCTCAAACCTGTTGGCTACGATTCAAAGACTCCCTTGGCTGGAGCATTATTGTATGTTCACTCGGTGTGAGCAAGCCAATATAGTCAAAGTGCTTTGATTTTCTAGACTACATCCATATCTTGATACAGCTCATAGAGTTTCACGGTTGAATCTTTTTCTTTATTCGCCATCCTCACATACAGGGCTAAGTATTTGTTGAAGAATTTTTCTTTCGAAGCTTCCCAGTATCAGCTCTCTTTTTACTCAGAACTGGGAGCCATAAAGTAGAACCTGGCAGTATAAGGGTCTTTATAGAGCATGCACTTTATTTTTTGTGTGATGAGTTTTGAAACCACCTGTTGGGCCAAACCAAAGTAGCACTAGCTCTCTAGGGTAATTCTTCTTCGGATCTCCACTCATGATGTCTTTCGTGGGATTAAAGTTTATTCCGAGGTCGGTGAACTTCTTAACTACCTCGAAATTGTTACTATCAATATCAACAATGACGTCTTGTCTTAGCTAATTGACAGATCTTTCATTTGTTTGTGGATAGCATATATTTGGGCTTGTCCTCGTTTAATTGAAGACCAAAAAGTTTCACCTGTTCTTCAATTCCCGAGAAAACCTCTATTACGGCTTGTTGGGAGTGACCGATGATGTCGATATATCATCGGCATTACCTATAAGTTGATAGATCTGTTGAAAAAAGTGTCTACACCTGCCCTGCGTACTTGCTCCAGAACGAGATTGAAGAAATCACATATAAGGGCATCTCCTTTGCCTAATTTCTTATATGCATGTTTCGAATAGCTCGGAATAGCATTTCTCTAGTCGCACATTGCATCGCTTATTTTCCAATGTCACGCTACACAACCGGACTAGTTTTCCCTGGATTCCATACTTCAGCTATCGCTATATATAGAGCTCCTGACGATGAATGCTATCATTTACAGCTTTGAAGTCGATGCAAAGATGGTAAGTCTCGACTTGTAGTTTGGTGGTCTTTTCCAGGAAATGCATGGAAGTGAATATTTGGTCTATGGTCGATCTGCCTGGCCAGAAGCCACACTGTTCGTTGGCGACTATAGAGTTAAAAAAAATCGGCTTAAGACGCTCGATAGTTCTTGTAGGACATAGAATCACTCATTTTGAAAATGGGACATATGGAGCTGATAGACCAGTCATCGGGCATGCTTCTTCCACCTAATCTTGGTTGATGCATACACTCTTTCAATACATCCACTCCGTGCTTAGAAATCTCCGCTGGTAAACCATCAGATCCAGTGGCCTTGTTGTTCTAGATTTTCTATATAGCTAAGTCTACCTCTTCTATATTGAGAAGTGGTACTGGACCTTCGATGACTGGAGTTGGGTCCACTTCTCGTCGTTTTCCTAGTTCTACCTGATGCCCATTCAGCAGCTGCTGTAAGTACATCTACTATCTCCTGTGCTTTGGTGACTAGGTTACTTTCGCTGTTTCGAAGAACCTGTGTTGTGAT
Organism: Dasysyrphus tricinctus; assembly: GCA_963921185.1. Classification (NCBI taxonomy): domain Eukaryota; kingdom Metazoa; phylum Arthropoda; class Insecta; order Diptera; family Syrphidae; genus Dasysyrphus; species Dasysyrphus tricinctus. Next base: position 107,599,461 of record OY992533.1, read on the forward strand.
CTTAAAGCCAGCTGCCAGTTGTTTGGCTTTCTTATAAAATTTCCGGGTGTTGTTTTGTTCGCAAGACTATTTAATATTATTGAGCTGGGAGGCTTCCTATGCCCTCGTCTTCTTACGCCGGATCTTTTTCTCCTCTCTTTTCCTTGCTCAAAGCTCCTCTCTCGTTTTACGCTGCAGCATATTTGCATGTTTATCTAGTGACACCTTTTTCAGCTGTACACATTCATCACCGTATAACTGGTCCTTTTCGGTGTAGTAGATCGCCTTCTGTTGTTTCGGCTGCCTCTTGGAGATATCGCGATACTGGGAAAATTGATGGTTGCTGCCATATGTGCCAGGTGAATGCACAGCGGAGAGCTTCTCGCTCAAGGTTCTCAAGACTCCAGGTATGCAAAGGGACGGGTAGTCACTGATTGGTGTCAACTTGGCGAGGTCCAGTGATGCAACGAATATAGGTAGGTACTTCACGTGATTATTTTAACTCCAAGTAACCATCGGATACTGGTCTCCTTCACTCTGACTTCACTTGCTTAGTTTATAATCAGCACGAGTGTCGAACAAAAGACAAAAATAGTAAAACTATAATCTTCTGTCGGAAATTACTGCATGACTGCATAATTCGGCTGAAGTCTTGGACGAGCTAATCAGAAGGATGGTGTTCGGCGGATGAGTTCAGCATAGAGAATCAACGGTTCCCCAGCAGTCTTGAAGACTGAAACCGAGAAGAGTGTTCCCACTAAGGCACTTATTCTGTTTTTATCAAGGCAGCAGCGTAAAAATTCCCCAGATGGAATCAACGGTGGCGTCTCCGATTCCAGTCAGGCTGAAACACTTAGTGAATTCCCTCTACGGGCTACTATGACATATTTGAAGCTCAGGCCTATAAAGAGCGACTAATCCGGCTCTTCTTCCTTGGAGATATATTGAAAGGGTCTAGTCCTATAGGTTGGTGGTCTTGCCATCGGGGTGACTTCACGGCCAAGTAAAGAGATTTAAGTTGGGAAGCCACAACAAGCCTCGGAAACGGACGGATTTACTGTTGCCGAACCTAGCAAACGAAATAAGGACAACGAACTTCGGATCTGCACGTGGAATGTTATGTCTCTCTATAGACCACGTGCAGCCGAACATTTAGCGGAGGCCCTAGACTGCTACAAAGCAGACATTACCGCCATCCAAGAAATTCGATGGGATGGGCCGGGCAAGAGGAAACTAAAAGACTGCAATATCTACTATGGTGACTGTTACCGACCACAACAGCAGCGTCTTTTTGGATGTGAATTCGTCATTAGAAGCAGACTTAGACAAGAAGTCTTGAGTTGCAACTATGTACACGAGCGCCTCACGACAATTCGCATCAAGGCTAAATTGGCCATATGTGCCATGCCCCCATAGAACAGAAAAATGAAGACACCAAGGATAAGTACTACGAGCTCCTGGTCAAGAAATATGAGCAAAACCCTAACTATGACATTAAAATATGTCTTGGGAGATTTTAATGCCAAACTATGAAGAGAAGACTTTTTTGGTGGCACAATCGGAAGATATATCCTACACAACACCACCTCCTATAACGAACTCAGTTTAATCGACTTTGTTGTGGGGTGAAACATTACGGTAGCTAGTACGCATTTTGATATACACAAGGGAACATGGCTAATTCCTGGTCAATCAACTGCTAACCAGATTGATCACATTGTTGTCGACGCAAGGCACTCCTTCAGTGTCAAGGATGTCCGAACGTTCGCAGGGGCCCACGTCAACTCGGGCCACTAGCTCGTTCTAGCCAAGGTAATGCTACGGATATCCAGACCAAAACTAAAACAGGGAAATACTGTGAAGAAGTTCGACGTCAGACGGCTCCAGTCGCAAGAAATCCCCAGGTCCTTTTCCGATCGAATCACTCGTGCACTCTTAATTAGTTTTATTCCACCAACTTCAAGTATCGAGAACTATTGGAAGAATTGCCAGGAACCTATCAGAGATACCATCTCTGAAGTGCAGAGCCTCGCACGACCACCACAACAAACCCCCTGCTTCGATGAAGAATGCCGGCAAGTACATGCAGCCAAACAACAGGCATACAAAGTGGCGCTGCATAGAAGGACCAGAGCTCCTCGCGAGCTCTATAAGCAGAAGAGGTCAGAGGAAGACAAGCTTCTGAGAAGGAAAAAAAAGAGCATGAGAAGCGCGTGATCGAGGAAATAGAGGTATGCCATTGCAGGAATGTGTTCGAAAGTTTTACCAATAAGAGCCTCCAATTTTTTACTGACTCCGAATGACTAGATGAGAGCACTTTTCAATACAAAAGATACACTTAGTCCTTGGAGGATTTGTCAGTTCCTTGCAGGAGGAAGTACCTCAGAAAAATTAATTTTCCTTATAAGTATGTGGTAGCGACTGGGAATCGAACCCAGACCGTTGGCATGACAGTGCAAAGCACTTACCATTATGCCACAAGGTGGACCTCTCTAGATGTGTTCTGTCGATTAGTACATGCTCAATTTGGTTGGCGTATTGACCAATTGGGGAGCTGCAGGTTGGATTCTTATCCGCAATCGTACTTATGGAAGGCTACGCAAGCTCTGATGTAGAAGTCATCTCATAAAACTAATCCATTAAAGAGCTTATAAATATACTGTGAGGAGCGTGTGCAGAGTTTTTCAAAGGCTTTGGGAAGTTTCTTTGACAAGATATCCAATTAGCCAATTTTTTCAGGAATTTGCTTTGAACGTTGCAATTCACTTCGATAAATGGAAACGATCAAGGGCCAGTTTTTCAGTTCAGGGTTAGCTCTGAGTTAAACGAGAGTTAGGTAATCCTGAAAATAAGTTAACCCCGAGTAAACTCAGAAATAGTTTTTCAGTAGAGGATTAACTTTATCTGTTAGGGGGCTAGTTTTTCAGTGCGAGTTCATCCTAGTCTCAGGGTTAAACCTGAGTTAACTCCTGAATCGTGTTTTCAGTCCAATGATATTCTAAGTTAACTCACCTAATTTGGTGAGTTAACTCTGGGACCAAACGATGTGCAACACTATGGATATCACCCTTCTACGCTTTTTATGCATCGGAATAGAGATGGCGCCACAACGGAATTAACCTGACAATATCTTTGCTTATCGAAATCGAGATGGTGCCTGAAAAGGCCCTCAATTTGGTCCCTGAGTTAACTCAATAAATTAGACGAGTTAGCTCGGAGTTAACTTAGGATTTTAATTGACTGAAAAACACGTTTATGGAGTAAAGAGGTTCAACCCCGTGACTTGGATGATCTCGCACTGAAAAACTGGCCCTAAAAAAAAAACAAATTTAAAACGATCCTCGAAAATTTACGCGAAACCGACTGGAAGGAAATATTTTAATAAATCGTCACTATGAAGTCCCAAGTTGATATATTTGTATCTCAATAACTGTTCTATTTTTGTTTGAATTCTATTTCATTTATATTTCCAATTGGATATCATTTTCTCTTTAAATTAACTCTTTCATTTTTCAACTTGAATCCATAACCTTGGCTTGAAAACATAATTTAAAATAGAACTTAAATAAATAGAAAAAAAACTTAATTCATTCATTCTTTGCTCAATATCATATTATCCTTAAGCAAAGAAACCATTTAAAATTTCAATTGAAAAAAAATGTCCTTAAACGCAGCAGCAGCAAGAATATAAAATCCACAAAAATAAAAGAAAAGATATAATTTTTTAATGAAACTTTTTCACTAAGACATTTTTCGTCGAAATCATTTAAAAAGAAACTTAAATCAATTTCATTTTAACTTCATAAACTGTTTCACACAAAAAGAAAAATGAAAGGAAACAAAAAAATTATATTTCCATTCCTCTGAAATGCTTTCTGTTCCATCTCTGGAGCATAAGTCATTTGTGTTAGCTCCATAATCGCCTCCCTTCTCGAAGCGCACACAAACCAATTACAGAATGTCCTTGATATCCTGAATTCCTGATGTTATCTAAAGAAAGTCATCTTGTGGCAAATACAAAAAAGTAATATTCAAAAGAATAAGTATCTTTTTTTTATATTAAAATTCTGTATTCGAAGAATAAAGTCAATAATCCTTGACCATGATGGTTGTAAACATCCTTCGCAGTTAGAATTCCTGTCACAGTATTCAACTTAACGACCAAATGATAATATTAACGTTTAATATCCTGCAATTGCTGTTCGCTTGGGTTATTCCTTCTGATGGTTGCCACAGGGGGGGGAAGATGAAAAAAAAATTGCAGACAAATTTGTCAGCAATTTAGATTCTTAGGTTTTATTTCATTTCTTGTTTGGCTTGGGGGCTTCAGCGGAAGAAGAAGGAGCAAAAACCATCAGGCAAACCAAGCATTACGATCAAGCCAACATCGAAAGCGAAGCACACCACCAATCCTTTGTCCCTCCCGGTGTGAATATGTTAATGTGGCATCTCTGATTCCAGAATCATTTGCCTTTGGTGTTTTGCCAGGCAAAATGCATTCCACATGCAATTTGCATGCCGACTGTTGGCTGCTGGCTGCCGACAGCGACAACGTCGACGACGACAAGGAAATAAAATATCTGCGTTTGGTTGATAGGAAAAGAAGATATACTCCTCCAGAGCCAGGTATACCCTCTGCCAGCTCATATTCATAGATGCTCCAAGGAGGACTATAGTACCCATACCCGTACCCCATGAGATATCTCCCAATGGCCATAAAGTCGATCTTAAACGATTTTATTTTTTTTATTTTGTCTTTTCGGGGGAGCGACATGACGTTTGGGAATAGAATTTGTACGATTCCGTGCTGCTGTGCTGCGCATCGCTAGAGATGGGCTCTTTCATGCATAGAAATCTGCAAAATCAAGACGCTGATGCTGCTGCCGGGTATATGTATATCCTGAGTCCTGATGCTGCTTCTGCTGTTCAGTAATGATTGGAGCGATGGGTATACAGATTCTAACACACAATGGAGAATGGGTATAAGTAAATATTCCAGCAACTATGAACGGCTCGTTGGTGGTTGGGGATAGTGGTTCATTGGAATGGCGCAAATAGCTTTGGGGACAAAATGCTGTTTTACCCGCTGTTATCGTTGCACTGTTCTTTGGTGAACGCTACTAAATTAACCACGATGTTAGATCCACAGAACAATTCCACCTGCTGACCCCAGAGAATATCTCAGCGGTATGTATGGTAGATATAAGAACTTAAGTTTTTGAGGTATTCCTATATTCACGTTGTGCATTGTTTTAGACTGAGAGACCTAAACATACATGCTGTTGCATTGGTGCAGATCAGATGCAGAAAAAGTGTTGCCAGTTGGTAAAGTTATTGTTTTGAGTATCAGAGGATTTAAAATACGCAGGTATTTGAGAAGACCGATAATTTATCATTAATTAGTTGTGACAGTTTCGAATTGCATACCAATGTTTTCTATGTTTTTTTTGATGCTTTGCTTACTTTATATCAAGTTAGCAGAACTTCCTGTCGGTAAATTTCTTAAACTTAATTGCTTATAGCATAATAATTTGCAGTTACATAATAATTATTCTTTAGTTAGTTGGGATAGATTCAATTTAATCATGCAACGCATTTTCTATGTTTTGTTGTAGGTATCGAGAAACGAATAGGTGGTTTAATTTTCTTTACTTTGTTGGTAATTAGTTGTGACAGCTTAAAATGTATCATTCTATGTTTTCTATGTTTTCTATGTTTTCTATGTTTTCTATGTTTTTTTCCAAAAATGGTGGAAAGTTCTAAAAAACAATTTTATTGCTTAATAATCCCATCATCATCGTGTCCTGTAACCCCGGCTGGGGCATAGGGCGTCAAATAAATAATCCCATAGTTAATAACACTGTGCTAGTTCAAAAACCCGACAGATGGCGCACATATCTACTAAAGATAATTCGGATATGCTGAACACGATGGCGTACTTAGTTTTTCGATATTAGGTCAAATAAGAAAGATTTTCGATTTTAAAAATTTGCTTACAAGGCTGAAATAAACGATACAAATCTTGATATATTTGATATATTTTGACTATAAATCAATGTTAATTGATCAAATATGTATTTTTTAGTTAAATTATAGTTTGCAAAATTTATAAAGTCAAAAAAAAACTTACAATTCGACACTTTAAAATACGTTTTTCGACAGAAAAAGCATAATTTTTTGTTCAGTTTTACCTGCAATTTTAAATTAAATGAAGTTTGTTAATTTTATTTGGTCTATTTTACTTTATATTTATTGTTGATATATAGGACATCATTCATAAGAACCTACAAATATATAGGTACTACACCATCGATTGGTTAGGTGTTATATCAATTTGTCTTCAAAATTTAATAGCCCAGGAAAATTAGACGGGTTACGTACGAATGACCGACAAAAAAAATGTCGACTGGTTAAAATGTCGACTTTTATCGACTTTTTTGAAAGTTAAAATACCGACTTTGTTTTTACCGACTTACTAAAATCTCGACAGTTTGAAATGTCGATTTGACAAAAAGTCGACTGCCCTAATAGAAGTCGAGAAAAATATCGACTTGTCGGAATTCTTCCCACACAGAAAAGTCGATATAAAATATAAATCGACATTTTAACCAGTCGACATTTTGACTTGTCGATATTTTGTCTGTCTGTCATTTGAAAGTAACCTAAAGAACAAAGCTCTGCCTTAAATGTTTGCACGGAATAACTATAAACTCAAGAATCATAAATTCTTGTCTAATTTTTTAACAGGAACAACAGTTTTTTGATGCTGTGAAAAATTTAAGACTATGTTTAAGACACAAGTTCTTATTTGATTCTTATAATAATTAACTTATTTAGGTAGTTATTAATTTTATATTACCTTTTGTTTAGCTTCAAGAAAGTTCAATAGAACGCATTTTTGTTGCCTACCTAAATTATACCTTATATTTCGAACTTTTAACTGCCTCATTTTCTGGATGTTTTATTATTGTATTAATATTGAAACACATTACAGACCCTGAATAATGGGCAATTAAGACGTCAAAATATATAGGCAACAAAAATTAAATTACAAAAAATGTGATTTATTGAACTATGACAATGCGATATTAGATAATAATGATCAGATCATAGTTTAGGGAATGATGTTTACAAGCGCGCGCTTGTAAACATCATTCCCTAAACTATGATCTGATCAAAATGTCGACTTTCAAAATGTCGACTTTTAAAATGTCGACTGTTGAAATCTCGATTCATAAAATCTCGATCACTGTCGACATTTTGAGAATCGACATTTTGAAAAATCGATATTTTAAAAAGTCGGTCAAATTTGTGTCTATATTTTGATCTGTCGGTCTTTTAACCAGTCGAGATTTTTTCTGTCGAGATTTTAAAAGTCGATCTTATGGAGTCGATATTTTAAAAGTCGACATATCGTACCCAATCCAAATTAGACAAAAAAATGGCAAAACTTCGAAAAAATTCCGAGAAAGCTGAATTTTGATGGAGAGCTTTGTTTCGACGTCTTAAGCATTTCCTAAAAAGTTCCGTAAATTTGGGTCGGGGTTAAATTTTTTAGGGGGGGTAGATAAAAGGGGTAACATTTTTTTTAACTACTCGAAAACTATCAGTTTATTTGGAAAAAGGTGGAGGCACAAATTGTAGCTTATGTAATCCTCCACAAAAAAGATTGTGATACTTTTTTTCATACGAGCAACAGATTTCGCGAAAAACGTGCAAAATCGTTTTAATAAGAGCTTTTTACTGTAATGTAATTTTTTGCATCATCTTGCTTGGGTAAAACAGGTATCTAATGAGTAGGTTTGTGCCCGTTTTTCTCAAAATCTGTTATAGTGTTATAATCTTTTTTGTGTAGAATTTTATGAGCAACAATATAAATTTATTAATTTTTTGAAAAAAAAATTATATTTGTTGAGATATTAACAAATAAATAAATGAATCCCTTTTACAGTACATAGTAAATAGTTCAGATTTATTTTTAAAGAAAAAAAAATTAAAATTTTCTCGTACAAATTAAATTAAATCGAACCCACTTCTGCAAACTGGAGCAACAAGGAAGACCAAAGCGTCCAAGAGGCCAAATATCACCCGATAATTCTCAGCCACAAAGCAAAAAAATTCAAACTAAGCAAATGATGTCGTCTGATGGAGAAGAAAATTCACCAAATGCTACAATGGTAGAAACAACTACATGGTTGGCGATGATGAATCAATTCCGCCAAATGCTTAAAGAGGAAATGAAAGCAACAATTGAAAAAGTAGACAAAAACACAGAAGACTTGGAGAAAATAAAGAAACAAAATGAAGATCTACAAGCTGAGCTAAAAATTCTAAAAGAGTATAAAGCGGAAAACGAAAAAAAAACCGAGTCTTTCGATAAGCACTTAAGAAGAAATAACCTGATCTTTCATGGCTTTGGGACACAAAAAGTCGAAAAGACCAATATAAGGGATTTATGTGAGAACATATTAGGCATAACTCAGAGATTGGAAATTGTGAAAATAATAACAATTGGAAAAAGGGAAAACCCAAGTCACTTAGTTGAATTTCAGAGTCCAGTAGATGTTGCAGAAATCCTAAGAAGAACTGGAAAACTAGCGAACACAAATTTCGGCATTAAAAGGGATTTGACAGCATCGGAGCGAAAACTCCAAAACTTTCTTTTAAAAGTGCGAAGAGATTTAAAAAGAGTTGACCGAACAAAAGAAGTTAAATTTAAAGGAAGCCACATCGAAATTGAAGGAAAAGTTTTCAAGTTAATAGATGGGGAGCTTAAATGCGGAAAAGAGAATGGGAGACTTTGTCTGGAACAAATTTATAATCAAAATCTTGAGAGCTTAGAGCTAAACTACCATCAATTTTAGCAACCAGAAGTCTGTCGCGATCGAAGTTTGATTAGAATTAAGCATAATGATGTAGAAAATAAAAATGAAATAAAAATTTTATCATATAATGTGCAAGGTTTAGGAAATAAAATTTTGTACCCAAATTTTTTTAAATACATTTGCAGTTTTGAAATTTTTCTTTTATACGAAACCTTTTTAATGGGAGAATTTGAAAGGTTTTCAAGATTTTTTAAGGGCTTTGAATTGTTATGGCTGCCAGCAGTAAAAACATCGAGATTCGGAAGAGCTAGTGGAGGAGCAGTTTACGGATTCAAAGCAAACCTAAAATACCTGAAAGCTAAATTTGTGAAAATGTCGGAAATGGACTTTATAGTTATTAACACGGATAAGGAAGAAATTCATATACTACCGCTATATTTGAATTGTAACAAATGGGAAGAAGATTACCAGCAGTTTAATACATGTTTAGAAGAAGGTAATGCTTCGAACTATGTTGCTATCGGAGATTTTAACGCCAGGATAGGAGAGAACCAAACAATTCCCAATGAAATCGCAGCACTAAATAGCCAACTGACAGAAGAAAGAAGATCAAAGGACAAGGTTACAAACAGCAAAGGGCGAAGGCTGCTAGATGCATGTGAAGACTTTGGAATGGTTATCCTCAATGGACGTACCCAGGACGATTACGATGGAAATTTCACTTGTTTGCACACAAATGGTTCGTCAACTATTGACCTTTGTATCGCTTCCTTCACTCTCCTACAGTACATTCAAGGCTTCAAAGTGGATGACCAGATAAACTCTGATCATATGCCGCTCGTATTAACGTTGGAACTAGAAAAACATCACGAACAAGTTACGGAGTTGAAGCTACTACCAAAACTAATTTGGAGAGATCAGCTTATAAATACCTACCAACGAAATCTTAGTGAATTCATCACTGCACACCAAGATCGAGAAGAGTGGAGTGGGGAAAACATCATTGATGCCATTAAATCCTCAGTAGGGAATACGCAACATGATGAAAGAATAGTTGGAAAGGAAAAATGGTATGATCAGTCATGTGAACGGGCACGAAAGCAATCCTTCCTCTGGTTGAAAAAATTTAGAAAAAATGGATCAGAAATCACCAAAGAAATTTACCACCGCTGTAATAGAAAGTATAAGCAGCTCTGTAAAAACAAAAAGAAAGAGTATTATGAATCTATCGGCGCAAAACTTAAGGAAGTGAATAGTTCCAAGGAATGGTGGACCCTAGCAAAGGAACTCAAATCATCGAACTTTGTGAAAGGGATCAACTTAAGCAGTAGAGACTTTAAAGATTATTTTCGCAAATTGCTAAATCCACAGATGTCACCTGTGGAAATCGATTTGGTACCTCAGAGCCTCTCAATTGCTATTCTGGATGAGAGTATCACAGGCGCAGAAATCAGTGTTTTTTTAAAAAACACAAAAAGAAACAAAGCTCCAGGATTCGATAGAGTACCATATGAATTCTTTGCTAATGCTCCACTGTCAGCAATTGACATAATTGCAAATATGTTTAACCGGATGCTTGAATCTGGCAAAGTGGAACCAGCATTAAAAAAAAACATTATCTTCCCAATTCATAAGAAAGGAGACCAAAACTTAGTTCAAAATTATAGGGGAATATCTTTCATGGATAGTATTGCAAAGGTTTTTGCAGGAGTTTTGTTGGCCAGGCTACAACGGTGGGAAAAGGAATACAACATTCTGAATGAGTTTCAAGCCGGATTTCGAGAAGGCTACAGCACAGTTGACAATTTATTCAATCTAGTTAACATAATCAAACTAAAAATGGACGAAAACAAAAAAGTCTACTGTTTCTTTATTGACTTTAAGGCGGCGTTTGACTACATAGACCGGAGAGCTCTTCTTTTCAAACTGCAATATCTAGGTATATCGGAAAAACTAATCCGGATAATAAGAGACCTTTATAGCAACACGGAAGCCGCAGTTTGGGATGGAGAGCATTTGTCAGACTGGTTCGGTACAAAGATGGGAGTAAAACAAGGCTGTCTACTCAGCCCACTGTTTTTTGCGCTCTACATTAATGACATCCATGATTTCGTCGGAGGGGGCATCTTGCTGAATGGAATGCGGATACGATTATTAATGTATGCCGACGACATTGTGCTGATTGCAGAGTCCCCAAACGTCCTCCAGGAAATGATTAATAAAACGGTTGAGTACTGCCAACGCTGGAACCTCCTTATAAACCTGGAAAAGTCGAAGATAGTGGTGTTTAGAAGAAGAGGTGGAAGATTAAGTCGACATGAAAATTGGAACCTCAACGGAGAAACCATCGAAGTTGTTAATAAATATAAATATCTTGGTATTTGGCTTACTTCCGGGTTAAGTTTGACGGAGCACTTCAAAGAAAGATCGAAGCAAGCTAGGCAGAGCTTAAACTTTGCATGGAACCGGTTTATACTGAACAAAGACATTAAATTTTCTTCAAAAATCGAGATATTTAACGCTGTAACCAGATCTATTTTGGGATATGGAGCCCAAATCTGGGGACATTTAAAATATGATGAGGTGGAGAAATTGCAGAGATACTTCTACAAAAAAACGTTGGGTCTGCCAAAAGTAACACCAAATTACATGCTTACTATTGAATGCCACATGAAACCTATTTTGGAATATACTATGAAATGTCATTTGAGCTACATAGGGAGAGTTCTCAGTGCATATGGAAATAATAGGTTGCCAAAGTTTTTAGCTAAGCTTGTAATTCAAAAGAAAATTTTCTGGTTTGAAAGCTGGGAAAACTTCCTAAGTCGGGAAAATATAAGGCAGTTGGATGAGCTAGTAGCTAATAAACATTTGTTTTCCCTGGTGGTAGATGGTGTGTCAAGAAATATAATCGAAAAAGATATGGAAGAGGCAATACAAAGGGCACAGCAAACAAGAACGCATAGTCTTTACCATATTCTGGATTATAATGAGGGGTGTAGCTATGTGACCGATGACTGGGCTGTAGGAAAAATGCGCTGGATCTTCAAAGCAAGAGCAGGACTTATAATGCTAAACGGTACAAGTAGGACATCTGGTGAAAACGTTAACTGTTCTCTATGTAACATGAACGAAGAAGAGTCGCTTTTCCATTTCCTGGGCGTGTGTCCTATCTTAAGAAGCCTGCGGCGGTCAACTTTAGGGAATGCTTCACTGGATGCAGCTAGTGTCATCGAGTTCTTGAATGGTGAAAGAGACTGGAATGCACTTGTCAAATATTTAAAAATTGCACTAAATTATCGAAAAGAACTTGTTGAGGAGTTCAATAACTAATTTACTATAGTAAAAATATATATATGTACATAAATATCTTATATTTGTAAACTAAAGTCTAGAGTGTCAAATCAAAAAGTAAATCAATTGCGACAGACGACGAAAGTCATTGTTAATATTTTGTTTAATGTAAAATTAATCACTTTGCTTTTGTTTTGTAATTTTATTACCAAAACTTTTATTTAATTTAAAACTGAAATTATTAAATTACTTAAATCAATTGTAAATGTATCATACGAAATGAAAACTTGAAATAAACAACATTACTACTACTACTACTACTACTACAGTACATAATCACAAGTGTTACTTTGACACGCTATAACTTCAATACTAATTTACCTACAGAGTTGGTTAATAGCTCATTTTTAGACAATTTTATCAAATAAATGTTATTCTCTCATGATTTTGTTGTAAAATGAAATTCTATCAAGTTGTTGAATAAAAGCTAAATCACTTTCCTTTTCAAGATGGTGGCCTTCCCCTTACCCCGGCCACCCCAAAAATTTGGTTTTATAATGAGGAGATGTAGCCAAACACAAATCGTACAACAAATTTTGCACATCGATTCATGAAATTTGAACAATTTTTTTGACAAGATTTGCTCCATCATGAAGTTCTTGAATGATTTTCTCTGGATCTATTGATTGTATGAAAAAAAAGCTACAGTTTTTAGTTAAGAAAAAAATTAATTTTACACCCGTCCCTCCCTCCCTACTAAATTTAACCCCGACCCAAATTTACGGAACTTTTTAGGAAATGCTTAAGACGTCGAAACAAAGCTCTCCACCAAAATTCAGCTTTTTCGGAATTTTTTCGAAGTTTTGCCATTTTTTTGTCTAATTTTCCTGGGCTATTAAATTTTGAAGACAAATTGATATAATACCTAACCAATCGATGGTGTAGTATATATTTGTAGGTTCTTATGAATGCTGTCCAAATAAAATTAACAAACTTCATATTAATTTAAAATTGCAGGTAAAACTGAACAAAAAATTATGCTTTTTCTGTCGAAAAACGTATTTTAAAGTGTCGAATTGTAAGTTTTTTTGACTTTATAAATTTTGCAAACTATAATTTAACTAAAAAAATACATATTTGATCAATTAACATTGATTTATAGTCAAAACATATCAAATATATCAAGATTTGTATCGTTAAAATTTTTAAAATCGAAAATCTTTCTTATTTGACCTAATATCGAAAAACTAAGTACGCCATCGTGTTCAGCATATCCGAATTATCTTTAGTAGATATGTGCGCCATCTGTCGAAGAAAAAAAGTTCAATTTTCAAGCACAGTGTAATTTTTCATAAATTTTTCGTTAGTTAGTTCTGAAAAACTAGATACATATTGGCATGCAATGTTTTATATACATGTTTAAGTGATTTGTTTCTGCAAAAGTCAAGTAAGGAAAGGAACTTTCACGAATCAGAAAAGAGTTGATGGACAGTTTTTCGTTGGTTATAGTCATTAATAAGTTGTGACAATTTGGAACCAACAAAACATAGAAAATATTGAATGGCAAATTTTAGACTGTCACAGCTAACACCTAATATACAACAAACTTTCCACTAACTCATTTTTCGATCCGTGAAAGTTGTTTTGCTAACTTGAAACTCATAAAATAGTTCGTACAATCCTTGCTTCACTGAATAAACCGAGATAGATTAGAAGTTTGCGAAAACTTTGTTTCTTAAATTTATATTCCCCCACCTAATTTGTATTCTAGTTCTTACCCTACGTCAATTTATTTTTTGAATTTTTACAAACCTTTTCTATTCTCACTGCATTTTTAGCTAACACAAGTCTTTCACCTGGCAACAGTTACCTTATATAACCCTTGTCAACTATTTGGACACTTTTAATATAATGCGATGCAAGTTTTGTTTCCATCTTTGTGTTTAATCTTCTTAAAACAAAAACTGAAACGAACAAAAACAGAGATGCACGAGTAACTCTAACACCAAAGAAAAAATCTCATGCATTCAGCCGGAATGGAGATGAAGATGGAGAATTGACTGTGAAGGAAGCGCAAGAACCACGTTGTTGTGGATGGACGGTGGGAATCGCATTAGTTGCATCCAATATACAAAAATACTCCATTCTCAACCATCTGCAATCGCAACACGAACGAAATACGAAACGAAACTACGAGTACCTACAACAAAAACGACAGAAAAAAAAAATCAGTTCCAAACCTATGGATTTGCTTCATGGTTGGTGGATTTTTCCAATCTTTCCCTCGTTGGCACTTTATTTATTTATGCTTCAAGCTTTTTGTCCGTCTTCGGTGATATTTTCTATTCCCATTCACTCTGGACCTTTGTCTCATATGTATCTATAGAAAAGATGTCCTCCGCCGATAGATGTGCACTTGTGCTGCAGAGAAACAAAAAAAAAAAAACCTGACTGCTGGCCCTGGCCACCCTACTGTGAATGCCATGTTCGGTGAGATATTTTAATGTAGATACGTGGCACCCAGCTCTGTGACGGCTAAGGCCAAACAGCTTCTGTATACACAAGGTGGGCCCAAACGCTGCCATCCGTCGCACCCGCTACCTTTTTCTGCCTCCCTTCGTCGTTCTATACTTAAATCGGCGCAACGACAACGACCGACGACAACGAAGCAATGTGATGGCAGCAGCTTGGCAGCAGCAGCGGGTGCATTAGATTTGTAGCTGCAGCATTTAACATCTTTCATCCTATCAGAGTGTCATCTGGAAAGACACAGCCACCATGAAGAGTCCGGTTCGTTTTTATTAAAAACAAAACAAAAAAGTACAGGAGAAAGACCAAACGAATAGACGGACACACCGATTTTATGGTGCTTGCTTGTACAACAGTTAAGATTTGCATTTTGGACCTCTTTGTCCACTTTGTTAGCACTAAACATAGTCGAATTAGATTATTGTTCAAGAAGTGCCGATTGAAACCTTAAAGGGCGCTCATATTCCGTTCATTTGAATCTAATGGAAACCAATGATAAAGTTATGGAATGAAAGGAAGGAATGAACCACATGGGTGAGCGGTGAGCCATCTGATGGTTTCTTATTAAAAAAGCTGAAAAAATACACTGTTTAGTATTTTTCAACAATTTGTTATTAAAAAAAAAAAAACCCTTACAGTCCGGGGTGGACCTGTAAGGGTCTCAACCAACAAGCTTCTGCCAGATAGCTCGGTTTCTAGCTAGCTGCCTCCAGTTTCGCACGCAAAGTTAGTTGAGATTCCCCTCCACTGGCGTGTGCCACCTTTAACGCGGTTCTCCTTACTACGCCGCCGCCGCTGTCCTACGAGCTGGGATTCAAAGACTTTCCGGGCCGGAGCAATGATGTACATTCGGTATTGGTGACCATCTCAGTCGTTGGTTGTTCACTTATGTAGCTAAGTCAGTGTCGCTGTACAACTCGTACAGTTTGTTGTTGTATTTTCTTCTATACATTCCCCATCTATGCAGACGGGACCAAAGATCACCCGGACAATTTTCCTCGCAAAACATCCTAACGCGTTCTCATCCACCGTTAATAGTGTCCATGCCTCCACACTAAACATCCAGGACCGGGATGATAAGCGCCTTATACATGGATAGCTCAGTTGCTCGAGAGAGGGCTTTGCTTCTCAATTGCCTTCTTAGTCCAAAAAACAGTGATTGGCAAGAGTAATTCTTCGTTTAATGTCAGCACTGGTATCGTTCGTAGGCTTATAGCGGAGCCTAGGTAGACAAAGTCTCTGACCAACTCAAAATTATAGCTGTCTATAGTGACGTTCTGTCCGAGACGTCAATGTTGGGGGCCTTCCTTGTGGACAGCATATGTTTCTTCTAGTTTTCATTCATCTTCTTGGCTTCCTTCTCAATACTCACAAAAGCACCACTGACATCACGCTTTTTTCGTCCGATTATGTTAATGTCTTCAGCATAAGCGATTAATGTGAAAGACTTTTAGAAGATTGTGCCTCTAGTGTGTTTGACGTGAGAGTTTTGTACCATTCTTTTAAGAACGATGTTGGAAAAGTCGCATGACAGCGCGTAATCTTGCCTAAAACCTTTTTTGACATCAAAGGTATCGGTGAGGTCTTTGCCGACCTTGATGGAGCAGCGTTCATTCTCCATGGTCATCCTACACAATCGGACGAGTTTGGCAGGGATGCCAAAACTAGACATTGCTCTTCTATATATGTAGCTCGTCTCTACAGATGCTTTCAAGCGCGGCCTTGAAATCGATGAAGAGGTGATGGGTATCGATTTGAAACTCCTGGGCTTTTCCAAGATCTATCGTAGTGTGAGTACTTGGTCGATGGTGGACTTCCCTGGCCTAAAGCCACACTGATATGAGCCTATCCAGTTGTAAACGAATGGCTTCAGGCATTCACAAAGTACGGCAGAGGAGATCTTGTTCGTGATATTAACGAGTCTGATACCTCTGTAGTTGCTGAAGTCCAGAGGATCGGGCAAGCAATGATGAGGTTCCATTCATCGGGCATGCTTTCCTCCGACCATATTTTGCAGATGAGCTGGTGCATAGTCCTAACCAATTAATCACCCGCCACTTTGAATAGCTCAGCTGCAAGAGGCCATTATCTCCAGTAGCTTTATTGGACTTAAGCTTAGGTATAGCTATCCTTACTTCATCGAGATCGTGTGAAACGGAATTGTTTACCTACCTCGTCCAGGTTAAATGGTGCAATCTGCATGGTAGTGGAAATCGGTTCGTCATCGCTCTTATTCAATTTGCATAAATTATTTTCCATATCCTCAGCACCGACTACGGTTCTACCACGATGTTCCCCTGATCATCCTTGCAGGCTTCGGTTCAAATTGTAACGCTGGGTTCTCTTAACTTTTTAGTAAAACTTTCGAACTTCATTCCGGCAATGGAAAAATGGAATCCCTCTATTTCCTCCATCGCGTGCTTCTCATGCTCTTTCTTTTTCCTTCTTGGAAGCTTGTGTTCCTCTTTCCTCATCTACTCGTAGAGCTCGCGAGCAGCTCCGGTCCTTCTATGCAGCGCCGCCGCTTAGTATGCTTGTTGTTTGGCTGCATGTACTTGATGCCGGCATTCTTTATCGAACCAAGGGTATCGCTACGGTGGTCATGCGAGGCCCAGCACGTCATTAGCGGCATCTCTGATGGCTTCCTAGCAGTTCTTCCACTGGTTATTGATACTTGCAGTTGGCGGCATATGACTATTTAAGAGGGTGCATGAGACTCGATAGAAAAAGAACCTGGCGATTTCTTGCGACTGTAGCCGTCTGACGTCAAACTTCCTCACAGTATTTTTTGTTTTTGCTTTGGGCTAGATATCCGTAGCATTACCTTGGCTTCAACGAGGGAGTGGCCCGAGTCAACGTTGGCTCACGGAACGTTCGGATATCCTCGATACTGGAGGAGTGCCTTATTGCGTCGATCCCTGTTTGGTTGGCGGTTGATTTACCAGGAATTTGCCGTGTCACCTTGTTAAAGATAGAGCACCTGACACAATTCCAAAATTCTTAACTGCAAATTTTTGTTTTCGATGAAGAGAAAGCTGTTTTGATAATTGTAAACAAAACAAAATCGCAGCTCTCTTGATACTAGATTGAGATCATATCTAAAAAGAACTAAATCTCTGAAATTTCTCATTGAGAAGGAGAAGCTTCCATAAAATCTTTTAAAAACAATTATTAAAGCTTCATAGAAGTTATAAGGAAAATGAGAATAGAGTCCATGGGACTCTGTGCAATATAATGTTAATGAAGTCATATTATCCCAAGCGCTTTGATTTCCAGGTAGATTCAATGAGCTTAAAACAAACTAACCGAAGTTTTACCGACACTATCTCAGTGCATTTACTGTAGGTATATCGTGAGTATTGTTTATTTTTAATGGTACTTTTAGGGATTTCATCACAACATCAAAGGAGAAAAAACAAAAAATGAAAAAATTTCGTTTTAAATATAAAATAAGCTTTATAGAAGTTATGGCTTCCTTTTAAAGAAATTTGAATTTAAATTATTGATAACACAACACAGTTAATACAAGACTTGTTAAAATACTTAAGTTTATAAACTTCTTAAAGCAACGAAGCTCTTTTGGAATTTCCAATTAACTGTGTAAACAATAAGCCTCATGCTTATAGTCCCAAGATTAACGCTAGCTTGAGTTATTAAAAAAAAAAAGATCAAACACTTTGCATCTCCTATGTATATCCAAGCTCAGACAAAATTTAAACCTTAAGCCGTAGGCATTATATCCGTCCACCTTCAAAAACCATAAAGTAAAACCCAACACATATTATAAAATTATTCAAAACGTCAACACCTTACACCACTGGACATCAGTAGATGCACACACACACACACGCACACTAACTTCATAAGCACACAACAACTCACTCATTAACAAGTACTTCCATTCAACCATCATCTCCTAATTCAAATCTCATGCTCAGTTGACCCGAAACAATTTCCTACAAAACATCCGTCCGTACATAAAGCATAAAGGTACGAGTAAATACAACCACACCGTCCAAACAAAAACTGCTGATCCTAGCAGGGTATACCCGCTCCGCTACCTCTGGGATTTCCTACATCAAGTCACCGGCCCTTGTTTCGTTATTTTGGAAAAACACCTTCGGGCAATCTTTTGGTGTCTCATAGAGAGAGAGAGAGAGGGGGGAGAAGAGGTGACTAAGGACGATGATGAGGACGCATTGATGCAGTCGAAAACATCAAACCCTACACAACACACATTTTCATAGATATGACGACTCTCTGGACGACGACTGGACCACCGATGCGTGTCATCCGAACCGGATCCGATTTTCGTGTTGTCCTGGAAAAGTGCTAGAAAGCATTTCATCTTAATTATTTTGCCATTTCTGCATGGAGTGAGCATCTCTGTCCGTTCTCCCTCCTTTGTCACCTTATTTTTGGTCTTCTTCGCTTGGATGGAGTTTACTCAATTTTGAATGCTTCCTTTCAACCCCGTCTATAGTTATGTACCTTCCCCGAAAGCCCAAACGCTTTAGCTGGACATAGTTTGAAGGACAATGCTTATTAAAAATTCTATTCCATGTCCTTTGGATGTGGTGGCGAACGAGCATCAGTGTGGTCGTTCAATGCCTCTTTGCTATTTTATAACTAATTTTCCAGCACACATTTTGAAATGAGAACCAAGCGGACAAACGGGGTCTGGGTCTGGGTTAGTTATGCTCATAGTATGCTGGATGGGCAGATGAACAACAACAACAACGACCGCCCTGGGTGGTGATGATCATTACTCCGTTTTTCATTATAGAGCAAGGACTCTTTATAGACGGAAGCAGAAGTTGAAAGTATGTAGAAGTATACATCAGCGGAGCGCATCCCTTTGGTCGCATCATTTTCTCAAGCTTTTAGGGCAAACGAAGCGTTCAACAAGCATTCATCCAGCTTACACATGAAATACCGCATCAGACCATGAGTCCCCGAGCTCAAAATGGCCGACAATAGTCTTCATTCTCGTCACCCTTTCCATCTTTTCCGGAAAAATGGAGTGTGTAGCGCCGGTAAAATCTATGGGGGCTATTTTCTAGATTTTCACAGTTTTGTTTGATATTATTTTTTTTTTGTTTTGTTTTATGAAATAATGAAGAATCTACAATTTTCATGTGTGTGTGTGTGTGTGTGTAGACGTGTCCTTGATGGTTTGGGGTTGTTTTATTAAACTTTTCTAAAATATTCAAAACTTTATGAAATTTTCTAATTTGCTGTTGCTTGGCTGCGGTGGTTCGGTGTGGTGCGGTACAGTGAACAGCAAATATGCCACCTTTTTGTCGAGATTCAGCAGTTTGGGGATATTTTTCTAGCCATCTTTTTTTGGCATCGTATATAAAATACATTGAGATAGTGACTATAGCATGACAACGTTTATTCTGACTCCGGTGACGGTGAGGTGTACGTACGTTCGTATATGTTTCCTGCGTGAAGACAAAACTTTGTTTTGTGAATCTGGTGCGGTATTTTCGTTTTTTTCTAAAAATAGTCAAGAGATCTGATGAAAAAGAGGCAAACACAGCACTATAGCACCATAATTTATTTTTGTACTTTCTCTCCATAGGGGGATGATAATTATAACATTAAAACATTTGGGAAAGGGTAGAGGTACCTACTTCACCACCTTAAAAGGATTTTCAGTTTTTTGTTTTAATAATAATTTTGTGTATAAATAATAATAGTAATGGTCTATGCGCTGATGCCTGATGCTGATGTGATATTTTCTCTCACAAATTGTTATTTTTGTGGAAAATAAAATTTCACATGAAGTGAAAGAAAAGAGCAGTTATAATTAACCAATCTCTGTTTAGTTATACCTGATTTTCAGGTTGTTACTTTTCAACACGGTAGATCAGTTTAACTGCTTAACCAGATACCTGATTTTAATGTCGTTTGAAATCAACGTATGTTGCAGGTAAAATCTGCATGACATCTTGTAAATTTAACACTGCCTTAAAATAGTAAAACTGTAAATTTAACAGGAAAGTCTAGTACGTGTTACCTGGAAATATACATAGTTTAATTGTAGTATCTTGTGGGATATTGGTTAGTGCGTTGGACTGTCATGCCATATGTCTAGGTTCAATTCCCAGCCGCTGGCACCGTATTAAAACCGAAATGCTTTTCCCAAGGTACTGTCTCTTGTGAGGAACTGACAAATCCTCCAAGAGTATAAGTACTTATCGTGAATAAGTGCTTCTCATCTAGCCGTTCGAGATCGCCAAAAAATTGTAGGTCCCCTCCATTCCTGCCAACAACGCGCACACAGGAATGGTTGAAAGTTGTAAGGCACTAAGCCCTGGTTCTGCACGAGCGGTTGTGCCAGCAAATTAATTTATATCTTCAAAAGCTAATTTTACATAAAAATCTAGTTTATTTAACATGAATTAGTGTCCAATGACCTGTAAATTTAACATACAAATCTAGTTATTTTAACATGATTCAATGTTGAATCAACCCTTTTAAGAAAGTCGGGCTAGTTTCGGAAAACAAGAGCAGCAAGAGAGGAGTACTGTGAAAAGAGAAGGAAAGAGAAAAAAACCCTGCGTAGAAAGAAAAGAGCATCCGCAGCCTCTCAGCTCAAGTATCTCGAAGAGTCCAGCACCGCCACCAACACCCGCCGGTTCTACAAAACGTGTTTAAGCAGCATTTCCAGCAGCTGCTTAGTGGGCATTATGTAGAGGAGCCGACAGGGAAACAACCCAACTAACAATTTTCCCTCGGTAAGGTCCAATTTTTGAATTTCATGAAGTTTCTAACTCTACAAGTCCTGTATTGAGGTTGTACATGGAAGTTTTAAATCTTCGAGGGTGTATTTTTGTCAACAGCTTCATTGAAACCTATTAAAGCTTCCAAATTATTTACAAGCTTATATGTGTGCAGCTTCCTTAATATTTAAATAAGGCTTCTTTAAACTCATTTGTAGAAGCACGGGAAATAAAAGCAAAGAAAAAGCTTTTTTTAAGAAGCTCCATCAAAGAGTTTGTTGATGCCTGTCCACAAAAGCCTGAAACAAGCTGTTATTTTGTTTTGAGAAGCATTTATTTCGAAGTGATGTCAACTAATTTTGATTGTATAAATCCTCTGAATGCAAACTCGATACAACCATGTTTTGATTATTTATCAGACGCATATGCAGGAAGCATTCTTTTCGACAAGTAGGTTTTAGAGAAGTGATATTACTAAAATTTGTTTGTTTAGGTCCTGTGAACACAAGCTCGATACAAACATAATTTTGTGTACTGTCAGGTACATTCAGAACAAAGCATAATTTTCGATTTGGTGGTCTCAGCGAAGTGCACAATCGTTGTGTGTCAAAACAAGTTAAAATAGCATCAAAAAAATGTACTTTATGCTATATTTTCACTTAAGATGAGTCAATGATTAAAATATTGTTCATCTGTAATTGTATTAAATTTTTTGGAATCATAGGTTAAATTTTTGAATTATTTGAAATTATTGATAGTATTGAGGTTGTACATCGAAGTTTAGAATCTTTGAGGCTGTATTTTTGTCAACAGCTTCATGGAAGCCTACTAGAGGTGTACTTCCAAATTATTAACAAGCTTATAGGTGTGAAACTGTACCCAAGCAGTCGAGAGTTAGAGACTCTTGGATATCCCAAGACACCTGGGATAAAATCGAGCTTCGCAAATCGTTGAAGATGCAAATAAATGCCGAAGCAGATGCTCAACGAAAGGCTGAATTGCGAAGAGAGTATCGCTTAGCACATAAGATGGTCTATCGCTGTGTGAGACGAGACAAGAGGGTGAGGTTAGACGGTCTCGCAGAAAATGCGGAAAACGCTGCAAGAAGAGGAGACATGAGGGAATTGTACCAAATATCCAAGGAAGTTGTCGGGAAGAAAACCAACACCAATCATCCTGTAATGGATGTGGATGGTACACTTTTGGTATCAATCGAAGATCAGCTGCGCAGGTGGAAGGAGCACTTTTGTGCCTTGCTTAATGAGGATTCTGTCGAGCAGAGTGCTGAAGTGCCCCAGCTTAACGAGATGCGTAGATCATATAGGGGTATTGACATCGAGCCCCCTACAGTACTGGAAATTCAATCTTCGATAAATCTTCTCAAAAACAACAAAGCAGCTGGACTTGATGGTATACCAGCCGAGTTCCTGAAAGCTGACCCTGTCAGAACGGCTAGTATTCTACACCCGTTGATACAAGCTGTGTGGGAAAATGAAATCTATCCCAGCGACTGGAAGGATGGTGTAATTGTTAAGTTGCCAAAGAAAGGTGATCTTAAGAATTGCAACAATTGGCGAGGTATTACAGTTTTGTCCGTTTTTCCAAAATTAATGGCAACCATCATTCTGGAGCGGATAAAGGTTAGAATCGAGTCTACACTCAAGAGGCATCAAGCTGGTTTCCGCAGTGGGCGGTCTTGTGTCGACCATATCAACACTCTGCGAATCGTTCTTGAGCAGTCTGCGGAGTTTCAATCACCGCTTTACCTCATGTTCGTGGATTTTGAGAAGGCCTTTGACCGAGTCAACCGTGAATGTATATGGAGATCACTTCTTGGTAGAGGAATTCCCCCAAAAATTGTTGCCATTATAAGAGAGTCCTATAACAACGCAAGATGCTTTGTTTTACACAATGGGCAGCTATCCGACTCTTTCGAAGTGCGGCAGGGTGTGAGACAGGGAGATGTTCTATCGCCAATTCTCTTTCTACTGGCGATTGACGATGTCTTGACGGCCAGCGTTGGAACATCAGAGAGGCAGGGCATCCAATGGAGACCGTTTGAAAGGCTTAGCCACTTAGACTATGCCGATGATATATGTCTCTTGGCAAATAACATCAGCGGGCTGAACGGGATGTGTCAAGCTCTGAAGTTAAAAGGAGAGGCGAGTGGTCTTAAAATAAATAGCAAAAAGACAAAAATAATGCTCACAGACCGCTCCACACATCAGCGTATTTTAATACAGGAGACGCCAGTTGAAGAGGTTGAACAATTTAACTACCTTGGAAGTATTGTTTCAGCAAATGGTGGTACTGATCTGGACGTTCAAAGTAGAATAAATAAAGCTCGCGCAGCCTTCGGTTCTCTCTCCCAAATTTGGAACTCATGTCAAATCTCCTTGCGCACAAAGTTGAGATTCTTCGAATCCAATGTCAAATCCGTGCTGTTATATGCTTGCGAAACCTGGAAAGTCACGACTACCATCTCAAAGAAATTGCAGGCTTTTGTGAACCGTTGTCTACGTCATATTCTAAAAATTCGCTGGCCACAAATTATATCAAACGAGGAATTGTGGCGCAGGACAAGCCAGGAGCGGCTGGACGTTGACATAAGAAAGCGTAAATGGCAATGGATTGGTCACACACTGAGGAAACCAAACGATGAAATTGCAAAGCAGTCTTTTGAATGGAATCCTCAGGGTGCACGGCGGGTTGGAAGACCAAGAACAACATGGAAATCAACAGTTCTAGCAGAAGCAGACTCCCAGAAAAAGACGTGGCCACAGTTAAAATATCTATCTGCAGACCGAGAAGGATGGAAACGATTTGTTGGCGCCCTATGCCCCAACCGGGGTTACAGGACTTGATGATGATGATGATTATAGGTGTGCAGCTTCATTTATATTTCGCCAATAAGGCTTCCACAAACTCCGTTGTAGAATTACGCGAAATAAAAGCAAGAAAAAGCTTTCTTTAAGAAGCTCCATCAAAGAGTTTGTTGAAGCCTGCTCACAAAAGCCTGAAACAAGCTGTTATTTTTGTTTGAGAAGCACTTATTTCGATGAGATGGTTTCAGCGAAATGATGTTAACTTATTTTGTTTCTATTAATCCTGTGAACAAATGTCCGATACAAGCATAATTGGTTTGTTCTGAGAGACGCATGCGTAGGAGGCAATGATTTCGATTAGTTTGTCTTAGCGGCGTTATTTCAAAGTGAATCATGAAAGCTGAGATACATCTGAGGTTACCATTATATCTTCTATATATTTTTCATCCGTTAAGAATTTCCACATTATTAATTACGAATATTTTGGTAATTTATCCTGAATATTATTTAAAAAAAGAAAGATTTGTAGCTTTGTCCAATGGAAAAGAAAATATTTTCAATATTCTACGACAATGGACAAAGTAAAAAAGCTCAGATTATAAATTATAGCTTATATATGTATATATGTAGTTGTAATTTTGACCAAAGCAAACACTCAATGATCTCTTTTTATGAAATATTATGGGTATTCATGCAACAGCGTAAAGTCGTCGTAAATGTTGTAAAGTTTAAAAATTTAAGCTATCAAAGCACTATACGAAATAGTCGTACAATTATTGTCAAACTTATATTATGTCGTGAATGTCAAGAGTTGAAAAAATGGCTATGGCCATTTTAATGGCCCTTAAAGATGCAAAATAACAATTACATTATGTTCTTGAAGGTTATAATGGATAGGACTCATTGTATGGAGAATTAATTTTTTTTAACAGATACGAGTATTTCAATTCGTTGTTTCTCAAATCTAAACATTTGTTATGAATGTTATTTGATAAGGCAAAAATTATACTTCCACTTTCATGTCTAGGAAATTTCATTTTCTATGATTTCTCTCATGTTCTCATTAATGAGAAATTAGGGAAAAGAATTTATATATACAAAAGTAACAACTCACTTCAAAAAAATGAGAATGGTCACTTTATGTTAAATCTTATTGTTCATTAATCATGAGGAAGTCACAACGAAGTTCTTGGGAAGCTAATTTCGGTTTCAACTGGTTCCGATTTGATGCCCTCTTAATACATAACACTAGCACGATGCGTAAGGTACATGACTCCTAAACAGCATATCCATGGTTCAAATCCCAGAAAATCCATCAAGTTAGTAAAATGTTTTTTCATCATATTAATATTATAATTGTAAACTAAAGTTTCAGATAAAACGCTAGTATTTGGACAAAAAATAAGAGAAAAACAGATAGCTAAATAAAAAATAAAAATAAATTTTTGATTTTATTTGCATAAGGCTTTCCCAAACCTTTTATAAAGTTCCATGAGTGTTTAAAGATGTGTCAATTGCGGGCTGCATCTGCTTTGACAAAACTTCTTGATGCAAATAATAGCCTGTACTAAAACTTGTATATTACTTTTCTGGGAAAGTAAAAGCCTGCCGCATTTGTAATGTTTGAATATTTTTGTTTGTATAAGGCTTTCTAGAAATATATTTGTTATCTCCAACCAACCTGTATGTGACTGTTTAAAAGCCTTTTAAGCTTCTCAAGTGGGCCAAATCCACTTTTCTAAGGACTTATAGAAGCAAATTTGCTGCATAGGAAAAAGCTTCGATAGACCCTAACAGAAGTTAAATTGTTAGTTGGGAAAGAAGCATTAGACCAGTCAATGAAGATCCAGTCCCAGCACCCAGTACTGAAGAGGTTAAGAAAGCCATCCACAAGCTTAAGAATAACAAATCCGCCGGCTCGGATGGCCTACCAGCGGAACTCTTCAAGTATGGAGGAGATGTTCTGGTAGGGTGCATGCACCAGCTCATCAACCAAGTTTGGGAGGAGGAAAGTATGCCCGACGACTGGTCAAATAGCTCTATATGCCCAATCTACAAAAAAGGCGATGTCCTGCAAGAACTACAGAGGCATATCCCTGCTTAATGTTGCCTACAAGATCCTATCCAACGTACTATGTGAGCGTCTAAAACCTTTCTGCAACACAATGATCGGCACGTACCAGTGTGGCTTCAGGCCAGGCAGATCAACGATAGACCAAATCTTCACATTGAGGCAAATCCTGGAAAAGACCAACGAATTTCAAGTCGAGACCCACCACCTATTCATCGACTTCAAAGCCGCATATGATAGCATAAGTCGCCAAGAGCTTCTATTGGCGATGTCGGAACTCGGGATCCCGAAAAAACTGATCCAGCTATGCCACATGACGTTACAAAATATGCGGTGCAACGTGCAAATGGGTAACAGCTCATCCGAGTTATTCCAGACGTGTACAGGGTTCAGACAAGGAGATGCGCTATCATGTAATTTCTTCAACCTAGTCCTGGAGCAGATAGTGCGCAAGAGTGGTGTTTACATGGAAGGCACTATCTTTAACAGGTCTTCTCAATTGCTTGGCTTTGCGGACGACATCGACATCATCGGCCGTTCCAAGAGAGCTGTACTTGAAGCATTCACAGCTATTGATGAACAGGCGAAACGCGTTGGTCTTGAAGTGAATGAGGACAAAACAAAGTATATGCTATCAACAAACAAAGCCTCATCTGTCCATCGCCTAGGACAAAACGTCACTGTTGGTAGCAGTAATTTTGAGGTAGTCAAGGAGTTCACCTACCTCGGAACAAACATCAGTTCCACGAACGACACCTTAGTGGAAATCCGACGAAGAATTACCCTAGCGAACCGCTGCTACTTCGGTTTGGCCAAACAAATGGGTTCAAAACTCCTTTCCCGAAAGACAAATACACGCTATACAACACGCTAATTTTACCAGTTCTACTCTACGGCGCCGAGTGCTGGACGATAAGTAAAAAAGGGGAATTGATACTGGGCACCTTCGAGAGAAAAATTCTTCGGCGGATATTTGGTCTTATATGCGAAGAGGGCGATTGGAGGAGAAGATTCAATCGTGAACTGTACGAGCTGTACCAAGATGTGGATGTAGTCCAAAGAGCCAAAACACGTCGACTACACTGGCTCGGCCACATCGAGCGAATGGACAACAACGCTCCAGCCAAGAAAATCTTCGAATCCCAGCCCCCAGGTTCGAGACGACCAGGAAGACCGAACCTCCGCTATAGGGACCAGGCGGTCACAGACGCAAGAGCGCTTGGTATCGACGACTGGAGGGAGCGTGCGAGGGACCGCAACCGATGGAAGACCGCAATATCTCAGGCAGAGACCCTTCATGGATCGGGAGCCGGATAAGTAAGTAAGTAAGTATCTTCAAAGCGATATTGTTTTCGTTTAACATGATGGGTCTCTTAATAATAATTGTTAAACTTCTTCTCTGATTATACGATTGATAGGTTCTAGTTTTGGTTTAATACTGAAATGGTAGTTAAAAACTTATAGCAGCGGGGTTCATCAAAACGTCAAACGATTATAAACTATTTCATCGTGTGGATGACAAAAATAAAGCCACCCAAAACCTATATTTTGGGTTCCAATCGATTCAATTTTATTTTCCCATTAATTATGTCGCACTATTAAGATATGTAGAGTAGATACTATAAAAGCAATGACATAAGAGTGATGCCATCCAGTTGAGCTTAACGAAACTTTGATTAAAAATTGAAAACAAATCTTGATTTAATATGTTTTCTTTAACTTAGATACCAACCATAGTTCCTATACATACTCGTACCTGTAAAGTATAAAGGTCATTTTATTGCTACAAAAATTCATATCTTAATGTAAATTTGACTCATTTAAAGCTTATGGTTCGTTACAAGAAAAAAAAATCCCCATGGTAAATCTCTTCCGGCGGATCTATTCACCATAATAATAACAACCAAATTTTTGGTGTAATTTGAATGTAAATTCACTTCACCGTATATAGTTTGTCCAACGTTGGTATAAACCTGAAGAAATTTAAAAAAAAAAAGAAAAGAAATAAAAAAATTACATTCCATCCAGGAACCATGGCATAATGTGAACCCACAAAAACCATATTTCCGCATCTTTTTCGTATTTTTTTTCTTTATTTAAATTTCCCATAATTGAGTGGAAAATAAACGAATCTTCCTGTTCTGTCACCAGCCGTGAGGCAAGAGTCAAGATAAATATAAAAAAAAGAAACTCTTACAACCTAATTAGTGTGTTAAAAAATACCACCAGACAAATAGGTCTCCCCTGTAGGCACAGCACTACACCAGCAACCACATATATAGATAGACACCATGAATATTTCCCATGGGATGGATGAACCCCACCTGCAAAATCTCAGTTAAAAACCTAAGGATTTATAAGAGCCATAGGTATAATTTTCTCATTTAAAATAAAAAGTCTCAGCCCCAGTCAGAGTCAGAGTCCATCAGAAGATGGAGAAAAATGAGGGGACTCAGTGGAGATACTTCAGTCTTCATGACAAAATTGTAGATCTGGTCCATGTGCAGATGAAACATGAAAGATGCCGGAGGTATGATAAAATAAATTCCAGAGCGTAGTGCGTCATTATTTGACCATGACTGCATGTGGTCATTGGAAGGCATCTCGGGTGCCCTCCCCATGCCCATCAGGACTATATCATCATGAACGATAGGATGTGTAATTCCCGATGCCAGAACTAAGATATGAATGACACATGATGGAGTAGTAGAAGTAGATGAATACGTGTTCCTAGGGGAATACCTAACCTATTCCTGTACCTATGCCAGTTATATAGAGTTGTTTCAGCCTAGGGCCACCTGGGGTGATGGTGCATCAAAGACGTTGCACTAGTTTTTCTTGCCTTATACTTGAATGAGAACAGGTTAGATTCACTATCAATCATTTGTCAAATGACATTGCTTGACGTGTATAAAGAGCTTTGAGAAGTGTCATTACCTTGCGTATCTTTCTTCTGATACCTTTATACATGAGTGTACCTTGATATACTCATTTACTTTCACAAAAGAATGATACGACAATCAAGTCAAAAGATCCTCTTGGAGAATCCTTAAGGAAGCAGCAACACCAACCAACGCACAGACAAAAAAAAACCATTCGTCATACTTAGAGCTGTAATCTCCGGATGTTAATCAACTCTTCTTTTGATATAAAAATCGGAAATTGGGCTAAAGAAAAGAAATTTTTTGCAACAACAACATAAAAAAAAAGTAAAAATGGAACAAAAAGGTATAAAATACGGAACATATCGGAAATTCAACATCCTTCCTGATGGATTAAACTGGGAAAAATGATTTTCTTGTTCGTAAAATGATTTTTTAATGGCAAAAGGTCAGGTCAAAGGGACAATACATACTATTCCAAGGATGGGATTTATGGTGATTTATGAAAGATGAAAATGAATAGCAGAAGAAGATGAATCGAGGTTAAATAAAATTCAGGCTATTTACAGTTTTGTTTCTTAGAGTTTTGTGGTGATTTTTATAACAGGTGACTTTTGTTTCTGTTACAATCAGCCTTATCGCAAATAAATTTTCCCCCGGATTTTTTCCCCCGTGTGATACTCTCCTATCGTAAACAATTTTCGAAAAAAAGGAAAAAATTCCTAGGAAAAAAGTAGGTATCGCCAATTTTTTTTCCGAAGGAAATTTAGTGATTTTTCCCTGGAAAAAATTCACTTAATTTTAGCTGGAGGATTTTGAAAATATAACACGTTAGTTTTACATTTCTCTTTTTTATTCCAGTTTTGTCTATTTATTTTAACATTTTTTATCTTCCGTGTTCAAAGTGATGCATTTGAAGCATATCTCTATCTTAAAAATTAATTAAATTTCTGACAAGACTGAAGCTGGATTGAGCCACCTTTTTGGCAGCCACCTTCTGCAAAAAAAAACGCAAGCATGCACTTAGTTTGACGATAGAAGGTAGGTATGCCAAATGCTTTTTTTTGGTGGTGGCACTGAATTCATTTAGATAGCCACCAGTAAATATTTGAAAGCTGGGGGTCATTCCGAAATTTAAAAAATGATAATCGTCAAAAGCAAATCGTCAATGATTTGCTTCACGTAACGCCTATCGTTTTTTTTATTATGCAGTCCCCTACAAACCTACAAGCATGATAAAAGTATTAAGTGAGCTTGAAAATCAATGCAAACGATGCCTTTTTCTATCCCTTATAAATAAAATAAATAAATTGGGTAGCGCAATAGCTCATGGAGAACCAGGGCCTAGTGACTTACAACTCTCAACCATTCCTGTGTGCGTATTGTTGGCAGGAATGGGGGACCTACAGTTCTTTGCGGAGTCCCGAACGGCTAAATGAGAAGCACTCATTCATTACAAACTAAACTCTTAGAGGATTTGTCAATTCCTCGCAAGAAGTAATACCTCAAATAAAACATTTGTTTTAAGGTGGCATGGCTGGGAATGTAACCCACACCTTCGGCATGACAGTCCTACGCACTAACCATTATACCATGAGGTACTACATCTCTAGTTTCTTCGAGTTTTGTTTAGGTTTATCCGATCTCTTTTCACAATTCACAAACTTTGACAGTTCAATAATTTGTAAATTAAATAATTCTCTCAAAATATTTCGAAACTAGTTCGAAGTTATTTCCGGGGGAAATGATATTCGGGGGAGATTGGCGATGAGAGTATTCAACTCCTGGGAAAAAATAAAATCCGAGGGAGAGCTTTCTCCCTCGGAATTGGCGATAAGGCTGAATATAATTACTAATTAATGAACCTTTGTGTTTTGACTATGAAAAAGTTCAGGAATGAATATTGATAAAATAACGACCGGCGCACAGTGGACCGTTTCATACATGCTAGACGTCAAAAAGTCAACTCCGAATTTTCGTTGTTGGTGCAATTCTAAAATGTAACGATAACCCACTGACCACAAAAGTACAATTAAATAAGATTTAACTAGAATAAGTTGGAAGTTATCATACAACAAAGACAACTTCCAATCTTCTGTAATAGGTAACTACCTAGAAGTGAATTTTTAGCTTTATTACACTGTACATATAATTTAAAATTATTCGTCAAATTAAAAGAAAAAAAATAGGGAAATCTTTAAGAACGTATATAGTTTATTAATAAATTATTTGAAAACCCATAGCATATTCTATAGAAATGAAAAAAATACATACAAGAATGACGTTTTTTGGTGTACGCAAAGTGTTGTTTAAAGTTATTTTGGAAAATCTAAATAGGAGTATATCATTATGTCATGATGAAATATGTGTTTTTGTAAAGCTTGTCATGTCTATTTCAAGAAAATACCTTCCTTTCATTTCGCACGAATTTGCATGGCATATTTTTTGCACTAAAATCATTTTCTTAACTATTTTTACGTATACTGGCATAAATCGGTAACTGTTAAGATAATTAACATAAACTGTATATTTTTAGAATGGTGTGATCTGTCTCTTTTCGACAAAGTTCCATTTGTGTTAATAGGATTGATATTTATTAAGTTACCGGAGGTCAAAGCTACAAAAACTAGAATTTTTGAAAAATTTCTAGATTTTGGTTGCTCCTTACGGGGTGATAAATAATGACGAGACATATCGTTGAAAAGGTTTTTTTTATGAACTACAATTAGTAATTATAAGAGCTCATTTCAAATTACAATGTGAAAAAAGTTATTCGCTAGTCAAGGCTTTTTTTTCATACCAAAATGTACTGAAACATAAAATTTGACTAGCGAATATCAGTGATTTGAAATGTGCTCCTAGGACAATAATGTCGGAAAGAGACACATTGACATTTGAAAATATACAGTTTACGATTATTTGCTAAGCCGTTAGCGAGATTTATAACAGTATCTAAAAAAATAGCTGAGAAAATTATTTTTGCGCTTATCTCGAAAACGCGTCTTTGGAAAAAAAAATCTGTATTTTCGTATTCAGCGACCCGATACGATGGCCTCAAATTATGTAAGCTAGTGTAATATGCACAAAAATGAATAGTTTTGAGAAACTGAAATGTTGGTGGGTTAGTAAGAGAACATTTTTTGATTTTTTTTTAATTTAAAGTTTGAAAATTAATTTCAAAAACTATTTACAAAACCGGCTTTATTTAAAAAGAAAATAGAAGAATAGATTTTTGGCTTCTAGAAAAACTATTGGACGACATTGTGAATTATGCCGTTGTTTTTTAATATTTTTTTTAAATCTTAGGTAAATGTTTTAGAAAATTACCCCTCCCGCTTAAAGGGGGGAAATAGACTCCCTCTCCCGTACAATTTTTTCTTGTCTTCGTCCAATCTAAAAGCCTCTATCCTTTTGTCACATCTCATATTTAACATCCTGAAGGTATATAAATTTATAGGGAAATAAAAAAAAAACTGTCATTTTACTTTAATTTTCAAAAAATCTGCTAAATTTAGTTATTTTTTCAGCAAAAAATATATGCCTTGAGTATTTTATGCTTAAATTGATAAAAACATTCATTTGGAACAAAATTATAATTATTGACGTCTAGCATGTATGAAACGGTCCACTGTGCGGCGGTGGGTTTAAATTTTGTTATATAGGCAGAATGTTTTGCATAGAGTGTGAAAAACCCTGAGGGTATACACAGGTATATTTTGGGCTGAAACAAAAAATGTATAGTGAGGGGGGTCTATTTCCCGCTATAGGTATAAAGGCCTATTGAATAGACCGGAAAATGAGGGGTATATCTGAAGGAACAATGACGTTTTTATTATTAAACTACCTGGCCCACCCTGGCTCCGCCGCGGGTAGACAAAAATTTCGAGAACAAATGAACAAAACAAAATTTTAATTATGTGTCCTCGATTAATCATATTCCGGATAATCGAGACTCGACTGTTTTTTTTTATTTTGTCAAAACCGAGTTTCATGATTGATTAATTTCTTTTCAAACTAATTTGATTTTTTTTTTACATAAGACAGTTACCCAGAGTGTGCTTCTGCACCTTTTTGGCAAAACGCAATACCGAATTTACCCAAATTTGACAAAAACCCTCCCAATACTAAAGATATACCTACATGTATGAAAAGTCCGGTCATAACCTGTTCTGCCGTTTTGAAGGTTTCCGTGGACAAACAGACAGACACAATTTTTTAAATGATGCAGTTACATATGTTTCTTAGCAATTAAACAACCACACAAAAAATGTAACCACCTAAGCTCAAAAACTTGAAATAATTTCAATATTAACGACAGACACTCCAATTTTATTTGTATGTATGGATACATATGTTTTTTTTTACCCATAAGCATGCTTAAAACCGAAAATGCTACTAAATTCTCCCATGCGTTTCTGAAAGAATGGGCACACTGGCCGTTTTTCTCTATTTTTGGTATACATAACTCGAAAGCTAAGCCGTTTTGTCTGAGGACTTAAGTCAAGAAAAAGTTCTAGGTATACTTATTTTTGCGATGGTGTATTTTTTTATGAATTCTTAAAGAGTGTTTTAGTACCCAAGAATAAAAGAAAGAAAAATGAAAGATTTATGTCTGATTTATACTGTTCGGTACTAGGGCACAAGATGACTTAAGCCCTTATGAGCAACAAGATTATTTCAAATCTGTTTGGTACTAAAGGCATAAGAAGACTTAAGTCCTTTGGAGCAACTTTATTATTTCAAAATATAAAATTACTATAAATTTAAGGGACTTAAGCCCACTTATGACCTTAGTACCAAACAGTCTTAAAAATTTCCTGACTTATGCCCTTTGAACTAATTTATTTCTATTGGAAGGAGTAGCGCTAGACTTATGCCGATAGAACCAAACGATAGAGAAAAAAAAAACTGACTTAAGTCCAATTAAAATCCGAAAGTCGAATTTTTTGACTTAACCCCTTTCTACCTGGCACCAGAGAACTTTTTTTGAAGCAAAGATAAGGTCAAGGAAAGCAAAGACAAAATAAAATAGGCTTTAATATGGCATGTTTACAAAGTAATATTTATTCAAAATTTACAGAGATATGATCCTTCAAACCTTATCATTTCTTATAATTTCGGGCAAAAAACTGCGAACAATGATGAGAAATGGTAAAGTTTGAATGATTATATTATATCTCTGTCAGTTTTCAAATACTAGGGTTCTTTAAATTGTCATATTAAGGCTTCCCTACTCTTTTTCACATTGTTTAAATGTCTTGAGCGTATCTTCGCTATGAAAAAAGTTATGCGTTTTTTAGAAAAAAATTAAAAAATCATTGATTTCTCGATTTTTACTTGCGATACATGCAGGTAGCTACTAAATATAAGGCAAGTTTTGGATTCGTAGAAAATTTTTTTTTTGAGATAATAATTAAACGTGATATAACGATGATAGAGAACACCAAAAAAGTGGGTGGCACAATTCTATCTGTCTGTCTGTTCGTCTACAGCCTAAACGGCTCTTTCGACTTTCTTCAAACTTGGTACATAGAGGTTTTTGGTGACTATGCCCACAAATTTTAAGAACCAAAAATAACGGTACCTGCCATACAATTTTTTTAGCAATTTTACATAATCGTATATTTATCAAAAACGGCTCGACAACCTTTTCTTAAAAAAATTCAATAAATTTATTTTAGTAGGCTTCCTTTGGGTGGAAAACCATTTTTCAAAAAATGGTTATTAATAGTACCTCCCAAAGAACCATTGACTGTTTTCAATTATTTTTTATACAGAAGCTTCCAAAAAATATAAATAGTTTTGTGCCCCAAAACTTTTGAAAAAATATTTTTTTGGATCTTTAAAAAATGTTTCAAAATTTTTTTTGCAAATGAAATATTTCGAAAGCGATGTGATCGATATTTTTGAAACTCGATACTTAAGAGTTTTTTAGTACTCTCTAAAATAGTTTTAGAAAAAATGTTACATTTATGAAAAAATAACGGTACCTTCTATACAAAAGTTAAAAAACCGGAAAGGAAAATATTTTCTTGCTTAAAAACGACTCCTACGATTTTGATTAAACTTTTTTCATGTGCTCAAATTAGTACGATTAAATTATAAATTTTTACACTTAGCAACTATTAATAGTTACTACCTGTGATAGAACGTTTTTTGTTTTATTTTGAATTTTCTAGCTATCGGCTAATCGGATTTAGATGAATCTTTTTATATACAAATTTCAGATTAGATTAAATAATATTGTTTGTCAAAATTTTCAAAAAAAAAGTTATTCAATTTTTAAAAAAGTTTCATTTTTTTTTTTAATTCGATATCTCAAAAACGGGTTGACAATTTTTTTTCAAATTTTGTTTATGTATACACATTAATATATACTTTAGATTTGTATACCAAAATTTGTTATTAAAAATGTTTTAAGAATTTTATATATTAAAAAATATGTTTATAAAAAACGGCTCCAACGATTTTAGAATTTTTTTCTCATACAATCATATTCAATAAAGAATTGAGATGGAATTCTTTTTTTCACCTCAAACTGAGCAAGTACGTGTGACATAGTCGTGCATTTTATTTTATGTTGGTTTTTGTTAACTTTTCCTGCTTAAATTTTTTTTATGAAATTTTCTAAGCTATCCATTTCGATAGAAAATTTAATTTTGAAAAAAAAAAGTTTTGAGCGTAAATTGTCAAACTCAGCTTAGTTTCTGAATTATACCAAAATAGTGAAAAACGGCCAGTGTGACCATTCTCTCTGAAATACATGGGTGAATTAAGTAGCATTTTTAATTTTAAGCATGCTTATGGGCCAAACAAAATTTCAAAAAAATTACTTCAAAAAATAGAAAACAAAAGTAAAAGCAATACCAACAATTTAACGCATTTCAATTTTTTTAAGTGAAAAATCCATTATCTACTTTCTAATTGTTTTTGTAAATATTTTTTGAAAAAAAAATCAACTTATACACAGTAAAAAAAAAATACAAATATTTTTAAACTATGTATTTTTCTCGAAAATGTATGTTTTATTTTTAATATACAATTATTCTTTTATTCATTTTTAATCAATCACTAAAAGGAGTATACGCTAAAATATTTTTTAATATAGTCTTAAGAAAATCAATTATTTTTAAAAAGTGTTTTTTTCTTAAACTATGAACCTATTTTTTTTTTATTTTACATCACAAAGTTTTCATTTTTTTCAATTAGGCACTCAATACTTTTATTAATTCGAATCAAAGCTAAATTCTAAAATTTGTAATTTGAAAATGGTTTTTTCAAAACATATCTACACACACAACTTTATTTTAAAAGTACAAGTCCAAATTATTATAACATTATTATTACTGTTCTCATTTAAAAGTGAAAAATATGAAAAAGACTGACTTTTTTTAAAGTGGCTGTATCGTCCTCATTTTGATTGTATACGATTGGACATTAAAAAATACCTTAAATCATGTTTCATATATGCTTACATTATACCAGGGTAAATACCAGTTTGTTAGTCTTTCATCTTCCCCCTCTAGGCTATTGATTATGTCATATAAAAAGGAACTAAGACGTTCATGGGATTTTATTGTAAAAATCATCAAAGGGGTCATAGAAGATGAGAAAACCGCAGAGTGCTATTAAATTGGAGGATGCATTTTTCAGAGGGGGTGCAAAAGCACCCTTTACAGTTTGGATTAAAATCGACCGAGAAATAGTCGTTCAAACTAGGATGATTTTAAGTTTTTAAAGCTTTTTGAATGGCTATTTTGATGGACTTGTTAGATTATACGCTTAAACTTTGTGTATTAGTGAGCCAGGACCAGTAAAGTCAAAAATAAAAATCAAATTAAAAGTTTTTCACAGTCTTAGCGTTGCCATATAATTTTTTTCAAAATTTAAAATAATTGCCAAAATCAACACACTTGCTCTTACAATATCGGGCTTTAAACACATGTTAGCTTATACATTCTCGAACATGAAAAAAATTGTTTCAGACATGTTTTACGGTTGAAAGTCCTTGCCAGACGAGCTCAACATTTTCACAATAGGAATTATAAGCAATTACTTTTTCTTTTTATTTCAAATAACTGTCAAACCTTGTTTTACAAAACCGGGTTTTCAATATATTATGTTAGCTAATGTCTCCTTAAATAGAGACAAAATTGTTCCAGACGAGTTTGGCTGTCGAAAATGCATGCCAGATGGCCCTTAATAATGTTAATATGTTAATTAATGTTTTAAAGTTGGTGATTTTTTTCCCTTTTGTTTTATAATTTTTTAAATAATTATCAAAACTAACAAATAAACTTTTACAAACCGGGGTATTTGGTAGATTATGCCTTTCGTTATATGGTTAAAATAGTGCCGGACGAGTAAGGTATTCCAAAATATAAAAAGTTATTTTTTTAATACCTACTTAGAAAATGTTGAGCTGGTCTGGCAAGGACCTTCAACCGTAAAACTGGTCTAACACTATTTTTTTTCATGTTCGAGAAGTGTGTTGATTTTGATAATTATTTTAAATTTTGAAAACAAATAGATGGTAACCCTAAAACTACGAAAAATTTTAAACTTGACTTTTATTTTTGACTTAACTGGTTATGACTCCTTAATACACCCAGTATGAGTGTATAATCTAACAAGTCCATCAAAATAGTCAAAAATGCCATTTATAAAGCTTTAAAAACTTAACATCAGCCTAGTTTGAACGACTATTTCTCGGTCGATTTTAATCCAAACCGTTTTTTTTTTTAATAATCTATTTTAAAGAAAATTTAATTATCTTTCTTTTATATGGAGCAATGCCTATACCTATCTCTGCTGGTAAAAAAGTTATAAGCAAATAAGTAAAAAAAATAAAAAAATGCGATTTTCACTAAATGAAATTTTTTAAAATTATTTTTAAAAAATCCATTTTGATGATAGATTTTATTCTTTACAAAAAAGGTCTGCGAATTATCTCGAAATTTTGCTTCGTTTTCGAGTTATATGCAAAAAACCAAGAAGGGTGCTTTTGCACCCCACCCACCCTCTCCAAAATGCACCCTCTTATTTAATAGCACTCCGCGGTTTTCTCATCTTCAATGATCCCTGTGAAGATTTTAACAATAAAATTCCATGAACGTCTTACTTCCTTATTGCCCTGTTTTTTAATAGCCTATTGAATAGACCTTTTAAAAAAGAACAATTACGTGCAAGGGTTTTTATTATTGAATATGTTTGTTTGGCCCATAAGCATGCTTAAAACCGAAAATGCTACTAAATTCACATTTCTGCATTTCTGAGAGAATGGTCACACTGGCCACTTTTCAGTATTTCTGGTATAACTTGAAAACTAAGTGGAATTTGACAATTTCACATATAATACTTTTTGTTTAAAATTAAATTTTCTATCGAAATGGATAGTTTGGAAAATTAAAAAAAAAATTTAAGCAGGAAAATTAAACAAAAACCAACATAAAAAAAATCGAAAAATCAAAGATATTTATTTTTTTTTCTAAATTGCGCATAACTTTTTTCGGAGCAAAGATACGCTCAAGACATTCATGAACAAAGTAAATTGGAGTCTTACGACTTTAATATGACATGTTAAAAAAGCCATACTATTTGAAAATTGACAGAGATATAGCCATTCAAACTTTACAATTTCTTATAATTTTCCGCAGTTTTTGCCCGAAGGCCTATTTTTTGTTACTTTATGACAAATTTAACGTTCCTAGCACCTTATACCAAATCTTATGTTAATTGGACCAGCCGTTTGGTCTGTAGGTCTGAACGCATTTAAAAACAGCCGAAAAACGAAATTGCGAACTTACATCCTTTTTATAAATTCTCTACAGTTCTTATGTCATATTATATGAAAATTTTGATTTCGAACATTTTTACGAAAGTTAAATTTGCCATATTGTACCGAAAAAAAGGACTTTCGGGGCAAAAACTGAGAAAAATTATAAGAACTGATAAGGTTTGAATGGGAATATCTCTGTCAATTTTGAACAAATATTAATTTTTGAACATGCCATATTGAGGCCTTTAGTCTCTACTTTGTTTTGTCTGTGCATGTCTTAAACCTATCTTTGCTTCAAAAAAAGTTATGCACAATTTATTAAAAAATTTAGATCTCCTTGATTTTTTGATTTTTTTTAAGTTGGTTTTTGTTAACTTTTCCAGCTTAAATTTTTTCGTAAAATTTTTTGAACTATCCATTCCAATAGAAAATTTAATTTTGAACAAAAAGTATTATATTTAAAATTTTTAAATTCCGCTTAGTTTTCGAGTTATACCAAAAATACAAAAAAGTGACCAGTGTGACCATTCTCTCAGAAACGCATGGGTGAATTTAGTAGCATTGTTGGTTTTAAGCATGCTTATGGGCCAAACAAACATATTCAATGATAAAAACCCTTGTACGTAATTGTTCCTTTTTACCTCTCATTTTCCAGTCTATTCAATAGGCTATAAGACATAATCAATAGCCTACTCTCCAGCACTTTGACAGTGACTTTAAAAAAAAACAAAGTAAGCTTTGAATTAACTTTAAATGAAATGTTGTAGATTGTGAAATTTTGTGTCGAAACCAATCTTTTAATTTTATTAATACTAATATTTTCTAACTTTTCTTAGCTTAAAACGCTTTCCATCCCCTTCGTGCAAGGGGAGGGGTGGGAGAAAATCAATAATGTGGTCCTATGGTTTCAAGGGCGCTGAATCCAACGGCAGTTCTCAAGTCATTGTCCGACTCTTGGTTTTCGATTTATAATAAGCAGCATTTCGGGATATGAACTGGTAAGTGGCAACCCTTCTCCTGTCCTTCTGACAGTGTTGCCTAATTGGGCAACAATTCGTAAACGTTAAGTAATGACATGAACTATTAGTTTTAGGCACAATCGTTAGGTTGAAATGAAAGGTATGCCCTCATATCGTGCACTTACACCCCGACTATAGTATAATTCATATGATGCTAGCAATAACACTAACTGATTAACACAATTTTGACAAATTTGATTTTACCAAAATAAAATTTGTATTGCAAACCAAGAACCCCCATCAACCTTTACTCAAAGCAAAGTTCCGGCGTAATTCACATCATACACACAACAAAGGATATTTATTCTCATATCATAATGTTCCTTGGCCTAAAGTCAGAACATCAGAAGAGATTTCCTTTTTAGGTCGCGCCTCTATTTGCATTTTGTTGAACCTTACGTATCCTGGGGTTCATCAAATTTGAATTTTATTCAAAACACAGAAAACACACAAAAAAAATTAAAAGAAGGAAAAGTTAAAATGTTGACTTTGCGTGTCATAGAGCAGACATACACAAATACACATTCACAATAGCATTCGTTATGAGTTTACGTATATACACAAAGTCCTTCGATAACGACTTGAAACGATAACTGTTAGAGCTGCGTGTATAACCATCACCGCCTTTCCTCTTGGCCATAATCATATAGCCATTGTGAATTATTA
Source organism: Dasysyrphus tricinctus (assembly GCA_963921185.1). Lineage (NCBI taxonomy): Eukaryota > Metazoa > Arthropoda > Insecta > Diptera > Syrphidae > Dasysyrphus > Dasysyrphus tricinctus. The sequence goes on from OY992533.1 coordinate 107,640,060, forward strand.
TGCTAATGTGATTCGCGCAATGAACAACAAAAAAAAAAAGAAGTTTTTTGTTGGCTCCTAGCAGGACGGACGCAGTTACCTATGCCTATGGGTGACATGGACATGAAAAAATGAATTCCTCAAAAAATCAACAAGAAAAAAAAAGACGTACAACAGTTAAAGATTTTATCGCTTAATTGAACGCAACATTATAACGTATTTCCTTCCCCTGACGACCTCCCCGAATAAGCGAGAGCAAAACAAAGAACTTCATTTTAACAGCCCGCAAATGGCGGTATATTTCTTTTTTCTTTGTCATTCCTCTTCAAATTGTTGGGTGGTTCATTTAAGGGGTGGCAATGTCATCGTTGAAAATACCTGCGGGCCTACAGGACGCGTTAAAAATGTTTAAAAATCACCACATATCTGAGCCTTAAATCCGACACATGGCAGTGGTATTATTAATACACTCAAACCTCCACTGCCATATAAAAATAGAAAGAAAAAAAAAAAGAGGAAAACAAAAATGCAAAACCATCCCTCCTAACGAGGGGATTTGCATTTTATACAATTTACCCTAATGGACATACTAAGAACCGCACACGCCCCTAATTGCATTAAAACGTGTATTCTGATTTTTGAGTGTTGTGAAAATGAGTCGAGCTGAGAGTGATTTTAAGAGTCGATGTATTGGAGGCTCATGTTTTGTAAAGAATCTATTAGCAAAGTGCTACACACTTGAATGTGAAGAGTATTGTACTAAAAATAGCACCCACTGGTAGGCCATCATCGTTATATCGCATCGCATCACATATCGCCCTTTATTTTTGTTTTATTTTTCATTCTTTCGCTGGTTATGGTAGAGATATAGATATTCGGAATGCAATTACAAGCACTTAACGCATCATGTACACACGATAACATAAAAGGGATGCAGGATGATAATATCTTTGTTTGTTTGTGCGCTGTTGATCCTGAATACAGCAGCAGGATAGGTGCTTAAATGGAAATTGATATATTTTTTTTGTTTCTAGGAATTTTTTTTTGTTTGTTTGTGATGAAAGGGTGATGATGTTCACTTTAGCCACGAGTGGTTTTATATGTTTTATTTGTTTTGATGGACATGGACACGGACAGTGTTATTATATGGTAGTTGAGTGGAATTTTTATTTATTTTTTTTTTTTTTTTTTGCCAGAAGGTATCTCTATAAAAGTTGATGATATTATGATGCTGATGATGATGATGGTAACATGACACTGTCTCTTGAAAATACCACGTAGTTAATTGTTTTTCTTGTTTTTTTGTACAGGAGCCATCGGAATTTTGGGTTCATAGACTTAAATTTGAGGGTAATGACCCGTTAAGGGCTTATAACATTTTTGTCTGGGTGTATTTTTTTAACTTCTTTTCTATGTCAGGAATACTAAAAGCCTCTGTCTTGATATCGAATAGGCACGGGCAGACAAAAATGAAGATGGAGATTAACCTTACGTCGAGCATTCATAAGACTAAAACTAAATATCAAATCAGGGGTGATGTCTAAAATCATAAAATATTGCAATGCGTAATCAAGACAATATATCTACTACTTACTTACTTACTTTGGTAATCAACTTTCCTGCAGCTCGCAATACGGTGAAGTTACATCTGAGACTCCACCTACACCCATAATCCCCTTTCCCCATATACTTCCCTTCGCCTAACGGCTTTTCTAAATAACGGGTTCCCACACCCAAAAAAATATTTCGTAAAATCACTACGAAATAATTTCGTAAGACTTTTTATCGTGCATTCTACAAAATTTAGTTAACTGAACAAATATTTCGTAGGAAAAATTGAACGCCAAAAATTTCTATTACAAACCATTTGTACAATTAACGAAAGGCCTTTCGTAAATTTCTTTTGAACGTATTTAAGTTATATTTACAAATCATTTCGTTCATTTTACTAAATCTGGATGAAATAGGGGAAATGCTAAATGATTTCTTAATATAACAAAACATTTGTAAATTCATCAAAAGAACAGTCAAGTAAATATAAAAATAGTTCGTAGAGAGTACGAATGTTATTGGAAATTTACAAAATTTTTCGTTACTCAAAACATGCTTAATATATATTTCACTATGTAGTGATTACGTGTAGCCATTTTCATCATTTGTGTTTCAACCCTGTAATTGTTTGGAGGTGATGAAAGACAATTGGGGGTAAGTAATTTTGAAAATATGTAATAATTAATGAACTTTATTTGATCTGTTTTTATTTTTTATAGTTTCCAGTATCAAATTCCATCTTTTGCTTTCACTTGTGGGAATTAACATTTCATCCAAAGAGTAGTTCTCCAATTTTCATGAAAGTGGGTTTCATCAACTTCTTTTGAGCTCGGCATAGAATTGTAGGACCCCTCCATTATAGTTGACTAGCTACACTTAAGTTAAGTTAAGCTGTTGTTTGCTTATGCCTATTATAGTTGGGCCTATACATACGAAGTAAAAGTCGCTAGGCCTCTGGTTCTCAAGAGGCCACACAAATACATTAATATTCGTACAAATAATTTGTACTAGATTTATAATCAAAACATTTCGTAGAATATACAAAATATTCAAAAGCATTTCGTATATTCTACAAAATTTTTGAAAAATATTTCGTTAATTGAACTAAATTTTTGCTCACAATATTTGTATGAATACGAAAGTTTCGTAGTATATACAAATGCAATAAAAATGATATTTGTTAATTCACGATAGCCAATTTGTACAAACTACGAAAGTTATTCGTGGTTTTGCACCACGAAAGTTTCGTAAGATATACGAATTTTTTGGTTATTTACACTAATTATTTTTTTGGGTGCACCATTTTTGCTTACACAGCAAAACGTGTCACCTATGGACACACCCCCCTTTTTCCCTCTCACCAACAAGCGCATAAACTAAATAGTCATATTTCAGTTATTCAAATGAAATATGACTATTTCAATAACAAGGTGCATTCTTTTCCCACGGGAGCACTTCGCGACCGTGGCTACCTGTTGAATAATTTAACTTCTAGAACAAGTCAGTCGTTAATCCGCCTTACTTTAGAGAAGTGCAGCCATGCTAAGGACAGCGGCTTCTCTCTAGTAAATAATAATAAATATACATGTATAAAAATAATAATATTAATTAAGTAAAAATAAAAGAAAAAATGAAAGAAAATAAATAAAATAAAATAAACAATAAAAAAAAAACAAATAAATGTTTTTTTTTAAATACGCTCGGCAACACACGACGTAAATGGCGCAGTCGATAAAAGTAAAAGCAAAAACAGTGCGAATAAGTACAAATTTTGTTTAAAAAACAAGTGCGAATAAGTACAAATTTTGTTTAAAAAACAAGTGCGAATAAGTACAAATTTTGTTTAAAAAAAAACAAGTGCGAATAATACAAATTTTGTTTAAGAAACAAGTACGAACAAGTACAAATTTTGTTTAAAACACAAGTGCAAACAAGTGCGAACAAGCACAGTGAAAAAAAATAAATACACTTTTAAAAAAAAAAAAAAAAGGTACCAAACAGTTCAACTAATATAATAAAAACGAAAAACAAAATAAGAGATCTTTCAAAAATCGAAGAACAAACTTGTATCACACTGGAAGAAGAAGATTTAGCAGAACTATTCAAGAAACTAAAAATGTCATCACCAACAGCAGCAGCAGCAGCGGCAGCAGCGGCAACAGCAGACGCAGGCGTAAGTCGTTTAACTTTAAATCTAGATCCTATAAAATATTTAAATTCATTACCTACATATAATGGTAATTTTGAGAACTTAAATAATTTTATTGAACTTTTAGATAGAATTCAACCATCCCTTAATAAATTTGAAAACAACAGTCAATTAATATTTTTAGATATAATTAAAAGTAAACTATTAGGGAGAGCTCGGGAGGCTATCGAGATAAATAATTCTGCCCACAGTTGGGAAGAAGTAAAAAAAATTCTATTTCAATACTTTGGTGACAGGAAGTCTGTTGAGGAACTCTACGATGACCTCAGAGGTCTGCAATTTTATGATAGCTGTCAAAACTTTTACGACAGAATAAAAACTGCACTTGGGAGATTAAACAATAAAACCAACCTTGATAAATCTATCATTTCATCTGTAGAGACAAAAAAGAATTGCGACATGGCACTTAGGCTCTTCATCAACAAAATACCAGAACCAATGAAGGGCATATTAATATGCAGGCAACCTAAAACTTTAGAAACCGCCATGGATATTCTTCATGAATCCGGTTACGCATACACTAAGATCAATTTAAGAAATAGCAATACCTCAAATGTTAGGCAAAACAAAAACCCCAACCACTTAGTACAGGGAAATCTATCAAGGTATAATAACCAAAACCCTTTTCGAAACAACAATAGTATTCCCTTTAACAGTAATAATAATAATTTGCCAGGACAGTACAGAAACTCCAATTCGGGACAGTCCCGAAACCATAACAATTCAGGTCAATGGAGAAACTTTTCGAATAACTATAATAATTCGAATAATAACAACAATTCAGGTCAATGGAGAAACTATTCGAATAACTATAATAATTCGAATACTAACAACAATTCAGGTCAATGGAGGAATTCAGCACAAACGCGAAATTATTCGAACAACTATAATAACTCTAACATTCCCGAAGCAATGGATACACTATCTGCTTCCTATCAAAGGGAAATCAACACGTTAGATACAAACCAGGATTTTCAGGAGGGAAGCCTTCAGGCCGACTTCCCTATTTAGTGATTAACACCAAAAACAATAAATTTAGACTAAGAATACTGATTGATACCGGATCAGAGACCAGTATTCTTAACCCAGGGTTGTGCCACCCAAAATGGCGTACAAAACTAACTAAACCTATCCAAATTAAAACAGCAGGAACACCTATCTTTGCACATAGCAAAGTGAAGATTCCATTGTTTGAAGAATTCGGCATGCCTAATAAAACTGCCGAGTTCCTTGAACACAAATTCCACAATACCTATGATGGTTTGATTGGGAATAATATACTATTCCCCATCAAAGCAGTCATAGACCTTAATAGAAAACAATTATTAATTCAAAATGTGAAAATACCAATTTACTATAATAGCGAGGAAGAGGAAACACCAAATGAAACTTTCAACAAACAAATTCCAATACCGGATAACATCGAAGGAGCTATGACGGAAGATGACTACGAAAAAGCCATCCCGAACATAGAGATCTACCACACGGAGGTATGCAAAAATCACATCTTTGACCAAATCAGGATCAAACACCTTAACGAGGAAGAAAGTAAAGCTGTAAGAAATCTCGTTTCCGAGTTTTCAAATATATTTTATCAGGAAGGAACTGACTTGTCCTTCACTAATGCGATTAAGCATAATATAAGGACAGTCAATGACATCCCTATATATACAAAGAACTACAGATACCCTGAAGTCCATAGATCGGAGGTATCTAAACAAATAAACGAGATGCTTGAACAAGGCATTATCCGTTCAAGCAGATCTCCATATTCTGCTCCCATTTGGGTTGTTCCGAAAAAGGAAGATGCCTCTGGGAAAAAGAATTGGAGAATAGTAATTGATTATCGAAAATTGAACGAAGTCTCAATTGACGATAAATTTCCAATTCCGAATATGGAAGAAAAACAGCATTTTCAACCGATAGTGGCCACTATGAATTTGTTCGTATGCCATTCGGATTGAAGAATGCGCCCGCGACCTTCCAAAGGCTCATGAACTCAGTTCTATCAGAGTTCATTGGAAAAATTTGCTTGGTATATCTCGATGATATTATTGTTTTCTCGACATCTTTGGAGGAACACATAGTATCATTGAGGAAAATATTTAAACGTTTAAAAGAAGTAAACCTTAAAATACAATTGAATAAAACTGAATTTATGAAAAAAGAAACAGAATTTTTGGGCCATGTCGTCACGACAGAAGGCATTAAACCTAACCCTAATAAAATTTCTGCAATATTGAATTATAAATTACCCACAACAACCAAACAAATTAAATCCTTTCTGGGTATCACCGGGTATTACCGGAAATTTATAAAAGATTATGGCAAGGTTGCCAAACCTATGACAGCCTTTCTTAAAAAAGGGGCTAAAATAAATATAAATAATTCCGAATACATAGAAAGCTTTGAAAATTTGAAAACCCTCCTTGTATCCGATCCAATCTTAAAATACCCCGATTTCACAAAAAAATTTATTCTCACTACGGACGCATCTATTTTGCGATTGGCGCTGTTCTCTCACAGGATAACCACCCAGTGTGTTTCGCTAGCCGAACACTTAACGAACACGAAACCGGTTATTCGACAATTGAGAAAGAGCTTTTGGCCATAGTGTGGTCAACACAATATTTCAGGCCGTACCTATACGGACGGAAATTTACAGTTAGAACTGACCATCGACCCCTAGTTTGGCTAAGTTCACTAAAAGAACCAAATACCAAACTGCAAAGATGGAAGATCAAACTGGAAGAATATAATTTCGACATCGAGTATGTTAAAGGAAAAGATAATCAAGTCGCTGACGGACTTTCAAGAATGGAAGTTTATCTTACCGAAAACGAAATAAATCCTGATGTTAATAGAATTGAAGCGAATCCAGATGAAGAATCTATGATAGCCACTGTTCACAGTGCAAATGAGGATAGTAGTAGACATATTCCCATCGTGGAAACACCCATTAATATTTATAAAACTCAAATAATCCTATGCAAAACAGAAAATGCAAGTAACCACAGAATATATAAACCATTTAGAAAGAATAGAATTGTTATTGAGATAAAAAACTTTAATGAAAAACTGATTTTAGATTTAATGAAAAAATTTATTCCTCCCAAGGGAATTGTTGGTATATTTTCAAGAGATGACCACCTATTTGCACAATTCCAAGAAGTATACTTAAAATATTTTGGTAACAACAAATTGTTAAAATTTATCAAGTGCACTAAATTTTTAGGAGATATCGAAGATAAAGAGAAAGAATTATTAGTGATATCAAAATCACATAATTCCTTGAATCATAGAGGAATTAACGAAACCTATGAGGAAATCAGAGATGTATACTATACTCCCAACCTAAAAGAAAAAATACAAAAATTCATCAACAACTGTGAAATATGCAATAAATCTAAATACGAACGCTTACCAAATAAAATTCCGTATAAAATAACGGAAACACCAACAAAAATAAATCAAATATTGCATATTGATATTTGGTACGCGAACATTAATTTAATGTATGTCACGATGATAGATAAGTTTTCTAAACACGTGTCAGTTTACGAAATCAAACACAGAACATGGATTTCATTATTAAACACTTTAGAAAAAAGATTTGCAACCCTAGGGACTCCAGAACTTATAGTCACTGACGGTGAAACCGGCTTTTCATCGTTATCTATTAGGGAATTTCTGAAAGAAAACAACGTTAATATTCATATAACAACACCATATAACAAAACTGGTAACGCAGACATTGAGCGATTTCACTCAACTCTTAACGAGCATCTACGAACCTTCTCAGCGGATGAAAATAATACAGATACCTTAAGACAAAGAGTTCTCAAGGCCGTTACCATTTACAATAAAACAAAACATTCCTCTACAAAAGAAAGACCGATAGATTTCCAAAACGGAACAATATCTTGCCATGATTATCCTAGAATTATCGAGCTAGTTAAAACAAATAAAGAAAGATATATCAACAAGATAAATAACAATAGAGAAGATATAGACCTTACCCAAGATAAACATACCTATTTAAAAAATAGAGTCAGTAACAAACTAAAACCAGTCCACTTAAAATCAAACCCAGTTATTATAGACAAAGATTATATACAAAATGAGAAAGGTAGTAAGTTTTATAAAACTCAAGTAAAAAGAAAATATAAATTTGAACAAACCTCCTAATTTATATTTTTCAGGCAACGCTTATTATTCTCCTGATAATCCAAATGATGACATTAGCAACAGGACAAAGATTGACTTTACAAAACGTTAACAACGGAAACGGATTCATTATAATTTGAGAACAAAATTTAAATATTATTACAAATAACACAAAATTATTACACAACGTTAATATAACAACATGGACAGAAAATCTTGATATTTTAGAATATAACATAAATGAATTAAATGATAATGAGGAATTTCCAGCTATAAAACATTATTTTAACAGCTTAGTCTCAGAAATAGAGAATACCATAAGACATCGTGATCATAAATCAAGAAGAGGGTTAATTGACATATTAGGAAAAGGATTGAAATATTTAGCCGGTACAATGGACCACGATGACGAACTAGAAATCAAACAGAGTCTAGAAATTAACACAAAGAACAACAAAAATTTGATAGACGGACTAAACGACCAAATAAGGGTTAATGACAACTTTAACGAAATAACAAACAATATTACTAAACAAATAAATAAACAACAACATGACATTAAGAAACAATTCGATAACTTAGGGAATGCAATAAAAGAAGAGCATATTAATTACGATATAGAGCTACTAAGAAATCAAGTAAGGAAAGTAAAAGAAAATTTAATGCTTAGCCAGCTAGGAGTTCTCAGTACAGATTTACTATCACCAAAGGAAATTGCAAAATTCAATATAACACTTGTTAAAATACCAAATATTAAAAGTTCCGTTATAATTCACAAAGATCAAATTATATTCATATTACTTATACCAAATTATTCACAGGAAAATTTTTATAAAATAATTGTTGAGCCTATTCCAAACAAAAATTATTTAGAAATTGTAACATCAAATAATAATTTCATTACAAATGGAAATTTAATGTATTATAATACAGATAATGGATCAAAAATGAAGGATCTAAAAATTGTTAACGACACATGTGTGTCAAATATTTTAAAAGAAAACGCTGAATGCGAATTTATAGAAAATAAAAAAGTAGAAATTAAACTAATAACTAATAATATTGTTATTACAAAAAATTTAAAAACTACTGAAATTTTTCATAATTGTCACAATTATAGCATAAATTTGATCGGGAACAATATAATTAGATTTGAAAATTGTAAAATAAAAATTAATAACGTAGAATATAAAAATTTTATATATTATGATAATTTTATAATCCCGAATTTTAAAAACAGAACAATAAAAAATATTGTAATGAATTATTCAACAGAAGAACTTCAAGTAAAACATTTAGAAAATCGTAAACTCATAGAAGAAATTAAAAATTCAAATATCGCGAATATTTCCATAAACATTGGGACAATGTTAATTACTTTCATTTTAATAGTACTTATTTTTAAAATTATTTTCAAAAAGAAAAATAAAATAATTCAAATTTCTATGAACAAAAATGATTCTTCGGAGCAGAATCTTAAGGGGGGAGGAGTTACATCTGAGACTCCACCTACACCCATAATCCCCTTTCCCCATATACTTCCCTTCGCCTAACGGCTTTTCTAAATAACGGGTTCCCACCATTTTTGCTTACACAGCAAAACGTGTCACCTATGGACACACCCCCCTTTTTCCCTCTCACCAACAAGCGCATAAACTAAATAGTCATATTTCAGTTATTCAAATGAAATATGACTATTTCAATAACAAGGTGCATTCTTTTCCCACGGGAGCACTTCGCGACCGTGGCTACCTGTTGAATAATTTAACTTCTAGAACAAGTCAGTCGTTAATCCGCCTTACTTTAGAGAAGTGCAGCCATGCTAAGGACAGCGGCTTCTCTCTAGTAAATAATAATAAATATACATGTATAAAAATAATAATATTAATTAAGTAAAAATAAAAGAAAAAATGAAAGAAAATAAATAAAATAAAATAAACAATAAAAAAAAAAAACAAATAAATGTTTTTTTTTAAATACGCTCGGCAACACACGACGTAAATGTGATAAGGAGCACTAGGTTCCTCATGCGAAGAATACAGCAACCTGAAGATCTCCAGATGGTCGAATCACCAACAAAATCGACCACGTGCTATTTGGGACAAGGCACGCATCGAACATCTTGGACGTGCCAACTTTCCAAAGTGCAAACGTGGACTCTGACCACTTTCTTGTTGTGATAAAGTTCAGAGCCGCTCAAAGGAAGAAATTCAACACTGGCATGCCTTAGCATTTTTGAGAAAGCCCAGCCTATGTTTAGTGAGCAATTGACGGGGAAATTCTCCAACGTTTCAGTTAGGAAAATCTTCGAGTCCCAGTCCCCAGATTCGAGACGACCAGGAAAAGCGAATTTCCCCTTCAGGGACCAGGCGGTTACAGACGCAAGAGCGCTTGGTCTCAACGACTGCAAAGATCATGTGAGGGACCTCAACTGATAGAAGACCGCAATATCTCAGGCAGAGATTGGGAGCCAGAATATTGATTTTTTATGTAGGTACTTACTTACTTAGGTCCTCGGACCTGTTACGTCCGTGAACCGTAAGGTTCCCCTTGCGGGGCATAGGGCCTCCACTACTCCTACGCGTCCTTGTGTACTGTTTATGTAGATCTCTAAGGTCAGTTCTTTCCAACTCTTTCCCAGCTGTGCCCATTCCTTTTGGACCGTTCTTCGCCAAGTACTTCTAGGTCAGCCCACTCGGTTCCATTGCATACTTTGAACCATCATGTACGGTTTCTGGAGATCTCTGACCTCAGCTATCTCCAAGTCTTCCCAGTTGTTTTGATTCCTCACCAAGTACTTCTAGGTCGGCCCACTCGTCTGCCTCGCTACTTGAGAGGGTTCTATTGCATCCTCTGCGCAATCGTGTACGGTTTCTGGAGTTCTCTCAACTCAGCTCTTTCCAACTCTTCCCCAGTTTTGCTGATTCCTCTTGGAACGTTCTTCGCCAAGTACTTCTAGATTGGCCCACTTATTTACCTCGCTGCATGAGAGGGTTCCATTGCATCGCTTGACTCGCAATGAACTCATGACCTTTTCGAAGCGTATGTCCAATCCACTAAATACCACTTACGTTTTCGTATGGTTTCCTGACCTGTCGTCGCGTTAAGGTCATCATACTGGAGATACGGTTTGGTAAGAAAATCTATCTATTCACGAACGTTTCAAGCTTTCTAGTGACAGCGAGTGTTACTTTCCTTGTGCTACCTGCTGCTGAAGAATGAATTCAACATTGGAGCAAAACAGGTGTAGCTTGGTCTTAAGGCTTATAAAGTTGTTTCTCCATATTTTGGATAGCATTCCGAACGCAGCCTTAGCTTTCCTGATTCGGCTGATCTAGTTTGTACCCACCATCAGTAGAGACAATACCCCCAAGATATTGAAAAGTCTTCACTATCTCTACTGATGGTTGTCCAGAAATGTACTTGGCAATATGAGGAAGGCTTATGATTTTGCCGTATTAATCTTCAGCCCAACGGTTTTAACTTCTCTCTCCCACCTTTTTGTCATTTAATGAATTTCCTATATGAGAGAGTAAACATAGTTTCAGATTCCACTGAATTCCTCAATCTTCAGTTGACAAAGCTGCATGCAACTCATCACTTAGCAGCAACAGGAACTGTATTGATGAAAATATAAAACCCTGTCTAACTACACTTTGGATTTCAAACTTCTCTGGCAACCTTACTTTATGCAGAAGTTGACACTTTGGATCCATCCATTATGCAGGCTTAATTTATCCAGGATGTCCCTTCTGCGCAAATCAAGCCAAATTAATTCTCTATTGACACCGTCAATCGCCTTTTCGTTGATGTCATTGACAGCAGGTAAAGTGGTGATTGATATTCAACGCACTGTTCGAGAATGATCCGCAAGGTGTTAATATGACCCGCACAGGAAGATCCATAGCAGAAACCTACTTTTTCGGTGTCAAGCGTGGCTTTGAGGTGGTCTCTTATTCCGTCAAGAACGATTTTTGCTATCACTTGAGCTACGACAGGCATTAAGCAAATTCCTCTCCAGTTTTCGCACTGCGCAAAGTCCCTTTTCTTTGGGAGCATGACAATCTTTCCATTTTTCCATTCCTCAGGAAAACTTTCTGCTTTTCTAGCTCTCACAATGAGTGGGTGCAGAGTCTTACTCGATGTTGTTGGTGCTGCTCGTAGGAGTTCTGCGGGAATACCGTCAAGTCCAATCACTTTGTGGTTTTTCAATGCTCTGATTGGTGTTAAAATTTCTTCTCTACTGGGGGATGCAGTTCGTATTCGGGAAACTGTTACTACGAACGAATAATTGGGTTTTGGGTTAACTTCATTTTTCAAAATGCAGTTTAAAATCGCAGAAAAGTGTTCCTTCCACCTTTTGACCTGGTCCTGATCTGAAACTGGCAGTGACTCGTCTATGCCTTTTACCAGGTGTTGTTGAGAGCTTTAGACTCCTGTAAGCTCTTTGGTAATTCAGAAGACGTTCGTACTGTCTCACCGACCTACTTGCGGCCTCTTCTGATGCTGTTGCCAAATGCATTGGTATAGTAACGCTTATCACGTCACATGCTACGGCAAACTTCTCTCATCTTCACGCGAAACGCAAGCTCTAGATCGTTTATCCCAGCTACTGGAGTAGCTACAATGCGAGCTTTGAGCTGTTTTCGTTCTTCGATACTAGACCAAGTTTCTTCGGAAAGCCAGGAACTGTTTCTGGCTTGTGACTGGTACCGACTATTCTTTCAGCACCATATATAAAAATATTTTCACTTCACACCAATGCTTTTCTATGGAGGTGGGTTCCGTGCTACTGGTTGGTCTCAATGCTTGTGAAAGGTGATCACCAAGTCGTAGGTGGACTGTGGGATCCCTAAGCCTGTCGATATTGAACTTGGGCATTCGGGTGCTTTCATGGGATCTCCAAACTGCAGCTGTGCATTCTCTTTTACGGTAGAAACTATCAGATGGTGGTCCCGGGCCATTCCCATGTCTGCACCTCTTCTGTTTCGAACGTCCTCGAGACTGCTTCTAAATCACCGACTGATCGCGCAATGATCAGCTCGGTTGGAAGTTGCTTGTCTGCCCGTCAACACCCAACTGACTTTGTGGCACGTCTTGTGTTTTTACATGGTTCCTCCTTATAAAAGGTGATTGGCGCTACAGAAATCGACAAAACGTTCACCATTGTCGTTCGGTCAACAACACTATGCTTTCTCAAAACATACCTGAGCTCATCGTTGTCAACCTTGGAATTCAAGTCTCCCATTACCATTATGATGTATCCACATGGTGTAAGCAGCACTTAGCCGGTTATAAAACGCCTCTTTCTCCTCAACAGAAGAGAGCTCTTTTGGGGCGTAACACTGTGTAGAACCTGGCGTTCAGAATCTTGTTATCTAATGGCTCCCAGGAAATTAAGTTCTTGAGAGCTGTGCCTTTCCGGAGTAGAGTGGGGAAACAGTGTTACGAGTTGGAGACTTAAACTTCCCCGAACCCAACCATCTAGCTTCATTTATCCCTAAGATTTCCATCTTATACCGAATGAATTCTTCTCTAATTAGAGGAATCTGGCATTTTGAAACCTACACTTCCATTACCAATAAGCGTCTTCACGTTCCAGAAGCCAATCTCAGAACGGGTACAACAACTAAAATCCGTTAATGTGTTATCATATCTTATCTGAGGCGTAGTGTCAGTTTCGTTAGAGGAATTGATTTCAGTAACGAAGAATGCTAGGCCTTTCGCACTTGTAATTTTAGCCCATTTACGCAGATGGTTGCCTGGGGATCAGCAACTATCTGCTCCAGACGGAGGTAAAACAAGCACTTCACCGTGACTGATTGTTGCGCTACCGGCCTAGATCAAGTTTTGAGCAAACAATTTCCGATTAAAATAATAAAATATTCATCGATTATAACATTTCAATGTTTTTTTTTTTATTAAAAATACCAACAAATTCTTCCCTTTTTTTTTTGTGATTTCTGGTTGTAAAAACAATTAAATAATATTAATAGTTAATTTACCAACAGTTTTTAATTAAAAGTGCACTGTCTGGTATTTAACGTTCTGATATTTCTTTCATTTGCATGTTGCTGAGTAGGTACGTCGTCGCTGTTGTTGTCTCTGCTAAAAAATCAGAGAGTAAATCCAAGTTACTGTCATGTTCTCATTTCTCAAAGAGGACCTACACCACCTTCATCCATTATACAAGCCGCCCGCATCTGAAATAGCCCATTCTCATTATTTATTTTGTTAACTTAAATTACTTCGTTATGTCGGTTGCACGGTACAGAATTTATACTTCTTCTCCTCTGCCTCCTCGCATGTTGAGAAACATCAATTTATATACGATGCTGTAGGAAATGTCACATCAAGGATATCAACCATCCCAATGGATAATAGTTGCTTACATAATAATAAATATACATAGCATCAGCATCGTCGTCGTCGTCCTTTGAATTGCTTCTCTTTATAGCATATCGCCGTGCCACGCAACCAATGCTTCTTTTTTTTTCGGCCCCGCCCTTCCAACCAACTGCTCTGATGCTCCATATTCAGCGGTTGATTTAACTTCATGAAATCGATCAATCAATCAATCATTTATATCCTGACGAACGCGAACATGAAAGTTCGCCTTTCTTTCAAGCGCCCATCAGAATAAATTGATTCAAAAAAATTGACATTAAAAAATATTTTTTTTTTTAATTTTTAAATAATACATATTCGCATGAAGGGCTGGCTTCTTTGTTGACTTAATTCGAGGCAGGAGGCACGACAGAACAGGACCCATGCATTTCATTATTACAAAACCAGTAAAATCTTATTGTTTTCGTATTATCCCAAAAATAATACACAGACATCATCAGAGACACAGAACTCCAACTTAATCCTCTTCTCGGCCAATGTTAAATCTGTGTTTTAATCGTTTATGTAATCCTGTGTGTTAATCCTACCAAAACATTACCACAAACGAAAAATAATAAAATCCGGTCCAAATATTTGTGGCGAAACAGGATTATGGACGCATTGTTTGTTATCCTTGCAGACAAGCGGATTCAATCAAACAAAAGGAATTGTTCTACTTTTGCTATATGTATACCTACTGCTACTCTGCTGTTGATGGATGGATAGATGTTGGCTGTTGAGATTCGTCTTTAAGTCGTTATACGTGTTTGCAAAATTTCTTAGCGGTATATAAAAAGTCTCTGTGAATTACCTTTCCTTTTGTTTGTAAATCTACGTCACAGGATAATAATGATGTTTTCTTTCTATTATTTTGAAGTTTCTTTGATCAATTTTTTTGTGGGTTCCTTATTTTTTTTCTTAGGATTATCATATTGGTTTTATAAAAAAAATTATATTTTTATTTATGAACAAAGTTAGAACTTCTCTGTCAAAATGGTGCTAATTTTAAATTTCTTTCGAAATAATAAACCACAACTGCAGCTGCTGATAAACGGAAATTTATGAAGAAAGAAAAATTTTGATTAGTAGCCAAACATGTTCCATTGTTTTTTCTGTGTTTTCAAGGGGAACATACTTCTGTAGCTGTTGTTGAAAAAGTGTGCCTAAGCCCGAAAGTCTTAACGTGACAAAATTATCAGCAACAAGTGAATATCAGTTGCAATAGTGTGGCTTTAAAATCTTGGATTATTCAAGGTTCAATTGACTCAAAAATTCAATCAAAATTATCACCCATTTCGAATTGGCTTCCCTGTTCAGGGCTTAGATCAGCTCGAAAAAAGACGAAAATCTTTCTCCAAAAATAAGGTTTCGGATGAGGCACATTTCCATATCAGTAGCTAGGCCGGGGTATAACGGGCCCCTTAAGGATTTTTTTTCTAATGAAAACTGCAAAAAAGAAAACCATTCTAGTTTCTGGGACTTTTTGTCCTCTGGGTTTTCTGAAGATTTTTCCTTCCTGGTTGTTCTCCTATTCTTAGGGCCAGTTTTCAGTGCGAGATCATCTTAGTATTGGGGGGTTAAGCTTAAGTTAACTTCAGAACCATTTTTTTCAGTCAATTGAAACCTTAGGTTAACTCCAAGTTAACTCATCTAATTTGGTGAGATAAGATACTTTCTGGCAATATGTCCAGTTTTAAGGGAATTTTGAATTTGGGATCCTTCATTTTGAAAAGGATGCTGCAATTTGTGTATTGAATGGAGAACAAGGCTATGATCTTTTAGACAACTACACCATGAACGCATTTCAATACAGAAAATGCACTATCGAGGGAGTCTTCTAAGCCATCTGAATAATTACTCAGCGAAATAAATATTTCATAGACAATATTTATATTTATATTTAACTCAATGCTAATCTAGTAGACAACCTTGAGCCATACCGAAATAGAATTAGAAACATTTAATGTAACACTTATAATAAATGTAATTAAGTCAATTACTAGGTGATTTAACTCAGAGTTGACCGTTCACTAAAAACTGGACCTTGACGGAGAGCTTGTTATTACTACAGTCTTGCCCTGGTGCTTTAATTTTTTTTTTTTGCTGGTGATTTAGGAATTGCTACAGTATGAAATGGAGAATATTTTTGGAAATAACGGTACTTGCCATGCAACCGTTTAGGAAAAGCTTATTTATCTCAAAAAGGACTGTAACGATTTTCAGCTATAGCTACATACATGAATTTAGCTTTAGCTATTTTAAAAAAGGTTTAACTAGAGTTTTTAGTTGCCAAATTAAACTTGTTTTTAATCTCATAAAACCTACATAGCTCAAATTCAAAAATTGAAGTTTTAGCTTAAGCTTTTTGTTTATTCACAACCTATGAGTCATTAATTTGCCCTTTATTAATGAATTGTAGGCCTTAAAATGGAAAACCAATTATTTTTGGATGCAAATACCATTTGCATGCAAATAATTCTTTTAGGTGTATACTATTTTCTTTTTTTTTTTAAGTGTAAGCCGACAATACAAACAAATATTTTTTATTCACCTCACCATATTGTCTCGCACGGAAAACACTTGACTATGAGTTGTTTCGTAATTGCATGTAAGCAATGGTTTCTTTCTGTGCATGAAATCATGCAAATAAGTAATTTTGTGTTTCATCTCAATAATTTTTGACATGCGAAAATATTTGCATAGACTTTTTTTCGCACCGAAACTAGGCTTCACGACGATTTTTTTTTCGCACAAAACTATGTCACTGACATTCTTTTGCCAAAAAAATTGCACTTGGTATTTTTTATTTGTTTTTTCATAAAATAATTATTTTGCAAATTGTTAACTGAAGACAGATACAAAAATTTCGTTTACAGCACGGAAATTTTTTCTTTGAGGAAATTTTTTTTTTCTCACCACCAAGCTTTTTTGTATCTACTAAGAACTGTATACTTAACTTAAATGGTGAAATTTTTTTCGAAGAATTATATCTCCCCTGAAATAATTGTATGACTACGGTCATGTTAAACAAGAGTAATATTCTCGAAAACTGATATTTTCGAGATTTGACCATTTTAAAACAAGCTATATCTTTGAACTGAGCTATCGTATGGGAAAACTGTCATTGAACTTCTACTATAGAGAATATTATTATATGTAAACAATTAACATACAAAAATGTGTTGAAAACTTCGTCATTTAGGAGAAAAAAAAAAACAGTTTTGGTCAATTTCGGAAGTATAAATATCGTTTAAATGATTGATATATGTAAGCAAATATACATAAGTTAATACTTTCATAAAGAAGGTCACATAACTTGCTAATTGCACTCAAAAATTTTCGACAAAATTTACTGTTTGTGTGTTGTCTACTAGATACCTACATTTTTACTATGCTTAAACTTTTTGAAATAGAAATATCTTTTAACTGAAGATCACATGCACGGAAAAAAGTGTGAACATATTTCTTGTATGTTTAAAACTAAATATACGTATACATGATGCGCACAAAATTTGACAGTAGAAAATTATGGCCAGTCACAGAACATTTTTAATAAATAATAATTTTCAATTTTTACTTGCGATATAGGTACATATGTTCTATAGGGCAAGTTATGGATTCGTGAAAAAAAAAATTTTGAGATAACAATCAAAGAGGACATCAGAAAAGTGGGTTCGTCTACACTACAGCCTAAACGGCTCGCTCGATTTTCTTCAAACTTGGTATGTAGTGGCTTTTTGGTGATTATGCCCACACGTTTTTTTCATTTATTTTTAGAACCAAAAATAACGGTACCTGCCATACAATTTTTTTAACCATAATCGTATTTTCAGAAACAGCTCGACAACTTTTCTTAAAAAATATTCAATAAATTTATTACAGTAAAGGCTTCCTTTCGGCTCGTGCTGCCTTCGGTACTCTGTCCCCAATTTGGAAATCCAGTCAAATCTCCTTACGCACTAAGTTGAGATTCTTCGAATCCAATGTCAAATCCGTGCTGTTATATGCTTGTGAAACCTGGAAAGTCACGTCTACCATTTCGAAGAAATTGCAGGCTTTTGTGAATCGCTGTCTTCGCCACATCCTAAAGATTCGCTGGCCACAAATAATATCAAATGAGGAATTGTGGCGCAGGACAAGTCAAGAGCGGCTGGACGTCGACATAAGAAAGCGTAAATGGCGTTGGATTGGTCACACACTGAGGAAACCAAACGATGAAATTGCAAAGCAGTCCTTTGAATGGAATCCTCAGGGTGCACGGCGGGTTGGAAGACCAAGAACAACATGGAAATCAACTGTCTTAGCGGAAGCAGAATCCCAGAGAAAGACGTGGCCACAGCTTAAGTACCTTGCAGCAGACCGTGAAGGATGGAGACGTTTTGTTGACGCCCTATGCCCCAGCCGGGGTTACAGGACACGATGACGAAAGGCTTCCTTTGGGTGGAAAACCGTTTTTCAAAAATGGTTATTACTGGTACCTCCCAAAGAACCATTTTTTTAATTTTTGATTTTCTTCAAAAAGGTATAACCGATTTCCATTATTTTTTTTTATACAAAATTTCAAAATTTTTCAAAATTTTTTTTCGAAAATCAAATATTTTTCGATAACGACATGATTAATTTTTTTGAAACTCGATATTTAATAGTTTTTTAGTACTCTCTACAATATTTTTGAAAAAAAATTTACATTTATGAAAAAATAACGATATACCTTCCATACAAAAGTTAAAAAACCGCAAAGGAAAATATTTTTTTTATCAAAAACGACCTCTACGATTTTGGATAAACTTTTACTATATACTAAAATTAGTACGATCTACTACCAAAAAATATAAAATTTAACACTTAGCAGGTATTAATAGTACTTGTCATAGAACGTATTTTTACTTGCGATATAGGTACTATAGGGCAAGTTTCGGATTCGTGCAAAAAAAAAATTCGAGATAACAATAAAACATGACATTACGATGATAGAGAACATGAAAAAAGTAGTCGGCACAATTCTGTCTGTCTGTCTGTCCGTACCTCAACCTACAGCCTAGGCCAGTGAAGTGATTTTCTTCAAATTTTGAACTGAAGGTTTTTTTGTAACTCTCCAGAGGGAAAATTGAATTTTTTTTAGCTCAAAAACTAACGGTACTTGCCATACAACCGTTAAGGAAAAGTCTATTTATCTCCAAAACGGCTGCAACGATTTTGATAAAAAAATCAGTGTATTATTGTAAATATGATGTACCTTTTAGTAAGAAAAAAATCACCAAAAACATTTATTAACCATACCTGCCATATAACGGGTTTTTTTATTTTTGGTTTTCTCATTAACCACTCATCCGATTTCAATAAAATTCTCTGCACAAGAGCTTTGTTAGAATATTAATATACTGCATACCAAAATTTTTGTAAATATAAATTTTGGATTTTTAAAAAAAGATTCAATTTTTTTTTTGAAAATTCAATATTTAAAAAACAGGTTCTTGAATTATTTTGAAATTTCATTTTTAAATGTATATTAATATATACTCAAAATTGGGATACCAAATTTTTTTTTTTAAATGTTACAAACATTTTATATATAAAAAATTAATTTTCAAGAAAACGGCTCCAACGATTTAAATTTTTTTTTTGCATGTATTCATACTTTTTTTTACTTTATTTTGAGCTCTAAGTTATTTATCAGACTGTTTATACAGTTAAAAGAACGATTTAAATATGCTTTTAATACTTTTGCTATAATTACTTGAATATTTTTACAAGTTCTTAAGTCCATGAACATAAGAGCAAGTACATGCGATCCAGTCATGCATTTTAATTTATTTTTAATTCTCTCGATATCGGCCAAACGGATTAAGATGAATTTTTTTGTATACAAATTTCAGATAAGATTAAATAACATTGCATTTCAAAATTTTTTGGATTTTTAAAAAAGAGTTTCAAATTTGTTTTTTAAAAATTCGATATCTCAAAAACGGGTTGACAATTTTTTTTCATTTTTTTTTTTATATTCTCATCAATACATACTTTAGATTTGCATACCAAATGTTCTTTAAAAAGGTCTAAGAATTTTATATATACAAAATTAATTTTTTAAAAAACCGCTCCAACGCTTTTAAATTTTTTTTCCCCATAGAATCATATTCGATCAAGAATTAAGATGGCATTCTTTTTTATCACCTCAAACTGTCGCAGGAGTTTTCTTAGCCAATTCAAATGTCGTATTTCATGCTTCTTTACATTTTTCTCTCATAACTTCCATGTTTTTATATACAATTTTCTTAAACCCGCAGTGCGACCCAGTCGTGCATTTTATTTTCAATGTCGTAAGCGTGATTTTTGGCACCTCATTTGTGAGATATTCATACAAATGTCTAGGTACCATCATCAGAAAGACCACTAAGAGGTCAACTCTGCCGTGTTAAGAAGAAAAAACGTAAGTGTATTTTTGACATTTCGAGATAAATGCGTTTTTCTGTTTATGTATGTAACTTTTTTATTTCTGGATGAATTTGTTTCATACTTTAAGGAAATGATAAGTAATCAAATTATTAATTTTTGATCAAAAACTCATTTGTTTATATTTAATAGAAGTCTAGTTAAATAATTTTCATGTTAAGACTATCTGCCGTATCTGCAAGTAAATAATTTTCATTTCCCGATCCACGAATATTTGTTTGGTAGTTACGTTTATTTTTCTTATTAAAAATGCAGATACGTCAATTTATATTAAAAAAGTATGGTTTTTTGTACATACGTCATATTTCGTAAGCGTTTTTAACCACTAAAAAGGCAAGATAGTGATTTTATTACTAAACAATAAAATAATAACCCTACTAAGGATGTCAAAACTGGCTGTAGCTCAAAACAGACAAAATGTCAGTTACGTTTTTTCTTCTTAACACGGCAGATACTTGTTTCAGTAATTGGTAATGGTGAGCCATAGATCGTGATTTTTATTTTTTTTTTTCAAGTTCAAAAAAGATTTTTGGTAAATCATTTGTTTAATTTTAAAAGAAAATTTATACTTTCTGATTAGTAGCTTGATCATCATAAAAGGTCAACTGTTTTCAGTAATTGATCAGGCAAAGATAACTTTAGGAATTTCGAATGATTTTTTCAAGGTCACATTAAAATTGTTAAAATTCCTATACTATAAAAAAAAATGTGTTAGTGTGTTGGTATTAATGTACATAAAGTAAGAAATTCCGATTAGGTGGATTTTACTTGCAAACGTAAAAAGTATGTTAACATAAATTGAAGAGAATTGAATTTGCTACAAATTTGTCCCAAAGTTTTTTTTCTAAGACCAATAAAATTAAAGTTGCCACGAAAAACTTTTTTGACCTCGTTTTTCAATATGGTGGCCAAATGGTGGGGCTTTCAACACCTGAAATCGAGTTTTATACTTGCACTGCACCCCTTACACATCAAAAGAGAAAATCTTTGTCCAACCCAAATTGTGAGGTTATTGTAACATTTTAAGAGATATTTTGCGAAAATGTTAAAAGCTGCTTTATTAGATGATTGACAAATTTTCTTGGTAATTTCGTTTATACACAAGCATGTGTTATACCATTTTGAAAAGTGCATTAAACAGACAACTTTTTTAAGTAACTGGCCATTCATGTTCTCATACAATTAAAATTTATTAGAGGTGGTCAAACTTTTTTGAAAATAAATTTTTGTACTGAAAAAAATATTTTAAAAAGTTACAGTAAGAAAGATGTAATAACTACCATTAAATTTTACCATCTTATCTTTTACAACAGTCATTTTAGATTATTACAAAAATAAAAAAATATCAAAAATTGTTCATCCATGGTCGTAGCGTTCACGTATTTGAGGAAAGTAGTACTTGTTAACAACTTTTGGAAAAAACATCATAACAAAGTAACCACTGGGAAAATATTTTTTAAATATTTTTTTCTGGAAAGGTCATATGGCCTGCTATAACCAGTTGCAAGATTATCCATTATTTACAGGACACCCTGTATATGTGACTTTGAAAAAAAAACTTTAGAAATTGCTTAAAAAAAAGAATAATTTGCTAAAAATCGATATGTCTTCGAAAAAGAATTTAATACAAAATCTATGCCTGCCTAATTACTTTGGTAAATAAACTGATTACGACCATATACTGACCTTTCAGGCAGCATATTTTTTTGTTTGTTTATTTTTTCAAAAATCCAGGTCTTTGTGTATGGCCTTGAGTGACCTTGAATAAAAACTTAAAATCCATAAAAAATCTATCTTTGACCAACTACTGAAACTACATAGTTGACCTTTTCTCGTGATCAAGATGTGTTTCAGATGTTTTACTTTTTTCTTACATACATAGGTATACTCCACAAAATGGTGCCAAAAATCGCGAGTGACCTTGAAAAATTTTAACTATTGAATACAAACTTTCTCTGGCTGTCTTATTTCTACTGACCAACTAGATGGCATACTATTTTTTTTAATATCCCCCACATGGGGTGCCAAAAGTCAATTTGCCATATTTTAGATTTTATATGTACTTTTTTTTTGCAAATTACACAAATAATGTGCTAATATTCTTGGACCAGAGAATAGTGGACAGAACTTATTTTATTAAAACCGTAAGATCCGTTTTGGAGATAAATTAGATTTTTCTTAACAGCTGTTTGGCAAGTAGATATAGCGATATTTGTGTTGCTTAAAGCTTACAATTTTAAACGAAAATAACCAATTACAAAGCATAAGTGAAATAGTAGAAGTTTTTTACTTTATAATTAAGAGTTTAATTATTTAGAATATTTTTTTTTTATTTTTATCAAATGAGAGTCATGTTATTTGGACTTTCTAAAAATGATTTTATATCAAAAGAAATATTCTATACCACACTCATCAATCAATTTGAACACACGAAATAAGATGCCAACATGACTAGTACCTGTAATGATTTGGTTTGAAAGGCCCAGTTTGGGGCACTCCGAGGTATTTTGATTGTTTATCAGTCAATTTATAGTCAGCTTAACACCTTATTTCTCCAAATGCAAACTGGCAACTTCTTCGTCGAGAATTTTCGGTAGCATATGCACACCAATTTCATACTTATCAGCCTTGGTCCAGAGTTCAATCTGGGCGAGAACTTGATTGGTAAATGAATTCGACATGACAAAGCTTGGATGTCCATGAGCGCAACCCAAATTGACCAGGCGTCCCTCGGCTAATAATATGATGTGTCTGCCATTGGTCAAAGTATAACGGTCTACTTGTGGCTTGATATTGATCTTTTCTTTTGCATTCTTGTTTAGCCAATCAACGTCGATTTCACAAACAAAGTAGCCGATGTTACAAACAATCGAATCGTCATTCATGTTGAGGAAATGCTGGCTAAGGATGATGCTCTCACAGCCGGTGGTTGTCAAGAAAATAGTAGCTTCTTTGCTGGCTTCTTCCATTTTAGTAACTTGATAACCTTCCATGGCGGCTTGCAGAGCAATAATGGGATCAACTTCGGTGACGATAACACGTCCACCAAAAGCTCGAAGAGCTGGTGCACATCCCTTGCCAACATCACCGTATCCAGCAACACAGCAACCATATAGATTGTCGAATTTGCTCTTTGTAACAGAATCATTGACGTTAATAGCTGGCACACCCAGACGACCCTCTTTGAACATTTTATACAAATTGTGAACTCCAGTTGTAGTTTCTTCACTAAGTCCACGAATTTGCTTCAAGAATTGAGGATATTTTTCGTGCACTAAATTGGTGAGATCTCCAACATCATCGAGAATCAAGTTCAATGGTTGATTGTCCTTGAACATTATCGTTTCTTCAATGCACCAAGAATATTCCTCATCAGTTTCCCCCTTCCATGCGTAGACTGGAATACCAGCTGCAGCATTAGCAGCGGCAGCATTGTCTTGTGTGCTGAAAATGTTGCAACTGGACCATTGTACCTCAGCACCTAGTTCGACAAGAGTTTCAATGAGGACAGCTGTTTGCACAGTCATATGAAGACATCCTGCAATGCGAGCACCCTTCAATATCAATGATGGCTCGTATTTCTGGCGGCAAGCCATTGGGCCAGGCATTTCATTTTCTGCAATGATAATAGCCTTACGACCCCATTCAGCCAAGCTTTATATCAGCAACTTTGTATTGTGGTTTCGGCATTATTTCGTTATGAAAGGATAGGGATATAACTTTATTAATTAAGAAATAAATATAAGTATTAGAAATATTAGTTGCAAATTCGAACTAGCTGACTGATGAAAACAAAAGCCGACCGCACATGCGAGGTGTCTGGAAACAAAAAATTATTATTTGTTTCAATAAAATTGTTTGTTTATTTTCTTTAAAATTTTTGAGATCCAAGCTAAAGATTTGTTAAAATATTTAGTTTTGCTAGAATATCGTGTAAAAAGATTTCAAAATGAACAAGTCCATGCGACCCTTCTTTCATTCCAAATCATTTCTCCTTATAGTACCCATATTCTCCGGCTGCTGTTATGCTGTTGTACCTATTTCCTAAGATGTCGCTCAGAAATGCGTTATCCTTTATGTCATTATTACCCACAGGAAGAATATACTATATACAACCGCACTTTCTTGTCGAATGGGCACAGCATGATGGAGTTTGAGTGATGAAATTTCTATTTTCGGGACTCATTCAACACAATGGTTGAGGATATCTTGTATTTATTGTATACCCCTGGAACTCCTTCCGTTTCATTGTTTAAAAAAAAATCGGTCTTTTTCAATTGGTAGGTATAGAGTATTTCTTTGGTTCCTTAAATCGTTCTTTCATTTATTTATTTCTAGTTTCATACAAACTACTGAAAGATGTGAACTAGAAAGACAGTATACCTAAGAACATAATGACCGATGGAACAATTAAGATGTTTTTGTGACGTTTTAATGCGGAGAATTATTTTTGTTTTCTTTTATTCCGTCAAAGTGAATGTGTGTGTGTTGTTTGGTGATAGAATTACGCCTTCTTTGATTTCAGAATGAATGAAAAATTAATTCAAATACATTAATATTGAAGGAATAATAATATAAAGGGAATTAAGGACATGGGCTATACCTTTTCAAATTATTGTTTGGGAGTGATAAGTTGGGCACAAGAATAAGGGAATTTAAAAAAAAATTATGTGTCGGAAGCTGTTTGAGGTTTTTTGTTTTATAGCTTAAGGATATAGAATTTCATCTGCGGTAATCTAGTTTGTATTACAGTCAGCTAATAGTAGCAGGCGCGGATCCAGGATTTCGTTCAGGGGGGGGCAATTTTCATGAGTTTCCACAATCTTGATGAAGTCTACAAAAAATTGGAGTACACTTCATACCACTCTCCACACCTGGTCAAACAAAGCGATGTGGGTTTTAAATTTGAAGAACGCAATTACTTCTTTCATAATTGCTATACCGGTGTTTCGAACAGCGGTTACTTTGAAACTTTGTGAAATGAAGCTAAGCACTTTGTGGCTGTAGCATGGTGTGTTTGCAGCGTTTTTGAAATCTCTCTGGATCTGTGTAACACCACCTCAAATTTCGGAAAGCATAATGGCACGGCGTTTTTTTTCGAAAATTCAAATACAAGTTTTTCTGCATAAGCATTGTGTTCGATAAGACAGTTTGCAAAAGTCACATATTAGAAAACATTATCTGCGGTGCAATTCTGCAGTAAAAATTGAGCTGACGACAAAAATATTAAGAATACAGAGAACATGTCAAATGCACTTGCAAGAAAATTGAGTGACGTTGATAAAAAAGACTTTGTGCAAACAAAAGCAATATTCACGTCAAAAAATAACAATCATTTAACATACGAACTGACGTTGGCCGTTTTCGAAAAGGTATAATCAAAGTCAATATGATCATCAAATGATCGTCATTTTTTGACGCAGATTGCAATCGTAATATGCAATTGTCCTGCTTGCACAAAATTGGGTCAAAATAACGTCATTCAACTTGCTCGCAAAAGCATTTGATGCTTACGAACACGCTCTCTTGTTTCTCAATTTTTTACTTTCAACTCGATTTTTTTACTGCACAGCTGCACCGCAGATGATGTTTTCAAAGATGTGGCTTTAACAATTTGCCTTAAAGATCAATCTGCAAACGCATTTTTGACGCAAATGACTTCTTCGAAAACAGCCGTTTACCTGACGTTTTTAAAAATGGCCAAAAACAACTATCCTTAGGTCTAAAAGTTCCATCCAACTTCTCTTTGGCAGTGACTGCTGTCATTGTTTCCTGGTTTCTCCAATCTTTTTCATCGGATTCGTACTCTTCGCATGTTTAATTGCACGGAACATGGATGTTCCTACAACGCATCCACGAAACAAAATCCTCACAAATTCTACCATCAGAAACGTATCTTATGGCTAAAATTGTTGTGCAGCACGCATCGCTGTGTACATTGCCGCACTTGAAAAACTCTGCATACTTTTAAGGTGCGTATTCATTTGAGAGGAAAAAGGCGGCTGGCGGTCAGCTCTGAAGAATATCTCGAGAGTTAAACTCGCAAGAGGACACAGTCATGAGATTAGCTCACCAAATATCCAAGAGTCACTCTCGAGAGTTTTCTAGTGAAAGTTCTTTCTAAAATGTAAATGCACATTTAAATATTTATTATAAAAAGGACTCAATCAACCAAAATTTTTTGATATTTCTCAATCATTTTTATTCACAAATGTAGTATATTGTTTAAGCTTTTTCTAATCCTGTAGAGCCTTTCAAAGCAAATTTTGATTGTTTACATTTTACAGCTTATTAAATCGACGTATTTTTAGGATTTTGTTATTTTTTTCTTAAATTAAAATCAATTTTAAGGTTGACAATTTTGATAAGTGCCCCTGCCACCTCTCGCTTTACATTTAACTATTAAAAACCACTAACAAATTTGTAGAGGAGAGTCGGGGCAATAACTTTTTAAAGCATTATTTTTCAAAATTTTGAAATTTTTCATTTACATGCATTTTGAATAGTGAAAATGAAATTGATTTGGGACTCAATCTGATTTCTAGTATGAAAAATTTTTCTCAAAAAATGAAGTCTTCTTTTGACTGCCAAGAATAAATTTTATAAACGAAAAAACATTTTTTGATTACATTTTACTAAATTCTTATTTTATGCTTCGTTCGCTCGATCTTGCTCAGGGGGGGGCAATTGCACCCATTGCCCTCCCCCTGTATCCGCGCCTGAATAGTAGCTTATTGTTTTTAAGCAGACACACCGGACAAACTACTCAGAACCAATCAGTATTTTGCAGCTGCTATCTTGTCATTTTTTCTAGTCGGCCATTGTCATCAAATTCCATTAATTCCTTTGCCAAAATTATTCGATAAAAGTATCCCTATCTTTAAACCTTTCACAACACAAATTCAAAAGAAATTAACATTCCATCACATATTCTCAACACTCTAAGTGAAAACACTGCAATTAACATGGTCTACAACTTTAACCTTCGTTTTTAGGGTCACACATAATATGTAGCAAACAAAAATCCCAAAACATATAACAAGACATTGACTTTAAACCCTGCTCCTTATCCTCCTCCTGCAATATCCTTTTACAAAAAATATTTATGTACACATAAATGAATCCCCAAAAATAGATGATGACTCTTCTGATTATCCTTACGAACTTGATATTAAAGAATATCCTTTCGCTGTCACGGGGTTTCCAATTTCATGACTTCCATGACTTTGCAGAGGACAAGAAAAATGTTTATTTAGGATTATGTCGGAGGATATCTTCAATTGTTGTTGTTATTCCGTGTAAATCATCTATCATCATCAGATTCGACATCTTTTGTGTTTTGTCCCAACAAAAAAGGGTTCATCGCATTAATTAAAAGCTTAAATCCCATTTTTGGTTCAGGTGATGTAGATCTACGAAAATATTTAGTATAGGTATATGGCAATTGTATACGAGGGACCAAAGCAAACAAAATTGTTACATCAAACTTTTTTTTTGTTCTTTGAAAATGATGAATGAAGAGCTTAAGTAAAAGGTTTTCAACGTTAGAAACATAGAGATTGAAGAAAACCGTTTTCAAACTCCTTTTGTCCTTGTTTTTTGTTTGGTTTCTTGAAAAAAAAAAATATTTTACCATCCCTTTTTGGCTTTGTCACGTTGTTTAAAAGCAAATCCTGACTGGAAGGAAACACAGTTCCGTATCTGCAGCCGTTTGCAATTGCAACAATAACAAAACTTAACTGCACTCAGATTGATTGAAAGTATCAATTTCCATTTTGATTGCTAAAAGAAAATTTAATTTTCTCCGCCATTATTCACCACAATGACCATAATCGTCAAATATACCCGTTTGTCCAATATCTATGGTATATCCTGTGAAATAGACATACAGAAGGTATTAGAAAAGACGGAAGACAGTGGCAGGAGCAGCAAACAAATAAAGAGAGAATTCACAGAATTCCAGGACATTTTTCTTTCTTTATGCTTTAAAACTTGAGGTTAGGACAATCGATGGACGTCTACTGTGAATGCAAGAAATAGAGGGGATCATTATTGCATTGTCTGTGAATTTTTTTTTTATTTATTTAAGTTCCTTTCTCTGCTCAATAAGAAACTTGAACATCCGGACATCATTGCATTGCAATCGCGAAATAAAGTCATGAAAAAAACATTTTCTAGATCAAACTCAGTTTTAAGTTAGAAAATCTGTACTACAAGAAAGACCATAGCCCAGGAAAATAGTGCAGAAAAAAGCTCAATCTGCGGAATATCCAAAGTGAAGGTTTTTTAATACAGTCAACTTAATTTTGGTATAAGAAAAATTAATTGAAATATCCTATGTCAAATTGAGTGCGCATATAAAATGTTATGTAAAATTGTCAAACAAATTGGTTGTTCGCATTTAATTTTTAAATGGTAAACGTTATACAGCCCACGAAAAGAAGTCTTTCACTTCGAACAAAAAATGCGAAACACCTGAATTTGAGTGGTGAGCTTTTTTTGACTTCTTAAGCATTTCCAAAAAAGTTCCCGAAATTTTGGCCGGGGCAAAACATTTTTGGAGGGTAAAACTCAATTTTTTTCCTAATTTCTCGAAAAAACAGTTTTTTTGGACAAAATGTGAAGGTATAAATTGTATAATTCTGCACAACAAATTTGACATACTTTTTTTTGATATCTATAGTCAGAAGATTTAGAAAAAAACGTGCAAGATGTGTAGCAAATTTAGTCAAAAATTTTATTAAAATTCATAAATTTTATACGCGATTTGTGTTTGGCTACATCTTCTCATAAAAAAAAACAAGTTTTTCGGGTGTCTGGGGTAAGGGGAAAAGCCACCATCCTTAAAAAGATGGTGCTTTTTTTATTCAAAAACTTGTTCGAGTTTCATTATTTTTTTTCGTAAGATCAATAGATTTTGAGAAATATGTTCATTATGACTCGACTTTAAAAGGTACATTTTAGAAAATGCTTAAAACATCGAAACAAAGCTCTCGACCAGAATTTTGCTATATTTGAATTTTTTTTTGAAACTCTGCCATTTTTGCCATCTTGGCTAATTGAAAAATATTTGATAATTACTTAGACTGATAGCTTGAAGATAAAGCCAATTAAAAAAAAAGTTAAATTATGAAAATATTGGTTTTTTCATGTATGTGCATGTTTTTTTTCCATCAGCGGTCATTTAAAAAGATATCACTGTTTCTGGAATTATAGCCCAAAACTCAAAAATTCCGGTTTATTTGCTTTTTGCTCCAAGTTATTTATTGAATATTTTCTAGAAGAAATATTGTGAAAATTTTTCTAGGCTAGTAATCAGTTCCAAGATGTTGCACCTTAAAAAGTGGTCAAATTTGGGAAGTAAAATTTGTTCGCAAACATTAAATTGGCTCTGGGATCTTTAGCCACCCCATAACTTCGTATATTCCAAAAAAAATGGATACCATTTGATTGTATAGTAAATGGCCAAAAATAGATCAACTTGTTCAAGAAATCGGTCAGCCATAGAAAATGTTTAGTAAATGGTTAAATTTTATCAGGCTCACGATCGGTTTTTGGCACCTTTTATGGAATATTCGCTAAAAATATCTGTAAGCTTTATGAAAGATAGATAGATAGCGATAAAAAGCATCACCTTATTTCAGAAATTGTTCAACGATTGAGTTTTTGCTGAGTTTTCAAGTTCTTTCAAGGTCACACCGGGTACAGAAAAAAAATCAGACATTTCTTTTTTTTACAAAAATAAGGATGCAATTTTAAATGTCCTTAAAGGTCAGATAGTACATTTCTAAAGGTTTTTTCAAGGTCAATGTAATAAATTAAACAATTTACGTTGTGACTTAGAAAAAATCTATGGTTTACCAGTTACTGAAATAGGTTCGCCTTTAATCACGATCTAGTTGTCATTTAATCTTTTTACTTCGGAAAAAATAGCGGAAGGCTGAATTTTGGTAGCCTCATCATAGCATTTTAAAGAAACCGTAAAAATTCCCCATCGATATGAGTGCCGCTTACAATTTTACGGGGGGTCAAAGGCCCCCCAAACAGTTTTTAAAGAATAACTCCTGAACGGTAACTCTAACAGAAAAATGTCAAATACTAGGTTGTAGTTTAGAAAATTTCCTACAAAAATTTTGAGCACCTTTTTTTCATAAGAGCAACGGTTTTCGAGATAAATTAATCGGTAGAGTTACGGATTTTATGTTTCTGTATAAAATGTTCTTTTTTCTTGCGTGGTAACCACAGGATAGTTAGAAAAAATTCAAAAAATAATATACAGGGATTTATTTAAAGGTTTTGGGAACGTCCCCCACAGATTAGGGCTCAACTTTATTAATCATATGGGCTCGAAGGTCAGTATACAGGAAGGAAGTATACAGGGTGATTCGTTTTAAATTTGACAAAAAGCTAGAGCGTGTAGGGAGGGCTTATAAAGTAAAAATCGTATGGGAGAGGGGGGTCTATTCATCCCTGTATGTCCAGGAGGGGCAATTTTCTTAGAAATTGACTAAAAGCATGAAAACAATATTAAAAAACAACGGTAACCTTACAATGCCATGCCACTTTCTTCCAAAGCCAAAAATCTTTTCTTTTATTTTTATTTTAAATTAAATTTAGTGAATAGTTTTTGAAAAATTATTTTTCAAACTCAAAATTTTGAACAAAAAATATTAAAGAAAATTTCAAACTTGTTCTTACATAATTAGGTGCTATTTTTGTTTGAAAATTCAATGCTCTTATAAATTTATAGTGAAAGCCAGAAAACCATTGAATTTTGAAAACAAAAAGAGTACTTATACTTACCTACATACAATTTTGAAAAAAATAAAATACTTTAATATTTTCTTTTTTACAGTTTGAAAAATAATTTTTCACTCAAAAAATTTTGTTTAAAATAAAAGGTTACCGTTGTTTTATAATATTTTTGTTTCCTTTTTTAAATCATTTTTTTTTTTTAGAAAATTGAACCTCCTGGCTAAACGGGGATGAATAAAATCCCCCCTCCCATACGATTTTTGTCTTTATCAACCCACCCTACACGTTCTAGCTTTTTATCACATTTTAAACTAATCACCCTGTATAAACGAATTAATGTTTCGTGACCTTCGAGCCCTAATGATTATTGAAGTGGAGCCCGAATCGATGGGGGACTTTCCAAAAACCTTTATATCTTTATCTTTATCTTTATCTTTATCTTTATAATATTATAAATGTGAAAGTGAGTTTGTTTGTTTGTTTGTGACGCTTTCACACCTAATAGAGCGGGAGGCGGCAATACAAAAGTCCCACTCATCGAGGTAAAGAAAAATTTGGTTATATTGCATTAGGTTGCCACTTGGTGATATAGAAAAACTTGGTCGTCCACCCTGTATCCTGGTCAGACCGGCTGGCCGACCAAAAGAAGTGGTCATATTTTAGGGGTGCTACCACCCATCGAGGTAAAGAAAATTTTACTTACATAGCGTTTTGTCTTCGTTAGGTGATATAAAAAAGCTTGGTCGTCCAGCCCATACCCTGGTCAGATCGGCTGGCCGACCAAAAGAAGTGGTCATTTTTTAGGGGTGCTACCACCCATCGATTAAAGGATGAAACCTACATCAAATTAAAGGGGCAACTTTCACCTATCAGAATTTCAAGGTCGTCCGGGGCATAGCTTGGTCACTTTCTCTGGCCGACCAGATTTATGCATTTATCTAAGATTATGCGATACTCACTTGTACACATTAATTATATACTGAATGTCCAAACCTAATGCTTCAAACTTTAATTGGTGAAAGACCAGGTCATGACCTGTCATAATTCCATAACTTGTCCATACTAAATCCTATGCAGTTGGTAGAAATACCTAAATAAACTGCAATTATGATCAAAGCTAATTTTTAACTTATATTTTTGGAGTTGAATGATAAACAAAAATTCCATTACGCAATATTTTCTAGGTCTATTAAAAACTTGCCCTATTTTTTCAGTTTCTTAAAATGTATAAAACTTATCACAAGCAGTCTTAAGTCGAAAGTTATAGCCATTTTAATCTAATAAGAAAGAGTTCTGAAACACCAAATTTTCACATAGCATCATGAAAGGAGAATGAGAAAATTGGCCCATATGCTCAACACAATTGTCATTACATTTTTGAAAAGGTTATTGCTACGACATCATTTCATTATATGGCCGTTAAGCTCTAAACCATGGGGATCGCGAGATATTGGACTTCAAAGCACGGCAAAGAAAAATAATGCAACGCCGCATTTGGACATTGTCTTCCTGCTCAAAATCAATGTGTTGTGCATCGGTGGAAAGGTTATAGCATTTACTTTATTTTTGTAGGTAACCGTTAAACTGTAGACCATGGGGTTCAAGAGATATTTGGCATCCAAAAAGTGGAATAAAATAATAATGCAATTCTACATTGGCACTGGCCTGCCAACTCAACAGAAATGTGTCATACTTCATTGAAAAGGTTATTGCGAGTACTTAATTTTCTTTCAAGAATGTTAAGGTGAAAGTGGTGTCGTTCGAGAGATATTTGACAAAAACGCAATAATTTAAAAAAAAATGCAATTCCGTATTGGAAGCCGGTCTCCCAAGTCAACAGTAATGTGTGGTATATTTTTAAAGAGGTTATTGCATGTACTTCATTTTGTTATATAGCCGTTAAATTGTAAACCAAGGGGTTCGAGAGATATTTGGCATCAAAGAACAGAACAAGAACAGAAAAATAATGCAGCTCTGCATTGGAGGCTGGTCTACCAACTGAACACGAATATGTCATACGTCTTCGAAATGGCTATTGTGAGTACATCATTTTATTATGTGGCCGTTAAGCTCTAAACCATGGGGTTCGTGAGATATTTGGCTTCAAAGTACCGAACAGAACAATAATGCAACTCCGCATTTGGACATTGTCCAACAACAACAAACTGGTATAATTCCGTATTGTTGTTGTATTTAACATGCTACTTTTTTCTATGCGAAGATAGAAATGCACTAAAAAACAGGGCTATTGTCATTAAGCTGTAGATCATGGGAAGAGATATTTGGCAAAAACGATTTATAGAACAATAATGCAATTCCGCGTTTGGAGCTGGTCTACCATGTACATGTACTTCATTTTGTTGTATTGTCCTTAAGCTGTAGATATTTTGCATACAAAAACAGACAAATAGAAAAATAAAGCAATTCTGCATTGGGTGCTGCACTACCTTCTCAACACGAATGTGTCATACATGGTTGAAAAGGTTATAATGATATCTTCATTTTATTATATGGTCATTAAGCTCTTAACCATGGGCTTCGAAACTTATTTAGCTTAGTGTGGATGGATTAAGTTTTGAAAGGGAGGCCGCTTCGGATCATCACACACTGCGTCAGTTTTTAATTAATTAAAACCAGAACCATCCACACCAAGCTAAATATCTTTCGAAGATATCATAATAACCTTTTCAACCATGTATGACACATTCGTGTTGAGAAGGTAGTGCAGCACCCAATGCAGAATTGCTTTATTTTTCTATTTGTCTGTTTTTGTATGCAAAATATCTACAGCTTAAGGACAATACAACAAAATGAAGTACATGTACATGGTAGACCAGCTCCAAACGCGGAATTGCATTATTGTTCTATAAATCGTTTTTGCCAAATATCTCTTCCCATGATCTACAGCTTAATGACAATAGCCCTGTTTTTTAGTGCATTTCTATCTTCGCTTAGAAAAAAGTAGCATGTTAAATACAACAACAATACGGAATTATACCAGTTTGTTGTTGTTGGACAATGTCCAAATGCGGAGTTGCATTATTGTTCTGTTCGGTACTTTGAAGCCAAGTATCTCACGAACCCCATGGTTTAGAGCTTAACGGCTACATAATAAAATGATGTACTCACAATAGCCATTTCGAAGACGTATGACATATTCGTGTTCAGTTGGTAGACCAGCCTCCAATGCAGAGCTGCATTATTTTTCTGTTCTTGTTCTGTTCTTTGATGCCAAATATCTCTCGAACCCCTTGGTTTACAATTTAACGGCTATATAACAAAATGAAGTACATGCAATAACCTCTTTAAAAATATACCACACATTACTGTTGACTTGGGAGACCGGCTTCCAATACGGAATTGCATTTTTTTTTAAATTATTGCGTTTTTGTCAAATATCTCTCGAACGACACCACTTTCACCTTAACATTCTTGAAAGAAAATTAAGTACTCGCAATAACCTTTTCAATGAAGTATGACACATTTCTGTTGAGTTGGCAGGCCAGTGCCAATGTAGAATTGCATTATTATTTTATTCCACTTTTTGGATGCCAAATATCTCTTGAACCCCATGGTCTACAGTTTAACGGTTACCTACAAAAATAAAGTAAATGCTATAACCTTTCCACCGATGCACAACACATTGATTTTGAGCAGGAAGACAATGTCCAAATGCGGCGTTGCATTATTTTTCTTTGCCGTGCTTTGAAGTCCAATATCTCGCGATCCCCATGGTTTAGAGCTTAACGGCCATATAATGAAATGATGTCGTAGCAATAACCTTTTCAAAAATGTAATGACAATTGTGTTGAGCATATGGGCCAATTTTCTCATTCTCCTTTCATGATGCTATGTGAAAATTTGGTGTTTCAGAACTCTTTCTTATTAGATTAAAATGGCTATAACTTTCGACTTAAGACTGCTTGTGATAAGTTTTATACATTTTAAGAAACTGAAAAAATAGGGCAAGTTTTTAATAGACCTAGAAAATATTGCGTAATGGAATTTTTGTTTATCATTCAACTCCAAAAATATAAGTTAAAAATTAGCTTTGATCATAATTGCAGTTTATTTAGGTATTTCTACCAACTGCATAGGATTTAGTATGGACAAGTTATGGAATTATGACAGGTCATGACCTGGTCTTTCACCAATTAAAGTTTGAAGCATTAGGTTTGGACATTCAGTATATAATTAATGTGTACAAGTGAGTATCGCATAATCTTAGATAAATGCATAAATCTGGTCGGCCAGAGAAAGTGACCAAGCTATGCCCCGGACGACCTTGAAATTCTGATAGGTGAAAGTTGCCCCTTTAATTTGATGTAGGTTTCATCCTTTAATCGATGGGTGGTAGCACCCCTAAAAAATGACCACTTCTTTTGGTCGGCCAGCCGATCTGACCAGGGTATGGGCTGGACGACCAAGCTTTTTTATATCACCTAACGAAGACAAAACGCTATGTAAGTAAAATTTTCTTTACCTCGATGGGTGGTAGCACCCCTAAAATATGACCACTTCTTTTGGTCGGCCAGCCGGTCTGACCAGGATACAGGGTGGACGACCAAGTTTTTCTATATCACCAAGTGGCAACCTAATGCAATATAACCAAATTTTTCTTTACCTCGATGGGTGGGAATTTTGTATTGCCGCCTCCCGGTCTATAAGCCGCTGTATCAATAATGATGAATTTTGATATAGAGATAGATGGGAGTCTGGAAGCGTCAATAGGATACTTTTTTTTACCATATAAGACAAAAAAGAAAAAAATATTTGGTACCAAAACAACTTAAAATTATATAGGAACAAAAATAAATCAATAAAGTTTGAAAAAACAATCAATCAATTTTGATATTTCGTTTAAGAGATAGTTTTTTTTGTTTGTTTTATTATTTTGTGGTAGTCGTATACTATTTTCTTCACAAACGATGGTTTAAATTAAACAGGAGCTAATCGTCGCAAGCCCGGCCAGTAAAATTTAATCGAATAAAAAGAAATTCATTCATGAAGAATTAAGGAGGCTGCCTTGAGAGCTGTTTAGATAGTGGCCGTTTTCGAAAACATAATCTGCGTCAAAAATGCATTTGCAAAATATTCTTTAACGCAAACTGCAAAAGTCACATGTTCGAAAACATCCACCCTTATTACGATTGTCAATCATCAATTTGATAGTTGATAAATTTTGAAATCTATGTTTAAAATCCCAACTTATAAAAGTTTTGATAATTGAGAATGATGCAGATCGATGAGAATCAGAAGAAAGTTAAAAATTATAAAAGGATGGTTGATCAGTTTTTTAATAAATTGAGTTTACCAACTATCAAATTGATAGTTGACAATCGTTAGGGGTGATCATCTGCGGTGCAGCTGTGCAGTAAGAAAATCGGGTTGACGAGCAAAATAATTGAGAAGCCAGAAATCGTGTTCGTAAACATCAAATACGGTTACGATTGCGAGTAAATTGAATGACGTTGATCAAACTGACTTCGTGCAAGCAGGACGATTGCATGTGACGGTTGCAATCTGCGTCAAAAATGACGATCATTATTTGACGATCAAATTGAATTTAATTTAACGTTTTCGAAAATGGCCACTTTCTTAAGGAAATCATGGAAAAAGTTCCATGGCCAGCTACATACCTATACATAAGTAGCATATTCGCGTGTGCCCATTGGCCAGAATTTGTATGTTTATCTACGCCAAATGGAAGGACATACATTATGTGTAGTATATAGCAGCATCCTCAATATAGTGTAAGAGCCGGCAGAAAATTCTGTGGTTGAACGCATAGCCAAAATATAAGAAGGTACATAGGTATGCATATGAGGGTTTGTAGGTTCACGCATCTTGATATCGAATGCAAAAGTATGGCAGAATTTTTTTGACGCCCGTGTTCGGGACGAGGGGTTGAAAATAGCACTTTTCAAATTTTTGTATCAGGAGTACAACCACTTCAACACACTTATTTAAAATGAGAAATTGTGCTCTGGAATTCACAAACTTTAATTTTATGATCTGAGTAATAGAACTCAAATTATGACCCTCTAAAGTAAAGCTCATCGGCCTTATTTTTGTTTGAATTTTTAAATATCCAAATATTTCTGGATATGGTGAACCTTAAATGGTTATATCTCAAGTTCTTTTAATCAGATCGTCAAAATTAAGTCTATGGACTTAGGGAAAATGACAGAGAATGATTTCCTGTTTTTTGAAAATTAATTGATGTGGGTGTAAGCCCTGTCACAAAAATTGGAAAACAGCTACATATTTTCAGCATCCCGTCCCCAACACGGGTGTCAAAAAAATCTTTCCAGACTTTTGAACTCAATATAATAATACATACACCTACAGATTCTCAAACTAATATTTTGGTTATGCTTGCACCTAAAAAAATTGCTACCAGCAATTGGACTAATAGTGGGATATTCAGATCGCAGCGAGACATGAGCGCGAGCGAAGCCGCGGGTAAAGGCTAGTCTTTATATAAATCCCTGTATATATTTTTTTGAATTGTTTTCTAATTTTCCTTGAGGATACCACGCAAGAAAAACTCGCCTGGTACTCAACCTCAAAGGTGGTGTAAAAAAGTAGAATTTATACAGAAACATGAAATTCGTAACTCTACCGATTGAATCATCTCAAAAACGGTTACTCTTATGAGAAAAAGGTGCTCGACATTTTCTGTAGGAAATTTTCTAAGCTACAACCTGGTATTTGGCATTTTTTCTGTAAGAGATACCGTTCTGGAGTTATTCTTTTAAAAACCGTTTGGGGCTTTTGACCCCCCGCAAAATTGTTAGCGGCACTCATATTGATGGGGACTTTTTACAGTTTCCTTAGAAAGCCTTGAGGAGGCTATACACCAAAATTCAGCTTTCCGCTATTCATTCCATAATTTGGCTGATTTTAAGGGTTATATATGACTGGGCTTACGTTATCCTGTTTTATTGAACAATTATGTATATCTACCTACTGACAGCTGGTATCAAATATTTACAGGAAAAACTCCACTTGATGGAAAAATGGTGGAAAATATTCATAGTGGGATTTAGGGTGATGGGAAAATATTTCAAGTTTTTTTTTTTAGGGAAATTATTTTTACCATAATCGCTGTTTTCTATACCTGCCTGTCTACGAATTATATGATTATGATTTGGCACAAAAATCGTTCGAGTCCTTGTTCAGTGGCCTTTAAATGGTAATGGTATACATTTTTTCTATAGTCCCAGAAATAAGGTGCAAAAAATCCATATGAACGTTAAAAAGTTGATTAAAAATTTATTTAAGAAAATCTATGGCTTACAAATAACTGAAAATAGTTGTCCTTTTATAACGATCTAGTGATATGCACATACGTTCTTTGAAAAAAATCTCACAAATTAAGTGCCAAAAATCACGCGTGGCTTTGAGCAACTTTAGTCTTTACTCTTGAAGTTTCTTTAGGCTGACCAATTCCGAGATTTTAAATGGCGAGATAAAAGTAGCGGTAGGTATGAAATCCCGCTTCCCGCAGATCAAAATCTCGTAAATCGAAATCTAACATTTGTTTTAAATCTCGAAAGCGAAATCTCGAAAATTAACAAACTTATGCTTTTCATAATCTCGCAAATATTAACCGTAGTCTTGCAATTAAAAAGCTTGCAAATTTAAACTTCGCCCTGAAAAATTAAAACCCTTTGATAAAGAAACTGGAAAACGGAAATTTTTTGTTTGTATTTATTGTTTTCCAAGACGTGTTTTAATTATTTAAAAAAAAAATTGCCAATTTGTGCTCAAAAGGGCCCTTAGCGAGCCAATTGTGAGGTAGTTTTGATTTCTCCCTATGTATTCGGGCTGCTGAATCTGAATATTATAGGTTTGCGCACAAAATTTCTAGACACAATGCAAAAATGCATTTTTTTTTAGTTTTTTACTTATCGCTCAAAAACTATCAATTATTCATTTCATTTCATCAACGAACAATTGAAAGTACCTTTAACACAATTTCTAACAAATCTTCGTTTAAGCTTTTTTCTTCAGCAACCAATTTGAGCCCCAGCGCGAGTTGAAAAAGACGTTATTTTACTCTTTTTGAAAATCCACTTGAAGACACTAATAAATTACTTTATGGACAAAATTTGAATTTTTGTCTCTATCACGAAGAAAAATATACTTTTCTGGTGTTATTTGTCATTAGGGAATATAAACATTGTAATACCTTCATCCATCTTCGAGGAATCATTAATTAGCTAGCCTTCGTCTTAAACTGCCTTATTCGAAAATATACTAGTAATGTAGTCAATGTCCTCAAAAGGGCCCTTATTAGCAAGCAAATTGTGGGGTAGCTTTGATTTTTCTCCTGATTTATGTGTTCGAGGTTGCTGAATCAAATCTGAGGTTTGCGACAAAAATTCGTGACGCAACATGCAAAAATTCCTAAAAATTGGTACAATGCAGCGATGCAGGAAATATTACATTAAAAGTTATAGCGCCCGCTCCCTCAAACTCAATGCAAGAACTAGGCGACTTAATGTACAAAACTGTTGCTTTGGTAAAACAAAAATCGCACGATATCCAAACTGAATATCGTATCGAACATAATGAAATGGTGATAAGTGGAGAGAATTGAATATGGTTTTAGTGAAAATAATAATTTAGGTGAAAGAGTCCTTTTGACTTTTTGACTTTATATCAACACGTCCGCATTCTTGTCCTTCCTACTGTCACAACTCAACCAACATTTTGATAGGATAAACTCAAATAAAAGGATAATAATTCGCAAATAGTTTCTTCAATGCGATTCAATTCAATTTGAATCAAAGAAAAACGATTCACATCTCTTTTTCTCTTTGGTTAGCTTTCGGTATCAATTTTTGTTTCCGTACTTTCTTCATTTTTTTTTTATTATTTTTGTTCTCTATGTCATGGAAATCATTGTATGTTTAAAATATTTATAATATTTATGGAATATAACCATTCTGGAGAAAATAGAAAATTTCACTTATACTCTTGATGATGAGTATCATGAGTATCGTTGGTCGTTTCATTTGGTTTCGTTTCAACAACTACTACTACTCCGTGCATTTATTCCATTTGAAGCGTATGTATATAGAAAATTGAAAAGATGCAAAACAGCACAGAAAATTTGCAATCATCATAATGATCAAAGGATAACATCTCGCTTTCATATAATACCTATAGACGACGATAAAATGAAAAGAAACCAAGATGTAGTTTAGTTTAGAAGCAGCAAAAAAATAAAAAAAAAAAATGATGTCGGGCGGAAGAGGAAAATGCTATATAGAATGAATTTCGTTCTTATATAGGAATACTCTTTACGGTTTCAATTGAAAGAATAAATTATTAATTCTATGGCTATGGTGATGAAATCATACAAACAATATAAAAAACAATTTACCACCTGATTTTGGTATGGAATGCTTGAAATATACATAAGTTCTTTTCAATCCTTATTGTTTGAAGCATTTTAATGGACTTTAAGAAAAAAGAGAAAATCCCGTATATTTTTTAAAATTATGTTAAATTTAAGAAGAAGAAATGAAAATAAAAAAGAATTTAATTCCTAATTTGACTGCCAATAACTCCATTCTATTCTATGTACGAGGAACAAATTAAAACTACTCCACAGTTTGCTCGCTTACCATTATGGCACCAATGTTTCTAGTTTTCTTATTTCAGATATTCATTCTTTTAAAAAATATTCGTTCATTTTTGTGTGGATCTTGATAATTTAGCATACATACATACATATATGCAAGATGTAGCCATTTATGTATATAGTTTGTTTGCATTCGGCTTCAGTTATATAATATAAAGAATGAAAGAAGGCGTGTCTAAAATTTTGACTTTGGCACTTTTGAAAGATTCCACTTTAAATTTTGATAACTATGTGTTCTAGTCGAATAACTTCAGAGGACCCCTTGATATACCATCTTTAACCCTTGATTTTAATTTCTATATCATTATTAACATTATCAATTCATAATTTTCTTAATTTCTTTGATAAGCACGTTTCACATTAAAAAAAAAATAATTTAAATATTTTCCATTCAATCGATTATAATTATTATAGAAGCAATAAGGCTATAAATTATTTTGATAACAAATCTTTGCCTTGTCCTTTTATCGTCCTTTTTTTTAATTCCCAAAAATTCAATCCCGATCGAGAGTAGAATTCCATTAATTTTCTGTAAAGAATAACAATATTTCCCCATCAACAACCACCAAATACCTACCATTTCACCCACACCCTACCCTACAGGGTATATACATTATAACTGTTCTTAAGTCTTATATCCTTTCCCGTTTTGGTTGTTATTTTTTCGTAATTAATTCGATTATTCATCACTGATTTCAACAGAAACAAATTTTAATTGAAAGCAGTCGCAAAACCCCCCACACAAAAATTTCCCTCACACTCGAACGCCCATTATACGAAATGATTCCTAGAATCAGGATACACAAAGGCTCCCATAAAACACCAAAAGCCCAAAACGTGACAGGAAATCCCAAAATAAGAACAAATCTGGAAATAAGCAAACGAACAACAAAAAAAAAAACGATGAATATGCCTTTTGATCGCGCAGCAGGCATAAGTAAGGAAATTTACTATAAACCTACCATCAGTACCTACTAGCTACCAGCAGGAAGGACATTGATTAATAATTCTGCTAATTTTTTTCTATATAACCATCATCATCATCGTTCTTATACAATCGATAAGAAATCCCAACACCAATAGGATTCCGTTTTATTTGGGGCTGGTGGGAGGTGGAGGTGGGTGTTATGGCCTCAAACCTAACATGTGTGCAAAAGGAGTGTTAAACTTACAACTTTAGCCCTGCAGGCATATGCCCGTGCGCGATATGTACAAGTTTGTGTGTATTCAAGTGTGTCTTTAATAGTCCTTTTTATTGCAAGGAAATTTGCTACAACATTAAAGTTGCTCCTTGCACGTTTTGTAAAGAAAATTTAAGTGAATTTAATAGGAAAAGTAAACAGAAATTTTCTGCTTGAGGATATTTAAGGACGATGCCAACCAACCAACAAAAAAAAAAACTGGATATTGTGTGTTGAGGAAATCCTTCTGACCGAATTTTTTTCTATCAGAGTGCCCCGTATATAGTTTTTGGTTGAAAATCGATTTTTCACCCACATGTGGCTCACTAGGATAAAGTTAGGTCTTTATCCGTTTCATAAACAACTTTCCAGTCGACGACTACGCTAGAGGGATCCTTTTCTAAAATCCTTGGTCAAACTGATGTTGCCATACACATACCCACACATACGACAAAGCAAAAAGAGGTTGAATGCATATGGCCAGCAATTGTGTTTAGTAGGGAAAAAGTCTGAAAATCTAAATTATCGGATTGGTAGAGTTTAAGGTTGTTTAGTATAAAAGGTTTGATATAATGATGGTATAGAAAAGGGAATGGAATATACCTACATAGAATCAGACTTATATATGTATATCTTCCACACTTAAGCTAACGTTAGCGAGGAGAAAGTTTTTCCTTGCAAATTTCCGGAAATTTTAAAAGGGGAAGTAATTAGTTTCGACGTCAGGATCTCTTTCCCACGGTTAAGTGGTGCATATGGAGTCCTTTTCATATCAAATATATATGGCTAGTATCTAGGTATATGCTCTATGCTAGACTATAATAATGCAAACGATATCGGTTTAAACTTTTGCGATAAGGGCAAAAAGGTTACAAAAAGGGCTTCGCCAACGGAGAGTTCAAATGCATTTATTTCCTGCTTAACTAGTACGAAAAACTATGTTCCTTGGTGTTTGTGGGATTAATAATAATTTGCATGAGGAGAAGGGTATTTTGTGTTGGATGGCAGATATGCTTTTGTTTACGACTTGCGGAAGGATTGAAGAAAGTTCTGACTAGTTGCTGCGGGAAATGATAGATTGAGCTTTTAAGGTGGAACAAAAAATGAAGTGTATGTTTGTGATTTTTTAACATTTATGTTTTGATCAAATCGCAGAAACAACGCTGATATGAAGTTTTTGGAAAGAATATACATTATTATACCCTGATCCCTGTTCGTGAAAAGTTTATAGTATTCTGTGTGAAGTCTATTGTACATTAAAAAATATGTTTCTAAAAGGTGATAGGTTATCAATGTTTGAAACTTCTCCTGAAATTACGTTGTCTGGCATCGTTTCTCTTAGTGCACTATTATACATAAACACGATGATCCTCTCTTACGAAAAGTTTGACAGTTTTGTTGTAGATATTTTATTTTGGCCCCAAAATAATTAATAATAATAATAATAATAAGTACATACATTTTAGTCCAGTAAATAGAGGTAAAAATAGGGGGGTTACCCTACAAAAGGTCGGGTAGTTCTAAATTTTTGATATGTTATATGGTATGGTTAGTAGATGAAAATTCCAAAATTCCACAACCACGCCCCCTCCGCCCCTTCAAAATCCTGGAAAAACCACCAAAAATCAGCACTTTTCTCAGTTTTTTGCTAATAACTTCTTTTCGGTACATTGTTACGGAAAAAAGTATATTGAAACTTTGTAGACAATAAAATTTCCTACAAATATGACCTGGAAAGTATTTTTGTACAATCAGCGCTATGGAGCTCCCGAAAAAGGCTAAAATTTCGTATTTTGTAAGATTTTCAGTTTATTCCCTCTTTACAGCACAATAACTCCTTAAACGTCAGGCTTAGGACAAAATTTGTCATAACCAATCTTGTAGATAATTTAATTGGCTACCAATTTTAAGTAACTACAGTCGACGTCCTCTAAGTCGAACTCCCCCTAAGTCGAATTTCCCTCTAACAAGAATTTTTTCACCATGTTTGTTGTATACTCCTGTCAAATTTCCAAACTTATTTATTTTTCTCTGAATCGAATTTTT
This sequence comes from Dasysyrphus tricinctus, assembly GCA_963921185.1. NCBI lineage: Eukaryota > Metazoa > Arthropoda > Insecta > Diptera > Syrphidae > Dasysyrphus > Dasysyrphus tricinctus. The sequence continues at coordinate 107,684,443 of OY992533.1, forward strand.
GCAAACTCTCTCTAACTCGAAGATTTCGACTTAGAGAGAGTCAACTGTATTTTCATTTTGTGACAAATACAATCTGGAATACTGTGAGTTTTGAGAAAGTGTTTTTTATTCAAACGTTTTTACGAACTCACTTTCTTTTCTGTCTGTTTTATACTGCACTGTAGTGTACTGGAATCCCGTAGAAATTTTATTACCGATTTGTCTAACCACCTTAATCGATTGAAGTATACATAGGAGAATCAGAAAACATGGATAGACATCACGATATTCTGAGCCCGGTGTCTTAGTCGCTATTTTTTGGAGGTAGTGCCCAAAATTCCATTAAAAACTAAACCACATAGGTACTGGTTTTGATGAAATTTATAGACATGATAATTGACGAGATGAAAAACCAATACAATTAACTTCCACCCACTGCCACTCCCACTTTTTTAAAACATAATATTTTCGGAAAAAATTATAAAAATTCGGGTGTTGTTCAGATGACCCATGAAGGGCCGAAACCACAAGTACACTGGTGATGGCTTACCCTCTGATCCAGAGGTTTGATCGTCCTTATTGCCTTCAACTTGGGATTCAGAAAATCAAATGGCTGGAGCATTGTTTCCCATTCGCACAATCTAGTTTAGCCAAGTCGACGTATTTTGATTTTTTGGACTACATTGTCTTTGAACAGCTCATTGAGCTCACGTTTGTGCCTTCTCCTCCAAAAATAGAGTATTACTTGCGAAAGAGCCCAGTATCAGTTTTCATAACTGATTTTCATCTTACCGAGAGTAGAAGTGTCTTGAGCGTAAGAAGAGTGTTGAACCTTTTTTGACAAACATAGATTAGAAGCAGTGGTTTCCAAAAGCATTGTTTCGCCTCGACTTGAAGTTCATTGGTCATTTTCAGAATTTTTGATCTTTTACTGGCATTCATTTTAATGTCCTTCATCATAACTACCTACAATTTGTATTCCAATGAGTAGGATGGAAGACAAGACTTGCTCCGTTTACAAACAACGTGGACAAAATTAGCATAAATTTACCAATTGTATTAGGTTAGGTTAGGTTAGGTAGAGCTGGATGTCAGTGATCAATACTGACACTTAGACCAAAGTTGGCCCGTTGTGATACCACATGTATCTTGAAAAATCTTCCTCACTCGTGAAACCATTTAGAGCTCCTGACGAAGCGTGCAAGACTGTAAATGTCTTTGCATGCCAGATCACTAGTATCGTTATAGTAGTAACCTCCTAAGTGGAGCCTACGTCTGTGTGAAAGAGCAGGGCAATTGCAGAGAAGGTGAGGAATCGATTCTTCCTTCTCCTCGTCTATACAGCTTCTGTAAAAATCATTTAAAAGTACGCCAAGCGACGTTTCGTGCCTACCTTTTAAACAGTGCCCCGTTATGACACCTACAATAGAGTTTATGTGCACTCTGCTTAGAGATTTTAAACACTTGGAGCGCTTTAAGTCAAGGCTTGGCTAAATTTGTTTTGTTGCCAAATAAGTAGTGATGTTGTCCCACCCAATGTTTGTTCTCTCCAAGGCTTCTTGCTTCAGCAAAAGCTTACACGTAGCGATGGGCATACCAATATTAAGCTTTTCAGGTAAAATGGGTAGTAATGCTCCACTTCTAGTGAGCTCATCAGCTTAACATTTACCTGGAATGTCACTATGACCCGGCACCCAACAGAGGTGAATATTAAACTGTTGCGGCATCTCCAACAGAAATGATCGACAGTTAAGGGCTGTTAGAGTTTGAAGAGACAGAGTCCAGGGATTTAATAGCAGCTTGGCTATCAGAGAAGGTTGATATCACGTTTTCTTTGTGCCAAGATAGTACTTCTTTTATCGCTAGAAGTTCGGCCTGGAATACGCTACAGTGATTAGAAGATGGAATGAGAGACTAAAATCAGAGAACACATCTCCATCAACCCCATTGTCGGTCTTCGATCCGTCGGTGTAGAAATGAATTGATTGATCTAAGAATTCCACATCCTCCCAGGTGGATCTGGAAAGGTATGGTTACTTCAAAGTTTTTATCGAAATTCAGCAGTGGGATTGTGTAGTCAGTGTAAACCAATTGTATTGGTCACAAAATGAAAATACAGTCGACTCCCTCTATACTGAATTCTCACGGGATATCAAAATTATTTCAAGTTAAAGAGTTTAGCAAAAGGTTGATTTAGAGAGAAATAAATAAGTTTAGAAATTTGACAGGAGTATACAACCAACATGGTGAAAAAATTCTTGTTAGAGGGAAATTCGACTTAGGGGGAGTTCGACTTAGAGGACGTCGACTGTAGTTACCTAAGATTGGTAGCCAATTAAATTATCTACAAGATTGGTTATGACAAATTTTGCCCTAAGCTTGACGGTTAAGGAGTTATTGTGCTGTAAAGAGGGAATAAACTGAAAATCTTACAAAATACGAAATTTTAACCTTTTTTGGGAGCTCCATAGCGCTGATTGTAGTGGTTGTACAAAAATACTTTCCAGTTCATATTTGTAGGAAATTTTATCGTCTACAAAGTTTCCATATACTTTTTTCCGTAAAAATATACCGGAAAGAAGTTATAAGCAAAAAACCGAAAAAAGTGCCAATTTTTTGTAGTTTTCCCAGGATTTTGAAGGGGGCGGAGGGGGCGTGGTTGTGGAATTTTGGAATTTTCATCTACTAACCATACCATATTAAATATCAAAAATTTAGAACTACCCGACCTTTTGTAGGGTAAAACCTCTCTATTAACTGGACTATTTATGTAAAAATAAAGAATAAGTGCAAAAAGAAAAGAAACATTTTAACTTAAAATTTTACTAATGTTCTCACATGCATTGTAGGTACATGAAGCTTTCTCTGTTTAGGTCCTAAAATGGATGAACCTATTTTCCTTAAATGAAAACTTTACATATCGTTTTGGAGAAAGTAAGATTATTGCGCTTGATACTTTAAATGCATTTGATAGAGTTTGGCATCAAGCTCTCTTATCGAAAATGCGTGCATTTGGTATTAATGAATCTCTTCTTCGTTGGATTAGAAATTACCTTTCGAACCGTTCAATACAAGTTGTGTTGGACGGTTTCAAGCCTGATATTCATAAAATAAATGCTGGTGTGCCCCAGGGCTCTGTTTTGTCTCCGACTATCTTCCTTATTTTTATAAATGATCTTCTGTTTGAAACTTCTAATCCATCAAATCGTTTTGCTGATGACAGTACATTTTATTAATCCGTTAAATACTAACGCTTAGCATATATTCGTTCATATTCGTTCCAAGATTCACTTCCTTGTTCTTTGGATGTGGAACTTGAACGGCAGCGTTTGATAAGCTCATTAAATTCTGATCTCAACAGCATTGTCCAATGGAGAATAAAAAACCGTGTAGAATTTAATGCTTATTCAAAAACTCAATGCTGTCTTTTGTAGTTAAAACGAAACCCACCCCTATGTCACTATCCATGAGTAGTACTTGAATCGAGGAATCTGAACAGCTTTCAGTTCAGGGTATGTGCATCACATATTCGACGTCCACCATCTGTGGAATGATCACATATTCGACGTCACCTTCTGATCTGGCCGTAATCTATAAAGCCTTTATTGGTTCAGCTCCAAAAACCCATTTAAGTCTCTTGGATAGAATTCAAAATAGAGCGTTGAAAATGATAGGTGATAGAACAATAACGGAAACATTTGAATCTCTCGAACACCGCCGCATAATGTTTCGTGTCTTTCATTATTTTATCGGTATTTTTACAAACAGTATTCTAGTGAAATAGCCAGTTGCATTCCTCCCCTTGAGCAGTTCCACCGTAATACTTCTAGGAATGCGCATCAGTTTACCCTTGAGCCCAATTTCGGACATACTGTCAAGTATAGAGATTCTTTTCTTAGTCGCACTACCCGAATGTGAAATGCTTTACCTGGCTCTGTATTTCCCTCTCATTTTGATATTCAGAACTACAAAACCAATGTGTATCGGTATCTCCTCTCGAATCATTCCCTATTTTTTTAACTCTCGCACTATGGTAAAACATTTTAAGGGTACTCAAAACCCTTTTGCCTTTAGTGCGCGCTAATTATAAAAAATACTCTCTCTAAACTAAAAATTATGGCTTCCGATTCTAGGGAGCTAAGCAACGACAAATTGGACCATATACAATAACTTCCAATGAGAAGTTAAAAATAAGTTTCTATAGGGTATTGTCCTACTTTTTTAAAAGGAAATGGAACAATAACGTTTCTATTATTGAATATATTTGTTTGGCCCATAAGTATGCTACTATACTGTTGCTTTTCTAATGGAATTAGCTGAAAATTGTATTGATTCGTTCAAAAAAAGGAGTGGATTGTGTCTTCACAGACTTCAGCAAAGTTTTTGACAAACTCTCACATCGAGTTTTGCCATTCAAATTAAGGGGGTTTGGGCAAAAATGTTTGACAACCCTGAACCTCTGAACCTAGTTCCATGTACCAAGCATTATATTAGTTCGCCCTGGTGTTTTATTAAGTCCTTGATCCTATACTACATTTTGCCATAAAAGTTTTTGAGCCTTTTCTTGCTCACAGAAAAGTTAGGCGCAATTTATTAAAAAAAAAAATAGAAATTTTAAATTTTTCGATTTAACTACTTTGATTTATTAATTTTATATAGATTTTTCCTGGTAAAATTTGTTTACCATCCATTTCGATAGAAAATTAAATTTTGAACAAGAAGTCTTAAGAGCTCAATTGTCAAATTCGGCTTAGTGGTTGAGCTTAGTAGCATTTTCGGTAAGTGTTCCTATGGGCCAAACAAACACTTTCAATAGTAAAAACCTTTGCACGTAATTGCTCCCTTATACCCCTCGTTTTCCGGTCTATTCAATAGCCTATAAGTCAGAGGCCTATTTGTTTAAATGATTTTAAATCATTTCCTCACGGAGATTATTTTAAATTTATAATGTCATCATATGTGTTTCTTCAAAACCTTACAAAAAACATGTGTGAGTAAATAAATTATCTTCTGTGATCTGTAAAATTTCATATAACCTTGCCCTCTAGACAGTGTGTCTTCCCATGTCAATTTATATGTTGACAAACTAATCTAGGTCTTATCATCTGGAATTTATCTCTATTTTTTTTTTTAAATAAAGAACTATTAAATTCTTCCACAGAATCACAACTTGATCCCTCAAGCACTCGTTAATCAGACTAATTATTCCCAATCTTATATCTTAAATCTGTTGCTTTTCCATCATATACTCCAAAGACCAAAAAAAGGTTAATAAATTCGTCTCATCCAAATCCAACTCATAGAACAGACCCAAAATTAAATTATCTTCGCTTCTGGGTGTGGAGCAATAAAACATGAAGTGAAATTTGTTAACATCTCTACTTCTACCACCAACATCACCAACAACAACTTTCAACTCTAGCACCATCAGTCGCATCTATAAATCAGTAATTAAAAGCGTCCAACTTGGGAAACAAAAAAAAAAATAAAAATACTAATCGGGGGCGAACGCAACAACGCACAGTTCAGGGTCCATCCCTCCCTTGGGACGAACAACCAACACTGATTCATCACAGTGATTCTAGGAAGCGACAATAAAACACCAAAAGGCTTAAAACTTTTGAGATTTTAAAATTTCCCTATGAAGAACTAGCTATATAGGGAAACTGATGTGAACAGTAAAAGACCAGAGGCAAGGCATCACTTGAAAAAAAAAACTAAAAACAACCAACAAAAGCAAATAAATTAAACAAGACTCTCATCCTGCTTCGCGCATAGGGTCGAAATGGAGTGAAATGGGAGACAACTGTCATCTCGTTATCTAGGGAATGTAATCTCCACTCGATATGCCGTCTCCATCGTATTGCCGCCGACCGCCAACAAGCGCGAGATGCACATTGTTGACATAGACATATGTTTTCTCACCAAACAAGGCACATCGCATGTCCATGTTAGTTCGGGAAGATTAGAATAAATCTCTGACTCCTTTTAAAATCCTGTTCTTTAATTTCAATAATATTTTATGATAGCGTGTAATTAGCGACTCAGTCCATGAATAGCTGAGGTGCAAAACAACTATCTTTTTAAGGAACCAAGAAGGATATTTTTCAAAGGATAATAGGTAACTTGATAGTAAAATTTTTATTAAAATAAAGTTATCACATTTATTATAAAATACCGCCCTCTGGGTGCGAACCATGACTTCTGAAATGCTCGATGAACGGTTCGCTTTCAGATGACGGCAAAGAGTTTTTCAAATAATATGAGCATCCCATACCAAGCAAAAGCACCACTAAAAGGAGCCTGAATATCGAGGTAAAGGACTCGTAAAATAGCCTATACACTTCTTGCTGGTATAGCGCACACACAAGTTGTTGAATAATGTTCCAATATTGGGGTTGGTAGAAATTTCGCATTTGAAATCTCGTTTTACAAAATATTGCTGTTACAAAATCCCTCTTTCAAAACTCTCGCAATTACGAAATCCCATAAACTTCGAACCCGCAAATTAAAATCTCGAGAGGTTTTAATATGCGAGATTTTGAAATGCGAAATTTTGGTTGATATTTGCGAAATATTTTGCTGTGAGACGTAAATGCGATATGGTTAAAGGAGAGAGTTGTAATTGCGAGATTTTGTAATTGTGAGATTATGAAAAACAAGATTTTGAATTTCCTAGATTTCGTTATTTGAGATTTCAAAAATAAAACGAGTTTTCGTTTTTTTAAGATTTTGACTTGCGAAATTCATATGGCTCCCTTTGGTGGGTAGGTACTTTAGTTTCAGCTTTAAAAAAAGAGTGTTTGAGAAGTTTCCGGGAGCGGTACGATAACCCGCAAACCAAAATCTCAAATAACGAAATCTCGTGTATTTTTTTTAAATCTCGAATATTGAAATCTAGGAAATTTAAAATCCTGCTTTTAACAATTTCGCATTAACAACTCGCACCAAACAATCTCGCAATTTAAAATCTCGAAAATTCGAATCCCACAGCAAACATATTGCTCTGAGTTTTGCTCTGGAGTTGTATTATTGCGAATTATTTGCTATGATTTCGCGTTGGTTGGGGAAAGCCTGAACAATGTATAAAAAACAGTGTGGTCTTAAGTAAAGTACATGGGCAGGCACTGGACTTATTTAATTTGCAGAAGGAAGATATCTCGAAAAATTTAATTAGATTTCAACAAAAATATTTTTTTAAGATCTCGGGCAAGATTCTAATTTGCGAGACATTTATTAAAAATATGTATTTGTTGCAATTCAATTAAATTTTTCGAGATTTCTTTATTGCGAGATTATGAAAAGTGAAATTTCGAAATCGAATTTTTAATTTGTAAGATTTCTTACCCAACCCCCTTAATTCATATATTTATGCAAATAAAAGCCAAGTGCTTTTGTACCTTCTCAAAAAAAAATTCTGTCTCAGCTTTGTTTGACATAATGAAGGTTTGAATAGGGGAATCTCAAGCAATTATCCAATTAAGATTTTGAATGACTCGAATGGCAAGTGCTGATATTGATGACGACGTATGTTGAAAACAAAAGGTGAATAGGTACCTATATAGATTCATTGATTGACTGAAGCAATGAATGACAGAAGTGTCACCATAGCACCCGATATTTTGAATGGCATGAAGTTTCAAAAGCAGTAAGTGATTGAAAAGGGTAGGTACTGCATTTTTATTTATAAAACAATAAAAACCCTTTTTATAAGCCCTACATGCCTTAGATGTAGTAAGGTATACAACTAAACTTAATAAATAGAGATTCATATACATACCTACATACGTAGATATAAATATTTTATTCAATTGCTCCTTTCGCGTAACTCCACTTAAATTTAATTAAACAAATTAAACTCATGAGTCCTCCAAGCGCAAATTGCTTATCATTTCGTATATATCTTTAGCACAATTGCCATTAGGCAAACCCGCGCTACCGTCATAAAATGAAAAACCCCAAACTGCCACACAAATTAAGGACATTCACTGTGTGTCCACCAACCATGAACAGGAGAGAGTGTTCAAAAAAATAATACAAAAAAAAACGAATATATATAAAAATTGTTTTAATAAAAATACCAAGATAGCTATACATTTTTTTATACACACAAAGGGGATACAAAAAAATTAAAAAAAATTATGAGGGGTATAAATGCAAAAAAGGGTTGGTTAATTGCAAGGAAGGAAATATAAAAATAAAATACTTTTAATGAGGACAGTAAAGGATTTCATTTCATTCTGTTTTATTTTTTTTTATTTTCGGGTGGAACTATATGGAAAAAATAAAAAGAAACGAAATAAAGTCATTATAGAGATGGGAAGTATATTTTTTGTGATATGGAACGATTCATTGCAACATCGTTGCAAGACTTAATTATCATACAATCTTTTTTCAACATCTTTTTTTTTGAATATTGAAATGGCTATACACAAAAATTGAGTTATATGGGCTACTTCAGTGCAGGTACAAAAAATATTCTTTACAAAAACCCTTGCGGTGGGACTTGCCCTAAAAATGCTACGTGATGGCCTATTTAAATAATTTATTTAGGTTATCTATACCAATATAATTTGTATGAACTCAACTTCTTCCCATCAAATATTTTGTCGAGTTACTTTTATTTAATTCTTTAAGTGTACTTTATTTGATTTAATAAAGATCATTAGTTTTGACCTCGACATTTGTTGATTGCACTTGAATTATTTTAACCCTGGAAGAGTCTGAAGCTTAAAATTCTCTCTAATTTCTTGTGAAATTCGATGCTTGAAAAGTTCTTCAAATTTTAAATGCACTTTATAACATTTTCATCCTGATTGAGAGGTTAATTGTAAACTGACACAAATTACCTGATGTCTCTGAAATTCTCCCCAATTTCATTTTCAGCTCAGTTACTCTAATATACATGAGTACCTTAACAGCACCACCACCAATCCTTCTCGAATAAATCATTTAAACTGAAGTACCTTTATCTACACTCTTAACACGCATCTAAAATCCATCAAGATGAGGCACGCAGGGTGTATTTTCCAAATAAATAGATATCTAGATAGATATTCGCCGCACTGAAAACAATTTCAATTACATTTTCCATTATCTAATATTTATACAGTACCTAGTCGTTGTGAGCCCAAAATATATTGAGCGAAGATAGAATCTAAGTGCACCCATAAAACACACCATATCCACTCAAATGTATTATAGAGGTATGTCTCCCTTCACTTAGATGGATTGATAGATATTATGGATATAGAGTCAGTAATGTAATATAATGTCCTTGTCTATAATGTATTTCTATGAAATACCAAATCCCAAATACTATTTCATTCTCCAATATTTAAAAGCAGACGTAAATTATCAAGATGGTTTCTTCAAACCAAAGATGAAAATGGTAGAAACAAAAAGGATTACAAATTTGTTTTAACTTTGTTGAGGCTTAATTGGTAGGTATGTCAATGATGACTTAATTATTTTAACTGTATCACTAAAAATGAAAGTTAGAGGGTTGACATGGAAGATATAAATTATTAGTTATGTAATGTAATTACAACAATAATAACCTACATATTTAACGTGGAATGGTGTGAAAAAAAATAATGTATAATTTAATCCTTAAAAAATAACTTTTTAAATATAAAATTCTTAAAAATTCTTTCGCCTGGGAACAAGTCAGGGGAATGACATTTTGGGTACATTTAGGAGATAGCGGGTATGATAATCTTTTTAATTTTTTTTTTAAGAGCAAAAGCCCGTTTGTTTTAAGCCATCCAACTAGCAAACTTACAACATAATATTTATTTCGGTTCAAAAATGAAGGAGACTGAATTTTAGTATTTTTAATTACTGACCCATATAGAAGGTACCTAAAAAGTATATATTTTTATTGAAAGTTGAGAAAGAGAAATTTTGTACATTTTTTTTTTAACAATTTTTTCGTTAAAAATTTAATTTTTTACCAATTTTCAATGAAAACAAAAAACATAGTTTTGTTCATTTACAAATTCTGCGTCGTTTGGTATATTTTACAAAAATTTTTGAGCATCCTGCAGTAAAAAAGAATTTGTATTCAAAGAAAAATCGTGAAAACATATAAACCTCTATTAATAAGTAAAAATATACGACTTGAAAAATGCATCAACTCACGCTGAATTTCATTTAATGCAGGACTGTATAGTTTTTGTACATATTTTACCATAACATTTGTATTTTTTTACACAAAACTTGAAAAAATAAAAATTTTCACCACTTTTTCCCCGTATTTACCCTTAGAATGGAATTTTAAACATAAAGTAAAAAATCAAAAAAAAAGTTTTGCTCACACTTAATTTTGAATTGTTTTTTATAATATTTTATTTTGTTATATACAGACGTTTCTGAAATAAGACGCTCGATATAGTGAAGTAATAAAAACCAAGCCTGTTCACTCTTTCGAGATTGTTCATTTTTGTCGAGCGGGAGCTTTTAAAGGCTTTCTAATGGTAGATTTGATCCAAAATGCACATTTTTTTTCGATGTGAATGTTTTTAGATTTATTTAAGTTTTTAACAAAGCTTTATCAAAGGTTTAGGAAGAAAACAGAGACAATTCCCCAGTGTTCTCAAGCAATCTTTAATACTTGCCAGACATTTTTGTACAAAATACTTTTTTTTATAAAAGTTTGTGTGTTTACTCTTTTGGATAGCTCACTATTTTGAAATTCCCTAAATCAAGCGTCTACTGTAATTCCATAAAGAACCATGAACAAATAATATTACGTGTCCAAAAATTTAAAAAAAATTTAAAATAATGGTACCTTCATTTCAGAAAGTTAAAAAATATGATGCAAAATTTACAAAAACAATTTTTATAGAGCACATATTTTTCAAATTTAAAAAAAAACGTTGAAGAAGAGAAAAAGTAAAATGAGTTTTTCCAGTTTTTTCAAAAAAAAAATTGAAAAGTACGTTGAATGCATAAACATAAGTAAAAATACATTTTTCAAGCAGTGCATTAAAGTTGGTAAAAATTTTAGTAAACGTTGAAGAAACTAAACAATTTTTTGTTGTGTAATTTTTTCCGTTTAAATTTAATAGTCAATGGATCTTTATACAAAAAATTATTTATTTTAGTTTTACATCGTTTTAAATATTTTGCAATATTGTCTTTTACTAGTCTAGTAACTACAATAGTCGGAAAAGGTATTTTGACAAAAAAAATGTTCGCAATTTTCCTTATTTTTGTTTGTATTTATAAAAAAAATCTGAACAAATATATTATAATGGTATTAAGATGAGCTTCCAAAAGAACATACAAAAATAAGAGGCAAATTAGGGCAAAAAAACTTCCAGCTTAATGATTAGGAATTCTAATCTTGTTGGATATAGTTTACAGTGGACTTTCGTTCAGAAATGCATGTAAGTTGAACTGAACTTAATACAAATTGCGTATGACAAAGCCCTCACACCTCATTATGTCACTGATGAGTTCAAGTGAGTAAGCCGAACGAAACGCCAATTTGTAGGACTAAAGGAAGGCCATAAAAAGCTATTTTGAATCAAAAATTAGATTCATAACCATATTTTTGAAAATAAAAATTTAATTTCAAAACCGTAGGGAAAAAAGTAATTTGACAAAATTAAAAAGGCTGGCAATCATCGGTTAACTTTTTAGTACATGCAGCGAGGATTGTCTTTTAGTATGCTTTACTGCCTGAACAGAATGCAAGACGGAGCTGGAATAGATGTCAAAAATGCTGATTCATAACCATATTTTTGAAAATAAAAATTTAATTTCAAAACCGTAGGGAAAAAAGTAATTTGACAAAATTAAAAAGGCTGGCAATCATCGGTTAACTTTTTAGTACATGCAGCGAGGATTGTCTTTTTGTATGCTTTACTGCCTGAACAGAATGCAAGACGGAGCTGGAATAGATGTCAAAAATGCTGCAGCCGGAGCTGCAAGAGTTGAACAATTTTTAACTTTTACTGCAGCATTTTTGACATCTATTCCAGCTGCGTCCTGCATTCTGTTCAGGCAGTTAAGATGCAGAATTCAAATCCGTCACCCGTATGTGGCTATCAGCTCGGGTTTTCAAGAAATTGCCTTTCGAAAATGACCAAATTTCGTTGTTTTTTAGACCTTGTAACATCTAGAAATATTTTTCTAAAAAATTTGCGAAACTATCTCAAAGCACTTATCTTCTCCTTCAAATATCTGTTTTAATGTTTTCAATATCACACTTACTTTCTGAAAAATTCTTAGCTAAATATTAGTCGATGTTTCTTAATGTTAGATAAACCGTATGATAAAATATGCCAAGCGCATACATTTCAATAAAGGATTGGTCACAGAGGAAAGAAGATATTGGAAAGATATAGACTAATATTCGAAGGAGAAGATTCGTGCTTACAGAAAGTTTCGCAAATTTTTTTGAAAAATAATTATTTCTTGATGTTACAAGGTCGCAAAAATAGCAAGCGGGGATTTCCGAGCTGATAGCCACAAAAGAATTACGGATCTGAATTCTGCATCCAAAAGCATAATAAAAAAAAAATCCTCACTGCCTGTACTAAATAGTTAACCTATAATTAATTACGAGCCTTTTTAATTTTGTCAAAGCACTTTTTTCCCCATACGTTTTTGAACACACAATTTTTATTTTCAAAACTATAATTATGAATCAAACTATGGTATGTTTTCTTGAAGCTTATTTTGATAACATTATATTATATTTTTTTTCAGATTGTTTCTATCAATAAAAGAAAGATATAAAGAAAAATGCGAAATTTTTCTTTATACATATCAGGACTCCCGGATCTGACGCAAGGTCTCCCTCCTATTAAACTACAAAGTTACTGGACTACACGTGCCTTGCTGGACATTTTTTGAATTTACTCAAGAATCAATAATGAACTATGGGGTAATTTTAAATATAACGGTACATTTTTAAAACTTTCAAATCATACATAAATGTTTTTGTAGATTACAAATCAATTACAATTTTATTTATATATTATATTAGCAATAAGCTTGTCAAATTTCTATATAAATTAAGAAAAATATTATTTTTATAATTTTAGGAAAATGTTTTTTGCTAAAATGGTGTTATTAACGGTACTTAATCCAACGAAATGCTATATTTATTTAATAATCTTATTTAACGTCATTTGAAACTTTCAGAAGTTAATACCACTCACCATTTGGAAAATTTTTAATTAAATCCTTATAAAAGCGTGGTACAAAATATTTTATATTTAACGAAAAAGCAAAAAAACATAAAAAAAAAATAAACGACGGTACATTTCCCAAGCTTCAAAAATATTTCAAATGATGAATTTATTTTGACAAATTTGAATTGAATGCTGAAAAAGGAAAAATGTTGTCAATTTTATATAATTTTTATCATTGAAATTGAATAGTTAACGGTACCTACTTTATAAAACTTAAATATAATTTTATTTTGCTTCTTTTGGGGTATTTTTCAGGTTTCTGATAGGTAAGTTTCAGTGGGTATATTTTTTGTATTCAAAGAAAACCATAAAAAAAAACATTGGACAGACTTTTGAAATATTGTACCTCTGGTGTTGAAGTGAAAGTCTTGCACTATTTTTTTCAAGAACGATATTAAAGAAGACACATGACAGGGCGTTTGCCTCTTATCGAACACTTTTTTGACATCAAATATATAGGTGAGGTCTGAGATCTTCAGCGTATATTCTCCATCGTCATCCTGCACAAGCGGACAAGCTTGGGAAGGATGCCAAAACTAGACATTGCTCTACATAGCTCATCTCTATAGATGCTGTCATACGCGATGCAATGAAATTGGTGGCGGGTGTCGATAGAAACTCCTGGTTTTTTTTTCCAAGATCTGTAGTAGTGCGAATTTTTGATCGATGGTGGTCTTTCTTGAAAATCGGGCAAATATTGCTGCAGTCCCATTAATCGGGCATGCTTTCTCTGGCCATATTTTGCTGTTTAAGCTATTGCGCCAGTTTCAGATTAGTCTTAGCACTTCGAATTACACTCACAGCACACTAAAATTTGTACTCTCTACTCAAACATCGCAAATCGCTCTTTGCAATCTACCTCCACTTTTCGCACTCCGAACTCCCCAATACCGATCTACAAATCGGCACTTCATACTCCAGATAACTGTGAGCAATTCGCAAACACTTCCACATTTTCAATAAAACCTGCAGAATCGCAAATTAAAGTTTTCGAATCAGAAAGGTTTTAATTTATTGAATTTATTTAAATAAAAACTAAGAAGCTTTAACAAAATAACTTAATAGGTGCTTTCTTACTCTTTACCTACACTTTGGTATCACCAAAACAGTAGGTACCTAAGCTATGTAACTCATTTTCAACAAATTGTTATTTGTACTCACAATAGTAAAACGTAGGCATATATCCTTTGATTTTTGGTACCTGTAACCTCTTCCTAAAACCTAAACGGAAGTTTGCTTCAACTGACTAAAATACCATGAAAAAACATCATTACCTAATATTGATTAATGATCTCATATCTATTCTTTACACTTGTCATTTAATCCTAATTCACATCCTTTTAACAAAATGCATTTCTTGTCATTCCAATTGTTTGTTTTTCTTAACACCTTTTGCCTCCTGCTAAACCTTAAAAAAAAAAAGGAAATCCTGACAAATTGCTTCACAAAAGTCTACATCAATTTGAAACAAATTCAATAAACAAAATTTCTATGATATCCTTTTTCTAAATAGCCATGTAATCCTGTTTTACTACCTTCATATTTATTTTCTATTGAATAAGATTGTGTAAAATGTAGGCTCACTTTCATTAACAAACAATTTTCTTCCGTTTATTTGTCAAAAAAAAAATCAACAACAAAAATCAAGAGAAACATCTTTAATTCCTTATTTGTCGGCAATAACAAAACAGAATGAAAAAAAGACAAAATAGAATAAAAGAGATACAAATAAGAAAAAAAAACAAAATCAACAAACAAAAATCCAATTGCAGATGTTTTCCCCCCGGAAGGAGACAAATAAAAATGAATAATGCAATGCAACTCTCTATGACTTGTTTGCAGAGCCCTTTCACACACCCAAACAAACCAAATTCATACCTCATCGTCTTTACACTAGCTATCTAACTTACCTACCAAGAATACCATACAAAAAGGACATTTGACAATTTTCCACATATTCCCATAAATGCCCCCGGTGTCGGTCCCAGTAGCAGCAGCAAAAGCAAAAAAAAACAATTGTTAGCCAAAAATTGGATAACAATGCTCTATGTGTCCGGAAAGAAGAAGAAGAAAAAAGGACGAAGATCCTTAACCAAATCAAACCGCACACATCTGGTCGAAAATGACAAAAAAAAAGGGAGAGTCGAGTTATCACCCAGGACTATCTTAAAATTGCACAAAAGATGCATAAGACGCGGTGGAAACATAAAAGGAAGCCAAACCATAGGTAGAAAATACCCAACTACTGCCATGCAATACGACAGGCCGGAAGGACGGTGCAATAAAATCTCACTTTACCTTATTGTCATCCTTGGTCAGTCGTCGTCTTCGTCCTCCTGCAGGATACATTGTAATTGTTCACCGCATTTATCACATTTCACAAGTCTGAGGGTAATATTTGTGTTGGATTCCTTTGACTCGTTACTCCTTGTTCTTTAACTTCCTCTTGCTCGACGATATCAATTTTGTGCGGGATATTCCCAACTATATCCTCACCTCGGGGCTAAGGTGTATGAATTTATTGTTCCGCATTCCCGTTGATTAATTGTTTCCGATCTGTTTGCTCTGTTATTTTTCTTCGTATTTGAGTGTGAGTGTGTGGGTCCGTTCCAAATTGAAATACTGTTCGTCCTGACACAATGTCCGATCGGAAGTCGATGGTAAAAATGCAAAATGCAAGGATAAGGTGGAATAAAAAATTCACACAAAAAAAGAAAAAAAGGACAAAACGGAACCAATGCCCGATGGGAATATAAGAATGCAAACCAAACCAGCAGGAGGATTCTTCATTCAGAACTCACTTGCTCTTTCAATTGGGAAAAATGGTAAAAATGGGAAATCAGAAAGGAATTGAAAATTGCAGCAAAACAAAAAGCCAAGAAGGACAAAAACCAGGACATTGCAAGCAGAGGTGGGTCGCCGAGGGGAACTTCGTCGTCGTCGGGATGAGTTGAGCATCATGAGCATGCAAAGGAAAAAATCAATCAGTCACTTGCTTTAAAAAGAACGCAAACAAATGACATCTGCAATTCACCATATATCCGATCCATTTCGATTCGATTCGAATGAAAAATAAAAAAGGACATGGAGAAGGACATGGAACAAGAAGTACAAGGACTACGACATATCTATACACACTCAATTGGAATTGAATAGCTCTTTTGCTTGAACACAAAAATGTGTGTCAGTGTGAGGCATTGATGGTGGCTCTGATGATGGAGCAACAAATATAAATATCTATTTACGTGCATGTGTACAATTGTACATACATATGTATGTGGGTGAAGAATAATAAAAAGGAATCCTTCAAGCTAGCAGACTCCCTGCCTGCTACAGAAATGTTTCCCATAGTAAGGAGACTTCGAAGAGACATTTTCAATTTGACTTTTCAATTAATGATGATCGCTTCTATATGTATGTGTATGTCTGGTATTATGCCCAGACTCAGGCATACAATCATTAAGCGACGACGTAGCTGGAAAAGGACGACCCTAATGAGTATTGAAATGTTTTCAATTGAGAATAGGTTGCTTCTTCTTTGTCTACGAGTATCCTTGCCTATACAACCTTCGGTCTTCGTTGATTGATTGGCGGATATCCTTTTTTAAGTTGTATGCAATTTACTTGGATTTCTGCAAATGGTCCAGGTGATTTGTGATTTTGGGGTATGATATGGTTAATTACGAGTAATTTGGATTCAATAGGTATTTCTATTTTAGATACCTATTTGTTTTCCAATCAATTGTGTGTTTCCTTTTTAACTATTAAGAGAGACTAGTATTTAGCAGACGATACCATGATGCATTGTGGGAAATTAATTTGCAGGTTAGATGTTCCTTTTTAATTCACCTATAATATAAAGCCTTAGGTTTTTTGGGGAGACAAATTTTATTCTATTCTTTTAAGCACCCCCCCCCCTCCCCTTCGGCTGACTACACTTTTTTTTTTTTTTTATTAAACTGAGTTTGAAAATTGAATGGACCTTTCGGTGCAGGGAATTAACTTCACGGGAACTACCTTCACATGGGAATTAACTTCACCACTAGTGGGAATTAATTTCACTTTTTTGAAGTGACCGTAATGCTTCCTGCTAGCAGTGTATTTATGCACTGTATTTATGCTAGCAGCAAGCATTACGGCGAATAAACAGTGAGGTATGTATGCAACCCCCCTGCTTGGGCCCATTATAGGATTTGGGGTAGGTGCGAGGCTGGGTGTATGCAAGTTTCTTTTGCATTTAAAGAATCGGGATTTAAGGAAACACAATTTTACATTTTTGTAATTTCTATCATATCATAGGTGGGAAATAACTTCACACAATTTTGGGATGAAATTATTTCCCACCTTAAGGGGGAAATTACTTCACAAAAAAAAGGTGAAATTAATTCCCACTAGAGGTGAAGTAAATTCCCATGTGAAGATAGTTCCCGTGAAGTTAATTCCCTGCACCGGACCTTTCATTCTCTTTTGATTTCTGTAAGGTGTCCCACCCAGGCGCGGATACAAGGGGGGGGGGCAATGGGTGCAATTGCCCCCCCCTGGGCAAGAACGAACGAAGCATAAGATATGACTTTAATCAAATTTAATAAAAAAAAAGGGTATTTCGTTATACGCTTATAAAAAATTTTCTTGGCAGCGCAGCGTTGCAGCAATGAGTGGTTGTTCGTTGGCCGCTGGCTGACCAGGTTAAGTTAAGAAAAGTTCCGCTATGCGCAAATAGCGCCTTCAAATCGACTGAGTGGAAAGCTTATAACTTCGGCTTTTGATCTCGATCTTAAAATTAAGGTCTTTAATTAAAAGATCAATATCAGGCTACATTACTGTATAACATTTTGTGAAAAAAATTCAATTTATTTCATACTAGGGAGCAGGTTGAATCCCAAATCGATTTCACTTTCACTTTTCAATATGCTTTGAACGAAAAATTTCACAATTTGGAAAATAGTGTTTTAAAAAGGTATTGGTTTACCTCCAACCCTACTCTACAAATTAGTAAGTGTTTTATTTTACTTAAATGTAACGGGAGAGGCGACAGGGGCACTCATCTAATTTTTCAACCTTGAAGTTGATTTTAATTTAAAAAAAATTTAATCTTTAAAATACGTCGATTTACGAGTAATTACCTTCAAAAATGTATAGTTTTGCTTCAAATACTCGGATCTACAGGATAAAGATACCTCATTAAAGTTAAATTAATGAACTACATTTATGTATAAAAGTTATTGAGAAATATCAACAAATTTCATACTAAATAGGTGATAGATTTCTTTTTGTGATAAATATTAAAATGTATGTTTCCATTGAGGGAGTACTTTCACTAGAAAACTCTCGAGAGCGACTCTCGGATATCTGTCTTCCCCTCTGGCGAGCTTATTTCATGACTGTGTCTGTGTCCACTTTCGAGTTTTACTCTCGAGAACTTCTTCAGAGCTGCTCACCGCCTTTTTACTCTGAAATGGATACGCATACGCACCTTAAGAGTATGCACATGTGTTTCGAATTCGGCGCTGTACGCAGCGATACGTGCAGACGTGCTGCACATCTGTTTTAGCCATACGATACGTTTTTGGTGCGAGAATTTTGTCACTTTTATGGATGTATTTTGGGAACTTTCGTGTTCCATATTATTAATTTAAACTACCGAAGAGTGCGAATCCAACGAAGAAGATTGGAGAGAAACCAGGAAACGACTACAGCACTCACTGCCGAAGAGAAGTTGGATGGAACTTTTATGTCTAAGAAAAGGATAGTTGTTTCGTCAATTCGACTGTCAAATGATTGCCATTTTTCGACGCAAATAATGCTATTGTATCTAACTACATGAGTCTGGCAACTCTGTAGTCGATGCTTTGAGCTTATATAAAACATTTATATTAAAACTTAACGAGTGCTAAGTATATTGTTAATGAAATGCAGTGATGAAAATTGACTTTTGTCGTTTGTACTGAAAACTGAAAAAAAATTGTACTGAAAAAGACCAAATAGTACTGAACTTTTTTTTTAAATTATAAAACAACGCAAACAATTAAAATAAATATTTTATTAAAAAAAATAAGAAAAAAAAAACATTTTTCACAAGGCCAATTTCAGCCCTGAACTCAAAAATAGAAGCATTTATAAATTTTTTTAAGTATTGGCAGTCAGCTAGAGCTCGATATTCTTTATTAATGAGTTCAATGTTTTTTTGTTCGCCAGGAAAAAATCTTAGCTCAAATTGAAATATTGAACTTACTTGGCCATCTAAAATTAAAGTTTGTGAAAAATGTTGCAACGAATTCAAAAAGATTTCTTCAAAATTATATCTTTTTTCACATCTTCGAGGAAAGCTATATAGAACATACGTGCATGACTTTTAAAGCTATAAATTTCGCTTCCAATTTAATTTTTAGAAGTGGAAAAAATTTCACTTTCGGTCCCGCAATAGATTTCCTCGACGAGAAGGTGGTTTTCTAGTAAGTTTATTGATAGTATGGGTCTTTCATTTAAGGCTTCCTTACGCAAAAAATGTCTACATAATTGTTTAAAAATAAATTCCATTCTTGGAACTAAAATATGAACCCAAAACTGTTCTGACTGCATCTCGACGTTAACATCGTTAATTATTTTAAAGACATAAGATACAAATATGAAATATAATTTAACAGCCCTATTCATAAACGCATCATAACAAGTGTATAGCGCTATCCACTCGTTATAATGCCTCTGAACGCGAAAACTTTATTCATAAAACTTATACAACGTAACATAGGCTCATAATAAGCTAAACGCGTTTGGAGGTTGAATAGTGGCAATATAAGGATATATAAGTATCGAAATGTCACTAATATACTCACAATAGTGAAATATTCAGATATGTATACCTATACACACATGCATAACCTATTCTATTCCGATACAAACGATACGGTTCATCTCGGTTTCGATCTATAATTTTAGTTCAACTAAAATACAGATATTGTCAAATTTATGCAATGGTTTTGTTTGCACAAAATCTTTTTTATCAACGTCCTTTAATTTTCTTGCAAATGCATTTGATGTTTATGAACACGTTTTCCGGCTTCTGAATATTTTTGTTTCCAACTCGATTTTTGACTGCAGAATTGCACCACACATGATGTTTTCGAACATGTGACTTTAGCAAACGGCAATATTGAACACAATGCTTATGCAGTAAAACTTGAATTTGCCTTTTCTAACAGCAGACTTTTGCAGTTTGCGTTTGAGAACATTCGGCAAAATGCATTTTTGACGCTGATAACGTTCTCAAAAACGGTGTTTTACAAGCACGGTTAGGTTAGGTTGCCAGCTAAAGAAGAGGCTGGAAATTTCGCTCGAGCTCGAACGTTATGTGCCTGAATAGGAACATACCACTGTACCATTATGTTTTCCGAACATAATTGTAGAGTTACGTAGATCCAGAGGGAACTCAAAAACGCTGTAAGGACACCATCCTATAGCTACAAACCGCAAAAATTCATTTCACAAAGTTCAGAGTACCCTCTGTTCGAGAACTGTGGCAGTTATGAAAGACCTTATTTGCTTTCTTCAAATTTCGAACTCATCAACTCACATTGCTTTGTGTGACCAGGCGTGTAGAGCGGTATGAAGTGTACTCAAATTTTCTGTAAACCTCATCAAGATTTTGGAAACTCACGAAAATTGCCCCCCCCTGAACGAAATCCTGGATCCGCGCCTGGTCCCACCTCACAAGAATCGCACCTACAGCTCAATTTTTGTTAATAACTTATTTATGTTAACAAATTTACATTCAACAACTTGAATATAGGATTTATGAAACCCAGTTTTACATTAAAATTAAGTTAAAGGGCAAACTACTCTACTAGTGCCATCACTCTAAGTTCAATTCTAAACAAATCTTTAGAACTATTCAACAAAGCAATTTGTTTACCTAGTATTGGCTATTAAATCGCATTTCCAACCCCAATTTTTGAAAAAGTTTAGTGACATTTACTACTAGGGGCGTTGAATCCAATTTCGTTGCCTTTTTCTGCTTATTTTAAATATAGACTTACATAGGCATTAAGGTCAGCATTATGGTACGATATTACAAAACTCAAAATAACGCCTCGTTACAGTCACGAATATGATAAAATGTTCATAATATTTACGAGTATGACTGAATATCTTTAAATATGTGCTTGAATGTACATCAGGGTGGTCCTATTCCTGTAAAGGTCATTGTTTAATTTAAGTTAGTGCGCCTTAATGTCTTCCAAATAAATTAGGAAAAAATCCTGTAAAATTTTAGCTCATTGTTTTACCGTTGACCCGGCCCCCAAGATGAAAGAAGTTATATTTAGATTAAGATTTTTTGTATCGTGGTACTGAGACATTGTAAATAAAACGAACGGACTTACCGCGATAATTAGATGAAATCAAAACTATTTTGATTATTTTCCCGACGTTTCGACCAGATTTCACTAGTCGTGATCACGGGTTGACTAATGGCTTGTGGGTGGTTGTTTTTTTTTTGTTTTATAAAGAATTACACTTTACCACACACAATTCACTTTCACTCACACCATGGACTGGACATAATATACAGGGCGTCCCGGACCTGAGTGGAAGTATTTAAAGGTGTGGTTCTTGGGATTATTCTAAGAAAAAATTGTAAAGTGCCACCCAGGGTGCCTGTCTTGCTTACAGGCAGGTTCGGTATTGACCTAGAGGAGCTGCAGCTGGAATAGCTGTCAAAAATTGTCGTACGTGATTTTTTTTTATGCGCCCACAATGCAGCTGTACAGTTTTCTGACATTTTAATATTGAAAATCAAAATGAAAACAAAAATAAAAATAAAAATTAATAATGATGAAAAAGAAGCTAAAATTGCTTTACATCCTTATGAGAAATTGAAAAGAGTTTAAAAATCACTTTAACCCACTTAACTCCGTTTTGCTCGCAATTTTGAAACTTTGAAAGCTGCAAGCAAAAGTTTGAAAAATTTGCGAAAAACTCGATGTTGAATTTAAGCGTCCTCGAGTAGTGGCAAGACAGACTTATAGATCAAATCAACCATCTGAAAATATGGAAGAATTTTTTAGATCATCTATATTTATCCCATACTTAGGGCCAGTTGTACAAATATTTAACTCGTGGTTCAGCAATTTTAATTCACTGACTTCGAAGATTGGACTGATGTTCAGCGATGGTTCAGGTATTAAATTGCCTACTATAACATACTGGAACCTTGAACCATCGTTGAACCTCAGTTATTCCGCCAAAATCAGCCAAAAAAAATATATGAACCACGTTTGTACAACGGGTCCTTAGATTCTATTATTTCTTCATTAAAAAATCGATTTTCTACAACAAACAAAAAAGCATTTTTGCTTATGCAGCTTCACCCGGAAAATATGAGAAAATTAGACAAATCAGCATTTATAGCGATAGCAGAAAATATACAGAACCTCTACGGAGGTCTTCTACATAATTGTATTGCCGAGGCTACCACATGGTTTGAGACGATGAAGACAAATGAAGCAAATAATGCGGTTATAATTGAATCTGTTGTTGAATACGCAGATCTAATTGCTGAAGCCACACCGTTTTACCCAGCTGTATATCACGCAATCAAAATTTAGCACATTAAGACGTGTTAAGACGTGGAATCGCTCAACTATGGGAGACGCAAAACTAAGCGGCCTTTGTATGCTCAGTATTCACAGGAAAATTGTAGAGGAGGACACTGAATTTATTGACAAAGTGATTAACAAATTTTGGACAGGAACCTAGATGCCTTCAGTTTCTATTTAAATAAAATTTATAAAGAAAAAAAAAACCTATGTATTTTCTTTCCTTCATGCCAGGGGGTGCAAGTGGCCCCCTTGCAATGAAATTAAATGAAATGAAATGAAATTAAATTAAATGAAATTAAATGTAATGAAATGTAATTAAATAAAATAAAATTAAAAGAATTTAAATGAAGAGAAATGGAATGAGATGTCGTAATGGAGTTTCAAACTGTATTTCTCAGTCAGCCTCAAGCAGTTTTTTTTTACCATTTCACCATTTTTAAAATAAATATTATTTTAAACTATATTCTACCCAACAAAAATTGTCAGTACAGGGATGATAGGACATTTGCCTCTCAGTCTGGTTGTATTGGCTTGAATATATCTGTCTCAAGTTAAAGCTCTCACAGGATTTCCATACTTTGAATTATAAATTGCCACAAACCAAAGAACAATGTGCATATGGTTACCATATGGTAACCATTTCAAACATATTAAAAAAAGATCCATTTATCTTTTTTTACCACACCACAACTTTTCAAATGAATTTTATCGCGCAGCGCTATGTGAATGTTTCAAAACTTAGCGCAAAAAAACTTTTTTCTTCTTAAAGACTAAAATCGTACAAATTTTAGCTGCATTTTATAGGTTTATTCAGATATACAAACAAGTAATAAGGGGACAATCAAAACGACAACACTTTTAGCCCTCACCCTTATAAAGTTCTTTCATAAAAACCACTGAAAAAGCTTTGTTGTATTGTTGGGACTTGGCAAAGGCAACTCTGTTGGAATGTGAATTTTTTGTTTTATTTCACACAGCGAAGGCATAAGCGAAAGCGAGTATACGATCAGAATGCTTTTGGCGTTGAAAGACGACGCTCATGTTGGACCGTACGAAATGTTTCAAAGAATTACAACAACAATTCCTGTTTGTTAATTCAGTGTTTTAGTATCTTTTTCAGTGGCAGATTTGTTATTTCAATGTTTTGATTTTATACACAGGCACCACTTTTTTGAAAAAAGCTCGCCCATAAGCCCTGTACTGACAAGTTTTGCTGGACAGACTATAGCTCCCTAGGTACACTTTAAAAATAAGTAAAATATTGACTTTATTTATTTTCTCATAGGTATTAACCAAATCTAAAAAATCAAATTAAAATGAAAAATGTTTTTTCACAAAGAATAATTTTTGTGCAACATCTTTAATTTGAGTCTATTTTGTCTCCAAGATTTTCCGAATTGGGCTCTCATTCCTCTTAAAATATATGGAAAGATCGACGGAACTTAAGAATTGAAGGTGTGTGTGTGTATTTGTCTTTGTTAAGCATTGTCTATTGTCTAATCTTGAAAAATTTAAAATTGCGATATTACCTACATCGAGTGCACATTCATTAAAAAGTTTTATTCTCCCCGTTACAAAAATCCAACAAAGTATTCCTACCGTTCTTTTTTTTCATTTATCTCATAAAGTATAGAGGGGTCCCAAAATCAATCAGCGAATTTCCTCAGCACGTCAGCTAGAAAGCAAAAAGCACATCAAACTTTAAAATTTAAACAATATTTTATTTGAAAACTTCTAATTTGGAGACCTACTCGTACTAAAAATTTCAAGTTTTCAAGATTCGTTGCTGACAAAAATAGTTGGCAGATATGCTAATCTGCTCAATAAAGCTATCTTAAAATTTAAAAATTTTTTTTATTAGTTTATCTAAAATGCGTATAGAACTGTAAATTTTGGAGCCTTTTACTGCACATTTCCAGTTAGTTTCATTTCTGAGAAAAAAGCTGTCATCTTAACTTCACTATGAAGTAAGTTGTATAGACACAGTTACAACCACTATTTAATGAACTTCAAAATCCAGATAAGAAATGCGAAAAAAATGCAAAACAAGATTGTTATCTCAATTTCACAAACCAACAAATTTTTTGTGAAAGGTGTTAGAATGTGGATAAATCAGGCATAATGAGGTCTGAAATCGAACACAAAAATATTCATAAACATCTATCGAACATGAATGAATAGGTACCTTCTTCAGAATGCAAAATCTATAATTATTAAAATTAATGTGGAATTAGGTTGTTTTCCCTCTAACCCGACAAAAGGTATAAGTTTATCTTTAGAAAAACATGGTTTGTATGTTGGCTTCCAAGCTTTTTATCCCTAAATAAATTACCAAAAACATCGAAACAAATAAAATTGTAGTGTACATCCTTGCTCCGACGAGATACCTACATCTTTTTGAGGAAAAATTTATTTATCGAATTTTCTTAATCCATTAAATTTTTTTTTAAGTATTTATGCATTCTCCGAAAATTCAAATAATATTAAACAAAATAAAAAAAAAAAAAACAGAAAAAGGAAAAGGAAAATAAACCCAAAGAAGTCCTGCATTCTACAAGGCTAGAGAGCTTTTAACCTTGTGTAAAAATTCCGAAAAACTTTGTTGCAATACAACCCGCAATAACTGTCTGTCTGTCTGTCTGCCTGTTTGTGCATGTCTACTTTGGCATCACTAACAACAATTCTGTGTGATAATAGTATAAATTGTTTCCTTCACTTGCATCACAACACCAGCCCCCAGGTATATCTCTCACTGCTACTGCTATTGCAACAACTTTCACGATGCAGCCGCTATAGACGTCGCTCCGCATCGTTGTTTCAAATAAATCAATGTCTGGAAAATTTTTGAAAACAAAAAACGAATCCAAAGTCTGGCCGGGATAGGTTGTTGTTGTGTATAAATACACAAAACAGCACCGGAACTTTTAATGGAGTTTTTATGTTAACACCTCGCTCCTTATCTCCGCCTAGGATCACAACAAGGAATGTTGAAACAAAAACTTTATCCCCAACAGACCATCCTTCCGAATAAAAAACGAGGTGCGTATACACATTTACATCACGTTAAGTTTTAGCAGATGAAGAAAATTGCATCCAGAAGCTGGAAATCTATATCTCAGGACCATCACATCAACCCCTTCCCCACACGCTCCATTCAACCAACCGACTTCTGATGCAACAATACCTTTTACCTTTCTCGCACCGAGGTAATTATCGAATCCCATTTGGGTGGGCTTTTTCCTACCGCTTCTGGGAAAGAACATCGGCACCATCAGCAGCTTCGTATACCATTTTATGCGTATTCACTCCTCTTGTTGTGTTAGGGATATTTGGGAGCAAGCAGATGAATGACCGTCCGCAATAGGCCTATAAATGAGGCTAACAAGGCGGAGCACAAACCAACATCACAACAGAAAAAAAAAAATTAGAAATCGTTCCGGTAACCTGTCTTGCTGGGAAAAATAATTACAGCTCTCTATCTAATGGAAGCTCGTATACGTAGTTATACATAATATGCCATCGTGTGTACCTATATTGTGTAAGCCTACTGTAGATTGTGAGTCAGCTTGGTCGGTCCAACCAGCAGCGGCATCGGCATAGTGAAACCGAAAGATACATGGTGCTAAATGATGTAGTACGACGCTAAAAACACGAGCGAGAATGTTCCCGTGATCTGTCTTCGCATAAATCTTTTGATTCCAAGCCTAGGAAGTCCACGATGTGAAAAAGGCGGCTCGGGTGGGCTAGGCTACATCGTCAGTCGCTATACAGTTGCCATCCTCATCCCATTTGTTCTGGTTAAGTGATTTCTTGAATCGACCCAATGGCTGATAGGGGGAGGGTTGGGTTGGTTTGATATCGGCTATCGTTCGTGGCTCCTGATGCTTTTGTTAAGACTTATACTCATATGGTGGTCGTTGATGATGATGGTTGATGGAACGACCCCGCTGCCACCACCCACCGGTGCCATTCGTATCGTCTTTATCGTCCTTAAGTTTCTTCAGCATTTCAAGAAGTTGATCGATTGGGGTAATGTAGTATTCTTTGTCCCATTTTTTTTTTTGTTTTTCTTTTCTATTTTCAAAATGAATTAGTTGTTAAGTGGCGAGAGTATAGAGGTGTACATCGTCAAGATATTGGGGTGGTAAATCTCTTGGGATGTAAAAGACTTCTTCTTGATGCAGAATGGCATGGGGAACATAGCTGTATTAATTAGTGGAATAGAAAACGAGACATGTTGTGTTGTTGTTGTGTATACCAGTGTGTGCAACATGATTAGGAAGTGATTGGTGTTATACCCTCTGATGGACGCAAATGCTTTTAATTATTTATAGAACATTGAATGTTGTTCGAGTTGGCTTTAGGTACACACAAATGGATTTTGCAAGGTAAAACAGCAATCGATTTAGATTAATTAATCAAATTGAGTGCGAGTCCTTGTTATTTTGGTTGAATGGACACTTGCACACTATAAGAAAAGAAAAATTGGGTGATAAAGTGTGGATGGAACTTTTAACACTTCGTTTAAAGAAAAATACTAGAAATTCTTGGGAACATAACACAATATAAAATCGAAGAAAACTATTCAAAACTTAACTAACTTTAAGCTTTAAAAGAAGGTGTTGGAGTCGACAGAGATTACAGTGAGCATCTTATCGATAAGCTCTCCTCTGCGAATTAACCTGCCACAGACGCCAAAAACCAGTCGTCGCAATATCATCAAAGAGGCAGATGAAATCAGACAGGCTACCAATTACCACCCCCCCCCCCCCCCTTCCCAAAAAAAACTCGTGGTATGATGATGGATTGCGTAAAGCTAAAAAAGGCGACATAAGATGCACATGCGAATACGCTGGAGCGGAAAAAAAGAGTATCGAGAGAGGAACTTCGAGCAAAGAGCTGAGAAAAAGAACACTCTACGTAGAAAGAAGAGGGTGTTCGCGGCCTCAAGGAGATCGAAGAGTCTCGCGATCGAAGCAACACCCAGAAGTTTTATTAAAAAGTAAAGCTACTGGTTGTTGGCTTAAAACCCGGAAGCGGAACGCATGCTTTTCAAAACAACGTAAATGTTTTCAAGCAGAATTTCCAGCAGCTGCTAAATGGTCATCAGGTAGAGTGAGAAAAAAGGTGAGAAGCGGGGAGCTGTACGATATCCCGCAAACCAAAATCTCAAATAACGAAATCTCGCATTTTTTAAAAATCTCGAATAACGAAATCTCGCAAATTAAAAATCTTATTTTTCAAAATCTCGCAATTAAAAAATATTGCTTTAAGCAATCTCTTTGATCTCAAAAATCTCGCAAATTTCAACCAAAATCTTGCAATTTAAAATCTTGTAAATCAAAATCTTACAAGTTCAAACTTCACAACAATGAATCACACACGGTTTTTGCAAACAATAATTTTTTTGAGAATACACCCATTTTTTTTTCTTTTCTCGTGCGAGGTTAAAATTTGCGAGATTTTGATTAAAAAATGTATTTTTTGTAATGCAATTACATATGTAGTTTGCGATTTTGATTAAAAAAATGTATTTTTTGCAATGAAATTAAATTTTGCGAGGAGTTGGCTTGCGAGATTTTGAATTGCGGGATTTCGTTATTGCGAGATTATGAAAAATGAGATTTTTATTTTGCATATTTTTTTTTCTTTTCTCGTGCGAAATTAAAATCTGCAAGATTTTGATTTAAAAATTTATTTTTTGTAATGCATTTAAATTTTGCGAGGTATGGACTTGTGAGATTTTAGTTTGCGAGATTATGGAATGCAAAATTTTGATTTGCATGATCTCGTACCCAATCTCAAGAAGCGAACCCAACTGCAATGAATAAAGTCTCAGAACCACCACCCAGTACAAAGAGGCAGACTAAGCTATGAAGAAGCTGAAAAACAACAAGGCCTCCGGATTTAATTTTTGCCAGCGGAGCTCTTGAAGAACAGAGGGGATGGGTTGAAAGGATGCATGCATCAACTCTTTAACCTAGTTTGGTTGGAAGGAAGTATACCCGGTCTGTCAACTCCATATGTCCCATCTAAAAAAAAAAGGCGGTCCTCTTTTCTGCAAGAACTATCGAGGCTGTAATGAAGTGTTCAACGTTACATTCTTTTTTTACTTTCACAGCTGAACACAAAGGACAAATCCTTCATTGCAAAGTTAATATTCAGCGCCACCTATTATTCGGCGAGAATTGTATTTCATTAAAATACAATTCACATTCACCACAAACATGTGACTTCAAAGAAAGATCAACACAATAATTATTTTGTCATTCATCCTCAGTACAGTTCCCACTCAGTCTTTACCGAAAATATAACTAGTGAACCTGTTCGGATGGACAAAAGCCACCCTTTCGACCATACTCGACGTCAGACTGAATTTTAGTTAACCTGATCAGTTATACTCCGGCTACGGACGAGTCAGGTTGTTTCGGACAATTAAGATTTTGGTTTTCCACGGAGCTTCCCCCACCAGTGATAAGAATTTTAGGTAGGACTTACCCACCAGCGGTAAGGGGACTTTTTCGAAGACAAACGTCCTCATTGCCTCCAGAGGCTTAGTTCCTGCTGAATAGCTCCACCAAGGGCGTTGTACTTGCTGAACACTGCCACCACGGGCGTTGTACTTGCTGAATAGTGCCACCAAGGGCGTTGTACTTGCTTATTAGTGCCACCAAAGGGCGTTGTACTTGCTGAGTAGAGCCACCAAGGGCGTTGTACTTGCTAAATAGTGGCACCAAGGGCGTTGTACTTGCTGAATAGTGCCACCAAGGGTTTTGTACTTGTTGAATAGTGCCACCAAGAAAATTGTACTTGCTGAATAATGCCACCAAGGGCGTTGTCCTTGCTGAATAGTGCCACCAAGGGCGTTGTACTTGCTGACTACTGCCACCAAAGGGCATCGTACTTGCTGAATAGTGCCACGAAGAGCTTTGTACTTGCTGAATAGTGCCACTAAAAGCTTTGTACTTCCTGGATATTACCACCATGGGCTTTGTACTTGCTGAATAGTGCCACCAAGGGCGTGGTTCCTGCTGACTAGTGCCACAAGGGGCGCTGTACCTGCTGATTAGCCTTTATTACCTACAACCGTTTCAGACGCAGTCTCAAACACTAGAAGCTAGATTTTCGATACAAGAATACCCAGGATTTGAAAGCAGAACTACCAACATGATTGTACCACTCATAACCAGCGTAAACCAGCATACCAGCATATGGAGTCCACCATCAACCTAATAATACTTAGCTTATTATAATTTGTTACATATTTAAGAGAGTTGTTTCAATAAAGATTTTGTTATTAGGTTCTAAGACCTTTTCCTCTGAAGTTTCGTGTTTTCTTCAGGATAGACCCTGTCGAGACCGGAAAGCATAACCTCGGCTGCAAAGCACATCACAAGGCACATATCCCTGATAAACGTCGTATACAAGATCCTATTCAACGCACTATTTGGGCGTTTAAAGCCGTTCTTCAAAACTTTAATCAGCAAGTATCAGTGTGACTTCTGGCAGGAAGTCGACTATAGACAAAATATTCACTCTCAAGTAAATCCTGCAAAAGCCCATTGAATTTTAAGTCAAGACTCACCATCATTGACTTCAAAGCCGCATATATTAGCATTCATCGTCAGGACCTCTATATGGCGATGGCTGAACTTAGGATCCTGGGAAAACTGATCCAGTTGTGTCAAGTGGCACAACAATGCGATTTAATGTGCATTTAGGGAAAAACTCTTTCGTACTATTCCAATTTCTGGAGCAGGCAATCATTAACACTGAACTGATAGCACTATTTTCAACAGATCTGCCCAACTTCCAGGATAAGCTCATGATATGGACATCATCGGCAACTCCCAAAAGTACATTTACAGAGGCTTTCACGACAATTAAATAGTTGGTCTTCAAGTCAACGGTAGTACCTCGTGGCATGATGGTTAGTGCGTAGGACTGTCATGCCAAAGGTGTGGGTTCGATTCCCAGCCGTGCCACCTAAAAATAGAAATGTTTTATCCGAGGTACTGCCTCTTGCGAGGAACTGACAAATCCTCCAAGAGTATACTTGTCATGAAAAAGTGCTTCTCATTTAGCCGTTCGGACTCAGCATAAAATTGTTGGTCCCCTCCATTCCTGCCAACAACACGCACACAGGAATGGTTGAGAGTCTTAAGTCACTAGGCCCTGGTTTTCCACGAGCTGTTGTACCTCCCAATTTAATTTAATTTTTCAAGTCAACGAGGACAAAGACCAAATACATTCCTTCAACAAACAATGAAAGATCTATCAGCCGACTAGGACAAAAAATCACTGTTGACGGCAACAACTTCAAAGTAGCTTAGAAGTTCATCAAGATATCTAAGTGGAGATCCAACGAGGAATTACCTTAACAAAACGGTGCTTCTTCGGTTGGGTGCAAGAGATGGGTTCAAAACTCTTCACATTAAAGACAAAGTGCGCGCTCTATAAAACTCTTATGCTGCCTGCTTCATGGCGCTGAGTATTGGGTGACAAGCAAAAAGAGAGAGCTGATACTGGACCCCCTCAAACGAAAAATTCTTCGACGGATATTCGGTCCTGTGTGCGAGGATAGCGAATAGGGGAGAAGATACAACAGCGAACTCTCAGAGCTGTATCAAGATGTGGATGAAATGAAGAAAATCAAAACACGTTGGTCGGCTGCATCGAACGAATGGACGATAATGCTCCAGCCAAGAGATTCTTTGAATACCGGCACCCAGGTTCGAGAGAAAGAAGAAGACTGAGCCTTTGGTTTGAAAATCAAGCCATCGTGGATGTCAGAAAGCTTGGTCTTGATGACTGGAAGCAGCGTGCTTGGGATCGTAGAGAATGGAAGGCTACCGTGTCTCAGGCTGCGACTCTTCTTGAACTGGGAGTCGGATAATTTGTATAACTCTTGAACATAAGAACAAGTAAGTGCAACTTAGTTGTAAATAAGTTTATAACTGGGAGAACCTTAAGTTGAAAGAAGTCACAGCACTTAAATAAAGGAATCCTCAAATTCTGTCCATGTAGAAAAGTTGGTGGTAAAGACGACACATCATTATAAAAATACAACTGCTCATACTTCTCACTTTTAAACTAACACCCATACCGTCAATGCCTTCAAACTCAAAATTCGTTTCAAATGGTGTTTTTGCCTTGAAATTATATAAAATTCAGCTAGAGATTTCCATGTCGAGGTCGATATATTCTTTCATAGATTCGACACGCATGCAACGTGTCATGCATTAATCATGCATTTTTCATCAAAGAAATGGGCGTAGCACACATTCAATATCCCTCAGATAAAATTAATTTAAACACACACACACAGACACTCCACATCTATTTCTAAAATATATCACTCTCCCAGCCAGCGGCAATATAGAGTGAACTTGCAATTTCGTTAATGATGCACTTTGATGGGAAGTTTTGTGAATTTAACGTCACCTGATGCAATCCACCCCCTAAAATCCATATCAGTGTCTCATATATTGAGAACCCCTGCACACCTTATGTCAAATTATGTCTTCGGCCACGTGCACATTATTTCTGTCCATTTACGATATCGAAGAGGTTACTACAGGCCGATGCAAGATATAAATATTATTTCTGCAGTAGTCAGTTAGATTGCTTTTTATTAAGAGAGGGGTAGCCATACTATGAATGCACCCCTTGCCACTAGAAAACAAACACAAAAGCATGATACAGCACATTTTGCTGAGAATTTATTACACAATTTGTGTGCGGTTCGAATGTCCGATTATTTATGAATCAATTGGGAATATATATTTTATGTGTTTATATATTTTTGTTGTTCCCATTTCAACTCACGCTTCACGCAACATAAGAGCTAAAGTCCGTGGACAGGATAGGACACAGTAGAGACCCCTATCGGTGTAGGTATAGTGTGGCGTCTGTCAAATTTGAAGAATGTCTGGTCTGCTAGCGCTGGTAATTAGACGTAGGCACGCAATGACCATATTTTGGTTAAACACCTGACACACAATTTCTCTTTCCAAAATGAAAAAAAAAAAAAATCGAGGACGAGAACGAGGACCACGCTGAGGCATTCATCATTGTGCGGTTCCGGTCCTTAAACATAAATCGCACCTAAAGGTGCTCTAGTTTGTCAGTCCAATCATTTGATATCTCACCGATCTAGATGACAATGTAGAAAGGGTCTCAAAATAAATATAAAAAAAACACATTTGACTATAGAAATTGGTAGTGAATGTAGAAGGAAAGACGCGGTGGCACCCAACAAACCAACACCGGCTGTGTTGAATTGGTAATGAATTATAGTTGGTTCCGTTTTTTTTCTACGTTTATTTTTATGTATTTTCTATGCGTCCTTTTTTAAGGATATTTTTATGCTGTGTTATGTAAAAAAAAAAAACTTCAAGAGGGCTGGACATATGTTGTTAGTCACGCAGACTATTTTTTCGAATGGTTTGTGGGTTAATCTTACGAGCGAATCCAATGAAGGTTGGTGTGACTAAATCGAACCTCTTATCCGTTTAAGAGGTTGAATAATGAAGTCCTAACATTTTATGGTTTGAGGTATGGTTTTTATTTATTTTTTATAAGGGGGTGATATATGATGGCATGGGCAAACCTACCCTACAGCTTTAAGCGGATCTGATATTGTATAAATGGAACTAAGGGTTGGGCATTTATCAACTTTTTTTAATAAAAAAACTAGGTTCACTTTCATAGTCAAAAATATCTAATCTAGTAGACATGACTAAAAAATTGTTGACAGCCAAAATCAGCTCAGAAAGACAAGCCCAAGAAGATTTTTTGTTTGATTGGGTATAGAATTTCCCAGGGTTTTAAGTTTGGTATTCGAGAAACCTTGACTTAAATAAAAGTAGATAGATACTTTTCTTTTAACCTTTTAACTTTTCCATTTTTATCATATTGGTCCCACGGTATCGATTTTTCAAAAGGACAAAAATATCCACAAATTTTTCAGCTCCTCTCACTAGACCCCGGTGAACATCGGATGATGGTGATTAAGTTTCATTCAAACCCTGTGAAAGAATTTAGAAGCCAGCAAACCTTAGAGAGGGAGGGATGTTCAATCTATAAGCCACTTTTCCTTTCGTGCATGTAGTAGCGGAAAAATTACCCAGATGCGAAATCAATGGTGGCATCTTCAGTTCCAGCCAGTCTAAACTATATATTAAGTGAACACATTATATGGGCTTTTTTGCTAGCTCTTCCCAAACGGTTTCGGAACTAGCCGTCCTTGTAGTAGCAAGAGTTCAGCCCCGGATCTATGGGGGGGCAAACCGGGGCCTGTGCCCCGGGCGGCAGCTTACAGGGGCGCCAAATCCATGTGACTGAACAAATTTAGAATTGCGACGCTTAATGATCAAATGGTATTTCTCTGTCAACTTTAGGCAGATTTTTCCGTCATTATTTCACCATTTAAAATAATTTTTCAAAAACTATTGACAATTATACTCGTATAGACCGAGAGCTGGTGAACGTTTTGCTCAAAGTATTTTATACCGGTCCAAATTTTGTGGGCATACTACATATTTCCATCAGTGCAAACTTCATGGTAGCAACCTGGCAGCGATTTTGCAGCCCTTTGACCACCTAAATGCACTTTGAAAATGCAAAAAAATGAGCGATGTTAAAGTGTTTTATACCACTCCAAGTTTTGTGAGCATACAATCAGTATATTTAAAAACTGTATGCGACCAACAGGGCAGCGATACCGCAGCCCCTTGACCGCCAAAATGCACTTTCAAAATGCAAAAACAAAATAAAATCGTTTTATACCAACAAAGTTTCGTTCACTTGTACTTTATATAAGTATATGCCGTTAACTTGGCAGCTCTAGCACGGCCCTAAGACCAGAATAATGCGTTTTTAAAATGCAATACAAAATAAAATGTTGATTATTGTGGTCTTATGGACGTCTTAGCGCTGCCAGGTTGCTACCATGAAGTTTGCACGGATGGAAATAGTACGCCCACAAAATTTGGACCGGTATAAAATACTTTGAGCAAAAAGTTCACCAGCTCCCGGTCTAATAACTTCATTGGAAAATTAAATACACTAGTCAACGAAATTAAAGGAACAAATTTTTTTTCAATTTTTGTTAGCGTTTTTTGAAGAGCTGTATCTTTGTGACGAGTGGTCGTATGGAGTTAAAATAAAAAGCATTTTATAGCTTTATGTTTTTTGTTTCGAGATTTGTTTGCAAACAAATTTCTTTGAAGTACCGTTATTGCGTTATTGCAAAAAATGAGACGAGACAACAAAATTATTTTTTTTATTTTTTTTTTGATGGTCTTCATTTCTATGGATAATTTTTTTTTAGTTAATTAAATGTTATGATCAGATACCTTGTTTATTCAGCATGAATTCAGTTTTTTGTTGTTGTCGTACGATTTTTTTTGACATGGTTTATCTGAATTTGAATGAAAAATGATACTTTTAGCCTTGATTACCAATATCTCAGCAAATAATGACGATATAAAAAATTCAAAGACAGTTTTGGAAATTTGAGAAAGCGGTCTAAAAGATTTTTTTTAAAGATTTTGTAGAAATTATTTCTTATTACCCTTCACCGTTAGTATAAAAAAAAGTACTAAAAACCGACGTTTTGTAGTCTTTTCGTAAATCTTTTTTTTTCTTTGCAAATATTGATTGCATGGCTTGCGTTGGTATGCAAATTTATAGACTTTTAAATCATCAATATTCTTGTAAATTTTAAAATTGATTCATCGAACCGTTTTTCCTCACCAAAACTTCAAAGTCTCACAAACCAGGTAAAGGAACAAATTGTGTTGTTCCTATACAAGATGGCAAGAAAACCGCAATTCCAGTGGATTTTTTCACAGTTTTGCATTAGTTAGATACTTTTTTTGAATTGAAATGAAATAAAAAGTACATTAAACAAAAAAAAATTTTCAAACAAAAAAACTTGATTTTTTTTTTCTTTTTTTAAATGTACTTTTTATTTCATTTCAATTCAAAAAAAGTATCTAACGAATTCGGTACGGTACTTCAAAAAAAATTGTTTGCAAAAAAATCTCGAAACAAAAAACATAAAGCTGTAAAATGCTTTTAATTTCAATTGAATACGACCACTCGTCACAAAGATACAGCTCTTCAAAAAAACGCTAACAAAAATTGAAATAAATGTTGTTCCTTTAATTTCGTTGACTAGTGTATAAGAAACGAACTATAATACATTGTTGAAAGTTTTTCTGTTGTATTTTAACAATTGTTTTATGCATTGTATGAAAGTGCATTCTTACAAAACTTCCCCTCCTCCCTGTGTAAAGAATTATTTGCTTGATACAGGCAACTTTACTACACCGTATTTTAAATATTTTTTGGTTCACAAAAAAACTAAACACACACAAATGTAGGAAATCAAGTGCTCTACAAGAAATTGTTTAGTAAAAAATTTTGTTTAGATGACCAAACGTGAGATAAATGCTTGAAACCATTTTTACAGTTTTTCGACAACAATTTTTCATGATGTCGAAATTTAAAAGATATTTTAATCAACAAAGTCAAATAAAAAAATGTACTCTTAGTTCTATAGGAGCCGAGAAAATTGCATTTAACTTTTTCAACACCTTCTTTCAAGATAATGGATATAACAAAATTTTCCACCAGCCAAAAACTGCCCTCACGCATATTAAAGAACCAGCCAATCTAAAATGACTTGTGTTTTGAAATTGTGTGTCAATTTCATTAAAATCGTCCAAGGAACAACGAAGTTATAATATGTTGACATTTTTCGAAACATCCTGTTTTGAAAATATTTTTTTTCTGTTAAAATTCTGTATCAGCTATCACGTGAAAATTTCATTGCAATCGCTCAAGGAAGAACGAAGTTGCATAATGTCGACATATTTTTGAAACATTCTATTTTTCTGCTATAACTCTGTCTCAGCTATCACCTCTGTCAATTTCATTAACAAAGAACAACGAAGTCCCGAGGATTTCAAAACTGTTATCGAAACTTTGTACTTCAAGACTTTATCTTGCGTAACTTTGGCTTCTCGAAATTTTGTCCATTCGTAAAATTACATTTTTCTTTCTTATTTGAATGGTTCGTGAGTGGATCTTCAATAAATCTCCTATGATAAATTTGGGAACGAACAATATTTTACAGATCCTTGCATATGATTCGAATGAAAACGAATTTAATTAGGAACCACAAAATAAGATTCGCTATTGAATCAAAAATAAAATTCCCTGTTTCTGTGAATCGTCTTTGTGTAGACATTGTCAATTTTCTTATCTATAATGAAAAGTTTCTGAATAGGTATGGATTGCACATCCATTAAAAAGTTTTATTCTCCCAGTGACAAAAAATCCAAACAAGTAGGTAGATAAGTGGCTTTTTTCATTTTTTTTTTCAAAAATGGCAGGGGCGCCAAAA
Source organism: Dasysyrphus tricinctus (assembly GCA_963921185.1). NCBI lineage: Eukaryota > Metazoa > Arthropoda > Insecta > Diptera > Syrphidae > Dasysyrphus > Dasysyrphus tricinctus. The sequence continues at coordinate 107,721,642 of OY992533.1, forward strand.
TCAAGTTTTTGCCCCGGTTTGGAAAAATCGTAGATCCGGGGCTGCAAGAGTTACTCCTACCGACTCCCTTGCGGCAGAAAGGAGGTACGTCTACGACAAAATACAAAAAGGTGGAAATTGGAAGCAAAGTGGCAAAGCGATGAGGCAAACGAGCTTATGAAACAGAATTGGAAAAAGGGTTAGAGCTAAAAAACCAGAGGAGCAAGGACTCCGAGGCTAATCAGGAACGTGGCTAATTAAAATGAAAGAAAACAGGGTGAGGTTAACTACTTCCCAGTTTCTCACCGTCAGGCTATGTTAACGCCTTTCTCCCAAAATCGGCAAAACGAATAGTCCTGCTCAGGGCCGGACAAGCTATACGTGCAAGCAGTGCAAATGAGCAGGGCGCTGAACCCAATGGGCGCCTTGAGCAATTATCAAGAAAGCCACTACCACTAACTACCTATGCTTTTTTAATTTCCAATTCTTTTTAATAGCTCACACTAATATTTATATCCATACTTATTCTGTATTTAAAGACAGATATCTACTATTCCAAAAATAATTCGATGCCTAGCTTTTTATTCACACCCATCACAGTAAAAAAAACTAAATCACAAAATCTTTGCAAAGTGCACGATTTTGTTCGGCTCTTGGGGATAGCTCGCTCGACTTTTGGAGACACTTCGTTAAAAAAAATCGCATAACAAAATCTACAGCGTGGGTAATGAGAACATGACTTGAGGGGCGCTAGTGATGAAACTTGCGCAGAGCGCTAATTAAGCTCGGGCCGGCCCTGGTCTTGCTTGTCAGTATGTGTACAGGTATACACTTAAGCAGACGATGCTTAGCTTGGAGCATACCTTCTTCGCATGTAATAGATGGGACACTGAAAGATAAGATCTGGCGTGAGGTATTGGCAATTGACACTATCACCAGAGCTGCAGCTGGAAAACAAATTGCAGTGCCAATTATTATTTTGTTGGGTGCCACAGAGTGCCAAGATGATGAACCCAAGTCCAAAGAAATCGGCTGTTCAAGTATGGTAGACCATTTTTTTTAGGCAACGTTTTTTTTAGAAGAGACCACGATAGAAATTCGTTTCTTGCCAAACTCTGTCTTTTGAACATCGTCCGGTAGGGAATATTTTGGCATTTTTCATTGAAATTAAATATTTCTGTTTTTTTGTTCAAAATGCTTATAGTCCAGTCATTAAAGCTCTTTGGTGCGGAAAAATTATGGGAAGCTGAATTTTGGTATAGGTTAGGTTAGGTAGAAGGGCTGACAGTTGATCTCGTTACCGTCACACTTAGATCTATGTAGATCCGTTGTGATACCCTAGGAAATTGTATTCCACTTAATGTAAAAACCTATGTGTTCTGTTAGCAGTCAAGCCATTTAGAGGCGTTGATGAAATTCAGAAGGCTATTAGCCGAAGTTCCAGAAAGTTCCTCTAGGTCATCATAGAAATAATTTCCTAGGTGTTTCTTTCTTAAATGACAGAGTGCTGGGCAGTGGAAAAGGAAGTGTAAGGTATCCTCAAGTGCTTCTTCGTCACTGCATCCTCTGCAAAGGTCATCAGTACTGAGCCTCATTTTCTTTGTATGGTATCTCAGTAGGTTGTGTCCGGTGATTATGCTGACAAGGGAACGGAGATGTGAATTTTGGTATAGATAGCCTCCTCATGGCATTCCAAGGTTACTGTAAACCGCTACTAATTTTAGGGGGGGGGGGGGAAGTCAAAGGCCCCACCAAAGCGTTTTAAGGAATATTTCTCGAACGGTAACTCTTACATACAAAATGTCAAGGAATAGGTACATTCATAAAAGTTTCTGTAGTGAGAACAAAAAAATTTAAGATAAAAATGGGGTATAATATTTTACAAGACCCAAGACCAAGAGCAGAGTCGCCCCAGGATTTTTTTTCGTGCGAGGGGGTCAAATCTTCAGTGGGAACAAATCATGGAACTAAACAGAAAAAAGATAAGTATTTCTCAAAAATGTATGGTAAAAAAATAAAGACACTATGTTGCAATTTTATTTACTTAGCGAATTTATTTAATAAAACTATTTATGAGATTTCGAAACTGAAAAACCGCGACTTTGGATATTCGTATCCAACAAATAATTCAATAAACAAAACGAAAGAAATAAAAATGCACAAAGACCGGTGTGCGTCGCGATGAGTAAAAGTCGAGAATGAAATAAAGAGAAAAATGAAATGACAATCTGTCAGAATGGGTCGCGTTCAATAAAAAAAATGCAACTGGGCAGCAATTAAAGGTGCTACCACCGGTTTTGCTCAGCGAAGGGTGGGTTCGTAAAAAAATGAAAATTTGATTAATCGAGCGCCTAATCTGCGCTGAATTAATAAAATATAGAGAGATCAATTAAACGATATGGAAGTACAGGGGCGTACTTCAATGGGCGCCAGGAAGTTTTTTTTTGATGGCGAAAACTTACCAAAACCTGAAACAAATTAAATTCTTCTTCTAAATAAAGACAGAACACCAAGATTTAATTTCCAATAGGAATTTGAATATTTTATTAGGGAAACCTTTATAGGTAGAAAACCCTAAATTTTTTCAACAACAAGAATTTAACAAAAGTTAATATTGGCAAAAGGCCAATGTAAAAAGAAGATTAAAACACAATTTGGAATTTAACAATGAAAACAATTCTTGTGTCACAAACGCAATACCGAAGAAAGATGGTCTTGGGATAGATTCCCGAACAAAGAAAAAAGAAAATGGGGGTTTGAGAAGTCCCGTATTTTCGAGAAACAATTATAACAAAACGAAGGCCTATCGGAATATATTTTGCCCAATCTGGCAAGCGAAAAACAACGAATTCAAAGAGTGAAGAATAAAAGTAATACTTAGCTTTTTCCAAAAAGAAAACGAATTGGTCCTGAGTAGGGTAGAGCGGGGCTAGTTGGACCACGGGGCAAGTTGGACCATGCGAATAACTCAAAAACCACAAGAGCTAAATGAAGACGATCATACACGAATGAAGCATTGTTACTAAATCATACGTGCTAAACTGGTTTAAGGTGGATTTCTTCTGCCAAAGGAGAACCACACGCTAATATGTGTTTTTTGGGTACAAAAGTAAAAAAAAACGAATTTGTTTCTTTTTCAGTTATCGTGATGAAAACATTGGATTTTTTTAACGAAGTATACTAATTTTGTGAGTTTTGTTATTGAATATTTGCATTCCATTTTTGAAATTGAAGAATTCTAAGTGTTGTTTGCAAAGTGACGGAATATATTCATCAAGCTAGGTGTGGGGTAAGTTGGACCAGGCGGACCAACTTGCCCCGCTGAATTAAAAATAAATGTTTTATATTGGAAAATAGTATGAGTATTTTTGAACAGATAAAGTTCCAAAGAGGAAGAAGAATTTATGGCTGTATGTTATTATCGATGTGTATGGAAGCATATTCTGAGACTTAACCCGACGAGGAATGGGTGCAATGCCATTCTTGCTGAAATCAGGCCCATACAAGATTCTCTATTACTGTTCATGGTGCCATGGGGTCATTTACGTTATCTTATATTGTGCTTTGAATTAAGTTATAGTTTGGGATCAAATTAAGTTCAAACTAACAGTGCTTTTGCCCTTAATAAAGCTCCTTTTTCCATTTTTTAGGCTTTGGTCCAACTTACCCCACCAACTGGTCCAACTGGCCCCGCTAGTGGGGCAAGTTGGACCACTTGGACTTTGTGCACTTAAAGTAATCTTATTCTTCTGCTATAAAATATTTTAAATCTTACCAAATTTATTTAAGAAGCCGAAGTTACGTTCTTTCCATTAATTCCATTTTCATTTCTATGTAAGGAATAGGTAAAAAGTTATGAGACTTCAAGTAAAAAGTGGTCCAACAAGCCCCGCTCTACCCTACTCTGGCCCACCTGGCCCTGACTCCTGAAGTTGCTCCATCAATTATATTTTCACTCCTCACAAGAATTATTCTAGAATTTCCCTCACTGGAAATTCGTGATTACTTTGCCAAAAAAAATCTCACTAAATTTTCAATACTTGAAATTACGATTATTCGCAAGTTTGATTTTTCTTTTAGAAACTTTTCTTACAACGATCTGCCTTGTACAGAATCTAACCAAAAAGTGCCATAATGGCGGCCTTTTGCGCTCACTTTCGCCCTCTCCAATTGTCGACCTCTCTTTCACACCCACTCAGTAGTGGCGGTATTCGGTCACGAGTTTAGTGCAAGGACTTCGCCTATTGGCTGGAAGCCTGCCCCGTTGTTGAACCCAATCCACTCTCTCTCAATTAAAGTATCCCTAGTGAAAGGGATCATTCACAATGGGGAGTAGCTCAGTGAACGCATCCAGTCCACCTCCGTCATATTATGCCACACAAAAAGTAAAAAGAAAAACCAAATTTACACGATCAAAGTCCCCGTCCCAAACCGACCCAGACTAAGATCGAGAAAAATATTCTTGACGAATGCACTTCCACCATTTACCAATCTTGAATGGTGAGGAAGAATTCGATTTCAACGCGAAGTTAAAATTTCCCTAACACCGTAGACCTTCGTGCAGATTTGGGGGAATTAAGGAATCACCTAACAAGATCATCTTTCTTTTTCTTGCAACGACACGCTACGTTGGGCCCTCGGCCATTCTTGGATTGATGACTGGCGTTGCCAGTATTGACATGTCAGTCAATTTAAGGTTGGATGTGGACCGTCTGTCACACATGTCGTTGGACAATGGACCATCTGTCGCATGTCATCGTTGGTGTGGACCGCCTGTCACACACATATAGTTGGGCAAGGACCATCCGTCACATGCCTTAAGGAAAAGTGGACCTTCTGTCTCACTTTGTGTTTTATTGATTTGCGTGGACCACCTGGTCACACGATTATTCGTCGAATACCTGTTGAAGTTGTTTTTCCAAGATGCTTTAGGAGCAGGCCTCTGGCTGATGGACCAGGTTCGCACTGAACTCTGCTAGCATTTTGGAGCCGCAACAAGAAAAAGGAAAAGTGTAAAGGAATGAGTAGGTGAAACTTGTTGTGGTAAAATTTACCGCGACAACTATATATAGCATTCGCACATTAAATTAACCAAATCGCAAATAGGTTTAACCTAAACGCAAATAAGTTTCACCCAAGCGCAAATAGATTTAACCCAAACGCAAATAGAATTAACCCAATCGCAATTTGAATTAAACAAAACGCAAATAGAGTTAAACTATTAACAAATTATTTTAACCAAAACGCAAATTGAATTAACCTTAGCTTGATTTATTGTTCCAGGTGTACTTTTTGGGTCTAAAGGATTTTGGTACTATCCATAATTTTAAAAAGCCATTATTAAGGGATTGGCCTTTTATTTTTTCGGTAAGTTCTTGGAAAAATGCGCAAAACTAGTTGAATTTACAATTGGGGTTTTGTCAAAATCTTATGGTGAACTTTTCCTACTGTTATAAGCCTTCCATTTCTTCACCACACAGCTGGAACAACAAGTTAAGCCCGGGTTAATTCAATTTGCGTTTTGGTTAAAATGATTTGTTAATAGTTTAACTCTATTTGCGTTTTGTTTAATTCGAATTGCGATTGGGTTAATTATATTTGCGTTTGGGTGAAACTAATTTGCGTTTAGGTTAAACCTATTTGCGATTTGGTTAATTAAATGTGCGAATGCTATAGTCAACGAAATTAAAGGAACATATTTTCTTTCAATTTTTGTTAGTGATTTTTTAAGAGCTGTATCTTTGTGACGAGTGGTCGTATTAAGTTTAAGTAAATAGTATTCTTCAGCTTTATGTTTTTTGTTTCGAGATTTGTTTGCAAAACAAATTTTTTGAAGTAGGTACCGTAATTGCGTTATTGCAAGAAATGAAACGAGACAATCAAATGTAATGGTCAGATTACCTTGTTTATCCGGCTTCAATTAAATTTTCTTGTTTTTTGCTGCAAAATTTTTGTTACATGGTTTATCTGATATCTCAGCAGTTTTGGGAATTTGAAAAAGTGTTTAACAAGATTTTTTAAGGTTTCTTAGAAATTATTTTTTTACCGTTCACCGTTAATTTAAAAAATAGTACTAAAAACCGACTTTTTGTGGCCTTTTCGTAAATCTTTTTTTTTTCTTTCGAAATATTGATTGCATGGCTTTCATTGGTCTGCAAATTTGAAGACTTTTAAAGACATTTAAAGCATCAATATTCCTGTAAATTTTCAAACTTATTCATCGAACCTTTTTTCCTCACCAAAATTTCAAAGTCTTACAAACTGAATTTAGTTTGTAGGACTTTGAAATTTTTTTGAAATTTTTTTGAAATTTTTTGTTTTTTTGTTAAATATCTTTTTTATTTTATTTCAAGTCAAAAAAGTATCTAACTAATGCAAAGCTGTAAAAAGAAAAATCTACTGGAAGAGCGGTTTTCTTGTCATTTCGATGACGAATACGCATTGTTTAGGAACAACACAGGTTAAGGAAAAACTCTCGAGAATTGTTGAAGATTTTGGACATATTTTTTTAATGATTTGTAAGTTTGTATCTTATACTGCTGCTGAAAACTCAAAAGCTTTTAAAGCATTACCTAAAATCAAGGCCTTTCCTTTTTTGGTTCGGTTCTTCAAACGACAAGAAGTAATGATTTTATAAAAAAGATTTTCATTTTAAAAAGGACCCAGTCAAGGAAAATCCTTCAAAAGGTAGAAATACATACATACAAAAAAAAACAGCAACATTCAAGAAAGAGAACGATTTTCCTGCCAATAATGTTTCTTGATGCTATTAACAGAAACGGTGTGACCTATTACACTGGCCTATATCTTCCTCTACTCCCTCTCATTCCCTACAAAAGAAAAAAGAAAAACAAACTTCAAGTTTGATCTCCTTAGTGCTAAAGCCTATCTTTTCCTGGTTTTGGCATGTTTTTGTTGTGACTTCATAGCCTCTATTTCCATTTAGCACTCGATATACAGCCATAGAAGTGTTAAAAAAAGGACTTAAATTCAATTTCAATTCTATAAATATTTAGACAGGATATCATTTAATGGTTATAAATTGTTTGGGGTCTTTTTTTTTCTATCGCATTTTCTGTTTTTGTTTTGTTTCGTTCTATCTTTCTTATAGCTATATATCCCTATGGCATTTCCCGGTCCATTTGCATTTCATTTTCTTTCTATTTTTTTTCTGAATTTGTTAGACCTTTTTTTTAAATTCAGGTTCAAAAAATATACACAGACCTATAGGTAGGTATTGCCATCAGGCCATCAGTGCACGAAGGATGTTTTATGTTGTTTGATATGAAGTGTGTACCTAAATCGATTTTTATACACTCTTTTCAGTTAATTGCATGTTGAACCCTTTTTTTAACAGGAATATATACAATCCTGGGGGATATTATGTGTTATTTGATCGATAAAATTGTTTATATCCCTTTTATGAATATAATTTTCACCTGTTTGTGTTTTTGTTTTAATTTTTATTCAAAATAGACACGAATGCACCTGTCCTTTATGGAACGAAGTTATGTCATTCAAAGGGCTGAAACTAATCTAAAAAGAAATTTATTTACTCATTATGTCAGGTTTTGATGGGATGCTTGCGTCTCAGTCTGGCTGCAATGGCTTGCATAAGCTTTTCCCTCTTTAAGGACCTCACAATGTTTCCGTAGCTTGCGTCAACCCTTTACATTTTCAAAATTAAATTGTACTCAAAAGTTTTAAAAAGCAACAAAACCGGAAAGGTCTGTGACAAAAAACCACTAAGAACGGCTTAAACCAAGGGCGTATGTAAGTGGAGGGGGCATGAAGGGGGCATATCCCCCAAATCAGAATATATTTCATACATTATGTTTACAGGATTTCTTAACCAAAACTATTTTTTGAATGAGTCCTTCCTCCCCTCCATAATCAAAATCCTTCGTACACCCCTGCCATAAACTTTGCTTTCTATTGTTTATCCTCCGTCTCTGTGTAGCTGCCCTGCTAAAGAGGAGTTTACGAAGTTTTGCGGAGAACTGCAAAAACAATTCTAAGGTATGTCAGGGGTGGCTATTTCTTCAGCTTCAATTTTTTTGATTCTATGTCGTGATAGTGTATTCAGACACATCCCTGCCTTGAAGAAAGCTCTTTCGTAAGCCTTGAACTGACTATAATCTTTGGGCAGAGTATAGCTATTAAAACAAAGTCAGCTAACGATCCAGTAGTTAGAGTTGATAACAAATGGAAATGGTATCATAAGCTCCTAGCTGACACTTCTTCCACTTACCTTATGCCTTATACGTAAGGCACGTGGTTATATTGTTGAGGATGATACAAAAATTTCCCCATCTTAAGTCATATACATTGTCAGTTGTTAAACATTTAAGAACAATAACCGTATGTTAATCTCATTTTCCGTTTATCTTCTTATGTGAATCCTTTTTTAACGTTCACTTCCTGTCATCAGACATCGCACGTTAAAGGCTGTATAGCCTTTTCACCATTATCCAGACACACACCAAATATGCGTCAACACAAAAACCATCATCCATCATGGATTTAGTTGAGCATTCGAAATTCCAAGTGTGCAAAACATTCATCACCCATTTGGATTTGGATTGGGATTGTGAGAAGCGAAGCATTGTTGGGCCGTGTCGGTCCTTGTCATCATTGTCATCCAGCTCTCTGGCCAATCTTTTCGATGTCCGAAGACAAAAAAAAAAAACAAATATAAACCATTCAGTTATGCCATCATCCATAAGCTATTTAAGCATATTCCATGCGTCCCGTTTCAGTGTGTGTAAAGTGCTGATATATCCGCCAGGCCAGGCCATCAGTCGCACTAAAGCATCACATTGAAGTTCCGTCCGTCCGTTCCATCGTTCGTTCGTCCATCTATACGATTTTGATGGATGATTTTCGATGACAGAAGTATAAGGAACCGTTGTATGTATATAGCGAGTCGTAGTCGTTGATTATTATTATGATTTGGAGAACGGGGATGCTTTTGTGATAGCTGAACTGTGCTATACTACAGAAAGAGGCTGGGACTTAGACTTGTGTAGATATAAATTGGGTTCCGGAATCTTTGTGTTTATCCAACTGAACCAACATAGCATACGCATACGCTACGCACATCAGGAAATTGTTTCGTGTAATACGAAGGACATCTCGAACACCAAAACACACCATTTATGGATGACAAGAATTCAGCATTGACATGGACAACGACGATGACACACGGACGAACGATGCGAACAACGACTCCGACGATGACAATTTCGAATTTCGATTTGTCATGGATTAGGGATAAATCACGTGCACTGCAAAAATATATTTTAATAAAATTGATTAAGATTATCACACGTTTATCATATATAGAAATTGATTGAAAGTTGTTAGCCTTTTAAGGGCTTTTAAGCGTTTTAAGAATTTTTATATTTTTCAGACACGTGCCTTGTTGTACATGACTTGGAGTTCAACTGAAAAGTCAGAAGGAAAGACATTTTCGGGTGAACTAGTTCGTAAGCACAGTCAAAGATTACCATACTTACTTACTAAATTAAGGTGGCGCTATACAATCCAGTGTGGACCAGGGTCTTAACAAAATATCTTCTTCCAGTCGACTTTGGTTTCTAGCTAGCTGTCTCTAGTTTCTAGTTGGTTGAGGTTTTCTTCCAGTTATTTCTTCTCTACTACGCCGTTCCACGGGGTTGGATTCAAAGATTTTCCAGGCTGGAGCATTGAATTCTATTCCCTTAAGAGTGTTCCGAACTGAACAAAACCAGTCATTTGCTAACTTTTTTTTGCATAAGAGAAGACCGTTTTCTTTTTCACTTTCATCAGATACTTTGTTTTATAAAACCTTGCATTTTTACTAATTGGTCACTAGTAGGCGTATTATTGTATTAAAATTTTTTTTTGTAAAAGTAACTGATTTTAAATTCTAAATTTACATAAATTTTCTATCAAAAAGTGCATTTTAAGAATCAAAAATTTCAATATCAAATGATACAAATATGATTACATAATTAATGAAAATCATGAAAAATATATTGAATTTATATCCACTGCAAAAAAATTTGTCAAAAAAATACCGTTAGGTATAAAAAATTGACTGTCAAAAATGGGTTTTTTCAAAATTCACAAGCATTTTTATTTTGCATTATTAAAATTTTTATTAGGTACAAAATTAAAAATGTTCTCCAATAGTGGCATTTTTAAAATATGGAATTTTATGTAATTAAACATTTTTTTGCAAAAAATGCTATAGTGTAGGCTACATTTGCTTTGAAAAACAGCCATTTTAGCCATTTTCTCGATTTCTTAGAGGCTTTTACCAAAATCTAGAGCACAAAATTAAATTTTTTTTCCAATGATGGCATAGAGAATAAGTTTATCTGTCCATAGACACCTTAATCGCTTTCATCGGACAAGTACACGCTTCGCAATCTTATGCATGAAATCACCATCCGGAACACTCTTAAGGTGACCCAGCCATCTCTGCCGTTTGTTTTACACTTTGTTCGTTGCTGTATCTTCATCTCCATTCCCCATCATGCATGCAGACAGAATCAAAAATCAGCCGGAGAATATTCCTCTCAAAAGAGCCTTACATGTTCCCATCCACCGTTAAAAGCGTCCATGCCTCTGCAGGCGCAGGGTTAAAAGCCCAGAAGCCAAAAGCCCATAATGGACTTTTGACCCACTTGGGTGGGTTAAAAGTCCTTAAATGCATTATGGACTTTTAACCCACCCTAGTGGGTAAAAAATCCAGAAAAATTCTTTTGCACTATTGGCCCATCGTTTATGGAATTTTGGACCTCTAAGCTGAGCCAAAAGTCCATACTTATGTAAAAGCTTTCATATTTGCTTTTCTGTTTACTAAAATGAGTATTACATATTTTTCTTGCACTCTTTCAAAGGGTGGTGATATTACTGCAGCTTAAGCCTAGTTTACAGTTCCCGTGCGCAAAAAAAAAATCTATGCAAATATTCTCGCATGTCAAAAATAATTGAGGTGAAATGTAAAATTAATTGTTTGCATGATTGGTTTACAGTTTCATGAAAAAAAAAAATATGCTGTCATGGAATGTCATGCAAAACAATGGACCGGCAATTGATTTGCATGCGAAAAAAAGTGTGGTGAATAAAATATTTTTTTTTTATGGTCGGTTTATACTTCCGAAAAAAAATAATATATTCACCTCAAGGCATTTTTTGCATGCAAATGGTTTTTGCATCCAAAAATAATTATTTTCCATTTTTAGGCCTATAGTTTGTCAATTAAGGGTAAATTAATGACTCAATGGGTGGTTTAGGCCAAAGCAAACGTTTTTCGCCTTGAATATTATTCAACTTGGTGCGCAGGTGGAAAATCGTTTTGAAAATTTTGATTTTTTTTTCGCATCGGAACTGTAAACTATGCTTTAAATAAAAAAATATTTTAAAATATATATAATTATGTATTTACATAAATAAATAATAATTATCTTAAGATGTTGAAAAACAAACAATACGGTTTTTCTAAGGTTCTTCAGCTCCAATATTTAAAGTTTATTTCTTAAGTGTTTCCATAGGCGAGTGGAAGCAATTGATAATTTTTTGTATTAATTTATTACATGTAATTTTTTTTGTTAAGGGTTTGGGAAAATTGAAAAATATGATTTAAAAAAATCACTTGATGCTTTTATACAATAATATTGAATTTTGAGAAAACGACATTACTATGTTTTTGGATATGTTTTTTGAAAAATTTGAATTTTCGAAAAATTTAATTAGTTTAACTTTTAAAACAAATTTTCAAAAAAGTAAGCTCAATAAGTCACTTAGAAAATTTTAAAGAGATATAATCTTCGATTCGAAGTTTTGTGATACACGGAATTTTAATATTTTTCGAAATGATTTTTGTGAAATTTGAATTTTTGGAAAATGCAATCAGGTAATTTTAAAAATTTCGTGCGAAAATTATATCTTTTTAAAATTTTCTAAATGACTTATTGAGCTTACTTTTTTGAAAATTTGTTTTAAAAGTTCAGTTGGCAAAATTATAAAAACGCGCGCGCTACTTAAATTTTCGAAAATTCAAATTTCCCAAAAAACATATTCAAAAACATAGTAATGTCGTTTTCTCAAAACTCAATATTATTGTATATAAAAATATCAAGTGATTTTTTTTAAATCATATTTTTCAATTTTCCCAAACCCTAAACAAAATAAAATTAGATGTAATTAAATCAGCGAAAACTTTGTAAGTACTAACGTGTTCTGATCTGAATGTGCGATACAAAAAATTATCAATTGCTTCCACTCGCCTAATGGAAGAACGCCGAAAGTACGGCCAAACCCAACAAAAATGAAGTGATATGTCCATTTTGCAGGCAAATTGTGACAAATAGCACAAACATTTTTTGAAAATGTTTTTGAACCTTTAATTATGAATCTGTAAATTTTCTTGTTTCTTTTTTAATTGATATTCATTATTTTTTTCCTGAAATTTTGAAATAAATTGTTTTTTTTGCGAAAATATGGACTTTTGACCCATTTCCTTAAAAAATTTACGAACTTACGACCCACTTTCTTCTGGAGTTTTAGCTCACTTGGGTGGGTTAAAAGTCCAAAATGCATTTATGGACTTTTAACCCACCCAAGTGGGTCAAAATTCCATTATGGACTTTTGGCTTCTGGACTTTTGACCCTGCGCCGCCTCATGCACCATACATCAGAACCGGGATGATAAGCGTCTTATACAGGGACAAATTAGTTGTTCAAGAGGGCTTGACTTCTCAATTGCCTTCTTTTCTTAGCCCAAAGAAACAACGATTGGAAAGAGTAATTCTTCGTTTGATCTCAGCACTATTATCGTTCGCTGAGTTGATAGCGGATCCTAGGTAGACAAAGTCTCTGACCACTTCAAAATTATATCTGTCTATAGTGACGTTCTGTCCGAGACATCGGGGTTTGGTGTCCTTTCTTGTTAATAGCATATACTTGGCTTCATGCACCATTAAACCCGTCTTCTTTGCTTCTTTCTCAATACTCACGAAGGCACACATGACAGCCCGTCTCCTTGCCTAAAACCTTTTTTGACATCAAAGGTATCGGTGAGGTCTTTGCTTACTTTGATGGAGCAGCGTGCATTATCCATTGTGATCCTACACAAACGGACGAATTTAGGAGGGATGTCAAAACTAGACATTTCTCTATATAGCTCGTCTCTATATAGATGCTGTGATACACGGCCTTGAAATCAATGAAAAGGTGGTTGGTATCGATTTGAAACTCCTGGGTTTTCTTCAAGATCTGCCGTAATGCGAACATTTTGTCTATGGTTGGCTTTCCAGGCCTAAAGCCACACTGATATGGACCTATCAGGTTGTTGACAAATGGCTTCAGATGTTCACAAAGTACGGCAGAGAAGATCTTGTATGTGATTTTATGAAGATTGATGCCTCTGTAGTTGGTGCAGTCCAGAGGATCGCCTTTCTTGAGGATCGGGTAAACAATGCTGAGGCTGCATTTATCGGACATGCTTTCCTCCGACTATATTTTGCAGATGAGCTGGGTGCATACTCCTAACCAATTCATTGCCAGCCGCTTTGAATAGTTAAGCCGCAAGGCCATCAGCTCCAGCTGCTTTATTGGACTTAAGCAGAGATTACCTTAGTGTAGAGATCTCGGTTGTGTAAATAGATACCACGAAATCAACATAAAGGGTCCGCCAAATAACTTTTTTTTTTGAAAATGCTATAAAAAAAAACTGCTGAATATTTTCTCAAATTGCTTTTTTATTTGAAAGTACAATGTTTCCGGTTAGTAATGGAAAATAATTTCATTTAAATTGCTGCTTCGCTAAGTGGGCCTGCGATCGACTTAGAGAAGATGCCGATTTTGCCAAAAAAAATCATCTTTTCAGATGAAGCTCATTTTGATCTTGGCGGGTATGTAAACAAGCAAAATTGTCGCATTTGGGGCACAGAAAACCCGCACGCCATTGAAAATCCGATACACCCAAAACGAGTCACTGTTTGGTGCGGATTTTGGTCCAGAGGCATAATTGGGCCATTTTTCTTCGAGTGGCCGTTACAGTCAATGGCGATCGTTGGCCATGTTGAACAAATTTTTTCACAAAAATTGAAGAGGAGGATATTGGTAACATTTGATTTCAACAGGACGGCGCTACGTGCCACACAGCCGAAGCTACACTCCATTTAGTAGTAGCATTTTCAAAAAAAAAAGTTATTTGGCGGACCCTTTAGAAGAACGAAAAACCTCCGTAGTACATGATGAAATGCTGCAGCTGAATCCAACAGAGACTAAAAAATAATATCGCTCCAGGAGGACAGAGATGAAGAAGAAAGGCAGACGCAAGTGCAGTCCTCTAGCAATTGGAGCAAGAGATCCAATATTTTTATTGAAAAAAAAAGACACCTCGTATTTATGCAGTATTTCCAGCGAGTAGGTAAGCCTAAGAATAAAACCGACTACCAGTTAATGAAGATACATGCTCTACCATTGAGAACAGAATGTGTTGATTGACAAAGTCTTAGCTTTTAAAAAGTTTAAGCACAACAAGTCAGATGGTTGTGATGACTTACCAGTATGGTAATTTTCAATAATGGATTAAAAAAACGTTGACTTAATTGGCTAGGGCATATCAGCAAATAATTGACAGCAATACCTCAGCCAAGGGGTCTATAGCCCCCATGTACCAGAAAAAGACATGTAGAAGTTCCGAAAGACCTCAATCAATTTTGGAAGTTGGATAGAATACCGGGATCTTAAATCTAGAAAATTTAACATCCTGATAACTTACAATCCAGAACACTCATGTGTCATAGTCCTTATAATCCAAAATCCCCATAGCCTTGAATCCAGAAAATCCAAAGCCCCAGAAAAACCCATCGTACCGAAGTAAAATTGAAACAAAAGTTAATTATAAAAATTATTTGGAAAATAGTTTGTTTTACTTCCATTATCTTGGCTGAGGAGCATTCAACTTATATTGAAACTAAACCTGTAAAGTTCTAAATTATTTCAGTATTATGCTAAAACTACTAGGTACTTGAAGAAATGATATTACATACCATTTTTTTTCAAGTACTTTCAAGAACTTAGCTAGTGAGTACTTTCAAGTACTTTGCGATGAAGTAGTTCAAAAATACTGTAGTACCTCGTGGCATGATGGTTAGTGCGTAGGACTGTCATGCCGAAGGTGTGAGCTCGATTCCCAGCCGTGCCACCTAAAAACAGAAATGTTTTATCCGAGGTAAGCCCCTGGTTCTCCACGAGCTGCTGCGCCACCCAATTTATTTATTTATTTTACTTGAAAAATACTAGTACTTGGCTTACTTCAAGTACCAGTACCGAGTACTGAACAACAATTATAAGTCCCGGTACTGGTACTGTTACTTTTACTTGAAATTTCGAAGCTCTATTAAAACCAAAATCTTTGGGATTTTGACATCCCATACCTATGTGAGATATTCACAAAAAAAGTATGTCACCCTATTTTTGTCAGTTGTTGGTCAAAAAAGACCAAGTATTTCAAGGACACAAGCGATTTTTGGCACCTCATTTCTTTTTCGAATATCCCACCCACACATTAAAGGCCAAGATTCCAGAATTGCTAATTTTTGATTTTATATAATTTTTCAGAATTTAAATTTTTGGATTTTGGTATTTTTTGTTTATGGGTATTGTGGTTTTTGGGATTTGGGATTTTCGAGTTTCTGACCCCAACCCAGTTACTTCGTTTTTTCCACTATTTACCGGACATGCAAGAAGGACTTACAAGTTGGAGCCTAAGTCTACCCTCGAATATGAGCTCCAGCTAAAAGTAAAGTTTGCCATAAATGTAGCAAGAAGGTTTATAGTGAAATGACCTTCAAGGCTTTTTAAAGAATAATTTTTTCAGTGTAGGGATGAATTTCAATACTAGGTACTGTTCCCTTTGTGTAAATTTTAACTGGAAAAAGACCAACATATGCATGGTGTGTATCCCTAAAAATGACGATTCCTGTCATATCCACCGCTATGCGCTACTGCACATTGCTTTTTAAGTCACATCAATGTTTTTCAGGATTACATCAACACTGTGTCCTAAACAAAGAAGTAAAAACAACATCCTTTAGCGCAACCTTTAACAAGCCCACATAAGCACTTGTTAAAGCTGGGGCTTCCCCAACTTCGACTACTATAGTCATGTTTGACTGCAATGTGTCTGCGGTGTATATCAGCTTGTCATTGTCATCGTGTAAGCGCACATATTCTCGCCAGATCTGTTAATTCATGCATAGTAGACGGACAACTCCTACGCAGTCATATGCACATATATGAGAGTGGCATGAATTTATTCTTACAACAGGATATTTGTATGGCGAAGGGGATTATAAGTGCATCTACGCACATAATCCACAGTAGCACAAGTGAACATTGGACAATCATTTATCATTTTGTTTGTGTATTTTTTCTGATGTTCGAAATACAAACTTATGACAGTGATTTTGATGGACGATCAAAACGTAGACCAATATCGGTGGGAAGTTATTTTGATTGTGAAAGGATTTACGATAATTAACCGTTTCTCATATCCTTCGCCCTCTAATGAAGGATGCCATCGATGAATTCCTTTGAATTTAAAAACCAACAATAACAGAGCCATTGCGAGTTTGATTGTGTCTTTAAAAGTATTTTGGTGTTTTTCAAATTAGGACCGTCAATTAGCCATGAATTCCTTTTTATTGAAAAAGGTTTGAATATATAGATTCTATACCAGATTTCGATCGAAGAGTTAGAGTATCGGTGGGGATCACTATATCAAACCCCAGGTAGCTATAGAGACACAGGGAGATATTCATCTCCATGCACGATGACGATGAGGACTAATCAATCCGTCGATCGAATAAATTACACAAATTGATTTTTCATGTCTCCTTGCGTCATCATCATCAACCTTAACGTCGCATTGTTGTAGAAGAAAGGGTAACTATAACTATCATCGCATGGTTGGCCTTAGCTGCTGTTGGTTTTCAAAACAAATTCTCTCTTCATATTATATCCATCCAGACAACAACCAGCACAATCCAAGGCCAATAAAAAAAACTTAAAGCCAACAACAGTTCTTGCCTTTAGTGTGGTCTTAAAATATCAGATTGGGGGAATGTATTTCATCATCAAAATCTCCTTTTTCTTAACTCAGAACATATCATTTGGAATTAATGCCCAAAACATTTAATCAATCCTTCCAAATGAAAGGGTTTATCTTATAATGTCGATGGATGATACGACGGTTTTTTTTTTAAGAAAAAAGAAGAAGGGAGCACCATTATAATATAAAAATAAAATTGAAAAAAGAGAAGGCGGTGCACTTCAACGATTCATTTCTGTCGATCGATCAGTATCACCACACCATCACCACTGAGGAGATTGGGTTGGCATCAGTTGAAGAGTCGAATGTCAAAATAATAAGACGTGCTCCATGCTCTAGAAGCAACCAGGCAGATAACTATACTTATAGAAGGGTTTGAAATTTTTTTGGTTAGACATATTTTGATTTCGATGAGAATTAAACAATTGACAATCGGCAAAAAAAAATACTCGAGCAAAAGTAATCTGAAGTCATTAGCAATCATTTTAGGAGGAAGTAAAATTGAACATGCTAATCCCACAAACAGTGTTACCAAATATGCAAAGTAAATAAGTATTTGCTTCTTTTTTTATTTGATTCAGGATGATAATTTTGTTGATGGCCTTACTTACCCTGGGCACTACAATAACTTGGTTTATAATTAGAAGATTTAGCGCATATAGTACAAAAAATATTGCTCATCGATTAATGCAATTTTAATAAATTTTTGACTAAATTTGCCACTCCATAAATTGGCTCCCAGATTTACTCTAAAACTATTGAATGTATCAGAAAAAGCATGTAATTTGTATTTTTTATAAAATTGAATAAGCTCCAACTTTTACCTTGTTTATTTCAAACCAAAAAGTTGATAGTTTTCGAAAAATTAGCAAAAAATTGAACTTTACAACTTTTTACTCCTTCAAAAATTCTTTTTTTCAGCCGAAATTTAGGGTGGTGTTGGAAATTGCTCAAGACGTCAAAACAAAGCGACACCAAAATTCAACTTTGTATTAGTTTTGTCGAAGTACGTTAAAATCTTAATTTCATGGGCTAGAGATCCATTAATATAATTTAACATATGCTTTTGACAGTTGGGTGAAAAAACTACATTTCTACGTGTGTGGAATATTTCGTTCCAAATGGCATCAAAATGTCCTTAAGCTTCCTTTTTTCGGATCAGAAAAGAAAATCTGAAAAATTCCAGAATTACGAATTTTTTACTTGCGATATACAGGCTATGCCTATACGGCAAACTACGCACTCGTTTAAAAATGGAACTCGAGATCTTTCTCAATATATCTATATACATAGTGAGCGTGTTCTATACAATTTTATCTGTTTTGTTTATAAAAGAAAACATTAGATAAAAAGGACTAAAACTTTTTGGATATGATTATGATTTGAAAATGTTGTGTGAACAAATTTTCAAAAAAGCAGTACTTTGGTCGTATTAGCAGTACGGCAGTACGGAGTTTCAAAAAGCAGTACAAATACTTCAATTGCAGTACCTCGACAGCCCTGGTAGTCTCTAAAGATCCAGCTTTTCGTTGCGAGTTTATAAGGGTTGAACTCGAGGTAATCCTTAGTTTAATAAATTAATGACATACATATAAACGAACAAAATAATTTATGGCGCTCTGGTAGGTTAGGTTAGGTTAGGTTGGTGGGCTGACGGTGGATCTTGTTCCCGTCACACTTAGATCAATGTTGATCCATTGTGGTACCCTGATGGATTGGACCATCCCCTTAAAAATATAACCTATGAAATCCTATGGAGCATCGAACCATTTAGAGGCGTTGATGAAGTTCATTAAACTTGAGATGTTATTGCCTGTCGACTTCGAGATTTCTGCTAGATCATTGAAGAAATATACCCAAACATTTTTTCCTTATATTGCAGAGTGCCGGACATTGACCTAGGAAGTGTCTTCCTCTACTTCTACGTCACCGCAACCTCTGCATAGGTCTTCAGTACTTAGTCTCATCTTTTTCTTGTGGTAACCTAAGAGATTATGTCTCGTGATAATTCCTATTAAAAGATTCAGCGATCTCTTTTTCAGGTGATGCTCTGCCGCGTATTTGGAATTGCACCTACGGCACATCGCACACGTTGCGCTGTCGTAGAGGGAGTTTTCTTATAGGAAAATACCCAAATGTACACATAAGCCCTACTCGAATTATGCGCTAAGGCAGAGGATGGTTTCAGAATTATTTAACTATTTTATTTCATCTGGAACACCTCCTATGCCTCAACGGTCAACTCAAAACGAAGCACCACATGGGCTGGTTAGTATAATACACACAGTGAATAGAAATAACTATCTTACCACCCATAGCAACACCGTTTTTCATTATTTCTTGGTTTCACTGAAAAGGCTATAAGGAATTGGATGAAATTTTCAGACTTTATTTGTGTGAGCGAGAAAAAACTTTAAGAAGTCCAATTTTATTAAAATCTTCCCTCTGCATTGTCCGCTGTTCATATCTTGATTTATCAAAAACGGCTCTAATAACTTACAGAAATTGTTGATATGAACAAGAAAATATGAATGATTTTTTTTAAATCTCCCCACAGCCACGCCCACTTTTATCATGTCTTTGTATTCCATAAACGGATCTAAAGATCTTAATAAAATTTTCAAAGTTGATTAGAGTGAGCAACATAAAACTTTGGAAACCGGTTTCATTAAGATCCACCCATTTCGACGCCCCTTTTTTGTGTATTGATTGCTCAGAAACTCCCAATTTTGCAGGTACATATTAAAAATTGTTTGTATGAACAAGAAAAATTAAGGTAATTCTTTGAAATCCATCCATCCAACGACCACTTATTTATCTTGGTTTCCAAAAAATGGATTTATAGCAAAACTTCATCAGCTGTCTGCTACGAAAATCGTCTCCAAACCATACCATATACTTTTCTTGGTGAATCCGAAGTAAAATTGCTCTAGAACGTCACATTTTTGAGTAATTTTAGCATAACATGTCAAAAGGCCGTTTTTGGGCATAGTACACAAATCTTAGGTACATATATGGTGTACTGTGGTTTTTGGGTACATGTTTGACGTTGAATTTCTTCACTAATATATGTATGTAAATGTTTTTGCAAAACTAATAACAGGATCTGAAATAACTGTATTCCATCTTTTTAAATCATTTCAAATTTTGTTTGAAATTAATTTTTTTTTCTCAAAAGAGAAAAGTTTTAAAAACTGACTTTTTAAAAATTTGCCGCTTTCTTTGTTTAATAGACAAAATACATAGAGTAGGCCCTATGACAACAATTGCTAAAAATTCAATAAATATTGAAATAAATCAATTTTAGAAATAGAGTGGGTTTAATTGGGTCCCAAGTGATAGTCAATGGGAGGGGAAATTCGGAAATTTTTATGATTTCGACTTTGAAGAACGATAGTATGAAAATTCAAACCTGTATAACGATTTTTTGTGATTTCAAAAGCCTGGTTTGACTTATACTACTATTACTGTCAGTGAAATTAAGTAATGGAGATCCTTTTTGGATTCAAATAAGCTTAAATATTTCTTTTTTAAGTCCTTGATCAAAATCATCTTTACAGACTTGACTTTAGGAATATTGAAGAGAAAATTCACTATATCCCACTAAGATGTTTTCGTTAAAGTGTTAATCATAAAAATTATGGAAGGAGATTTCCGCTGTTTTTTTTTTAACAACGGTTTAAAATGTAAGCAAACATTGATGAATAAAGACAAATTGCTGCCTGAGTACTGAAATTCCCCATAGACCACTTTTTCGGGAAACTCAGTTAATGATGCTGATGCAGTTATACTAATTCAAATGTTTTCTGCTATCCCCGTTGTTCTATCTTCGTTAATAAGCAAGTTACAAAAACCATATTTATTTGTTTTTGATTCTCAAAGACTAAGGAGTAATTCAATGTGAAGTTGAGTAAGGCTTACCCAACGAATTAATATATATTTTTTTTGTAGTTATCATTAAAATTAAAATTATAAAAATAAAAAAAATGCAGTTCTTTTCAATTTTATTGTTTTTCTTGGCGTACTTTGAAGCGTACTCAAAAGTTCCATATCCATAGGAAATTTCAGGCTTGCTTTTCATATAGCTTCAGCAATCGTATGGGAGAAGGGAGAGGGTTCTGTATCCATTTCTGACTTTTTCATGCTTTTATATTTAATAAAAAAAAAACAGTAACAGTTTTTGACTTCATGTTTTTGAACTACCAAAAGATATTTACAAAAAATTTTAATAATTTAAAAATTAGGTATATTTCTCAAGAAAGAAGTAAAGCAATTATTTTTCAAACCTTAAAATTCGTTTTCCCGGGAACTATTTTTTTTTGGACACGGGGCATTACAATACTCAGGTGGTGAAATCAGGTTTCATGTGCTAGCTAATATTATTTGGAATAAGTGTTCTTTATTTGAGTTGAATAGACATAATCGTTTTTTTGTTTTCTTGTAGCAGGTGAACCCAATCTACCAGGACTTTATTTTTCAAATCATTCATATTTTTAATTTTAAAAACTGTACTTAATATAATTTTTCTGAAACCAGATTAAAATTTCAGAAAATCAAATCTGTCATAGTTTAAAAAAAAAATATTTGAAAGCGAAAAAAGTTAATTTTTGCAGACCCGTAATTAGTTCTGAGAAATTGCTTAGTTTCTTGCTACTTTAACTTAAATTACAAAAAATAAAAAACAACCACATAATACCTCTTATAATTTTTGTTCTCCTTTTTAAAACTAAATCCGAAAAGGAACCTCATACATATGAGCTACCGGCTCTGGACCTTTGGCACCTTATATGAAGGAAATTTGATAAAAAAAGATCCATCTAATTGGTCAGTAATTGGTCAGAAAAGGTCAAGTGATCGCAGAAATTGGTTTTTGGGAAATTTTCAAAAAATGTATACCATCCGAAAGATTTCTAGATCGTGATAAAAGGTCAACAGTGATTGGTCAGCCATAGATTTTTTTCTATGAATTTTTGAAGTTCGTTTCAAGGTCACAAACAAAACTTTAGGCACCTCATTTGGGTCATTTAAAAGTATGTGATTTGAAAGGCCTTTGCACGGTTGTAAGAGGTCCGCTATTTTCAGTAATTGGTCAGCCGTAGATTATTTTTTATGAATATTTAATGAATTGAAAACAAAAAATTCAATGTCAAAACGATTTTTGGCACCTCATTTTAGGGAAATTTGCTAAAAATGTGTAACCATCTGAAAGATCTCTTGATCTTTTTAAAAGGTCAGCTATAGTTTTAGTATTTGGTCAGCTATAGATTCTTTTATACTATTTTTTAAAGTACCTTTTTTCAAGGTCACGAACCGTTCATGACCTTGAAAAAAAAACTTAGAAAAAATTGTATAAAAGAATCTATAGCTGACCAATTACTGAAACCTATGTTCGGACAGACTTTTTTTTACTGTTGCCACAAGTCCGACCACTTTTCTAAAATTAGAGATTTTGTACATCCTTATCGATGAAAATGAAAAAAAAAACTGGCTAAGGCCACTTTCCTAACCAGTCTGTTCGACCAATGGTATCGTGTAGAGGACAGCCTTAGCTTTCATTTGATACCCCATTTATGTATATAAGTTGTTTGTATTCTGGGTACATTTAAAATGTATTTAAAATGCAACCTGAAAAGTGCATTTTCTAACCATTGCGATCAGATAAAGCTTGTCCGACTAGCAGTTTTGTAAATTTTTGGACAAAGGCTATCGGTTGGCATCCAATTTTTGCGTGGCTGCGATGAGATGGGTAATCTTACGGTTGGCTCCCTGACTATAATTATTCTTCTTTTAACTTTTCGATAGACATTAAAAAGAAAACACAGTCTCATATTAGTTTAAATTGTAAAATTGAGCATTTTTATATTTTCAATGCGATCAGCAAGATATTTTCTGTGAGATGCCAAACATTCATTCGCAATTTACAACATCTGGACGAATTTCACAAATGTGTGAATGAAAAATTCTATCTAATTTAGCCTTATTTTTTTAAGCACCCATTTTACTGGCTTATTTCTTTTGTGAAAGAAATTTCAAAACTCGCAAACATTTGCAATTAGCGGTTAAAAATTCGCAGCTCATAGTCAAGACCACTTAAGAACCTTGTCGACGGCCGGCATGTAGCGCAATGTATGTGTTGCGACGAAGGAGCAATTCATATTACGCTCAAAAGATGGAATTTATCTACTTCAAGCGGACGGAAATATGGAAATCATAAAGACATAAAGTCCAACATTTTTAAGCTTTTAAAATGCTAATCTGTTGCTCAAAAAATTTGTTTGTAGATTTTATGTACCTATTATTTTTACTTACTTTTAAAATTAAAAAAGTGCATTTCCGATCAAAAAATCTTTCATAAACGGGTTGGCGAACAAAATTTTAGTAAATTACATTTTCGTAGTGTTCTTTGCCTGAATTTGTCTTTTTAAATGCTGAATTTAAAAAACAGTGATTTTTTCACACAAATAATAGTTCAAAAAAGCTTAAAATTCTGTAATAAAAAAATTAAAAATATTGCTACAATACGATTTGTGAATACATATCTGATGATCATTTCAATATTCTTAATTTTAATATCACGAACACAATAAGTGGCTGTCTAAAGGTACTTTTGGGGGTCTTAGCTGCCTTAAACGGGCATTAGAGAGTGGATCTTAAATGAACGCTGTAATAAGCCTTTTCCAGGTGAGAAGACAGTGAAGTCAGCCAGCAAAACAAATAATTCAAGGTCAAGTGTCCAAATATCAGTTTTTCACTTTAAATTTTTCAAATGTAAGAACTATCGAAAAGATGTGGAAATATGGATCTAACAAATCTAACAATTTTTAATTAAACGGACTTTCTTATCAGTGATAATCCTTATAATAAAAAAAAATTAAAAAAAATTCCAAAATCTTCGTTTTTTGTACTAAATTTTAAACGGTGAATTTTTTAAATTTTTCGTACTCTCATGTGATCAAAAAAAGTTTTTCTGTTAAGAAAATTATAATAATTTTTCAACTGTCGATCATTTTCTGGAATTTTTTGGAAAATGAGATATAACAGCATCTCGTTCGTTATAAGAAATAATACCTACCTAATTTGTAAATTTTAGAAGTTTGGAGCTACTAACTTTTACTTATATTAAAAAGTTTCTTTTTGCCTAGTATTTTGGTTTCCGGATTGAATACAATTGGTATCTTGTAACGGAGCAAATGACAAAAATTACTTGACTGTGATATTGTTATTTCGAAAAAATAAAGATATTATTTAGAAATTGAGTTCTTTGTTTTTTGTTCAAGAACCAAGTTATTTAAAACTAGCTGGCCCGCCCCGGCTTTGCTCGGTTAGGCAAAATTTTCGAATGATATCCTCTACAAATAACTTTCCAATTACAAAAAGGACGTTTAAAATCGGATTCCATATTTAACAAACCCCATTTCATACTACAAGTATTTAAATCTTGAAATGTCTTCAGTTTTTAAGCCTATAACCTTCATAACTGAAAAAGTTTTTTAAATCAAATACCCATTTTTAATTTCTACCCCATTTCACCCTATGTATGAAGACAACATCCTCTTAGTAAACTCTATATCAAACAGAAAAAATTTTTTGTTATCTCATACCATTTTTGTTTTTACCCCATTTATCCCTAGAAATTGAATTTTTTAACCGTTAAGCCTTCCCCTTAGAATAACCTTTCAAACTCAAATAGAAATTTTGAAATTTC
This sequence comes from Dasysyrphus tricinctus, assembly GCA_963921185.1. Taxonomy (NCBI): domain Eukaryota; kingdom Metazoa; phylum Arthropoda; class Insecta; order Diptera; family Syrphidae; genus Dasysyrphus; species Dasysyrphus tricinctus. The sequence goes on from OY992533.1 coordinate 107,746,439, forward strand.
TAAATAAAAAATCAAAAACTCACAAATACCAAAAAAAAAGTACAAACATTTTGATTTGATCGTTGCAATTAATTTGTATCTAAATAAAATATAGCCTATGTTACTCAGGGACATTATATCTTTCCATTTATTAAAGAATTTTAAGGATCGTTGTATATTTCCAGAGATTACCCTCTACATAGGAACAAACAAACAAACAAATAAATGTTTCGGCCTTATAATAAAGTATAGATAAACATGCTGAAAACCGTTATTTTTTGAAAATTTTATGTCTGAAAATCAATACAATATTTTTATGCAAATTTGTATAAACACCCGAATGGCAACCCTGTTTCCTTTATTTCTATTTCATCAGCCACAATTTCTCTGCGCACTCGATAATTCTAAATTCCCTATTCAAAAGCTTCAAATAAAAAATAGACCACAATTACTTCAACAAATCTTTTGTGTAAATGCAATACATCATCGTAAAAGTCTGATTAAAAACGCAATTCTTTTTATGTATATAGAATCCTTTTCAAAATCATGTATAGGTACGTCGTCGTATTATCCTACTTCAACCCTCGTCTGAAAAGAAAAATCCTTTTGTATTCAAAAGTTGAAAAATCAAGACTACAGGCGAAAAGTTCAATAAAAAGAAATTTAAAAAAAAAAAATTTTTTAAATTACAGAAAAATCCTCCCATCCAAATATGCCACAAGGAATTTCAAGGACAATGCCATTTCCAAGAAGTTGATGTGTTCAAAACCATTTTTTTTTTAAATTTCCTTCTTTATACTTGAAGATTGGCATATCCGCGTTAGGACTTATTACAATATCACCATCATCGCCCTCAAAAGGGGATTGTTGAATTTTAATAATAAGTTTTTTTTTGTTATTTGGTTTAGAGAAATCCTTGTTCACAGCAGCATTATTGCGAGATCATGTGGTATGTAAGTTTCTTTTCTTCACGGCTTAGCGTACTCTTATAATGAAAATCACCCTTATTTTGCAAGAAAGAAAAACGCAACCTCTAACCTTGCGAACGCTGCTAACATTTTTATTTCTTCCCTTTTTTTCTATAAGCAAAAGTATAGTGAACGACGACGACGACAACATTCCTGTGGGATTGTTGAGAATGAATTATGGTTATTTGTTTTGTAGTATTAGACCAACCATATTATTCTGGCAGAGGGGCAGCAAAGTTTTGCCCTGCAGTCTCTAAGACAAAGTACCTTTGTGGGCATTTAAGGGGGATAGACCCATGTGGCAGCGTAAATGTTCCATTAAAACTATATATGAAAGCCAGAAAACATCAGAGTCAACGGGCGTGGCGTGGCAGTAGCCCCTTCGGTTTATAAGTAATCCTTCGTCCCAAGGATTGTAATTATCAATTGTCTAGTATCGGATATGTGTGTGAGGGCTGTACAGACATTCAGCGAGGGGGCTTAATGAATTATGACAGTTATTTTGGACAGGATATTAGGAATATGTGCGAGAGAGTGCATGCATATGGCAGAGGAAAGGATAAGCTGGCTCAGCATCGTATAAAGTACGAAATGCTTATGGTTATTATACTATGACAACGATCGATAGATTCATTTGGCAAAATTTTTTGATGAAGGAAAGGCAAAAAGTTCGTTCTTCATTAGATAAATTGCCATGGCCAGGCTCTGAGAGAGATGCTAAAGGGGAGATTAAAAGCCAAAATAACTATAAACCATAATTAAGGGGTTGGGGGGGAAAAATATTCAATTTTATTGCAATAAAAGCAAGAAGGTCATTGACTGCGAGTTATTAGGAATGGAGAAATTAAGCCGATTTGATGTTTTCCTAAAACTATTATTTATAACAATGACGTACATACATAAATTATGTTTCAAGTAAGGAAGTGAATTAAGGTTCGTAATTAATCAACTAACATATCTTAGTCAAGGAAAAACTTTTAAATTAATATTTTGAAATGAGTTTTAGGTAAAGATAAGCCCTAAATCAATTTTAGTCCAGGATTAACTGGAATACCTTAGGGAAGTCGAGACTTACTCCGGTCACGAATCCACTTTTTCATATTTTCTTTCAATTTGGGTAAACTGGCATATCGTAGTGATGTTTTCGCATATGTTCATTGTACAATGCACATACAGTATTGGCCAATGGTATCAAGCAACTAAACTGAACTTATTTTTTTTTTTGCCTATTCTTGATTTAAAATATTTTTGAGCATCTCCTATAATGTTGGGGGATACTTTTAGAACATCGTGGTAGGATCGTCAATGCTGAGGATATGGAAAAATCATTTCTGCAAATTGTATAACGGTGATGATGAACCCAATTGCGCAACCATGCAGATTGCACCATTCAATCTGGACGACGCATGAAGGCCAACAATTCCGCCTACTTAATCTCGACGAAGTAAAGATATAGCTTCATATATCTTAACGTAAGTCCAATAAGGCTGCTGAAGCTTATGGCCTTGCAGCGGAGATATACAAAGTGCCTGAAAATGAATCGGTTAGGAGTATGCACAAGGGGTTTTATGGTCCGAGGAAAGCATGCCTGATGAATAGAACCTCAGCATTGTTTGCCCGATCCTCGCAAGAAAGGTGATCCTTCAAAATGCACCAACTACAGTGGCATCAGTCTTCTAATGGGTATGGGCTTAGGCCAGGAAAGTCCACCATCGACCAAATATTCGCACTATGGCAGATCTTGGAAAAAAATCTGGAGTTGTAAATCGATACCCACCCCCTTTCCATCGATTTCAAGGCCGCGTATGACCAGGATCTATAGATACAAGCCAGAAAGAGCAATTTCTAGTTTTTGCATCCCTCCTAAGCTCGCCCGTTTGTGCAGGATGACGATGGAGAACGCATGCTGCTCCATTAAGGTCAAGGTTTAGACAAAGCGATGCGCTGTCATGTGACTTCTGCTATATCGTTCTTGACAGAATAGTGTAAAACTCTCACGAGGCACAATCTTTCAAAAGACCGTCCCATTACTCGCTTACGCTGACATTATCGGGCGAACAAAGCGTGATGTCCATGGTGCTTTCGTGTATTGGGAAGGAAGCCCAATACAGGATACTGTCCCTGTATAAGACAATTATCATCCCAGTCCTGATGTTTGGGGCAGAGGCATGGATACTGTTAACGGTGGATAAGGACACGTTAGTCTTTTTTGAGAGGAAAATTCTCTGAGTGATTTTTGGTCCTGCCTGTATAGATGAGGGAATGGAAAAGAAGATACAACAACGAACTGTACAGCGACACCGACCTAGCCACAAAAGTGAAAAGCCAACGACTAAGATGGCTGGACCACATAGCGCGAAGGGACATCAATGCTCCGGTCTGGAAAGTCTTTGAATCTAACCTTGGGGGACAACTCTGAAGGTGGACAGCGTAAGAGGTGGTGTACGCAAGTAAAAGAGGTCATCAACCATCTTGGCGTGCGAAACTGGACACAGCTAGCTAGAATCTGAGCCGGCTGGAAGAAGCTTGTTGGTTGGTGCCCTGGTCCATCCCGGACTGTAGCGCTAACTTAAGTTTAATAAGTAAGTAAAAAATGATGCTTTCGGATGTTCCGTTGAAATATTCCTCAAAGGAGCTCAATTTGGTTCAGATCTGGAGACTGCACAAGCCATGCAAGCAGGTAAACACCGATTTTAACAAATCTTCGCATTGAAAGACCGGGCTAGTGGCAGAGTGCATTATCTTAATGATTTAAGATATTCCGTATGTTACAGACACTAAATATAAGTACATGCCTAAAAGATGGAATCAGCATCTTTTCCATCACTAACTTGAATACATACGACCATCACAAATGAATATTTTCCCAACTCTCTTCGCGGCTATACAGTTCCAGACTATAACGCTTTCTCCACTGAATTCTTCACCAACTATTCACCACACAAAGAACTACACCAGAATTACCAATCAACTGTATAGTAGAAAAAAAACACTTGCATGGCTCGTCGTTAAGCTTAGTACATACTTCCTGGTAAAGTGAACAACCACTAGTGGAGAAAGTGATATTTTGACATTGTTCACTGGTACAGACTTGCGAATGTGTTGTGAACGTTTGACGTTTAAAACCTCAATGCCATCAATGAGGCATTTTTCTTTTGTAATTGAACTGTTAACTGTTTACAAAGAGTTCCCGTAAATTTTGCACGGGAAGGGCTCGTGAACGAAAACTCTCCACACAGCTTGACGAGCACATCAGGGGAACAAAAATGTAAGTTTTGTATGGATTCACAACATCATTCACAAGTATGTACTAGGCTTTAAAACGGTGGCATATTTTGTTTTTTCTGAGAGTCATGGTTTTTTCCTCGTCTGCAACTTTTGGAGCACCTTCTGTGAGTTTTCTTCTATTGATCAAGCGGAAATCGCTTTTTTTTTTAATTTTCCGTTACTTCAGAAAACAATTGATTTGAATTTTTTGAATTTTTTTTTACAATTTTTGACGTCCACTCGTATTTTAAAGTGACCCTCCCTATGCGTGGTTATTATTTCCCACCTTTTCTTTTGTGATAAAGTGGTGTTGTAGTCTTCGAAACCGATCTAAAGCCTTTTGTACGGAACAAAGTGAAAATCTCACTTTTAAATTGCGATATATTGGTGCTATAATATGGTAAGTTCACCAAAAGTTTCCACCTTCTTTCCACCCTCGATCTATATCACTTTCCTCTATCTCTTCTTTTCACTGTCGATCAAGGTATATCCGTCGTTGATGCAGAAGTCTCATTTCATTTTAATTTCCGGAAAGCCAACTTTAATCAACTCGAGATCCTTTTAAACAATATTGACTTCAGCCTTTTTTTGAACTATAAAACCCCCATTGACATCGCCCTTTCATTCTTCTATACTACAATCTTTGAATGTTTGCTCCTTTGTGTCCCTTACGTGCCTCAAAAGAATTGTTTGTCATCACCCCCCTGATATACTAAGGAGTTGCGAACTGTTCGAAATACAAGGAATAAGTTATGGAAAACTTATTTAAAATCCCGAACATATTCAGACTATTTAAATTACGAGCAAGCTCTTTCCAATTTCTCTCTCCTCTGCGATTCTCTATACCATGCATATCTTGACAAAATGCAGGCCTGTCTCATCTCTGAACCGAAGCGGTTCTATCAATTCAGTAACGCAAAAAGAAAATCTGATGGTCTTCCGTCTACCTTCAATTTTAACAACACCTCATCTGCTGATCCCGAAGTAATTGTCAACCTCTTTGCTAATTTTTTCAGTCAGTCTTATAGCGATGCTGTTAATAATCCTGATCTAGAATATTTTGAGTACTTGTCAAGCAGTTCGCAAACTTCACTAGTCTCTCTTGATATTTCTCCTTCGTCAGTCAGTGAAAAAATAAAACTACTTAAGGATGACTTTTCTCCCGGTCCTGATGGCATTCCAGCCATTTTTCTCAAAAAATGTGCTAACGTGTTGTGCGAACCTCTCACAATTCTGTTTAAACTCTCTCTTTCGCAAGCAGTTTTCCCCACTTTATGGAAAAACTCATTTATTTTTCCAATTCACAAAAAGGGAAATAAGAACGAAATCTCTAACTATCGTCCGATAGCTAAACTTTCTTCTATACCCAAGCTTTTCGAAAGCATTGTTTATGACGCTCTTTGTTTTCATTGTAAGTCATTAGTCTCCCCACTACAACATGGTTTTATTAAGGGCAGGTCCACTACGACGAACCTCACTCAATTTGTTTCCATGGCACTTTGTGCTCTGGAAAAAGGCTTCAATGTTGATGTGATCACTACTGACTTCAGCAAAGCTTTCGATAAGATCTCTCACCAAATTATCTATATTAAGCTTGGAGCCTTTGGGTTTCCTCCGTTGTTCATGCAATGGGTGAGGTCTTACTTGGAAAACCGCCAATATAGTGTTGTTTTAAGATGTTCCGTGTCCGATCCCATCTATGCTTCCTCAGGAGTTCCTCAGGGTAGTCATCTCGGGCCACTTTTATTTGTCCTTTCCATCAATGATGTTGAAAGCATTATTTCTTTCTCTGACCTCTCTATCTATGCCGACGACATGAAAATTATGAAAGTAATATCTAGTCCAATTGATTCTTCCCTGCTTCAAAATGACTTAAATTCTTTTCTTACATGGTGCACCAAAAACTTCCTCATGACCACATGACTTTTTCTCGTAAACGCCTGTCCCTACCACCTCGTACTTATCATTTTTGCAACGTCCCGGTTCCCACAGTTTCCTCCATTCGCGATCTCGGCATTTTATGTGATAAAGAGCTTAATTTCCGTTCTCACATAGATAATATTATTGCAAAAGGAAACTGTTCCCTTGGTTTTATAAAGCGCTGGTCTAAAGAATTTTCAAACCCATACGTTACAAAATCTCTCTTCATCACATTTGTTAGACCTATTCTTGAGTATGCAAGTCAAGTTTGGTCTCCTTATCAAAACACCCACTCATCTAGACTTGAAGCTGTGCAACGTAGGTTTCTCCGTTTCGCCTTACGAAATCTTCCATGGTCTGATGTCTGATCCTCTTTTCCTTCCCCCTTACGAACATCGGTTACAACTGATTGACTTAAACACCCTTGCTAAACGTCGCGCTGTTGCAGACATACTCTTCGTTCACCAAGTCATTACAGGGGCCATCGATTCTCCGCAACTTCTTGAATTAATTTTCTTTAACACCAATCCACGTAGCCTTAGATCTGTTCCCTTCCTTCGCCTTCCTACTCACCGAACCAACTATGCCCATTTTAACCCAATTTCAAGAATGTTACGATTAGCCAATAGTGCACAGCATCTCCTTGATTTTAACCCAAGTGTATCCTCCCTTAGAAAAAACCTTTACTCTAATTATCCCTAACCCCCTTCTTTTTAGTTTTTAGTTAGAATAAGTTGTTATTATATGGTTTAAGTTATCTTATTATTGTTTTTATTATATAAGATTGAATTAAGCGAAATAAATAAATAAATAAATAAGTTATACATTCCGAAAAATAATAAAACTTGAGATTTTGATCAGACTTGTCATTACGATGATATATAAGAAGAAAAAAAGTGGGTATCACAATTCCGTCTGCCTGTCTGTTCGTCTGCAGCTTAAACGGCTAGTTCGATTTTCTTAAAACTTAGTAAGTAGTAGTATTTGCTGATTCTGCCCAAAAGTTTTGTCATTTTTTTATTAGATCCAAAAATAACGGTACCTGCCATACACTTTTTTTTAGCAACTGTACATAATCGTTTTTTTTTTCAAAAATGGCCTAACAACTTTTCTCAAACAAAATTCAATAAATTACTTTTAGTAAATGCTACCTTAGCATTTTTCAAAAAATGAATATTAAAAAACCATTTTAAAATTTTCTCACAGGTTTCCAAAAACTATAAATAGTATTGTGTACCAAAATTTTTGAAAAAAATATTTTTTGAATTTTCAAAAACATGGTTCAGTTTTGTTTTTGAAAATCAAATATGTAATTAAAAAGCAACGTGATCGGTTGTTTTGAAACTTGATAGTTAAGAGCTCTTTAACACTTTCTAAAATATATTAAGGCGCCAGTTATAGTTATCATTGAAACTCATCATTGAAAATTTTAATGATTGATTTTGAGATGTTTAGAAAGTAAAATCATTCATTATTTTGATGGACGATTAGAGTTCAAGACTTAATTAATATTTATAGTCAAAAAAAATTTCAAATAGGCCCAACTTTCCACAAAAATTGACTTTTGATTTTCTAATGATCATTGGTAAGGTAGTTCAATCATTGAAATAGGAAAAGTCTTTTTATGTAGAAAGTTGGGCTTATTTAAATTATTTTTTTGGCTAAAAATATTAACTAAGTCTTAAGCTTTATCAAAGGGCACGGTAGTGCCCAGCCAAGTTCGCGGCACTACACCCTTTTTACAGGAACAAACTCAGGCGATTTTCAACCCCGCTCTAACTTCAGTACCAATTAAGTCAAATTCGGAGTATTTGCTGAACTGATCAAACACAGGTGGCTCACCAAATTACAACTCTTTAGCATTAGTAGTTCCCAAGATATAGGACTTCAAAAATCGCAAAAACCGTAACTGACTGACTCACTGACTCACTGACAGATCATCAAAATTATGGAGCACTTCCCGACATCGTAGAAACTTGAAATTTCGCACAACGGTAGGCCTTGTGGTACATACAGAGGAAAAAATCGAAAATCTGCAATTTTCTATTCAGGGGGCGTGGCATCCACCCACTTACTTAAATATTCTATAAATTATATGGAGCATTTCCGATTGTTGTAGAACAATGAAAATTGGTAAGTCGGTAGGGTTTGAGGTACTTAAAAATAAAAAATTGAAACATTGGAATTTTGCATTCAGGGGGCGTGGTATCCACCCACATTCTTAAAAATTCTTATAAATTATATGGAGCACTTCCGATTGTTGTAGAAAGATGAAAATTGGTAGGTCGGTATGCCTTGAAGTACTAAAAAGAAAAAAATCGAAAAATTGGAAGTTTCAGTTCAGGGGGCGTGGCATCAACCCACATTCTTAAAAATTCTTATAAACTATATGGAGCACTTCCGATTGTTGTAGAACGATGAAAATTTGTAGATCGGTAGGGCTTAAGGTACTTAGAAAGAAAAAATTAAAAAAATGGAATTTTGCATTCAGGAGGCGTGGCATCCACCCACATTCTTAAAAATTCTGATAAATTATATGGAGCACTTCCGATTGTTGTAGAACGATGAAAATTGGTAGGTCGGTAGGACTTGAAGTACTAAGAAAGGAAAAAAATTGAAAATTTGGAATTGTCCATCCAGGAGGGGTGCCATCCACCCACTTTATCAGAATTGCTATTATTTGTATGGAGCACTTTCGGTTGTCGTAGAATTATGAAACTTTGTAGAGCGGTAGGGCTTGACTTTCACCTGGCAAAATAAGTCCTTGCAAAAAAGAGTGAAATCACAACAAAAACATAAATGTTAAAAACAGAGCCAAGTTCTTATGTGTACAAGAAACCTGTGCGTAAAAAGTCAGCCAAAAAAAGTAATGAGATCTAAAATATATGGGTGATTCCGTTTCAACTGTGATTCTTTGCGTCCAGTGCTTTTTTTGTTGTTTAATGTAAAATGTTCGTATATATTTTTGGTTTGGACTGTGTAAATGGCTATTTACTACAATCTACATTCAATATCATGACCAAATTTGCAACTTCTTCGACATGGCTTGGAAAAGTATGGTCAAAATGTCAGTACCGTGGCATGTCCGATCCTTGTTTTTCCGATTAAGTCTACTGTTTTCGAATGCAATAGTTCATTGAATAGAAATGTTGCCCTTAGAAAAGTTTGAGTGCAATACTTGCTTGACAAAATAATGCAAAAATTAAGTCAAAATACTTATAGCTGAATAAAATAATCATGAATGAATGTTGTCCGAGGTTTTAGTTTTATTTTTGAATTCAAAAGATTTCCCGCTCAACCGCCATTTTGTTTTAGCTTTAACACGTATGTATTGTAGTTTTCTAAAAGAGACACTATTTATGTATATTTAACAAAAGTAATTTTGTTTTTGGTACGTTGTTTTATTTTAAGAGTGATATGTTTGCATGCGATGAAAGTATGTCACAAATTTATTTGTCAGTACCGTGGTAGTATTTTTTAAGCATGTTACAACATGTTTCTGGTTGGTTATCAGAATTTTGTATTCCTTTTAACGGTTCAAGCTAAAATTGTCATGGAAATAATTTTTCTCATAAGCATAGAGAAGTGAGGTAACATAAACAGTCTAAATGTCAGTACCGTGGATGTCAGTACCGTGGCATTTAAATACTTATTGAGCTTTAAATAAATATAATTAAATAATTCTTTACAATAATATTTTCTTCTACCAATTTTCTTTCTAAGAACGGTAGCAATACCTCAGACGAGCCAAACAAAAATCATTCCGTGCAATAAAAACTAAGTAGTAACCCAGCACAAGGAAAAGGGTTGCCATTCAGAAGAACAGACTTCAAAAACGAAAAAGAGATAATTTTTTAAAGAAAAAAAGGGAAGTAGAAATGTCAAGAGGTCAAAACGTATTAGAAAATCAAGAATCTCAAGAAAAATATGGTCAAAAAGAGGGAGAAAAAATTAAAAAGAAAAAAAAGAAAAAGAGTGTCATTATCGTCTATACTAGTTTTAGTACATTTCACTATATTTTTTGTTCTTTAAAAGTTGTAGCAAAATGCTTTTACTGATATGATATTCTGACTAAATGAAGCCACAAACACAAAACAAAAATTGTTTCCAAGAAGTTTTAGTTTTTGAAAATTTTCTAAAAAAAGAATCACAGTTGGCGGAGAATCACCCATATGCCAAGTTTTAAGTTCATGAAGTTTAATATCAAATATCTTAAGTAGAGTAATATCGAAACAATTCCAAATCATGACAGAAATTTGGTAATTAATGATTACTGATTAAAATTTGGTGGATTTACCTGGCAAGTTTTCTCTTAAATACTTACTTAATCACAAATTTAAAATGTATGAAAACTTGACCAGTGAACCCACCAAATTTTAATTAGTAATCATTAATTACCAAATTTCTGTCATGATTTGGAATTGTTTCGATATTACTCTACTTAAGATATTTGATATTAAACTTCATGAACTTAAAACTTGGCATATATTTTAGATCTCATTACTTTTTTTGGCGGACTTTTTACGCACAGGTTTCTTGTACACAAAAGAACTTGGCTCTTTTTTTAACATTTATGTTTTTGTTGTGATTTGTCTATCCAAATAATAACTGATTTTGCTCCCTAAATGTCTGAAAATCAATCATTAAAATTTTCAATGATAACTATAACTGGCACCTAAGAACAAATTTAATCTTTATGCAAAAATAATGGTATCTACCTTTTATATAAGAGTTAAAAAACCGTTAAGGACAATACTTTTTTTCTTAAACGGCTCCTACAATTTTGATTAAACTTTTCCTGTATGCTAAAAATAGTGCGATCTTCTGACAAAAATTATAAAATTTTACACTTAGCAACTGTTAGTAGTACCTACCTTCTACCTCTCATAGAATGCTTTTTTTTTATTTTCAATTTTCACATTATCAACCGAATGGATTTTGATTAATTCGATATCTCAAAAACGGGTTGACAGTTTTTTTTTTGAAATTTCAATAAATACTTTAGATTTGCATGCCAAAATTTGTTCTTAAAAATGTCTTAAGAATTTGATATACATGTAAGAAATTAATTTTTTTTTAACCTCTGCAATGACTTAATTTTTTTCCATACAATCATATTCAATCGAGAATTAAAATGACATTTTTTTCACCTCAAATTACCAAAAGAGTTATATAAGCTAATTTTAATATCGTATTTTATGCTTTAAAATATTTTTCTTTCATAGTTTTCTAGAACCCCTAGCTTCTTGAACATAAGAGCAAGTAGGTGCGACCCAGTTGTTCATTTTATTTAAACTATTCATCGAACAATTAGGGGTGTCTTAATATTTTTGGAAAATGTTGTATACCTCAAGGAAATTTTTGACTTATGAAGAAAGATTTAAAAAAAACATTATTATCATGTAGTCAATGTAGCTGATGGTACATCCAAACCCTTTTCACTTTCTTCGTAAATATTTAAACATTTCACAAGGTCGTTTTGGCTCAGTTCCTCCAAAACTAAACAATCAAGTAGTTTATTTGAACATTTTCCGTTCTTTTCAAAGTTTTATAGAAAGCCTTTTATCTGTACCTAAACTCTCACCTCAAACCGAGTAGGTAAATTATGAACGCATTCAAACTTTCATGATCACAACTGACCTCAATTTATCCTTTGTACTCCTACTCTTAAAGAATACACATCACTTAGAAAATTCCCTTTCTTTATTTTTCGTTTTTTAAATCTTCATTATTTTCTTTCAAAGACACAACCGCTTAATCCTTGAATTATCTTGAATAACAAGGATTTTGAAAAAAAAAGAATTGAAAACTCACGCAACTTCGATTAATTTAAAGTTTTTCTTTTGATATCATATCCCATTTCTCATTGCCTTTCTCTGAATGTTCGACAAAATGGTGACGATGATGGTAGAAACTAAGTGAAAACTAAAAAGTAGTGCGAGAAAAAATAAAATAAATTCTAAAATAATGAAAACTTTTAGCTCGTAGCGTTAAAAAAGTTCAAACTTCACCCATAAATCCTCTGTCTTTCGTGCTGAATTGAAGTGAAGATTCATAATTGCATGGACTTGGAGTGTGTAAGTGATGGTTTCTTAATATTCTTTTCTGCTATATAGAGCAATTTATATATCTGAGTTTAAAAAAATAAGGTTTATAAGAAAACAGCATTAAACCTGGAATCGTTTAAAACTCAATTCAATTTAAAGGTTTTGGCTTTGATTTTTTTGAACGTCCCAAACACTTAGGCAGCTAATTTAATTTAGTTCCAATATTAGCTATTCTGCATATTTCTGCATCGTTTAACTTTTATTTTGGCCTCATTTAATTTAAGTTAAGAGAATTTTTCAATCAGAGATTTGTTGATTTCACTTTAAATAGCTACACACCACATCGGAACTCTCTATTGCATCAAAGAAAACCTCTTATGCAAATTTTATAATGTTTCCTGGTTGACCATTGCCCACAGCCATTTTTCTGTGATTCTCCTTCTTCTTCTTCTTGATCATCATCAGCAGAAAAAAAAGAAACTTAAAACAAAAACACCACACATGACCATAACTAAAATGCTTTTAACTATTTTCTCCGAATAATTAAGAGTTTTTCCCAACATTTTTCGCCATTGCAGAGGACAATTAAGAATTCCTTAAAAGACCATTAGTCTCATGTGTTGCGTGGTTTTTATGTGGTCCAACCCAATATATAGCCTAGACAAAGTTTATATACGAGTATTATGTTCTCGGAGAGGAGTATCGTATAGAAAACTATAATATTTCTTCAATACGAATGCAAGGAAGAACAAAAAAAACCTATAGAATCATCAGGCTTAGCTATTAGTATCACATGTGACCATTAACACCTCATTTGTGCTGACCATATAACAACCCCGAAAGGGGATTGAAATTTTGACTGGGTTTTTTGTTTTTATTTTCTAAAAATAACTATGTCATGCCCATGCCATGGTGCTGACACAATCTAAGGGTTGGCTTGAGTTATGTGCCAATGATGCATGAGAGAGGGATTCCTTAATGAATCTTTATTATTGTTTTTGGGGAAGTTCTGATGAAAAGCATTTGGCGAATTAATAGTTAACAGTGTGAGACTTTTACGTGTTTGTTGCATAAATAAAAATGAAAACAAACTAATTTTAACATTAGCTACGCAATCGTGTTGAATTTCTTAGATTGGATCAGAGAGAGGGCCACAAAAATGCAATTAGCTTAGAATAATTTCTGTAGAAAAGGGAAAATTGAATTAAGTGCAAATGATGCAGTGTGCTTGTCATTTAACACGGTGCGCCGCTCCTTCCAAATATTTTTGTATGTAGTCACCCTAAGAGTATTGAATTTTTTTATTTCTTTCAGGGAAATATATGTATTCGCAAAGTCTTCAGATGCCCAATAATTTTAATGAAGCATATATGTAGGTATTTTTGACAGACTTACAGATCCTTGATTTCCAAATACAAATATATATATAAAAATCTAGATCATTCTTTCCCGACGTTTCGTTGACTTTTTTCCAACTTTTTCCAGGGGCTGGTCTTATACTATTTTGTTTTTCACATTGATTGGAACTTTATGTTTACTACTATTTTTTGTTTCTTTACTTTTACATTACAGTTAAATATTAACAATGACAATAAATCAAACACTGAAATTATAAACAAGAACTTAGATGCTCCTTCATTTATTTATTTTCACTATCGTTAATATTTAACTGTATAGTGTAAAAGTAAAGAAACAAAAAATAGCAGTAAACATAAAGTTGCAATCAATGTGAAAGACAAAATAAAAGACCAGCCCCTGGAAAAAGTTGGAAAGAATTCAACGAAACGTCGGGAAAGAATTATGTAGATTTTTATTTATTTGCATTCGGAAATCAAGGATCTGTAAGCCTGTCAAAAACACCTGTATTCGATATAAAATTACCGGATCACCAATCACAAAAAATAATAATTTCATGAAGAATGTTTTGTAGATATTACACTCAGAGAAAAAAGCAGGTATTGTCAACCAATTTCTGGTCAATCATACCTGATTTTTAGGTTGTTATTTTTCAACTCGGTAGATCAGGTTAACTGTTTAACCAGATACCTGATTTTTAAATTTAACACTATAATCCTGTAAATTTAACCTGCAAATATAGTTTATTTAACATGACAAAATATTCAATGTCATGGAAATTTATCATGAAAATCTGGTTAGTTTAACCTGAAAACCTATAGTTAATTTAACAGGTTTCAATGTTATATCAACCCTGTATCTAATGCCGGATCAACACGACTGGAACGCTGCCACTATAATGACAAAAAGAATTAATTTGTCCATTCTTTTGTTGTTGCTTTTGTCATTATACTGGCAGTTTTCTAATGGAGTAAATCCGGCATAATTCATGAATTTATACGTCTAAGAGCCGTCTCTTGCGCTGCCTATCGCTCAACTCATAAGCATTATTCTGAAAGTACATATAGAAATTTATTATTTATTTATTTTAATTCAAAAATTATTTGTGATACTTACTTCAGTTTTGAACTGGGAACCTTTCACACACGGAGATAGCACTCATCCACTGGACCAATTCACTACACAAAAAACTGGTGCCAAATATCAATACCTAAGTTTAAACTCATTGGATGGCTTGTGTGTGTGTTTAAGCACTAGTGTCACGTTTAAATGAACTGACAGAGTGCTACTTTAACAGGAGGCCAGGTAAGATTCAAATAATTTTATTTGAATGGCCTGTGTGTGTGCGTTTCAACACTAATGTCATGTTTAACTGAACTGGCAGATTGCTTCTTTAACAGGAGGCCAGGTTAAATTCAAATCGTTTTACTTAAATTGTCTGTGTGTGTGCGTTTCAGAACTGGTGTCACGCTGGAATGAACTGGCAGAGTGCTTTTTGAACATGAGGTCAGGTAAAATACAACAGGTAAAAAAAACATATTAAATGTTAATTCAACCTGATATGTGGTAAAACAGAAATTCATATCATACAGTGTTAGAAAAACACGACCTCGGTTAAAATTAACACTATATTCTTGTTAAAATTTCTTATTTACAAGAATTTAGTGTTAAAATTACAGGTCATCTTCTTAAATCAACCTGAATATGGCAAGAAAGTCCACCAGGTTGATTTTGCACTGAATAAAAGGTTACTGAAATCAGGTAAATTTCTGAAATGTCAGTAACTTTGTATGGGATTGTGCACCTCGTGAATTCAACAAGGCCCAGGTTAATTATTTACCTGACGTTTTTCTCTGAGTGTATCTGACAAAATATGATATCGTATGAAAATCGAACTTAAAATTAAAATTAAAATTAAAATTAAAATTAAAATTAAAATTAAAATTAAAATTAAAATTAAAATTAAAATTAAAATTAAAATTAAAATTAAAATTAAAATTAAAATTAAAATTAAAATTAAAATTAAAATTAAAATTAAAATTAAAATTAAAATTAAAATTAAAATTAAAATTAAAATTAAAATTAAAATTAAAATTAAAATTAAAATTAAAATTAAAATTAAAATTAAAATTAAAATTAAAATTAAAATTAAAATTAAAATTAAAATTAAAATTAAAATTAAAATTAAAATTAAAATTAAAATTAAAATTAAAATTAAAATTAAAATTAAAATTAAAATTAAAATTAAAATTAAAATTAAAATTAAAATTAAAATTAAAATTAAAATTAATATTAAAATTAAATTTAAATAAGTGTGTCTTAAGTTCGTTTTTCAGTCCTTACATCGAGTTCTGTGCTTGATTATTTTCCAAAACTCATTTTTTTGGAAAATTGATAGATACAGTATTGTTTTTGTTTGCGGTATAGGTACTATAAGGCAAGTTTTGGATTCGTGCAAAAAAAATTTTTTTTTGGAAAATTGAATAGATATACAGTATTGTTTTTATTTGTGATATAGGTACTATAGGGCAAGTTTTGGATTCGTGCAAAAAAAAAAATTCGAGATAACAATCAAACATGACATTACGATGATAGAGAACACGAAAAATGTGGGTGGCACAGTTCTGTCTGTCTCTCTGTCTGTCTGTCTGTCCGTACCTGAACCTACAGCCTAAGCCACTGAAGCGATTTTCTTCAAATTTTGAACTTAAGTTTTTTTTTAACTCTCCAGAGGGGAAATTTAATTTTTTTTTAGCTCAAAAAATAACGGTACTTGGGATACAACCGTTAAGGAAAAGCTTATTTATCTCAAAAACGGCTTCAACGATTTTGATAAAAAAAATCGGTGTATTATTGTAGATATTATGTACCTTCTAGTAAGAAAAAAAAATCACCAAAAACATTTATTAACGGTACCTGCCATATAACGGTTTTTTGATTTTCGGCTTTCTCATTAATCGCTTATCCGATTTCAATAAAATTTTGTACACAAAGGCTTTGTTAGAATATAAATAATACTGCATACCAAAATTTTGGAAAAAATAAATTTTGGATTTTTAAAAAAAGATTCAATTTTTTTTTTGAAAATTCAATATTTATAACACGGGTTGATGAATTATTTTGAAAATTTAGTTTTAAATGTATATTAATATATGCTCAAAATTGGCATACCAAATTTTTTTTGAGAAAAATGTTGCAAACATTTTATATATAAAAAATTAATTTTTAAGAAAACGGCTCCAACGATTTAAAATTGTTTTTTAGCATAAATTCATATTTTTTCAAGTTATCAAATGGCATACTTTTTTTTAGCTCTAAGTTATTTATCAGACTGTTTATACAATTGAAAGAACGATTTAAATGCTTTTTATATTTTTTCTATAATTACTTGAATATTTTTTAAAGTTCTTAAGTCCCACTCAATTTGAACATAAGAGCAAGTACGTGCAATCCAGTCGTGCATTTTATTTTTTATTAAATTGGCCTCAGATCAATAAGCAACTAACCTACAAAGCGGCCATTATAACTTGTTTGAAAATGTTTTAAATAAAATTTGGTAAACTCATATTGTTAAATAAATTACTAGGCCATACTTCGTTTTGAAGTTATATTAATAAATTTTCTATTTCTTGCATTTTGAAAAAAATTACTGTTTTTAATAATTAAATCTGAAAAAAAACGTGCAACTTGAGACAAATTGAAATTCTTCTTTAACATTTTATTGTAATAAGATGAAGTTACGATTTTCACAATACCTTTTATGTGCAACATTTACAAAGCAATATATATATATTTCTCATGCAGCTATCAGTAGTTCATTTAACACTACCAAAATGTATACATACATACATCCCCGTATCAATTCAAACTTAAATTATCCACTTTTCTGCTCCTATGATTTATTCTATCGCAAATAATACATTTACTTTTAATTTAATAAAGTTCTTACATCAGCTCTTTTGTTTTGTTTCGATAATACATTTTCCGAAAGTTCAAATTTGTAAGTACTGAAGATAAGGTTAAAAAAGAGTGAAAAAGATGTTATTGCAACATCACTTAACTATATAGGATCAAAATGGGTCCAGTGTGCCCACGTTACAAGTGGGACAAGTTTGATAACACCAGGGACAAATAAAACATGAAGTATGAAAAAGTATATTTTTTTTTCAAACTTTAATTATTTTCTTGACTTTTATAAGAATACAAGCTTCTAATTCAAAACATACTAAATTAAGTCGCTACGCAAATGAATTTCATAAAATTTTTAGAAAAAACAACTAGCTTAGAATTGAAAGTTTAATTTTGGGTTTTCCTGATTTTCGTTAAAAAAAATGTTTTCACTTGTGCTGATCGCTCAGCCAAATATGCCAACTCTTCAATTTAAATTTTGAAAATCTTTAAAATGTCACCAGCGCCGTAAAAATGGTTCGAATTGAAAAAAATGTTGTGGCAATGAATTTTCACGACATAATATCAATACGCCATTTTTATTTTTTTTTTAACCATAGTAAAAAAAAATTAGTACGTATGAAAAAAAATATTATCAAAATTAAAAATAGGAAATATGCCCAGGGAGGCCACACATGTACATTTATAAAAATATCAGAGTATTTCATACAAGATTACATAAAATGTATGTACCGATATTTTGTCATGAAAAATCGATTGCCTTTTTTTATCGAACCATTTTTTACAGAATTTCTTGATGGGATATTTCCATGGGTGTTCCCTTAAATGAAAATCCAAGTTGGCGGAACGGGGGGCCACGAGCGTCAGCCGCCATCCTGGAAAACACGTTTTATCAAATATTTCGTGACCCCATGCATCGTACAATAAAAATAGTAAATATTTTTAATTTTGAAAAATTGAATTTATATTCAAGAAGTCCACAAAAACAAAAACAAAAATAATTAATTTTCAATTATATACGTTTTTATTCTTAATACATAGGTATGTATGTAAATATTTCTTAAAGCTAATATTTTATTCTTTTTCTGTTTTTTTTTTTTTGTATGTCAAGTTGTTTTCGTGAAAACTTTTTGAGAAATTAAATTTTAAGGTGAATATTTTTGAAAAAAAAATGTGATTTATTTAAGGTTGATTGTTTTCAAAAATATATTTACTTAAAAATTTAATTTCTCAAAAACTTTTGAGGAAAACAACTACAACTACAAATAAAAGAATGGAAGCTTACAAAAATATTTATAAAATTTGATATTTGATAAAATGCGTTTAACTAGATGGTGGCTGACGCTCGCGGCCATTCCCGCCAACCCCTGAAAATATTCCATCCAAAAAATTGGTTCAGTAATTGTTTGCAAACAAAAAGTTCATAATTTTTATTTTTATCTTTTAATGCGATGGGTTTAAAAAATTAACTTATAACGCAGAGTTAAAAAAATATCGTTCGCTAATTATTAAATACGGATTTTTATCATTCTTTACCGATCCTTTCATGAACCATACAAAATGTAGTCCGCGGAATAAGTTGTAGGTTTCTTAATTTTAATATGTGCCTAAATAAATATGTATGTAATGAAAATCTCCATTTTTCTTTCTTTTTTAAACGGTTCATAATCGGATTTCTAATAGTTTCCACACAATAAATACGCGAACGAACCAAATTTTACAAATCGTTATCGTTCTACGAGCCTATGAGTCCAGATTGCAAGTGTAAAATTTTTTGAATCAAAATAATGTACCGTTGAGTGAAAAATCTATGTTTAAGTAATGTCAGGCATCTGATAATAAGGTATATGAGCGTCCAATACGTTTATATGTAAACAAAACTCGGCCCATTTCACACATTTCTGGCCGCTAGTTACCAAAAAATGAGTATTCTTTTACATACACACACATACGGCCGCTAGAAATGATGTTATGCTTTCTAATTTTTTAAATCCTGAGATTGCTGCTCACCAGTTTTTCTCTTCTTTTTATTTTCGTCGATATTATTTTGATGCACAGTACACGCACAAACTTAAAGCTAGGGAGGAAAAGTAAGAATCTAGAAGTGCAAAGCAAAGCAACTAAACTATCAAGCTGTTAAAAGTAGAGTTCAAGTTCAAAGATTCAATCAATTATATTAGTAATTTCAAAAACATTACTTACCAGTAAAAGGCTATATACGTGCAGAAATGTTTCAAAACAAGATATTTGAATATAAAAACTTGGTTTAGCAAAACAAACAAAAACTGATAGGTATAGACTAAAAATATCATGAAAGTTCAGACCTTCCTTCAATCTACCTCCTAAGAAGCTCAAATACCAAACTTAGGTAATCTAATAACTTCGAAATTTATTTCCCAATTAATTAATTTTCATTGGAAATATACCTTACAAATCCAAATCCAATTTTGCCATCTCAGTCTTCTCAAACATGCAAAACAAATCACAACAAATCATTTTCTGTCACATCAAAAAGAAAAATCCATTCCTCATGCCAACTACTATAGCAAACATTATACCAACAGCTAGACGATGAAACAAAGTAGATATAAGCAACAACAATAAACAAAAAAATGAAAAAGAAATTGGTACAAATGCAAAGAAAAAAATGTCTAACAATTCTGATTAAGTGACAAACAACAATCAAAATCTAATCCAAACCAAATCAACGCTCTGACAATCAATCAACAATAACAAAGAGAGAGCGTTAGTTTCCATCTACAACAATCCACCATCTATGACCATCATCATAGCCCCCCCCCCCCAAGTACCTTACCTACCTATACCTTTAAGCCAAAAAGTAAAGAAAAAAAAACAGGACACATAAATGGTAAGAACTAATCTATCCGCAGGGCTTAGCGCACAACAAAGAACTCTCATACTCCATTGGCTACCTATGTACATCATCTCTCCCCCCCTCTACCCTGCCCCCTGAATCTAAAAAAAATCCGAAGTATACAAATGTACACCCCTATTACAACAATCACAAGCCCAATTCAAATAGAGCTGCACACAGTAAAAGAAAAGTCCTTATTTCTCAAAACGAAGAGAGAAACACGACAGCTTCTGAATTTCAAATGACAAATCGAGGCTGTGTGTTACTACAAACGACAAACGACAAACACACCACCATCGGCCATCGGCCCTGGGAATTCTGTGACAGAGAAATCCATCTAAGCCCTCTCAACAACAGTTACCTACAACAGTGGATCACGCCTGGATTCGTCTATGTCCATTTAATTTGTCAACAAAAGCAGCAGCAGCAGCAGCAGCAATGGCAGTCCTATACCTATATCTAGCCATCAAAGCGGCAGCAGGCTTCAAAGTGGCCCAAAGCTAAACAAAAATTCCATGTAATTCTGAACAAACTGCAGTCATCTACTATTTGTGGCTTTCAGTTACCTTTAAGTGGATTTATATTGTGTGTGTGTGGTGCGGGGGAGAAAGAGGAGTAGGGCAATGGTGATGGTCACTAAATTGAAATAGAAAAATGTCCTTTGCACAGGAGTAAAATTGCGAATGCGATGCTGCGGCTATTTACGAATGTTGTGGCTGTTCAAATTATTGTTGTTGGCAGAGGCTTATGTGAATAATAATATGCGAAAGGTGCCTTCTTCTTTGGAATTCAACTGTAATGGCATTTGGGGAGATTTCAATAGGATTTATGTATGGAACAAGTTAAACGTGAATTGAGCTTATAGAAAATGTCAATCAAATGATGAAGGTCGCTAATTTACTTCTGCAAAATGTAAACATGCTGATGGTTGCGTGGATTTTATTTGAAATTCATTGAAAGTTAAAAAGTTGGCATGAACTTTATTTTACTTTCGCTGATATGGTACTTAAAGATTGCAAGAAATTAAGTATGAAAAGGATTTGGGTCGGTCAAAAATTGTCCTTCGAGTCAGAAATGTCTGTGCGAGTGTATTTTGGCAGCTTTTGCTTAGAAATCAGTTCCTCGGGTTGACCTAGAGAGCCATGTCCCTGTATATGAACTTCTTCAAGGACACTTCTAATGGGTCTAGATATTTTTATATCATATCTAAGCCTGACGCTATGCATGTGACCTCCATAAATAACATCTTTTAGTACAATCTTAATATAGCTTCGTTTTGTGACTTAAAATAAAATAAATTCCTGCATACAAAATAATTTGCATTTCTCGACCAAACCCAATGACAATGACACAAATAATTAAGGTCAACCAATAGATATATGCTTAAGAACCTATCGGTAATATAATATTTGATAAGGGTATGCACTGCGGACCCAAGAGAAGCTACATTTCCAAAAACATTTTTCACACCAAATTCTGTGTAGTTTAATTAAAATCCCCAGAACGAATTTGATTCCCAAAAACTATCTTCACAATAATTACACAATAGTTTTCACCTCAATAAATTGCTTTTCAGAAAACTGGCAAAACATTTTACCGAGCATAGTTTGCAATTAAATAATTCAAGACTTCATGTGTTCCGTATCTTTATACACCCACATTTTATATACATATACAATACACTCTTATGAACAACACCATAAAGAAAGAAGCTTCCATTTCAACAGCACTTAAATCAATTTCATTAATTCCAGGCTCAAATTTTAGTGTTGTAAGGTAGGAGTTATAAATTTCAGAAAAGCAAACCAAATCCAAAGGAAAGTTTGTGATGGAGAGGATAGATTGTTGGTGGTAGGTCTATAATAGGTAGTTGATGGTAAGTTGGTATACACTGGTTTCGACATGGCGGTGGCGGTGTAGAAGTCCTGATGAAGAGAAATATATTCAACATACCTTAGTAATCGTCCACATTTTGTTGTTTGTCGTAAAACTATTTGACACACTTTTGAAGTTTTAGGGTTTCTTCTGGAGCTGAAGGCCTGGAAGCATTCCATATATGGTATTAGGTAACCTGAACTATTTCATAAATTTTAAATTCCAATTGGACGGGTTTTTGCTATGGATATATACATAGAATGGAATGGAATGCAGCATGAAGACAACAATAGCAGTTGTTTGGATACTTTGTTCTGTCAAGATTTCTATACTCTCATTCTAAACCAAACCCTCACTATATATAGGTACATTACATACCTACATAGTTGTAAATGTGCCTTGAAATTGTTCAGGCGAATATTTTGGCAGGCATTCAAACAATAAGGTGAATTTCAAAATTCAGTTTTTGTGGAGGATATACTTGTTGTTTAAGAATTCAAGGAACCACAAAAAAATTGTTTTATTGTGGTTTTCGATGCGTTAATGTAAAAAACTAAATTGGGTCAAATTCTGCATCAAAAAGATCGTAAAAACATTAACTGCTAGTTATACATAAACCCAAATAAAAAAAAAAAAAACAGAAATAAATGTTTGGATTTTTAAAAAATATTTCACAGACACACAGGCGTTTTTATTTTAATTGATAGGTACTTAAAGTTTTTTAAAACAATTTAAACATTCCAAAGAAAACATTGTACTTTAAGGGAAAAAATAACGGTGCATAACATACAAATATTGAAATTCGTTCAGGTAAATCTCACTTTTACGAAAATGGCAAAGATTTTGATGAATTGTTTCTCTATTCTAAAATCAGAACGCTCAACATATTCAACTACCAAATATAAACAAAATTTACATCAGGGAAATTTTAAGAGTAGCTTAACATAGAATATCTTTCTACTTGCGATATAGGTACTATAAGGCAAGTTTTGGATTCGTGAAAAAAAAATTTAGATAACAATCAAACATGATAATATCTTACGATGATAGAGAGCACCAAAAAAGTAGTTGGCACAATTCAGTCTGTCTGTCCATCTGTGTGTGTGTCTTTCTGTCTGTCTGTTCGTCTACAGCATAAACGGCTCGATCGATTTTCTTCAAACTTGGTACATAGTGGTTTTTGGTGATTATGCCCACACTTTTTTTTTCATATTTTTCTTAGAACCAAAACTAATGGTACCTGCCATACAATTTTTTTTAACCAATTTTACATAATCGTATTTTTCTCAAAAACAGTTCGACAACTTTTCTTTAGAAAAAAGTCTATACATTTATTTTAGTGAAGTCTTCCTTTGGGTGGAAAACCATTTTTCAAAAATGGTTATTAATGGTACCTCCCAAAGAACCATTTTTTTAAGTTTTGATTTAAAACGATACCGATTTCAATCATTTTTGTATACAAAAGCTTCCAAAAAGTATAAATAGTTTTGTGTACCAACATTTTTGAAAAAATATTTTTTGGATTTTTTAGAATGTTTAAATTTTTTTTTTGGAAAATCAAATATTTCGAAAACGACATGATCGATTTATCTGAAACTCGATATTTAAGAGATTTTTAGTACTCTTTAAAATATTTTTAGAAAAAATTTTACATTTATGAAAAAATAACGGTACCTTCCATACAGAAGTTAAAAAACCGCAAAGGAAAATATTTGTTTGCTTAAAAACGACTCCTACGATTTCGATTAAACTTTTTGCATATACTAAAATTAGTACGATCTACTACCAAAAATTATAAAATTTTACACTTAGCAACTATTAAATAGTACCTGTCCTAGAACGTATTTTTTATTTTGAATTTTCTTGTTATCGGCTAAACGGATTAAGATGAATTTTTTTTATATACAAAATTCAGATAAGATCAAATAATATTGCATATCAAAATTTTCAAAAAAAAATAATTTTGGATTTTTAAAAAAAGTTTCAAAATTTTTTTTTGAAGATTCTGTATCTAAAAAACGGGTTGACAATTTTTTCAAATTTTGTTTTATATACACATCAATAAATGCTTAAGATTTGCATACCAAAATTTTTTCTTAAACATGTTTTTAGAATTTTATATACAGTAGACGCTCGATATAGTGAAGTAATAAGAACCAGGCCTATTCACTGTTTCGGGATTGTTCACTTTTTCGAGCGGGAGTTTTCTATGGCGAATTTGATCCAAAATGCACATTTCCTTTGATGTGAATGTTTTTAATTTTAATTATGCATTAAAAAAGGCTTTCACTCAGGTTTAAACAAAAAACAGAGTAGAGCTCTCAAACTATGTAAAATGCTTGCGCGATTTTTTTTTATAAAAAATAAGTTTTTATATAAAATTTTGTGTGTTCACTATTGTGGACAGTTCACTATTTCGAGATTCACTAAATCGAGCGTCTACTGTATAAAAAATTATTTTTTTTAAAATCACTCCAACGATTTTAAATTTTGTTCCCATACAATCATATTTAATCAAAAATTAAGGTGGCATTCTTTTTTTTCCACCTCAAACTGTCAAAAGAGTTGTTTTATCCAATTTAAATGTCGTATTTCATGCTTCTCTACATTTTTCTCTCTTATTTCCATGTTTTATATACAATTTTCTTAAACCCACAGTGTCTTGAACATAAGAGCAAGTACGTGCAACCCCAGTCGTGCATTTTATTTTATTTTGAATTTTCTCCCTATTTTGGGTACACGGATTTCAATTAAATTTCTTATACAAAAACTTTCAAATAATATTGAATATCAAAATTCTCAAAAACATATTTTTTGAATAATAAAAAAAAAAAACAAAATCAAATATTTGTTTGGACATTCAATATTCCAAAAACGAGTTGTAATTCAGTAATTCAGTTGATACTCAAAAGAGCCCTCAGCGGGAAATTCGTTTGGTAGATTTGATTTGTTCCTATGTTATGAATTCTAATCTTAGGTTTGCTTGCCAACGTCCCTTATCATGGCGGACACTTTGTGCCGGAATCAAATAATTTTGATATCTTAATTTGTAGCTAATTTAATGCTAATTTGTTGCCCAAAAATAAATTTAGTATATTTTTATATAATTTTGTATTTGCAATCTAAGTTTAAAGCAGTGCATTTCCGTTTCAACTACCATAGGACCGGAAGTAGGCCAGGGGAATCTTAAAACAAAATTTCAGTTTGTTATTTTTTGCAAAAATGTGTAGCTTTTGCTATGTTTATTTTTTCTTGAAATCAAATATTTGTAGCTGTAACGGTTTGTTCTTTTTGTTATTCAATTCCCGCTAGCTATATAAAATATATAAAAAAATGACAAAATCCAAAGTTTTGTTTTTCTTTTTGCCACAATTTGAAGACTCCTCTATCTTCTAACTAAAGCTACAAATTTTGTATTAAGCAAAAAATTAGCATAGGAAAAGCTACACATTTTGGCGAACAAAATTTGAAATTTTTTTTTAAGATTCCGCTGGCCTTTTTCCGGTCCTATGGTAGTGGAAACGGAATGCACTTCTTAACACTTAAACTGTTAAAATATAAAATTATCCCTAATAGATACAAAATTAATTTTTGGGCAGAAAATAAGCATTTAAAAAGCTCCAATCTGGCGCACTAACAGAGTTATGATTTTTTGATTTTCGTCCGCGGAATTTTGAATATGTTTTTGAAAATCGTTAAAGCTAAAAATCAGGGTTTGAGCAACAAATAAGCATTTAATAAGCTACAAATTCAAGTTAGAGTTAAAAAGTCAAATTCCGTACTATTTTTAGCGGAAAATTGAATAACTAGAAAAGTACTCTAGCTTCAAATTCTTGGTATGGGCAACAAATTAGCATTTAATAAGCAAATTCAGATATCAAAATTATTTGATTCCGCCACAAAGTGTCCGTCAAGATAAGGCACGTATAGGCTTTCGGGACGAGACATGGAAACAAATGCAAAAGATTAACAAAAATAAATTTTGTACTGTCATTTTGCTTATAACTCGACAACCATTAGTTTTTCGCAAATTCTTTTAATATCTTTCGTCCCCCAAAAAAAAAATCCTAAAGTGATACAGGTAATAAAAAAAAGTCTGTGTAAAATTTTATTGCAATCGGTTAATGTTAACACGTGCCGGCAAGCGTTTGAAATTTCCCATACAAAATACATGGATATCATTCAGTTTTGTACTCAAAATTTTGAGTAAATGTGTGAAAGTGGAAAATCAAGCAAACATTAGGGTGGTCAAGGTATGTAAGTCTATTCTTATGCTTCCTTGATGAATATAATCTACTTCCAACTTACATGTTACATGCTTTGAATTTTTTGTCACATTTTACGCGAATCATTCAGATATTATGCTGTTGGCATAGGAGGCAATTAAATTAACGTCTGTAGAGACTAAAGGTAATGGAAATAAAAATCTGAACAAAATAGGGAATATTTGTCTTCATTTGGAGCTGATTAAGACCCATTAAAAGGAGAATGGGCAAATTGGTCTACCTACTCAACAGAGATGTGTCATACATCAATGAAAAGGTCATTGCAAATACTTCATTTTATTATATAGCCGTTAAGTTATAAACCATGGGGTTCAAAAGATATTTGGCTTTAAGGCACCAAAAACAATAATAATGCATTTCTTAATTGGTACTTGGATGACCTGCTCAACATTTATGTGTAATGTATCGATGGAAAAATTATTGTATATACAACGTTTTTGTATATAGCCGCTAAGCCGTAGACCCCAGGGTTCAAGAGCTACATGGACATGAAAAACCCCAAATACATATAACAATAATGCAGTTCTTGATTGGCACTTGGTCTACCAACTCAACAGAAATGTGTCATACGTCATTGGAAAGGTCAATGAGAGTACTTCATTTTCTTATATGGCAGCCAAGCTCCAAACCATGGGGCTCAAAAGATATTCGGCTTTGAAGCAGCAAAAACAACAAAAATGCATTCTTAATATGGTAACTGGTTGCACAACTCAACAGTTACGTGTCAGGTATCGTTGAAAATGTTAACTTATGTGCTTTATTTTCTTATATGGGCGTTATACGCTCAACCATGGGATTCAAAAGATATTTGGGAAAAATGCAGAAAAGAGCAATAATGCATTTCTGCATTGGAGCGTGGTCTTCTTACTCAACAGCGATGTGCCATACATTTTTGAAAAGGTAAAATTATGTTCTTCAATCATTTGTATTTCTATCAGCTGTTGACATTGGGGTACTACAGTCAACAAAAACAAAAAAAAAAACTGGGACAAAAATGATATCCGCATGAGACTTTTTAAAAATATTTCATAAACTATAAGAATGAACTACCAATAGTATAGAGTCGGTAAAAATATCAAGGTTTAAAGCATGTTTTTCTTGAGATTGAGTAATATCTACTAGTACCTCGTGGCTTGATGGTTTGTGCGTAGGACTGTCATGATTCCCAGCCGTGCCACCTAAAAACAGAAATGTTTTATTCGAGGTACTGCCTCTCCTCTTGCGAGGAACTGACAAATCCTCCAAGAGTATACTTGTCATGAAAAAGTGCTTCTCATTTAGCCGTTTGGAATCGGCAAAAAACTGTAGGTCCCCTCCACTCCTGCCAACAAAACACGCACACAGGAATGGTTGTGAGTTGTAAGTCACTAGGCCCTGGTTCTCCATGAGCTGTTGCGTCACCCAGTTTATTTTTTATTTAACTTTGACTAAACATTGAAAACTACCTTGAAAACATGTATTTTATGCTTAAGTTTGTTCCAATGTAATTTTCTTTCCGTTCGATATAACACAACTTCCCTCCCCCTTCTTCCTTCAAATGTACATCATTCCATGCGAAATACTTTTATAGACTCTTTTGATTCCTCATGTTTTTGTCATGGTTAATGAAACATTTTCACCAAGTTTTATTATGTGGGACGAATTTTCGTTATTTTATAATCCTACAACAAAGCAGAGATTACGAGGAATCGTTATTAACAGTTCATTAAAGTATATTTTTTTTATTTTTACTTTCTCGAAATCGGTGTAATATATTTTGATAAAAATCAAAACAGTTATTTTTTTTCTAAGGGAATAATCTTTTCATTTGGGGGTGTCCTGTCCGATTCAAGAAAATGAGTTTGGGAAGTAATGAAAACACCCTAGATACGAGAGTAATCTTATTTCCTTAAGTAAACAAAAGCTTTGCTGTAGAAATTTTCCTTAACCAAATGCAAAAGGGTTTTTGTATATGAATGAATTTTAGAGCTAGAATATACATACCTATCTGAAATGAAAATATGTCAACCACCTACATTATGGTTCTCTCATAATATGAACGACCTTTCCTTAAGGCAAAATAAACAAATGTCAATTCGTTTTGGGGGTTCTATAACAATGTTATAATGAGTGTTCAGTCATTTGTTGGCACATCCTTGGGGGCAACCGCATAAGTAATGTGATGTGTGTTATTGTTTTGTGCTTACATGGACAAATAATTGAATCCCATCAAAGATCAAAAGGACACACACACCGAATAAGTTTATTGATATGAATATTGTTTCTGTTTATAAGAATCAAATCCATTTCTCTATTCTACTTAACAATATTACTCGATGTCCCCATGGGAGATATGTTCAACGCACACTGGATGGATGTTGGTTTTAAGTATATAAAGTGAAGAGTTTAATGCACTTACAAATCGATTTATTCAATTATAAATGAGAACAATAATGTTAAGTGCGCACTTCTATGGCATCAATTTTAGCATTCAATTTTCACATTAAACAAAGATAATAATTTACAATCGATTTATATTAAAGTTGTTGCGGTTGGAAATGTGGGTTTCTGAAGAATTATGCAAAATGTTTAGTAAGAGTGTGGAACACGATAACAATTCATTGGAATTTAGTAGAGGAAGTGTACCGATTATGGAATACCAAAATATAAACTCAATTTTAAACACAAAAAAATTAAATTTTGTTCGGTCTTTTAAATAGATCTTGATAAAAATACTATAAACTTGCTTTTAAACAAAAGTAGAACTTTAACAAATTATCAAACAAAATTTATAAATTTAAAGGTAAAAAAACACAAAATGAGCAAATTTCAAAAAGTGACCCTAATATGGACCACTAAGGATTTCCCCATAATATATGTGGTAATTTAATTTATGTGCAGAAAACACAAATAAAATTATCAATGAGATCCTGTGGCAGAGCAATAAAGAATGCAAGAGGTCAAAAGGTATTGAAAAATTTGAAACAATTTGTATGGGTAACATGAAAATTTTTTGCAGCTTTCTTGAAGCCCATTTCTTTTGACTTGACGGCTGCTATGGCTTTAACCATATCCGCCTTGTCCCGGACGTAACGCTTTTTTCCTTTTGGTGTCATCTGATTAATTACAAGACAACCTATGTACAAATTTAAACAAATATTTTAGGTGGTTCCCAATATGGAATACTATTCCATATTAGGAATACTATTCAATATTTAATATGAAATACTATTCCATATTAGGAACATACTGATATTCCATATTAGGAACATGAAGACTGACTTAACTATGTTAAAATTTACTTATTATTTAACTGAGCTCACCTAAATAATTTAAGTTATCCTAAAGGTTGAGCTTTTTCCTAATAACACGGGACAAAAAATATGTTTAAGCTTGAACCGATACAAAAATATAAGAAAAATAAGCTCTTAATAATTTGTTACGCACTTTACCAAAACACTACTTTTAATAACTGCTTATGTCTACAAAGTTCACCTTCCACAAGGATAATAACAACGAATATGCGCATGAAAAGAAAGCTTTACCTGAAATAAACAGGTAAAAATATTACGTAGTTTTCAAAATATAGCACTATTCCATATTAGGAGCGTATTCCATAATTGGTACACTTCCTCTAAATATTCTGTTAATCGAATATTTTTCATTCAATTGACTGTGAAAAAAATGAGATTGAAATTGGAGCAAACCTGTAAATGCATACCTACATAAATTAGGATAAAACTCCATTTAACGGCATAACAGCGAAATGTTGTGTAGAACAATATTGAATTTAAAAGCCATTCAAACAATTAACATTTTTGAAGAAGACGTTAGATATCACCACATTTTTTGTACAAGCCGTGTGTCATTTTCGTTAAAACGTCTTATTATAAACGACAAAATAGGTAAATTTTTGAAAGCTTATATTCCATTTTTTTTATTTGCTTTTTTAAATCAAGTTGTTATCGTGAAAAGTTTTTGAGAAATTAAATTCAATAAAAAAAAGAAAAATTACTTTTTTCGTCGTTCAATGCACGGTTCACGAGATATTTAATAAAAAACGTTGTCCAAGATGGTGGATGACGATCGCCCCCTCACGTCCCGCCAAATTGGATTTACATTCGGAGGACACCCCAGTAATAAATTGCAGAAAAAAAGTATCCGGCCTATAAGCTATACATAAAATTTTTATAACTTTTAAGGCTTTCGCGGTTATTTACATTAAACATTTTTAAAATTATTCAGATTAGCCGCTATATAAATATTAAATATTAAGCGAGTTCAATACTGTACTCAACCCAAATGTTTCGCTTCGAATATACGAATTGCTTCTTGCCTCAGCGTAGTCACCGGAAACTCCCCAAACGATGTTAAGAACGATTTTGGCTACGCATCAGGTTGTAAAGTTGCGTCGAAAGTTTTGTCTCTTGCTGTTGTTGTTGGTTTTTCTAGATGGAAACAAATTTAAACTATGCTGACTGTATCCACCTTGGTGTGCAGCGGCAATTCTATCGACCTTGTGGAGTTAATTACTTTAGCTTTATAAAACTGAACAGTTAGTGTTGTTCATCTGATGGGTTATCGAGAATATTCTCACATATGACGGACTTCTCACTTTGGTTTTTGCTACAAGAGCTGATGTGCTCTTTCAGACGTGTAAAAGTGCTCCTCAAGGTCTATCCTATACTGCCCGTAGTTTCGAAAAAACACTTTGAAAAGATTTTGTTGCTCTCAGTAAATTTCTGTACAGAGCTTAAATCTTGAATATCTGTTTGCCCAGGCCTTTAATCGCTGGCCACAATTGGAAATTTTGTAGATAGGGCCTTAACGAGATTAGGGGCAGTACATATGATGACTCAAAGCTGCAGGGTACCCCATATACTTCAGGTGTATGGAATTGATCATTTGGCGATTTAAGGTGATTTATTACCTTTTTGCGTGGTACACATATGGATTTTATACCAAATCGCTTCAAGATTTTCCCTATCCTGTCTATTACACCTCTTACACAAGGCAGGAAAGCTTTTTTGTCTTAAATGCTGTCTCTCTTTCTTGCGACGAATTTTGCTTCCACGATTTTTTAAATAGCCATTCGCTTTGTCCAGCAAAGAGACTTCTGTGGCAAGGTGGTCGCGTCACATATCCTCTGGGCACACTGCACAAGTGTAGAGACCGCTGATGTCAAATTTTCCGGATGGTGATAGGAATTAGCGTGTACGAACCTGTATGTGTATGCGTTTTTTTTTTCGAAAAACTGTGTGTCCTAATGTTCCATTTTGTTTCCACATCACTTTCACATCCATAAATGCCATGGATTCTTCTTTCTCTATTTCCATCGTAAGCTTCTTTTTTGTGTGCTGTGAATTGAGATATTGAAACAAATTCAAAATGGCCGAGTTTCTCATAATGCAGAACGTATCATCCAACAATCTCAGCCTAACTTTGGGCTTTGAGTTGTTCAGAGCTGACAAAAAAAATAAAATTGTTTGTAAAATTTTTGAAATTCAATATAATTCTGTTCATATAAAAAGTATATGTTTGCAAAGTTTCATCAACAAAATCTGTCAAGCCAATTAAGGGAAATACATATGAAGGATCCTGCGGTTGAAAACGCCTTATGTCCGTTTTAAAAATGAACTAATGGAATTATTTGCAGACTTTTATGAGTATCTACTTTCTGGTGTAGTATAAGAAGCTAAAGTTGACTTTAGCCGTTTTTCCCCTGGACCCTTCATATGTAACCCAAAAATTAGACAATTTCTTCAAAAAACGATAAAGTTCTATTTCTGTTGCTAAAAATATTTGTGTTGCAAGGGCATACGATGATGGAAGCAAGATGCTGATAAAGGGGGGCAGACTCAATCCAAAACTAGTTTTAGTATAAAAATCTTCCTATGAGAGCAAGCGTAAAAATTTATAAGGAAATCACACCTACGAAGTTTAATTAAAATAGTCAATACCATTTTCGAGAAAATTGTTACATATGGAAGCCACTCGTTTGAGATTAGCCAAATTATATATGTATATGATTTCTAATTCTAGGAAATCATATACAAATTATATGTACCAAATTAGAAGTAAATCGGTCAACAAATCAAGCCTCTAGCTCAGTGTACAGTGGACGCATAGCCGCACAGACGCACAGACGCTTAGACTGACCAAAGCACGTCTTGACAAAAAATGAAAAATGGCAGCCAATCTAAAGTGTGGTTAAGAAACCGAACGGTCAAAAAAAGAAATAATCTCTACAAAATCGCAAAAAATCTTGTAGAGTCCTTTTTCCAATTTCCAAAACTGCCCAGAATTTTCTATGGATTTTCTTCGATATTGGCAGTAATTAAAAGTCAGGTAAACCATGCAAAACAAATTTGTACATCAACAAAAAATTAAATTAAAGCTGAATAAACATGTTATCTGACCATTACATTTGATTGACTAAAAAAAAATTATCCATAAAAATGAGGACTCTCAAAAATATTAAAATAAAATTAAATTTTGCTGGTGTCATTTCTAGCAAAAAGGCAATAACAGTACTGTAAGAAAAATTATTTGCGAACAAATCTCAAAGCAAGAAACAAGGCTTAAGAAAACTTTTCGTTCAACTCATTGCGACCACTTATAATAAAGGTACAGCTCTTAAAAAAACACAACGAAAAACTTAAAAATCTTGCTCCTTTAATTTTTTTTACTAGTGTATTAAAAATTACTGAAAAAGTGGAAGTCTCACATTTTGATATCAAAAAGTATGTTCCCGAAAATTGGCAACACTGAAATTTAACCGGAAGGTGCGTCTACTCAACACTTAATATTAAGGACATTTACCGTTATTTGTTTGGTGCCTGGAGGCGTTTTTGCAACTCTTCATATTCAAAATAAACTAGTCAACAAAATTTAAGGAACAAAACTTTTTCAATTCTTGTTAGTGTTCTTAGAAGAGCTGAATTTTTCCAAAAATTAAAAAAAAAAAATATTAAAATTTCTTATGTGAAATTTTTTTTTATCTTTTTTTGGGAAAAATTAACTTTTTATTTCATTTCAAGTCAAAATAGTATCAATCCAATGCAAAACTGTGAAAAAAGTCAACGGGAATTGTTGTGTGTGAGCCTTTGAAAATTTGGTGAAGAAAAACGGTTGGGTGAATCAAGTTGAAAACTTACAGAAATATTGATGCTATGAAAGGATACAAATCTGCATACAAATTCAAGTCATGCAATCTAAATTTGCAAAGAAACAAAAGATTTACCGACAGACCAAAAAGTCGTGTTTTAGTACTTTTCTTAAACTAACGGTGAAGGGTCAGCAAAATAATTTCTGCAAAACCTTGAAAAAAATATTGTTAAACGCTTACCCTAATTTTCAGAACTGCACTTAGATATTTTTATGACTTCACTATTTGCTGAGATATTGGTAATTAAATCCAAAAGTATCCTTTTTCATTAAAAGTCAGTCAAAAGCCCTTTTACCTTAAAAAAAAAATTCTATTAAATCTCAAGACAAAAAATTGTGGAATTCTTTTTGTTTCAACTCAATACAATCAATCTTTGCAAAGATTTAGCTCTTCAAAAACACTAACAAAAATTGAAAAAAATCTTGTTCCTTTTTTTTTTATTTTTTGACTAGTGTAAGAACTACAAACAAAAGTGGAAGTCCCATCCTTTGACATAAAAAAAGAAGAATTTTCCTAAAAAGTGGCAACATTGTAATTTTTATCGAAGGTCTAATCAACGCCTATCTTTTTCAAATCAACAAATTGTTATTTCCTGCTTGTCCTTGTCCTATTTCCCAGGGCACGTTTGTCATCTGGAGGGATTTTCGCAACTTTTTTTCATTATCAAAATATTAAAAACTGTAAAAAAATTTGGGGTGCCACTCTATGACATCAAAAAGAGTATGTTTCAGAAAAGTTGTGACATTGACGTTTTGACTGAAGGTGCGTCTACTTAACATCAACTATTAAAGACATCAGCCGTTGTTTTAAACATGGAAATTTTTGCACGTAAACTGCGAGTTTTTATTTTACCATTTGCCCCAATTGGGGGGTCATCTTTGAAAATGACAGGATTATAAAAAAATTGATTCCAATCACAAAAACAAGTTCCCCCAAAAAAGTCATATCGGATTCAGTTTTTTGAGCAGATTATAAAGACCTTTAGAAAATACATTTTTTTTAAGAGCAAAAAAGCCAAAGCTTGAATAAAATGTTATTGTAAATCTGATCTTATCTGATCTTAAAATATTGTAAAAAATGTAGGTCCCTGAACAGTTTTCCATTTCAAAGGAATAAATGATTTCCTATGTATTTCAGTCTCAGAAAAGCCCTTAACTTTGTCAAAATCTATTTCAATTTAAACGAAAACGCAAAAATAACTTCATAGATTCATGCTTTAAGTTAAATTCATTCTTTATGAGCTCAGCCAAAGTTAAGTAATTCAATTTATTGAATGTCTTAACTCTCCATACACCAGTGATATAATATTTTCCATTTTCTTGACATATAGGCTATCAACCATTTTCAAAGATGGGATTAGGTGTTACTTCGTGAATCAAACTGTCAACTTACTCACATGCAATTTCCTCTTATCGCACCTCATTGACAACAAAAAAAATAGAAAAAAACAGTACTGTCTCCCCCATTTGGCTCTAACGACAA
The DNA here is from genome assembly GCA_963921185.1 of Dasysyrphus tricinctus. Lineage (NCBI taxonomy): Eukaryota > Metazoa > Arthropoda > Insecta > Diptera > Syrphidae > Dasysyrphus > Dasysyrphus tricinctus. Next base: position 107,781,550 of record OY992533.1, read on the forward strand.
CGACCCGACAAGCTTTGAAAATGAGGATATAAAAATATATGTAAAAAAAAAAAACAGAAACCCTCCCAATGTGATATTATAAGCGATCCCATAGAACAGAATTCCACTATAAGCTTAATTTTTTTCTTTCTCTGAAAAATATGAAAACATCACCTCTTCATACCCTGAGACTTACATTACGCCCAAAAAGAAAAAAACAACATCTCACCGCACACACAAGCTTCATGATAAGCCACCAAAGCAAAAGCAACCCTACGCACGATTGCACTGATTAGCTCACTATATAGGCTCACGAGGGTATCTATATGTATGACATACAAACAACAACGACAAACGATGAGGATGACGATGACTATCCCTGGGAATCTCGGAAGCCAGAGCCTTTATCCAAAGAATGCTGCCGTAAACGAAATCCTAGAGCCAATGACTTCGTATGACATAAATACACGACGAATCTGACTCTCTGTGTGTCATCCATCGCCCCCTTGGGATAAAAATGTCACATGGCTTGATATCATGATGCCAAAACAAATTACCGATCTAATATGGATTTTGATGTTGTTGTTGTTGTGATGTTGTTGTTGGAGTTACACAACTCTGTGTTATTTTGATATGTTTAAGGATAGGATACGTAGGTAAAGAGGTGCGGGTTACACGAGGCTATGACAACGATGATGATGCGATTGCGAACGTATGAATTTTCTATATAAACCTACACTCATTGCTGCTGGTATGCTCTGCTCCGCCATCATCAGTAAGGACAGCAAGGACGACTATTAAATGCGATACAACATACAACAACAGTAGAAAGAAAAAAAGAATCATAGGAAATGTAACGCGTTTCCGTTTTTATCTGTGCAAGCATAACGGAATTTTTTGACGCGGATATTACGATTATGATACGTTGTGTGGCACATTGGTCTCTAGCATATACTACATGATACTACGGGGTTGGGGTTCGAGTATATAGGCCATACGTATGTATAAGCTGTATAATGGGAAAGGAAAAATTATTTTGATGACAATTTTGTCGCACTCTCTTTGGCAGCATGTCTAATGGATTAGAAAATATACATTTGCACTTCCGGTAGAAAAAATTCTATTCGCACAAAAGAACGGGGATTATGAGCAAAAAAAAAAGAAAAAAGATTGAAGGCAATTAAGAGATTAGGACGGCATTTATGAAGGACTATCATTTTTTATATGTTGTGATGTGAAAACCAGAAAAAAAGGCTCACAGTTGTGAAAAAGGAAAGGGGATTAAGTTCATAAATTTTCGAAAAAAAAATTGTTTGCCTGGTAGAGATTTTTGGGCTGATAATTTTGATACTCTTTTATCTATAAATTTGGCTCAAAGATTTAACAAAATGAATAACGCATGTTAGAGTTTGTTGTATGGGTATCTGTACATGACCACAGTAACGAAATAGCAAATGATAAAGATAAAAAATGTTTTGATAACCAAACTGAAAATTTAACTTAATGCAAGTTCAATACAAGATATTTCCTAGCTTCAGAATTTGTGAAGTGAAAACTGAAAATACCAAGCTTTATGCACTTTTATTGGAGAACTACTTATGACCCTCCGTGAAAAAAAAAACTGTGGAGAAGAAAAGCTGTTCTAAATTTGTAAGTCTTATAAATTACCGAATAAAAAAATATTGACCTATCTACGAGTAAAAGTTATTGAGTGGGTATTGCTGATTAACCGAAGTTTTGAGTTTTGCCGAATAGTACTAATTTCAATTTTCTTAAAAAAAAAATTGTGCTGATGGAATGTGCCAGCTTTTACTACCATGGTGCCGTAAAAAATAATCAAAATCATACTCAGGGTCATGAACAGTCTTCGTGTCACCGTCGGATCCTTTCTGGGGCTCCGTGAAATAACTTCCTAATGAAATAACTCCCCAAAATTAAAATGAAATAACTCCCCAAATTTTGTATGGATTTGGGGAATTGGGATTTCTTACAAATGAAAGAACTGTCCAAAATTGTGGATTTATTTCATGGTTTTTTGGGGAATTTTTTCATTTTTAAACTGGGGGGTTATTTTATGATTAAATAGGTCCCCAAAATATGCAATGAAGAAAGTTCCCATCAAAGATATTATCTTTTTAATGTATTATACACAAACTTCATCTGCTACACTTACCCCCGCCACTAATTAAAATTTGTTTTTTTCTTTTTTCCAGGAGCTTCTTTCTGCAATTGCTCATCAACTGAGAAGAATATCAAAGCCAGAGTGGCTCAAGGTTCGAAACTTGGCCCCTTCCTCTACAGCCTGATGACATCAGACCAATCCGTCCCAACTGGCTGTGAAAACTGGTCTTTTCTGATGAATCGCTTACGTACATTACCTGAATGTTCCACTAGTTGCATTCTGGAAAGTCTCTCTTGGATTTCTACAAGAAATGGATCATCAAAACCAACTCAACAAAATCGGAGCTTGTCTGCTTCAGGAAACTCCGCAACGACGGCAGAAGTCGCACATCAGTCACTTGTCGAAACTTAGTTCTGAAGCTTACTGATGGATCCACAATTGCTGCCAAAGGAACATCAACTTCAACGAGTTGCTAAGGTTGAACCTGCAATCAAGAAGTGTACTCAGAAAAGCGAACTATGCATTCCACCGACTACACCCTTTCATGAGGAGAAGATCAGACAAAGATATGTACTTCTGTACAAGCCACTTCTGCAGCCTGTCATCAGCTACTGTTTCCCAGTCTGGTTCACGATTATGAAATCAGTGATAAAGGAACTCCAAATCTTCGAGAGGAAAATGCTAGGAATTTGCACCGGGCTCCACTTCGACCGCCAGTGAAGAAAGCATTACAGGAAAGAGGATCCTTACAGTGAAGCAAAGATTATATCGCTGGACAAATACCTAGTAAATTCGGCAAAGAAGCTTATTGCAGAACACAGTCAATCACCCTAATCAACTAATGAGAAGGATGGCCACCGAGCAACGACATCCCGAGAGCCGAGGTACAGCAGTGATGGAAACCCTGGATGCCAATACTTTCTCCGAAAACGACGAAACAACCGTTTCCTTCTACGGTGACACAGGGTCAAGGGTCAGCCAACAGCCGTGGCTAAAAGCCAACCGACTTTAAATTTTAAATTGACTTGGATAATATTATATTTTCATTTCTTTTTAAATCTTAGTTAATATGATAATTATAGGCCCCCTATTTGCCATTTGATTTATATTTCTCAATGTATTTTATAGTTGTAAGTTAACTCAAATCGTATTTATATAATTCAATAAGAAATCGTTTAGGTAATCATATTTAGGATCAGTGTTGTTAGATGAAAAAAAAAATATCTCCTCAGAAAAATTTTGAGACCCAACAGATGCCCCAGATTACCACATTTTATTTTAAATTTTAAGTCTTGAAGTTGACCTTTTTCGACCAATTAGATGTCATACTTTTTTTTACGAAGTGCTAAGAGAGCAGTCAACTTTTTTTTTATAGTTACGTATAGCACAAAAAGAATGGTGCTTTTTTTCCCTCCAGTACAAACATGGTGGGATTTATTTTGAAACCCGGTGGAATTCTAGAAATCTTATCTAGCAGCATTGTATTAACGGCACATTGCATTGGCAGCACAAGTTGAACACATTACACCTCAACTTTTTGTTGAAAATTAAAAAAATGGCTGTCCTAACTTCAGGCAAAAAAAGCTACACTTCTAAAACCATACCCTTTAATCAGGGTTGCCAGTTCAGGGGTTCTCCTTATAGATTTATGTTTTTTTAATTGTTCGGTTAAAATCTGGTGTGACGAAAAATCTGAAGGGAAATCTGGGGTTATATGTATTTTTAAGGCTAAAAAATTCTTATTTGTAGGTACGCCTGCATCAATTTTCTTCATTCAAAAAATCATTTCGCAAAAGAGGAATGGTGAAAACTTTGACGAGTAAAAAGTTTCAAAAGAGCTAAAGATTACAAAATAGAGTCTGCCGGGAGTTTCATGGCCTCACTTAGACGTCTGTCATGTATACATTAGGGTGGTAGTTACAATGGTTTTTTTTAGTTTTAATATTTGGATGGGCCTAAATCAGCTCTAAATGAAGAAAAAAAAAATTCCTTATTTTTCAGATTTTTATTTTCATCCCCTATAGTCGCTGTAGGGGTACATTAAATTTCCCATTTTTTTTGGAAATTTAAAAACAAGCCGTAAGAATGGACTTCTGGATTTCCAAAAAGCTACAAAACATTACTGAAAGTTTTGCCGTTGTTTTTTTATTGATTTTGTTCTACTTTATGCAAATATTTTATTAAATTGCCCCTTCCGTCCAAGCGGGGGGAGATGTAGGAAACTTTTCAACCGAGCTAAATATTCCAAAGAAATTTCCGACTGGGACTTATATAAAGAATCCCTTAAGATATATAAAAAATAATTGAGGAAAAATAAAAGAACCTCCTGGAGAACCTTCTGTAACAAAATAGAAGATTCCTCACAGACTTCAAGATTAAGAAAAATCCTCTCGTCAAACCCCATAATGCCAAGTGCCCTGAAAACTATCAACGGCTCTTGGACTAACTCTTGTGAGGAATCACTCGACTTGCTATTAGATACTCACTTCCCAGGTAGCTCCCAAAATATACGTAGTTCTGACTCAATAGCGTCTAACAATATAACAATAAATAAACTAGGTCTGATTACTAGAGAGAAACTTAAATGGGCAATCAACAGCTTCGATCCATATAAATCAGCTGGACCTGACGGAATAATACCAGTTGAACTGCAAATGGCCTTAGACATCATCATCCCTATCCTTGAGATAACTCTGAAAGCATGTATGAACTTAGCATACGTACCATCTTTATGGAGAGAAGTTAAAGTTGTATTCATACCCAAAGGGGGTAAAAGCTCTCATGTAAATCCGAAGGATTTCAGACCTATCAGCCTATCATCATTCCTTCTCAAAACTTTAGAACGACTGATTGATATCCATCTGCGTAGTGCCATAGAACCTAATCTTTTTTCTACGGCACAACACGCTTACCGCAAAGGGAAATCGGTAGAAACGGCCCTGCGTAATTTGGTACGTACTATTGTATATTCTCTTCATCATAGAGAATATACCCTGGTTGCTTTCTTAGACATTGAAGGTGCCTTCAACAACGTCAGCAATACTGCAATTTTAACCGCGCTTGAGAACTTGAACGTTGATAGCCCACTTAGGGAGTTAATCAGCCTCATGTTGAGAAGTAGAATAATCAACTCAACATTAGGGGACTTCTCTGTTATAAGATCTGTCAACAGAGACACACCGCAAGGTAAAGTCCTATCCCCACTCTTATGGAATATCGTAATCAATGAACTATTAGTTAATCTAGAAGCGGATGGTTTCAAATGCATATGCTGATGACGTTGCCATTGCAATATCGGGAAAGCATCTTCAAATAATTATAGAACTAATGCAAACCGCTCTCAACAAATTACTTAAATGGACAGACAAATGTGGACTAGGTGTAAATCCCCACAAAACTGAACCTGTCCTCTTTACAAGGAAATATAAATTTCCGAATATAGACCCTCCATCAATAAATGGTATCCTACTCAACTTTTCAGATGAAGCTAATTAGCTAATTATTTAAATATCTAGGTCTGATTTTAGACAAAAAATTGAGCTGGAAACCAAATATACAAGAAAGAGTCCGAAAAGCCGCAGTGGCGCTTTTCTCCTGTAAAAAAGCTATTGGAACCAAATGGGGCTTGTCCTCACATATCAACCACTGGCTATACACAGCGGTCATCAGACCGATACTCACCTATGGGGTGGCAGTATGGTGGACTGCTTTAGATAAGGTAACTTATCGAGATAAGCTAAGCAAAGTGCAGAGATCAGCTTGCATGTGTATCAGCGGAGCTCTCCGTTCGACACCTTCCGCTGCCTTAGACATACTGCTTAACATTTCACCCCTCGATATATACACTAAACAAGTGGCAGCGAGCACAGCTATTCGTCTCAGAGCCATCTCTCAATGGTCCAATAACTCCATTGGCCATACTATCATTCTGAACAAATTCGAATCAATCCCTAAACACTCCGACTATACCATCCCTCAGCCGATTTTTGGCAAAAATTTCCAAGTCACAATTCCAACAAGATCCACTTGGGATGATGAGGAATTCTTGAGAGATGAAGCAATTCATTTCTACACGGATGGCTCAAAAACTGAAGAGGGGGTGGGTGGTGGCGTGTACTCAGAACGACTAAACATTAGTCTCTCCTTCCGTCTCCCTGATCATTATAGCGTGTTCCAAGCCGAAATCCTGGCGATAAAAGAAGTTTTATCTTGGCTCAAAGAAAACGTAATATCTACATTAAATATCCGTATCTTCTCAGATAGCCAAGCTGCCCTTAAATCACTTGGCGCCGTTTCTACAAACTCCGTAACTGCCCGAAATTGTCGATCGTCTCTAATGGAGATGGCGGAACAGTTCAACATTCACCTTCTCTGGGTGCCGGGACACAGAGTTATACCAGGAAACTGCAAAGCCGATGAACTCGCCAGGCTGGGAACTATTACACCAATATTACCTAACAAGGTGAATATTGGGATACCAATAAATTGCTACTTGTAAACTTATGCTTAAGCATGATTCCATGATGATAACAAACAGCAGATGGACAGGTATCACTACTTGTCTGGCGACGAAACAGATCTGGCCAACACTGGATCCGAAGCGTTCGAAATGTTTGTTATCTCTAAGTAGATTGCATATTAGCTCCACAATTGGAGTCATTACTGGACACAGCCTCTTATAGGCAAACACGCCAATAGACTCGGCGTTTTCTCAAATGATTTCTGCAGAAGCTGCATGGACGAAGAGGAGGAAGAAACTATCAATCACCTTCTTTGCTCATGTCCTGCTCTTTCTCAAAGACGTAAAATATACTTAGGAAGTTTTTTCTTTGACGATCCAAGTGATTTAAATAAAATCGACATTTACAGTCTCCATCGCTTCATTAAAAGCTCCAATTGGTTTAATTAGCGAGGATCACCTCGCAGTCTTAATGTGGTATCACAATGGGCCTATTCTGGCCTAAGTGTGTCAGCAGTTTTCCTGGCAGCCACCTTAACCTAACCTAACCTAATGTACCTACATATTCGCAATCAGGAAGTCAACACTTTTCGCTTGAGATATGAAAAAATGCATTTCGGGTACCTCTGTCGGTGGTTTTGGGGCTACTGTCTTGTCTTGACCATGGTATTTTTATTCAGTGAGTCAAGAACTTCAGACGAGCGTATTCAATATCACCTTCACTGGAACTATGTACGAGTAAGGACATCGTGATAAGAGGTCAGCATGTTTCAGTAATTGGTCAGCAATAGGTAGGTTTATTTTGATTATTTTGTAATTCTTTGTTTTTGCAAAGTCAAAAAAGATTTTTGTGCCAAATCATAATCATAAAATTCGTAGATAGGCTGGTATAGTAAAATGCGGTTATGGTAAAAATAATTTCCAACAAAAAATAAGACTATCGAGGTATTTTCTCACCATAAGTCCCACAATGAATATTTTCCCACCATTTGTAACCATCAAAGGGATTGTGTCAAACCATTTTCGTTGAAAAAACCACCAGTCTGTGAACACTGCGTTAGTATTGAAAAAAATGCAAATTCGAAAATTTTTTGAATGAATTTTTAATGAATTTTTTTTCGATTTTGCAATTCTGATAGCGTGCGCGATTTTCAAAAAAAAGTTTAGCTGTATTGTGATCAATGTTGTCATGTGCCGTAAATACTCAAAAAACAACCACCGAAAATTTTACACTTGAAATTTTTCGAAGTGTTCGATTTTCAAAAAATGGAATTTGTTTTGTGCTCATTTTGCGCTGATGTCATCACGCTCCATCACGATACGAAAAATTTTCCAAGCTTGCAACTTTTATAGAAAGAAATAAATTTTGCCTAACGTGAACTAAGCACTGTATTTTGGTATTTTCAAAAAGCAATAGTGTGCTGTATATTATGCATATGCTGCCACCTATCGCTGTAAATTGAGCTCAAATGGTTTTTTTTTTTTTAAATTGTATCTAAAAAATTAAAAAAAATTCAATTAAAATTAGAAAGTAACGGCAATACTTACAATATCATGCTTTAGCTTTCTTAATGCCAAAAATCAGTTCTGCAATTTTCGTTTTAAAAAAAATTGTTAAGTTGTTTTGTAAATATTTTTTGAAAAAATAATTTTCAAACCTAAAATTTCGAGAAAAAAAAAGATTTTTTTAACAAACTAATTTTTGTGTTCGAAATGTAATGAGTCCTGTGAAGTTAACAAAACAATTGTTTAAATTGAATTGAATTGAATTGAAAAAATGAGAATTCGCGGTAGCAAGCAAAGAGTTCTAGAGTTCGTCATCCTTTTTTTAATAGTTCTGGCGAATGAAGCGTTTAAAATTAAAAAAAAAAAGTTTTTTTGTAAACTTCACGCAGCAAGGACTTTTTTGAAAAAAAAAAGAGTTCTGAGCATGTTTTCAACTTAAAATCAAGAGTTCCTGATGGCTCTTAGAAAGACTTCTGCAAAACTGAAAAAGTTAGGGCAAATTAAGGTGCTCACTGACGGAGAACCAAACATTTTCAAAATCCAACAAAATAAAAAACAGGAGTTCTGATTTGAGTTCCCGATAGCAAACAAAGAGTTCTGAACATTTTTCAAAGTCTTGTTTCTTGTCAAACTACAAGAAAACTAGTTTTTATGTTAACGAAAAAAAAGCGCGAAAGTGGTGGGCGGACAAAAAAATTTGTACCCAAGTCTAATATTGTTTAGCAATTCCCATTTACATAAAAAGGGGTGGAAGTAGGTGGACCTTTTTCAAAATTAAGAAGGTAAGAAATATATTTAGTTTTTGAAGCTCTTTTTTAATCCAGTAAGAAAACAAGAACAAAAAAATAAATAAAGACAAAGAAATAACGACTTTTCGCTTTTGGGACCAAAGTACGCCAGCCAAAGAAAAAAGAGTATTATTGGAACATTTATGATGAAAAACACCGCCCAGCCCGTTGAAGAGTTGTAATTGTAAGTAGGTACGTTCCTACTAAGTGTTTTAAACTCCCGTTAAAAATGTGTAGGAAGGTACAAACTTTCAGTATTAAATATACCTACGTTCATCATAGGCAGATACTAAAAATAATCAAGTAGTTGGTAGGTACCCAACTGCCATTCAAATCCCCAATTTCCTATATTGTGCTCAATAAAAATAAAACACATCCAACTTCAATCCTCTTTGATACTTCAAAAATCAACAAATATTCTGCGAATGGTTTCAGCTTTTTTTCTACATTAATTCCTCTGATACTGTCATGTTCGAAAACATCCGATTAATTTCACATAGCAAAATTCAAACGCCTCCCAGTGGCCTGATTTTTTGCCAAATTCCTGTATTGCTCCGGAATATATCCCACTTCTATGTATACTGCTGCTGCACATCGTTCAATTGCCTGCTGGACTTGCATCCATTTTTGTTTTTTTTTATAAAAAAATCAAATTCCACTCGAAATACTCACTGATACCGCAGAGACAAATCGCAAATGTGAACCAAAGCACCGGATATCCTTGAACAAATGAAATATAAAAAAAACAATAATAATACTATAAAAAGAGCTCTAGAAAACTATTTTCAAAACATAAAGCAATAAAATGTTTTGTGAGATCAAAAGCTTTAGCGAGAGGACAATACCTATACAATTGTTGGTTTGTTGTCTGAAATAAAAACAACATACACACTCACAAGGCTTAGCATAGAAATGAAACTAACAAAAAAAAGCACAGAAATCCGTCCAGAGTTATAAAAAAGAGGATATGAGAGCACCGCTGTGGGACCATGCAACTTGCAAATATATCCATTCGTCCGTCTAGCGCCCAGCAGTAGCAGCAGTACACAGTATCAACAGAAACCAGCCAGATCAAATGTATGCACAGCGGCGCAAAAGGCTCAATTGCAATTTGTATAAAGAAACAAAAAAAAAAAAAAATACTAAAGGACATACCAATCGTATAACCCCCAAAAACTCCAACACTGCAAAATAAACAAGGACAAATCTCAGTTAAATATATGAAAATATATACACAGATGTACGATTATAGACAACACTAGTGAAAACACGAATATTTGAATCCGTTTTTTGTTGTTTGTCGTGTCCCAGCTAAAATTTTCTACATATTCCCTAGCCCCCATCACCCATTCGAATTCCTCTACTAAAAATAGAGAAGTAAGTATACAGCAAAAACATCCTTAATGGTGCATTCCTGAAAATAATGCAATGTGGGAACATGGATCGGGAAAATTTGATGCTGTTTCCCGCTATTATTGTGCCGTGCACTATAATACTTTTTTAGGAAGTGGATTCGAAATAAACAAACTACAAGGATTATCTATTATAACAGAACGGATGCTGTTCGAGCAATTTACATATATCCTTTTATCCATCAGCTGAGTAGAGCTATTTATTTTGGGATTGTGGCACTTCAAACAAAAAAAATTGATAGCAACAAAGTGTGATTCCATTTAATTTTATTATTATTTGAAAACAATCCTTCGAAATTGTTTTTGGTGATGATCCAATTGGTTATTTTTTTTTCTATTTTTTTTTGTGTATTAGTTTATTTTATTCAAATTGTTTGAAAATAGTTTGCAATAAAGAATAGTTTGTAATGGGCTGCATTTTAATAATGACCACCCTAATGTACTTTTCAGTAGTTTTTGTATTATTTTTTTTTTAATCCAGAGGACCAATAGTGAGAACATTCAAAATCAAAAATAGCATTCTTGGGGAAGTACTGTAAAAAGTTTGCTAAGTGTAATTTTCTTTTATATTTTAAAGTAGACCGTTTGTATTTTAGCACACTGAAAACATTTTATGGAAATCGCAGGAGTTGTTTACGAGCCAAATGATATTTTGTTCAGCGGTGTCTTAACTTGGAAAAGTACCGTTATTTTTGAACAAAACTTTAATATTTTTCTCCAAAAATGCTTTAAAGTGTTAAATACTAAGTTTGAAAAAATCGACTAGGTTATGTTTTTGAAATATTGAGTTTTTATAGAAAATATTAAAAAAAATTTGTTTCAAATGCTTCTTAAAATTTTGGCGGCTAACGGTTTCAATATTCAGATTCACACAGGAAACACATTTTTCGACAGTGAAACATCTATAACTTACCTAAAACATTCTACCTAATTAAAAGGTTTGGCGTTAAGCCTAGTTCGCAGACCAAGACAAGACAAATTTTATCTCTACATTTTTTTTCTCAAGACAAATTCTGAAGGTGTAGAGATAAAAACAAAAGTCAAATGAGAACAGTAGCGTAGCTTGAAACTTAAAAAATTATTAAATTTCCTTCAATTCACCTGAATTTGAAAATTTTACATACAGACATCAGATTCTTTCAAGGCTTTTGTGAGCAAGAAAAATTGATTGTCTCCGCTTGATGGGGAACAGTATTATGTGGATGAATGAAAATACCTCTAAAAAGTCTGAAATTTTCAGTTTTTTTTACTTCTCTGGATAAAGGTTTGAGGGCAATTTGGAATAATTTGGATCAAAATGCACTTTTTACGTCAAAATACAGTTTGCCCCTTAAGTCATGAACTGTCAAATTTTATTGAAGGAGGGCTACAATGACGATGGATTAAGAAACCTCTAAAAATTCCAAAATTAAAAAAAAAAATTTTATTTCTCCCGAAAAAAATTTTTTATTATTCGTTTTGATTTCATATTTTCATCTTTAAATTTTGTTATTAAAGTAGCTTTTGTACCCCAAATACTTACTTTATTATTGAATTTATATTTTTGATTATGGTCCATTCACCTCTAGTTTTAAACGAACTACAGAATGAACCTATTATTCTTTCCTATTTTTTTTATATAATACCTATATCCTACTAATATTATAAATGTGAAAGTGAGTTTGTTTGTGACGCTTTCACGCCTAAGCCACTGAATCAATTATGATGAATTTTGATATAGAGATAGATGGGACTCTGGAAGCGTCAATAGGATACTTTTTATTTACCATATGAGACAAAAAAGAAAAAATATTTGGTACCAAAACAACTTAATATTATATAGGAACAAAAATAAATCAATAAAGTTTGAAAAAACAATCAACCGATTTTGATATTTCGTTTAAGAGATTGTTTTTTTGTTTGTTTTATTATTTTGAGGTTGTCGTATACTATTTTCTTCACAAACGATGGTTTAAATTAAACAAGAGCTCAACGCAAGCCCGGGCAGTAAAATTTACTCGATTAAAAAGCAATTCATTCACGAAGAATTAAGGAGGCTGCCTTGAGAGCTGTTTAGATACTTGCCGTTTTCGAAAACATAATCTGCGTCACAAATGCGTTTGCAAAATGTTCTTTAACGCAAATTGCTAAAGTCACATGTTCGAAAACATCATCTGCGGTGGAGCTGTGCAATAAAAAAAAATGCACGACTGGATCGCACGTACTTGCTCTTATGTTCAAGTTGTGTGGGGCTTAAGAACTTTAAAAAATATTTAAGTAATTATAGAAAAAGTATAAAAAGCATTTAAATCGTTCTTTTAATTGTATAAACAGCCTGATAAATAACTTAGAGCTAAAAAAAAAGTATGCCATTTGATTACTTGAAAAAATATGTATATATGCAAAAAAAAAATTAAAAATCGTTGGAGCCGTTTTCTTAAAAATTAATTTTTTATATATAAAAATTTTGTCACATTTTTCAAAAAAAAATTTGGTATGCCAATTTTGAGTTTATATTAATATACATTTGAAACTGAAATTTCAAAATAATTCATCAACCCGTTTTTGAAATATTTAATTTTGAAAAAAAAAATTTGAATCTTTTTTTAAAAATCCAAAATTTATTTTTTCAAAAATTTTGGAATGCAGTATTATTTATATTCTAACAAAGCTTTTGTGAAAAAAATTTCATTGAAATCGGATGAGCGGTTAATGAGAAAATCAAAAATCGAAAAAACCGTTATATGGCAGGTACCGTTAATAAATGTTTTTGGTGATTTTTTTTCTTATTAGAAGGTACATCATATCTACAGTAATACACTGATTTTTTTTTATCAAAATCGTTGGAGCCGTTTTTGAGATAAATAAGCTTTTCCTTAACGGTTGTATGGCAAGTACCGTTAGTTTTTGAGCTAAAAAAAAATTTCAATTTCCCCTCTGGAGAGTTACAAAAAAACCTTAAGTTCAAAATTTGAAGAAAATCGCTTCAGTGGTTTAGGCTGTAGGTTGAGGTACGGACAGACAGACAGACAGACAGACAGACAGACAGACAGACAGACAGACAGAATTGTGCCACCCACTTTTTTCGTGTTCTCTATCATCGTAATGTTATGTTTGATTGTTATCTCGAAATTTTTTTTTTGCACGAATCCAAAACTTGCCCTATAGTACCTATATCGCAAGTAAAATCGGGTTGACGAGAAAAATAATTGAGAAACCAGAGATCGTGTTCGTAAACATCAAATACGAGTAAATTGAATGACGTTGATCAAACCGACTTCGTGCAAGCAGGACGATTGTAATCTGCGTCAAAAAATTACGATCATTTGACGATGAAATTGAATTTGATTTGACGTTTTCGAAAATGGCCACTTTCTTAAGGAAAGCATGGAAAAAGTTCCATGGCCAGCTACATGTACATACATGTGTAGCATATTCGCGTGTGCCCATTGGCCAGAATTAGTATGTTTATCTACGCCAAATGGAAGGAAATACATTATGTTAGTATACAGCAGCATCCTCAGTATAGTGTAAGAGCCGGCAGAAAATTCTGTGGTTGAACGCATAGTCAAAATATGAGTAGGTACATATGCATAAGAGGGTTTGTAGGTTCACGCGTCTTGATATCGAATGCAAAAGTATGGCAGGATTTTTTTGACCCCCGTGCTCGGGACGAGGGGTTGAAAATAGCACTTTTCAAATTTGTGTGTCAGGGGTACAACCACTTCAATAGGCTAATTTAAAATGAGAAATTGTGCTCTGGAATTTTTCCTAAGTACACAAACTTTAATTTTATGATCTGAGTAATAGAACTCTAGTTATGAATGACCCTCTAAAGTAAAGCTTATCGACCTTATTTTTTGTTTGAATTTTTATATATCCAAATTGTGGCAGTAAAAAAGAGAAAACGAACAATAAGTAACCTGGAATATGTAAGAGGGGAAGCTGGCTGTCGGATAGGTAGGAATATATACGATCAATAAACGAAAAGCAGTGAGTTGAATTCTGACTAGCAAAGTGAACGGTGCGTTTTATTTAAAAGTTACGGAAGAAATTAAATTACAAATGATAGAAGGAGTTGAGCTTAAAATTCAGAAGTGCGATTTTACCCACAGATAAAGAAATATTAAATAATTAGAAAGCAAAAGAATAGACAAAGCGAAAGTTAAAAAAAAAAAAAGAAGAAAAAAGAAAGAGTCTAATTGAACGAAAAAAAAAATATAAGAACCCCTCGCGAGTGTATTTATATCTGTAGCTACGCGTCCTAAGTTGTGCGGCATCGTACCTATTAGATACACACAAAATTATTTATTTAATATTCTGTCTGGCCCTCGCGAGTGAGCTGGTAAAATTCACACAAAAAAATACATTCAACGGAAAAACCCAAACGACCGTTGGCGTCAGCGTACGCAGTTTATTTAAATAAATTCGAGACTCGAGCCTCGCCCTAAAAGAAACAAAAGAAATAGGTAGTGAACGAAAAAAAAACACACAACACAGACAATACATACGATGGCAGATGTTGATAGCTTCAAAAAAATACACCGTTCCACAGTTAAAATTGTGGTTGAATGCATTGGAGTTGAAAACCAATGGAAACAAGGCGGAGCTAATACTGAGACTCATGGAAGTTCCAGTGCAGCTGCGCGGTGATTCTGAGTCGCTTACCAACACAAATGAAAATGACGGGGAAGACAACGATGGAGCAGCACACAACGGCGATACTGATGATGAAGACGACGATAATAATAAACAGGAGAACACAAATGAAAGAGAGCCAGCCAACAGTAAGGAAAAAGATAGGAATACAAATGAAAGACAAAAGAACGTATACGACAGCAAACGATTAGCAAAAGAGATCGAACAAATGAAGAGAGAAATGAAGTTAAAAGAACAGGAAAATGAATTGCTAAAGAAAGAAAATGAGTGGCTGAAAAAAATGAATGAACACAAAGAAACGAAAAATGTAGGTCAAATTAAAGAGCTCGTTGTCGACTTTAAAGGCACTGGCGATTCGTTTGAGCATTTTGAGAAGCAGTTGGAGAATGTTCGCGCTGCTTACAAATTGAATGACAGTGACATGAGAGTGCTAGTGTCTCTTAAACTAAAAGACAAGGCACTCAAATGGTTTCACTCAAGAAGAGATGTGACAACTGTGGCTTTTAATGAACTAATGTTAGAGATGAGACAGATTTTTGACGATCACTCATCTAAGTTGCAACGGAAACGAGTGTTTGAGCTGAGGAAGTGGCTGCAGGGCGAAACCTTTTAGGGTTATTTTCAAGAAAAAATAATTCTTGGCAGCCGACTTCAAATAGAGGAGGACGAAATGATAGAACATATAATCGAAGGAATACCGGACGAGAGTCTGGCATCAAGTGCCAGATTACAATGCTTCACCAGAAAGACGCAGTTACTCGAAGCTTTCAAGTCAATTAAATGTCCAACCAAGCCGATAATGATGCCGACAGCAACAACATCACGACAGGCATCAGGTGTCATCGGGAAAGAAGTTCGCTGTTTTAACTGCAACTCGATGGGACATATGGCGACCGAATGCAGAAAAGAAAAAAGGAAGCCAGGTGCGTGCTACGTTTGTGCTGAGATGGGGCATTTGGCAGCTCAATGCCCCAAGAGAAAGAAGGTGCCAGCAATCGGATATATTGACTCCGATTCCGAAGAAGATTGCATTCACTATTAGATACCGGCAGTCCAGTCAGCCTGATTAAATTAAGTTATTTAAGTATGTTTATGGAAAAAAATGAATTTAATTTTAAAAAATATATCAAACTTTGGTTCATATTGCGGAATAAATACAGATAAATTTGAATGTTATATTTGAAAATGAAAGTATACCTATGGAAATGTTAGTAGTGTCAGGTGAAACAATGCAATATCCTGCTATTTAAGGGCGGGATTTCTTAAATTAAAGCTAAATTAAAATTACAAAAGATAGTAGAAAGTACAAATGAAAAGACAAATGATATGTATGAAAATGAATGTAAAAGATTTTTAAATATAATAGTTGATGATGCACAAAATTTAAACAATAATTGTATTGGAAAACTTGGTTCAACACTTAATGAAGAAAATATCATTTTGAAAAATAATGAATTGTCATATAAAACAAAAGAAAAATTCCTTAGAATTATTCAAGATCATTATTTGTACTGTTCTCGTCCCGAAGTGCCAGAGATTAAGTATGAAATAAAACCTTAAATGAATAATAAATTATTAACTAGGCGTAAATCGGGACGATTACAATGTCAGGATAGCCGAGTTGTGGCAGTAAAAAAGAGAAAACGAACAATAAGTAACCTGGAATATGTAAGAGGGGAAGCTGGCTGTCGGATAGGTAGGAATATATACGATCAATAAACGAAAAGCAGTGAGTTGAATTCTGACTAGCAAAGTGAACGGTGCGTTTTATTTAAAAGTTACGGAAGAAATGAAATTACAAATGATAGAAGGAGTTCAGCTTAAAAAATATTTCTGGATATGGTGCACCTTAAATGGTTATATCTCAAGTTCTTTTAATCAGATCGTCAAAATTAAAGTTTATGGACTTAGGAAAAATGACAGAGAATCATTTCCTGTTTTTTGAAAATTAATTGATGTGGTTGTAACCCTGTCACAAAAATTGTAAGACAGCTACATATTTTCAACACCCCGTCCCCAACACGGGTGTCGAAAAAATCTTTCCAGACTTTTGAACTCAATATTAAGATGCATGCACCTACAGATTCTCAAACTAATATTTTGGTTATGCTTGCACCCAAAAAATTTGCTACCAGCAATTGGACTAATAGTGGGATATTCAGTTCGCAGTGAGGTAGAACCTATGACTATGCAGTAAATATTTTTCATTTTTTTGTAATTTTATCTCCATCTGTATTAACCAATAAACTGAAATAAATACATAAATTAATAATTTCTTTCGTTAATGATTTCTGTATCGGTCGACAACCAGAAACGAAAATAAAGATGAGCGCGAGCGAAGCCGCGGGTAAAGGCTAGTATAGTTATAAAAATTGTATTTGAAATTTGAATTTGAATGAATAAATTGAAAAAAAAGTAATTTCAGAGCAATCGGTTGACATTTGGATTAAAATTAACTTTTTTCGTCGAAATATAGTTTGTTCTCCCGTCTGTCAAGCCATTCACTATCAAATTGCGTTGAAGGATGGCGCCGATGTCGTTGGATTAAAAACCTCTAACAATTTCGAAATTTTTGAAGTTTTCTTACTTCTCTAGAAAAAAGTGATTTTAGGGCAATGGGTTGACATTTGTATCAAAATAAACTTTTTCTGTAAAAAAAATAGTTCTTTACATATCTGTCAGGCTATCAACTATAAAATTCCATTTAAGCATGGGTGTGATGTCGATGGATTAAAAAAACCCTGCCAAAATCAGAAATGTTCACATTTTTCTACTGCTCCAGGGGCCTAATTCTGCAAGGGTGAGTTTTTTCTATTGTGTATACATCGATTTTTTCGATTCAGCAAGAGTTAGTTTGAAATTTTTCGCAGATAACACAGATAACAATATCAGTCAAATTTAGTGTACACGGAAAATCATTCACGCTTGCGGAATTGGCCCCCAGAAATCCAATTGAATTTTCCAATTCAAACTCAGTTTGAAAATCAATTTCAATTTGAATTGAAGAAAATATTTTCCATATCTATATGTGGCCCTTTTGTACCCTTTCCCATTAGCTACGCCACTAACTGATTCAAAACAGCTGTTTTATGTAGGTATTCTTTTCTCATTCTTATGTCATCATTTTTTCTTAGCATTTTATATTTTATTTCAGTCATTCGACCTCACAACGTCTTAATAATGGAAAGAATAAAACATGAAGATGATTTTAGTTTATAAAAACCGAAATATACATAAAACGTCACAATTTGTCCCGAAAAATAATGCTTCGAGCATTCTGTTTCCGCATAAAATTAAGTGGAGACTTTCTTTTACCTTCTCACGTACTGCGGTTACAACTGTCAAATTTTGCGCTGGAGCTGCGTAGCGCTTGGAAAAAAATCCGAGATAAAATTTGTCCTGGGAAAAAATTTATAAGGAAGATAAATTTTGTCTCGATCTGCGTACTAGACTTTAGTGTCAATTCATAAACAATTATTAAGGGAGTGATTTTGCCCGGAAAAAAATGTTTAACGTTTAATTTTTTTTTATTGGATTTTGAGCTACCCAAACAAAACAAGTTTCATACATTGTCAAAAGCATTCCTTTGCCAAAATAAGTGCTTAGTATTTGTATTTGCTTTTGCATAGAACATGTTTTCTTGCAAACTGTTAACTGAAGACGGACTAAAAAATTTCGCTTACATCACATTTTTTTTGGGACAATTTTGTAAGTCACTAATGCTATATTTCACTGACAAACTGGCAGAATATACCCAACTAACAATATCATATTTAATTTCTAAATTCATCCATAGATGCTTTTTGTCTTCATTCACCCTACTAATATAAGCATTGCATAACACTCCATAGAGTAAAAAGGTGGCTTTTTTTCACTCCTATTGCACTTTAATTGAGTTAATTAAAAAGAAGATGAAAGAGGTTCTCATAAAATTAAAAAAAAACGTTTGTTGAGAGATCTAGCAATCGAAATCAGGTCTTTTTGCACCAATAGTCGTGCTCTCTAACCACTCCCCTAATCTCAGATATACAATACATTTACATGCAATTAATTGGAATCACTTTTATATTGAATTGTTACCTGTGAGACAAAAAGCTAGAGTTTGCATTAATAGGAAAAAGTTTGTTCAAGAATAATATAAAATATAAATCCAGATAGTTAAATAAATAAATAAAGAATTTTAACACATACAAATTAATAAATAAAAATATTAAACGTTGGCTGACAATAATAAGAAATATGTATATGTATGTGTGCTCAGATGCCAAACCGAATATAAAATATAAAATGACTGAATATAGCTTTAAGCCTCACCATATTCACTAATACAAGCAATATAAAAACAAAGAAACTCAAACTTAGATAAAGATTGTATAACAGTTTTACAGGATGACTATTGAAGCGAAAGTTGCTTGGTCATTTTATAAGAACAATAAAGAGAGACTAAAGAAATATTGGGACATATTGCTTCATTCACGCTAGTATAATTGGCACCAGAAAATATTTAAGAAATCAGTTACCTATACTAACCTTGAACTATCGTAATTCGCCGAAATCGGTGATTTAAAATTGCTGAACCACGGATCAAAATTTGAACCACGTTGGTACAACTTTACCTTAGAAGCTTAATATTTTAGGCTGCATATTTACTAAGACAGTACTAAATTAATTGACTCAATACATGTTGCGAACGATGAATTCATTATTTATTGTAATGGATACATTGGTCTCTTATGTTTTCCTTACATATTTCAATGTAGATGGTGCATGTATTGATTGCATATGATCGACTTTCACGTTAGTTGTATACTTGTTCAATTGTTATATGTATTAAGTGAAGGTCTTGCCAGATTTTATTTGGTGTATAAGCTGAAATGTAACCATTACAATGTCAACTGTACTCATTATACAAATTCGTCGCAATTTCATGCACATTTCAGTCCACCACTTCTTACTTACTTATCCGCCTTCCATCCTTTTCGATGCCGAGCACCCTACTTCTAGTCATCTAGACCTTTACTTTACTAACTCTCGTCATATTAGAAAACTCTGTGATTGTGCTAAAATAATAAATATGTATCGAAGAACATTTAACACTTTTCTTTTGTTCTTTAAAATAGTTTCTGTTTTGTTTTCATTAACTTAATCAATATTTGTCCATTGGGCAAACAAGTAGCTAAATTGCAATTAAGTCTGACGTACCTACATATTGCTATTCAATTTTATATATTTATGAAACCCTACATCTTCTAAAAAGGAAAACCCATTCTCTTATTTATAAACAACCATCATGTTCAAAATTAAAGCATTCAAAAATGGTATAGGTAGGCCCTTATAATGGGGCCTTATGAATTATTAAATTAATATACATAGATCAAAACCTATTTCAAAAGCTCATTCTGTGTTTACACGTCTTAAAGAAGAGTGTCCATGTCCTTTTGACAAAAAGGATATTTTTCACATCAAAATCATCACCAAAAATAGAAGACTCTGAAGTCCTTTATTTTCTTATTCAATGATTTATTTTTCATGAGCAGCTTGAGGTGAGTTGGTAAGTATACCATCCTACACCCTAATGGTCTGGACGACTCTTTCCATTTATATCTCATTACAATTCTTTTGTAAACGTTCATTGTCCTTTTTGAATTTACGTCATTTTAGTGAATGGGGTAAAAGTCTGTAATTAACTTTTCGATTCATAATTTCAGACAAAGTCAAAATAAAAAAAAAAGAAAAATGTCTCATAGTCATAGTAAACAAACAAGAAATAATGAAAGGCCATAGACACGAACAACGCTTATGGTGTGTCCCAAACTCAACTCCCATCGAGTCCTTAAAATTAATGTCTAGCTCAGCTATCATCGACATGAATTAATAATTTCCACAAAAACGAAATATGGAGTTCCCCCCAACCTAGAAAAAAAATACCAAGAACAAAACCCTTAATCAGGAATCTAAAGAAATTTAAAATTTAATTAACGATACCCAAATGGTTGTTCTAATGGCTCATGAAAACGCTATCAACGGGACACGCAATGGCCATTTCTTCGAATGTCAATTTCGTTGGTCTTCAATCAATCTTCTTGAAATGAACAAAACTGCCCATTAATTATAGACATGAAATCGGACTAAAAAAGTTAAAGAAGAGAAAAGCAGTCTTTTTAGGAATCCATTTCACCTGCAGCATCATCGTCATTGTCCGTCTTGCCGAAAAATCTAAAAACCTATATCATTGGAGGAAAAAGATGGAATGTTGCATGCGTTTTTATTGTTTTAATCATTATTTGAAGATCACGCACGCAACGCAAAGCAGCTGGATCCTTCTAAGACTGGAAATGATTTTTTTTCGGATTTAGGATGATTTTTCGTTGATTTGATTGACTTGGAATGATGAAATAATTAAGATCGAACATGGCAAGGAATGACTATATAAGAGACAAACATACATACTCGTGGATGTGTATATTGATCATAGGGGCAGATGTATGTATGCTCAACTGTTTGTAAAATGTCAATCACAATTAATTTTGAGTGATATGGGTTTTCGAAAAGAGGGTTTTTCTCAATCTTCTTCATTTGACTATAATATCCAGATAGTGCTTCAATTGGTTATTTATTCAAATAAGATAATTTAGAAAGTAGAGGCTGTATAGTTTTTTTATGATCATTTTTCCTAGATTTTTAGGGAAAATGTGATTAGCGCCCACCCTTGAGTAAGAAATTTTTAATGATTGTGATTGATATTAATTTGTAACCGTGATCCGTTATCTATATACCTAGTTAGTAAGTAGTTATCATGGCTTCCAGAAGATTTGACAAGGGAAAGTAGCCTTAATCTTGGTTAGGTATCTTTATTATTCTTCTACGACTTTTTTATTATTGGGAAATGGGGATCTTCCACGCTCAAAAGTGACTCTTTATCAGAACTCAAAGGTGCATCGTCGTTTGATCTTCTGTTCATGTATCAATGGAGCCAGTAGTCTTCAATAAAACTGGAAAAATGCCTCGTTATATACAATTTCATGTTGATTAAGAGATACACATGCTATTATACAGTTAGACCAATATATTTCGTTAATTTTTAGAAACTATACTATGATAAAAGAGGGTTTTGTATGAGAATGGAAACCATACACTAATATTGCAGAAGATTCCTCTAAAGCAGGGGCCGAATTACTGTTTCAGTGACCGGTTGAGTGAGCGCTATCAGTGATCGAATCGAGTAACTATACTTCAAATCGTCGGTTCAAAGGTAAAACTCACTAGATAACATACACTTTTGGAGAAATTTCAGTGGAAACATAATTTTTAAAGCTGAGAAGTCACCTTCCGAAATTTTTTAATTAAAGTTCCCGGGCATACCCTTAAATGTCCCTATAATAGCCGTGCAAAATGAGACTTTTTGGATTAAAAAAATGTATTTCATTCTCATTTTCTTGAACATTTTTGTCTGCACTTAGTGAGTTTTACCTTTGAACCGACGAAATTATGGTATAGGTACTAGATTACTCGAAATATTAACTCATATAATTCAGTCACGTATTACTCGAAAACTGATGCGAATATTTGGCCTCAGATTTTTGTTGGTTTCTGTTAACTTTTCTTGATTAAATTTTTTCTTGCGTTATAAAGGTTATATATGGCAAGTTAAACTTGCTTACTTTACTTTAGATAGCGCTCACAGTCCATCAGAGTGGATTACGGCATCAACCAACACGCCCCTCCAGCCAGGTCCCTAGGTAGCTGCCTACAAGTCGTTCTCCACTTTTGTGCTCCACCTAAGGCGGGGTCTTCTTCTGCTGCGCTGACCATCAGGGGTAGATTGGAAGACTCTTCGGGCTGTTGCGTCCGGGTCTATACGCTCCACGTGAGCCAGCCATCTCAGCTGCTTTATTTTCAGCTTTTTGAACAGGTCCACGTCACTGTAAGGCCCGTTAAGCTCATTGTTAAATCTTCTACTCGATACTTCATCGATACAGACTTGACCGAAGATCACCCGAAGAATTTTCCTTTCAACGCGCCCAAGCAGATTCTCATTCGTTTTTGACAGAGTCCCAGCTTCTGCCTCACATAGTAGGACCGGGATGATTCGGGTTTTATATTTATAAGGTCTCTTTGGTTTCTTTGAGAGAGGGCTTTACTACTCAAATACCTTCTTAGCCCGAAGAAACAGCGGTTGGCAATAGTAATTCTTTGTTTGATATCTGCACTGATGTCATTTTGCGATGTAATAGTGGAGCCCAGGTAGACAAAGTCCTGGACGACTTCGAGGTTGTACCTATCCATCGTGACATTTTGCCCGAGTCGACGGATGGTGAGATTCCCTTCTCGATGATAGCATATACTTCGTCTTGTCCTCATTAACAGCCAAACCCATTTTCACCGCCTCCAATTCAATACTTGCAAGCACGCAGGTAACAGTAACAGCTCGTTTCGTTCTCCGAATGATGACAATATCATCTGCTTAATCACGTAGTTGAATAGACTTTCGAAAAATTGTACCTCTATTGTTGACTTGCGAGTGGCGTACAATTGCTTTAAGTACGGTGTTAAACAGGTTGCATGATAACGCGTCGCCTTGCCTCAAACCTTTATCGACATCAAAGGGTTTGTTGGTGTTCTTATACCAACTTTGACGGAGTAGCGAGATTTCTCCATCGTCATCCTGCACAAGTGGACGTTTGGCAGGGTTGCCGAGATGCGACATGGCTCTGTATAGTTCTTCTCCATCTACGCTATCATAATGTGACTTTGAAGTCGATAGAGGGGTGGTGTGTATCGATTTGAAAATTGAAACTCCTGGGTTCTTTCCAAAATTTGTCGGAGTGTGAACATTTGATCGATGGTTGATTTGACGGGCCTAAAACCATTCTGATAGGGGTGATCAGATCGTTGACAAACGGTCTTAAGCGATCACACAGTACAGATGACAAAATTTTGCATGCGTTTTTGAAAAGACTTTGACTTCTGAAGTTTTGGCACAGGTTAGAGCATGCTCCTCTCTTCTCAAAAGTGGCCTCACAACTTAATTCAATAAATTCATTAGTAAAGGCTATAGCCAAATGACTATTTGATTCCAACCTTGGAAAATCAAAAAAGCTAAGTGTACTTTACAAATTTTTATTTGAAACCTTCTTAAATTACACGGGTTTAACTTTAACTTTTATCAGGAGGAGGAGAGTTGTTAGCACCAGCACAAAAAATTGAATGAATAGAATAAATGGAATTGGTAGCGATTTTGGATGCCTTCCAAAAGTTATTGCATTGAAAAGGAAGTGTTTGGATAAAGTAAATGATCGCGTTCACCCGAAGAATTTACATGCGTTCAGACGAAGAATTTACTTACGTTCACAGGAAGAATTTACGCGAACGATATTTTCTTCGTGACTTGCGAACGCGATTGAATTTCAAAGGGTTTTTCATTGCGATTGTTTTTTTTATCGAATGCATGTCCGCTACAAGGCTTCCTTGGGTGGAAAACCATTTTTCAAAAAATGGTTACTAATGGTACCTTCCAGGGACCACTTTTTTAATTTCCTTCAAAACGGTATGACTGATTTCAATAATTTTTTTATGCAGAAGCATTCAAAAAATATGAACAGTTTTGTGTGATAAAATGGTATGTATATGATAAAAAATGGTTTTTGTACTTTTAAAAAATATTTCAATTTTTTTTTTTGAAAATCACATGTTTCGGAAACGATATGATCAAGTTTTTTGAAACTCGATACTTAAGAGTTTTTAATTACTTTCTAAAATATTTTTAGAAAAATTTTATATTTATGAAAAAGTAACGGTACCGAACACACAAAAGTTAAAAAACCGCAAAGGAAAATATTTTGTTCTCAAAAATGACTTCTACGATTTTGACTAAACTTTCATATAAACTAAAATTAGAATGTTCTACTACCAAAAATTATACAATTTTACACTTAGCAACGAATAATAGTACATACCTGTCGTAGAACATTTTTATTTATTTGAATTTTCTTGTTATCGGCTCAGCGGATTTTAATAAATATTTTTAAAAACAAATTACAGATAAGATTAAATAAAATTGCATATCATAACTTTCAAAAATTTTTTTTTTTGAATTTTTAAAAAAAGTTTCAATTTTTTTTTTTTTGAAAATTCGATATCTCAAAATCGTGTTGACAATTTATTTTGAAATTTTGTGTTTATCTGCACATTCCAAAATTTGTCCTTAAAACATATTTTAAGAATTTTATATATATATACAAAAAACTGATTTTTTAAAAAACCGCTCCAACGGTTTTAAAATTTTTATTTTCATACATATATTCAATCGAGAATTCAGATGGCATTCTTTTTTTCACCTCAAACTGTCAAAAGAGTTGTTTTAGTTGATTAAAATGTCGTATTTCTTGCTTCTCTACATTTATCTCTCATAATGTTCATGTTTTTATACAATTTTCTTAAGCCTGCAGTGTCTGGAACCTAAGAGCAAGTACGTGCGTCACAGTCGTGCATTGTATTTAATCTAAGTTGTGTGTGCATATTTTCTAGTAAAAATTTTATTTCCAATATTTTCCTTAAAAATGTTTTGAAAATTTTTAAAATCAACAAAAACTGTTTTGTTAAAAAACCGCTTGAGCCATTTTCAAACATTTTTTTTTGTCAAACTGTCCGAAGTTTTATTTAAATGTACGATAGTAATAGTGGACTTTTCCAGAAATCGAGCGTGACCTTGAAAAACTTAATGGTTGACCAATTTCTGGAACTTGTTGACTTTTTTACTTTTTACTGACCAACAAGAAAAGGCATGCTGTTTTTGAGAATAACCTAAACGTACCTATAGGAAGCCAGATCTCAGAGCCATCTACATAGGTCGTCAAAATTATTTCACCAAATGATTTCATTTGGCTAAAGCAGGTCGGTGTCATTCCTACCTGCATCGACATTTTTTGTTGAAGATTTATTTTTTCTCATTGGCATTGGAATCATATATTTTTGTCAATACATATATATACTGGCTATCATCATCACATCTCTGACTGATACTCTGTCACACAATTTAGGTTCAAAAGATCAATTAAATTAATTCACTAACAGAATGAGTGTTTATTTCCACAAGTTCATCACTCTAAGGGTAACACTTGAGGTGGCATAACTTATACAATTTTTTTTTGTTCGTATTTTTTTGATACCTTTCGAAATATCACTTGAAAAAGTCAATTGACTTTCATCTTGACTTCGGCAAAGAAATAAGTGAAAAAACCTCTAGAACAAAAAATAAGGGTGAAACGATGAAGCAAATTTTGTTTCAATTCGGTCGATGCGATGCAGCCTTATTTAAGATTCCACCATTCACTTTACTTCATACACATCCACACTCATACACACAGACACACCAACCCATATACATACCTACACATTTTGAATGATGTTCTTAAATGATTCTCAACTTATACCATTTCTTAGAATTACAATTTTTTCTTCTAATGGTAGTTGAATATATTAACTTTTCTTTCATCCATATAACCCTCGAATAGTTGAAATTGGCTTATAAGAGGTGACAGGCAACGGTGGTGGAGGGGGTGGCTGGGAGGCGGTGGCAGCGACGGCTACAAGCGGTATATCTTTTTCTTAAAACTTTTTTTTTTTTGAAACTAATTCTATTTGCAGGGTGCTCCTGGTTGAAGGGCTTGAGTGTGTCAAGGATATCGTCGTCATCGTGTGAGGGCACATACGTTATACACATTTAAGTGGATAAGTTTGATGGAATAAATTCTGTGAGCGAGCGGTAGGTAGGTATATAAATATATATCTATACTTGCCCTTACACACATAAGTTTATATATTTTATTTTATACTTTCGCACATAACTTACCAGCGAGTGATATTTAAGGACTTTTTAAAGAGGTAGATATAAGGTATTGAGCTTGAGGAATTGCATTTAGATTGAATGAGATCAAAGGAATTAATTATTTGATACTTTTAAACTATGAAGAGGACCCTCTCTCTTCTTTTACTGTCAAAACAAAGAATATTATAATAATGCGGCTGTTCAGCACACGTCAAAGGTAAAGGTCCTATAGAACAAATGAAGGGTAGATTCAATTATGAAGTGTGCATAAAGTCGCTCATACTTTTAACAAAAATATTTTGAATGGTTTAATAATTATCATCTCAAATGACAATGATTGTCGTCAATAATTTATTAGTTTAAAATGGGGGAGCATGTTCAGAACACGTACATTGAAAACTTTGGATTTGAATTTAAGATTTTCTTTAAATAGTCGTATTAGACATAATTCACGATTTTTTCTGAGGGTTATATGAATGTACTATTCCTATAATCGTTGAAATTACTGTAGGTACACAAACAAATGTTATAAATTAATGAAGAGTTGAATATGAAATACATCAACTTGTTAAGGGTGGTCTTAAGAAAAGTGGTTCAATTATATCTGAAATATCAGCCAAATAAAATACAAACAGTTAAGCGCCCTTTTCGGAGCGATTTTGAAAGAATCAATTTTTTTTTTTTGAAAATTTTTATATGAAATGTTAATTTATCTTATTTGAAAGTAATATACAAAATTACTCTAAATCCGTTCAGCTGATAATCAGAAAATTCAAAATATGTATTTAAATAAAATGCACGACTGGGAAGCAGGTACTTGCCTTTATGTTGAAGAAGCTACGGGTTAAAACAACAATATTGTATATACAGTAGACGCTCGTTTTAGTGAATCTTGAAATAGTGAATTATCCACAATAGTGAACACACAAAATTTAATATAAAAACGTATTTTGTATAAAAATGTCATGCAAGCATTTTACATAGCTTATGAGAGCTCTGAGGAATTGTTTCTGTTTTTTGTTTTAATCTGAGTGAAAGCCTTGATTAATGCCTGATTAAAATTAAAGTGAACAATCTCGAAACAGTGAACAGGCCTGATTCTTATTACTTCACTATATCCAGTGTCTACTGTAATTATGAACAGTTGCGGTGGCGGTCAAAATAATAGTAGTAACAAATAAAAGAATTGTATAACTTCAGTTTTGTAAATTTTATATTGCGTTTCAAGTCACAATCTCTTCATTTTGACGTAAAAACAATTTCTTAATGAGCGGATCACACGCCTACCATTTCGAAGAATTTGCAGGCTTTTGTGAATCGCTGTCTTCGCCACATCCTAAGGATTCGCTGGCCACAAATAATATCAAACGAGGAATTGTGGCGCAGGACAAGTCAAGAGCGACTGGACGTCGACATAAGAAAGCGTCAATGGCGTTGGATTGGTCAAGCAATCTTTTGAATGGAATCCTCAGGATGCACGGCGGGTTTGAGGACCAAGAACAACATGGAAATCAACTGTCTTAGCGGAAGCAGCATCCCAGTGAAAGACGTGGCCACAGCTAAAGTACCTTGCAGCAGACCGGGAAGGATAGAGACGTTTTGTTGACGCCCTATGCCCCAGTCGGGGACATAGGACACGATGATGATGATGAATGAGCGGATACACATACATTTTTTTTGCAACAGTAACATGACAAATAAACAACCGTTATTAATCAAAGCTACGAATTCTTCCGGTCAAAATAATAGTAGTGCAACGGTTTATGTGAACAAATATTATTTTTCTCCCTTATTTCTAAAATTGAACACCTCAAAAACCGTTGGTTTTTTTTTATCCATTAAACCTTCATGGTTTTTATTGAAAATTGGTCATATTTTGGCCAGCTATGGGAAGAGGCAAACACAGCACACCGGGATAACGTGCCCTAATTATAATAACAATTTTAACTATAACTAAACTAAATCAGAAAATGGTGGGCGGAAGCCGCTATTAACGAGTCGTTAGGCATTCCAAAATCAATCCCTTTACGCCAGATTCTGAAATTAAATGCTAATTTTGTGTTGATGCCAGCAACGAAACGGTCCGTAGAAATTTGCGAGAACATGCGCAAGCAGCTCACAGCTCTAAAAAGGTACCGTTGCTGACAAAAAACAATGTAGCAAAAGAATTGAAATTCGCGAAAAAACCACTATGATTGGCCTCCATCAAATTGGAGGAATATTCTGTGGTCAGACGAGTCCAAGATTGTTTTATATGGTGGAAATGGACCTCGTCATTATGTAACAAGGCAACCAAACACGAATACAAACCACATTTCAAAGCAAAAACAATTAAACACAGAGGACCCAGCATAATGGTTTGATGGACATGTTATTCCTTCTATGATGTTTTTCCAACACACCGGATTGAAGGCATCATGGATTAGCGAATCTGTGTCAAGATCATACTGGAAGTAAAGCTACCCCGTATGCATAAGATGAAATGCCACTGAAATGAGTCTTTCAGTGAGACAAATGTCCCAAAGCCTACTAGTAAACTTGGGAAGCGATGATTCCAGGCAAAGAGAGCTAATGTAATGAACTCGCCCGCACAGTCTCCGGATTAGAATCTCATTGAGAACTTGTTGTGCGATGCAAAGAAATAACAATAAAGCCCTTTGGGAAGCCATACAGCACTCATGGAGCTCGATAAGCGTAGAAAGGTGTGAGAACCTGATAAACTCGATGTAACGCCATTGTGCTGCTGTTTTTCCCAACGAGGGACTTGCGACTAAATGTGAGTTTAAGGATCAAACCCTCAACTAAATCTTATGATACAAATTTTGCCCTAACTTTGCTTTTGTTGTGATATTTAAAGGTATATTATCTTCGCAATACTATCTTTGTGACCGCTGTATTTCAAAAGTTCTTCAATACATTTGAAAATATCGGATCAAATTTGAAAATTTTTATTTTTTCGAAAAAAAGCTTAAAAACACCAATTTGAAAATCACATGGGTATGGTTTTGATATTTTGGTAAGGAGTACTACTATTATTTTGACCGCAGCTGTACATGGCAATTATAAGAGAAAAAATGTTTAAAAGCAACAGCATTTATATCAACATAAGCAACTACTCCTTTAATAGTTTGAGGTGAAAAAAGAGAATGCCTTCTGAATTTTTGATTAAATATATGAAAAAAAAAAAGTTGGAGTGGTTTTTTCTTGATACATTTTTATGGAAAATATTGGAACCTATGAAAATCTTAAGCACCTATTTATCTATGTGAATATAAATTTGAAATTGAAAACAAAAATTGTTAACCCGTTTTAGAAACATCAATTTTCGAAAAAAAAACTTTTTGAAATTTTTGTTTTAATTCAAATAATTTTTTTGAGAGTTTTGATATAATCTTGATCCGTAAAGAAAATATTTTCCTTAACGTTTTTTTAACATATGTATAGGTAAGGAAGATACCGTTATTTTTATCAGTGAAAATGTTTTCTTCAAATATTCCTTAAAGTGTGAACAACCCTTAAATACCGGTTTCAAAAAAGTCAATATTTTTAAAAATATTTGATTTAAAAAAAATTTTTTTTGAATATACATATGTATTTAAGTCCGAAAAATATTTTTTTGAAAATTTTAATGTTAATATTTTTTAGAAGCTTTTGCGTACAAAAATTCCTGAAATCAAAAGTTTCTACCGATTTGAAGAAAATCGAAAATTAGAAAAAAAACTGGTTCCTTGGGAACTATGTACCATTAACCACTTTCAAAATGACGAGAAGAGGGTTGCCACTTTCAAGGCTAAAACTCAGAAATTCTGTAAACATGGGACTATAAATCGAGAACCAGGTGCTGGACGATGACGCGAGAACTCTCGTTGGATTCAATACACTTGAAACCATAGGACCACATTATTGATTTTCACCCCTCCCAACCCAAGGCATGAAGAGGGCGGACAAAATTCGTAATGTGAAGGGGCATATTCAAAGCCGAGAAAGGTAAGAAAAATATTATAACAATAAAATTTAAGGATTGGTGTCAACGCAGTATTATTATTATTATTATTGGCTTAATGGCAGCTTTTACTTAAAGTTATTTAAAATCCGTCGAGCAATTTTGAAAACAGTGGACTTTCTTTATAATTTCGAACAAACACGAACAAAAGTTTAACGTTAATTGATCCAGAACTAAAGGCTTTGACCATCGTTATGCCAAAAAGTCAAAATATCAATTTACCCATAAGAATGTTATTCTTGCTGTACAAAGTTCACATAGATTTTTTGAAACAATAATTTAGTAAGTCCTATTAAAAAGTGCTAGGTCCAAATGAATCGGTGAGTGGAAGAACAGTACAAGCGCCTTTGCAGAAAAAAATTAAATAAATTGTTTATTGGCTTAAACAAATGTTTTAAAAAAAGAAATTTTAAACTTTCTAATCATAAGCAATCTTTTTTACATTTTCATACCAAAAAATCTATTTTTTGTCTGAGCAATAAGAAGTTACGCCTGTTTTTCTTACATTTTTAATTTGGCACTTGTACTGTTCTTCCACTCACCGATTCAATTATTTGCTGATTTATTTTAGTAGTGTACCTTTGTTTATAGAATATAACATTAATCAAAAGTAATTTGTTGTTTTTCCGCCATAACAATTATTTACCAAAAACATCAAAATGATCAATGTACTCATTTTCAATTTTAATAGCTTACAGATACTAAGTGCTATTAAAAAAAAATTAATAGTATCATTTCATTTTATTTTGCCCACCCTCAATGGCACTTATCTAAGTCCAAAACATATGTCACTTTCATGGTCTAATAGATGTTCTATTTTTGTCATCATTTTTGTTAACAAACACCGAAGCCATCAGGAGTTTAGTCCATTAATCTTTTTTTATATATTTCAGTCTCATCAATTTTTTAACTCTATGACTTTGACTTATCTGCGCCTTAATGCGGCACTGAACATGATAAAACATTGCCCTAATCCCTTCACGTTCAATGCCTCTCGAACCTAACAACCGATCTTTTAGATCCATCAACTCATCTTCTCTATCAGTATCTCCCTCCCCCTCTACGTGATGCGTCGAGAGAATAACAAGAACATAATTAACCATTTAAGTCCCTAAAAACATGCAATTGACTGCTAGTGGTGGTGCCAGTCAAGTCGTAAAGAGAAAAATTACAAAACAGTTGCATCTTTGGATTAGTGTCGAAATGGGCTCCAAATTATGCTTCCACATTTCGACGTAAATATTTTGAAGATATACTTAACATCCCCAAAACAAAGAAGTAGCCAGAACGATAATAGATCAACACGCCACATGGAAGCAACGCAACACTATACTATACATAGCCCGAATATGATAAGTAGCTATACGTGCGCACACTTGCTCCAAGGCTGTCTCAGCGCCTGTCATAATATCCATTGGTTGCGCTCAATCCGCCGGCAATATCGAAAAGTGCACTTAGCCGGCACGGATGCGCAGGACAGCACGCGGGAACAGATTCCCCCTCCTCCAACCACCAATGATTAACGTCGAATCTTAAGAAGCAGACGTCAGTTGTATTAAGCCCCCGAGATTACGATTGATTGAAGAAAATCTCTTTTTTATGTTTTGTGTACCTATCCATATCTCAAAGATATTGCTCTGCGTCATTCATAGATGCATAAGAATCTATAAAAAAAAATATAATTTTTTTGTTGTTGTGTGTTAAACTTTATGAATGATGTGCACAGGAGGATGCAACAGAGCGTGGCGTGGCACGGCTCCACTTACCGTTCGACGGGTGATCAGACATGAACACGAAATGGAAATCGTATATCGAGAACTAAGGCACTCTTGTTGTTGTTAATCCCAGATGCGGCTATATGTGGGGTTGTTAAACATGCTAGAGCTTCTTTATCTTTTGACTTAAGGGAATCTATAGTCGTCAAACAGGGCCATATACTCCCTATATCGAACAGCACGACTATTAATAAAACGAGCATCATATACCTAGTGGAATTGGAAGTCAATCTTATACAGCGAGGGAAGGCTGATGCTTTTTTGTTTGTTTTCGAAGAAAACATCAGCAGATAGATAAATAGCTTCAGCTAGGATATTTAATTTATTACCATTTTGACCAAATTGAGGATTGTACCGAAGATACCCATGTTAAGCTAAAAGAGTGAGCACATCTGCGTCGAGGAAAATAAGATTTTGTATCTTTAAAAAAAAAATAAATAAAAAATAGATAATAAACTTAATCCTTTTGAAAAGATTTTTCTTACTTAAAGCGAAGGGAATGGGTAAAAAGGTGGTGTTGAAAAATTCACGGTCAATTAATCAGGACAATTTGATATTTTTGTTTTCATAATTTTTTGTACAAAAATTATAGTTTTATTGCTTGCCGTAAGCAATTTATTATTAGTCCCCTAAATTATAATCATATTTTCAATTACAAACTCTAATTTCAGCTCTTCTGTAGGTAGCTATAAATAATTCAATGCTGCAACTGCAGTTTTTAAATGACAAAACTAGGAAATGGAATTAATATAAAAAACTACATTATCAGCTCGGGACCTTTGGATCCTCATGTCATGTGCGTGAAGTTAGCACCGCCATTTTGGATTTTCGAAAAAAAAGTTTGTGCTGTTATGTGCCCAACTTGTGCTGCCATTTGCCGTATTTCTTAAAAAAATCGTACTAAGGGTTTGGTTTTCAAGGGTACTCATTTTTTAGCGTGAAGTTAGCACCGCCATTTTCAATTTTCTGAATAAAAAATGTTATGCAGTATTGTGCTCCACTTGTGCTGGCTTGTGCCGTAAATATTTTTGAAAACTTCGCAAATTTACAAATTTTGCGAATGAAATTTTTGCGAAATTTCAAAATTTCTTAAAAAAAAAATGTTTTGCTGCTTTGGTCTCAGAAAATGCTACCAAGAACAAAAGAGAAAAAAAAATCGCATAATTGCAACTGTTATGGCCAAAACAAAACTTTGCGAAGGGCTGTAACGTGAAGTTAGCACCGCCATTTTCGATTTTCCAAAAAATTATGCGTTCTGTATTGTGCTCACCTTGTGCTGTCTTGTGCCGTAAATATTTTTTAAAAATTTGCAAATTTGCAACTTATAGATAATGATAAATTTTTTTCACTTTTTGGAATATGGCAGCACATATTGAGCACAAAACAGCCCAACTTTAATTTTTACAAAATTGCAAAATTTCAAAAATTTTCATACGAAAAATTTGCAAAGTTGATCACAATACACCACAACTTTTTTTTTAATATCGAAAATGGCGGTGCTAACTTCACGCTTCGCAAAACTGTTTTTTGGCCGTAAAAGTTACAAATATGCAATTTTTTTATCTCTTTGGAATATGGGAGCACAAACTGATCACAAAACAGCACAATTTTAATTTTTACAAAATTGCAAAATTTAAAAAATTTCCATCCGTAAAATTAGCAAATTTGGCAATTTTTAAAAAATATTTACGACACAAGGCAGCACAAGCTGAGCACAACAAATTTGCAAATTTTTCAAAAATATTTACGGCACAAGCCAGCACAAGGTTTTTTTTCGAAAATTGAAAATGGTGGTGCTAACTTCACGCTTAAAAAATGGGTACCCTCTAAAAACCAAATCCTCACATGCAGCACAAGTTGGGCACATTACAGCACAACCTTTTTATTTTGAAAATCCAAAATGGCGGTGCTAACTTCACGCACATCCATTAGTCTTGGAAATTGATCAGTCCTAGGTAACTTGTATTCAAGGCTTAAACTTCTCCAAGTAAAGCAAGATCTAGCGTGATTTTTGGCACCTCATTTTTGGGAAATTTTAATAATTTTAAATTTTTCAACCATAGGTTTCTTTGATTGAATTTTTAAAGTTCGTTTCAAGACCACAAAAAACACTTCTGGCAAATCATTTTGGCCATTTAAAAAAAAAAATATATGTAATTTGAAAGGCCAATTCATGGTCATAAAAGGTCAACTATTTTCAGTTATTGGTCATCCAAACATTTTTCCATGACTATTTGACCTTTTCTGACCAGTTACTGATCAATTTGATGGCATTATATTTTTTCAAATTTCACATATGTATGAGAAGCCAAAGGTCCAAGGCCCACAATATCTTATTAAAAAAAGAGGTGTTCGTTTATGCTTTGAATATTCAAAAACTAGCGATACCTATTGTATATATATTTGTAACTTGAAGTTTTCAAATTTTCCCATAGACTACTAAAATTTCAAAAAAAATCTTAAAACTCAAAAGCTAACCACCTTTGAGCTTAAACTTTCATGATCTTTGTCGTGTTGTATATACAAAGTTTTAAAGTTTTTTTTCGATAGATGGCGGTTAAAATAACAATATCAAAATTAGTTATATTTTAAAAACTAACAAGTATGAATAATGTGGGCCCTTAAAAAGTCATTGTTTTATTTTTAATGATGCACCCGTAGTTTCTTCCAAAATAAGCCGGTAAAATTTAAGCTCATTATTTTACCCTTAACACGGCCTCAACACGAAAGAAGTTTAACGAGTATATGGGGTACGTGATTTCTAAGTCATACCTTTCTAGTAAAAAATATTTAAACAAATGAATGAGAACTCGAAGTTTAATAAGTTTCATGACTTTGTCGCCGTTTTTTGCTCTTATATTTCTGGACCCCAGCCTCCAGCTCCCTTACTATGAAAGGATATTAGGCTGGAGTAAATATACCGAAAATTGAGGGTGGTAAAGGAACATTTACGTTCAAGGGTTAAGATGTATATGTTTAGCGCATATTAGCATGCTTAAAACCGAAAATGTTAAAAATTAAGCCTTGCCTTATGAGATAATGGTCACTTTTCAACATGTTTGATATAACTCGGAAACTAAGCTGAATTTGAGAATGTTACTTTTAAAACTTTTTGTTCAAAACTTAATTTTATATCGAAATGAATGATTTAAAAAAAAATAGTAAAAACTAATTTGCATAAAAAAGTTAACAAAAACCAACTTAAAACATCGAAAAATCAAATACCATATCATGCGTTTTTTTTTTTTTTGTTAAGTTTAAAAATCTTTGATATTTGATTTTTGTTTTTCTTAGTTCTTGTTAACTGTTTTCATGGTTCATAAAAATTTTATCCATTTCAATAAGAATTTTAATTTTAAACAAAAAGTTTCGAGTGTTAAACTGTCATATTCGGCTTAATTTCCGAGTTATAACAGAAATATTTTGAAAAGTTGGCAGTGTGACTATTCTCTTAGAAATGCAATGATGAACATGTCCGGTGTGTCAGTTTAGAGCTCTAAGCAAAACATATTCAATAAAAACCCTTGACTGTTGTATTTCCTAGCCTTTTTACTAGAAGCTTCAACTTTAATGGTTGATTTGTGGTTCGGAAAAACACTCGGTCAAACCCTTGAAGTCGTTTTCGTGAAGAATAGAATTTTGTTCAATGTCAAAAAACAATTGATAAATTATTGTTTTATTTGGTCATTATCTGGACGTTCAAAGTAGAATAAATAAAGCTCGCGCAGCCTTCGGTTTTCTCTCCCAAATTTGGAAATTCTGTCAAATCTTTTTGCGCACAAAGTTGAGATTCTTCGAATCCAATGTCAAATCTGTGCTGTTATATGCTTGCGAAACCTGGAAAGTCACGACTACCATCTCAAAGAAATTGCAGGCTTTTGTGAACCGTTGTCTACGCCATATTCTAAAAATTCGCTGGCCACAAATTATATCAAACGAGGAATTGTGGCGCAGGACAAGTCAAGAGCGGCTGGACGTTGACATAGAAAGCGTAAATGGCAGTGGATTGGTCACACACTGAGGAAACCAAACGATGAAATTGCAAAGCAGTCCTTTGAATGGAATTCTCAGAATGCACGGCGGGTTGGAAGACCAAGAACAACATGGAAATCAAAAGTTCTAGCAGAAGCAGACTCCCAGAGAAAGAAGTGGCCACAGTTAAAATATCTATCTGCAGACCGTGAAGGATGGAAATGATTTGTTGACGCCCTATGCCCCAACCGGGGTTACAGGACTTGATGATGATGATTGGTCATTATCAGTCAGTATTTAAAATTTTAAAATGCTCTTTAGTCTGGGATGATCGCATACACAAAAAAATCAAATCAGCGTGTGATTGTATTTTTCATAGCTCCTGCCCGATATTTTCTATAAAAAAAAGAGCAATAATTCAAATGAACCAATAAATTCCGACTATTATAGTATTAATGTTTAAGAAAATTAGAAAATTTTCAAATAAACATAAAAAACTATACCTAACCGTTTTTATACCAACAAAACTGAATTTTATGTTTTTTTTTTATTTCTTAGAAGTTGATTTATCTATAGAAAAAAAATATGCTTCGGAAAAATACAAAGTAAAGATTTAAAACATAAACTACCAAATATGCCACAAGTAAAAGCTTACAAGAAATACTTCCAACAAAACACCGACCGATAAGCAAAATATCATTAAAAATTCGATAAAAAAATATCTTTTATTGAAAACGTTTTCGAAATGTCTCTTCCTTTTAGTTGTCACTCCTTTTTATGATCCATAGCACTCAGACTAAGACTCAGACAACATACCATTTAACTAGCCGCTGCCAGCATCATAATTTATAAATACAAACTGTCAACCATTTGATTTATTTATGACGGCATTAGCCTTACAAGGAACATCTTTCAAAACGTCATTTAGTGTTTTTTTTTTATTGTCACATTTCAATATACAATTTGACGGTTAAAAATATATAAACGCGCATGCATGGCATGGTTTTTTTTCCATCTTATAGTGTTGATGGTACCTTAAAATTTCTTTATTTTTGTTAAGTGTTGTGTTGTTGTCCTTTTAAGTGGCGACGACCAACGACACCATCATTGGGATTGAACAATTTCTTCGGCTATTATCATCATCACACCACCACCAATGCCAACATCCATGGCGTCGAAATCATCATCATCTTCGACAACGCATTAAGAGCAACATCAAGAAAGAAAACTATTCAATCAATAAAATTTAAAGATTTCCCGTGTGCGTTCACTTAGGAGTACTTTGTATCAATTCGACATTCGAGTAGTACCGGTTCCAAGACTGATGTTTAAAGAAGTATCGTCGTTAAAAAAATTCTCCTGAAATAAAACAGAACTCTTATGCATGTGATGGTCCATAATAAATTTTTCTCAGACCATCCCATCAGTTATAAGTATGGAAATGATGGCTCGGGACATTATTTTTTAACTGACCTACAATACACCGTCAGGAAAAAGTTGAATAAAATACAAAAACTGAAATTTTTTATAAATTTTATATAAATATAAATATAAATATAAATATAAATATAAATATAAATATAAATATAAATATAAATATAAATATAAATATAAATATAAATATAAATATAAATATAAATATAAATATAAATATAAATATAAATATAAATATAAATATAAATATAAATATAAATATAAATATAAATATAAATATAAATATAAATATAAATATAAATATAAATATAAATATAAATATAAATATAAATATAAATATAAATATAAATATAAATATAAATATAAATATAAATATAAATATAAATATAAATATAAATATAAATATAAATATAAATATAAATATAAATATAAATATAAATATAAATATAAATATAAATATAAATATAAATATAAATATAAATATAAATATAAATATAAATATAAATATAAATATAAATATAAATATAAATACTTAAATGACATTGACAATTCTAAACAAATTTAAAATAACGTTTGAAAAATATAAAAATCTCTTTCAGGAGGGTTTGTCACCAAACTTACAATCCATTATACTCTGAATTACATCAAAGTAATTTAATTGACAGTCGTTAAAATACAAAAAAAAAATGCATTTTTCTGGCGATTGCTTGGCTGTAAGATACCAACCGTTTTTCTTAAAACTAAACAATTGAAAAAAATAAACTGCTTCATCGGGTTTATTTGTCGAACAGAAGGGTCGCATAGTTCTACAATGTGTGTTTTTTTAATACAAGATGAAATGAAGAACAATTCAGGGTTTGGTTTGAATATCACAATTTATCACAATCACCTCTTTTTTTCTACGGAAATATTGTGGCTGACTATGACACATTACATTACGATTATGCCTAAAAATATATGCAATAGTTTTTTTTTCTCAGTGCTTTTTCCTATACCCTCCAATAAAGTCATAGCTTTGGAAGCTTGAAGACCATTATTTTCTCCACTGTCCAGCCAACAGAATCACAAACTCCTTTATTTAAGTTGAGCTTAACACAATAATGACGACAATAAGTGTATTTTTATACTACGAAATCTCGTATACCTCATCAACCGACACAGTGCGATGCTGAGAAGTAATAAAATTTTACGACACATACAAGTCGCAACTAACTAATGGAGGATAATATAACAGCAGCTCACCTCAGACAGTATCGAGAGTGCTTATATCAAACTCCACACAGCCACCGGCCGACTATCCAATTCAAGTCGAATTTATTGATCGTATTTGACGGTTATGGCTAAATTAGCGCAATTACCTCCTTCGACGTAGAGTCGTCGATCTGTTGTAGACAGACAATCTTGACAACCTTGTGGCATGCCATCACCTTTGGTGTCATAGTCATCCTATCATCATCATATGGTGTCTTGCCTTGGCTCGTCATCTTTGTACATCAATTCCTGGAATTCAATCTGGGACCTTGGTACTCATATTGTTTTATTGGGTAGATATATACCTATACACTTTTAAGCTTCTGGGGATGACTAAGAATTTGTACCATTTTTCCTCTGTCCTCGTCATTCCCAGCGGAAGAATTTATTTTGCTGTCCATAACCATTCGAATATTCATTGATTCCCGTCCAAATTTTATGATGCTAATTTGTTTAAGGGGGCGGAATGTATAGTGTGTGGATGATGATAACCCCAGCAGCACCATCAGCATCACCGGCGATGACATTCCTCCATGATGGGATTTAGATTGAACGTGTGTATAATTTGCATTTCTGAGAATCGATTTTTAGGATTTTGCATTATAACATTTTTTATTTTTTTTGTTTGCTGCTCAAATATATATTATAGCAATATGGTTATTAGTTTGGTGTCACGCATGGTTTTATTTGAAAATCCAAAAAAAAAAAAAACACAACTTCAATTATATTGCAATAATTCCCGGAATGGATTTCTGTTTGGAACTTAGTGTTATTCGAATAATGATAATGATACTTTGTTTTGTGTTGTGGGAAACAAAACCACTGGATCAGAATATTTATTATGATACTTAAAAAAGACTGGATTAAAAAAAGACTGTATTTTTTTTTATTATTTTTGACTAAACGAATGAATTTTGAATTGTAGATATTGTTTTCTATGAAATTAAAGGCCTAAATAGCCTTTTACAGGATTTGGAGCAGAAAAAGGATTACACAAATATTTTAATATTTTGTGTATTGTAATTATTGTTTCTACATCGATAAATAATAATTAATCCCAGGATTTAATTACTGAAAAAAGCCAAATTATATTTTAGCCTGAAACAATAAAATTAACCATTGTTTTAGAACAAATCTATTAAATATTAGAATTGAGGACATGATTGAGAAAATAATAGATAGTTAGTAATGAAAAAGCAAAACCATTACGCAACAGATCGTACATTAGGGTAGAGTAAAATATTTCCCAGAATTGAACTTTTCTCATTTCTAAGCGTCCCTTGCAAACCTTTTGTAAAGGGGCTAACAGCATCATTTGAATGTCATTTTTAAACCAAACATTCCAGTTGAATGTGTTTTTGAGTTCACCATGACTATGGGTAGAGTTTCCACCTCAAAGTATTGATGAGTTCTTAGATTTTGCTGTTTTCTGCTGATGCTTAGCTCCAATACTTGTGCTGGTCAATGTAGAATACGCCAACCGATGGCTTCTCATATATAATAAAAATCTTAGGCTATACTACTTTATTCCCTTGTGAGATCTCAAGTACCTCCTTTGGAAACAAATACGACAGCCGGGAGGCATTCCAAAAATGTGGGACTTATGCGCGCTCTAAGAATGTCTTGGCTTCTCGCTGAGACCAATATTTTCTCACTAGCCTGTGAAACATATGAAAAGATAAATTAACGCGTATCAGGATTGCAACGACATGTTTGGTGAACTTTATTCTGTTAGTAAAGTTTACTGACGACACGGTTGACTGATTTTGATGTTTTTTTTCTTCTGATGGTTGCAATTCTCAATCGTTTTCTTATTTTTTCCAGCAATTAGGTGCTAAACGAGTATAGCAAGTTATGCATTCGTAAAAATATTGAACTCAAGATTTCGATCAAACCTACCATTAACGATGATAGTAAACAGTAGATCTGGAAATTCTGTCTGCCAGTCTAATTGGCTAGTGCCTAAACGGCACTAAATTCGTTAAACTTGGTATATAGTGTTTATTGAACATTACTCCCAAAGGTTTTTTCATTTTAACTTGCGCCAAATTTTAGTACTGTAGGGTAAGTTTTGGATTCGTGCAAAAAAAAAAATGGCGAGATAAAAATCAAACATGGCATTACGATGATAGAGAACACGAAAACAGTGGTTGGCACAATTCTGTCTGTCTATCTGCTCTACAGCTACTTACAGTCTAAACGGCTGGATCGATTTTGTACAAAGTGGTATTTGGTGATTCTGCCTTAACGCTTTTTTCATTTTTTCTTATAACCAAAAATAACAGTACCTGCAATACAATTTTGTTGCAATCTTATAAAATCTCACTTTTCTCAAAAACTGCTCTTTTAGTAAAGGCTACCATTAAATGTGAACCCATTTTTCAAAAAATGGTTATTAATGGTACCTCCAGAGAACCATTTTTTATTTTGGATTATCTTCAAAATGGTTCTTATGATTTCAATAATTTTTTTTAAACAAAAGCTTCTAAAAATATAAACAGTTTTTGCTACCAATATTTTCAAGAAAATATATTTTGGATTTTTAAAAAATGTTTCATAATTTTTTTTTTTGGAAATTCAAATATTTCGAAAACGATATGATATCTTTTCTTAAAACTGGATACCTACATAAAAGTTTTTTAATACTTTCTAAAATGTTTTAAGAAAAAGTTACTTTTACAATAGTTAAAAAACCGATAGGGAAAATATTTGTTTTTTTTTCCAAAATGGCTGCTACGATTTCGATTAAACTTTTTTCAAATTAGTGCGATCTACTACAAAAAATTATAAATTTGACACTTAGCAACTATTAGTAGTATCTACCTATCATAGAAAGTTTTTTTTTATTATTTTGAATTTTTTCAATATCAGCTGAACGGATTTAGATAAAATGTTTGTATATTCAAATTTCAAATATAAGTTCAAATAATATTGCTTATCAAAATTTTCATTTTTTTTTTTTTTAGTTTTAAAAAAAGTTTCAAAATATTTTTTTTTTTGAAAATTCGATATGTCAGAAACGGGTTGTCAATTTTTTTTTGGAAATTTCAGCCTCTTGAACATAAGAGCAAGTACGTGTGACCCAGTCGTGCGTCTTATTTAGAACCGAAAATAACGGTAGGTACCTAATCTGCCATACAATTTTTTCGCCACTTCACAAAATTTTATTTTTCAAAAACAGCTGCACAACAGTTTTCTTTTAACCATAAATAACTTTAAGTAAAAGCTATTTTTGAGTGAAAATCTAAATAAAAAAAAAAAATAATTTTTAATGATAGGTACCTCCCAAGGAACCAGTTTTTTTTTTAATGCTTATTGATTCTGGTAATTTTTGTTCTTATGTGTTTAAAAAACATTAAAAGTATTGTGTTCCAAAATAATTCAAAACATGTATATTTTTATTTGAATTTTAAACAAA
The DNA here is from genome assembly GCA_963921185.1 of Dasysyrphus tricinctus. Classification (NCBI taxonomy): domain Eukaryota; kingdom Metazoa; phylum Arthropoda; class Insecta; order Diptera; family Syrphidae; genus Dasysyrphus; species Dasysyrphus tricinctus. Next base: position 107,824,134 of record OY992533.1, read on the forward strand.
TATTCCAAACATTTTTACTGTTTTTGTATTTTTGAAAACCTGATTTTTTGAACGGTTTAAAAATTTGAAAAATTCATTTTCAAAATAAATCATTTCATGAATTTTTAAAAAAGTTTCAAATTTTTGTTTGAAAATTCCATGTCTCAAAAACGGTTTTACAATTTTTTTTTTGAAATTTTATTTTTATGGGTATGTACCTACATTGATAAATACTTAAAATTTGTATTTCAACAATATAATAAATAATTTTTTCTTAACCGTTGTTGCAACGATTTTAAAATTTAATCGAAATGTTCATATTTTGACCAAGAATCTAGATGGCATTCTTTATTTCACCTTAAATTATTAAAGAAAGTTGTTTTAACGCATTGACATTTCGTCTTTTGGTTATAAGTTCCATTTTGCATTAGCATTGATCTTTAGCTTGCATTTAAGGCAGTTATTCTTTACTTCATGACATGGTTTTGGACAGGTCAAGCATCTATCTCTGACAATGGAGACGTAGCACGTAGGTTGTAGGTATTAAAATAAAGTTCCTTGCATATTCTCTACCTGAAAAAAAAAAATGGTAGATACCAATTACTTTTATGTTTGTGGGACTACGTACATACCTATTGCTGTAATTCATTTTGAAATGTTCACTATTAGAACTTACACAGAGAAATATTTAGTTTAATAATATTAATAATAATATAATTTTTTAATAATATTTAAATTATTATTAATAATACTTAAAACTCAAATCAAATTTCTATAACACTTGTAGAAAATAAAATGAGCTTCAAAAAGTATTCCAAACAATATGCCCAATATCTTTCTTATTCATTTACCAACTAATGATGCTATAAAAGCACTTAACTTGGATTGAAAAACTTCATATTAATGAAACTCAAATAAAAAACTTTTAGGCACACATCATTGCAAAGCTAATTCTAACTTTTATGTTAAAATAAGAACTCAAATCATTACACCCACCATCAGAATTCTCTAAAAACAAAATTAAAGATGCAATAACAATCAAACAAAACCAAGGCACAGCTAAATATACGAGATCTTTAGGATTCCATTTTCTAACTAGGGTTATGAGGTAAGTAGCTATTCTAGGCGTGGTACAAATATGTTAAATTAAAACTTTCAAAGAGACCCTTCTTGAAATAAAATTCATTCCTCGTGAATTACTAAACAAGAACATTTTTAAAACCACAAGGATTACACAGACGATAAGATGAAAAAGCTCTATAAAAAAAATCATACTCCCACATTATTTTTTCATCATTTTCTTTGAGAACAAAAACCGAAAATCACTTATTAAATATTAAAAATGTCGTTCTTTCGATTTCTTTGCTTTCTTCTTTTCACCTGATTCTAGTGTTTTTCTTTTTTGTTGAAAAGAAGTGCAGAACGGGGTGGTAATTTTGAGATTGCAAAAGTTTTGGAAAAAGAAAACAAAATTTCAACGAAAAATTTTTAACCACAGACTTTGTTCACCCAAAAGGAAGAAATCGTCTTCCAAATGACTGAGTATTTAACGATTTAAGTGCTTCCCCATCCCAATAGAGAGAGCGAGAGAAGTCTGCATGAAACAACCCTAATAAACGTCCACCTTTTGCTCTCTATAGTATTATTATAGAAGAAGTACCATGCCGCCATCCGCAATTGTCCTCATTAAAGATGCATCAAGCGCAATTCAATTCCACTTTCATTTCGAAGGATGTTGAGTTTTGAAAATTGTAATAAAAATAAAAAAAAAACTATATATGTACAGAAAGAGATTTTAAACACTTCTTTCTTTTTTTTTAGTCTTTATCGTTCTTTTCTCTCGTTTTTATTCCACTCTCTTGACTGTTAATCGAGATGACTGTAATTTCTTATAAAAAAATCATACCCATTTGGAAAATTTTTAAGGATAACCATGATTTTAAGATCTTTTATATAGGTTTGGAGAAGATTGTCCTTTCGAATTACTTCAATCGTAAATGTTAAATTGATGATAAGACCCGACCGACGACGATGCGACATGGAAAAGGGGTTTTGTTTTCCTTATGATGTTTTTATTTGACTCATTTACAAATTAGGTTTTATAAAAATGTCTTTAAAATTAATTGGAATAAACAAAAAATGTAAGAAAAGTAGTCTTTAAAGAACTGAAAACACAAAAATCACTATTTAATATGTGTATTAGACCAGTTTATACCAATCAATAAAAATAATTGTACACGTTCGTAATGTTTTCAGAGCATTCCAGTTAATAGCACTATGTACTTTAAATGCCAACAAATAAAATGAAAAGACAAAAAATTTTGTCATTTCAACAATTTGTTTATACCAGCCAGTCAAATCTATTGAATTGGACCTCATAACACTTCCAAAATATGGTTGGGAAGTTCTGGTTTCTTGATGGTTGAAATTAAGGAAATACTTGAACTTTACGAAACCCCTTAGAAAAATCAAAGAAAATTTAACTGGTCGAACAGGGGATTATAAAAAATACTTTTTATGAAACAAAATTTTACCATCAAATTAAAAAAAAAATTCATGTTGCAATTGACGTATACATTTTACATTTTAGACCAGTTTATACCAGTCAGATTATAATTGAATTTGTGTGTTTCGGTTTGTAATATAAAGAACTATTTAATAGTAGGACCAACCGGTATTTATTTACACACTGTAGTTGTGGTTTGTGGCTTTATACCAATCAGGTTTAATTAACAAGCATCCCAGAAATGTGGCTTGATAATTTTTTCTCTTTAACACGAATTTATATTTTCAAATATCCATCGGAGTTTTATCAAATGGAACATTTTAAAAGCTATATTTGTTTATTCACTGATTGGTATAAACTGGTTTAAAGCAGACAACCGCTCATAATTTCTTTCAATGGAATAAAAAAAAAAACCTTCCTGGATATTCAAATGAACTTCCCACATGCGATTCTGTAATTATTTTGTACGAAACTTTCATAGTAACGTGTCGTTCCTAATTGCAATAAAAATAAGGATCTTTGTTTGTATATTCCAGACCGTTTATTTGAATTTCAGCTCTGGCCGAAGTTTTACACAAAATTATTTAACATCTGCAATAGATACCGCAATTGAAAGAAAATTAATGCAATTATTAACCAACAAAAGCCCGAATCAACAAACCTTTGACTGTAGATATACCCTAGCCCGTATTTAACGCTTTTCGTTTAGTTTTTTGATTGAAGGTTGGTTAAGTTTTCATATATACATAGATACAGTTATTATTCCGTGTCTAGTTCGTGACCACATAAATCACACGAAAAAATTAAATTATGCCAGGTTGCTTTCATTTTGCTTTTTTCCTGTTCTTTCGTCTTTGTGGAAACCACCTTTTGACAAGCTGTCAAAAGAGCCAACAATCATAATTTTGGTTTATTTTTTCGGGCTTCAATTACCTTCCCACCCTTCAAGATTCCTATCGCATAGGATAGGGCACTAGCCCGGCATGCACACCACCGTGGGTATGTCCGCAATTATCTCCAATTCACAAAATAGAATAAAGCCAGCGTGGTACCAAAAGGTGTTTGGTATATGCACACGAAAAACTCAATTTGACGTTCCTTTCATTTTTATGACATTTATTATTTTTCCAAAATGTCTCCTTGACGACAAATGTATACAAAGTATGTACAACCAGAGGGTGGGTGGTCTCAGTCTGACTTGACTCTGATGCGGTCGCAGTTGAATGTAATTCAATTAATTTGCGAACAAAAGCTGAATGAAAAGTCTTATTTCAATCCCAAGAGGGAAAGAGCAATTTTTTTGTCATTCAAATGCAATTTTGTTGAAACTATACACTGACAGTTCACTAGCTAGCACGGTTAGGAGCACCACAGAGAACCACTCTCATAGTCCCATCTCAAATCATTGAATGACCGACAAATTGACAACACGCGATTGAAGCAATCATCGTGCACCATGTTTCAAAGGATGTAAATAGGGGAAGGGATTTCCTTTCAGAAGGAAACAAATATAATCATAGTTTTTCGCCTTCGTGATCCTTCAATATTTTTTGTATATTTCACATAATTTCTCACATTTGCGTGCATGTCGTTTTTTTTCGTATTGGGACTTGGGAGAGAAAAATGAGGAACTGTCTTGTGATGACGTTGAAATAATCTCCTGTCGCTTTTTTTTTAAGTACACACACCACACCACGCAGGGATGGAAATTTCGATTAAGGACAAATCTATCCCCCGTAAATTTATAACAACACACAATTTATAATGGTGGTTATAAAATAGTATACGCAGACAGACAGGTTATTGGTGAACATTATAATCAATGGAACCGTTAATGCAGACGATTGTGTGAGTTGGGTGCAGAATAATTGCCCATATGTGCATTTTTTGTTGTCAGTTGTATAAGGAAGGACACCCCCAGGAAGTAGATTGAATCATTTTTACCCCAAATAAAAGTTCTTGTTACCACAAATCAGACTAATGTATATCTAAATAAGAAGTGACAGGATCGAGCTGTCAAGAGAATGCTCGTTTAAAATGGCAGGAAGGAGTGTTTTTTTACACAAAAAAGAATATTTTTAGATTCTTAACAATATTTTAAATATGCCCTCTTGTTTTCGAAAAGCATTGTTACATGGATTTCCTCAAGTTGGACATAACTGAGATCATTCTTTATCTTTTCCTTCAAGTATATAAAATCAATTTACTTGGCGTTAACCTTGTTGCTCTTTAATTGACCATTTTATAAAAAGGGGTGCTTTTTTGAAAAAAAAAAAGCACCGTCGTCGTGTCAAACAGATACCAATAAACCATCTCAAACCAGAAGTTTGATAAGTAGTTGTCACAACTGTTGAACAAACAACGTCTGTGAAATTAGCCAAGTAACTTTCATCTATGCAAATGGGACCTTGACAGGAACTTGCAGTCTTTTTACATTTTTTTGCTTATCAATCCTCGATTTCGCAATCCACCCAATAAGAGTGCAATCGAGTGATCTGCTAACTTCACAGAGCAGATTTGAATTTAAAAAAAGAAAACAAAGTTTTTTCTTCAGATTTTCAGTAGGAACCTACCTTCCCATTTGAAGTTATTGTAGTTAGCCCGATTTTGTAGGTTTCTGTTCCCCCGGAATAAAATAACCGATTAAGACCTTCACCCGAAATTCTCTTGGCCTAAAATAAACAAAAAAAACTTGGACAAAGGGCACCAGTACTCCTCTGTTTATCTTTCGTTCACCGTGAAAAATTAAGTGAGAATTTAGGTTCTTAATTACGATAAATTTCACCTGATATGAGTATCTATACTCACAAAAAAGGAGAATTTTCATTTTTTCACAAAAGGCGATAACTGGAACGTCAATTTTCCAGGTGCAATGTTGTCCACCATATGGTTGATTATCCCCATATGTTATTAATTTATTTTATTTAATTTTGTTTGCTTATATTCCGAGATCTTAATTGCCTATTATCCACAAGCCAAAATGCCATCTGGTTAAAATTAATGTACAAAACAAAAGTAAAAGCTTGACATTCTAGGGGGGGCAAATGCTCCATCCCCCCCCTGCGGGCGCCCATGGTAGTCCGTGCATTTCATTTTCAGAACAGTTTTCTAGAAAAAAAAGCTTTTCTTTAATATTGACAAAATTTGGTATTGCAGGAACCTATAATATCTAGTTTTTGGTCTTAAAAGAAATCATGTTTGGCAGTCCTAGATGCCAAATTTAAAATCTTAAGTTCTATTTTTTTACGCATGCATTTCTTGCTATCGGCCATTCCAAAGTAACGGAGAAGACAATCGGACGCTTGTAGTAAGGTTTTTCTTGTTAAGAAATTAATTTTTTTTTATGAAACTCAGTGGTCTTTAAGAATTCATCACAAAGTACACGACACAGAAGTTTCACCAAAAAATTATGAAATTTAGTAAGTTTATTCAAAAAAATAGACGGTAACGGAGAAGACACGTACGATTTAGAGATTTCCGACCATTGCCTTGAAGTTTAAAATTCTGCGCCGTCCATTAAGATATGAAGTTGATTTTTTTTGCACACTTTCATAAAACCAACATTTATCAAAAACCATCCTTGGTTTAATGCCAAGTTTCATTTTACTAACAGAAAAAAATATGAAAGATGTAATACTACGTTTTCATTAGAGCCGAAATGAGGTAATTTCGCTAATCACAGAAAAAGTGTTTTCATTTGTAATTTGGTAATTTCGTTTGACAGCTCATTTCATTTTTGAATTTCAATTGGCTGTTAATCGATCTTTGTTGTTGTTTTCTTTTGTCTCCTTCCATTGCGCTTTGACATTTTCATACAAAACCAATTCAGAGCTCTTCAAACTGTGGCAAATTGGGTTTGTTCGTTAGGTTTTGACCTAATTTCCAACCTAATTTCTTGCAAATTTGGTTGAAATTATCTCATTACGAAATGTGAATTTGTATGGGAAATGAGATGATTTCGTATCGCATTTGGAAATTTTCAACGAAATTACCTCATTTGGCCTAATGAAAACGCAGTATAACGGAGAAGACAGTTAATAGCCGCGTTTTATTATCGCTCATAACCCATATGGTTCACCTCGTGAAAATAAAACGATGTGGGTTAGTGCAAAAGCAGTGCTGTATATCAGTCTCTTTTTTTCTTAAGTTTATTTGTTTTTCATGCAAGCACTTGTCTCTTTTCCTCTCTATTCCTTATACTGCTGACAAATCGCTGACATCCATTCATAATGGTAAATAGCCCTCTGCCGGCCAGAGTGAAAACCTCTATCTGGGTTATTGAAATTAACCTAGATCCCATGTTGTTTTTGTAATACATGTTAAAAAATAACCTCGACCCAGACCCAGAGATAATAAAACGCAGCTAATGGTAACGGAGAAGACACGTACGATTAAAGATTTCTTTTTTGTTCAGTTATATTGAAATTCGTATTTATAAATTATTCTCATCAATGATAAAAGTGATTCAGGCAATTGAAAAAATGTGTAAAATTTCATTGAAATCGGTAAACGTTAACACGTTCTACCGAGCACTTGAAATTCTTCATTCAAAACACATGGGGTTTTCACAGTTTTTACTCAAAATATCAGCAAAATTGTAAAAGTTGATGGAATATCTATAAACTTGGCACATAAATTAACTATAAATATTTTCAATAGTTTTGCATAATATTAACCCCATCAAAAAATATAATTAAAAATCGTTGTTTTTGTGCATTTGTTACTATTTTAAATGGAGTAACTGTTGTTTACAAAAATAAAAAAAATATGTTTGTATACTCCTTATTGTATTTAGCATATTTGCCAAGTTTAAAGTTTTTCCATCAACGTTTACACTTTTACGGGCCCTTTGAGTAAAAGACTGTCAAAACACCATGTTTTTTATATGAAAAACTTCAAGTGCTCACTAGCACATGTAAACGTCAACCGATTTCAATGAAATTTAACAACATATTTTTTTTTAGTTACCTTGATCCATTTTAAGCAAGGGGATCAAAGAAATTCAGACTTAAAAAAAAAGTGCCTGTGAGTCGTTGAAATTTGGATGAGAAACTGCAATTTTGTCTTCTCCGTTACCCTGTTTTAGACAGTAAGATATGATTTAAAAATCTATAAAAAATCCACCATAATCCTTTTTCAAGTCTTGCTTGAAGAATTTTACAAACACTAATATAGTTCACCATTTATACCAACTTTAGTCATTTTTCGGTAACGGAGAAGACATGAAATGTTCAGTCATTTTGAGGCGTCATCCTATTTTTACAGCACTCCTATCAGAAAAATATAGTTTCGAATTTAAGTATTGTATTGAAAACACTTATAAAAACCTAACTGCACATCGCTATTTGCATCATAATTTATAGAGAACTGATAGCGGCAAAAATGCCAAAAAATTCCCAGATACGAAAGATAAAGTATGAGCTTTTTTGATCACTTGCCTATTTTACAACAACAACTAAAATTTTATATTTACAATTTTTTCGTTAACTCTAATATATATTGTAAATATTGGCATATTTAAATATATTTTTTTCCTTAATTTGAAATTGAGTTGCTTGGTTTCGAAATTTTTGGAATGGCCGCTATATAGAACCTTAAGTAGCCTACATTATAAAAATCTGTTTAGGGGTTCTGAAAACATTCAGGATTTAGGATAGGAGCAAGTTGTGAAAATCATAAAGGGCACGGCTTGGCTATCCAACAATTCAAATTTAATTTTCGGATCATCGAGTGTTGAGACAAAATCTTATGTTTTGTAACTGAAAAAAAAAATATAATCCTAAAAGATACGGTAACATGATGACAGTCATATTTTAATAACTCTTATTAATTCCATTAATGTGTTTGAATAATTAAACTTTATCACCAATTAATTTATAAGAATTATTTTCTAACAAATTGAAACTGAAACAAGGTGTAGGTATACAAAAAGGGTTCAAAACATGCAAAAAAGAAATTATAAATGTCTGCTTTAAAACACGCATATATTTTTCAAGCCGCAAAAAAGCTAATATCTTACAGTTATATACGACACCACATAAATGAAAACGATCCTAGTTTGTTTGGCTTTGTTTTATTCCCATTTTTTTGGTTACCGGCGCTCATCAACATTTTTTAGGTGGAATTTAAAATGTCACTCGACGAATTAGATTAAATTGTTTTAGGTTGGTACTTTGTCAACACAGCGATACGCTAGACCTTAGAAGACCTTTAAAAACCCATTTAATAGTACCTGTTCTGATGATGTTAAACAAGTTGTTCACATTTAAAAAGTGATTTGCACGCAGTTGTATACAGTTGTTTTTTCTTTTTGTAAAGAGGATTTAGGGATTCACTTCGCATGGTTGTTTTTTTGTATCCCATCTATCTCTGTATAATTGGGGATAAAAGGTACCAAATCACTGTAATTAAAGTAGAACAGGTGAAATTTGTTGAAGTTGCCATCAAGTGCAGGACCTTTTTTTATGCGGTCTCTTCTTTGTATCTATACCTATAGGTTGGTTCGAGTATTAGTCAAAGTCCTGTTTGGTTGCGTGTGCTCATTTTTCTGTAGCCATTCATTTCGACTTTTTTAGATTAAGGAGTCAATTAAAGAAGTAGGTAAAGAAGTTGTATTTATATAAATGTATGTATAGTTGGAAGTCAAGGCAACCGGCACGGCCAGCCAGCAAGCGGCGACGACGACTTCGAGTGTCTATAAAATGAACGCTGCTGGTCTGCCAAATGCCTGTATATAAAAGGATACGCACGCAATCGTATAATCTACGGTGTTAGCCATGAAATGTTTGTTAGGCTATGATGGATGTTATTGAAGGAGGTGTATTTATTTGCAGGTGTATTTCTTAAAATAACAACTGATATAAGGTAGCATGGCAAGAAACTGGTCCTTTTTTAATGAGAGATGGATAAAAGTTACTACCTAGATATAAAAGTCTCTCATCGGTTTGTAAATTGATAGGTTGAATGGTTTTATTGCAGCTGTAAATGTTGATTTAAGTGCTATTTTTGTTTATGTTCATAAATAAAAAATGGAAATGGTTAATAAAGTGATGGCAAATAATATGATGGCAAATAAGAATGATGGTGAATATAGTGATGGCCAATATAGTAGTAAGTAATATATACAGTATGAAATTATTGAAATTAGGAAAAAAGCCTGTAACTCAATTTTAGAAATTATTCACAGCTTAAACATAATGTAATAGATATATTACATAATTCACATCTGGGGCACGTTTTTTTCGATGAACGGGAACGTGAATCCTAATTCTTTGGATGTGGAAATCCAATGGTATCGTATCGAACCGTACCGCTCATTAAATTTTGATCTAAGCAGCATTGTTCAATGGAGAACTAAAAATCACGTAGAATTTTATGCTTTAAAAACTCAGTGCGAATTTGTAACTGTAACTGTAACTGTAACTGTAACTGTAACTGTAACTGTAACTGTAACTGTAACTGTAACTGTAACTGTAACTGTACGGGCTGTAGGTCCATGTTCCATGATCTAAGAATTGAAGAAGCTACTAAGAGCTGTTTTTCCTTTTGAAAGAACTGAATGTATTCAATATAAGGCAAAGCATATCAAGCGAGAAAATTCACAATTTCAAAATATGGCTTTAAGTCTGAAAAGGCTTAATGAGAAATTCTTTAAAGCTCTTGGATTAATTTAATGTAAAATATTTTTTCTGAAAATATTTACAAACACACACATTGTTCATCTACTCCAATATTCTATTTAAGAATCCTTATCAATAAAAAAAAATATTATCTTTGATTTTCTTCTTAATCCAGCAACAAACAGTAAACTCTGTATTTACTGAAAATATATATGTAAATTCCCCATAGACTTAATTTGAACTCTGAACTCGAACCCCAAATCTCACTATCGTCAACATTTATCCAAAATTCCGTCATCCCTGCGGAATTCAATCCCAGAGAATGCATCATTAATTTCGGATTTATTTGCTTCGCATTGAGCCTTCGCTTCATCTTGTCTAATATAATACTTCAGCGGGCGTCTCATCTGTTAGTGGAGTAAAAAATCGTCTTTTAAATTCAATTTTTCCCTATCGACCCTTAAAAAATTCATTAATATCCCTTCAATTCTCAGAAGATCAGCTCTCTTTCTAAGCTTCCATCAGCAAATACCAAACACAAAAAAAAAACACCAGCCTAACAAGACCAAGTTAAATTTATCATCTTGAAACCTAAATTCACTAAGAAGGCCAAAAAAACGACAGAAAGTGTATGACACGAGGGTGGTTGATGGTTGAGGAAGGATTAGAAAAACTCATTGATGGTTGAATGGCTGGTGGTAGGGTAGTTAGCGTCTGCGGAATGATAGGAGTTTTCTGGTATCATATGGCGATAAGAGTTACTCTTAAGCATGCATCGTTGGACTTAGCTTTAGGAGGGGTTGTTTTCGTTTAGCTCTGCATACGAGTTTCCTGTAGCCTGTCTAAAGCGCCCGCCGCCGTACGTCGTCGACATACCTAGTCGTTCTTCCAAAAACAGCCTTATAATCGAATTAGAAATCCTTTAGAAATCAGTGTTGTGAAATGTAATTCCAGCCCAAAAAATAAAAACCCTCCCCATCATCAGAGGTATATACGCGTACTGGTACAGCGGGCACAAATACCGGCCTAATCTCTTGCCACTATTAAGAGTACTTTCACTTTTTTCCTACAGCTACCTACCCTGTGTATATATTTCGTCATTCTAGATTTTTTTTAGCAGTTAAGGATTTCAAGCTATATATTTGGCTTTTTTTATTATCCCTTGTCCTGATGGCTGCCAAAATTACGTCGGTTTGGTTGGATTGGTGGAATCCCCTTGAGAATTACCGTGCATGGATAGTTTCCTTTTTTATCGGATGCATTGTTCTTTAAATAGGATTTTAGTTTTACACTAATTTTATTCCTTCTTCCCATTCCTATTCCTTCATCCTTATCAGATATTGTTCCCTTTTTTTTGTGTGTCATTCTTTGCTGTATGTTGTTGTGGCTCGAATTTAAGGGAATGACTGGTAGATGGAGATAAGGATTGCTCAACAAAGCCAAAAAGGGAAACATAGAAAAAGATAGAATACTTTCATTCTTTGGGAATTTAATTGGATGAATTGTATAAACGCTTTCGCCGGGAGCAACGGAATGACATTTTTATTGATTGATTGCAATTTGAGATAAACATGAAGAATGAAAATAAAATAGAAAAAAAAAATGTTAAATAATCCCCAAAGATGGAATCTAATTGAAAGAAGTTTTATTGAAAATCAAAGGAAAGAAAGAAGTCCGGAAATATGTATATGTACTACGAATGCTGTGTTCTTCGACTTAAACGAAAAGATGATTCATTTTTTGATCAACAATGTCGTAGAGTAGGTAAAGGCTCCATGTCCAGACTATTGGAACAGTGACTCAGATGTATGGGAGAGACCACACGCTTCTGCTTGGAATGGGTTAACATAACCTGGAAAGTGTGTATTTTTTTGATGATAATTGATTTTATTGATATGTTGAAGTATTTGATGCACGATTTACAATATTGAGTGGCAATCAAGAGCCAATTAAGAGGAATGTCGGTTTGGATTGATGCGATGAAGAAGATTCAGATTATTGGTATTTTGATTAAAGGTTTTTTCAATTTCAAGTGAATTGTGCTCTTGATTTTGGTCTGTTGTGCAAAATAATTGTTTATATTAATTTAATGAGGTAAATTGAATACATTTCCGTTTTAACATTCTTATAGTGGGAAATTGGAGTTTTTCATATGCCTATGACGAACAGGAAATTCCTTTACAATGATAAATAATGAGTATTCTTTGTATAAGCATAATACGACCCAAACGCAAAATAGTTGACCTCTTCTTATTAAATTGAAATAAAAGACATTTAAATTTAAATTAAGTAAAATAATTCAAACTTTATTCGGATATTTTGCTTGAGTAAGAAAAACACCTCTTATAACGGAACTTAAAAAAACAATAACAGTTCATTTACTAATGCAAAAAAAGACATATTTAATCGCATATAAAGCAAAATAGTTAGCCCACTCTTTTAACGATGCAAAAAAGTTGGCCGAATACAAATAACTTGTCTTCACCATTGAGTGACGTCACCTTTATTTTTAATAACGGCCACAATTCAACTTCCACAAGATTATAGCAAAATTCAGGGGTTATGCCATCCTAAACTTCCTGGATTTTTTGCTTTAACTCTCTTAAATTTTTAACTGGATTTGTTCTCAATTATTTTTTTCAATTTCCCCCACAAAGTCTCAATTGGAGACAGATCGGGGCTATTTGCGGGTCACGTTAGAACTGGAATGTTGTGTTATCGAAGACAGCTCATATTTCGCTTGGCTGTGTGACATGATGCACCATCTTGTTGAAATGTAAAACAGTCATCATCCGTTTTCAACCTTGGAATAGGAGGTAAAAAGTGGTGCTCTAAGATGTCCTGATATTTAATGGTATTCACAGTGCCTTCGACGAAGCAAAAGGTTGCCTACTCCTTGGGCAGACATACATCCCCAGACCATAATTGATGCGTTAAATTTGTTTTTCGACGAAAGCAATCTGGGTGAAATGCTTCATCTTTCGTTCTTAAGACTCTTGATCGTGAGTCTCCAACACAAAGCTCGAACGGAGACTCATCGCTCCATATAACACTTCTCCATTGCCGCAACGTCCAGATCTGATGGTCACTAACCCACCTTAGGCGCTTCTTTTTACAAAACAAATGAGTTTACATTAATATAAGCAAATCTAAATATATTTTGTTTTAATTGTTAGTTAAATTATAAAGACCACATATTTATGAACCATATTAAGAAAAAAATATCAACTTTTTATTAATTCTGTATGATCAAAAGATATTGGGAATTTAGTTTTTACAAATATGATTATACTAGGCCAAATATTTTGCGCTTGGGCTCGTATAATATACATATTCAGCCTTATTCATAAACGCATCATAGCAAGTGTATAGCGCTATCCACTCGTTATAATGCCTCTGAACGCAAAAAAAAACTGCGAGCGAAAAGAATAATGAAATAAAACAACAAAACAGTTTTTTTATCTCAAACATTTTTATTTAATTTATGCACATATGCATACCTACTATAAACAATAACAACGAAAACTGTATTATATAAAAAAAAAAACTAAAAAGAATCTAACCGGAATGGAGCTATGGCAGCCGCCGACGTTGCCATGACAAATTTAATATTTTTGGCGAGTTTCATAAGTGTAAGAGTTTTTTCATGGGTGTTATGGTAAACAATATACACTTGCCCATCCCCCTTAAAAAAACACCCTTTCACCATCGATATTTTTGGGGACTTCTTGATTCTTAGTTCGTATGACAAATGGAATATTCACTCCAAGTTTCATTAACATACCTTTATTTTCAAAGGGATTTCGGTAATATTTTACCTGTTGTACCTGAAAAAAGTCATCATTACATAAAAAGGACTATAACTTTTTTTTGGGTGGTTGTATCATTTGAATTTGGTTTCATTATATTCAGCGTTAAAAACTACCCTTAAGGCATTTATCGTATGGTTAGGTTGTACCAAAACAAATATTTTAGTTTGATAGACATCTACACAAAAAGCCAATGCGGGGATTTTGGGGGACTTTGGATATGTTATAGAGGTTGCAATTCTGCGTCGATTCCAATTTTAATATTTCATGAATTAATTTTTTCAAGGTTCCCCATACGATTTGTGCTATTTTTCCTGGTCTATAAAAAGGACACAAGAAAACTTAAAAATTATAATTATTAACACTGAAATTGAAAAGACCCGAACTGGCAGTATTATTCTTGTATTGATTTTTCACAAACATCTGATATTTGCTTTCAGATGTGCAAGTAAAATGTAAAGGCGCGTCCACATTATGTCGAATTGTGTAGATCAACATCGTTGATCAACAGTGTTGAGTAAGTGTAGACGTGTGGATCGACAAAGCCAATCAACATTTGTTGACCCGAACGTAACCCGATTCAAATGGATAGCAATCGACAAAGCTGTTCAACAAATTTCATTTTATTGAACACATTTGTAGGGTTTTAAATTCATGAATATAATTTATTGGTTTTGTGCGTTATTAATCACATTTTTACTAGATGAAAAATGCAATATTTATTGTGAATAAGTATTTAATGTTTATAATATCATTTTAACTTTATTGTTCACAAGAAAAAATAAAAAAAAGTTGGGTACCACCAGGACTCGAACCCTGAACCCTTCGGTTGGATCCTGACGCATCAATCAGAAAATTCCAAACCACACAAATGTTTTCTACGAAAGTTTTTCACGTACACACTAGCAAGTTGATCGACAATGTTAACCAACAATGTTGATCGGCATAGTGTGGACCGTCCTTAACAGATTTTCCCTTTTTGGTACTTTATTTGACACAAGCGTTGTATAACTATAATGGTAGGAATATGTTTTATGAATAAGAATTGGTGTAACACTGAATAGTGGCTGTATAAGTCCTTATTCAGTGTATAACTATTCATCTGTTTAGTGGAATCTAATGAATAAGGCTGATTATGTACATCAGCTCAGCTTTCAGCATAGAAAAAGTCTGTTTTAATTTCTCTTAACACATTATTTAAAACAAAAAATAAAAGGCTATATAGTGCCTAACTAAAACTAAGTAGAGCTTAAATAAACTAACATGATCTTTTAGAGAATAGGGATTGCTTCTCGACTTTAATATGCACGTTTCTCATAATATTGGAGTTCAAAATTAAACATAAATCAGATAATGGTAATTAGTTAACTAGTTATAGTATAGTTTTGTATGAACTTTTATAAAGTTAAATTTAAAAATTCATTACAAAATTGCTCAAATTTTCTTACATTCTGAATTCTGAAATAAAAACAGTCTTAAAATTTAAAATGATAAATGTTTGCTGGCCAATTGAGGAAACAATAAGTTGACATTTTGTGTTGAAATTTTTAAACAAAAGAATTGAGGTCCTTAAAATATCTTTGATTTTTTAATTCTTAAAAAATATTATGGAAAAATGTTGGTATGCAGATCATAAGTTTTTACTAATAAAATTTATAAGAAAATTTCAATTTTTGAGATATCGAATTTTCAAAAAATAAAAATTGGAACGTTTTTTTTAAATATTAAATTAATGAATAAGTAAATGTTTAATTGAAATTTTTAATCCTATCAAGATATGGTGAAAAAAATTTAAAATATAAAATGCATGACTGGGTCGCACGTACCTGCTCTTATATGTTCTAGACACTACAGGCTTAAGAAAATTATAAATACAAAATATGAAAATTATGAGAGAAAAATGTAGAGAAGCATGAAATACCATATTCAAATTTTGACAGTTTGAGGTGAAAAAAAAATAGTGAAATCTTAATTGATTGAATATGATTGTATGGAAAACAAAAATAAAAATGGTTGGAGCGGTTTTTAAAAAAAATAATTTTTATATATAAAATTCTTAAAACATTTTTAAGAACAAATTTTGGTATGTAAAGTATATACTTATGTGTATATAAAAAAAATTGTCAACCCGTTTTTGAGATATTGAATTTTCAAAAAAAAAAAAAAAAAACAATTTGAAACTTTTTTTAAAAATTCAAAAACATTTTTTTTTGAAAATTTTGATATGCAATATTATACAGTCTTATCTGAAATTTGAAAATACAAAAATTCATCTTAATCCATTCAGCTGATGACGAGGAAATTGAAAATGAAAAAAATACGTTTTATGACAGGTACTATTAATATGTAATTGCTAAGTGTAAAATTTTATAATTTTTGGTAGTAGATCGTACTAATTTAAATATATGAAAAAGTTTAATCAAAATCGTAGGAGTCGTTTTTAAGCTTTGCGGGTTTTTAACTTTTGTATGGAAGGTACCGTTTTTTTTCATAAATGTAATTTTTTTTCTAAAATTATTTTAGAGAGTACTAAAAAACTCTGAAGTATCGAGTTTCAAAAAATCGATCATGTCGTTTTCAAAATATGTGTTTGATTTTCCGAAAAAAAATTGGGAACATTTTTTAAAAATCCAAAAAATATTTTTTCAAAAATTGTTATACACAAAACTATTTATATTTTTTTGAAGCTTCTGTATAAGAAAATAATTGAAATCGATTGTACCGTTTAGAAGAAAATAAAAAATTAAAAAATGGTTCTTTGGGAGGTATTTTGAGAAATGGTTTTCCACCCAAGGGAAGCCTTTAATTAAATAAATTTATTGATTTTTTTTTTAAGAAAAGTTTTCGAGCCGTTTTTGAGAAAAATACGATTATGTAAAATTGCTAAGAAAAATTGTATGGCAGGTACCGTTTTTTTTGGTAGTAAAAAAAATGAAAAAAATGTGTTAGCATAATCACCAAAAACCCCTATGTACCAAGTTTGAAGAAAATCGATCGAGCCGTTTAGGCTGTATACGAACAGAGAGACAGAATTGTGCCACCCACTTTTTTGGTGTTCTCTATCATCGTAATGTCATGTTTGATTGTTATCTCAAATTTTTTTCACGAATTCAAAACTTGCTTTTACCTATAACCTATATCGCAAGTAGAATTAATGTTAATTTTTAATATTTGGTAAAAACAAGTACTAATTTTAGCAAACTGAAAAAAATTGATCAAAATTGTTTTAGAAAAAATACTCAACAAAAAAATAAGATACCAAATTTCAAAAAATTGACCTTGTAATTTTGAAATATTAAGTTTTCAAAACAAAAAAATGTTGTAATCCAATAAATTTTTTTTTTCAAAATTTTGGCAGATATACATATGTGGGTCTGGATTCGTCATTGAGAAAAATGACAATTTTCAAAATATTTAAAATTGCTTACGACCTTTAGTTCAATTGCGTTTCGCCCAGGCAAGACAGTTGGGCTCATCAGTTAGATTCTTTTGTTACCTTTCTAAGTGTACAAACAGAGTGGTGCTTAGAGTGTGCAAGAGCAAAGAGCAAAACGGCAAAATCAAGCACGTATAGCACACAGAGTGCAGGGTGCAGCGTCGTTCGAAAATGGAGCAAAGAGTCAACAAGGGAGCAAAGAGGCGATTTCAAACATGTTTAATTTCTCCGCTCTCATCGCTGCGATTTTTAACTAGACGTCACGTGCACGTGGTATTCAAGTGGCTGAAAGTACGAACCATTTTTAATATTTTTTTAAATCGATGTGAATAATTTAACTTCTTCAATATTCTTTATCTTATACCAGCCAGACCACGGGCTTTATCATCATATTTTTCTAGGCGTCTGAGTTTAACAAAATTCTACTATAGAACATTATAAAATGTACAGTGCTTTTTTGCTGTTTATTTAATACTTGTCGGTAACCATCGACTAAAAAACTATGCGTCTTAGAGGGGTACAACAACATCTAACTGATGAGCCTACTTGCTGTACCTGGGCGAAACGCATTTGGACTAAAGGTCGCAAAAACTTTAAATTTGAATTATAAAAAAAGTTCCAGAGTGTGGGGGGCATTTCATTGAAGTGGCCATTAATAGTACTTTAAATCTCAATGATTTACTTGAAAATTCTGATTTTCCATCCATGGAAACCCCAAGCCCTACAACGAGTGCTGGTGCCACTCGAAAACGTAAACAACCTTCGGATGAAATTGGGAAATCTTTGATTTGATTGGAGGAACGATAGTTGAAGATGTTGGAAAAGAATCAAACTCAACCCCCAACAACAGCTTTTTTCAATAGCCTACTGCCTCAGGTAGACTTTCATTACGCGTATAAAAATGCAGCAACTTATTTACGATTTCATAAAATCGGCATCTCAATCGAATGAATTCAGAGCTTTGCAGCCAGAATCCTTCGACTCAACAATATTCAAATCCACTTTCTGTTGCATCATTCCTCAGTGGTTATTCAGCAGAAGAGAGTTCTAGCAGAAGCAGACTCCCAAAGAAAGACGTGGCCACAGTTAAAATATCTATAGCTGCAGACCGTGAAGGATGGAAACGATTTGTTGGCGCCCTATACCCCAATCGGGGTTATAGGACTTGATGATGATAACTGCTTCTTGATTCCAAATTGGAACAGTTTTTTATTTTAGGCGCCAGTTATCGCTATCATTTAATCAGTCATTAAATTGAACATTTTAATGACTGATTTTGAGAGGTTTAGAAAGCAAAATCATTTATTTTATGGATGGACAAATGAGGCTCAAGACCTAATTTATATTTCTAGTCAAAAAAAAATTTCAAATAGGCCCAACTTTCCACAAAAAAAGACTTTTAATATTTCAATGATCATTGGTAAGGTAGTTCAATCATTGAAATAAGAAAAGTATTTTTGTGTGGAAAGTTGGTCCTATTTGAACATTTTTTTTGGCTATGAATATTGAATTAGTCTTAAGCTTTATTTTTCCATCAAAATAATAAAAGATTTTACTTCCTAAACGTCTCAAAATCAATTATTAAAATTTTCAATGATGAGTTGCAATGATTGCTATAACTGGGCGCCTTAAGCGAGAAAAAGAAAACTCCAAACATATACATACTCGCTTCTCGATTTCCAATGGTAAACAAATTACCATTAATATGAGCTTAGATACAAAAAAACATTCTTTCTTCATTCGCAATTTATCGCATTCCTTAACAATTATGTACTTAAATTTCAAATGATCCGTAACTTGATGTCTATTTTGGAATGCCACCCATAAATAAATAGCTCACATAAGAAACTTCCATCAGAGCAGATTTATTTAAATGAAAATTCTAAACTGGTATTCGAACTGCAATTTATTGGTAAAACATGCATTTAATCCATAGAAACATAACCCTTATACTTATACCTGTACCTGTAGCTACCAACAGTGTTACTGTATAGTCCAGTCTCATTAGCATAACGATTTTCCACATCATCATGACGTGTGTGGTATATCTATTCGTCTGTTCGTCGTAGAGTATCTGCATCTTTAAGCCGTCTATCAATTTCATAGAAAACCAATTATATTCAAATTACCTTTTGCCATAATTTAAACGATCGGCAAGTTAATTTTTTCTTCTCTTCTATCGCATTGCGGTCAGCCTCCAACAAAGCTTACCGATTCAGGTTTTCTTCATAGGCATGAATATGAATATCTCAAGAAATGCACAAAGCTTGAAATACAATATCTTTTTGGATGTCATTGGCATTTCAAACATCGCATATTAACTTAAAGTCGTTAATGATGGTAAATTCCATTATCGCTTTCATTTTCCATATCAAAGAGCATTCCATTAAATTACCGAATATCCAATAAAAAAAAACTATCGATCGAGATGGAAGCAAATTGAGCTCACGATGGGGATAAAGTTTTGTAATCTTACATTTTTATCGCAGATTAAGCTGCTACGCCTATATATAGACTGGACAAATCTATCTTAAGGCAAAAATATCACTTTACGCCACACATTGATAGGATGGACACCACTTTGAGTTTATCTTTAAAACTAAAAACCTTGCAGCTTCCACTTTATGGTCAAATCCAAATTGTGTCCCATATAGACCTACCTGTCCACTTTTATTGTGGGTAATCTTAGAAATTAGTGCGATGATAAAATTTAATCGCACTCTTAACGAGTCACACACACATAGATATACGGTAGAGAGGTATAAAAGAACCATCTTATCGTTAGAAACTGGAAATCTTTCTTGACCCTATCGATATTTGCATATATAATTCCAATCGATTTAATTAGCCCCTCGGAACAGAGATACAAAAAAAAAGTAAACTGGAAATCCTTGAAATCGTTGGTATGTATCGTATTTATCGAAAATCTATGTCAAGAGGTGAGACTAATAAATTTTCTAGATTTAAGTCTTCGATTAATTCTGTTTTAGCTGCGCACAGGTACCTTTGCTTATTTCAACTCCAACCGAAGAGAGTGTGTGTGAGATACAAATAAGAGAGCTTCATTCGGTAACAACTTTTTTATTTTTTTATTAAGAAGATGGCGCAAAGGATTAATGATAGTTTGAGATCCTTTTATCGTTTTTGTTCGTCTGAAAGGTTTCTTAAATGGATTTGTGATGTTGATTTTATCTGTCGATCCAATGAAGACCGCAATAACCGTCTGAGAATATTGGTAACGGAATTCTTATACCATTGCAATTCTGCAACTAAAGCGTAAGTAGGTAATGGAGAGTTATGGGATTGTAGGAAATCTTACTCGAGATGATTTGAATCAAATTTGGCATTAGAGGATGAAAAAAAAATTTAAGAAACATATCAGAAGATATAATAAGCTGAAAACTTATTTTTCAGTATATGTACGTGGTCAGCCATAGAAGTTTTTTTTACTTGCGATATAATAGTTTACATAGGTACCTATACTGTATATGGAAAGTGGCAAGTTATGCATTCGAAAAAAAAATTAAATCTAAAAAAGGTGGGTCTCGGAATTCTGCCTGATGTCTGTCTGTCTGTTCGGCTGCAGCCTAATCGGCTGGATCGATTTTCTTAATACTTGGTACATAGTGGCTTTTGGTGAGTACAGGTAATTAATGAATTCGTGCAAACAAAAATTTCGATATAACAATAAAATAAAATGAACGACTGGGTCGCACGTACTTGCTCTTATGTTCAAGACAATGCGAGTTTAAGAAAATTGTATATACAAACATGGAAATTATGAGAGAAAAATGTAGAGAAGCATGAAACACGACATTTAAATTGGCTAAAACAACTCTTTTGACAGTTTGAGGTGAAAAAAAGTATGCCACCTTAATTCATGATGGAATATGATTGTATGGGAAAAAAAATTTAAAATCGTTGGAGGGTTTTTTTTTTAAATTAATTTTTTATATATAAAATTCTTAAAACATTTTTAAGAACAAATTTTAGTATGCAGATTTAAACTATATATTTATGTGTATATAAAAACAAAATTTGAAAAAAAATTGCCAACCCGTTTTTGAGATATCGAATTTTCAAAAAAAAAGTTTGAAACTTTTTTTAAAAATCCAAAAACTTTTTTTTTGAAAATTTTGATATGCAATATTATTTAATCTTATCTGAAATTTGTATATGAAAAAATTCATGTAAATCCGTTAAGCCGATAACGAGAAAACTCAAAATAAAAAATACGTTCTATGACAGGTACTACTAATAGTTGCTATGTGTAAAATTTTATAATTTTTGACGATAGATCGTACTAATTTAGTATATGAAAAAAGTTTAATCAAAATCGTAGGAGTCGTTTTCAAGCAAAAAAATATTTTCTTTTGCGGTTTTTTCACTTTTGTATGGAAGGTACCGTTATTTTTTCATAAATGTAAATTTTTTTCTAAAAATATTTTAGAAAGTACTAAAAAAGTCTTAAATATCGAGTTTAAAAAAAATCTATGGTGCCATTTTCGAAATATTTGATTTTCAAAAAAAAAATTTGAAATATTTTTTAAAAATATTTTTTCAAAAGTTTTGGTACAAAAAACTATTAACATTTTTTGGAAGCTTCTGTATAAAAAAAATAATTGAAATCGGTCATACCATTTTGAAGAAAATCAAAAATTAACAAAATGGTTCCTTAGGAGGTACCATTAATAACCATTTTTGAAAAATGGTTTTCCACCTAAAGAAATTCTTTTCTAAAATAAATTTATTGAATTTTTTTTAAGAAAAGTTGTCGAGTCGTTTTTGAGAAAAATACGATTATGTAAATTTACCCAAAAATAATGTATGGCAGGTACCGTTATTTTTGGTTCTAAAAAAAAAATGAAAAAAACGTGTCGGCAGAATCACCAAAAACAACTATATATACGGTGACCATCCGTTCATTATTATAATGAACAGTTCTGTATTTGAGGACAGTGTTCATTATGAATTATTTTGTCTACCAAAACATATAAATGTTCAGTATTTTAGAGGTTGTTCATTATTATGTTCTGTATTCCAAATAAATTCGTAAATAATAACGCAACAGTTCAAAATCAAAATTTAATGATAAAAATTGATAATACTTGCGTGCGCTTACCCACAGAAGATAAAAAAATATCTAGTATAAACTGGATTTGGATTATGGGTAGGCCAAGAACCATTCTAAATTTAAAAACGTATCGACTGTCCTTGGTGTATTAAAATTAAAATGTGTAAATTTAACTTGAAGTTATCTATAAAAATGCAAAAAAATATGTTAACCCTGATGCCACCTAGAGGAGACAATGATTTTTTACAAATTTTTCTGGCGATGTGAAATGCAACAAATTCATAATTTTTTTCCATAGCAAATTTGGAAAACTCAATGTCGAAAAACACTTGAAAACAGTGAAGTGCTAATGTGCTGATGGAACAACTTAATCTAGATTTAAAGTAAAGCAAAGACTTAATTCCTTACAGCTTTAATTTATATGCTATTTTAAGTAAAGTAATTTAACTTGAAAATTGAGTAGAATTTTGTTCATTATTCGGCATTCTAAAATATGGTCACCGTAACTATATACCAAGTTTGAAGAAAATCGATCGAGCCGTTTAGGCTGTGGACGAACAGACAGACAGACAGACAGACAGACAGAATTTTGCCACCCACTTTTTTGGTGTTCTCTATCATCGTAATATCATGTTTGATTGTTATCTAAATTTTTTTTTTTGCACGAATCCAAAACTTGCCTTATAGTACCTATAATCGCAAGTAAAAAAGTGGATGGCACAATTCTGTCTGTCTTTACCATGACCTACAGCCTAAACCGGTGTAGCGATTTCGGAGTTAAAGTTTTTTTGTAGTTCCTTTAGAGGGAAAAATAGATTTTTTTTTTGCTAAAAAAATAACGGTACTTGCGATACAACCATTAAGGAAAAGTTTATTCATTTCAAAAACGGCTCCAACGATTTTAATAAACAGCTTCTCATTAACGGCTCAACCGATTTCAATCAAAATGTTTGCACAAAAATGTTTTTAGAATGTTAATAATACTGCATATCAAAACTTTCGAAAAAAAAATAAATTTTAGATTAAAACAAAAATACAAAATTTTATTTTGAAAATTCAATGTTTCAAAAACGGGCTGAAGAATTATTTTGAAATTTCAGCTTTAAATGTATAATATATACTCCAAATTAGGTCCGTCAAGTTGCGTTCACCACAACGGAAATTGAAAAATATAATGATGCAATAATTTGATGCTCATTTGATGCAAAATTTAGTATCGTAATCCCGCCCCGGTACTAAATTATCCCTTCCCCATCAAACTGGTGTGGGACCCCGGTTGACGTGAAGCTGTTAAAAGACAAAAATAATCATAATATCATTTTAACGGGATATGTCAGCTACTCCTGGGACTGTGCTCAACTTTGCTGAAATCAGTTTTGAATACAAAAAATAAACGCGATTGTATGCAAAAACCACTCGAAGTGCGATGCAGTGCATTTTCAACTGAAAAGCTGCTGGTTTTTGCATCTTTTTAAGTTCTGTTGACTATTTTTTTTTCTAGCTGGTTATGTAAGCTATTACTGTGCGAATACTCAGTTTTCCTGATCTTAGTTTTCTACACAAAAAAAGATGCAACGCACATGCACGTTCAATTTGGGCTCTGGACCTTTGGCGGATTGAGTACGATATGTCGACTTTTAAAATATCGACAGAAAAAATCTCGACTGGTTAAAAGACCGACAGGTCAAAATATAGGCACAAATTTGACCGACTTTTTAAAATGTTGATTTTTCAAATTGTCGATTCTCAAAATATCGACAGTGATCAAGATTTTATGAATCGAGATTTCAACAGTCGACATTATTTTAAAAGTCGAAATTTTGAAAGTCGACATTTTGATCAGATCATAGTTTAGGGAATGATGTTTACAAGCGCGCGTTTGTATAAACATCTAAGCTATGATCTGATCATTATTTTATAATATTGCATTGTCATAGTTCAATATATCGCATTTTTTGTAATTTTTTTTTTTTTTATTTCGACGTCTTAATTGCCTCTTCTTTAGGGTCTGTAATGTGTTCTAATATTAAAACAATAATAAAACATCCAGAACATGGGACAGTTAAAACTTCGAAATATTATAACGTACAACAAAAATGCGTTTTATTGAACTTTCTTGAAGCTAAACAAAATGTAATATAAAATTAATAACTACATAAATGAGTTGATTTTTATAAGAATCAAATACACATAAGAACTTGTGTCTTAAACATAGTCTTAAATTCTCCACAGCATAGACAAGAATTTATGATAATTGAGCTTATAGTTATTCCGTGCAAATATTTAAGGCATAGCGTTGTTCTTTGGGTTACTTTCAAATGACCGACAGACAAAATATCGACAAGTCAAAATGTCGACTGGTTAAAATGTCGATTTAAATTTTATATCGACTTTTCTGTATGGGAAAAATACCGACAAGTCTACTTTTTTCTCGACTTCTATCAGGGCAGTCGACTTTTTGTCAAATCGACATTTCAAACTGTCGACATTTTGATAAGTCGGTAAAAACAAAGTTGGTATTTTAACTTACAGAAAAGTCGATAAAAGTCGACATTTTAACCAGTTGACATTTTTTTTGCCGGTCATTCATACGAAAACCCCCTTTGGCACCTCATATGAGGGAAATTTGATAAAAGAATGCCAACTAATTGGTTAGTAATTGTTCAGAAATGGTCAACTGGTCCCAGAATTTGGTCAGCCCTAGATAACTTGTTATAAAGGCTTAAACTTTCTCAAGGTCACTCAAGGTAACGCGTGATTTTTGGCACCTCATTTATAGGAAATTTGCAAGGTCATGAACGATTCGTGACCTTGAAAAAAAAATACCTACGTTAAAAAATCGTAAATCTATAGCTGACCAATTACTGAAACTAGTTGACCTTTTATAAAGATCTTAGAGCCTTTCAGGTGGTATTAAATTTTTGTAAATTTCCCATAAATGAGGTGCCAAAAATCACACGTGAGCTTGAACAATAATTTAAAAATTCATTAAAAATAAACTATGGCTGACCAATTACTAAAACAAGCTGACTTTTTATATAGTTCTCAGGGCCTTTCTGATGGTATTAAATTGTTGCAAATTTCCCATAAATGAGGTGCCAAAAATCACGCGTGACTTTGAGCGACCTTGAGAAAGATCGAAATTGGCGGTGGTAACTTCACGCTTTGCAAAATTGTTTTTTGGCCGTAAAATTTACAAATATGCGATTTCTTTTGTTTTTTTTCGGAATATGACAGCACAAATAGCGCAGAACACAGCACTGCTTTAATTTTTTACAAAATTGCAAAATTTGAAAAATTTTCATCTGTAAAATTTGCAAATTTGCAAGTTTTCTTAAAAATTTACGGCACAAGGCAGCACAAGTTGAGCACAATACAGCACAAATGTTTGTTTTCGAAAATCGCAAATGGCGGTTCTAACTTCACACCTCGCAAAACAGTTTTTTGACCGTAAAAGCTACAAATATGCGA
This sequence comes from Dasysyrphus tricinctus, assembly GCA_963921185.1. Classification (NCBI taxonomy): domain Eukaryota; kingdom Metazoa; phylum Arthropoda; class Insecta; order Diptera; family Syrphidae; genus Dasysyrphus; species Dasysyrphus tricinctus. The sequence goes on from OY992533.1 coordinate 107,850,028, forward strand.
TTTTTTTTTATCTCTATGTAATATGAGCGCAAAACAGCACAACCTTTACTTTTTAGTAAATACAAATAAATTTCATTCCTAAAATTTGCAAATTTGCGATTTTTTTAAAATATTAATGGCACAAGTTAGCACAAGTTGAGCACAGTACGTACAGCACAACTTTTTTTTCGAGAATCAAAAATAGCGGTTCTAGCTTCACGCTAAAAAAATGGGTACCCTCTAAAAACCAAATCCCTAGAACGATTTTTTTTAAATACGGCACATAGCAGCACAAGTTGGGCATACATTACAGCACAATTTTTTTTTTTGAAAATTTAAAATGGCGGTGCTAACTTCATTCACGCACATCTATGATTTGATGTGTGTAGTACCTACCTCGTGGCATAATAGTTAGTGCGTTGGACTGTCATGCCGAAGGCGTGGGTTCGATTCCCCGCCGTGCCTCCTAAAAACAGAAATGTTTTATCCGAGGTACTGCCTCTTGCGAGGAACTGACAAATCCTCCAAGAGTATACTTGTCATGAATAAGTGCTTCTCATCTAGCCGTTCGGACTCGGCAAAAACTGTAGGTCTGTAGCACAAAGGAATGGTTGAGAGGTTGGTAAGTCACTAGGCCCTGGTTCTCCATGAGCTGTTGCGCCCAGTTTATTTATTTATTTATTTATGATTTAATGTGTGGAACGCGTTGATTTGAAATGAGTAGAAAAAACTGTTAAGTTGACTATACGCCTAGCTATTTTCTCCATTCGCTCGATTTTTCTATTCTGAGCTCATGAAGCGTACTCCAATCTAGCTCTGACCGTGCGAAACGAAACACAAGTTGAGCTTTGAGCTAAAGAAGAAACACAAATTTTTTTGGCACCTCAGTGCTATGCTCGGAGCTAAAAAAAAAAAACGCCTTAAATCGCAAGTACAAATGGGAATCATAGAAAGTGTTATAACTTCTAAAGAAAAAACCAAAAGAGAGAATCTCAGCTTTTAAGTTGTCTGACTTTTAACAACCACTAGACACCATGGTTTTTATCTGCTGTGGTAACTATGGTACTTATACTGAATTCAGATGCCAAAACCTCGTCAAAAACTAGCAGATGTTTAAATTTTTGGGAGACGTAAAAGAAAATATGAGCCAATTCATAAGCGAATGCCAACAAATATTCAAGTGTATTCAAGAAGTTCTATATATAATAATCATCTAAATCAGTTAATCCTTTTCTTTATTTACCAGGAATGAACTCAGGTTAATTTTCCAATAATTACCCAACTCAAACAGTGTTAAAATAGGACATTTTGAAAAAGAAATTGCCATTGATAAAGCTGTTTAGGTCATTTAACAAGCTATTATTTATGAAGAATTCATGTGTTAATAAGGCTTACAACTTTTCATATGTATACCTACCTACCTTCCCAGCCCAGTACCCAGCCATATGGTAACTTTTGTAATAAAAAATAGAAACCCTGTGTATCTATTATTATTTCTAACTACACTATTAAACCTTATCTTAATTAGACAAATGAATATTTATTGAAAGCCTACTACAGACCATATTTTAGGAGTGTCTTACTACGTTTACACAATCTGCAATTGCCTGTCTGCTACTAAAAATAGTAATAAAACCAGCACAGGGCCACATAGAATTTGTTTATCTATTTAATTAATTTTATCAGTAACACAGTCGCTATACATAAAAAAATATTATTTTTAATTTTCTTCGAATGAAAATGAAAAATATAAAAAAAAAAAAAATAGCTCCAAACATGTTCGGGAAAAGGTACCTATACCTACCTTACATACCTATCTACGTCTACTTACATGGTGTATACAAAAGCTGTTCCTGTCATTTTAAATCCTACAAGCGCTCATCTCAAACATTAAATTAAAATTCAAATAACGACGAAAGTATCTTATATAGTTAAGTTATAAATATATGTAGGTACATACATATGTACATTCATGTTGGTTTGTTAATTTTTCTTTTTTTTCGTTCGTTCAACTTCCATCATCATTAAGATAAAAGCAAAAGAAAAAAATGTCTAACGTCCTCTATCGCCCTCGTAAATTTCTTCACAAAAGATATCGCCAAGAGTGACACTTCTTCCAACCTTCCAAGTCAGGCGAAGTACACACATGCCAATGCCTCTATGCCTCACTGCCGCCATATAACATCACCACACAACCACCACAGCTCACACCAACCACACCGGTTCAGTTCCTCATCACCCGTATCTTTATCAACAAACTCACGGATACCAACCACAACCGGAACGGAGTCTTTTAATTAAAAGTATCTTTTGAGTTTGTCGGTGTCGGAAAGAACCATCCATAGAAGGCAAAGACAGAGATATAAGTCATCGCAATCAGTAGTTTCTGGGATTCAGGATATCTTGCAAAGCCAGCAACTATTTCACCGCAACTGGTATAGTTTCCGCTCTTCATCACCATCAAGAAGTGGGGGTCTATCTATATGGAGGTCCTTAGATCAGGGTGTCATAGAGGAATACCCAACCAGCTCAGCTATCTATATAGCAGAGAGGACGAGTCAAAGACTTAATTATGGTGTCAATTCCGAAGTAAAAACTTTTGGACTTTTATCGCTGGATGTCGCCCACCTTTTAATTGACTCAATCGTGTCACCAGGAGATAACAAAGAAACAGAGAGGGGGCAGTGTTCGCCTTCCATAGTGACCAGCAGGACACGTCTAGTTTTATTGAGTCGTTCCACCTCTTTGACCAGCATGGTGTGGTTATCCTCACCACCCGTATGTCCTTGCCGAATGTATGTTCGCTGCCTTACCTTCATTTCATTCTTTCTTTCTTAGGTTTGTTCATTTTTAATTGATGCGCACAACTCTTTTAGGACTCCACGTCCACATTTACAGAACAACCACAAAATGATGGTGTCCGTGTCATGGTAGAAGCTCTGCTCCTGCTCCTGCTCCTGTTCTGCTACAACATCAGCGTGTGGTTGAATGTCCTTTTTGGTCGAGTGATAATGGTCGTTCAGATGGTGTTGGTCTCACTTTAAAGTAACTTTCGATCTGCACATTTATAGAAGACTTGGTTCTTGCATGGGTGCTTGCAGCTTGACAGCGAAATTAAGATTTCCCTTCATTTAAAAAACAAGAAGAATGAGTTGAACAATTAGTTTTATTATTTTTTTTTTCTTTTTCTTTTATTTAACTTTAATTTGTCTAGATTCTAGGAGGCACTGAGGGAATAGCTTGAGTTTTCGCTTTCACTTTAGGTCATGTCTAGACGATGATTTGTCTAATTCGTTAGTACTAATTGTGTCTTTTAGATTGATGTTGGCATCAGAAAAAGTTTTTTTTATTTCTTTTTCTTATCAATTTATCAAAGAACAAATTAACTGATAAGAGAGGTTAGACATTTGTTATGACCAATGCTTTGCCTTTGTTTGGATGGATTTCAGTATAAGCTTCTATACATTACACACAATCTTTTTCTATATTAAGTTTTTCCGTTTGTTGGTATTTTTGTGTGTCTCGTGTTTGGTAGTTCATTTTTAATTAAGTTCTTTATGGTCTTATTTTTGTCATTTAAGGCAACATCGAAAAAATCAATACTGGTTTCTATTTTCTAAAGAAAATGTTTTGCGAAGCCCTTTAAAAATTGTTCGTAGCCAGTCCTCCGGTTGAAGTTAAGGAGACCTTAAGGAATACAAGGATAAAAGTAGGTATCACATAAAGGGTTTTCCTATAGGGATGGGTAGAGGTCACAATTTTGTATATTATAAGTGCGTGGCTTCGATGGGTGACACGTTTCTGAGTGATCCAATTTTCGATTAATCTGGCTCATATATCAGGCTAAATCAGCTAAAAACTTTGTTAAATTTTTGTAGACCTTCTAAATGGCCACTTCTGACCACCCTTTAACTTTTTTTTAACCACCCACAGTTTTCGAGAAAATCAATTTTGAAAAATTCTGGCCCAAGAGAACATTGAAACCTGAAAATCGATTTTTTCAAAGTGGACTAATTTTTTCAAGGTCTTTTTCTAAACATCAATGACCACCCTTTAACATTTTTGACGCCCTCTCCCTAATAAGGTATTTTTTTTTTATATGTTTTCTTTTCGTTTTTTTTCAATTTTCTTTAGGAAGATGACCATTTCACAGTTTTTGGTAATTTTTCTTTTTTTCTAATTTTTCGACTTTTAAAGATGACCAAAATTGTGAAAAATTCGTATTCAATATTTTTTCGGTAGGTTAGGATAATTTTCATGGTCGTGTTAATTTGCAATTGCCATCTCTCAAAATTCAAAGATTAAAAAAAAAAAATCGAAATAAAAATTTAAACAATTAAAAAAAAAATTCTAGGGATGACCAAAAAAAGTTAAAGGATGGTCATTGATGTTCAGAAAAAGGCCTATTCTTATCATTAATACAATTTGAAAAAAATTGTTTTTGGGGCTTTTCAAAATCGTTTTTTTTTCGAGAACTTAGTAATTTAAAGTCATCTTTTACAAAAAAAAAATTGGACCTTTGGCCAGTTTAAGTTGCTTCTGCATAAAATAGGTCTTATTGCCTCAAATCACTCGTACAGAATTTTCCATTTGTAACTACATCAGCTCTATGTGACACGTAATACCAGTACTGGTCGTCCTGGTTCATGTAAAAACGGGTTTCGCTGATGATGATATTGTTTTGCTGAAATCTTGGTCCGCTGCAAACTGCTAAGGAAATCAGATAACAGTTATCTAACATATGATATTGTTTTTGGTCGTTTTCCCTTAGCTCCTAGTATAGTCCAGTCAATTTGTGCTCAAAAAGGCACTAAGCGAGCAAATTGTGGGTTAGTTTTGATTTTTTTTCCTGCTCTATTATGGTTCGAAAATTATCAACTATTCGTATAAAATTCATCAAAGAATTATTAAAAGTATACACAATTTCCAACAAACCTCTGTTTGAGGTTTTTTCCTTTGACAACCCATTTTGACCAAAGCCCTAGTTGAAAATTGACGTATTTCCACTTTTTCCAAAAATTCACTCGAAAAGATTATAATTACGATTAAGTAATTACTCCGTATGACAAAATTTGAGTTTTTGAATTTAACTTGAAACATGCTATACTTTTTTAATTGTTCTTGATTGCCTGGGATGTAATCGGCAATCGGTGATTTGTAATAGTTGACAGTCACATTACCATAGTTTTGCTAATGTGTTGTGACTGTCAACTATCACAAATCACCTTAGCCGATTCCAACCCTAAATTCGAATCTGGCCTCAGAACTCCTCTAGCACGTCATGTTTTTGAGATATTCGAATTTATATAGTTTTGAAAAAAAACAATACGTTTTTGATGTATGGATGATCACCGAAATTCTTTTTGAATCTTTCAAATACCTTCATACATCTTCTTCAAAGTTTGTCGCACAATGTAATTTATTAATGTTTTCGAGTGGATTTTCGGAAACATTGAAAATACGTCAACTTCAACTAGTGCTTGAGCCCAAATGGGTTGTCGTTGTCGCAGAAACAAAATTTGAACAGAGATTTGTTGGAAATTGTGTATATACTTTCAATATTGTATTTTTGATAAAATTTACAAATAATTGATGGTTTTCGAGACATGAGTGAAAAACTAAAAAATTGCGTAATTTTTTAAATTTTTTTCTTTGTTGCACGCAGTGGTCAAAGTCGATCTAGCTCGACAAAATTAAAAAAAGAGTATGTTCCAAAAATAACTTAAAATCTTATACATAGGCTGCAAAATATCCAATTCCCCATAAATATTTTTAACACATTTTGTAAAATAACAGCACTTTGCAAGTTCAAAGTGGCGAAAAATATAAACATAAATCAGTCGTCGAAGTAAACGCATGTTCTACGTAAAGGGAAGTGATTAAAAAAAAGTTTTCGCTGAAGGTTAGTGCTCATTAAAAAAGAAAAAACATTTAAAAAAAATTGTTTGTTTCACCTTTTTTTGACAAATAATTTAATTAGTCCTTTGATATGTGAAAAACCGAAATGAAAGGCTTCATTTTATAGAGCGTGAATCTATTCAGCAAAAATTAAACAAGGAGTAGTAATCTCCAAGTTAGTATCTAGTAACTACTAGAATTGCATTAAATAAAGAGTTTTGATGAGGGTGTAGAAAAAAATAACAGGAACATGGTTGAAAGTGCTTAGAGAAAAAAAAAATTGAAACCACGGTCCTACGAAATTATTGAGTTACCTCTAAAGCTTGGTATAGTGCAATAAATTCAGGAAATGAGCTTATTAAATCAAATAAAAAGTCTGCAAGCACACTTCGTATGAGAAAATAAGGAAATGCTTAAGGTGCTGCTTCAAAAAAGCTGCAAAAACAACAATCAAAATTAAAAATCAGCTTCGATTCTCCCGAAGCTGGAAAGTCTTCAATAACTATAAGCAAGGGCATCCGAACCAAAACCTATCATCATGTGGTGCTGAAGTTTATGAACTCAAACGTAAGCCTCAGATTCAGACTTGGCAACCCCCCAAAACATAAAGCAGGAATAAAATCAAAGCTACCCCACAATTTGCATGGCGGAAACATAATATGACTGAGCTACAGGTCAGCAGGATTCTTTACGAATGTAGGCCCAAATCCCGAGGAAAAATTCCCCACATTGATGCTTGAGAAAGACCGAGTTCTTTTGTGCAGCACGGAGCTGATTGTTTATGGGATTTCTTGCTAACTTCTTTCCTGCAAGGTATAACTGGATGGATTCATCTTTAAAAACCATCTTGTCCTCCCAGAGAGATCTATAAAAGGAATAGAGATGGGGTAATCAATGTGAGCTGTCCAACTGTATGAACTCTTAAACCCATTTGCAACATTATAATCGGAGAGTACCAGTGTAGCTTCCGGCCAGCCAGCTTGACCATATAGATTAAATATTCACTCTCATTAAAATCCTGGATAAAACCAACGACTTTCAAGTCGAGACTCAGCAACTATTTATCGATTTCATAGCTGAATTTATTAGCATTCATTGTCAGGAGCTCTTTATGGTGATGGCTGAACTTGGGATCCGGGGAAAATTGATCGAGGCATGTCGCGTGACACTGGAAAATACGCGATGCAATGTGCAACTAGACAAAAGTTCTTCCAAACTATTCCAAACATGCACAGGGTTTCGGTAAGCAAGGAAATGCACTGTCAAGTGATTTCTTTAATCTCGTTCTGAAGTAAATAGTGCGCAAGGCAGGCGTTAACACTGAAGGACAGATCTGTCCAACTTATAGGGTATGCCGATGATATCAACATTATTAGTTGCTCCCAACAGGCAGTTTATATTGTGCTACCAACAATAATAATGAAAGATCTGTCAACTGGCTATAGGACAACTAAGAAGTTGTTAAGGAGTTCAACTACCTCAGAATTAACATTAATCCCACGTGGACATCCTATGAAGAGTTACCCTAGCAAATAGGTGCTACTTCTCTTTGGCGGAACGGATGGGTTCAAAACCCCTCACATGGAATACGAAATGCACTCTCTAGAAACCCTTATACTGCCAGCCCTGCTCTTTGATGCCGAGTGTTGGACGATGGGCTAAAAGGGAGCGCTAATACTGGGGTTTTCCGATCTAAATATTTTTCGACGGATATTTGGTCCTTGTGTGCGAGGAAGGCTAATGGTGGAGTTGTACTAAGTTCTGGATGTAGTCCAGAAAATTAAAACAAATTGACTTCATTGGCTGAGCTACATCGAGCGAATTGACAATAATACTTTCGTCTAGAGAGTCTTTGAATCTCAGCCCCCAGGTTCGAGAGACCGAATCTCCGGTTTGACTACCAAACCAGAAACTTGGTTTTGTTGACTGAAAGCAGCGTGTCACGCTTCATGGATGGATTTGAGAGCGGAGTCGGATAGGTAAACAAGTAGAAATCAATGTGACTAAGTAGAGATTTGAATGAGTTCAAATGATGGAATGACCATTATTATTAATGATCCATTGTGATGAAGTTATACAGAGGGATGGCTGCGCTTGCAAGGAAAAAGGTCCACTGTGCCCTTTTTGATTCTTTCTTCTTTTTAAGGTGTTTGGCTGAACTTATTATCTCAATTAAAAAGGACCTAAATATTTTGCTTCGTCTCAGAATGTTAGTGAAGTACATTTGAAAGAAGGAGGGTCTAAATAAAAATTTTACATTTTCTTCAGCCTTTATGGAACAAGTTCTGTTCCGTGAGTGTTGTTCACACCGATTTGGCCAATTTTGTAGTGTGTTTAGAGCTTTTTGTAAGTATTTTTTCAAGATAGAAGGATTCTTTACTAATATTAGGACTTATGGTAACGTCATCCGTATTATGCAATGACCCTCTATAGCTCTACCCTTTAAGGCATGCCAGGAGCTCATTTTCTATCAACCACTGAAAAAAGGGAGGTATAACCAAACCTTTGATGCAAAACTCTAATCACAGACCTTCTAGCATTTAAGCTGCCCAGTTCACCAATCGGACAATCTACCTTCAGGGATGTGAGAAAGTAGCCATAGTGCATCCTTTATCGTAAATGGAGTATAACTATGGTAGTTTGATTGCACTAATGTCTTAAGGGTTTTATACACCGATTTCTCTTTGCTAAAAGCATGTTAGACAAAAATGTATCATATTATTGCTTGTTCCTCGTAAGTTGAAATCAATCAATGCTTGTTTCTCGTAAGTTGATATCAATCAAAGGTTTAAACAGCGGATTGTGTACCAGATTTATGGTAAGGAACTACCTGCAACTGTCTCCAAAATTTGCAAAATTATATCAGAATTAACTTGGAGATTGGATAGACTTGGAGGATTTCAAGCTGTTGAGCAACCATTTCAGTTTTTCCATAAGTGATATAGTGATCCAGGCCTTGCGGATAGCTTGACTTATTATTTCTCCTGCTGTCAGTGGTATTAAATTTTTCGAGCTATCTGGGAAAGAAGAAGATACTTTATAGTATCAGTCTGAGCGATTCCTATAGCAAGAATTGGTCCATGAATTATCAGCGTTTTTCAAAATGGCTAGGTATTGCTGAATGGATAGATGCTTCTAAGGTTTCTTCTATTTTTCACAGAATATGATCTACGAGTATGAGTTAATATCTTGAATCAAGTAATGAATCCACACTTTCACATGGAGTCTTATAGGCCAATGTCTATAAATTATAGGAAGTTCAAAGATAGTCATAAATTTTCTCCTTTCCATATTTATGGCATTTGTATGCAATAAATTTAGTTCCTATAATTGCCTTATGATTCTCCATCAGCAAGAATTAACCTTCGTTTTTATATTATAAGCACTTTATATACCATAAAGAAACAATTATAACGACAACTTCATAAATATTACCCAACTCAGCCTCCCCCCGAAAAAATGAAATGACATTATTATGAGCCATTATGCACTTAGCTAAAGTATTTTCCGCTTGGAATTTCCCTATAGCACACACCTGACAGAAAAAAAAAAAAAACAAAAAAAAAATTGTCAGAAAAGGAAAATCTCTAATTACACGCTTCCTGCTTTGTTTTTCATCTCTGTGGGGAAAGCCTTTGGCATAAAAGACAGAACTTAAATAACAACAACTAACGTGTGTCTGCGTCGCTCCTTTAACAATATATAACATCCACCACCAAGCATCCAAGTAGACAATTATAATGGTTCAAGTAGTGTTTCATATAAAATATACAGCACGCCAGGTAAAAATGCAAACTCATAGAGTTCAAGTCGTCCATCTGGAACCAAAAAAAAAAAATAAAAGCTGAGATAAGGCCCCGTCCATAAAAGCCTCTGCTTCCAAAGACAGGTAAGAGTATGTATGTAGGTAGTATACTCAGCGCAAAGTAGAGTCAGAGACAGGATGACAAAAACCGTGCTCATAAAGGCTCGTTGTCAAGAGTCGCCCAAGAACTGAGAATGAGTGTGACATTGAAATTCCTCATTTGTCTGGGCTCATTATTTTTACTCGCTCCAGTGCGTGGCTCTTCTCTGCCTTATTATGCTTTTATGGCTAAAATGCTGGGCCTCATAATTATGTCACGTGATGAATTTCGTCGCTTTTGTGTTTTGTTTTCTGGAGAAAGAGAGAGTAGGAAAACAGTGAGTTATTGTCGGTGTGTGACACTGAAAAGGCATACTACAACACACTATACAGAATAATCCCTACAACATACCTACCACCAGAATCCAGGCTCTTGTCAACATGTACAGACCTCATTCAGTGGCACGTTGTACATACTTAGCCAAGCTGTGCACCTTTAAAATTTTTTTTATTTTTTTGTAAAAGGACGAGTGTCGTCATTATGCACTTTAATTACCAACTTCCGTTCGGTGGTTGAATCATAGTGAATATGCGTGCTGAGAATGCACTTTGAGATGAGAGGGCGCACAGTTAAGAAGGCATATGAAAGCAGACACATCATATCATCCACTTCGCGGTCGTAGGTATAAAAAAAATTCACGGTCGGAGATGGGTGTTGGCTTGGAAAGTGCTCCTTTCATGTCATGCAAGTAAATTAGAATATTATATTTAATTTATTTATTTTGTTTTTCAAGGTGTATTTCTCCAAAAGTAATCATTGCAATTAGTAGTAATTAGTGATGACTTGAATTTTCCAAAAGACCCATGTCAATTGTTGTGCATGGACAAGCGAACCCAGCTGGGCTCCATCTAAGACGGAATTTTTATTTGGATTTTGAAAGAAAGTAGCTTTAGCTATAAAAAGAAATATTTAAAATTTCTTATATATATTTGTTTTGTGTTTTTGATAGTTGCTATAAAAATAAAATACTTAAAATTTCTTTATTTAAGGGTAAACATACTTATAGTTTGTTTTCTAATAGAATATACATGACCACTAAGTGGACAAACCACCCCCACTCTTCTTAGATGTCTTTTGTTGTGTTGGAAGACTCTTCTTTCTTTTTTGAAAGTTGCTATAAAAAATAAATGTTGAATCCTTCTTGAACTGACCGTTCCCCGAGTCCGATCTATCTAATATTAGTTGAGGATATTATTTAAAAAGTTGCTATAAAAAGAAATGTTTCAAATATTTGTTTGAACACAACACATAGTTAGTCATTGACCAATCAACCCAAATTAGGCCTTCTCTAGGTATCAAGATTTTATTTGGTGTTTTCAGAAGTTACTATAAAAACACGTTGAAGTTTTTCAAACATAATAGGATTTCTTTTTAATTGAATATGAGCTTAGACTTCTTTGTTTTATTTTTGTAGTTGCTATAAAAATAATTATAGATTTTTACTGAATGTGAAGAAGTGATTTTGCTGTACGGGTACCCTCATAGGAACCTACAGGCAGTAGTCAAACTCAAATGAACCTCACTCTACTAAGTTTTCATTTGCGGCTGCCGGAGGACCACTGCTTTATTTGTTTCTTACAGTTGCTATAAAAAACAATAATGAATATACTTTTAGAAGGGTAGAGGTACACCCATAGGGGTAAAACCAGGCAGTGGAGAAACAAACTCAAGTAGACCTCACTCTCCTAAGTTTTCATTTACCTACGGTTGCCGGAAGACCTTTGTTTTTTTTTTTTCTTATATGTTGTTGCTATAAAAAAGGATGGTTGAATATTTTTTAAGAAAGGTGAATAAGTGATGTTTTTAGTTGAATATACGTTTGCGGGTGTTGGAAGACATTTTTTTTTTAATGTTGCTATAAAAAAAAAGTTAAATGTTTCTTTAACTGACGGTGGACAGACAATGGGCCTTACTAATAATCAAACACTAATGTCGACTATTAGCTAACTTAGAGGTTAAAATAAAATGTGGAGCTTAAACAGAATGCTACTAATAAACAATTTTACCCTTTTGCTAACAAAACCTTCAGACTTTCTTTGAATCTACTACAATTTGCATCAAATTCCATTAAACAAACCCGCACACTACAATAACACAAGTGAAAACATAAAAGAAGAACTACACAAGCACAGATGCATTGACACAGGGTCGGCGTGCAGTTACACGGCTGAATTCTGGGGCGCAAGATTAAAAAAAAAAAAAGAAAAAAATCATTGAGGTGCTTGTCATTTTTGCCGAGCTATAGGAAAGTGTATAGAGATTTTAAAAAAGTAAAAAAAGCTAATCAAACTAAATAAAAAAGTGAAACAAAAGGAAATACAGTGAATACCTGCAATACTTATTTAAAAAATATATGTGTATAAGACAACATGCGGAATTAAATAATGTAAGAACACCTATAATACGAAGTGAAAAAAATTTTTCATTTCACAGTAAGTTTTGTCTGATTCTACATAAAGTTATGTAAAGGGGAGTTCGTTAGGTAAATATATTATCTTAGAAAACTTTTAAAATTCTTCTTCTTCCCGAAAATACAAAACTGAGATGATTGTTAGGGCCAACAAAAAGACCTTTAAGAATATATCATTCAAAACGTTGAAAATAACTCTGCTATTCAGACCCTTAATGGAATAAATAAAAGATATTATTTTGAATAACTTAAAAACACTTATTTTATTTATTTATTTACTTAAGTAAATAAATGTGTTTACTTAAGTAAATAAATAAATAAAATAAGTGTTTTTAAGTTATTCAAAATAATATCTTTTATTTATTTCATGAAAAAACACGTTGAAAATCTCCAATATCAAATCAACCCTTAATGGATTTGAGCGCCTTGCTATCACCAACAAAAATGAGGCCGTCCCTGCTGCACGAGAATTTATCATTTGACAGATGAATCTCAAACTAAATCACTTGATTGAAGTATATTTTTATTTATAACAAATAAGATTTATTAAAGCAAAATATCATGAAATATCAATTGAAAAGTATTCTACGATAGTTTATTAACCTAAAAAACATCACTTCACGTTACTTTATGTGGAAATATCAGACAAAACTCACTTTTGAAATGAAATATTTATACACTCTTTATTATAGGCGTTTTTTTAGGATTTAATGCAGCACCGCGTATTTTTTTATAATTTATTTAAAAACGTATTGAAAGTTTTCATTACACTAATTATATTACACTTCTTTATTTAGTTTAATTAAGTTTTTATCACTTGCTAAACGATTCGAAATCTGAAAAAAACATTCCTTTAGCTCGGCAAAATGACAGATGAATTTAATTTTTTTTATTGTTCAAGGAGTGAAGATAAGTATTGCCGTATTCTTTTTTAACAGCAATTTTTTCAGTACTATAGTATGTAATTCGTTCAAAGGGTTTGGACGATTTTAATTTTATTTTAAGTACATAGTTTTCTGACATATGTATGTACTTGTACATACCAACATGAAATTGCTACGGAAACAAATTATTTTCTGTTGGGATTTTTACAGTGATATTTCTGTTCCCGTCAACTTAGAAGATAATTTTTTTAGGGATCAGAGTACTGTTGTTTCTATTGTTTTTTTCAGAAAATGTATCCTTTTTAATTTCAATAACCGACCGACTTTCTGAATTCATACAAACTTTATCAAATGACGCTATTTTATGCGAAACGATTTTTCATACATTAATTTGTCTGACAAGTAATCCTAAGAATGACTACGTATGTTAACGTGTATAGGTGTGCTCTCTGACAAAAATACTCCCAAAACATAAGTGTAATGAGCAAAGTCACTGGAAGACTTTTGGAAAACAGAAGGAGTTAAAAAGGACTACAAGGAGTGACCAAAGAAAAACGACATGATTGACAATCATTTTGAAGTTTGTCTCGTTATGTTTTTGACAAGACGTTTGTGGAAATATAAATATGCTTTAAAAATATTCAAATGGATTTGATTAACTTATATAATGTTAAATAAATAAAAAACTATGAAACAAATTCTGAAAACTCAAAACAAATCCTTTTCCGTTCAACACAAAAAATTACTTTTTAGATATACGTAATTTGGTATGCAAATATATAAAACGGAATCAAAAAATTATGCTCATATTCAACGTAAATGCAGACGTACTAAATATTTATGAAAAAAAATAAATAATCTGTTCCTGTTGCAATACATAAATATATACTCGTAAACAATAAATAAAGTAATTCTAGATAAAGTTCTTATTTTTCACTGTAAAACAATGATCTGAATATTGAAACCAACTCATGAAAATACCTATTGAAATCTACCTGATAACTTGGGAATAGATTTAAGTACTAAATACAAATTAAAATACCATAAAACAGCACTAGGGCAACACATTTTATTTAGTGTTCGACTTTAAACATGGATTTCCATGTATTAAATTTTGACTTATTGCTAACGACTAAACTGGAGATTAAATTTGTTATTGGTATGCGGATTTTCTAAAATCGGGAGATTTTCTTTTAAGCTTAACACTAAATTTGATTATTAGTAAGGCCCAATAACTTTTTTATTAATAGACAAAGACGAACCCAACTGGCCTCATTCTCCTTACCTATTAATTGAAGGTCTTAGAAGACTTCTATTTTTTTTTTTAGTTGCTACAAAAGCTACAAAAAAGGTAGGTATGTTGAAAAATTTTGAAAACAGAGCGTAAACATGGGATTTGTTTGTTTGAACCTGGTTGCCAAACAAACTTAATTGATCTTATATCCCTAAGTTTTCATTTTTATCTTATAGAAGTTGCTGTAAAAAAGAAATAGTTAGTAAATTTTTTTTAAGCTAACGGTGAATAAATAAAAATTTTTGTTCATACAAAGTTGCTATAAAAAAACAAATATTGAACGTTCTTAAATGAGAAGCGACAAATGATAATTTTGCTGGTAAGACTTGGCAACTTGATCGACAAACGAGCCTAATTGGCACTACCCTTCTAAGTATTTTATTTGCAAATGGTGGACATTAAGTTTGGATTGTTGCTGTTGCTGCTTACGAATACATATTTGTATACGAGTATGTAAGCAGACTTAAATTTAATTTGCAGGTGCTAGAAGCTTTGTTTTTTAATAGTTACTATAAAAAGTGAAATCTTTCTTTTTTCTTAAGATGTGGTAAGAAGGTGGAGAAACTATTATTTACTGGTCCCATCCTCTTTAAAATTAATTTGGGGTTGGTGGGATACTGTATTGTATTTTTATTGTTGCTATAAAAAAGAAATTTTGAATATCTTTGTAACTCAGGGTTGAACAAGTTACTGTTTTTGTTGAATTCACATTAAGAAGTACCAAAAACATATACAAAATTCTGCTCTTACTTTTGTCTATCTCATAAACTCCAGTCCTTATACCCTCCCCAAAACTTTGTTACAAGCTCTAGGCCTTAATAATTAGCATTTAATTAATCTCTGGTGAAATTCTACTAAATTTTCTGAAACTAACTTGACATTAGGTCTGCCGGTGAAGAAAAAGAAAACACCCGATGACAGATTTATTTCGAAAAATGGGATATCTCTTTTATGGTAGCAATAACACGCATGTTTTCAAAAGTGTAATGATCCCCATCCAACTTTATTGGCCAGCAAAGAAGTATTTTTTTAGACCCTCAACTTACACTTAAAAGTGCTACTCTACCATCATCTACCTGTAGTGTATTTATTACTGAATGTTGCTGTTGGTGGCGGTGGTGATGTTGTTGTTGCATCTTGTATGCGTTGTTTTCATAAATTGAATTTTTAATGCCCGGTTTTTAAGTGCTCTATAGAGAGCATGGATCAGCACTTATGCGATGTTGTTAGTTGTTTTTGTTGTTGTTTTTGTATAAATAATGTTAAAATTGGAGTGTTCGAAGAAGCTTTTATGTTGAGGCAAGACGCCTTGCCTGATTGAAAACATGAAAATATTTTTAAAGGGTTTTATTTGACGCAATGATTGCTTTGCATGGAAATCATTTTAACGCTAACAAGGGACAGAGTGTGTATAAGAGTGTTAGTAGTGATCAGTAGTTTGGTTTTATGTTTGGCCAGTGGTCAGTTTTATGATTATTTTTGAAAAAGTACTCATGAACAAGAAGTGATGATGCAGATCACTTTTATGTGAGAAAATAATTGGAATTAAGGAAATTTATAAGACTACAGCAGAAATGGAGATCATATATGGAGAAGGAATGTTTTGTGAGTGAAATCATAAAATTGCAAAATATTTCATAGCAAAATCAATAACCGATCGAATCTTTCCAATATTTGCAGAGGACGTTACCAACCTTCTTACTTTACTTTACTTTAGATGGCGATCACAATCCAGGGTGGACTACAGCCTCCAGCTCCTTCAGCCAGCTCGATCCCTAGCTAGCTGCCTCCAGCTACGCACTCCAAGTTGGTTGAAGTTGTACTCCACTTGTATGCACAACCCAAGGTGGGCTCTTCCTCTACCCCGCAGATCATCAGGGGCAGCTTCGAAGACTCGTTGGGCTGGTGAGTCGGTGTCCATACGCTCTACGTGTCACAGCCATCTCAGTTGTTGTATTTTCAGTTTTTTGACAAGGTCAACGTTTCAATAAAGCCCGTAAAGCTCGTTTTAAATCTTCTCCTCCATATTCCTTCGATACAGACTGGGCCGAAGATTACCCGGAGAATTTTTCTTTCAAAGCTCCCAAATCTGTGAATCTGACATCCGTTTTTGACAGGGTCCATGTTTTTGCCCCATACAGCAGGACCGGGATGATTAGGGTCTTATATAAGGTCTCTTTGTTTGAAACGACTATTCAAATGCCTTCTTAGCCCGAAGAAACAGCGGTTGGAAAGAGTAATTCTTTGTTCGATCTCTGCTCTGATGACATTTTGCGAAGTTAAAGTGGAGCCCAGGTAGCCAAAGTCCTTGACGACTTCGAAGTTATACCTATCCGTCGTAACGTTTTGCCCAAGTCGACGATATTCAGATTCCTTTCTCGATGATAGCTTATACTCCGTCTTGTCTTATACATATACCAGTCAAACCCATTTTCGCCGCCTCCCAATCAATACTAGCAAACGCACCAGTAAGCTGGCTTCGATCTCCCAACGATATTGCCAGGCCTAAAATCACACTGATAGGGGTCAATAAAATCGTTGACAAATTGTTTTAGGTGATCAGGATCACACAGTACAGATGACAGGGCTTTGTATGCGACGTTGAGGAGACTTATACCTAAGTAGTTGGAACAAGTCAGAGCATCTCATTTCTTGTGGCTGGAGACACACTATACTGAGGTTCCATTCATCAAGCATACATTAAACGACCAGATTTTGGAGATAAGTTGGTGTATAATCCCTATAATTATCTCCCCCTACTTTAATAGCTTGGCTAGCAGGCCATCGGCACCATCAGCAGCCTTGTACTCTTAAAGCTTAGCTATCGCTTACCACAATTCATTAAGGTCAGGTGGAAGGAAATTTTGACCATCGTCATCCAGGTTGAATGGTTTGAATTTCGCCATCTTAGCCGTTTATAAGTCTAGAAAAGTGTTGTTTCCATATCCTCAGCACCGACTGTTTGTCTACCACCCTATTCCCACTCTTATCTCGGAAGGCTTCCGTTCTGGCCTTGTAGCCTTCGGTAGAACTGTCAAACATCCCCCCTACCACTATATACAGCATGCTCTCTCTTTTTCCTCCTGAGAAGTCGGCGTATCTCCCTTTATTTTTGCCCATAGAGCTCCCGGGTTGTTCTCTCAGGTGCTCTAGTTGCAGCATTGATTGGTAGGCCTCGTTCCGGCTGCATGCACCAGTCGGCATTCTCTTCATCGAACCAGGGGTTTCGTTGTAGTCGCCTAGTGAAATCCAGCACTTGCAATACTTCTGATGGCTTATTGGCAGTATTTCCCCTGGTCATTTGCTGTTGGTGCTAATGGCAGAGTTGCTGAAAGGCCCTGGCGATCTTTTGTGATTTTCACTTCTCGAAACCAAATCTTTTCACAGCGTCCGCTTGGCGTCGAAGATATCCGCATGCGTACTTGAGCTACAACCAAGTAATGGTCTGAGTCAATGTTGGTCCCTCACAGCGTTCGGACATCCAGGATACTGGAAGCATATCTGGGGTCTTGTGTCTATCGCAATATGATCAATCTGGTTGACGGTCGTTGATCTGGAGACTACCAGGCCCCTTTGTGTATATATTGAGATGTGGGAATCTAGTGCTAGCTATGCATGATGACCATGACATATGCCTGAGTCTGTTACTGGAAGTATTGACGTGCAGGATATGTCCCCCGGCTATCGAACCAAAGATAATCTCCTTTCCGATTTTGGCAATGAAGTCGCCAAGAATGATCTTGACGTCGTCGTACTTCGGCCAGCTATCATACGTATTTTCGAGGAGGTCGTAGAAATCTCTTAGCAATTCAGGGCGTGAGCACAGATCAACGTGATGACTATGAATTTTTCTTTGATGCGAATTGTGACCAGGCTTCTTGCCTTAGTCTTCCCCTTACCACAAAACCACAACCAAAGAGCCACTGACCCTGCTCCTTGCAGCACTCACCGAAGTAGATGTCACATAATTTCATCCTACGTATGCCCTCTTCATTCCATTGCACTTCCTAGATGGCTGTTACATCAGCCTTTAGCCTACCCAGGTTCTCCACTAATTGTTCTGCTGCATGTGGTCTGTTTAAGGTCCGAAATTTGACGTGCACATCCGAAATTCATTGCTCATCTTTCGTTTGCTGGGGTTGTAAATATTAAAATCATCCATATATCCGAGGCCTGTTATTGTCTCAGAACCGTACTTGTTTTCCGTGTTAGGGAAGCTACCCCGACGCACAACCCTAAACCTGAAGGACCAAAGGTGGGGAGCCAGATAAGCCGTTCCTTATAGGACTGAGCTACGAATATGTCGTAGTAGCCCATTATAAGGTGTTCACTAAGACGTTAACTGTTAACTTTAAAAGACTCCCAAAAACTGTAATCGGGAGGGATCCTACTAATCTTTTAATAAACCTGCATTCATATGGAATTCATTTATTACGGCCATCTTTTAAACGGTGGAAAAGTAAAATCCCAACTGTCCCTCATCCTAATCATAAAATTTAGTATTTCGGGAACCCTCCAGTCCATTAGTCCCATCCCCCCGTTTATCGATAGCTAAATCTAATCTGAAGAAATTTCAATTCAAATTTTATAAATAATCCCACAGATTAACTGTATCTTAAACCTCGTTCGAAAGATTAAGGTATCTCCATCCTCCATCATCAGCATTTCCTTGAAACCTCCAGAAAACAATTATTCATCTTTTTAATTTAAAAATTCTACCCCCTTTATCAATATTATTGATGCTAGTTGATAGATTTTATTCTGCACCTATAAATAACAAAATTCATAATCTATTCCGTTAATCTTTATACTGCGCGTCAGAAGATATTAATTTTCCATCTCCAATTGCAAGCAAAAGCAAGTTAGTTGCAGTCAGTGGCTACAAAATATCTCAAACAGGAAGAAGAATTATCTGAGATAAAAATTTATAAATAACATCCTCCCTGAAGCTCTTTAATTCACCATCATCATTCCTATCCTATAAAGTGAGTGAAGTTCATTTTCACACAAAAGCACTTACCTACCTCTTACCTTTCATCCATCCAAGAATCAATAAATAATTCCAAGGCTTCCATTTGTTAACACTGCATATTATTTATGGAACCGTTTCGGTTCGATGTACAAGCATATCTTACACCTGCCCCACAATCGAAGATTGATTGTTTTCCGATGGACATCACACCGACCGGTCTGAGCCGAGAGTCCAAGGCATATTTAGAATCGGTCCATGCGGGGCATTTGGGCGTATTAGTGCTGTGTCGGTCGTGCTCCGCATGCACCAGTTCAAAACCAAGTCAATCAAGTTACACATTCTGTAATGTTTCACGGCGATGTGTGTGTGCAAATTCTTGCATAAATTTCCACCATCAAGTTCTTCAAGTGTACTCAATTGGAGTTCAATTTTGTATTGAACAACGCGCATTAAAATCAGTTTAGCAAAATTCCTTCGGGACTTTGTGTTTGTGGTGGCACAAACAATGAATTTCGAATTCCTTTTGTAAAGGTGCGGCGGGATGCGGTGCGGGTACCATGAGTGCAATTTGAAGTGCAAGAAGTCACACCGACTATATACACCCTAAACAATTTCACGGTGCATTTCCTTTTGCCTTTTCCCAATGGGCATCCAGGGCATATGAAGGACTACCGATTTGGAACACATGCACTTGCACATAACCTTGTTGTGTTCGTAAAGGATGTGGTCGCCGATTCGCATGTTTACGTACGAACGTTCATGATAAATTGCGTTGAATGTCGTGAGAAATGTGCTCTGAGTGACAATTATATTAAAAAGAACAGGGTTGTTATAAAATTCAAATATGTAGCTGGATTTTTTAAAAATATTTTTATGACACGATAATTATGTATATACATATATATCTCTGCGATGATGGTAAATTAGTGGTAAGAATTTTGTAAAGAAAGCTGAGTGGCCAAACAGCAGGGAAGAGCAATTTCCTACTTTGATTTCGATAGATTTTTGACGGCTTCAGGTTCAGGTTCTCTAATTTTTTTTTTTCTCAGAGATTGCTTCTGAGTTTTTTTTGCAGGATTACTTTACTCTAATTTATATGAGAATTTAAAAAGCACTGAGTAATTGGCCCTTATGGATTTTATTAAGATTCAAAATTTCTTATAAATAAAATAAAATAAAATAAAATAAAATATAACATCCCTGATTTCACCACAATTCAAGCAAAAACTGCATCAAAAAGTGAATTTTTTAGATGTTTTGTGGCGACTTTTTTCAACGGAAAGTGCAAGTAGGTACCTTGGAGACTATCGCAGCTATGATGATGGTCGTGTGGTGTGGGATTTTTACTTTTACTGCAACAGAGCAGCTGGCGTTGGGTCTGTGATGAGCACGTTTTGCTTTTTGTTTATTTCTTATTTTATTTTTGGGGAAGGTAACGAAGCGAGCTGAAAACGAGAAAAGCATACTAAACGTTTATTTTATAGTAAACACTGGCACCTGCGGTTATTGGCTAAACGATTTGGCCTTGAATATTTTTATAGCTTAACCAGTTACACGTTTTCAGTGTAACTTGCTCTCTGTCAAAGGATAATAATGAATAAACTGATGGAAGTATATTTTTGTGAACTCTATAGACTATAATATGTGCAGATGAAATTGATTAATAGTATTGAGGAAGCTTGTTTAAATTTTGAAAATTATATAATAAACGTGACTTGAGATTTTAGGAAAGGAAAAAATGCATCAGCTTTATCTAAATTTCAAGAGAGGTAGATAATGATTGATTGTTGGGATATATTACTTTGTAGTTCAAAAGGAGACATTTCAACTATGTACACTAGTCCAGTAGTACTCCATTCACCTCTTCTGAAATGAAAAATGCATACATTCAACAATATTTTTATGGCCATACCTATAATTACAAATTTTGAATATGAGATAGCAAAGGAAACAGGAGAGATTTACATTTTGACAATCAGTTAGAGTTGGTCTTAAATAAAAGCTGTGAATACATAGTTTAAAATTTCACTTTGGTGACTTTGAATGAACATTTTTTTTTTATTTTTACTGGTTCACCTACCTACTTCACCTTATGAGCTAGAACGCTATAGGTATGGGTGTGAAACCCAGTCCAGCTGATTCCACTAAAATTTTGTTATTGTCAGGGGTACTGCCTCTTGCCAGGAAGTAAAAATTCTGCCTTAGTATCCCCTCTGTCTTTATGAATTGCCTTTCAGTTTATAGCTTTTCGGATTTGAATTATAGATCCAATACATTCCTGCAAACTAACAACATGCACACAGGAATGATTGAGACTGTCACAAAGGTCAGAACACACGAGCTTTCCATGTACAATTTTCCGTGCGAAAAAGCAATAATATTTGCGATTTAGGGCACACACTTGCAACAATTGGCCTTGCGATTTGTTGATTGCCATTGCGAAGATAGTCGAACGCACTCGGATATATATTCGGTTGGTAGAAGGGTACTTGATTTTACCCGGGAAATAACCAATTTCACAACTACCAGGTAGCCGGGTAGAACTATTCCGGGAAATTGACCGGGAGTTATACCCGGTTCCACAACTCAGGTACCCGTGTAGAGTCTTCGGGTACCCGAGTACTCGTGTGTGTCGGATACGCGCGTGTTTGGGTACCTTTGAGTTTCGGAAACCTGAGTACCCAGTACCCATGTTTTTTTTTTTTAGATCAAGGAAATAGTATTTGTGCAGTGATAATATATCGATACCGTCCCGTAAGAATGTATTCAGCGATATTTCAAAAATTTTAAAGGCATCGATAAAAACCCCTGGTTTAGTTATTTTTGTATGTATTCAAAGGAATACAAAGATTTGGAACGGGAATTTCAACTCAAAGTCTCTCTAAAATTTTGTTTATTACTACAAAATACCCAAATAAATAACTGAGTGAGAGATTTTTAAAATCCTAATTCAAACATTTTAAAATGTCGCTTCATACATTCTAACGGGAAAGTATCGATATGTACTTTTAAATCTACGTGTACCTACCCGAGTAGTTGAAGATACTTGGGTACCCAGGTATTTTGGGAACTCGCGCAACCGGTTTTTGTCTATACTTGGTGCCCGGATCCTTGAAATACTCTTTACAGCCGGGCATTTGGGTATCCGGGCGTGTCTTCGTGCACCCGGGTTATTTGAATTAGAAGATTCAATTGGATAGTTTGTTGCTTTGTCATTTTTTTATTTTGATTACGTTACAATTTTAAACAAATGTAGTATGTAGTCAAGTGATATTAGCCGTAAAATCAGCAAAATTACGGAAAAAATGGCGGAGATCTGGATTTGGGTACATAGCTTCGTATCACATTCTAAGAAAACTGTAAAAAGCCCCCGTCGATAGAAAATGTTCTTTTTTAGTAATTTTTTTCTGTTCTAAGTTAATTTTTTTAAAGAAAACTGCGCCTTTTGACTAAATGGGGAAGAACAGAAACCCCCTCTCATTCGTTTTTTCTTTTCTCAACCGACCCTACGAGCTCAAGCTTTTTGCAAATTTTATGCAAATTGCCCTTTATAAACGAAATACCATATATCGTGACCTTCGACCCAGTATGAATAATTTAGTGGAGCCCGAATCGATGGGGAACTTTCCCAAAACATTTAAATAAATCCCTATAATATTTTTTTTGAACTATTTTCTAATTTTCCTGGGGGATACATCGCCAAAAACAGCTCACCTTCTTTGTCTTCTTACTGGCCTTCGTGCTTGTCAGCGGGGATGTCGAGTCATTATGCCTGGTGCTCTTTCTTTGACTGCTGGTTTCAGTATGCTCGACCCTTAAGTGCTTTCGACATTTACCTGGTTCCACTTTAGAATTACTGTCGGTAGCCAAATTGGAGGAAAAGACACCCGTATTTGCAGATTTGTCTTTGCTTGGTTCTGGTACCACCAAATTTGGGCTCGACTGAAGTCTTGTTCTTGGTCTCAGTCTTGGCAAGAAGCTTTCGAGTCCAGCTCCAACGCTTCCAGTCCTTGAGACTGAGTTTCTTGGTATCACCTTGGCCGTATCTGCGCATGGCCTTTTTGGAATTTTCGATCCTTTTGAAGAGGGCTGGGTCATGATCCCCTCCTTTGTTCCGTGTATTAGGACGTACCATTCTTTCCTCGATCACCACCTGACAGAACCAGGATTTTGTCCATAGGAGCTTCTGTCAACTGACCTTTCGCGGGGTTTTCCGCCACTGTGACGTCTGCGTCTGAGCTGTCTGAACTGGCAAAGGATTGGTAGTCGTCGTCATTGAGGATGCGATTTTCCTCATCAGACGCTATCTCTCTTATGTCAGTTCCCACAGCAATATCCTCATGAGTCAGAAAGATCCATGAGGTATTCGGAAAATACCTCATCAATCTTCCTGGCACCACTGCTACAGGTAGGAATGCAGTTTGTTGCTTTACTATTGTTGTCGTTGATGTCGTTTTTAATGTAAACATTTTGTTTCACTGCACTGGTGACTTAGCTTCTTTCGAAGCCAAGCCCTCGCCAACAGCCGTGACCTCTGCCGACACTTGACTGCATGTCCTGACTCGATTTTCATCATCTTTGTAAACTTTATCCATAGTTTCATTGGTTTCGATTGACATCTCTCTTATGTTTTTCTTTGTTGCTTGACACTGGAGGGTCAAACGTAAGCTCTCCCCCACCATTTCAAGGTGAAAACCGTCGGGTGGGCTCAGTTGGTGTAAAAGAATACATTTTATGTAGAAACATAAAATCAGTAACTCTACCGATTGTATTATCTCGAAAACGGTTTCTCTTCTGAAAAAAAGTTCTTTGACAATTTTTATAGGAAATTTTCTAAGCTACAACTTAGTCCTTGACAATTTTTCTGTAAGAGTTACCGTTCAGGGATATTCCTTAAAAACTATTTGGGGTGCCTTTAAAATTGTGTGCCCGTAAAATTGTTTGCATTACTCATATCGATGGAGACTTTTTTCAGTTTCCTTAGGATGCCATGAGGAAGTTATATACCAACATTCAGCTTTCTGCCATTTTTTCCTAATCAAAAACTTTAATGATTAGAGTATGTTTCTATACGATTTGATTTTGAATAGTGAAATTCAAATCATCGACACGTCCTTGACATAATTTCGAGCGATGTTCGGGAACACTTACTTTGCTATAGATTTCTTTTTATATGATGCGAACGCACAAAAATTCAGTCAGAACGAATTCAGGCCATATTGCAGCATCAATCAGAAACCGGCCATTTCCAATGATTGCCATCAACAAAAGTTTTAAGAGATCAGCGGCTGATGGATGAATCGTTTTGCAACGCAACTCGCTTTTTCATTGTCAGAGAACAGTTTCTTTATGTATCGCCAGAAATAGGATACTTTCAGGCAAACTTTGAGTTCATCTGCAGATGCAGACTTTGATCGCGGGATGACCAGTAAGTTTGACTTAAATCGCCAGCCACTAGTATCATTGCTCCTCCAAAGTTTTCAACATCTCGTTGAGTTTCTTGAAATGTTACATGTAATTTCATCATTCATCGTCCAACCTCCTTTTAACAACGTAGCTGTTATTTCAGAAGAGGCGACCGCAAGCGCTATGTCAGAGCTTGACCGCGATAGAAGCCAAAATCAATCAAAAGAGGAACGTTATGCCAGTTCCACCAGGCTCATCAAGGTAGAACGTTCTTTAGCTGAGATATTTGTGTGAACTGTTTCTAACATCTCGCTTGAGCTGCAGTTCTCCATTAAATGCATCGTGCATTTTGCGATTGGGGGTTAACATTCCAAATTTACTCAACAGACTGCCACACACGAGCACACAATTAATGTCTTCGATTGTGGATCTCAAAGTTAATTTTTTTTTGTACTTCAAAGTCGTTGCAAGCAAAAAACGGTGAGCCATGTCGTCCTTGTATTTGCGCCACAAATTGAGCGCATTCGAGAGAAAACTTGTCGCCAACAATGTACGAATTTTCAGAAACTGTAGGATTGGGAAGTGATAGGCTTTTCGAAATGTGCCGCACAGCACACCATCAACAGTTCACAGCACGAAAGAAGTTGGATCATGTTGTTATAATGTACACTACACCGAGACACAACCGTTTTGTATCAATCGTCAATGTGGACAGACCGAAGATATCTCCTACACAGATGTCAAACGTGAGTCTGAGAGCATAACGCCATCTGTTGGTATTCCCATTTCCATGAGGGACAAAATAAACCAATTTGTCAAATCGATTGTGCTTGTCATTCTTAAGGATATTTTCTTCTTCTCATACACCTGAAAGGAATGAAATTTCAGGTTTTAACGGTTCCGGTTCCGACACCAATAAAAGAGAGATAATAAATATAATAAATATTGATATTTCACATTCAATGTATGGCATCGATATATGTACATCAGTACAAAAGTCTTTGATTATTATTTCCAGTACTTGTACATTTAAAAATACAAGCGTGAGTTAAATTAACTCCCGCGAAAAGTTCTTGTTTTACATAAATAACTGTTCCCTTCCCTTTTATACCAACTTCTTTTTTCTTTTTCAAGCAGTTAAATGTTTGCTGTGGAAATTTTTAGGCTGTACGGAAAAAGTATGTAGCTATTTACCTTTTCCTTTCATTTAAAATTTAAGGTGGATACAACTAGCTATTTCTCACTGAATTTCAAATCACTCGAAATTAGACAATTTATTTGGTTTCTAACATTGTTTGCTTGATTTTCTAAACAATTAATTTTAAGTTGATGAAAAACTAACAAATGTAGGTACATTTATTTGAGTAGGTACATTTCTCACTTTACCCAAGTATCTAAACAAAAGTTTTCCAAAGAACTCTCTTGATGAACAAAGAAAACAAATTTATCTCCCAGAAATGTCAAGATCAAATATTTAAATCGTTCCATCATTGTTCAGTGATTATACCAGGTGATAAAAGTCTCCATAAATGTCCTATTCAACCCCTCTACCCCTCCCTTTTCCATCGTAGCAACCAAAAGACTAAACAATCTTACACAAAGATCCCCATCTAAACAGGCAATTTATTCAAACACAAACACGATGTCATTCGTTTATGAATACCGATTAACGATAACCTCACCTATATAGTCACCTATAGAGACTATATAATACAAATCCTCCACCTCCTACTTCGTTCAACTTTAAAGTTATGAAGAATTCTTAACCTTTGGAAAAATAACAACAACTTAAGAGAGAACAGTGAACACCATTCATAGAGGACTCAGAGCGGCGGCCGGCGGAGTGAGCCTTATCTTATCCGCTGAATGCCAAACAAATCACCTCAAAGTGTGCGCCGAGAGTAATCAAAGGTATTTTATCAGCTGCAAGTACTATGAGTACAACTCGCAGCTTTACAGCTCCGACAAAAAACAGTCGACAAAAAAATAAAGAATCATATCAATTCTCTCACGTTGTTGGTGGATAACAATGCGAGACCCTCGAATAGCTGGTTCTAGGGAATGGGAAACGGGACCAGGACTGGGACTTAGGAAGACTGTTTTGCCTACAGAATCACTGAGATCGTTTGTCATGCAGGCGCAAAAGTAAACCTTGCATGCATACTCCTCGTCTGTTTGCATTTAACACCTCGCACAGAGCTCCTCTTTTGCTTCGGAGAAATTATTGTTCCAAGCCGAGTGTTTGGTGTTCACACCTTTTTCGGCCGGAGCGAGGGAGGGTCATGGACAAAAGACTGCTTCAGCATAACTGCTGCAGATTTATGATAGGCTACGCCTCAACCTTCTCGCCTAACCACTTGGAAGCATTATTAATCTCCATCACTGCACAGGTGGATAGGGAACCAGTCTAAAGCAGTCCATGGTACACAAACAAACAATTGGAATCGTTGCCTTGTCGCGGTGGCGATGGCGACTGCCTTCGACTCCGGAGAGACTTGTAATACAATCCAAAGGTTGGGGATGAGACTTCCAATCCAAGTGCATCGGCTCGGCACCCAAGTTTAAAAAATGTTTTCCTTCAAAGAATGTGTACCTATAATATGAATGAGATTTTCCAAGACGGAGCGGAGCGCTTGGCGGCAAACTGGAGTTGGAGGAATGGATACGGCTGACGGGCCTGGTTCGCGGTTCGTTTGATTTTTTCGCGCGCACAAAGGGACTACGACAAATATTTGAAAGAGTTTCTCACACTCTAGCCCTAGGTTCTTTTTAGTAAATGCAACAAGGCGATGCGATGGCAAAATGGCGATGACGATTACGACGACGATGACGATAATGATGATGACGATAATGACGACAACTATGATGATGCTGCTTTAGAATTTGTATTCCCCAACTCGACGGATATGATACAGAGACGAAGAAAAAATGGAAAAATTCTAGAGCTAAATGCATTTAGAGTTCCTTGCAGCGTAATTGATGGGGCAAGATGCAATTTTATACATTTGCAACTCTCGAGAGAAGCAAGGTTACAAAGCTTGGTGCAATGAGTGGAATTCCCTTATAACGAAATTACATGGAATGAAAAGTATGACGGTGTGATGGTTGGATGCGGCCACTTTTTTTGCTCATCGAGTTAAGTTCGTTGCGATGATGTTGATTTTCTCACACAGTTTTTAGCAGCTTTTGCGGAAGAGCAGTTTGGCTAATTGATGTTTTCGTTGTAATTTTTTTATATTTTAAAGTGGTTTTTATGAAAAGGTGCTGAATTGATGAGAAATTCCATTGGTACAATTTTTTGTTCATACTTTTTTTTTTATAAATATAATAATAATAGGTGAAGAACATCGAGCTTATACCAACACATACAATTTATGTTCTTTCATATTCTTAGAATACACGAACAAATATGTCTGCGACTGAGTATTCTTGAAATTATTCTTTTTTAAATTAAGGTAGAATTTTAAAATAAAATTAAATGTTTACTGTAACCAAAATTAAACATCAAAATTATCTATGTAATGAATTCCAGAAGATTAATTAAAAAAAAAAAAAAAATAAAAAAAATAACAGTGGCCCATTTACCTGATTTTAATAACCCTAAATTCAGTGTAAAACCAACCTGGTGGAATCTCTAACCATATTCAAATTGGTTTACGAAGATTTCCTGCTATTTTAACTCTAAATTCTTATAAATAAGAAATTTTGAGAAAAGTGCAATGTTAATTTTAACCAAGGTCGTGTTTTTTTAAACACTGTATGCTATCACTTTCTATCTTACCACAAATCAGGTTTGATTAACGTTTTTTATGGTTATTTTTACAATTGTTACCTGTTGAATTTACCCTGGCTTCCTGTTAGAGTAGCATTCTGCCAGTTAATTTTAACATTACACCCGTGTTAAAACACAAAACATACAGAACAATACAAAACGAGTTGAGTGGTAAGCAGCATTAGAGATGTCTTACAACTAGACTGAGACGTATGGATTTATGACAAAAAACATATGGTAACAGAGTTGATTCAACATTGAACCATGTTAAATGAACTAGATTCTCATACTTAATTGACCTGCATGTAAAATTACAAGGCATTGAACATTGTCCTGTTAAATTTACTCGATACGAAAAAGAAGATATAAAACTTCAAAAATACTGATTTTCTTAATATTTATAATAGGTAGGTAACCAACGTGTTTCAACTCATTTATTTATCTACCAATTTTTAATTTTGTTTATGGTTTTCAACGTGGTCTAAAAACACATATTTTCCACATTTATGAACACTTTAAGAACGTTTTAGGCAACAGTTTTATTCATTTATTTTATGTTTCTGTGATTAATACTGATAGTCTAACAGCTGGGTTGAAAGCATAACCAAAAAATTAGTATGAGTGTCTGTAGGTTCATGTATCTTGACATCAAATACAAAAGCCTGGCAGGATTTTTTTGGCGCCCGTGGCGGGGACGAGGTTTCGAAAATAGTGGTTTTCAGAATATTGAGGGGCACATTTACTTCAATTCATTAATTGAAAATGAGAAATGATGCTCGGTCCACAGACTTTTAATTTTAACCGCCCACGTCCCTACCACGGGCGCCAAAAATAAAACCTGTCAGAGTTTTGTATTAGATGTCTATAGACTCATGCATCTATGGACCCTCATACTCATTTTTAAGTTATGCGTTCAACTCAAAAATTTTCTGACAGCTCTAAGTGATATTTTTCTACGATACAAAATTGTGGAAGTTAAAAGGGATTTAAGGGAATTTCGCTTCAGAGGGAGACAAAAATTTTAACTACAAATATTTTTGATCGGTTCACATGAAAACTACATATATCAGTACAAAATTTTTTAAACTTAAAAAGTTGAAAAAGTTCCGATAAAACAATGATAAGCAAGAAGAAACATTTCGACGGTGTTCCAACGAAACAAATGATGCCGAGATTGATCTGTCACCTATCAGTTTTAAAGCTCTACTTTGGATTCTATCCAGTAGGTACAGTCAGTAACGTATTGGAAGCGCCTGGCCAGATATGAGAGTTATACTCTAGCTTTAGGCGTATGTATGCTTTATATATAGTAGCCAGATCAAAGGGGGGAAAAAAGTTCTAACATCGTCTAAGGAAACCTAGGCGTTTCGCAGCATTTTTAGCAATATCTTGTATGTGGTCGTTCCATAACAGCTGATCAGTTATCACGCACATACCAAGAATCGAAAGCTTTTCAGTTTCCTCAATGCAAGTTTCATTCATGTATAATGGTAATGGTAACTTGGTATATTCTGCTTTAACGACTGGAGACAACTTTTGGTTTTGGATGCATTGAATAACCAAAGGATTATTAATACCCAATGCTGTTTTAACCTGAATTTAATGAGCCCAACATATTTGCCGTTGCTGCTCTACGTTTGTAGAACAGGGAGGTGAATCTGGGAAGGAGTATGAAAAACTAAAGGTGCTGTCATCAGCGAAGCAGTTTAGTAAATTAGTAGTTTTAGACAAGAGATCATTGATGAAAATAACAAAAAGTGTCGGAGACAATACGGAGCCTTGGGGTACACCAGCATACATTTTGTGAACTTCAGACTTGAAACCATCCAAAACAACTTGGAAGGTAATTTTTTAGAGATTGGCTGCACAAATGCTTTTTTCCATCCAGACGGAAAGTGGCCTAAGGAATAGAAAAGATAAAAAAGCTAACGAAGAGGTTTTGCAAAAGTGGAAGAACACATCTTCAAGACAATTAATAGGTGATATACCATCAGGGCCGGCGTGGCGTATTTCCGAATGTTGAGATCATTAAGTTCTCTGGCAACTGTAATTAATCTCCATTTCGTGAAATCATGCAGTAAATTTGTTATAAAATACAAGCTCCATTGCCTTACGAGCAGGGCTGGAAAAGCTATACGTGCAAGCGGTGCAAATGCGCAGGGTGCTGAACCCAAAAAGCATCTTGAGCAAGTATCAAGAAATACTTTTTTGCTCTTCAATTCTTTTTAATAGCTAACAGCAATAAAGATAGCCATTCTTGTTCTGAATTTAAAGACAGATATCAACTGTTCCAAAAATAAGTCGATATCTAGCTTCCTATTCACACCCACAGTAAAAAAACTAAATCACAAAATCTTTGCAAAGTGAACGCTTTTGTTCGCCTCTTGGGGATACCTCGTTCGTCTCTTGGGGATACTTCGTAAAAAAAACGCATATCGGAGTGTACACCATGGGTATAAGAACATTACTCCTTCCACCGAAAACCGCAATTGAGAGGCGCTAATGATGAAACTTGCGCAGAGCGCTTATTTAGCTCGGGCTGACCCTGCTTACGAGCAGTGGGACATTGTGACTGCATCCTGCTGAAACTAAAAGTTGCTGATCTCCAGCCCCATGGCATTTATTACAGCCAAACAAATGTGCTGCAAAGTTGTTTTGGATAGTCCCAATTCCTAAAATTACAGCGGCGATGTTTCTACATTGCAGTGCCCAGACGAACACTAGTCGGAGGCTTCACATCAATACCTTGTCCAATATTTCAAAAAATTCAAAATTCTGTATTAGGTCTTCAAGTTTTATGTTTCTCTATTTATAAATTTAATTCAAATACAAGTTGTCAAATTATTATTCTCCATACAAAATCCATAACTAACGCAAATGTCTCAAAATAATAAAAAAAAAAAAAACTTGACTCAATCAGTTTCCATTGAAAGAAGACGATTTATGTTTTATTGTGCTGGATTACCCTGAATTTATAATAAAAGTTTAAAATAACATGCTTGTCAAATAAATAGCAACATAAATATCACCAAAATGTTTGAATATCCATATATTCAAATATGTATTATAAAAAGCTATAAATCGTCTATAAGTAATCTAAAATAAAATATTCATAAAAAAAACTATAGTCATTGTGTAACAAAGAGCTTAATTTATATACATAATGCTAATATCGGCTTAGGTCTTAAAATATTTTTACATTGGTACTAAATGTTGTCTGTCAATATATTATTACGATTTCCCTCATTTAGTTCAAACTTAAAAATGTTCACTGGCTCTATAGGGGCTATAGTATTGGCTTCGTATACAAAAAAATAAAAAAAAAAAAACTATCCAACGATTGTTTAAAACTATTTTGATTAAACTTCCCTAAGCAATTTTAAATAAACTATGTTTCAGGCCCTCTTTACAAACCATTCACAGCTTATAGCAAACGGATTTTAATGATTTCTGAGGAAATTGTCTTATTTGTTGGTTATTTTCATAAGGTTATTCCCATTTTTATAATCTTGCATATCTTCAATCAATGCATAACCACTCTATACGGCTTAGAAAATCAAGAGCAAGTTCATGCGATTCAGTGGTGCTTATTTGGAATCTTACATAACTACCTACTACCAATTTATTTAATTTTAATGCCTCAATATTAAAGTCACTGTCTAAACCAAAAATGCCGGTTGATGCACCTCCAATGAACTTGTTTTAAGAAATTAAAAAAAAAAACAAAACAAAAATTAAAGCGAAATTTAAAATCAAACAACCTCACCGAGTTCGTGTAAAGTTGTTTAATTAAATATTCCACCAGCACACAAAGTGCCTTATTTGGAATAACAAAACATCAAGTCATAAAAATCAACATGGATGCACGCATAATTTCTTTGCCTACGTTGTGTATTTGTTTGAATAAAACCTAGCCAGACATCAAGACGCGTTACCGACAATATTTGTAAAGGTTACATAATATTAAGTCTAAGCCGATTCATTAATAAGAATCAGAAGGCTTAAACTTGAAGCAGTAGTTCCGGAAAATGTCGGATAGCTTCTAATTTTAAAGGAAATTATAAACTTTTCACTAAATATCCAATTAGAGTCCCTCTCAGGCTGCTTGATCAAGTAGGCTTAAAGGGTCTTACAGCTCCTGCTTATACAAAAAACCCTACCCCACAACAATCGTCAGTCACAAAAGAACCTCAAAATCATTCTAAAAAAAGCCTCTTCAGACACTCATGAAACGAATCACAAAAGAAAATAAATTGACAATAAAAATTTAAAATTAATGAGAAGGTGGTGTTGCTAGGATGACGGCTACTGTTCATTATGCCAGTCCCATACTTTAAACTTCAAACAGCAACGATAAAATAAGAAATGAACATGCAACACCATCATAACATTTCGAGTTTTGTTGTTTGGTAAATTTATTTATTCAGGAACAATTTAAAAGAACTCATCGAATCCATCGATGTCGGAGCGTCCGATGCCAAGTCGGTGGCTTCTTTTGAGACACAAAAACGGAATATTTCCATAAAAATTAAATCTAGATGCATCATAAAATCGAAAAAAAAGGTAACAAATCCCAAACCGACACAGAGAAAACAAAACCAAGACCGTAGACCGCCCAAAAGTGTTGTTCCTCAGCCAATAAAATACAAAAAAAAACCGTCCATTAAAATCATAGAAACGCAAGGACTCTCCAAATCCAACACCACAAGACGACACCTGTCTTAGAGGGAAAGCAACAAAAAAAAAAAAAATCAAGAGTAGGGAACGTGTCATAATGAAGGCGGAATAATGCATTAAGAGCAGCTTCTTTGACTTTGCCGATCAATAAAGGATAAAATCAATTCAAATTCAGCATAAATTAATCCCGAAGACGAACGAAGGAATATTGAATGGAAGCCTAGAGTTGGGTATACCAAAGCCTTGATAAACAGACCTTTGGGAATATTACCAATTCAGAATGGTCATGTTAGTTAAAAATGCCACCAATGAACTGCAAAATAAGAAGAAGGACTCACTTGGAAGTCGAAAAGATGATTTTTTGTAAAAAAAGGAGATAATAATCATGAGACGAGGACTTTTATAAGGAATAACAGAAAAAAAACGTACTCCTTTTTTTTTGGCAGAATACCAAACCAAACCAAAGCAAAGAACAATGGCATTTCGTTTTGGTGGCTCTTGATCTTGATGAGGTTTCATTGGAATTTTGATGAACGTATGTCTGTCTGTCCGAATGTGGTGCGCGAATAAATTCCTTTGAATTTACTGAGGGAATGAGGAGAGAACGATGGAGTAGGTAAAGTGCCGAATTATTGTATGTTCCCTATAGTCTGGTTTAGCAAAAGGCGGCTGCCGAAGAGATGTTTTATGTCTGGTGGTTTTTTTTTGTATTCCTTATTGTCTATAAAGATGGACAAATGGGCGAATAAATTTCGACATCATTAAGTGGAATTGGCAATCCACTTAATGATGCTTATCTGTGTGATTTTGGGAATTATGTTTCAAGAGGATAATTATTTTTATACATAAGGGTTAGGGCAAGTTTATTGTTAGATTTTTTTGTTTGTGTTGAGATGTTTTTGATTAGAATCTGGTTGAATGGGAAAGCTGCAACCAATAGTAGTAATTCTTTTTCTGGTAATGTAGTAATTTGTGTCTGGAATAATATATAATTGGTTGGAACTAAGTGTGTGAAGCTAGCCTGCATTTATTTAATTTTTTATTTTTGTTGTTCTTTCCAGATTGTTCCCAATAAGTTCCAGATTACTCAAATTTTGTATTTGAAAAATATTAAAAATTGGGGTTTTAGACCCTAAAGCTAGTTTTTCCCAAATGTTGCTTTCAAAATTGTTCTAGATTGTTTTAGTTGTTAACAGAACATTTTTGACAGTTTTTAGACTCTCTATTTAAAGTTATGAGATTGATTTGATATTGGAGATTTTCAACGTGTTTTTTCATGAAATAAATAAATAAATAAATGACGATGGAAGCTTTGCTTAATTTCGGAAATTTAAGTAAATAAATAAATAAAATAAGTGTTTTCAAGTTATTCAAAATAATATCTTATATTTATTTAAAGTTATGAGCCAAATCTGAAAAACTTCTGGTCCTCTCTTTTTTTTCGAAATTCCTACTTTTGTATTTTTATACGAATTTTAAGAAGTATTCTAACCATTGCTGCAAAAAAGTACCTACAATTGTAAAATGTATATTTTAGGAGATATGGACTTCAAAACTTTTTTTTTTCAAAAATGCACATTAGGTATGGCTGCCAAATATTTAATATTTTTTTTGTTTTACGTCTTGATTTTAAATAATCGGTGCTTGTGTTGAAAAACTATTGTGAACGTGTCCCTAAAAATAAGATTTAAAAATCTCATGATCCCTCTTTTAACAATTTCAAAAATTCAAAAGTTTAGGTAGGGGAGAGGGGGCAAGAATGACTCCTTAACCTTCAATCCTTTCTTACTTCTTTAATATTTCTTAAAATGAAATCAAATTTTTCGCAAATAATAGCTTGAACCTTAAGCTTTATCATAACAAAGGATCGAAAGGGTTTGAGAAGCTAGAACAAAAAATGTAACACTATCTCAAAGTCCATTTCGCCCCAATAGCGGGGCAAAAGTGACCTCTGAATGGGGTAAGATGGACATCAAATTTTTGTACCGAAGATTGGAAACAAAATATGAAAAACAACTTTATTTTTCATTACAATATTATTTTGTATATGACTGAAAGTATACAAAATAACTAAATACCTCCTGCAACATATAAAAATGAAGTAAATTGATATCTACCTTAGAATGATATATGAAAACAAAGGTGGAAGCAAATGACACGAAAAAAACATACAAAAAACAGAGAAAACTGTAACCAACTCTATATGACAACATAAAAAAGATATTGACTGAAAACTACATTTTAAAGTTAAAAAGTCATTAAAGAGCTAATTTTTGCTCCCGCGAACATGCGTCGTGGGGCAAAATGGACTGGTAGTTCGTTTTGTCCCATGACGTTCTGGGCTTTTTTACCCCGGAAGGAGTTTTTTCCCAATATCATTTTTTTTTATAAACATAGAATTTTTC
This sequence comes from Dasysyrphus tricinctus, assembly GCA_963921185.1. NCBI lineage: Eukaryota > Metazoa > Arthropoda > Insecta > Diptera > Syrphidae > Dasysyrphus > Dasysyrphus tricinctus. The sequence continues at coordinate 107,885,630 of OY992533.1, forward strand.
AAAGATTATTTTAGTAAATTTAACAAAAACAAATAAAAGCAGATACATGGGTTAACCAAAAATTGGGGTTGCAAAATAACCTTGAGTTTGAAAGTCTTTTAAAAATTTTATGTTTTTTTTAGAAAACTGTCTGTTTTCATTGTTTCATGATTACCACTGGACTTGACTTCATTCTATCTATGAAACTAAGGGGTGTATTCGCAAAGTAAGTTCTTAATGAGTTCTCATCATTAAAAATAAGATTGAGTTGCAAACTAAGCCTAAAATCGGCTTGGACCTTCTTGCCCCGGGGTCCGTTTTGCCCCTCTCTCCCCTTTATAATGTCTATTATATTTGGTATAAAAATTTCATGGAAATTTGAAACTTCAGCATATTTTTTCTAGACAATCATTTAAAAGTCTTGAAGATTCTGGTTGCAAGACACCATGCTAAATAAAATAAAACAAATTATCGCTTGGAACCAATTTTGATTTTCGATTTTCTTAAAAACGGTGCGACTGATTAAGGGATTTTTGTATGCAGAAGCTCTTAAGCAAATATAAGTATTTAGAACGTATCGTGTGCCAATATTTTCAAAAACGTATTTATTTTGTTTTTTTAATAACTTAAACATGCTTTATTTTCTTTGAAACTTAGTAAATATTTAAGAAAATATTTAACTTTAATGGAAACATTACAGTACCTTCCATACAAAAATTTTAAAAAACGTTTCGCAAATATTTGTTGTAAGCTAAAATTAGTGCGATCTACTACTGAATATTGAAAAAAATTTACACTAAGCAACTACTAATAGAAGGTCTTTCATAGAAAAGTTTTCTTTTTTTGTCATTTTCATTATAGGCTGAACAGATTTAAATAATTTTTTTACAAATTTCAATTAAGTTGAATATTGTATATCAAAATTTGAAAAAATATTTTCAGATTTTTTTTAAATACAATTTTATTTATAGTGATAAACACTTAAGATATTCATAGCAAAATTTTTCCTTTAAAGTGTTTTAAGAATTTGATATACACTAGTCAAAAAAAAAGAATTTTCTCAAAAACTATAAACCCTACAACCATCTGGTTTTCAGCATTCGACTCAAAGCTAACAGCAGGATTGAATGATAAAAGACAATTTACTACTTTATAGTGTAAAATAAGAAATGAAAAATCATTTAAAAACATTTTTCAATTTTTTTTTTATTAATTTTGAGTTTTCAAACGAATTTTTCAATAAATTGTTAGCTTGATTTGACTATATAATAAAAGAATCTGTTTTAAGCTTTTAAAAAAGATGTAGCACAATATTTTAAGTATTTCCGTTGTTTTTAAATTGATATTTTTCTATCTTCAGTCAATGCTTAGGGAATTTGTCCCCCCCTTATAGAAAGGAGTGGGAAATACACCTCCCCTTCTAAAGAATTTATTTCTTAGGATATGTCCAAAAGTGCTTTCATATAGTATTGGCCTGTAACTTGGAAATATTCTGGGTACTTCTTACCTTTGAAGAAACAGTGTTTCTCATATAAAAATAAACACTGTATAAAAAAAAATAAATAGGGGCATTTTAAACACATTTTAATCAATATATACGTACTTTTCCGGTAATTTCTGGGTTCATTGATCAAAAACCATTGATGTTGTAAGACGATAAAATTGTTTTTCAATTTTTTGAATTTTCTACTTCCCGTATCTTTCTTAACCTTGCTCCTACCAAAAATATGGCTAAGACCTTTTATGTAGGAAATTTATTATTCTTTCATTTTGTAGAGTACACTTTTCCGCTCAAACGCTTAATTTTCAAAATATTCCCGAAATATTAAAATAGGGGACCTTTAACCCCCCCTCCTGGCTATAGCTCGCAGCCCTGGGCTGGGGACTTTTAGTGTGTTATACCTGGGGGTCACCCCTACCACATTAAATAATAACCTAGAGAGCATGATTTATTGCATTTATTTTTCCTTCGTTGACTGGACTACTATGTGTTGAATAGTCATATTGGGTTCAAACAAAAAGCCTTAAAGAGTCGTATATTTTCTGTTTTGAGATTTTTTTGCAAATAGTGTTTTTTGCAATAGGTGCCGTTATTGCGTAGTTGCAAGAAATGGCACGAAATACAATTTTTCATTTTAATTTTTCTGAAGGTCATTTTTTATATGGATAATTTTTTGAGTCAATTAAATCGTCATATAACAAGTTTATTCAGCTTTAATTAATTTTGTTTTGTAAAATTTTCTATTACGCGATTTATTTAATTTTTAATAAAAAAAAAACTTTTTGCTATGATTACCAATATCTCAGTTAAGAATGTCAATGAACATAAAAATTGAGGGTCATTTTTTGAAAATTAGAATAAGTTTTTTGGAAGAATTTTGTTAGATCCTTCACCGTTAGTTTAAAAAAAATTAAAATACAACTTTTTGCTGTGGTCGTTTGGTTCATCTTTTATTTCTTTATTGCTTACAGATTTTTAGGTTTTAAAGCATCAATTTTCTTGTAAGTTTTCAAATTGATTCAGCAAAGCACTTTTCCTCACTAAATGATCAAATTAATGCAAACCAACTAAAGAAACAAAAATTGTTGTTTCTAAAAATTACGTAGGTATAGTCGTCATCAAAATGAAATTTAAGTTTTTGACAATATTGTTCTCGGAAAAACATTGGTTTTTGGAATTTGATGACGCTTCTTGACAACGGAAGTGAAGGTCCTCAAAATGCCAGATTCCTCCAATAATAGAAAGAATACATGCTGATGTATGAGATGGACATCTTCGGGATTAGTAAAGTTAGATCGTTGAGCTCAAAGAACTTTAAGTCTCCTACTCGTAACACTGTACAACTCTACTCCGGAAAGGCACCTGATGGAAGCTCTCTTGAATCTGGTGTTAGAATGCTTCTTTCTAAAACAGCTCTCAAGAGCTTAATTTCCAAGGATCATTTAGATGACAGGATCCTGAAAGCTTGGTTCCGGACTAGAGTACGTTGCGTTACCATCATAATAGTGTTGCGCCCCAATGGAGCTCTCTTAAGTCGAGGAAAAGGAGGTCTTTTATAACCGGCTGAGTGCAGCTTTAGATAGTACACAACGTGCAGACATCATAATGGTAATGGGAGACTTCAATGCCAAGGGTGGTAATGATAATGATGGGCTCAGGGCTCAGGCATGTTGTGGGAAAGCATTGCGTTGGTGAACGCAACAACAATGGTGTACGTTTTGTCGATTTCTGTTACGCCAACCATCTTGTAATAGGAGGGACCTTGTTTGAGCTTAAAACGTGCTACAAAGTCAGTTGGGTGTCGACGGCAGTCAAGCAACCTCCAAAGAAATTTATCACTTAGCTATCAGTCGGCAAATTAGAAGCAGTCTCCAGGATGCTCGAAACAGAAGAGGTGCCTACACCTGGTCCGGTACCACCATCTGATGATTGCTATCGTAAGACTAGGTTAGGTTAGGTTGTAAGGGGTGATAATGCGGCAAGCCGCACCATCTCACTCGGATCTCAGTGGATCCATTGTGCTCCCCAGGGGATAGGTGGTTAGTTAGGAGGGATAGGGAGGGAGTTAAGGAGAAGTTTTAGGTTTGGGGGGCCTCCCTGAACCATCCTGAGTTCTGAATGAATTTCAGGATGTTCTTTAGTGGCAAGACAGAGATGTCGCCCAGTTCATCGAAGAAGTATTCTCCAAGGGCTTCTTTTCTAGTTCTAGCTAGGCTAGGGCATTCGCAAAGGAAGTGGGGCGAGCCCTCCTCTGCCTCTTCATCATGACACCCTCTACATAGATCCGATGAGCTGATGCCCATTCTGTTCATGTGGGCTCCCATTGAGTTGTGGCCCGTAAGGACACCAACCATGAGAGATAATTGAGGCCTGCTTAGCTTAAGTAAGTAATCCGTTGTTTTCTTTGAAATATTTGGCCATAAATTCCTTGAAACCCGACAAGTGTCGATGGATGACCATCTGACATTTGCAGCTTCCAAGAAACTCTGGTGTATTCTACCTTTTTCTTGCTCCAGTGGCATGAGCACAGAGGCTTCGATCTGGCTCGGATCAAGAGATGACGCGATTTTGGCCAATTCATCTGCCATTTCGTTCCCATGAATATCCCTATGTCCTGGGACCCATCTAAGGGTAACTGTGTTCGTTGCATTGAGTACTCTTAGCTCATTCCGACAGCGATCGACCAGTTTGGACTTTGTGGTGATTGAGGAAATGGCTTTAATTGCCGCCTGGCTGTCTATGAAAATGTCAATATTGTTGTTGACTAATTCACTGATTGAGGAAAGATGTTTCGCGGCTTCGCAAACTGCCAGCACTTCCGCTTGGAAAACACTGCAAAAGTTTGGAAGCTTTAAAGATCTATTTATGGGTGGGTTATCTGAGTAGATGCCTGACCCAACCCCCTCCGAGGTTTTGGAACCGTCAGTGAAGACCGAAACATGATTTGCATTTATGACCCTGTTTTCATTCCAGAGTTCCCTGGTTGGGATATCCGTTATGGTTACTGGGTTGAAATCTATGTGTGGTGAAACGTAGTCTGTTTGAATGTCTATGTCTATAAAATTCATTATGGTTCTGTGACCGTAGAGGCCCTTTTTCCAATTTTTACATTGAACAAGTCTTAAAGCACTTTTGGCCGCCACCTCTTTCATATACAGATCGAGTGGGACAAGTGAAAGGAAAGTTTCAAGGGCGGCCGTTGGTGTGGTTCTGATTGCACTGGTTGTGCCAATACATGCTAGTCTTTGAATTTTAGTCATGGTTTTTAGATTGGTTTCCTTATCTAAGGCTGGCCACCAGACCATGCATGCGTACGTTAAAATTGGCCTTATAATGGCTGTGTACATCCAATGGATGGTTCTGGGGCTGGGACCCCATCTTTTACCAAAAATTCTGCTACAAGTGTAGAAAGCTATTTAGGCTTTTCTTTCTCTTTCTTTAATGTTTTCTTTCCAGTTTAGTTTACGATCGAGAACAATTCCAAGATATTTGGCAGTACCCGAAACCTGTAACGGAATTCCGTTAATGGTTGGCGGGTTTATGTTTGGAATATTACGTTTCCTTGTAAACAGCGCCAGTTCTGTCTTCAGTGGGTTAATATTAAGGCCACAATTATTGGCCCAGTTTTTGAGCTTGTCAAGGGACGTTTGTAAGAGCTCGCACAGAGTGGGGGCAAATTTTCCAGAGGCCAATAACACAATGTCATCGGCGTATGCGACTACCTTGATGCCACCCAGATTTAGTTTGACCAAGATCTGGTTGACGACAAGGAGCCAAAGCAAAGGAGATAGTACTCCACCCTGTGGAGTGCCCCTACTCGTCCTAACTCTTATTTTGCTGGCACCCATTTCTGCATTTATGATTCTCGTTTGAAGCATGAAAACAATCCAATTTATCAGTGATGGATCGACGCTGACGGAGTTTAGGGCTTGTCGAATAGCATTGTTATCAACATTATTAAAGGCCCCTTCTATGTCAAGGAATGCTGCTAAAGTGAATTCCTTGAAGTGGATTGATTTTTCAATTGTGCCGACCACTTCATGGAGTGCTGTCTCAACAGATTTGCCCTTCAAGTACGCATGTTGGGCCTGTGAGAGCACACCATTATTCAGTTTTAGGCGAATATGAGTGTCAATTAGCCTTTCCAAGGTCTTCAGGAGAAAGGAGGAAAGGCTAATAGGTCTGAAGTCCTTCGGTTCGGTATGGGTGGGCTTGCCAGCTTTTGGAATGAAGATGACATTGACTTCTCTCCATCTAGCGGGGATATAGGTGATGTTTAGACAACCTATATAGATATCCACTAGAATCGGAACAATTATATCTTTAGAGCTTTGGAGCATCATTGTAAGACTAAGCACAGCTGCAGTTCGGAGAACCCAAGAAAACCCCCGGATGTTCAAGTTCAATGGCGATAGACTAAAAGGATCCCGCAGTCAACCAACAACTAAGGGACCACCTTTCACAAGAGCAATCAGCAAAACGGAACCGACCTCCATTGAAAACCATTGGTGTTCTGTGAAAATGTTTGTATATCCGGTGCTGAAAGTATAGTCGGTCGGTTGCCAAGAAGGAATAGTGTTGGGATTGAAGAAAGAAAATAGCTACTCTAGCTCTAGCAGCAGGAAGAAACGAGCTAGAGCCTGCGTATCACATGAAAATGAAAGTTCACCATAGCGTGGGACGTGATGAGCGTTACTATATCAAAGCATTGGTAATAGAAGGAGAGGAGGCCGCAAGTAGGTGTGACAGTAGGACCGTCTACAGAATTACCAAAAAGCTTACAGGTGTCTTCTCTAAACAACACCTGGTGAAAGGTATCGACGGATCGCTGTCGCAGCTAGTTTCAGAGTTTGAAATCTAAAGTGGGGTCAGGCAGGGTTGTATACTGTCACCAATACTATTCCTCTTGGTGATAAGTGATGTGCTGCATGCAGCTTTTTCGACTGCAAATGGAGGAATTAAGCGGAATCTGTATAATCATTCCTCAAACATCTGGAATACGCGGACGACGTATGCTTACTCTCTCATACGTTTATGGATCTCAATCTTATGACAACAAAGGTGAAGAGAGAAACTGAAACCGTGAGGCATACGATCAATATCACAAAAAAAAAGGATCAGATAGAGGCGCGAAGGAGTAGTGAAGGCCCCGCAAGGGGAACCTCAGGGACTAAAAGATCCGAACACCTAAGTAAGTAAGGAAGTAATGCAAGTCATGCAATAGTAATTTGCAAAGAAACAAGAGATTTACCAAAATACCACAAAAAGTCGTATTTTATAGTTTTTTTAAAGCAACGTTGAAGGGTCAAGCAAATAATCCCTTCAAAATCTTGAAAAATTCGTGTAAAGAACTTATTCAAATTTTTAAAACTGTCCTTGATTTTGTATGACGTCATTTTCAACGGAGATACTGGCTTAAAGTTTTTTTTCATAACAAAGTCAAAACAAAATTGTACAACATATTTCTCTCATGACTTCAATGACTTTTGAACATAAGAGCTACATAGTACGCACCACCCAGTTGTGCATTTAATTTGCTCCCCCGTTGTATTTTGGAAGTTAAAACCTAGAGTTGTTATTGTGTTCCTTTCTTAATTAACGACTTTTTCGATTTTTGCCCGTATGCTGGACCATTGACACAGTGTCACTCTACTACGACTGATATTTAAGTGCTTATGACCTCCATATTGAAAAATCCCGTTTTAAGCTCAGATGTTACCTACTCTCCTAGATAAAATTGAGCGGAAACTCTCCACTTTCCTATGGAGGTGTTTGTTTCACCTGGACCATTTCTGGTTGAAAAGAGTTTTAGAACCTTCTTAAATTCTTTTAGTACTAGTATAGTATTAAGAGGTGTATCTTTATAATCAGGTGATTTAAACAGATTTCGTGTTGCCATAAAAAGAAGACATTTTTTTCAAATCACCATAGGTAAGGTTTGGTTGGCTATGTTTATGTTCCCATTATAAATGTTTCTCAAAAGCATATTTTTAAAACCTCAAAAGCCTTAAGGGTTCAATTTAATAGAAATAGAAAATTTACGACGATATCTTCTTGTTGTATATAGTAACACACCTCCATAAAAGAAAGAATTCACTTAAAGTCTACCAGAACTTTTAAGGCAGTTAGAGTTTCCCAAATTGAAATTAAAATCCCCTTGAGTCTTTTACAAAAAACACAAATACCTACATATTCGAATAAATACATATGTTCAATTCTTGATTTCCTTTACTATATATATTGTGAGTGGGTGGGCATTTGGCTTTGTTCAAGTTATCCCTTCAAGACCTTCTTTGTTATACAAATGCATTCCTTTTTAATAGATTGGCAAAAAGTACACTGCACCCAACAAGTTAAAAGGGAGTCAGTATACAATACACAAACACACATGTCTGCGAAACCACAAATTACATGGCATAGTAAACCAAACATATACCCATAGCAATTTTATCCTTATATGAAGCATCCTTAGAGGATTCCAATTGCTGCCACTATACCACCCAAATCGACCCCTTTCCTTCTGCTTGTACTCTACTGGTTATAATAGATTTCTAGTACATCGTTTCTAGTGCGTTCTTTTTACATATCTATAGCTACTGTGCCAAGGCAAAATTTTTAATAACGGCATAGTATTCATTTGTGCAGGATATCAAAAAAAAAAAATAGAAAATGGGAACAATTTAATCTGGTCCCGTTGCGTTCACCCTTAGAATCCTTTTTCAATTGTCAATTCAAAAAAAAAAAAAAAAATACATAAAATTGAAAAATCATGAATTTTGTTAGCTTTCTCTCTCTCTCTTTCTATCTCTATTACAATTACAAGCCATTTTTCATATAACACACAGCATGTGGGCCTCGAATATGGAGAACCAAATCGCAAAGGACTATAATTTGAATTTTAGATTTTTGTTCTACATAAATGCAATTGTTTTTTTTTTTTTTACTTTCCTTTATGTAACTGTAAAATTTGCAAAACGAATTTCCCTGTGGGGCGAACCAAATTAAAAATTCTTTTGGTCTCGATTTTTCTTTATGCAAAAGTTCACCCCTCAAAAAAGGGTAACACCCATGAAAAAAAATATTACAATAATTGTCCTTGGAAACTGATGCGGTAGACAGTGTACAAAAAAACATCCGTAAATAAATACTTAAAATTAAAAACGAGACGACAATCACCGAAGAATAAAAAAAAAAATCCTAGGTGTTAATGCCACACACATTAAAGTCTCTGTGCCTTTATTTATTATATGTATGAGCCTCTCAGGCTGCTTAGACACACTTTCAAAGGAACAATAGAAAATAATTCGAAAAAAGGATATTTTGTCACTGGGTATGGCTATTGTCAAAATAAATCTGACAGTTTAATTATAGGATTTTTCTAGTGCATTGGGGAATAAAAAAAAGGAAAAAAAAGGATGCATTCATTGATTCCGTCCAACTGCAGAATGAATTGCTATATGCATATAATATTTTCCTATGCCTTGATGCCTTTTATGAAAGAACGGATTGAAATAAATCCAGGACAATAGGGAAAAAATCAGGAAATGGATTAAATTTCGCAGCCGTATATGCCCATTTATTTCATTCATATGCGAGCAGCTATGGATTTGTAATATTTTTTTTTATAATAATAATTATCCTTATGGTTTGTTCGTGTGGTTCGTTACTGTTTATTGTGTGATGCAGTTGGTAGGTATTTATGGGAATGTGAGGCTGATTTGTTAAGAGGTGGTTGTGTTTTGGTACTTCGATTTTGAGTCCTAAAAATTTATGGATTATTGTCGCCTTTGTAACTTTCATCAGCAAGGACGAAGGATTTTAATTGGAAATCCATAAGGATATTCAGGCCTATTGTCATGCATGAGGCGATTTTTTTTAAATAATAGTTCAATTTCTAGCACAGTAGTAAATATAGGTCGTTTATAGGTTTTACCTCATTGAAGATATAGGATAGCCTTGATTTATTGGTATGCTGCGTAAAAATTATCAAAAAATAATGTCCTTCATTCCAAAGTCTTACCTAATTGAAATATTTATTAAAAATTAAAGAGAAATATAATTTAAACTTGAATTTCAGAAAAATCCTTTTCCCACCAAAAAAAGTAAAAGCTACATAAAAATCTTGTTCTAAAAAAAAAAAAAATACCCGACACCAGACGTCAACTCAGGAAGTAAAAAAAAAAACGAAAACATAAAATAGAGTGAAAAATAACGAGAACAAGGTGAATAAACACAACACATCACAACAAGAAATGCAAAAGGAAAAACCTTTTTGAATTTTCGTCATCGTCATCGTCGTCGTCAAGCTTTTACTCTCTCACGGTTGAAATGGGCGACAAAGAAATTCACCGACACGGTTTCATGGCGTCAAGTATGCAAGTTAATGTGCGAAAATTCGCACTTTTCATCCTGGCTGGGTGGCGCTTTGTTTGATTGAAGTAATTGTTCAGAACAACCAGCCAGCGCCAGTACTCATGTGTACCTATATACAACATGTACTACCTGTATACGTAACGTACCTAGGTTTTGTTCTTAGGAAAAAATATAGAAATTTCGAAACACCCTTGCAGCTTGAACATGGGAGTGTATATTCAGTACGATTATACACATACATACCTACTTTTGCTGCTTAGAAAATGATTGTTATATTATGTTCACTTCCCATATTATTAAGCATGATACGATGTCACTAATTAAGTCTAACAAACATTTCTAACACTTGAACATACTTGATAAACACCAAGTGCATTAAAAAAAATTATGTTTCAATTAAAAGTGTCATGCGGGTCTTCGCAAAGTGTTTAATTGATATAAAAAAAATGATTGAAGAGGTGGGAAATTCTTTGATAAATTTCAAAAAATTATTTTATTCAACGGTCTTTAAATTTCTAGTCTAGTGATTCACATCCATCTGTACCTTTCATTCTAGGAAACTTCTTGTCGATACAAGCCAGTGTTGGGGAGAAGTATCTGAACCAATCGATGGAGTTGGATACAATTTCTAGAAACTATGAAAAATGGCCTAAATGTGTCTTCATGCAAAAACAAATTTTGGCATTGCCAATTTGGCACATTTAATTTTGCATTTTTTTTTTAACGCTACAGTAAATTGGGTTGAAATAAGAAAAGTGTAAGCACAAATTCATCCTGTTGAAATTTTGACTATTTCTTGTTGCAAGTCCAACTGTCTGATAGTACCCAAACATATTGAGAGCCAAAGTTGCAAAAAAGCACAGTGCCTACAATGGACACTTGCTTTCACTATGGCTATCAAGTTTTTTAATAGAAATACATATTGGAGGTATTTTGCTCTTCATTCGTTAGCTGCTTTTTAATCCATTTTGGACATAAACAGCGGACAAAAATAATTTTATCGACTGTTTAAATATTTAGATTTTATACATTGCAGTTTGATAAAGTAACTGTTGAAGCAGTAGGATCAGGAGTTTTTTTTTATGAAATTAGTCTCAAAATATAAAATTTTGGAATCCAAAGTTGATAAATGAAATGATTTTGAAGAAAAAAATTAGCATACTTTAAAGACGATTATTTTAGTTATATTGTTCTTTAAACTTTTTTTTTGTTATTTTTTCTCCATCAAGAATATATAAACCGAAAATACTGCATCATGTATCGAATACAAACAAAGTAAAGCTGCTAACACCTGCGTACCTTCAAGTTACCAAGTTTATGTTTTAAGGTCCCCGAAAATAAAAAAAAATTCTTGAAAGGTGCTTTTTATGGGATTTCAAATGCTTGCCCTAAATTATGGAAAAACCTACGTTGGCCTTCTCTCAAAAATGGCATTTTAATGGATTTCGGATCAAAAAACACTGAATTCAAAAAAAGGCTCGTACCTGCTTCATGGTTCTTTTGGGGTCTATCAACCAGATTTAAGACTTTTGTGATCTAAGAATTCTATTTAATTTAATCTATTTAATCGGATTTGTGTGCCTTCTAAGCAATTTTTCAAATTGGACTTACGAGTTTTTGACAGAAAGGCGACGATATGTATGTATGTTATCTGTGGAGGTAGATCCTTGCATTTTCAATTCATCTTTAAGGGGGCATCAAAAAATCCATTTTATGATTTCTTTAACGCCCTAGACCAGCGGTTCCCAATCTTTTTTAGGCGGGGAGCACTTTTCAGGTGAAAAATTCCTCGCGGACCACTTCGTTTTGTGTGTGTCTGTGTATAAGTTTTCATATTATTTAATGTAAAAATTGCAGTAACAAAGTTTCATCTCGTGAGAACGATGTGTCTGTTTTATTCTTTTCTGACAACTACTGCATTCGAATATCAGGCTCTGCATCGAGAACGGATCTACAAACATCTACATATCCTCCTTTTTATACCAGAAGCATGAACGTGCAAATTAAATTTTATGAGGTGTTTAGTTAGTTTTATAAATGTATCGGTATTCCATGCCATTACGTGCCTATATCGAAGAAAATATACTATTTTGAAAAATCAGTTCAGCCATTCGGATATACTAGTATTTATAATGCACTCACTTGAACTTTTAACTTGAATTATAAACATACTTTTATAAGCTGACAAGTCACGTTCCTAAAAATTTTAAATTAAGTTCCCGGGCATACCTTTCAATGTCCCTATAATAACCGTGCAAAATGAGACTTTTTGGTTTAAAAAAAAATGCATTATATTCTAATTTTCTTGAACATTTTTGTCTGCACTTAGTGAGTTTTACCTTAGAACCGACGATTTAAGACTCTGTTTTCTTCTAGTAAATCTTTCAAAGACGATGTTGCAATATTTGACTTTTTGCTAATTCATGTTTCTGGCTTAAGGGGACGATATGTTTGATTTAGCTTCCAACTTAGGCAGGGAGTTCTGATTCGCACATGATGTGTATGTTGTTGCAAATGGCAAAAGAATTATTTTAGTTTTATTTGATAAAAATTGGATTCGTCCTTCAACACACCAGAGTTCAAAGAAGGACTTCTTTGTTCCAAAATGTTCCTTTATTATTCCTTAATCTGGTTTAAAATAAAAAAAAAAAAAAACACCCAAACTGCAACGGTTAGTATACTTGCCATACAACTGCTTTTTTCTATTTTTTTCTATTATTAGACACTTCCATATTTTAAATGTTCTTACTTCCAAGCAACTTGAATATAAGAGCATCATGTGATCCAGTAGTTCATTTCAGTTTTAAGGCGCCGACCCATAGAATCCGGTGCGTCCGTTGCGGCGACGGATCCATTAACGTTTACCGGATGCAACGGATTGATTGACCCAATGAATACGTTGACATTCACGTAACAACCACTTAAAATTCAAACACACCCACATAACAACCACTTGAAATTCAAACACACACACAAAAATTGCTGTCAACGCACTTGCGCCCGGTGCATGCGTTGCTTATGAACCACTTCCCATACGAAAACATGCATTTAATCGAGCTGTCAGTTGAATGTGTTGCCACAACGGACGCAACGTATTCTATGGGTTGGGGCCTTTAGTTAGGTTTTACTCCTCTCCAATACACCTCTAAAAGGTGGCCGTGGTGAAAAACTTTGATTGGACTCATTCTTAAAAAAGATCTTTCCTCTACACATTTTATTCTAGATATCTTTTTTCATTTTTAGAAAACAAATAAAAAAAAGAAATTGTGTCAAAAAACGCTCCTTAAAGTAAGAAGGCAAACATTTTGAATCATTTTTCGTTCTTATCCTGTAAATTAGGCTACTCGTTTTGTTTTTATAGAAACTCGTGAGAAAACAATTTTTTTTGTCAAAAACTGGCGAATAGTGGGCTTTAAGAAAAGTTTTGTATGGAATAATTATTGCATTAAACATAATCTGCAACTTTTCTAAGGAATTCAAATCCCTCATGTACATACACATCAACTTTCAAAAATTAGATGATTTATTTTAAAAAGAGGCGTGTCAGTAGGCGGAACATTTCTGTGATGAAGTCTTCTAATATCCTTTATCTTTCTTGAAAATTTTATCTAAATCAATTGACTGTTTCAGATTTTAAAGATTTAAGACCGCCTCTCCATGCAACTTGAACCACTGTGTGGTGTCGTACGAAATGCTTCGCTAATGCCACAAACAAGCCGAAAGTTGGACTTTGCTTAGTTTGTCGCAATTTACCACTTTATCTAAAGCAGTTCACCGTACTTCTTCACCGTAAGTGAAAATCGGTCTAATCACCGGAGTACATATACAGATAACCAGTAAGTGATACGAGGTTAAAGACCCCATTTGTTCGTAGTGACTTTTTTGCTTGAGAAAAGTGCCACTGAGGCTTTTCCGACTCTTATTTGTGCATTTATTAGGTTTCCACCTCAACTTCTTATCTAAAATAAGGTCCAAATATTTTGCTTGATCAGTGAGTGGAGTATCTCTGATATAGAAGGAGGATCTAAAAGACAGAAGAATACATTCCGGATACAACAATAGCAACATCGTAACTCAATCAATATAATACACTCCGCTTCTAGGTATGTCAGCAACTCATTCACTATACCTACCAAGTTCCAGACCAGGGGAGATATGTAGGATACCGACCTGTGGCATACCTCTTCTAGTATACCTTCAAGCAGAATAGCCGCCCAGTTTTGAATTGATAACCCTTCTAGTCAGAATTTCATTAATCGACTCACAAAGAACCATCATATAGTTACCGATCGTAAAGGGCTCCAAAATACTTTTGTCTTTCTTCCACTTATTGGATATTTTATTGAGTACCTAGTGGATGGAGGTGAGTTTTATTTTTGTGGATTGGGTTGGATTGTTGGAGGTGGCGAGCAGCTCTGAAGTAGTTCTCGAGAGTAAAACTCGAAAGTGGACACAGACACAGTCACCAGAGGGGAAGACAGATATCCGAGAGTTACTCTCGTGAGTTTTCTCTGAAAGTAATCCCTCAATGCAAACGCACATTTTAATATTTATCACAAAAAGAACTCTATCACCCATTTAGTACCAAATTTTTTGGTATTTCTCAATAACTTTTATACAAGAATGTATAGTTTATTATTTTAACTTTAATTAGATATCTTTATCCTGTACACGACCTGAGCAATTGAAGCCAAATTAGAAATTTTTGAAGGAGATTCCTCCTTAATTGACGCATTTTAAAGATAATTTTTTTTTAACTTAGAATCAACTTCAAGGCTGAAAATTTAGATAAGTGCCCCTTCTCCCGTTACATTTAAGTATAAAAAAAAAACACTTACTAATTTTTAGAGTAGGGTTGGAGGTTGAGCAATAACTTTTTTTAAAAACCGAAGTTATAAGCTATTTCCACTCAGTCGATTTGTTCTTAGCGGAACTTTTCTTAACTTAACCTGGTCAGCCAGCGGCCAACGAACAACCACTTATTGCTTTAACGCTGCGCTACGAAAAAAAAATTTATAAACGTGTAACGAAATAATCTTTCTTTTTGATTTAATTTTATTAAAGCCATATTTTATAGTTCGTTCCTTCTTGCCCAGGGGGGGAGGGGGTTCAATTGCACCCATTGCCCCCCATCGAGATATCAGCCAGCTTTGGGTATAAACATTAAACATAAACACATTCTTGATTTCTCTCCATAATGAGGAATGTGGAGCAGATTATGGTAAGGTATCGCCTTTGGTCAAAAAATGGTAGATGCACATGCACAATTTATTACAAAATTTTTTGCACCCTGTTAAAAATTCTTAACTTTTGTATTCTGGCCCTTTTTCGGTCTTTAGCTTTGTAAATATTCTTACTACTTTTTTGGTCTTAAAATTTGTAAATATTCTTACTAAAATATTCAACAGCATTTGATATATCTACATACATTTAGCAAAATTCCAACTTGAATAACAATTCTGCCTGGCTCTCAGCTGAAATAAGTATTTTCACTCTACCACCTGACTTTCTCATTTCATTTCTACATTCAGCCTAAAGGTTTTTCATTTTTCATAAATTTTTATATCAAACTGAACGCGGTCAAAATAATAATTACTGTCAAAGCCTTTCAACGAAACTCCCCAAAAAAAAAAAGACTTAAATAAAACACTTCATCAATCTTTTGTGTCTTAATCTCCAATTTGAAATGAGATGCCATCATAGAAAATAGATAAAGGAAAGTTTCTTTGTCAAGCTTAACCATGTTATAAAATTAATCTACAAACATATAGCTATATACGTATAGGTTCTACCATCAACCAATTTACTTAAATTCCAAAACCCACGGTGCCCAAGGCTTTCTTAGATATGCTAATGCAATTTCTTAGAGAATCAAACTCACCAAATCTGAGCTAAAGGCATTTTCAAAGTTTAACGCCAAAATATCACAACCAAAGCAAATATACAAAAACAAAATAAAATAAAAAAATAAAACAATAATCACCCCTAAGCCTCAAACACTGTCCATTGGCAATCAATTTTAGTCAAAAACTAATCCCCCGTCGTCGACAACTTTGAAAATGCTTTCGAATTGCAAATTAAGCTGCGGCCCTCTTTAAAATAATTGGCAAGAGCATTATAAATGAATTAAAGCTGAAATGGTTCGTGGTACCAACACTCCAACACCTCTTACCAAAAATCACAGAAAATCCCTAATAATTACCATTTAATGACCAAGGCCTCCTGCCACTCGTTTAATATGACCCAAAGCTCACTCTGTATATAGAGGGGTCACTACAGAATTTCAAATAAATATATATACGATGAATTCACCCCCCTCCCCACTGAGAAGCTCCTTCGATGGCTATGAATTTACAAAACTCAACAAAAATATAAGATGGAATAACAGAGATGCTTCTTTCGACACAATATTGCGGTGTTGTTTTCTAACGGCTCCTTGGTGTTTCCCCAACAGAGTTTTGTTTTATTTTGTTCGTTTTGTGAATTGTATTCCTGATGGCGGCCATCACACTTCTCTCCAAGGATATTACGTTAATTGTGTGAATATTTTGTTTGCTGTTATTTGTGGTTGGCTCTGTCTGATACTGTTTTTGATAATTTCCAAGGACGTTTTTGTCTTTCGGGAAACATAATATTTTTGTTGAAAGAAGATTTTCGTTTTGTTTTTTTTTTGTTCTTCGCTATTCTTTTTTTTAATAACAAATGCATAGATTTGATGTGAAAAATGTTTTTCTTTTTGTTTTAACAAAAGTAACAATTGTTATTGAGAGAGAGGCATCATTACTTGTGGTTTTTTTTGTTTTTTTTTTGTTGTTGTTTGATATAAGATCTCTTAATGAATTTCTTGGGAATAATATATTTAATTAATTACACGATTCTACTGCAAATGAAAAAGTATACAAGAGAGATTTTTTTATTTATTTTTTTTATATATATAATTTTGCACTGTGGAAATCAGGCAAAAATATCTTTCATCTTTTATATGGTTGTTTGTTTGTGTAATGGCAATTCGCCAAATTCATTGTATAAAAAGGGAAAAAACAGCTAAAAGTAGCCCCGGAGTAATTTTGGCAAAAGTTTTATTTTTACACAGTCAATGGGTCTTTTTATGAACCTACAGGCTATGATGATGAAAATCATTAACATTACCATTTTGCGGGATGTTGCAAAATAAACACAAAATATAAAATGGAATAAGAAATAAGCATTGGTGTATTTAAATTTGTTAAAGTTAAGACATTAAAGAAAATGTTTTTGGGAGAGGATTTTTTTTCTCGAAGGCTGCAAACGTTTAATGGGTTCTTTTTTTCAAGGAGTCCTTCTTCATATACACCTACCTACACGTATAAAGAGAATTAATTTTCCCGCTAGGTATATTTTCTTAAGACATTCAAGGTTTTGTATGGATCTTTTCATCCAAGTTTGCGGGGAAAATTCATTTAGAAATTTAACAGCATTGAAACTTGATAGTCTCGAAATAAGTAGATACACTGTTGAATGATTTTATATAAAAAAGATTTGAATATTTGGGGTTTCTGGATTGAGTTTTGAGTGTCAATATTGGAAGTCATCACGGTCAAATTTGCACGGAGAAACAAGCGTCAGCATTAAGTTTCTGTCTACTAACTCCTTCACCTCAGATTTGGACGGACCTTAAATTGTACCCATGTCACTGAACATTTATCGGGAAGCAGAACAGGTATGTAAAGTTGCTACTTCAACAATCCAGTGAGGTTTGCGGTGGAGGCATAAATATAGAAAAACTCTTATATCTAGTACGGTAAATGTCCAACAAGCAGTAAGTTCTGTGGCTATATTATATTCTTATGTGGTCCCATACCATAAGAAGGCTTAAGGCGGATGTTTTGCCTAGCCTTAAGATAGTTTTAAGAAAATGAAAAAATTAAAATGAATTAAAAAAAAACTTAAGGCGGGAATCCATGGGCAAAATTTATGAATATGGGAAATATTCTACGATTTACTATTAGTCCAAGTGAGATGACTGGGAAGAAATGCTATTTTGAATAGGGCTGGCCACGATACCAGAAAAGTCTCGGTATCGTTTGGTACCGGTATCGGAAACCGAAACCATACCGAGACCAAACCAGCTTCAAAACACCCAAAACGATACCGAGACCAAACCGAGACCATGCCGAACCTTAAGTACCGAAATTTACCAAGACTCTTGGTGGTATATCGTTTGGTATCGGTTTGTTGTTGGTGTCTCGAAAACGGCTCTAACGATTTGCATGATATTCTTAAAGTAACTTATTTTTAGCTATAGAGGAAGGCTAAGGAAGTGATTTTAGTAAAATGCACCCACTGCCACGCCTGTTTTTAATTATATCTTGGTTTCTGGGGAACTGCTTATACGATTGGGATGAAATTTTCATAATTTTCGTAAACGGCTTGTAAGCGATTTGGAAGAAATGTTAGGAGTTAGCTCTTATTAACACTGAATGCGACCGAGACCGATAACGATACCGATACCAAACTTAGTCATACGATACCGAGACGAGACTTAGTAATACGAGACCGAGACTTATACCGACATTTTCCAATTTAAACGATACCAATATTAAAGTTTCGTTTGTTTTGGTGTCGTGGCCAGCCCTAATTCTGAACCAAAAAAGTAACTAAAAGAAGCAATATACAAGTTTTTACGCAAATTGTCTGGTCAGAACACCAAATACGGCACTTTTTTAACGGGGGGGGGGGGGGGGTTATTTTTATATTTGGTATCTCATTTTTGATATGCTAAGGATTAAATGGTGCTTGAAATAAGTTGTTGTAATCCTGTCACATGGACACCATTTTCAAAAATGGCGCCCAGTCTGGGCCTAATGGTATAAAACAAAAAAACTTGTTAATAACTTGGACAATTTACATCATTAAAACCACGGTTGATATCATGAAAGATAGATTATGAATAGATGCACTTTCGGGTAAAATTTCAGTGTTTCCACTTTTTCGGGAACTTAACTTTTTTTAATATAAAAGGTGGATTTTTGATAATTTTTAATATTTTGAACAAGCAAAAAGTTCCATCAAGATGCCAAATGCTCGTTGTTGGGAAATAGTACGCTCCATGTGCTCAGAATAAAAAGACCGAGCGAATGGAGAAAATAGCTGAGTGCAGCCAACTTCACTCTTTTTTTTCACTCCTTTCAAGTGGATGCGTTCGACACATCAATATTCGGTTCATAATTTTGAATTGTTCGAGTCAAAAGTCAATGTTGCCACTTTTCGGTGACATACCTTTTTTATTCTAATATTGAATAATTTTGAATGAACAACAACAACCTGCGTGTGTTACCACCAAGTCAAACTCCTTTAGTGGTGCTTAGTCTGGTTATGCTCGTATTAATTGAAAAACTCTTTGCCATCATCTGGGAGCGAACCATGAACCTTGCAATTCAGAGGCCGATGCACTACACACCGCGCCACTGAAGCCACTGGTCAAAAATTTATTTACACAAACCCATACCTTTTTTATGTCAAACCATGGGACCACCACTTTTAATATTTTCTACATAAGAACTTGCACTTTTTTTCCCAAAAAGCGTTTGGCATCTGGAGACGTTTTCAACTATTTTTTCATGTTCAAAAATCATAATATTAAAAACAAATTAAAAAAAAAAATGGTGGTTCCACTAAGGATAATATATCAAAGTTATATTATCTCTAGTCACAACATATAATAATAATATCAAGAATAAACTATGTTGTGGTAGCACTGACATTTTAACGGAAGTCGCGTCAACTTAACGTCTATCATTTAAGATATCAACCGTTATTTTTCCAAAACGTGTTTGGCATCTGAAGACGTTTCCGCAACCTATTGTCATGCTCAAAATATTTTACTAAGGAAGTGGAGAACCCACTCTTTCACATACAAAAAATAAAAAAATTGTCCCCGAAAAGTGGCAACACTGAAAAAAGCGTGCGTCTACAAAACTCCTATCTTCTAAGATATCAACCCTTATTTAAGCTATGGAGATTTTCGAATTAATTAACGAGTTTTTCTTTAGTTTACCTTTTGGCCAAGATTGGGTGCCATTTTTGAAAATGGCGAACAAGACAAGGCAGGGATTTAGGTTTCCTGACCAGACTGTAGACTGGCGTGCCTTAATTATATCAAAACTAATTACAAAATGACGAGATAACAAAAATGAATTCTAAGCTAATAAAATCATAAAAAGTCCCTTGCTCGGACTAAAAGGCCGTCAGCAAAAATATCATGAAAAATGTTACCAAAAACTGAAGGCAGTTTGGAATGGTGTTTTGAAATAAAGATTTTTCCTTGGTTGAGCTATTTTCAAGAAAGTAAAAAAATCAAAAACCCTAATTGTAGGTTAGTGAATTCTGAAAAAAATGCATAGGTATCAAATTTAAAGTAAGCACTTGCATTCATTAAGGCTATTACTCTTTTGAGCTCTCAAAAAAAAAATTTCTCATTCTATTCGTCTAGTTCTTTTATTTGTACGTTATTCACTTAAACTTAAAAAAGAAATAAAACAGATTGAAAAAAAAAGCATCTTAGATCTTAGACATATAATAATTTATTAAATTTAAAAATAAAAAAAAAAATTCAAATAATAGTCAACGTCCGCTATTAATAAAAAGAAAATTTACATAAAACTTCCAAAGATAAATATAAAAAAAAAATAAACAATAAATTTGCATATTTCCCACAACCATACACACAATTAATTTTTAATTACATTATTAAAAATGCATTCTTTGATTAAAAACGAACAAAGGAAATGCTACTAATTAGTAGCACACTAATTAAATGTAATTTTGAATTTTGAATGCATTAGGCCAAAGTAGCTTGCATTGTGTGTGTTTTTTTTTATTTGGGTTCTATAGTCTGAACCATCAGCACCTTTTTATTTATGCTCGTTGGATTGATAAATTTAATTAAACCTATAGACAGCACTTTCTCACTTCTTTTATCCCCAAACATGAATGTGTTTAGCATAAAATATTCTTTTATTTTTTTGTTTAATTTTTTTTTATTCAACTTTTTTTTTATCTTTTTGATGTATACACAGAGGCCAATGAATCTTTGATGAAATAAAAAAACTGGAATCATATCTTTTGCTGAGGGCTAAATAAATATTTTTCGTTTGTTGTTGCGGTCAAGACAAGAAATTAATGTTGAGCTCTTTGGGATGATCTACTGAGCTTGATAATGGAATTAAATTTAAAAATTAATTCATATTAATCTCAGAATCACCTGAGTTGAAGTTGCTTGATTTTAATGGTTGGGCACAGTTGGACATAATATTGGGAAAATTGAAAAAAAATCAAACAATTCCATTTGAAATTTCTATTGTTTAATAGTAGAAAAGACTTAAACATAACAACACAAAATAATTACACTCACTGACTCTTTTTTTGAATATTAAAAGATTTGGAATGTTCCTTTTAATTTAGAGCTTTAAACAAAATTAATAAAAAAATTGTTTTAAAAGAAGCTTTTTCACTTCAGATTCTTTGTTGTAGTGAGCTTAGAGCAAGCTGCATTCTACAATCAGAGTCTCATCATGAGTGCATGTGTTAGTGGTTAGTAAAATTAAGTAAACTAACACAAGCACATACACAAAAATACAGATAATTAACAAAACTAAGACAATATACAAAATTAGAAAAAATATAAACATATAAAATTAAATAATCAAAGTTAAAACATTAAAACGAGAGTGGAGCGCTTTTCTCTTATATTAAATTTTGCTGAGGAGAACTAATTTTTTTTATTAAAAATCAATTAACTAATGCACATAATAAAAATTTATAACGTGAGCTTTTAGCTACCATTTTTATAATTAACATAGCTTCTGTCTATAATGATTAATAATGATACTATAGTTTAATAAAGCAATCCTCTTATTTTCCATATCTACTAAAAAGTCTCAATAAATTTGAATATTTTCTGCCATACTAAAGTAATTCAATTAAAAAACATTTACTCAGTATTTTTCCCGTAAAACTGTAAAATTAATAAATAGACTCATATTTTTTCAACTAATTTTTGAATTAATTCCAATTGCACTAAATAAATTGCCCACTGTGTGCGGGTACGTCTCATAAGAAATTCAATGCTCAGTGAGTCCGAAAAAGAAAAAAAAATATACAAATGAAGGTATGAGAAAATAAAAATATAGGTGCGGTTGCACTTTAGGCAACATATAAGGAAAAAATGTTTATCTACTTGTTTAAATTTGTTTTACATGATGTTGTTGCTGCGGACGAAGCACTGATGGTAATCGACTACGTGAATGCTGCTTCAGGTGACAAAGTTGTAAATTTATTAATGTTACTATATGGATATACAACAAGTGCTAAAATTGTTTTTTGATATAAATTCTCGTGATTTATTAACACATTTGACTGGAAAAGAAAAATATGAAGGTTCCCTTATGATCAATAATAAATACTCCTTTTTTTTCTAAGGATGATTTAATCCAATATAATCTCAGTTTTAAATAATTTCTATTACAAGGAATAATATTGATAAATTATAACGAATTAATTGCAAATGCTTGGTGCTTTAATTTAAGTTGAATTCTATATTTCAAATTAAAATCCGATCGAGAAATCGAGTCATATTTAGAATATAGTGCAATTTTTTTATTAATTTAATGTTGAGCTTAAATAGGCCAAATTTAATGTTTTTTTTGCAATTTGAACTATTTTTACAATAGTGTCCACTTTCGTAAAATTATTTTGTAAGTTACTAATAAAAAATATTTACAAAATAAACATTAAACAGGAATAAGACATTTCCTTCATTAGTGAATCTTTTTTCAAAGACATTCTTCTTTGAAAAAAATATCAGCGGGTATTGTGTGTCATTCATGTTAAATGTAAATTTTTTTTATTTTTAGAAAATAATTTGACCTTTTTCTCTTCAAGGTATGATAAATCTTTGAATTTCCATCAAAAGAGGACTTTTAAATAAAACAATGTAAGACGTTAATTAAAATCAACAGTCAAAATTTCATAAACAAAAGAGCTGACGCTAAAACTTCACACTTTATCGCTTGACTGTTTTTGTTTGTGTATATAAAATTTGTTTAAATTGAGCATAAAATGTAGAATAGAACAGATTGGTAATTTTTGATATTAATATATCTAAGTATATATACTAATATCAAAAATTACCAAACAAATAAGTAAAAGACGCATTAAATGAATTTCCAAATATATATTAATTTGGTGGTGTATGGTTTATTGAAGATCTTCTTCCTTTACTTTGTATAAGCTATAATTTAAACAAACAAAAAGAAAAACAAGAAAAGCTAACAGCTTTCAATTCAAACAAAATATTAACGTTTTATGTGGTTATCCTCACTTCGAATATGTTCAGTAACTTTCTGAGTGATAGAAATTTTATATACCTTAAGGGCTAGAAAAACAATATTCTTTTGTTAAAATTAATTCTATTTATGTCTATTCTAAATGACGTTAAAGTGGCTATTTTTGATTCATGCATGTACCAAAATTGTATGGGTTAGGTTGATTGAGTTAAAACTAAAATATTTATCACAACTAACAGTTTTCAACTGGTATTAGGTCCAATTTTTTGAATTCGGTAAGCAAGGGCTCGTTATAATTTTTTCTTTTTAATTCATTTTTATGTTTCAAAAACGTTTGTCACCAATAAGGGGGAAAGAGGTTTTTTTGGATAAATTTAATCAACAGAAATGGCCCTGGAAGTTTAACTAAAAGAAATTTGTCACAAAGACGATAGCACGATGCATGAGCCAATTTTAGTACAAAATTGGAACCAAATAGTAACTATTCCTAGGACTTGGATAC
Source organism: Dasysyrphus tricinctus (assembly GCA_963921185.1). Lineage (NCBI taxonomy): Eukaryota > Metazoa > Arthropoda > Insecta > Diptera > Syrphidae > Dasysyrphus > Dasysyrphus tricinctus. Next base: position 107,909,310 of record OY992533.1, read on the forward strand.
AATGTATGTATATCAAACACTTTTAATGAAAAATAGAAAACACTGCGATGCGTGAATTTTAAATGAATAAATAAAATAATTGGACTTATTTTAGGTTTACAATATTTTACAAAACTTACAATATTTTTTACAATTTTCGTATTCAAAAGCATTAAGATAGATTGTACTTAAAACGCTTTGTGGCAAGATGTTCTTGTATCAAAAAAAATTAGTTTGATATTAAGTAATGTGAATCCGCACAAGAAAAATCTTTATTTTTTATTTGAAAAGAAGAAAAATATACAAAGTTTTGGATTGTATTGAAAATAAAGTCAGTCAAACAAGCTCATATTTTTGAAGGATTGATATTTTGGTAAATTACCAAAACTACGAGACCAATTTTGAAAAAGAAACAGTTTAGTTTTTTTGGCACAGTGAAGCTCATTATTTTGAATGGCTCTTTTTCATTGCTACGAGATTTTTGCCTTCTCGTTAATCAATGGAGCACCAAAATTTGTTTGCTCTTTGCGCTAAATCTTATAATATACCACTGAGTATTTGCTCTAATGTTCAAAAGGCATATACAAAAAAATTGTTTAAAAACATGGTTTTCGTTCTTTAAATTGCTGAATCAACTCATTTAAAAGTCTAACATGAAAAATCAAATGCAATAAAATAAATGTAAGCGAAAGAATTATGAAAATCGATAAAACGGATCTTATTTAAATCCAATTTTATATAAAGTTTTCAAGACATTTTAAGGAACATTTTTGAATAGATATGTACATATGTAAATTTTAAGTTTAAGATAAAATTAAATTAAAAAAAAATATCAACCCGATTTGGAAACATTGAATTTCCAAAACACGATTTTGAATTTTTGTTTTAAATTTACAAATATTTTTGTTGAAAATTTTGGTAATATTTTTATACTTCTATAGGGATTTTTCGTATTTAAAAATGTATTTAAATCCAATCAGCCATAATAATGAGAAAACTCAAAATTAAAAATAGCGTTCTAGGGCACAGTTAATAACTGTTGCTTATACAGAGTTAATTTTTGTTTGTATATAATATGAGGCCCTTCGAATTTAAGCTTACAAGAAAATCTTATAAAATCGTAGGAGTGATCTTTTTAAAAGGTGTCGTTAGTTTTGCATATGTTCATAAAAGTATTAAATAACCGTTTAGCATCAAGTTTCACAAAAATCCACTACTTTGTTTTAGAAATATTGAGCTTACAAAAAACTTAAAATTTTGCTAAAAAAAACAAAAAAATACTTTCTTGGAAATTTTGGTTCAAAACACTATTAAAGTCGCACCATTTCCAAAGAAATCAAAAATACAAAAAAATTTAACCATTAAAAACCTGTTTTGCTCTTCACCAGAGCAGGGGAAGTCTTCACTTAAAGTAATTTATTTTAAGATTTTTTTTAAAGAAATATCAGGCCGTGAGCGCAATATATTGGCCTAACTGCAATTTTATCGAAATTGAGTTTATTATACAAATTGAATTTGTATGTATTAAGCAACAGTTCTGCACTAAAATTTTTCAAATTAACGCCTTCATGCAGTAGTTACAGGACTTTTATACTAAGGCCAAAGAGAAAAAAATTAAAAGCTTGTGTGCAACAGTGGCCTATCTCACATAAAGGTCGCTATTGCGCTCGCATATTTGATTTTATTGTTTTAAACTTTAGGTTAGGCCAATTATTTAACTATTTGCTCACAGGTGGCATCAATACAATGAACTTAACATAAGTCAGTACCCTGATAGTCACCCTCGATTAGCCATAAAGTTAGAGTTTCATACGCTCAGCAAGAAAAAAAACCATTCAATGTCATAAAAATTACCAAAAAGCACTTCTTCTCCACTTTTAAATTGAAAATTTCAAATAGAATGGTCTCTAGAGAAGGACTGAACTGACTCAAGATTCATTAGCTTCAATATTTTAAGACCAACCTTACATTATTGTTTAAACATTTTTTTGAATTATTTGTTCAACATTTTTGTTTTCCGAAAAAAAAAAAAATAAGTATAAGCCTATAGACTTCGAGCCGACAGCAAATTTTCGGTGTGAATGGTATCAAGAAAAGAAATATTGAAATTGACAGCTTGAGTAAAACTTATTGAAGAAATCAAAGTCCTGCGGTCCATAACCTGAGATTTGCAGTTGTATTTATTAGATATTCTAAGAACACGCTTGGGCAGCTGTCCAGCTAGTCAATGCCCAAATAGTTTAGGCAACTTGTTATTTATAAACGCATTCCAACGATTGCCCAAATGTGACCTCGTTTATTCAGTGACATGCCTGTATTTTATTATTCATTTTTGAATGAATAATTAATGAATTTTAGTACGCTTTGGGACACGCTTTTCATTCATTTCAAAACTAGAAAACTAGACAACCAGAAATATTTGCCTACCTTAATTATTAAACGTGTCTTCTTTGAAATAAGATTTGGACAGCCAATTTCAGTGGCTAAGTTAGCCAATCGGTGCTAAATGTTTATAAATAATATTTTGGAGTTGGACAGGTGTCCACTGTTAGTGATTAAGCACTGCATCGAAAACAAACAATGAATACTATTTTGAAAGTAATAATTGTGCTAACCAAGGTTGGTTTTCACCCCTTCCTGGGTAATGCTCCTCTGATTACGGAAGCCAATGATCTCGGTGTGTAGTTCGCCTTGCTAGACCGTAAAACCCGCTTTTCGCTTTGAGCTTCTGGCAGGGCTTACTATAGACTCAGATGTTCTCAGATTTCGTGATCTGTGATCATTAGCTAGGGAGTAGGGAGAGATGCATTCATATTTTGATTTCGATGCACTTTTTTATCACTAAAACCTAGGAGGTGGATTGCCAAGATCTTGATTTCTGGAATAAGTTTTACTAAAGCTGTCAACTCATTAGTTCTTTTTTTGGTATCATTCATACTCGAAATCTGCTGTGGCCTCTCTTTCTACTAGCAAGCTTTGCTTTGATACTTTATATCCTTAAATACCCTCTTATACAGCATAGTTCCTACACCGATCACAAGAATAACAATTTACAAATACTACAAATGCTTTAATGGATTCTATTATAACACATCTGAAAGTGAATAAAAATGTTAAATTTCAACGTAATTAAAAAAATAAAGAAAAAACTCATAGAAATCTTTTATTTACAAATATTGGCCTATCCTTGCAGGATTTTAATTTTTATATTTTTTCCTCTGTGCAATAGTGGCCTATCTGACTTTTAAATCAGTTATAACGGTATTTTGAAGGATCTTGGACACAAAATCAAAAACCTTTTATTTTTTGACCATATTGCAAAAAGAAAATCAAGCCTATGTTTCTTTATTTTAAAACAACAAGAGTTTGAAAATAACCAGCTTCTTATTTTTACTCTACTGAAAATAATGAAAAATGCAGTTAGGCCACTATTGTGCTCATGGCCTCATATTGTGGTCATTTTTGGGAAAAATAAGATTTTAATAAATTGGTAAGAAATAAAATGCACGAGTGGATGGCACGTTCTTGCTCTTAGGTTCAAGTTGCTTGGAACTTAAGAAATCAAAATATGCAAGTAACAAAAGAACTTAAATAGAAAAAAGTATAAAAAGCATTTAAATCGTTTTTAAATTGCATAAATAAATAGTAAAATAGCTAAGCGCTCAAAGTATGCCATTTTATTACTTGAAAAAAAAAAAAAAATAAGAATATATGCAAACAAAAATTAAAATTGTTGGAGCGGTTTTCTTAAAAAACTTATTTTTATATATAAAATTTTAGTAATAAAAAAAAAAAATTGGTATGAACATTTTTAGAAAATATTTAAAAACATTTAAACTAGTTTGAAAAAATTCATCAATCTGTTTTTGAAATATTTAATCTTCAAAAAAAAAAAATTAATATTTTTTTAAAAATCCACAATTTATTTTTTTCAAAATTGTGATATGCAATATTATTGAAATTTTAAATAAGTTTTTTCAATAAAATTCTGACTGAATTTCGTTTAGCCGTTAATGAGAAAATCGAAAATAAAAAAAAAAGTTATATGACGGGTACCGTTAATAACAGTTTTGGTAATTTTTTTCCTACAAAAATGTACACCATGCCTATACAATAAAGCACATATTTTTTATCAAAATCATTAGAACCATTTTCGAGATGAATAAGATTTTCTTTAACGGTTTAATGGCAAGTAGGTTCCGTTATTTTTGGTGCTAAAACAAAATTCAATTTCCCCTCTGGAGAGATACAAGGAAACCATAAATTCATAATTTGAAGAAAATCGAATCATTGGCTCAGGCTGTAGATTCAAAAACAAACAGACAGACAGACAGAACTGTACCACCCACTTTTTTTGTGTTCTCTATCATGGTAATGTCATGTGATTGCGATCGCAAAATTTTCTCTGGAATAAAAATTTCCGGGAGAAGATATTAGAATACTTGGATTTGGCTTTAAAAAATCTATACCATGGTATTGTTAGTATTACCGTTGTTTTTTAAAAAATTCACTTCTATTTTAAGTCAATTTGTACGAAATTATACTTTTTCTCCTGTCTCAACGAGGGGAAATAGATTCCTTTTCTTCATGGCTTATTTTTCTTGTCTAGCCCCAACCTACAAGCTCTATAGCCTTCTGTTAAACCTTAAGCAAAGCACTCTGTATAGTATTTGGTTAAATTTTAAACTTTTTCAAAAATTTTTGAAAAATATGTTAGCATTTTGAATAGGGTTGCTTATGAATTATTATTTTTATAAAATTCTCGTACTAATTTTATTATTCCCGAAAATCGTTTTTAATTTTTTTTCATTCAGTAGGTATCGGTCTAGCCAAATATATTTTTATTCAGAACCTTCTCAGGAGTAAAAAAAATTCAACTTGATTTTTATATGAACGCTATCCTTAAAATAATAGAGAGGCCAAGCAAAGAGGGCAATTTCGTAAATCTAAGTCTTTGACCAACACTGAAGCGATTTTTTAAAAATTTAAAATTAAAGTTTTGAAACGTTTCACTGTGTTACAGTAGTTAATAATAACAAAAAATTAACAAATGTGCCCAAAAAACAAAACTAGAATTTATTTAATTATGTTTCCAACAAGGCCTTTTGGAATGCTCTGATTTGTATTATAGGCCCTAGCAAATGTTTCTATAAAAATCGCAGTGGCCTCGTCAGTGTTATGTAACCTTTTGAATCGAGCGGCAACACAAGAAAAGTTGTCTTATCTAGGACTAGATCCAGGAATCTTCTGTTAATTAGTTCAAAACGCTACATTGGGTTGCTTCGCAATAAAATCACTTAGTATTGAATATGAGGCTCTAGAATGAATGTTTATGTATTTCTAAAAAAAAATTGAGGTCACATGATTTTTACTGTTACTGTAGAAACCTAGAAAAAAAATTCAAAATTAATAAAATAAAATCTATATGTAGATGACCAATTACTGAAAATAGCAAAATTTTTATCACGGTCGAGTGATATTTTTGATGGTATACATTTCTTGCAAATGTCCCACATTTGAGGTGTTAGAATTCATGTTTGATCAAAATTTTCTTGTTTAAATTATAATCTCAAAGGATTTGAAAATCCATAAATTCAAATATGAAGCAAAAATATTGTGCAAATATTATTTAACCTCAAAAGATTCCTGTAAAAAAGTTTTTTTCTTATTTTTATGTTTCTAAAAAAGTTGAATTTTATAAAAAAATTGTTTATTTTATGATTGGATTTACAACTTAATTCATATTATTTGATTTAAAAATAAAATTATTTTGGATGAATGCACCTAACATCAATTATTACAATAAATAACTCATGTTACCAAATTTTGAATTATAATGATTTAGAACAATTTTAATATTCATATACCTTTATTTGAATTTATACCTACATTTTGTATGCTTACGAATATCTATATTTGTTCTAGAAATTGAATACAAATAGGTATTAATAAATTAAATTATGTATGCATGTATGTATGTGTAATTCACTCTTCACACTGTATTAACCTACATATGTACATACAATCTCAACATATTCATCTTCAGATATAACATTTTGTAGAAGTAGATACCTACAATTTCGGTTCTTCTCAAAATTTGGTTAAACAAGTGTAGTTATTTGGAAAACCCTTCCAATCAAAACCCATCATCAATATTTAGTCATTAAATATTTTATAACCCTTATATGAATGTATATGTCTCTATGTCCTGGACATTCTTTTCCTGAATGCCCAAAATTGAGTTCCTGAGTCCAGATATCATCATTTTAAATTGATCGGTCGTAAATTGTCCCAAAAGTTGATATTATTTCCTTTAATTGGGTCATCTCAATTTTCCCAAAATTTAAACTACGTCGTCATTGTGCGTTGTTGTCCGTTGCATCATAGCTTCTCATCTTTGAAAAGCAACCTCTCCATAAACAATCGCCCTTCGTATGTACGCAGTACACACACACATACTAAGGACTTGTCCTAGGAATACCAACCATATGCATGTACCATTTTGTGTTCCTACATCTGCATTGAAATTGAAATAATTAAATTGACAATTATTTTCAAACGAACTGAAGCTCTGTATACCCAAAGAGAGAAAGCCAATAATGAAAAATCGCCGAAAATGTCCACATTTTCATTTATAAAAATTGCAATTCCAATTAAAATACATACATAATAATTCCAAGTGCGCATTAAGGGTAATGATCGCATTGCGTATATTTGTTGTGCACTTCACAGAGAGGTCCTTTTGTTCTGATTTTGATTTCGGAGGGGTCTCTGAATTGACAATAAAAATAAAAATTGCTTTTCCACTTATTACAGAACAATGAAATGTCCTATTGCGTATATACATACATACCAGAGCCCTCAAACTCTTAGTAACAGGAATCGCAGGACGACGAAAAATATCAGGGTGCATGTTTTATTCAAGAATTACAAGGCACATGAGGGCTTCTACAGAAATTACCCAATGTTTTCATAAATATACATATCCTTTTAAATATAACTATCAGAGATTTTCATTCGAGCAATATGTCCTTTCAAATTAAGATCTTCTTAAAAATATAGAAAAAACAAGGATTGAGTTGTTTGTTTTCAAGCAGAGTGGCAAATAAATAATAATCAATATTTGCAAACATCAGTGCAACAATCTCTTGAAAAGTAAAAATAATCCCTTTTCTCTCTCTGTTATCCTTGACACGTATTCATCATTTCTAAGATGTCAAAGGAGATACGGTTCGTACTAGTTTCGTCCTTTGCTTGATGGAACTAATAATCCCTGCCCTTGGCTAATGAATTTTTGGTAGGATTAACCTCACCCAGTCGCATCTTGTAAAAGGAATTCACTCTCCAAATACCCATTCCGAGATTATAACAAAACAAAAGTATACATATACATACCTACATAGGGAACATTTTAATATCCTTTTTGGTACATAATAATTTTTGGTATCCATAATCCTGCGGGATAATACCCTAGGGAGCGATGAAATTCTTGTTTGTTGTGTTTTATATTTACTTTATACCCATTTCGTTTTCGACTCCTTGTCGTTTTTGTTGCCTTGCTGTCGGTCGTCGTCATCATCATGATCCTTGATGTCTTCAACACAAAACAGCCAATATCCTTTTCATTTTGGCCGCTTATTTGTTTGTCTATTTTGATTATGAGTATAAACCAAAAGAAGACATCCAGAATCATAAGGTGAGTATAAGAATTCTCTGAATTTTTTTTTGCAAGGATAACCTTACGACCGTCCCATATTTTTTTTTTTCATTCTATTTATTGAGTAGTCCCTATCCTTAGGATAATCTTGTTACCAATTTCTGGATTTAACTGAGGTTTTTTTGGTGAAGGTTCTTTTTTTTATGGATTTATTTCCAAAAGTAAATATTGTTTTCTTGTTTTTTTTTTAGGAGGTATACATTTCATGTGTGATCCTGTACTTTCCTTGGCTATTTATGATGATGGGATTATCTACGTTTGTTGTGGTAAAACAGAGATACGCGAAATAAGATTAACACCTATGTAGGTATCCTAGGAAGAAATCTCAATCCAGTGTGACATTATGGTAGATTTTCTATAGTAAGGACCTTCTGGTTTTAGTTTTTATTTTTCATGTACACGCAATGTGTATATTTTCCTAAGGATAACAGATGTACACATACATACATACATATGTGTAGCTTATCTTTAGAGGGTTTATTTTTATTTAAGGATTTTCACACACCTAATGAAAATAGGAGTGAGTATATACGGTCAAGTAATTGGTTTATTTGGACCAAGATTATCTTTAACCCCTTTTTGGTAACATTGAAGTAAGTATGATCTTTGTTCGTACGAAAAATAATGAATTCTTGTTAAAGAGTTTAGGTTTTACCATTTATTACTTAGTATTGACTTATTTGTATACAAAAATATAGCGTTATTTAGTTTTATTAATGATGTTCAAAGGATAGACATGTGCATTCAAGAGGACACAAACATCCACAGGTTTTTGCTAAATCTACCTCTGTTCATCAACTCCAACTCTAACCTCCCCATGGTGGTCATAAGGTGCTGAGTAGCTCAATTGAAGGGCTTCAAACCCTGTCGACGGTTGTTGGGTGAGCAAAAGAGAGAGAGAAAGGAGTGTTTCTGCTTTCATGAAGGTGGCATGCAGCGGAAGAGTTCCTACTTAGTGAACACCTTGTACTAGCAACTAAGACATATTCGGAACTCAGGCTTATTACTACTTACTTATCCGGCTCCCAATCCATTAAGGGTGTCTGCCTGAGATATTGCGGTCTTCCATCGGTTGCGGTCCCTCGCACGCTCCCTCCAGTCGTCGAGACCAAGCGCTCTTGCGTCTGTGACCGCCTGGTCCCTATAACTGAACTCAGGCTTATAAGGAACAGTTAATCCAGTTCCCCGCCCTTGGAGTTATACTTAGGGTCTAGTCATCCAGGTTGGGGGTCGTGCCGTTGGCGTGACTTCCCGGCCACGTAAAGCTATTTAGTTGCGAGGCAATACAAACCTTGCATAAGGACGGATCTACTGTTGACGAAAGTATCAAACAAAGTAAGGAAAACGAGCTTCGGATATCTTAACGTGTAATTTTCTGTTTCTCAATGGACCACACGTGCAGCATTTAGCAAAGTCTTTAGACTGCAAAGCACAACAAAGCAGGCAAAAATGAAAGACTGCGATATCTACTACGGGACTAAATGTTACCAAAAACAAAGGCAGAATCTTTTCAGATGAAGATTCATGGTTATAGGCAGACTTAGCCAACCAGTCGTGAGTTTCAACTATGTGAACGAGTGCGTCACGACGTAATTCGCATCAAGGCTAAATTCGGTAACATCAGCCTCATATGAGCGCATGCCCCCACAGAGGAGAAATATGATAACACCAAGGACAATTTTTACGAGGTACTGGACGACAAGACATATGAGCAATACTCTAGCTATGCCAGTAATACTGTCTTGATTTTGATGCCAAACTAGGAAGAGAAAACTTCTTTGGTGACACAATTGGAGGACAAAGCCTGCATGACACCACCTCTGATATCAGACTCAGGTTAAGCGGCTTTACTAAGAGGCAATATGTTGTGGTAGCTAGTACCCGGTTCCCGCATCTCGATATACACAATGGGACTTGGTGAATTCCTGGTCAATTAACCGCCAACCCAGATTAACCACATTGCGATCGATGCAAGGCACTCCTCCAGTATCAAGGATGTCCGAACGTTCCGAGGAGCCAACGTTGACTCGGACCACTACCTCGTTGTAGCCAAGGTAATGCTACGGATATTCCGACCAAAGCCAAAACAGGGAAATAATGTGAGGAAGGCTACAGTCGCAAGAAATCGCCATGTCCTTTTCCGATCGAGTCTCTCACACAGTCTTAAATAGTCCTATGCTGCCAACTGCAAATATCGAGAACAAGTGGAACAATTCACTGAGATGACGCCTTTTTCGCGCTGGGCCACACCACAGCGAGACCCATGGATCGATGAAAAATGCCAGCAAGCACATTCAGCCAAACAACAGGCAAATAAAGCGGCGCTGCATAGAAGGACCAGAGCTGCTTGCGAACTCTACGAGCAGAAGAGGAGAAGAGGAACACAAGCTTCTAGTAAGGAAAAACAAAGAGCATGACAAGCGCGCTATCGAGAAATTTGAGGGATGCTATTGCAGGAATGAAGTTCGGAAGTTTTACCAAAAAGTAAAAAGAACCTCCTCCAAGGTTACAACCGAGGCCTGCAAGGACGATCACAGGAACATCGTGGTGGAATCGCAGTCGGTGCTGAGGATATGGAAAAATCATTTCTGAAAATTTTATTAGGGCGATGATGAATCGAATTCCGTTTGCCATGCAGATTGCATAATTCCACCTGGATGACACGTGCAACCATATCTCAACGAAGTGAAGATAGCTTTATCTATACTCAAGTGCAATAAGCTGAAGAAGCGGATTGCCTTGCAGCCAAGCTGTTCAAAGCGGCTGGCGATAAATTGGTTAGGAGTATCCACCAGCTCATCTACAAAATATGGTTGGAGAAAAGCAATCCCGATGAATGGAACCTTATAATTGCTTGCTTGATCCTCAAGAAACTCTGGACTGCACAATCTACAAAGCCATCAGTCTCCTTAAAATCACATACAAGATCTTCATTGCTGTACTTTGTGAACGCTTGAAGCCAGTCGTAAGCAACCTGATGGGTCCATATCAGTGAAACTTTTGGCATGTAAAGCCCTCTACCAACCAAATTTTTGAATAACGGCAAATTTTGGAACAAATCCAAATCGACAACCACCACCTTTTCATTGATTTCAAGGCTGCGTATCAGTGGCGATTCTTCTCAGTTGGCTAGGTTGGCTGCGCCAATCCTATAATTTCGTCTTAGATACACGTACTACAAACAATTTGTTTGTATTAAAACTTGAGAATAAAGTATCCTTTTATGTTGATAAAAAACAACACCCCAATCCGTTTAAATCATTATAAAACCAGCAAAACCTATTTAAATCGAGCCATTCACTGCAACCCCTACGTGCTATATTAATCCCATACAAAGTAGGAATCTCTTTATTTTTCTTTCAATGGCCGTGTTGGCTACACACATTTGCGCCAACAAATCTCATACAAACTACATATTATTCCCGATGTGCTGTGTCACTCTATCTTTAAGAACAGACCCACAAAAATACCCACACAGGTTGGCTCTATTGAAAGAGCCAACGCCTGGGCAGAAAAATGTGAGTTGATTGTCGACCAGTACCCACCAGTGGAGAACCTAGTTATCTGAAGCAAATGTCTTAGTTCGAATTTTATATGGTTTACTTGAAAAAATCATAACTCCCATTCTACTCATCCGATCTTCAAGGTTAAGGTCTTTAAATAAAGCCAAAATGACACGCTATATTGTGTGAAAAAATCATTGAAAAGGGGTAAAAAATTTCATACTAAAGGGGTGATTAAGTCTGCCTTCAATTCGATTTGCAGCATTCTAAATTCAAAAGTTGATGAAAAATTTCACAATTTGAAAAAACAAAAAATGCTTATTTTTTGCTTATTTACTCTTCTAAGATTATGTTATACAATGTCTTACCATCAAACCTACATGAGCGGTGCTAAAATTGTTTTAATGATTTTTTTACAAATTAAATGCGTTTTAATTAAAAAACTGATCGACATAGCTTCATTAATATAATGATTACTCAAACAAATCTGCATGAATCTTTATAATTAAGGTTGTAAAATACTGTCAGTAAGATAATCGTTAGATTTATAAAAAAAAATATTATTTTTTACATGGTAACTATGAAAAAAATGTAAAAACAATTTGAAGTAATGTTTTTTTTCACCTACTTAATGGCATTAATATCAAAAAACTTCATATAAATATTGAACATAGAAAAAAAATTTTAATCAAGTATTTAAATTTAGTATAAAGACTAAATATATGTAGGTAATCACAAAGTTGTACATCCAACACCAGAGCAGGAAATAAATATTATTTGAATTTAATACATTTAAAACATGCTTTGTTGTACATTGTTCCGGCCTCACTAAAACGTTAATAACTTTTTAAATTACCAACGGATTTTAATGAATCAGATTTTTTCGATTAACAATTAAAAATACTTTTATTTTAATGTATCATATATCATTGTAAACCACGGAAAAGCTAAGAAAAAATGTACACAAAAAAAATACCTTTAATTTTTGCATATAAAAATAATTGAAAGAATTCAGTATAAATGTAACTTATCAACATTGGTATTTTTTTTTTTAATATTCCAAAATGAGGTGTCAAATAATGGATTATAATACCTAATTTAAATTATTTTCAGTCAAACAAAATTATAAAAAACTTCCCAAGAAATTTTAGGGGGAAACAAACTTAGGGCACCTATATAAATATATGCTTTTCGAGCACATTTACCAGAAAAATACATAGCTTGAATATTAAGGAACTAAAATACACCTTATTTATGATTTAGTATTTGTCTTAATAAATCAGAAATATCTAAATTATAAAGCTCAATTGGAAGTAAAATATCAAAAATGTGTTTTTAAAAAAGTCTCACATTAAAAACTACTAAATTAATCCCCCTTTTGGCAAACTTTATGGCTTATATTTATCAACCAAGTCCACAAAATGGATTTAATTTTTCAAAATTTTATTTCACCAATCCTAATAAAAAAAAATTGATATATGAAACATTGCTGTACGTTGCTCAAAAGCTTGAGTATTGATTTTCAATTTATTAATTAATTAAAAGAAAATTCACATTCTGATAATTTCCAAGGTAGCCGTAGAAACCAAATAAAATCAAAAATTGTCGATCCAACTGCATTAAATTTGCTATTAGTCGAGAAATACTGCTTTGATTTTTAAAAATAAGGTGTCTATTGGCGTTTTTCTATTTTAGCTCAGAGCAGATCAGATCAGATTCAAAACACAAAAATAATTGAATCAGAGGGCTCAGCTCAGATAATAAAATTTTCAATTTCTGAATCTGATCTGATCTGCTCTGAGTTAAAAAAGAAAAACGCCATATAGAGAGATTAATCCTCAATTTTTTAGAGCGTTACAGTTTACAGGTTACATTTTCATAAAATTTGAGTAGCTGAGATGCCTCGAAAGGCTTAAAAGCATGTTTTTTACTATATTTACAATAATTTCATCCTTATTTTTCAAAGTGTTTAAATATATGTAATAATTTGGACTAATGTGTCAATAGAGAAAGAAATGTTGTCGAAGATAAGAGAAAGTGAAAATTTTTAGGAACCGGTTCTCGAAATTTTTTTGAAAATAGAGTGACGACTGGATTTTATGTAGGTATAGATAAATGAGTTGTATTAAAACTCATTATAGAGGAAAAAAATTAAAAAATTTTGCTTTTATTACATTCAGCTTTGATCAAAGGATTATTCGTAGCCAACCCGGAACTCAAGACCAGAAATCGCCACTGCTGCGTATGACAGCATCAATAGAGACGAGCTATATAGAGCAATGTCTAGTTTAAGTTTTGGCATCCCTTCCAATCTCGTCAGTTTATGGAGGATGACGATGGAGAACGCACGCTGCTCCATCCAGGTCGGTCAAGTCCTCACCGACATCTTAAATATAAAAAGATTTTGGCAAGGCAGCTAGTTGTCAGGCGACTTGTTCAACATCGTTCTTGAAAGAATAGTGCAAAACTCTCACATCACACCTAACAGGCACAATATTTCAAAAGTCTGCCAAATTACTAGCTTACTCTGGCGGTAGTGACATAATTGGAAGATTATAACGCATGGTGTGATTGAGTATTGAAAAGGAAGCCAAGAATATGGGTTAAGGGGTGAATGAAGGCAAGCCCAAGTACATACTGTCAGCAAGAAAGAACACCCAAAACCGGGACGTATCGGACAGAACGTCACTATAAACAGCTTTAATTTTGAATTGATCAGAGACTTTGTTTACCTATGTTCTGTTAACAACTCAGTGAACAATAGGTACTATAGCGCTAACTCTTGCCAATCGCTGCTTCTTTTGGATATCTCGAGCAACAAATTTGTCCCTATATAAGACACTTATTATCCCAGCCCTATTGTTTGGTGCAGGACACTATTAAAGATGCGTTTCGCCCAGGCATGGTGGTGGGCTCATCAGGGCTCATCAGGCATCTAACTGATGAGCCCACCACCATGCCTGGGCGAAACGCATTTTGGAGTAAAGGCCGCAATTACCTTTTAAAATTGAATTTTATTCATAAACTCCACAAAAATTAATAATAAATGGATTAATTGTTTATAGTCTTTGGCTTGGCTATGAATAATTTTTCTTTTTATTTTCTTAAAAAACTTCGATTTATTGGACACTATTATAGGCGGATGAGAACGCTTATAAGCTGTTTTGAGAGGAAAATTCCCTGGGTGATTTTGGTCCCCCCACACAGGTGGAAAATTTAGAAGGAAGAAGGTACAACAAAGAACTGTACGGGCTGTACAGCGATACCGACATTGCCACAAAAGTGAAAAGCCAACGACTGAGGTGGCTGGGTCACCTACAACGAATGGGCATCAGTGCTTCGGCCCGGAAAGTCTTTGAATCCAGCCCCGTGGGACAGCGGTATAGTTCTGGTACTGGTGACGCACGCAAGTGGAAGAGGACCTCAACCAGCTTTGCGTGCGAAACTGGGGCAGCTAGCTATAGAGACCGAGCCAACTGAAAGAAGCTTGTTGGTTTTGAGACCCTGGTTCAATCCAGACTTCTTCTCTAAATTTATAAAATAAAAAAAAATGTAAAGCCTTTGTTTACCTACCCTTTAGCCAAGAGACAAAACACGTCAAAAAGACATCAATCACTATGTATTCCATACAAAACATTAAAGAAAAATCAAATCCACTAAAGTTTCATCTTCTCTTGCGCCGCGGTCATACCAAAGTCATGTGTGCTCATGTACCACGTCAATCTGCGGAACAACATAAATTGTCGCTCACTATATTATGCAGCACCACAGCATCATTCAATATACCGAAACGAAGAACTTCTAAGGTAGCATATAACAACTTCAAGCTTCAAAAACACAACACCATAGACACACAAAAAAACCAAACAACCTCACAAGGCCATTTTCCATTTAGAAACACTAAAGCACTCCGTAAGCACATCAATTGGCCAGTTTCGAATCGAATCGACACTCCTTCAGCGAGACATCCAAGTATCTTCTCTTAAAGCTATTCCTCGCCCAAACATGGTTGTTCTTGAAATAGTGTTTGTTCGGTGTCTTTTTTGGAGGGAGTATCTGCCAGGATGACCATTTAAGGTTCACAAAACAACACACTTGGTGTATGTTTTGTTGTGACTTGCATTATGGTGATGCGCCATTCGGACAACCGCGAGGAATCCAATTCATTGGCGCCGTATGAGTGTGCAGAACGCGGACGCATAAGGACATGACATCGAAAGTGGTTACCGAGACGCTTTATTGATGCAGGTGTGGATGGATATAAATGGAGATGGAGTTGGAGTCTATACGCTTTGCGCTTTTGTGTTTCTTGCTCGGTTGGACGGCAGCACACCAACCGACCGGAAAGGGAATGCTATAATTCGCAGAAAATGAAGTTCGCCTTAATGTGCCCTAATTGGACCCTTGAAACATTCACTCTTCTTTTCTCTTCATTACATTTTTTTTTTCTTTGCACTGAACGCCTTCACGTGTATAGTGTGACCAGATTTATCGAAAATGAAGATAAATACAGAAATATTGGTGCTTTTATCAGATACAAGAAGTGTGTATCAGGTATGCGTTGCTGCAGTATAAACACTCTCGGGGCATCATCGAGGATCAGTTTGGATGCTTCGGAGTCCATCATACAAAGACAAATTATTTTTTGAGTTTTATGTATTAAGATGACCATTAGACTAGTTTATACCAATCAATGACTTACTAAAGCAAAATTGTATTTGGGATTTCAAAAAAGGATGTGCCCTAGTATAAGAATTTTACACCACGGATTATGTCTGCCTTCGGTTAACATTTTCTCTTTACTTTAGACCATTTTATACCAATCATTAGATAATAAGTTTCAAAAGTGTATAGATATTGTTCACGTCTTTTTTTCACTGAATGTCACTGCTTGATGTGTAGAAATAATCAAGTTATATTCAAAACGTATAACTTTTCGATATTTGGGGCGTAGCGCAATAAGGTAGTCAATATTTGTGTGTTATACCATTCAGCCACTTAAGTGATGCATTGCTGTTGGAATACCATTAGGACTCGAAAATTTGTATAAAAAGCTTAAAAAATTGTTGAGATTATTTAACAACAATTTTCGATGTTTCTGTTTTCGATATTTTGAAAAATTTCAACTCAAAATAATATCCGTAATCTCAAAATTAATTGCTTATAATTCTGCTCACCTCAATTTTGACTAAAACAAACAAAAATAAAAACAGCTAAAATGGTCACATTAATTCAATTCATTTGAAGTAGAATTCCAGGATCTCTTAGCATAATTCTCAAGTGTCACTTACAGTCGCAATTTATTAATATTTTTCTTTGCTCCACTGTGTTCTTTCTTTTTGTATATAAATATGATGCTGGGCTGCTGGCTGAGCTGCAACTTCCATTATTTTTTCGTGATGTGGCATGCGAATTAAAATGATTTATCCCATTTGGCGTTAATAGCCCTTAGGGCCTTGTATAGTTCCTCAAGCCTCCTCAAAGCCCTGCCACATTCAATTACATGCTTCCCCATCTACAACAACGACCGACCGACGTCGTCATCGTCATCGTCGTTCTCATCCTTATGTTCGTCATCATTACACTCTCTGCTTTCGAGGTCTTCATTTTTCGTTTTTAACAAAAATTTCAGCTGCAACAGCAACTTGCTTGGTTTGCTGGTGCTGCTTTCCGCCACAATGCGGATATGTAATTGAACAATTAAAGCATAATGAAAGAGTTGTGAGTGGATCACACGCGTGTGAGCCACAAACCGACAATGACGACGATGACGACGACGACGACTACAACGACTATACAACGACCAACGACGACGACGCTATGGCGTCTGTTGTTGTAGCAAGTTCGCTATCAATTGTAATTTCTTTTGACGAAATTAATTGAAGCGAACGCGCGCGCTGAAGCTGGAGCTGGTACTAGTTCTGGTTCCTCTGGTTAATTGTGATTCTTTGTGATGGTGCAACGGGGTTGAAAGAAAGAGAACTCTATATCAACCACACACAAAAATAAAAAAAGGATTCAAAAAGTTTAAAATAAAAAATATATTTTCAAAAGGGATGAGGTCTTTTGCAATTATAATTGACCATGTGGACGATTGGTCGGTTGGTTCGGTTTGCCGGCAGTCGGACACTTGAAAATAATTTTTAGCAAATAAGTTGCAAAAGGAGTTGTGAAACAAGATCTCGAGATGAAGTAGACGACTGTCTTTTTTAGAGTGGTATAAATTGGATATGTATCAGCTCACCACTTGGTGTGATTGTTTAATTGAACTAATTAATAAAGAATTGAATTCAATCGTTTTTTTTTTTCAAATTCAAGCTTAGTGCAATTGAGGTAGTTAAATGTTGAAATATTATTGTTGAACACAATTAATGAATGAACTTATATTCTTCCAATAGCAATTTGAAATCTACTCTAAACTCCGGGCGTCAAACTTATATATTGAATGTTCCACTTCCAGTTCAGAATTAGACAATATATTCATGGTTGTCACTACACTAGTTGGATATGGGATATACTTACATACATGAATCCATAAAAAAAATCTTGCACACCTGTCCCCTGTCCCAAGTCCCAAGTGTCAAGAAGAGTCAGGTCAAGTTAGCAAAGCAACTTTTAGCAATCGAAAAGTGGCTTGGTGGATAATTAGTTGATAATAAGTCCTTAATTAGTTGCAAACTTGGCGTTCAATTTTTGTTACTACGTTTTTCTATGTATTTTAAAGATTGTCTGTTTTTCCTCTTTTTTTTGATTCACTATGAATGTTTCTTTTGCTTTGTTATCTTGATATCGAGTTAGAAAAGCACCAAAAAAAAAATATAGAAAGAATTGCACGACAAAATCGAAATTCTCATAACTAAATAGTGACTAATTAATGACAAATTATCAAGCCATAGCCCATTCGTTATAAGCAGCCTTTTTGAGGTGGTGCTTTGCTGACTATCAAGTTGGTAAAGTACAAATAAAATGCCCCCAAAGGTACCCATTACTGAAAGTAATTTATTGTTTTTTTTTTTAAAGAAAAGTTGTGGAACCGTTTTTGAGACAAATACGATTATGTTACATAAATTGCTAAAATAATTTTTATGTCAGTTACCGTGTCTTTTGGTTCTAACAAAAATGAAAAAAGTGTTTGAGTGTAGTGATAGTGTAGTGATTGGTCACTACACCATAAATACGCTATGTACAAAGTTTAAAGAAAATCGCTCCAGCCGTTTAGGCTATATCTCAACCCACAGACAGACAGACAGACAGACAAACAGACAGACAGACAAACAGACAGACAGACAAACAGATGGACAGACAAACAGACAGACAGACAAACAGAATTGAGAGACCAACTTTTTTCGTCGTCTCTACCATGGTAATAACAACAAGTTTTATCCAAATCTCGAGATCGATTTTTGGTAAATCAATTTTTGGGGGGGTTTTGTAGGAAAATGCTACTGCTTGCGTCCGTCGCACAGTGGGGTACCTAGTATGGCAGAATGGAGAAAACTCCATAAAACTAAACCACCGAACCGATTTTGACGAAATTTTCAAGCATGATAATAATTTGGACGAGAAATCAACACAATTAATATATGCCCACTGCCACGCCCACTTTATTAAAAAAGTATTTTTTTTGTAAAAATTAGTAGGTAACAATATAAAATTGGCCAATCAAATGTATTATAATGCCCATTTTGTGGAGTTTTTTGACTTTAAGTATGAGGCCAGTCCTGGTCCTGGTTCGACAAAATCTGAAACATATTATCCATTTTAATTTAATGTTAAGTCATGATAAAGGACATTATACGAAATTATTACAGAAAATTTCCGCCCACTGACACGCCCACACAACAAATGATCTAATTAGTCTTACGGAATTCTTGCTCTTTGCATCCAATAGTTCATTAGTTTCTGAATTACCTTGATTTACACTGGGGAGCTTTTTTGGATTTAAAATTAACTTGCGATATAGGTACTATAAGGCAAGTTTTGGATTCGTGCAAAAAAATATGTCTGATTGAGATAACAATGAATTTATTCATGAATTATCCATAATTTACCCTTTTTTCGGGCTTTTGTGGTAAAAGTACCTTTTGTTTTTTGTTAATTTCTCAAAAACTAAGAAAGAAAGGGAGGGGAGATACAACTTTCCCCCCATACAATTTTTTTTTTAGAATAACCCCACCAATTACACCCTTAAATACTTCCACTTGTATTGTATATAGTAATTTACTACAATTTTTTTCACTATCGCACTGCGTACTGTGGAACGAAATTTTTCGTCAATTTTTGTAGTATGAAAATTTTCGTTTCTTTGAGCCTATATACGCTGCTGAAGTGAAACGAAAATTTTCTCGGGTATCCATAACGAAATAATAAACAAAAGATTGCGAAAAAATAGGGCTATGCCTTTACATTGAATTTCTGTAATTTCCTGTGAATTTCTGCGCATTTTAGTCCAAAGTTCTATCAAAGTTCATATAAAAAAATTTTGACAGAAGTTTCGACTAAAAACCACAAAAATTCAAAGTAAAGGATGAGACCTGATATGTATGGAGAATTTAATCAGATATGTCAAAATAAATATAAAAAAAAAACATTATTAAATCTTAAGTGTGGTCTATGTTCTTTATTTTCTTCTTCCTCCATTTTCCATTTTAATATAAAATCTAACAACAAGATGTTGCAAACTGTCAAATTTTCTTAAAGAATATTATTTCGTCCACTTAATTGTGTGTTGAAATTACGTGGAGACTTGGATGTAGTCATCTACTACATTTCAATTATTTCACTTATGATTTCATTGTGTCAATTTCTGTATGGAAATTTCTGTTTGGCTTCATCTGCGTAGCTGCCATTGAACGATTGTATTTTATAAGAGCTTTAATTAATTAAATTAAATTATATTTAATAAAAAACATCTCATCTTTACTGGATACCTGTAGATTGCACTCCTATAGATGGTTGGTAAGTTTCTCTTAATTACGAAACTTGTCTACTTCAGATAAATAGATACCTAAAATCACTCAATCACATTTAAACTTATTTTTATATCGCAAATCGTGATTCATGTTTTTCTTATATTTTTCTAGCTTAACATTATATCCTTAAGTATATTTTAACACGAAAAACCTTACTAAAACATTAACTTCTGCAACAAAAAAAAATAATCAATTGGTAGATATACAAATAAAAAATTGGAATCGTTTTGTTTTTACAACTTAAGATTACAATCTTATTGAATTAATTTTTAGTGAACATGAAAAAGGCAGACCTTATTCAACCTCAGAAAAAATTAAAAAAACAAAAAAAAAACTAAGCAACACGTTAACATACATTTTCTTCTCATTATTGCTTTGACTTTATAAACCAAATAGCATCTCTCTCCTTCGAAACAAAAACAAAAACATAATTCCCTATACCAACCTCTTCTTTTAGCCTTCCTGAACTCTCCCCTATTCAGCTCACAAAAACAACACAAAACATTTTGCGTCAAATCAACCACATATAAGGTTTTTTTTAGACGAACATAGACACACAACAGAGCTTACTTTGGCATCTGTATAGCGGAGCTCACAAAAGACGAACTCTCAAATACAATAATAATATCATGCCTCGAACCAAAGACGTCTACCAGACATCACATCGTGTCATTGTTTTTCATCACGATTTTCCTGTTTTTCAATTTATTTTATACTACCAAAGCCTACCTATACCTACTCCTCTCAGATCCTAGCCTAAACGAGTACCTCAGCTTCATTTTGCTATTTGTGTTTTGCCAAGGAATATATTGTTAAATAAAATACGAGAAATAATCGCGAAGCAGTCAGGTCCATATTGGTCTTAAAAGAAATTTTTGAAGAGCCCTAGTCCAATACTTAAGGGGCCCTACTTTTTACCTATATTCGATTTCGTGTGAAAGAATTGAAAACTCAGTCAAATTTTGCATAAGGGTCAAGGGCTTCACAAACGGGTCTGTGTTTCTATGTGACAAATGGCCACTTATATGAATAATAATTTTGATCCTTAGTATCATTTGATTCTTTACACTTAACTTTGGCGATCGATTCCCAGCCCCTTCCCCTTAAAAGCTAAAAATATTTCTTGCAGGGATACCTACTGCCTACTGAAAGGAAGTGAGAAATTCACTAAGAGTATAGATTGAAGTTGACAAACACTGTTTGCAGAAAATAAGACTTAAAGCTGTAAAAAGTTCAAATTTTCAAAAAAAAAAAAAATGCTTAACAGTTTTTGGTTAGCGTTTCAAGAACACATTCCCTCTTAAATCAAAAATTATTGAAAAAGCTCAGACACAATCTTGTCTAAAAAATTTAGATCTGGATTTTGACATTTATAGTAAAGCTACACCCTTTCTGACAGTGCTTAGAGCTATACTCTGATATAACATTTATGAATAAGGCCTGAGGAAGCCTTAGTACGTCCCGCCTTTATAACATCTATAAACACGTCGCGTTGATGTCGTTTTCTGCCGCTTGTGTTGTTTCGAGGCTTGGTATTTTAGCGAAGGAGGTAAAGTCCTTGGTTTATCTCCTGCCAAGATTCCGCTCTAGTTTTTTACTTTCGTCTTCTTCCTTCATTTCGTGCCTTCCCACTATACAAAATCTATATAACTCTTTGTTCCAAATCGAATGTTTGCCATGATGCTGGCTAACTCAAAACCGAAGGATGCTGGATATCTTGTGCCTTAACGTCTACGTTGTCGTCATCGTCATCGTCGAGGTCTTCTTTTCGCTTTAAGTTTATCTTCTTTTCATTATCGCTTCATTAATTGCTAATTAACAATGTCCTACATGAATGAGATACAAAGGAAATAACAAATAAGGCAAAGAGATGAGCACAGAAAGAACTCAGCTATATAGCTGCTGGAATGCACACGTATAAGACCTGCTTTTCCATATCCTATACTCACATAAAGTAGTATAGAAGACGTTTAAATCGAGATTTCATAATCTGCTGGCGAAGCCGCTTCTTCTTTTTGTTTCTCTTGATAGAAGATACATACACAACACATGCCTCGTCTTAACGGTAGGAGGATGCTGTTGAAGTCGGCTAAAGCTTCTGTGACTTTATTTTACGCCTGGTGAAAGGTTTGGTAGGTTTATGTTTTTTTTTCTCTCTAAAAGGAAGAATTTTTATAGAAGTTAAATGAATTGTGAAAAAAGGGGTTGGGCGAGAGAGTGAGATACAAATCAGTCGAGATCGGGATATGAGTTTAAAGAAAAGAAGATATGCCACAGTAGCAGATTTAAATGGAAAGATTATGAAAAGCAGGTTAGCTGTTTCTAATGTAGAAGAATCGTAAAGAGGTTTTATGAGGTTTTTTATCAGTCGGTAAGCTTGATTTCACTGAAATGTATTTTTTTTTTTGCTCTTCTATAGTTGAAATAGGTTTATGTTTTTTTAGAAGGAAATTTACAGTAAGCTATCACTAAATTGCTGTTTATTCCCTTTAAGTGCATAAATGTTTGAACTTGGAAAATGTAAAAACAAACATTTTAAAATTGTTTATTATGAACTTCGGATACATTATTTGGAAAATTTGGTAAATAACGAATACAAAATGGTACTTACATACCTAAATACTACATTTTAAAATCGTTCAAATTGAAAGCCTATAATATAAATAAGGATAAGCTGATTGTGAGTTCCTTCCTCTAATGTGACTTGAACTAATTGAAAAAGGATTGTAGCACCAGCTTCCTTCTTGGAGGCGTGGTATCTAATTTGAATACTTAAAATGGCTATAAAAGGAAAACAAAAATATCATAATTTTAACAGATTTTGGTTCACCCCCTTCGTCACTACCTTATTATACATACAGGATGTTGATTCTTATAAAACGTGAAAACAAAATCAGAGCGTTTGGATTAGCTCCCAGACATTAAAAAAGTCGGCTAATATATAGGGCTATTTCCCTCCGTTTAGGCTGGAAGGGCAGTTTCAGAAAGGAATATACTTTAAATGGAAACAAATATGAAGTCAACTTAAAAAAAACTAATAATGACGTCTTGTAGATTTGTAAGAGTAGATACTATTTGATGCATAAATAGTATAGCTCTCTCCACAAAAGACCTTGAAAACTCGCTTAGTGTTTAGGTACTTTCCAAAAATTTTCTTTGCATCCAAAAATTAAAAAAACCATACTTAAATAAAACTTGTGTTAACACTTTATGACAGGTCAGCTAAAAAGTTTTAAGAAATTTGCTCGATATTGTAAATAAGTACGCCTGGCTGAAGTTTTGCCAAAACAAATAGAATATCAAGGAGGTTCCAAGGTCCTTTTTTTTCAAACTAATATTAAAAAAAAATTCAAGATGTCTGCATTAAGAGCAAGCAAATGTTTTTGAAAAATACGTTCGAAAGTTAAGCTAGGTATGCTAGTTTTTAAGAATTTATAAATGCGGAGCGGTACGATATCCCGCTTTGTTCTCTCTCTATTGTTCTCTTGACAAAAATTGAAAAAATATCAATCAATAAATTACAATGTGGTCTAAAAGTAGGTAGGACCTGAATATATTTTGCAAAAGGTAGGTTAGGTTAGGTTAGGTTAGGTTTGAAGTGGCTGCAGTCGTGAAGACTGACACACTTAGACCATGAGTTGGTCCATTGTGACACACATGAAGGAGACCCTTTTCCTCACTCAGTGAACCAATTGGAGCTTCTTATGAAGCGTAAAAGACTACCTATGTCTAAATCTGATAGATCACTAGGATCATTGAAGTAAAAATCACCAAGGTGAGTCTTCGTCTATGAGATAGAGCAGGGCACGTGCATAGGAGGTGAGGGATTGATTCTAACTCTTCCTCATCCAAACAGCTTCTGCAAAAATCATTAGAGAACACGCCAAGACTTGTTGCGTGCTTTCCTATAAGACAGTGTCGGTTATAACACCAATCATGGAGCTAATGTGCAATCTACTTAGAGATATCAAATACTTAGATCGCTTTAAATCCATTACTGGCCAGATTTGTTTTGTTGCCAAACAAGTGGTGATATCGTTCCACCTAAGGTTGTTCTCTCTAATGCATCCTGCCTCAGCAAAAGTTTACAAGTAGCAATGGGTATACTATATCTGCCTTGGTAGGTAGAAGAGGTAGAGTTGTTCCACTTTTAGCGAGTTCATCGGCCCTTCAATTACCTGGGATGTCCCTATGCCCCGGCACCTCAACACAGGTGAATGTTAAACTGCTGCGCCATCTCCAGCAGAGATAAACGGCAATTAAGGGCTGTTATAGAGTTAGTCGAGACCGATTCCAGGGATATGATAGCAGCTTGACTATCCGAGAAGATGCGGATATCTGTAGTTGATATCACGTTTTCTTTCAGCAAGATAAGGCTTCTTTTAATCGCCATAAGTTCCGCCTGGAACACGCTACAATGATTAGGAAGACGGAATGAGAGACTAAAATTTTAGTCTTTCTGAGTACACACCGCCACCCACCCCCTCATCAGTTTTCGATCCGTCTCTGTAGATATGGACCGATTCATCATCCAAGAACGCCATATCCTCCCAGAGGGTTCTAGAAGGAATGGTGACTTGTTGAAAGTTTGAACCGAATTGTGGTTTTGGGATGGTGTAGTCAATGTGACTAGGTAATCTGAATGAATTCAGAATGTGGAATGGTCAATGCTATTGTTGGTCCATTGTGAGGAAGCTTGTAGGCTTATGCCGTATTTGCAGCCACCTGTTTGCTAAAAATATCGAGGGGCGTCAGATTTAGCAGAACCTCTAGAGCGGCAGAGGGTGTCGTACGAAGCGCACCACTTATACATAAGCAAGCCGAGCGTTGTATTTTGCTACGTTTGTCGCAGTTACCGCTTTATCTAGAGCAGTCCACCATACTGCAACACCATAAGTGAGAATCGGTCTAATCACCGAAGTATATAGCCAATGCGAGGCTGAAGGCCCCATTTATTCCCAACGGCTTTTTTGCATGAGAAGAGTGCCACTGTGGCCTTTTTAACTCTTTTTTATATATTAGGTTTTCAGCTTAATTTTGTATCTAAAATAAGACCCAAATATTTCGCTTGATTAGTAAAAGTTAATGGAATACCTTTTATAGAAGGAGGATCTACATGAGGGATTTTATATTTCCTGGAGAATAGAACAAGTTCTGTTAGATGAGGGTTGACACCGAGACCACACCGGTCCACCCAATTGGTTAGCCTATTCAAAGCATTTTGTAAGAGTTCTTTTAAGGGTTTAGGATGCTTTCCTGATACGGCATTTGCAACATCGTCCGCATAGGCAATCACTCTGTAGCCCTCCGCTTCTAGGCATGTTAGCAGCTCATTTACCAGCAAGTTCCAGAGAAGAGGAGATAGGACCCCGCCTTGTGGCGTACCTCTACTGACAGACCTTCTAGCAGAAAAGCCACCCAGTTTGAGTTGATGGCCCTGCTAGTCAGCATTTGGTAGTCAATTAAAATTAAGATTATGTTAATCAGCTTAAAACAAACATATGACAAGTATATACCGTTATTTTTGGTACTAACAAAAAATAAGGAAAATAACGTGTCAGCGGACCCTATGTAACAAAATTTTAAAAAATCCACCAAATCGCTTACAGCCAAATTAAAAACGCGGATTATGGAAGGTCAACATCCCAACTAACAATTTTACCCCTATAGTCATCCAAAGAAGCTTCTCATAATCATTTCTTGCAATCTTGTAAGCTTTATTATAATAAGTCCATAGAATTAAAAAGGCGCACTTTTCAAGCCCCTATTGGACTTTTATGGAATAAATTTAGCTCCCCCAAAAAACACTTACTGGACTCAATTTAGAGGTCTCATAGAAGAAGGTGGAAAAATAAAAAAAATATTTCACAATTGATTTATATTTATTTATTTATATTTTAATTTTATTTTATTTGTTTTGCTGACATTAACATTTATGTAACTGCCAGTATAGAAGGAACCTACCTATACATACATATACATTGCAAGTAGAAATTATAACCCTTCCGTGGTAGTTAGAAATATTTACAATTAACTCTTCTGGTTGAAAGGTCCCGATTTAATTTTTTTCCTCTCGTAAGACTCTACCAGAGTCTTTCAAAAATAATTTATGGGAGCTTGAAGAGATTTTTACTCTACTGGGTAAGCATACTACTAGATCCTTATAAGATCTTTTAATGTGTTAAACGGTGTAGTCGCCTATAGTTACAGCTGATAGTTTTTGTAACTCATAGCAAGAGTAATTTTTCTCGTTAACAAATACTTTATCTGTGGTGTTTGGTAGAAACATGATAGCCCCATAAAATAATTTGCTTTTTTATTTGTATGTCCACTTTGCATCGAGCTAGAAGCAAGTGTTTTGCAAGCAAGTAATTTTCTTAAAATTTAGAGCATAAGCTAAGTTAAGAGACTAAGAGCCCACAGCAGATTTTGGTTGTGAGTGCTTCATTAAAGGCTATTCAAGACTATATGACACGGCCATAAAATACCAACAAGAAGAAAGGAGACAAACATAACACCAAAAAAAAAAAGCTCAACTTTTTACAACGAAGCAGAAGCAGCTGGGTTTAAGTTCAACCGCAATCAAATCGCAGTAATTCGCCGGAAGATGGAGTAAGCCCCGAAACACGTCGCATTAAATATAAAAAAAAATTAAGTTGTGAAAATTGTTTTTTAAATTTCAAATAAAATAAAATAAAGTAAAACAAAATGTCAAATCCGTGCTGTTATATGCTTGTGAAACCTGGAAAGTCACGTCTACCATTTCGAAGAAATTGCAGGCTTTTGTGAATCGCTGTCTTCGTCACATTCTAAAGATTCGCTGGCCACAAATAATAT
Source organism: Dasysyrphus tricinctus (assembly GCA_963921185.1). Taxonomy (NCBI): domain Eukaryota; kingdom Metazoa; phylum Arthropoda; class Insecta; order Diptera; family Syrphidae; genus Dasysyrphus; species Dasysyrphus tricinctus. Next base: position 107,936,318 of record OY992533.1, read on the forward strand.
CAAATGAGGAATTGTGGCGAAGGACAAGTCAAGAGCGGCTGGACGTCGACATAAGAAAGCGTAAATGGCGTTGGATTGGTCACACACTGAGGAAACCAAACGATGAAATTGCAAAGCAGTCTTTTGAATGGAATCCTCAGTGTGCACGGCGGGTTGGAAGACCAAGAACAACATGGAAATCAACTGTCTTAGCGGAAGCAGAATCCCAGAGAAAGACGTGGCCACAGCTTAAGTACCTTGCAGCAGACCGTGAAGGATGGAGACGTTTTGTTGACGCCCTATGCCCCAGCCGGGGTTACAGGACACGATGATGAAAACAAAATAAAGCACGTTTTTTAAAAGTTTTAATTTTATTTATTTATTATTATCAATAAGCTATTAAAGAAATTAAAGTCTTGCAGTCCACAACTGGGACCTTTGCGAGAAACAGTGCATCGAAAAAAAAATATGTATGCAACTTCGAGGATAATCGTGTTAGCCGAAATCGGTTTTCACCCCTCCCTAGATAAGCTCCGCGGATCCCATACCACGGAATCTGAGATCATTTCAGTGTTTAATTCGCCCTGCCAGGCTGTTTAAAAAACCGTTTTTCACTTGGAATTTTGAATTTTTCATACGGTCCGGTAGAGCGAACTATACACTCAAATGGTCTCAGATTCCATGATATGTGATACGAGGAGCTTATCTAGGGAGGAGTGAAAACCAATTTCGTCTAAAACGATTATCCTCGAAGTTGCATTCATATTTTTTTTTCGATGCACTGTTTCTCGCAAAGGTCCCAGTTGTGGACTACAAGACTTTGATTATTTGAATAGGCTTTAATGAAGCTTTCGACGCCCATACTTCTTTTTTTGCTATCTCTCTTTCGTTCTATATGTTTAGACTCTAGCTTGATATAAAGTGGACGTAAGGACGCAAATTATTTTACAGAGTTATCATGTTTCTACCAAACATCAAACATATTTTGAAAAGGGGGATTAAGTTCCCCTCCATGCCTCCCTTGTATGCCCTCTTGCCGAAAACCCACTTAGCCACACATAACTGATGTAAGCGTTTTGTTTTTAAGTTACATTTAAAAAAGATGATTTTTTTCGTTAATGCGACCTTGAAATTTTACTCTCAACAGACTTAAGGAACCCTAGTCGAGTAAATATCGAACTTTATATACTCTACAAATGTTCGGGTACTTCGATATGTTCCATGGATGATTTGTAGATGAAAAATCCGAATTTCCACGCCTATGCCTCGCCTCCTCCGCCTCCTTCCATATCCTGAAAAACCATTGCAAATCGTTTTTCTGGTGCATTTTAAAGAAAAAAAAGTAATTTGGCAATTTTTTAGAAAACAAAATTTCCTTCAAATATTTATGATTCAGACCGTATTTTTGCAGAACCAATACGAACGGCGCTATGGAGCTCACAAAAAAGGCAAACATTTCGTGATTTGTAAGATCAGTTTCGTCCTTCTTTTCAGCGCAATAACTTCTTAACCATCGAGCTTAGGTCAAAATTCTTTAGAATCAGTCATGTACATTACATACATCTGTGCAGTTAACAAGGCTACTTTCACCCATGGAATTGGGACCTTGACTGGAAATTGCATTTTTTTTGCATTTCTACTCCTCTAGTGATCTGCTAACCTCACAGTGAGGTATCAATATGATTGTTTTTTTTTTTATAGGACGCCTTATTGAAAGTTTCTAGCACGCTTGGATCCTGAGATATACGATGTGACCTGCTTACTTCACTGTGAATTAAGCAGGTCACTCGATTACACCCGTATTTGGCGAACTGCAAAATCAGGAATTTAAATGCAAACAAAATTCAAAAAAACTGCAAATTCCTGTGAAGGTCCCATTTGCGTGGATGAAAGTTTCTCTACTAACTTCCCAGATGTCTTGTACATCCATCGCTAGCAATCGAGTGAGGATTGAGAAAGTATTTTTGGAATTCCAACTATTTGCTTTCTTTTCTGTTAATACAGTCCTGGAGTTCTGGAGTCTCATATAAATTTTAGTACTGATTTGTCTTAAAACTAGAATCGATTGAAATACAAATCCATATTAGAATCAGAAAAAAATGGGTTGACATTTTTATATTCTGGACCGGGTGTTTCATTTTCCAAAATCAAAACTAAACCACTAAATTGATTTTATGAAATTCTCAGAGATTAAAAACCAATAAAATTATTTTCCACACATAACCACGCCCACTTTTTTAAAGAAATAGGATTTTCGAAAGAATTTATAAGAATTTGGGTGTGGCTTAGATTAGATGATAAAAAAGTATTTGAATTAAAACTTCGTTTTTGTCACCGAAATCAGTAGTATCTACTTCCCAATCAAATCGGGTGTCACATAATCTATATTTAAGCTGCTGGAAAGAAAGACCGATAGTTATTACTTAAATATTAACTACCAAAAAGTTAAATCTCAACAAAGCTAGCTACATATTTAAAGCTAAATAACAGCTCCCTCTTTGTATTTATAAAACCAAAACAAAATACTCTTCTCAACATCAATTACTTTTCCATACAGAACCCATAAAAGAAAGTCAAGGATCAACTTATTTGAAATTTTCCATTCAACCAAGACACTTTCAATTTAAAAGCAATGAAATGGAAATAGCCCCGTGTTGGTGGTGTCGTACCTCATATCTATTATTCGTATACCAGTTTGTGTACTATAAAACCTTCTAACATAACCCCTTTTTGGCTGTCTTCAATCCATTAAAAGTTTCGCAAAACTATTTTCCAACTTGAAAATCATGACTCAACAATATCACTTATGGATGATGATGGTGATGGCGATGAAACTACAGAGCGAGGAAGAGCGGGAGAACAGGAAGGTATTCCCCATGAGAAAAATCATAAAGGAATGTGAGGTATACCAACATTTAAAACGCATATTGCATCACATTCCTTAACGGACAAAATTGAAAGTGAAAAAAAGTTGTAGATATTAAACCGACCTTTACTAAAACTTCTTCCATGCATGGCAAGTGGAGGGCAAGTGGAAGCAATCACTTTGCAAACGGATAGCTGACGGGTTAGGAACTACACATTTAATGAAAACAAAATACTTCCGTGATCCTTTGACATAATCCCAGCTGCCCCTGGCAAAGATTAAAACATCGCTACGTCCCGTCCATGTGATGAGTGTACACAGTTCCCATCACTGTTTCGGTAAATATCAACACTTTTCAACCTACCCCACTCGCTTTCCTTTTATCTATTTCATTATTAAAATCAAAAAAGATACGAAAACGTTGCACCACAGCTTAACTTTCAGCCAAACGGTGCAACTTTAGCCGCCATTAACCCAGTATGCGCTGATGTTGTCTTGTTGTTGGTTTTCTAGTTTATTACTCCTCCTTCGATCCAAAGTCACTCTATGAACAACAGAGTTAATTAAAAAGGTCAGGTTGAGTTTATTGGGAGCAGCGAACACAACATATCTACCTATCGTACAATTGCCAAAGACACAAAAGTATCTAGCGCTGCTCCTTTGAAAAAAAGTTCTTCTTTTGTTGCGAACATTTTGTTCGCTGATATTTTTTTTCCTTTCTGCAAAAGCATGTCTGTCATTTTTTTTGTGTTTGTTTTTCCAATTTTTTGCTATTTTTATGATATTATTCTTTTACTTGGGATATTCAAAGGTATTATAAAGGCAAGTTAGGGATTCATAAGAAAAATGTGTTATAAAAATAATCCTGCTTTAAGACGCAACGCGCGTATCCTGCCTGTCGTTTGGTGAGGGACTCTAATTATTCGTTTTATTCAGCTCACTTCCTTGAGTATAAGTGTGAAGTACACTTTCTCGATACCAAGCCCCAATTTAAACACTTTCCTGCTTCCCCATTAAACTTAAAGCCGCTATTAAAAATGGTAAATATAATCACTCTCCTTACTCTCCATTAAACTTAGAGTCGCTATTAAAAATGGGAAAATTATAAAATCTTTAATGGTGACTTTAAATTTAATGGATTTCCCATCTTTAATGGTGACTTTAAATTTAATGGAGAGTTAATAAAGTAGGAGAAACAGCTACGAAATGAATGGTTTGCAATAGTTATTTATCGAGAGTTGGAGAGTAATAATGTAGAGTTAGCTGTCAAAAGCACGAGAGATTGGATTCTGTTTAATTTATATTAATAAAACTTTTAGACCCCAGTATAACCTTTAACAATATAAGCAAGTTAGAGTTCATACGATACAGCTTTGAATTTAGCCATGTTTTTATTTTAGTTTTCTTGTTGAAAAGATCGAAGGGAATTCTGAAACACATAGAGCAAAAGGTGCGATGGTTATCGTTTGGCCCGGGCATATACAAAAACTCTTGGATACCATGTTATTCGGGGAGTTCCTCAAGTGTCGACAAAGAACGTAAGTATACCTATACAAGTAGTCAGTCCCAAGTTAAAAGATTTGTATATGTTGCAAAAGGTCGGTTGTTCCTGCTTTATAAAGAACATAGAAACTCAGAGCTCAAAAGAACCAACAGAAAAAAATAACTTTATAAGATACAACTTCTGCTCTTAGGGTACCAGCGAGGTTACCCCAAAGGCATAGCGATGAAACGTGGCCACTTAATTGTGGCTTCATCCAATATCTTCTATACATAAACTCGTGCTAAAAGGGGTGAGAGAGTTTTTGTTTGCCATCAGAGCTGATGCGAAGAAAAGACTGAATGATGAGAATTAAAAGATACCGAAAAGTTTCAGTCTCCATGGATTATGAGAGGCGCTGGCTGTGCAGTTTTGAGGCGCGAGAAGTTCGAAAGACTTCCGTGGATAATCGGAGCTTAGCCTTCTGATGGTGAGTTTGTGTGTTGATTGCGGTGTGATGTGGTGTTGTGTGGTGATGATGGTGAGTGAGTTGAAAGGAAGACACACTGAAGATGTGGTCTGGTATTATAAATAAATTCTACTTCTTCTACTGGTGGGTATGTATTCTCTTGCAAAAGGTTATGAATACGTTTACATTAATTAGCTGTTGATTTAATTAATCCGATTAGGCAAAAGAGTAAAGAGGCAAATCAACTTATGGTACTGCGTGTTACTCTGTTGTGTTGGTATAAACATACTACATAGTTGAGAAGCTGTTGATTGGGAACGATGAACATTTTGTTTTAATTGTTTTCCTTAGGTTTGCTATTTTTGAGAGTTTGGGGGGTTGGATGGTATAAGGAACATGGCACTGTCTTGTCAGTTTTTCCAGGTGAAGATTAGTGTTCGAGGAATTCATTTAATAGATAATGAAATTCATGTTGAGTTGAGCTGTTGAATGTTTATATGTAACTAACAAAGGTAGATATGTCTTATAGGAAATTCAACAGATTGTTTTTTTTTCGCAGCTGCATTAAATCAGTCTTTACTCTACAGCCATCAAAAAAGCTTTTGAAATTAATAAAAAATCTTTGGTGAATCAGTACCTAATTGATATGAGTTGACCTTTTATCACAATTAGTGAACGGATGTGAGTGAAGTATGCATAACAATTTTCATCTAGAGCAATGAGATCAGAGTTGTAAAAATTTAAATGCAAATAAAAATTTTAATGTAAATTCGAAAATTGTCTGCATACAAAAATTTCAATGCAATATGAAAATTTTTTGCATACAAAAAATATTAATGCATAATTGAAATGTTTGTCCATGCAAAAAAAATGTTAAAGTAGATGATATTTTGCATTAAAAAAAATTAAATTTGCATTTAAAAAAATGCGGATCAAAAATTTAATGTAACATCGAAAATTTTTTGCATACAAAAGATGTTAATGTAGACGAAACATTTTTTGCATTGAAAAAAAAAAAAATGTTGATGTAAATCTAAAGTTTTCTGATTTTGAAAGTTTCTTACATTAAAAGAAAAGTTAAAAAAATTTGAAAATGTCTTGTATTAAAAAAAAAGGTATGAAAATGTTTGCATCAAAAAAATGTAAGAACAATTAAACATTTTTGGCTTAAAAAAAATTTATGGAATTTTTCGGTTATAAAATCGTTTAATTACGGGTGTCCGGTAATTCGTCTAAGTAAAAATAATAAAGGCTTGAAACTCTATCCCCCCACCCCCTGAAGCCAAGGCGATACTTCTGAAAAATTGACTTAAATGCAAAAAAATCCACGAAAGCACATGAAACATCAAAATTTTTACTTGAGCTATAGATGAGGCAAGTTTGGATTCGTGCAAACAAAAAAAGAGAAAACATTCAAACATTACATTAAGATAATAGAGAACACCAAAAAAGTGGCTGGCACAATTCTGCCTGTCTGTCTGGTTTTTGGTTATTGTAACGAAGTGTTACAAGTGTCACCATAGACCAGGTTCGATAAAATCCGAATTATAAGAGACAAGAGGTTCCAGCTAATCTCGGTTTGTAGCAACGCTTGATAGGCTCAGGTTACTTTTCATGGTGCATTCGTGAACCATTTAAAGATAATCTTTTTGGCTTCCGCCGTTAAAAACCAAAGTATTTGTTCCCTTGGGTTAGCCTTGGGCAGGAATCAGATTCCTACCGTAAACTCCCTGCTTGCTCCTTCTGAGTGAGAGATTGGGCACCAAAGTAATCGTTCCCTTGGGTTAGCCTTGGGCAGGAATCAGATTCCTACCGTAAACTCCCTGCTTGCTCCTTCTGAGTGAGAGATTGGGCACCAAAGTAATCGTTCCCTTGGGTTAGCCTTGGGCAGAAATCAGATTCCTACCGTAAACTCCTGGCTTGCTCCTTCTGAGTGAGAGATTGGGCACCAAAGTAACTGTTCCCCTGGATTAGCCTTGGGCAGGAATCAGATTCCTACCGTAAACTCCCTGCTTGCTCCTTCTGAGTGAGAGATTGGGCACCAAAGTAATTGTTCCCTTGGGTTAACCTTGGGCTGGGATCAGATTCCTACCGTATTTGTCCCTGGTTCACTTCTTCAAAGTGAATTGTAGGCCGAGTCTACTCCTGTAGCTCTACCAAACAAAGCTAAGTTGTATATGAAATACCGTATTATTTATAGTAAGATTAAATAATAAGCCCCTCTTATTATAGTTATAAATAAAGAATAGAAATATTAAAACCGGTGACTTTCTCGAGTTCTTTTACCTTCTTAACCCGAGTTTTACTTGCTTTCTTCGGGAATACCTTGGACTACGACGAGCTTACCTCAGCCTCGATAAAAAAGCATTACATTATTATGCCCACAAATTTTTTTAATTTTTTCTTAGAATCAAAAATAACGGTAGGAACCTGCCATACAATTTTTTTTAGCAATGTTACACAGTCTTTTTTTTTCTCAAAAGCGGCTTCACAGCTTTTCTTTAAAAAAAAATTCAAAAAACTATTTTTTGTAAAGGCTTCCTTTGGGTTGAAAACCATTTTTCAAAAAATGGTTTTTAATGGTACCTCCCAAGGAACAATATTTTTTATTTTTCCGTTTTCTTCAAAACAGTTTAACTGATTTCAATAATTTTTTAAAAAATATCACCAAAATATTACCAAAATTAAAAAAAAAATATTTTTTGGATTTTTAAAAAATGTTTCAATTTTTTTTTTTAAATCAAATATTTCGAAAACAACATGATTGATTTTCTAGAAACTCGATACTTAAGAGCTTTTAGTACTTACTCTCTAAAATATTTTTGGATAAAATTTACATTTATGAAAAAATAACGGATCCTTCCGCACAAAAGTTAAACAACCGCAAGGGAACAATTTTTTTTCTCAAAAACGACTCCTAAGGTTTTGATTAAACTTTTTCCATGTACTAAAATTAGTACAATGTACTACCAAGAATTAAACAATTTTGTACTTTTAGCAACTATTATAAGTAGGTACCTGTCATAGAACGTTTTTTTTTTTAATTTGAATTTTTTCATTATCAGCTAAACGGATTTAGTTTTTATATACAAATTTTAGATAAGATTAAATAATATTGCATATCAAAATTTTCAAAAAAAAAGTTTTTGAATTTTTAAAAAAGGTTTCAATTTTTTGTGAAAATTTGACATCTCAAAAACGGGTTGAAAATTTTTTAAAATTTTTTTTATCTGCAATATTTGTCCTTAAATATGTTTTATCAATTTTAGGTACATATATATAAAATATTATTTTTTTAAAAAACCGCTCCAAAGATTTTAAACTTTTTTTCCCCATACAATCATATTCAATCAAGAATTGATTCTTTTTTTTTTCTTTTTTTCCACCTTAAACTGTCAAAGGAGTTGTTTTAGCTAATTTAAGTATCGTATCTCATGCTTCTCTAATTTTTTCTCTAATTATGTCCATGTTTGTATATACATATACAATTTTCTTAAGTCTGCAGTATCTTTAACATAAGATCAAGTATCTACGTGTAACCCAGTCGTGCATTTTATCGTAAATGCAAAATATGTTTGGCTTGCATTGACAGTTTTTTTAATAAAAAAAAGTTTTCATATTGCATTAAAATTTTTTTTAATGCAAACAAATTTTATTCTGCATTTACATTTTTTCTCAATGCAACAAATGTTCGAGTTTGCATTAACAATTTTTTATAATGCAAAATATTTCCACATTGCATTAACATTTATTTTTTAATAAATAATTAATGCAAACAAAAATGCACTAAAAAAAAAACATTCTTACAACTACTTTGGGTGTAACTGCCCTCAGAGAAAATCGTCGGGTAAATAATTAACCTTGGCCTTGTTGAATTCACGAGGTGCACAAAGTTACAGACATTTCAGAAATGTAACCTTTTATTCAGTATAAAATCAACCTGCTGGACTTCTTACAATATTCAGGTTGATTTAAGAAGATGACCTGTTATTTTAACACTAAATTCTTGTAAATAAGAAATTTTAACAAGAATATAGTGTTAATTTTAACAAAGGTCGTGTTTTTCTAACACTGTACGTTGTGAATTTCTGTTTTACCGCATATCAGGTTGAATTTTCATTAAATGTGGTTATTTTTACCTGTTTTATTTTAACTGACCTCATGTTAAGAAAACACTCTGCCAGTTCATTCCAACGTGACACCAGTGCTGAAACGCACACACACAGATAATTTAAGTATAACGATTTGAATTTAACCTGGCCTCCTGTTAAAGAAGCACTCTGCCAGTTCATTTAAACGTGACACTAGTGTTAAAACACACACACAAGCCATCCAATGAGTTTCAACTTAGGTATTGATATTTGGCACCTGTTTTTTGTGTAGTGAATTTCCCCAGTGGATGAGTGCTATCTCGGTGTGTCAAAGGTTCTCAGTTCAAAGCTGAAGTAAATATCACAAATTATTTTTAAATAAAAAAAAATACATGATACATTTATATATGTACTTTGAGAATATTGCTTAACGAGTTGAGCAAAAGGCAGCGCAAGAGACGGCTCTAAGGCGTTTAGATTCATGACTAAGATAGAGGGCTGATTTAACATTGAAACCTGTTAAATTAAATATAGATTTTCAGGTTAAACTAACCAGATATTCATGTTTCAGGACATTGAATATTGAGTCATGATAAATAAACTATATTTGCAGGTAGAATTTACAGGATTACAGTGTTAAACTAACAAGGTGTCGAGCAGATTTTACCTGCAACCATTGTTGATTTAAAACGACATTGAAATCAGGTTTCTGGTTAAACAGTTAGCCTGATTTACCGAGTTAAAAAATAACAACCTGAAATCAGGTATGATTGACTAGAAATTGGTTGATAATACCTGCTTTTAATGAGTAATGATTTAATTCATATATTTTGGGAAAATTACCAGAAGCCAGAAGGAGTCATGATCCCCTTGATTCGCCTGTATCCACCAATGTGCACCACAAATTGTATTAGATCAATTCCAAGGAATTTTAAGAGTTGACGTTAAAGCAATATTCATTTAACATTGGAAGCCCAATTTTGAAATAAGGATTTTGCAGAATTAACCAAAATTTTGAGTTATCAGAATTAAATTTGATCATACAGAGTTTTGTATAAACTGATTTTTAGTATACAGTATACAGAATTAACAAGATATACCTCTATAACGTACCAAGAAAAATAAAAAAAAGTATTATTAACCGCCTTACGCAATTTGTACGTCCAAGCCCCAACAATAAGATCAATGTTTCTATAATATTAACAAATAACGTAACTTTGACTGGCTGTACTAATCATACCAATTCTTTAAACTAAATAATACGCAAGAAACTAAATTTTATAACAAAAAGTACTTTTTTTTTAACTGTCAATTTGCATATATTTTGAATAAATCAAAAATATCTATTATTAAAACTCCACTTTACAATGCAAAACTAGTTTTATAAAATCAAATTCACACCTGCAGCTGGGGCTTTCATAATAATTAAAAACTTTGCATACGATTAAAAAACTATAAAAAAAACTCAACCGTGGGAATTTTCACAAAAATCAAATACAAAACATTTAAATTAGCTTTTTGGTTTTCACGTGTTCGTTTCTAATAACGGATGATTTTTTAGCTGGTTTGGTTTTGGCAACACTGGTTTTGACAGCTGACGTGTGTTTAGTACCTTGTGTCACTGTCAAACAGCTTCAGTTTGGTTTGCAATTTAACCATGGATCGTCTTACAAATGAACAACGCTTGCTAATTATTGAATTTTACTATCAAAATTCGTGCTCGGTTCGAAATGTTCATCGCGCGCTGCTTCCATTTTATGGTCGGCATTCTCGACCTTCTGAGCAGTCTATTCGGAAGATTGTGACCAAATTTCGCACCAAATTTACTTTGTTGGACATTAAACCACCAACACGTTTACGTACTGTGCGTAGTGAAGAAAATATTGCGGCCGTATCAGCTAGTGTGACAGAAGACCGCGAAATGTCGATTCGGCGCCGTTCCCAGCAGTTAGGCCTTTGTTACAGCACTACGTGGAAAATTTTGCGGAAGGATTTGGGCGTAAAGCCTTTTAAGATACAGCTGGTGCAAGAACTAAAGCCAGCCGACCTACCACAACGCCGAATTTTTGGTGAATGGGCTCTTGGAAAGCTGGCCGAGGATCCGCTTTTTTATCGAAAAATTGTGTTCAGCGATGAGGCTCATTTTTGGGCGCCTAGATCGTGCGATTTGACACCATTAGATTATTTTTTGTGGGGGTATGTCAAGGCTAATGTCTATAGGGACAAGCCCGCTTCGATTGACGCACTGGAAGCCAACATCCATGCATTCATTCGTGAGATACCGGCCGATATGTGTGAAAGAGTATGCCAAAATTGGACTCAGCGGATGGGCTACCTGAGACGCAGCCGCGGTCAACATTTGCATGAAATTATCTTTAAACATTAAATTGCAAGGTTCAAACTATCGATTCAAATAAATATTTCATTCATTTTTTCAAATTTTTTGTGTTTTTTTTTTTTAAAGTTCTAAACCTCTTAAAAAATCACCCGTTAAATTAATCAACTCCCATATTTCACATAATGCAAACTTACAAACAACCGATGCTGTGGGAAATATTTTGATGCATCCATAAATACAAATTTAAATAAAGCATACAATACTGTATGCATAGTAAGAGGTGACCATAAGATAACCATTTGCACATTGCGGCTTTTGAAAAAGTTGAAGCAGTCCAAAACCATTTATTTTGAATTTATACATTTATGTGCCTGGATATCATTACAAGGAAACGAGGAAATTCATCAATAAATTCCTTCAGGAAAATAATTTTTTATATTGAATTAAGTTTAAAACTCAAGCTATTTTATGTTTATTAAAATTACTAAGAAATTTAAACGTTGGTTTCCTTACTTATACTGGAAATTTATAATCCACTTAACATTAAATTAAATTCTGCAAAATAGTTTCCTAAATTAATATTTACAGGGTTAACTTCAGAAGCTTTGTAATTTTAATCCTTTAAACGATATCGTTTGACCTTAATGCTGTTAATTGCCTTAAAATAATTTAAACTTGCTAACGATTACATTAATTTATTGATTCCAAATTATAACCCTCTTTTTAATTGTTTTACTGAACGTAGGTGTTTGTTGTTTTTTTCATTTTTGATTTGTTAATGGTGTGAACAACATTTTTGTTAAGTAATTATAAATCCGATTAAAATAGCGACAGGTGTTCAAGCATAAATGTACATTAATCAAAAAATTGTTTTAAGATTTTTAATTGCTACCACAAAAAAAAAGTTATTGATTTTCCATTCGTGATGTAAAAAAAAAAAAAATAAAAATTCATTTCCCCAAATGAGAAGCCATTAAATTTTGTTGACTCTATCAATTTTGCATCTAAATTAATATCGATAAATTATGTTTCTCTTTTTTATATTTCCCACGAAACAACTCTGTCAATAATTATGGTGATATAATCATTAAAAAAAAGAGCTATACATATAAGCTGATTGAGAACAAATAAAATATTAAATAAAAAGTCAAGGTCAATGAGTTCATGTTTTTTTTTTATTTCTTCATTGTAAATAAATCACAAAATCACCAGCTTTGGAAATACCTACAATGGTGTGGGTTTCAATTTAATTTTTATTGGATGCTTTTAGTTTTAACAAATTTAATATGTTTAAACAATAAAGTAGTTACCAATAAAATCAATAATTTTATGAGATTTTTTTCGATATAAATAAATTTTAAATTCAAGAATTTTTGACATTAAGGTCGCGTATTTTTTCTTATTTATTATTATGAATACAACTATGCGAGACAAGGTATCAGTTGTTTATGAATCTATGAACATGAACAAGTGTCTAGTCAAAGGCGTATCCAGAAATGGTTAAGGTGCCAACTGCCGACTACTTGTTTGGACGAAGAAGAGTTTCGAAATTTTTGCACCCAAAGTAATACTATTGTCTTTCAGAGCAAGTAAAAATGTCCGTCCGTATTAATAAACGCAAATTAAATATGAATTATTGTTAGACAGTGAACTAAGTGTGAAATCTTTTCAATAAAACAAAATTCTAGTAAATTAAGTAATTCACCAAAGTATAATGTTAATTAAGGAATAATTCAGTAAACATTTTGTACTTGGATATTTTTTTCCATAAAAGAGAGATAAAAGGAAACAGCGCTACTCATACATTTATGCTATTAACATGATAAGTCCTAAGGTACACTTAAAAAACAGTACATCTGTTGGCATATAGGGGGCCTAACCTTATAATATGGCTCTATTTAAAAATGTCAAAAAAATATGTAAGTGTTGGTTGTCTTTATCATCTTCCTAGTGTTCCATACATTCCATTTCACATCTATAGCTTCGATTAGGTACATTCAAAGCTTCGACAAGATGCAATTTTAAGTGGATAAGTAAAAATTCACGAGATATCGATAGAGACCTCAGCGAGGCATAAATCTTAGCACAAGTTGTATTTATATATGATCATCCCAAGTCAGACCGCTATTGAAAACTACCCCCAAATTATTAATTCTATTTACCATCTTCGATTCTTAGAACTCATAAAAAAAATTGGCGGAAATTCGTCAAGGTTTGGCAGGTATCTTTCAATGGGAGTACATTTGGTTTTAACGGGGTTAAATAACAACAAATAGAATTCTGAGTAGAACTCAAATATAGCTGCACTTCATCGGCGTAAATATGATGGTTGCAAAATTTTAAGAGCTTTGGTACCTACTCGTAAATCACTTATGAAAAGGGAGAATAGTAAAGGCCCAAGGATAGACCCATGTGGCACACTTCTTTTTACAGGAAGGAGCTACGAATGTTTCGTACGAAGTGAAATAGCTTGAAATCCATTGCTTAGATAATTATTATTAATCAGATCGGTCGAGTAATTTGAAAAGTTAAATTGAGTAGTTACGTTGTGTCAAAGAATGTTAGGATCAACCGAATCGAAGGCTTTTGAAAAGTCCAAGAGGTTGAGTAGCTTGACTTGGGTTGTTGTTGCCTGGTGGCTATCCTTCTCATTAGCTGATTTGGGTGACTCTGACTGTTGATATTTCCCACTAACCTCTTTGCAGAAAGCAGTAGGTATACCTTTTCAGAGGAATTATGGTCGCTTCAGTGTAGAGGTGCTTGTTCTTGTAGTATTTTTGGTGCTGCCGGTCGAAGTGTAGTACAGTGCAAATTCTGAGCATTTTCCTTTCGAGCACTTAAAGCTCCTTCATGGTTGGTTTTGGAGGTTGAGAACCAGACTGGAAAGCAACAGTTTATATGTATATCAATATTTTCGTCTGTTAACTAAGTTCGGTTCTTCTTCTCATCAGAGGGTGTATACGGTAGATGGCCCAGCTGGCTCTTTTGAGCACACTTCTTGAGAGTGGTGTGCGGGTTCAACCGAAGCAGTTCATTGAAGTGGATTTGAGGGTTCTACACTTTCTGTTTGGCAGTTATAATGGTGGATCTGTCAGGGATCTTCTAAACAATGTTTCTATACTTTGCTGCGTTGTAATTGTCTCTGTCCACTCCTCCTATAGCAGACAAGTTCCAATTTAGAAGTGTTAGTACCCTATTTCCTGTAGAATTCTAAGAGTCTGTTAATGCCGACCTCTTCTTTCCGGATGGCAAGTATCGGTGACGTTGATTTGGTGTAGGTGAGCGAGTCATCAGCACATAGATGGTTCCTGCATCCAGTATGGACAGATTGTTCAGATATCATCAGGCTGCAGAGGAAAGGGTGAAGTTTTGAATCTTGGGCGACTCCAGATGGTCTTTATGTGGGGTTTACAATTGTCTAGTTTAACGAGAAGCTGAAAAAGAGTTTTAATTTAAAGCGAAGTTAAATGTAGTAGATGTTGTTTGTGGATAAGGTCTTCTATCCATACGCTGTGGTAAGCTTTTTTCAAAATCCAGGAAGCACCTAACGGTGACTGTTGAGCGCTGTGGTGATTTCATGTTGGGGCTTTATCAGTGGATGTAGCGTCAAGGGTTTTTCTCGAAAACCAAGCTGCATGTTGGAGATGATCACATTTTCACTTCAGAACCTCTTGAGCCTCAGGAGGTTTACTTCTTTGCTGATAATGTTGAGGAGTGATATAGGCCTGCAATTGGACACCAAGTTGGAAGTTCCTTTCTTTAGGATCACCACTATCATTGCTGTTTTACTCTTTTGAGGAACACTAGTTATTGATGCAGTTATTAAGAATGATTGTGATGAAGATCATCACTACATGTAGCCTCCTTTTCAGGACGTAGCTTCAGACTCCACCCTGCAGATTTGTTTGGCTTCGAATTGCCAATGGTTTCTTCCATCTCCTCTAGATGGCATAGATGTGATATGGGCTGTCAATATGGGTGTCATCGAATACGACTTCTTCCGGATTAGGCTGCAGAGTATGCAGAATGGATGCCAAGTTTTCATCCAAAAAAACCGGATCAGCTTGGGAGTTCAGTGTGAAGTTCAGCTGAAGTTTGGCAAAACCCTACCACTCTTTCTTGTGTAGATGTTGCTCCAATGTTGATAAAAGTTTCCGGAATTGGTGGCTACTTTCCAATAATCCTGTTTATGTTTTTGAAATTTTTGGGTCCTGGCATAATCACTTGTAGTCGCTTCTGGGATGGATGTTGTTGTGGTGTTTTATGGAAGTCCAAGAAATCATGCTGACACATTGCATTTCGCTCCAAACTATTCGGTAATTGTTGTTGGTCGTGTTGAAATCACTTTGATGGATATTTTGGAGACGATTCATCAGCCGTTGTCTGTGAGCATACAGAGTTTGCATGTACTCGGGAGAGTGCTGGTAAGCAAGGCTGCTTTTGTTTGTCCGATACATCAGATTCAGCCTGTTCTGAACCTTTTATAGCTGCATCGATGTCAATGTCCAAAAAGTTCCTGTTGTAGGTGGAAGGGTTATGTTGCCTTCGATGTCCCAATGAAGTCTTTCACATCCAGTCGTCTGTAGTTGATGAAGTTTTCTTGTTGGCTCTAAATTTAGTAGAATGGTTTGGCTTAAATTGCTTGATAGTTGAACAGCTTCATAGTCCAAATCGTTGGGCACTATTCTGTAGATCAGATATAGTTCTGTATTTCCGGAAGAATACGCACCACGTTCGAAGAAGCTAGGAAAGAGTACAACATCGATGGTGGGATATAACCACCAGAGAATTTTCGTAACTATTGACTTCCATTAAGTCCACAATTGCCTTGCCTTCACCGGCAATCCGCAATGAGTCTGTAGGTGCTGCTCAAATCACCGCCCGTTAAGAACATGCAGGTCACTTTGGATGTTCTTTGCACTGGATTTGCACTTAAAGTAAATGCTTATGACTTCAAAGGTCTCACCTCTTCTTAAAGTTATCGTGATAGCAGACTTCTTGTTGATTAAACTAAATTTTCCTTTAAAATTGGTACTTAACGTCGATTAGCAATTTATATTGTAACTTCGTAGAAATTTTCATTTTGAATTGACTTTTGATCAACGTTTAAGTTAATTTTCAAATAAGAAGGTATCCTTTCATTTTGTGTATTAAAAGAGTTTTATATGTTTAGGAGATGCTATCGTGGAACTGGACCTATCATGGCAGTGAAAAATGCACCTGAAGATAGATTAAAGGCAGTTTATTGAATTATCACAAATCACTTTAGCCGATTCCACCCCTGTTCATTGATGGACCTTCCATTTCGATTTGTCATTATTTGTCAATCACCTGCAATGGTCAAATAAAATAAGACTCAGGCTCGGTAACTTGATTGATATAATTTTCAATGATTTATGTTGGTTCATATTTTGTGACTTTATGGTAATAAACAGATTCAAACCATAAGGCTTTAAAGAATGTCACGATATCCACGCATGCTTTCATATAATTTTTGTTTTAAAAATCCCATAAATGTTAATGTTCCAATATCGTTAATCATAACTTTATCTGATTTTATTTTTATCATACAGACAAATTTATTTTATTCTGTGCTTCCTTTGTAAGAACCTTCTTTCCCACCTTAAATGCTGAAAAAAGTATATTTTTTGGTCATTATGATATGGAAAAGATACACACTATCATCATCTGAATAAATAGCACATCATGAATACAAAAAAAAAAAAAACCGATTGGAGTCAGTCTGGCTCATACGTAGACCTCTTTACCTGTCGTTCCATACCACATATACCATCAATACTTACGAAAAATAAACATAAAACCCCTCGAACATCGAGATAATTAAATTAATTGAGGTGTCCTTTTGAATGTGGGATTTGTGGACATAAAGGAGGGGATTTGTGAAGGTGAACCTGATGGGGATATTATATAGACTCTTACTGGTTATTTTTTTGAATCCATATTGACACTTAAAAATTAATTTTTATTGTGAGGAATAATCCAAACAAATGGTTATGGCTACGACGACGATTTTCGTTTCTCCCCATATAAGCAGCATCACAGCTAGTGGTCGGTTGTTTCGGTTGATCTTGATGATGGGAATGAAGTGGAGCTTGGAGGAATATAATCAACGGATTGAACATTTATTTTGGAGGTCCTCGAGACTTCCTGGAATTTCGATGAGTAATGGTTTATTTGAGGTCATTACAAATTTGAATGCAGGTAATAATTTTTTATTACTTGAGAAATGGATGCACTTCAAACTAAAATTTTACAATGCTGTCGCTGTGTTGGTTTGATGAGTATACATCAACGCACGTATCAAAGCAAATGAAATGCATGTGGTTGGATTACCGATATTTAAAAAAATATGATTTTTTTTTCAAATCTGAACAAAATTTAATTAACCTTTAATGGTGCTTCAATGTTATAAAAAAAAACTATTGAAAAGGTTTAAACTGAAGTTTGTCAAAAAAAAAAGTATCTCTTGGTTGACTTTGAGTGACAAAAATAATTAACATTCTGAAATTAAAGAAAGAATGAGTAACAGTAAGCAAAACAACTCTCATGGATCGAAAATTGAGAAAGTGGATAGTTTTTCGATTAAATTAGTCGTTAAATTGTTGTGTCAATTTCGAATTTGCGATTCTATGTTTTTCTAAAACTTAATATTTTATTACAAATTAATTTGTCGCTGGTTAGTCGTTATTTAGTTATGACAGATTAAAGTTTGCCATTCGATGTTTTGTATTTATTTTTGGGCAATTTGTTTGCTACAAGTGCCAAGCTAGCAAAGCAGCTTTCACATATCAAAAGATGGGTAGGTGGATAATTTTCTGTTAATTAATCGTTAATTAGTTGGATTCAAAGTCCAAGAGTCCACAAAAACAAAAACAAAAAATAATTAATTTTCAACTACATATTTACGTTTTTATTTTTCTTGTTAATTAGTTGGGACAGTTGCGAATTGATCGCATACCTAATGATTCTATGATTTTTTTTAGTTCTTCGTTGGCTTAGTAAGTCACAAGTCAGCAAAGCACCAACTCAAAAAGTGTTGAAAACTATTAATATTTTATTAATTAGCTGCAACCACCAAGCCATTTTTCGATTGGTGAAAGAGGCTTTGCTAACTTGACACTCGCAGAAATCAAATTGACCAAAAACACATAAATATAAAACATCGCACAGCAAAATTGAATATTTCACAACTTATTAACAACAAATTATTTAGAAGTAAAATATTTCAGTATTGTAATTTTATGGAACTTTTCGAAAAAACATAGAAAACATAGAATGACAAATTCGAAATTGTTATAACTTTTTAACGGCAAACTATTATGCCATACAACACTAAGTACACGAAGATTTTTCGGCTTTTCGAGTTGTGTCAAGTTAGCAAAGCACCAAAAAAACATAGTAAACATTGAACAGTAAATTCGAAACAGTCACAACTAATATTAACAACTACTAAAGGGAAAATTATCCACTTACCCAGTTTGGATTTTAAGACTTACTTTGCTAGCTTGACACTCGTAGAACACAAATCATCCAAGAATACCTTCATATTAAACATCGCATGGAAAAATTGAGTTTGTCAAAACTTATAAGCAAACAATTATTAAGCAGTAAATATAAAAGTTTAAGAAGATTTTTCAACTTTCACAAAAAAAAAAAAACATAGAAAACATAGAACCTCAAATCCAAAATTATTGCAACTAATTAACCGCAAATTATTTAGCCATAAAACATAAGTAAATGAAATTTTTACTAATTTTCGAGTAGTGTCAATTTAGCAATGCAAGGGCCTAAAAAAACATGAAAACCATTGAACGACAAATTCGAAACTGTCAAAACTAATTAATGACTAAATTCGCTCAAAAATATCCACCTACTCATTTTTCAATTCGTGAAAGTTGCTTTGTTAACTTGACCCTCATTGATTTGAAAACGTTGAATGAAGAGTGCGATAATGCCTATTTTGTTTCTTTTAAAAATGGGGCTTCACAATTTAGGTCAGAGTATTGTGCAAAATACCAATATCCAAAAAGAACATTTCGTCTATGCCAGGAATAAGGTCAAGCTGGAAGTGCCTTAAAATAGGCGTTTTCCTTTCGAGGTGGCAAAGTACTTATGAGTAGATGAAAACCCTAATCTAGTACTACGAACTGCACATGCTCTCATGTGCGTGTGCGAGTAGATACATTTTACATGGGAAAGCAGTTTGATGTGTTCCATTGAAAAAAGCTAGCAAAGTACTTGCAAGTACTTCGCCACCTCCAAAGGAAACCGCCTAATTTGACCTTGAATGCATAGGAGATATCATATGAAACTAATTCAAATGCAGATTTCTATAAAATTCAGAAACGTTAGTCCTAAATGTTGCGCACATTGCCCCTAAAAGAATAGAACTAATTCTATTGATTTTTTATTTTAAATGAGTTTTAGATGAAATTTAGAAATTTAGTTGACGAAATCGTTATTATGTTTTCTAGTTTAGTTTCATTTAAACGGATTAGAAAAATTCAAATATAAAAACCAAAACTTAGAAACAACAACTTCTGGGAAAATGTAATTATTATCATTCCATAAATTCTCATTTCAAAATACATAATAATTCCTCGATTATATTGTATATCCCTTTTCAGGAATATGTTATTCCTGGTTGACTGAATACTATGATTAATTCGTGGCACTTAATTCATATTCAAAGCTTGATCTTGTCGATGACTCCTTCTAGGTTTACCTTACAGCAGAGCACCATCATATGTACATCTACCCATCACTAAACACCAACATGCAATTATTAAATTCATTCATGCATCCACCTTGTCCAGCATACCTATACAACTTGACTCAACTCGACTCTGTCCATATATCTTGCATTTATGTATACCTACTCTCTCCCAACTGAATACTATTATCGACGATAAATATCAACCCTCGGGAGTTGAAGCCAATAATTAATACTCTGTCATCCATTTTCAGTCTGGCGAAAATATTGTAAAATGCTAAAGGGGTTTCCTTGACTTGGCCAACCCGTTTTGGTATTCATATTCATAGTCAGAGTATATAAGTAGATAGAGTATAGATACCCTTTTGCCATGATGTGAGTCTGGGGTCTATAGGAAACCTGTCACATCTACTGAATATATTCATTAATCGTCTCCTACTTACTACAAGACTTCTGCACTATTGCAGTGGCATAACTATACCTTAAGACGAGTAGGTACCACGTTATCTAATTAAAAATTATATATTTGATTAGACCCTGCGAACAGGTTCCACCTGTTTCGAACCCAGAAATTCCTTTAGATAAAATGTCGATGATAGACCTCTTTCTCTCCATACGAATGCTTAACTAAACACTATGTTACCCTGAGGGCAGTATGTGATATGTGAAATTGTATATTGGATAGAGATAGAGAGTATCAGCGGCTAGGACGTCGTTCACATATCAAGTTGCAGCTTTAATTTTCTTCTAATTAAAATTGAATCATCTGCTTTAAAATTGGCCTTAAGCTAGGTGTGTATAGACTGCTGTAGAGGAAGCTTAAATCAATTTATAATCATCGCAGAAATGTTGTTGAGATCGAAAACGATTTTCAAGTTTAGCTATAGCGGTTATTTATAACTTCTAATAAGGTGTTCTGTTAAGGAGGGAGAGAATTGATATTCTATGTACAGGTCAAAACCAAAACATTTTAAATCATTAAAAATAAATTTAGTTGACGTCAGTTTTAATAACTTTTTGTTTTTACCATTTTTGATTTGATTTTTGATTTTTCGGATGATGTACATTTTTTACGAATATTCCATAAGTGAGGAGCCAAAAATCACGCGTGACCGTCTTTTTGTACATACAAAATTAATTTAAACCCCTTCAGCTGATAATAAGAGTATTAAAAAGAAAGGTTCTATGAGTTACCTAAAGTATTAATAGTTTTATCAAAATCTTTGGAATTGTTTTTGAAAAAAAATAAGATTTTCGTTAAAGCGGTTTTTAAAAATTTGAATTGTAGGTAGGTCAAGTTGTTTTTTTTTCACAAAAAAAAATCTAAAAATATTGTAAGAGATGCTGAAAACCCCAGTACCGAGTTTCAAAAAATTTTATGAAAATTTCGAAATACATATTAAGTTTTCAAAAAAAAAGAAAAAAATGGAATATTTTCTTTAAAATCCAAGAAATGTTTTTTGAAAATGTTTGTGTATAAAAGGTGTTTTTAATATTTTTAAGAAGCTTCTGCTTAAAAACAAATGATTAAAATCCGTCATACCGTTTTCAAAAAATCGAAAGGAAAAAAGATGGGGTATATAGGTACCAACACCTAGTGACCATTTATCTCATACTCAAAAAGAAACATTCGTTTCCATCCAAAGTCAGCCTTAACTAAAATTAATTTATTGAATCTTTGATAAAATTATTAGATTATGTATAATTGTTAAAAAAAAACATTATTTTTGATTCTTAAAACGAATGAAAAAAAGTTTGGGGGGGAATGACCCATAAACGATGTGTGCCAAGTTTGAAGAAAATCGATTCAGCTATATAGGCTGTAGCTCAACAGACGGACAGACAGAAAGAATTGTGAGACACAGGCGCGGGAGAAATTTTCCTATAAAAAAAAAAGTATTTACAAAAAAAAATTCAAGTTCTTCTATTCCTTCTTAAAAAAAGTATATTTTAATTAGTTTCATATTTTCACGAATTTAAAGGAAAATCACTCTCAATACATTATTTCCAGGAACTTCTTATTTTTTAAGGATTCCCAAAAGTATGAAAATAAGTGAAGAAAATCCTTAATGTTCTTAGTGATTGAATAAAAATTACTAAAAGTCTCAAATTTTTAAAACTAAAATTGTACTTAATAACGCAAAACTTAGAAAATAAATGTAAAAAAAAAATCTTTTTCTCAAACATTCAAATTTAAAACAATTATTTTTTTAAATACTATTGACAGTAAAAATATTATTTAACAAGCTTATTGAATAATGGATTTTTACTTTAAACATATACTTTTAAGAAAATTGCCCCTATCGCCTAGGGAGAAACAAAACCACTCCAATACGATTTTTCTTTTCTGAGCCTTACCTTTAAATATCAATATTGAGGTAAATTGAGAAGGGGTCATTCATAAATGGTGTAAGTACCAAGGAAAGTATTAAGGATTGGACTTTTTGAATTAATGATTCAAAATAGCTTTTAATGGCCTTTATTCCTACAAATTGGTGTTTCGTCCGGCTTACTCATTTGGACTCATTAGTGACATAGTGAGGGCCTTTGTCATGTGCAATTTGTTTTAAGCTCAGTTTAACTTAAATGGATTTTTTGAAAAAAAAAACACTGTAAACTATCACCCCTATTACGATTGTCAATAATCAGTTTGAATGTTTAAAAATCCATCTTTTAAATGTTTTGATCATTGAGAAGGATGCAGACAGTTGCTAATAACAAGATTAAAAAATATAAAAGAATTGTTGACCAGTTTTTTGATAAATTGAGTTTGCAAAACCAATTTTCAAGGTTTATCAACTATCAAATTGATAATTACAACCGTAATAGGGGTGTATATCCAACAAGATTGAAATTCCTTATCATTAAGCTGGACGATTTGTTTGCCCGGGGCCAGGCATAAGACGAAACGCCAATTTGTTGGACTAAAATCCATAAAAACTATTAAACTTTTTCGAATTTATTTTTATCGTCAGTCGGAAGTATAAGCATTTGTCTTTGGTATTCTTTTTGAATCTTTGAAATACATTAATTCATTTTGGAGAAATAAATACGAGTTCAGTGCATTAAAAGCCACTGGAAAAGTATGTTTTGGTTTATGTAGCAGAATCAAATTAAAATTAAAACTTAGGAAATCAAGCTTTTTCTAATATAAACAACGTTGTGACGTCATAAATTAGAAACTTGATGTGCACATCCACATTATTCGGCATTTATAGTCTTAGCTCAATAAGCAATTCATTTTTAAGAAAAATTGACACACTAGCACTGATTGCAAGAAAAAAGTGACTTCCATACAAGCATTTGTAGATCTGGCAAATAATAAGAAGAAAATATATTTTTTTCAAAACTTACCCGACATTTTTTCCTGCGTCCGCCCCGTCGTCCCTTTCATCCTAATAAACATACATATTAACACAAGTTTGATAAAAATTATTTTTCCGTGATAACTCCCCATTATCCAGTCCAGAGCTTACGTATTGAAGCCTTTACTTCAAAAATTCAAGTGTTTTATTTTTGTTCAAATTGTGTACGTGCAACCATATTTGGTTTAATACAAAATGCAAAAGAGAAAATATCTTCCCAAATTATATAAACATCAAGAGCAACATAAACTCAAAAGTGAGTAAGCTGGTCACCAGTGACGTTCTTGAAATGGGTTGATTTAAAAAAATGAAACGGGAATCGATTTGTCAGGATAAAATCTCGTCATTTTTACTTTTTTTATTTATCGTAAGAAAAAGTTATGATGCAAAATTATAGGAAGTGCTGAAAATGTTCGAACTGTCACCAGTGATTTAGTCGTAACGAATCAACTTCCGTTTCGTTTTTTTAAAATCAGTGCATAATTACGGCCGTGGTGACAATCTGACAATCCAAGCATTTTCAAAGTTTTATTTTCCACCAGGTACCTACTTTTTTCATCGTAAATTGTTTACTTCGGTAAATAGAAAAAAAAAAATAAAAATGGCGTATCGAGATTTTGTCGCGACAAATCGATTCCCGTTACATTTTTTTAAAATCGAACTCTGATACTCAAATTGTCTGCAAGGTTCAGGGTCATTTCAGTTTTATAAATTCTTTGGAATTTCATTCGGCTCAGAAAAATAATCAAAACGAAAGCCGAAGTGAGTTTAAAACATAAGCTTGGGAATTGATCTACTAAGAACCAAAAAAAATATATATTATTTAAACAATATTCTTGTTGTCTTTTGATCAAGTAGGTACATAATTTCTATGAAGGCAGCAAAGCTCTCAATTCCACATTTTTTTATATAACCGGAGTTTTTTTTAGAGATATAGAACTTTAAGTTGGCAACACCATTTTAACTGGCGGCCATTTTGTCAGTTGTTGAGTGATTTATTTTTAGTTTGGTTTGGAATTTCAACATGAATAGACTGACGCCTGAATATCGCTTCCAAATAGTACAAATTTATTTTAAAATCATTCAAAATACGAAATAAGCAAATTTTGTTTAGCAATGAATCTGACTTTTGGTTGAGTGGATACGTCAATAAACAAAACTGCCGTATTTGGAGTGACGATAATCCTCAAGTGTATGTTGAGACACCGTTACATCCACAAAAACTGATTGTTTCGTGTCCATTATGGGTTGGTGGAATAATTGGTTCGTAGTTCTTTAAAAACGATATTGGACAGAATGTTCAGTCAATGATGACAATTATAAGGCCATGATTACTGACTTTTTTGTTTATCAATAACTGAACAACCATGATGTGCAGGAGCTGTGGTTAGTAACCGCATATAGATTATAGTTTCACGTTACGAACCCGTGAATTGGCCTCCAAGATCGTGAGATTTAATGCCGCTTGACTATTTTCTATGGGGATATGTGAAATCGCTAGTCTACGCCGATAAGCCCGAAACGTTATTGCCGATATATGGCCAAAAATGTTCGAAAAAGACATTGAAAATTGGACTTTCAGATTAGACTATGTCCGAGCCAGCCATGGAAGTCATACGCCAGAAGATTATCTTTCGAATAAAGTAAATTTCATGTCAATTTAAAAAACTCATCTTTGTTTTATTCCATTTCAAAGTTCTATGCCTCTAAAAAAAAAATTATAATTATTGGAGGGCTATGTGACTGAATTTAATAAAATAAAAACAAAATAAAAACATGAATCGATTC
This sequence comes from Dasysyrphus tricinctus, assembly GCA_963921185.1. Classification (NCBI taxonomy): domain Eukaryota; kingdom Metazoa; phylum Arthropoda; class Insecta; order Diptera; family Syrphidae; genus Dasysyrphus; species Dasysyrphus tricinctus. Next base: position 107,961,428 of record OY992533.1, read on the forward strand.
GGTGATAGATTTTTTTTACATTTTTTGTTTGGCCAAGGCATGAAAAAACTGATTTCATTTCAGCCTTCGTTATGGACTAGAATTTTAGATGCTTAATGCTAAGAATTTCAAGCTTCATTTTTTTTGTTTATGCCAAATTAGTTGTGTGTGCTTTAGACATAGAAGAACCAAAAATCTAAAACCCAATCTGCTACAAAGGTCTGTGACCCTAAATCTTAGTTTGACTTTATTAAATATGTTATTCAAGAATTTTGTGCTTTCAAATTTGTTGTCACTAGCTAGTTATGGAAATCTAATAAAGTTTAGTTTGAGAAATTTCTGAAATTAATCTAAGCCAGCGGTTCCCAAACTTTTTAAGCTGTGGAACCCTAAACAATGCCCAAATATATTTTGGAACTCCATCCTGACAATAGCAAAAAATGAAAAACAACACATTTCAAAATCAATTTTTTATTTAGTGTGAAGAATGAATCTGTTTCATTCTTTGATTTATAATTATTTTAAAACTAACTTCTATGTCCGAAAGTTGAATTAGTATATCTGGGGCAGCGTCTAGCCTCGATCTGTGTTTAGTTTTTGTGTAAGTATACGCTGAAAAGCCTACTTCACAGCGGTACGTTGTTACAAATGTTAGCAAATTTAATATAGGTTTCTTTGCAAGCTCAGGGAATTCATTCTTAATACCAATCCAAAATTCGTTTAATGATACAGTATCAGATACAAATTTTGACGAAGAGGAGCTCTGCAGATCTATCAGGGATTCGTATTCCTGTATACTCAGGGTCATAGGCTTGTTAGTTTTCATTAGAAATGGATTTTGTATCCATCGAGTGGATTTGTATCATGGAAAGTAATCCAGCATGGATCTTTCGAGACTAACCAAATGGAGAGCAATAACATTGCTAATATCTGCTCTGAGTTCAAGCATGATTTCTTGCAAGAATTCATGTAAAAATAGAAAACACTCAAAATTGTTCTTTTGTACGCATGAGATAGTACAGTCATATTGTATTTTTACCATGCAAATTGTGGGGTAGCTTTGATTTGTTCGCTCCTTTATGTTTTCGAGGGTGTTGAATCTGAATCTGAGGTTTGCCTACAAAATTTCGTGACGCAACATGGAAAAAAATGCAAAAAATGATGCAAAAATGCATTTTCTGGGAGTTTTTCACCAATGGGTCGAAAACTACCAACTATTCGAAAACTACATCAAGCTACTATTGAAAGCATACACAATTTCCAATAAATCCCTATTTCAGGTTTTTTTCTGCGACAACCCATTTGGACTCAAGCGCTAGTCGAAGATTGATGTATTTTTACTGTTTTCGAAAATCCACTCGACAGCTCTAAGAAAATATTTTGTGTGACAAAATTTGAATTTTTGTCTGTAATATGGACCGATATACTTTTCTGATGGTCTTTGCTGCGCTGAGCTCGAATCTGGCATTAGAATGGCTCTATCACGTCACGTTTTTAAGATATTCAAATCCATCCATCCATCAAATCCATTTTGTTTGTAAACCTCAGATTCGGATTCAGCACCCCCGAAAACATATAGGAAGGAAAAAATCAAAGCTACGTCACAATTTGCTTGCAAAAGCCTTTTTGAGCACAAATTAACTGGACTAAGAGCCAGAAATTAATTTTTCTTTTCAAAGCTGCCAGTTTGTCTCTCGAAAAAATACTGTAATTGATTTTTCCTGCAGAACCGTAGCAGTTTCGTTGATCTTCTCGAAAATGTCGGCAAGATAAGCTAATTTCGTAATCCATTGCTCATCATGTAATACATCAAAGAGGTTTGCAGTTGAAGACATATTTTTTTCCAGTTTGAGCACATTCAACTCATCACGAAGTTGAAATAACCTGGATAAAGCTTTCCCTCTGAAAAGCTATCGGATTTAAGTATGAGAAAGGAGCGATTGGTACTGACTGCCCATATCTTTACACACTAATTTAAACAATCTCGATTGGAGAGGACGACTCTTTACAAAATTTACTATTTTCACAGCTTCACCGAGAACTTTTTTTTAAATCAGTTCATAACAAGTGCATAACGATGGAAAATACAATGACTGCTGGTACTTCTAGGAGCAAAGTTTTTAATATGTGAAACAACCCCTTTAACCTTTCCCACCATTGCTGCGGCTCCTTGCATATATCAATACATTTTCCCCAATTAGTGATGTGTTTACTCATGAAGCAGTTTATGACCTTGAAGTTCACACTTCGATTAAAAAATATAAACTTCAAAAAAAAAAAAAAAATTTCAAAATTTGAACAAATTTTTTTTTGTGCAAATTTTTAATCATTTTTATTATTTTGTATTGTTTGTATTTTACTGTTTATACCTTAAGAAATTTGTGGAACCCTGAAAACTCTCCCGCGGAACCCCAGGGTTCCGCGGAACACACTTTGGGCACCGCTGATCTAAGCTATAATTCGAAATAAGATTCTCAGTTGATTGGTTTGGTATCAGCATACAGAAACTAAGTTTGAAGCTCCCTTTTTGATGGTTTTTTTAAAATTAAAAGCGTTATGACTCACCTCACCTCACGTTGTCTAATACATAACTCAATCAATTACTGATTATAGCTGCTTCTAAAAAAGCACCATAGCTAGAAGTATTTAAAAAAAATATTAATTCTCAAAAGTACCAAGTGTCTTGAAAGTCTTAACCATATGTTTTTTTTAAGTGGATGAGGCTTAATTTATTTATTACCCATAAATCCCTCGAGAGCATCTTCAAAGTAACAAAAAAAGAAACCAAACAATTGCAATGTGTTGTAACATCTGACAAGGTAATTTGCGGTTTTTATCACATCATGTCTTCTCAAAAAGAAAACCCTAATATACGCCTTCATATTCTGCACCGAAATCGCATAAAATATATCACACCCCTTGTCGATCTTCTCACTTAAAGCCAAAATTTTGAAGATGCTTTTCACACATTAAATTGATTTCGAATTAAACCGAAACCATTGGTTGAATTTCTACACACCCACACTTTTTTGAAAGATGACCAATCCTTAGCATATTTTCTAAAAATATCTATAGGTAAATCGATTCCTTTATGAAGATCGGTCCTCCTTAACTATATTCACGATTCGTTTGACTTCACGCCTTATCAATGTGGTTAAGGATCAAAGACTAAAGATTGAAACTATAAAAATAAAATACAACGGTGAACCTGCCTAGGCGGTATCCTTTTATCTTCAGAGCCGGCATGTCTTCAAAAAACAAAAAAAGGAAGGAGATCTATCTAGGATGGTAATATATTGGATTGACCCCCTTAATGAATGTAAAACGAATGAAATTTTAACGAGGTCATAACAACTGATTACTATTTTTTTTCGTTTTTTTTTTTATTTCTAAATTCTTTTTTCATCTATGAGAGACCTCCATGGTAGCTCGTCCCGGTTAATCCAGTTAATGGTGTGAATATGAAAAAAAATATATATACAAACGCCACACCGACAGCCCTCCTCGAAATGGAAAATAACTCATTTATTCAATGGCAATTAAAGATGCGCTCCTCGACGACACGGCCACCGATGCATGGTGCTATAGTGTGATGAGGTCCTTTTTCACGCCTCTGGTTATCGAACTAAAAAAAAAGGGAACCGACCGAACTCACTGGGTTATTCCTATTGTACATCCTAAACTCGAATATAAAATCGATTGGGATGAGAGTTTAACTGCTGGTTTCACTGCTCCCGATTCGATTCGGATGTGCGTGGAGAATTTGAAAAGTTTGCCTTCTCGCGTAGGTATATAGCCTGTGATCTCGAAAATGCAATTATTAAAGAAGAATCGCGCACTTCGAGAGGTGAGTGTTCATTTGTGTATTCCGTGCATATTGTGCGCACATTGCTTTTTTATGATTTGTGTGATCTCATCGTTTTATAGCTTAGCAAATGTTGTCGAAATGTTGCAGCCTTCGTTGTGCCAAAAGAAAATTAATGGCAAATAACGCAATTGGTTCTGCATTTAGCTGGAGAATGTTTGGCTGATTGCATCCAGAGAAGGTTTCAAACTCCTGATCACAAAGCAAAGCGAATTGGTAGGAATTGGATCAGAATGATCTTTGGCAGAGAGGAAATTTGTTTAGGCTTCTATGGAGGTGAATACCTTTTCTTCTTTGCATTAAAAGGGGAAAACTACACCAGTCAAAATATGCAGGAGGAAATATTGTAGTTTTTGACGCCTGAAGGTTAAAAAATTAATTAAATGTAAAGATTTCAAAAAAAGTACTCCAACTAAGTGAAAATATTTCATCTTTGATTCAAATTCTGATTTGATTTGCTACTGAAATGTGCCAATAACACAATCTACTATCATTCAGAATGTTATTTAAAACCTTTGACACAAAAGAATTCATTGCAATTGACCCTAATATAGTCAATCGAATTCCCTATACTCATATCTAAGATCGACTTCCAGAAATCAATTCAAATGCATTTCGGCACTTCATTAACGATTTTCTAATGCTTTAATCTTGGTCATAAAAAAAATGCCTAACAAACACACAAAAAACTTAATTTACTTACCTTTGCCCTCAATTTTCTCAATCAATTTCCTCAATCTACATTTATTCAAATAACACTTTTTTCTATCACCAATTTTCCAAAGAATCAAATCAGCATAGCTATCAATTGACTTTTTGTTCAACAGTCCACGATGCACCTTTAAAAGCCTAAAAATAACCTTCCTATAGCGCCATCCGGAACACTAAACAACAACAACAACAAAAAACATCAAATCATTGAATTTGATTATCACCGAAATATAATTCCAAAGATATGCTAATTAGGTGGTCTCCGTATATTATATCGTCGTCGTCGTCATTGCTCCAGACACACAGCACCGGAAATTTAACCTCAAAAGTTCACAAAAAAAAAAAATAACAGTCCCCTGCTACAAAATAAACAAAAGGCCAAATCGATTTGGAAACGCAAGGGGCCGTGTGCCACACCGCAGATCCTCCTCAAGAGTGGGAGCAAGCAGTCCCAAATTCGAATTCGCTTCCCTGATTGATTACCTGCTGAGACAGAAGGTAACCCGACCGCAAGAAATAATATTTAAGGGGGTGGGCCTGTTAGTCACTACACATATATACCTAACCATAGTCAGGTCAAATATATCATTTTTATGAGACAGATTTTTTGCCCCTTTTTTGGGGAAAAGAAGAGAATGCCTAATAAATTACTAAGCCTAGCCAACAAAATATGCTGTTTGTGGGTTTTGCATTCTCTTCTCTGACTCCCTCTCGAGAATCCGTGCTTTAGGTATAGTGAAAGCTTCCTTTGGGTGTTTTTTTCTTGGTTCTTGTTGTTGGCGTTCAAAAATGTTTGATTTATTAATAATTCTCGATTAATTAAATCGTTGGATTTCCATAAATCCAAGCGGGCTATAGACTCGGAGAATCATCGAAGAATTTGTGTGGAAAGGTAAATATTTTAGAAGATTTTTTTGACCCACTTTAGCAATGAAGTATATCATCATAATTTTTGATAGCTTGGCATGTGTTCTGTCTCTTTGTATATGTATATATGCCACCACCTTCGCCATACAACCATCACATTGCCACCATCATCCTCAAATCCAGCCCGTATGGAGGTATAGATTTTTTTAAGTCACAAGAAACTGGAGATAGACATCAATGGGCGATTTATTTTGATTTAGGAGCCGGAAGAATAGTGAAATCGATGGTTTGGATGGCATAAGTCAGGAGCAAAAGCCCTTTGTTTTGGGTGAGGAGGGGAATTCTTCTTCAATAATATTATGAGTGTTTAATCATAAAGAACTGCACGAATTGAATGAGTTCAAGGCGTATAAGCTTTCAATACAGAGAATATAACGTGAGCCGAAAGGTTTTATGGTAAAATTATGTATTAGGGACAAAAATTACATAAATACCTACGACCTTTACGAGAATGTGGGGGCCTATTTCACCTAGTTTTGTGAAGCAAGTGTATTTCGGCGAGTATCAAGTGTGTAAGAGATTCTGTTTTGGGATTTGACTTATGACAGTTGACAGTGAACTAGGATTTCTAAAGTAGTTGAAATACCATGAATTACATGTCAAAGATGTTTTTTATAGGTTAAGGAATAAGACTTTATGTATGTTGTTTCAATGATTGTTAAGCCTTTAAGTCCCATATTCGCTGAAACAATTCTTAAATATTTAAGTACACCGTTAAGTCTAATTTTACAGTTTACACAGAGAAAAAAATAGAACATAAAAGTGTTTGGAGCACATTAACACTTAAGTAATTGTATCACAAAAAGGGTTTAACTTAGTTACTTAAGGTGGCGCTACAGTCCGGGGTGGGCCAGGGACCCAACCAACCATCTAGCCTTCTAGCCAGCTCAGTTTCTAGCTAGCTGTCTGTTTTAGACACAAAGTTGGTTGAGGTCCTCTTCCACTTACGTGTGCCACTTCTGTTACACTATCTTTATCTCCTGCGCCATCCCACAGGGTTGGCTTCAAAGACTTTCCGGGCATTGATGTCCATTCCCTCAAGGTGCCCCAGCCATCTCAGTCGTGGGCTTTTTCAGCCCGTACAGTTCGGTGTTGTTTCTTATTCTTGTCCATTCCCCATCTATGCAGACGGGACCAAAATCGCCCGGAGAATTTTCCTCTCAAAACCAGCCTATAGCGCTTTCATCCACTGTTAATAGTAACCATGCCTCTGAACCATGCATCAGGACCGGGCTCATAAGCCTCTTACTCAGAGACACTTAAATGTGCGTGAAGTAAGCACTGCCATTTTGGATTTTGAAAAAAAAACTTGTGCTGTAATGTGCCCAACTTGTGCTGCTTTGTGTCGTATTTAAAAAAAAATCGTATTAAAGGTTTGGTTTTAAGAGGGTACCCATTTTTTTAGTGTGAAGTTACCACCGCCATTTTTGATTTTCAAAAAAAAAGTGCTGTTTTGTGCTCAACTTGTGCTGGCTTGTGCCGTAAATATTTTTGAAAAATTCGCAAATTTGCAAATTTTGCGAATGAATTTTTTGCGAAACTTCAAAATTTCTTAAAAAAAAAGTTGTGCTGCACTGTGCTTAAAAAATGCTACTAAGAACCAAGAAAAAAAAGATGAAAATTCGCATAATTGCATCTAATATCGGCAAAACTAAACTTTGCGAAGGGCTGTAGCGTGAAGTTAGCACACCGCCATTTTCGATTTTTAAAAAAAAGCTTTGCTACATTGTGCTCAACTGCCTTGTGCCGTAAATATTGAAGAAAAAAATCGCAAATTTGCAAATTTTACGAATGAAATTTTTGCAAAATTTCGTAATTACTAAAAAGTGTACGTTGTACTGTTTTGTGCTCATATTCCAAAGAGATACAAAAAAATTGCATATTTGTAACTTTTACGGCCAAAAAACAGTTTTGCGAAGCGTGAAGTTAGCACCGCCATTTGCGAATTAGCTAATTTTTTTTTTAATTTACGGCACAAGGCAGCACAAGTTGAGGACAATGCAGCATACTTTTTTTTTTAATTTACATTAATTAATTTATATTAAATTAAATTAAATGGCGGTGCTAACTTCACGCACTTGACACTTTAGTTGCTCGAGAGAGGACTTTGCCTCTCAATTGCCTTGTTCTTATCCCATAGAAACAGCGATTGGCATGAGTAATTCTTGGTTTGATCTGGTATCGTTCACTGAGTAGATAGCGGAGCCTAGGTAGACAAAGTCTTTGACTTTCTGTCCGAGACGTCGGTAATGGGTGTCCTTTCTTGTTGACAGCATTATTTGGTCTTGTCTTTTTTCACCATTAAACCGATAATTGGATTAACTTTTGAAAAATTGGGCCTCTGGTATTGACGTGAGAGCTTTGCACAATTATTTCAAGAACAATGTTGAAGAAGTCGCACGATAGCGCGTCGCCTTGTCAAAAACTTTCTTGATATCAAAGCTATTAGTGAGTTCTTTGCTGACCTTGATGGAGCAGTCATCCTTCACAAACTTTTGAGTTTGTGGGGGATGCCAAAACTAGACAAATACATACATATATTGATATAGCTCGTCTCTAAGGATGCTGTCATACGCGGCCTTGAAATCGATGAAAAGACGTGGGTATCGATTTGAAACTCCTATGGGTATTTTCCAAGATCTGCCGTAGTGCGAATATTTGGTCAATGTTTGACTTTTCTGCCCTGAGGCCACACGGATATGGACCTCCAGGTTGTTGACGAATGGCTTCAGGCGTTCATAAAGGACGGCAGAGAAGATCTTGTAGGCGATATTAAGAAGATTTTATGCCTAGCTATATATGTGGTTGGTGCAGTCCATAGGACCGCCTTTCTTGAAGATCGGCCAAACAATGCTGAGGTTCCATTTATGGGGCATGCTTTCATCCGACCATATTTTGCAGATGGGCTGGTGCATTCCCCTAACCAATTCATCACCAGCTGCTTTAAATAGCTTCACAACAAGGCCATCAGCTCCAACTGATTTATTAAACTTAAGTTTAGATGTAGCTATCTTCACTTCGTCAAGATTGGCTCTATCGGGTGGATGGAACTGTTGGCCTACGTCGCATCGTCTAGGTTGAATGGTACAATCTGCATGGCAGTGGAATTTGGATCGTTATCGCCGTTATACAATTTGCAGAACTGATCTTCAGCACTGACTGCGATTCTACTACAATGTTCCCCTGATCGTCCTTGGAAACTTCGGTTCGGTCCTTGTAACCTTGGGAGGCTCTTTTAACTTTTTGATAAAACTTCCTAACTTCATTTCCTTAATTAGGTATAATTTCTTAAAAATTCTGAGCATAAAAAAAAGTCGAATTTTACTTACATACTTACTTCCTAATCCAGCTCCCAATCCATGAAGAGCCGCAGGAACAGCCTCCCATTCTATACGATCCCGAACACGCTGCTCTTCCATTCATCTTGACCCATGTTTCTGGCATTTTAGATGCCTTGGTGTTGAAACCGAAGAGTTCGTCTTCTTCGATCTCTTGAACCTGGGGCTGGCATTGAAAGACTTTCCTGGCTGGAGCATTATTGTTCATCCGCTCGATGTGGCTGAGCCAATGTAGTCGACGTGTTGTGATTTTTTAGATTACATTCACATCTTGTTGCAGCTCATAGAGTTCAAGCAGTTGTACCTTCTCTTCCACCGGGACACTCCTCGTAATCAAGGACTAAATATCCATCAAACAATTTTTCTTTCGAAGGTACTCGGTGTCAGCTCTCCCAATCCTTGAACACATCTGTTGGGCGAAACCTAAGTTCCAACGACTGGTTTTCTTGGGAAAATTTTCGTCGGATCTCCACTAAGATCTCGTTCGTTGGTTTAATGTTCACTATGAGGTAGATGAATCCCTAACAACTTCAAAGTTGTTGCTATTCACATCCAACAGCGACAGTTTTTCCAAGCTATCAACAGATTATTCATTGTTTGTTGATAGCATGTATTAGGTCCTGTCCTCATTTACTTCCAGACCAACAAAGATTCGTTTATTCTTCAACTACCATGAAAGCCTCTATAACGCCCTGTTGGGGAGCGGCCAATGCTATTGATATCATCGGCATTCCTAGGAGGCTAGAAGTTGGACAGATCTGTTGAAAATAATAATGTCTTCCAGTCCTACACCCTATTTTTCCACAACGAGATTGAAGAAATTACAGTTCGGAAGAGCTTTTCCCGAGTTGCGCATTGCATCACGTGTTTTCCAATAACACGTTACACAACTGGATCAGTTTTTCCGGGATCGGAACTTCGGCTATATCGCCACAATAGAGCTCTTGACGATGAATGCTATGATATGCTGCTTTGAAGTCGATGACTAGATGTTGAGACTCGGCGTGAAATTCAATAGTCTTCTCCAGAATTTGCCTGAGAGTGAATATTTGATGTATTGTTGATCTGCCTGGCCATAAGCCGCACCGGCACTTGACAATTATAGTGTTGCAGAACGCTCACATAGTACGTTGGAGAGGATCTTATATACGAAATTTATCAGGGATATGCCTCGATAGTTCTTGCAAGACATAGGATCACTATTTTCGTAGATGGGGCATCAGGCATATGAAGCTGATAGACAAGTCGTTGATCATGATTCCTTCCACCCAAACTTAGATGATGAGTTGATGCATGCACTTCTTCAACACATACCCTCCGCGCTTGAAGAGCTCCACTGCAAAACCATCGGATCCGGTGGCTTCTTGAGCTTCTTTATAATTGTATCTATCTATTGGTTGGTGGTACTACTAGGTCTTCAATGACGAGTCCGGGCTCTCTTCTTGTACACAATTTCTCGCTTACTGATGTCCATTCAGCAGCTGCTGGGAAGGCTGCTTGAAAACATCTACTATACTCTGTGCTTCGGTGACTAGGTTTCCTTTGCCGGCCGTTTCGAACAGCTTGTTTTAAAGCTTGGCACTTGGCTTGTAAAACTTGCAGGTGTTGTTTTGATCGTGACACCATTGGTCTCCTTGAGTTGAGAGGCTACGTTAGCCCTCTTCTTTCTACAAAGGGTCCTTTTGTCCTCTTCTCTTTGCTCAATACTACTCTTTCGCTGCTCTTTTTTTACACTGCAGCTTTTGTATGTGCATCTTCTGTCACCATTTTTAGCTATACGCATGCATCGTCATGCCACAGATTCTTTTCGAGGATAGTTGGTAGCCTATTTGGGTTTCAGCTGCCATTTTGATGATTTCTCGATACTGGCACCACTTTGGCACTCTGGTTGTTTGCGTCTGTGGCAGGTGAATGCACAGTGGAGTGCTTCTCGCTCAGATGCTCACTGTAGGCTCTGGTGACTCCAGACTAAGGCGACCAACGTCGAGTTTTTACTTTAGGGCTGTTCGTAATTTCTTTTCATTTGACAGTTGAGTTTTCAACCTTGCTGCAACAAGGATATGGTGAGAGTGAGAGTCGACGTGTGTACGTCGAAAAGTAAAGTCGATTTTCGTCAGGTGATAATAATCATGGTTAAACTCATTTCCCTTTGTAATTCTCATAATTAAATGTTAAACTAACCCAGTGGCCGTGATTTCGTTTAGTTTGCATGATGGACAAGGATGAGTACCTTAATATGGTGAAATGTAATTTTAACAGTAGTCACCTGTATACTTGACCCTTTGACGTATTGGCCTTGGCCAACACGGCACACACTGTAATTTCAACTCAACCCATAATTGACTTTATTTACCTTCAATATTTTCAAAACATTAATTTTTTCGGGAAAATGTTTTTATATAAACATTGGGCTCTATTTTGTATGTATATAGAGGGAGGGAGATAATTTGATATTATGCAAACATTGAACCCAAGCTAGGTTTAATCCACCCAAAAGTGTAATCATCTAAATCAAGGATTATAATCGCGTTTACTCTGCAAATGCAAATGCAACACATTATTATATACCTGTGACTGCGAGTTCCATGGAAAGCACTTAAACCCTCGAGGCGAAGTGGTGCAATTGTATAATTGCACAAAGCGAGAGACCGAGAGACAATTTCACAAAAACTATAACTAGTCGGTTGTTCCCGCTCATCTCTTTGGAGGATTATTAATTTTATTTTAATTAAGTTAATTTATGCTAACAAAAGAGAATTTTAATTAGCACATAAAACCACACCCGGCGGGGAGCCCACAATCATGCCTTGCTTTGGTTATAAGTCCGGGTCTTGGTTGGTTGCAATGTTTTGATTATGATGACGACGATGATGATGATAATAATGATGGTCCAGCACCGTTCTATTCAAAATACAAACATAGTATATGGGATGAATTGCATGCATGGCCAATGAAGCACCTGCAACTCCAGCTAGGAATATACTCATGGCACTTCTCTCATCCTCTCGATGGATGATGAGATAGCTAAAACCACTTGCTGGGAAGATTACCTACATATAGTTAGTTAGTTAGTCATGGCAAATATTATAATTTCATCTTTCTAGCTGATTATACTATTTGTAAGACTGCTGAGAATGTTGCTGGTGACGGTGAGACTTTAGCTTAAGCTAAGTGTGTATCATAATTGAATAATTGAGTTGTGATTTTCTTGATACCTACCTGGATTTTAAGAACTTAAATTTTGACTCAAATCATACCAGAGAATTCTTTGAAACTTTTGACGGAGATTAAAAGAAGTCAAGATATTAAATAAGTTTACCAGTAGAGAAAATTAATGAGAAAATAAGGTGTTAAATTGGAGGGTATCTTAAAATGTTATAGGTACTGTAACAAAAGTAACAAAATTATTCAATGAAAAAACTCAATTCCTTTGAATTTTTCAGTACTGAGTTAACTCAGAGTTAAATCAGATTTAGGTAATCCTAAAAATAAATGTCACTATCGAAATCGAGATGGCGCCAAAACGTATCACTTTCAGTTTAGTCCCTATGTTAACTCTCCAAATAAGGTGAGTTAACTAGGGACTTTAATTATTGATGACTGAAAGACATGTTTCTGGATATAACTCATGAAGTTTAACCATGAGAGTTATATCCAGATGATCTTATACTGAAAATAGCTTGTAAGCATCGACACAATTGTGCCTTCAACATCATATCCCAAGATTGTAGACGCTTTAAAGAGAGGGAGAGCTGGGCAAACTAAAAGATAATGGCCTTTGACTAAAAGACTTTGCAGAACGCGATCTAAAAAATACCCGGAAGCATTCTCCAAAAAAAAAAAAAAAATAAGTAACTGGCTGCTCGTTTTATGACCAGAACGCAGGCAGGGATCAGGGAATAGTAGTCAAGCAGCATTACCAGTAATAGAGCATGAAGAGTAAGGGAGCCCTCCTCTTGTCAATGAATGATTGGTTTCATCACTCAGTACGTTGAAGAGTAGACTTAACATTAAATAAGCTTAAGAACAAAAACAAGAACAAGAAAAGGAACGGAAAGGCCGCCAAATCTGATGGATGACCAAAGTAGTAACTACGGAGGGATGTGTTAAAAGGGTATCTAAGGGTGAGTCTACCCTGATATCTCGAAAACCAATAATTCGAAAGACAGAATCTCGAAAGAGAAAAATCGAAAATAAAAATCACGACCCAAAAGAATCTCTAAAAACCAAAACCGTGAATACGAAATCAGTACTTTTAAAAATCTCGAATACCAAAAACTCGATTTTTGAGTTCTAATTTACTGAAGGCAAGTTTTGGATTCGTGCAAAAAAAAATGTTAAGATAACAATCAAACATGATATTACGATGATAGAGAACACCAAAAAAGTGGGTGGCACAATTCTGTCTGTTCGTCTACAGCCTAAACGGCTCGATCGATTTTCTTCAAACTTGGTAGGGAGAGGGGGGCACCCTAGGACACTTTTTACAAAAACCAACCTGGCACACTCATACCTCACAATATAAAATTTTATTCTTGATTGACGTAGTTCTTTGGTATTTTTCCTTGGAAATAGATGCCCTTTTATACCTTAGTTTGTATTTTATACATAAATATTTTTCTATTTAAAAAACTGTTATAACTGTCCAAATCTGCCCCCCTAGGGGGGTAGTTTTGGACAGCCCTGGGGCAGTTTTGGACATGCCTTGAAAAACGCATTCAGTAAAGTTTAATTCCTTATTAAACAATAATAAATTATTACAAAACATAACATTTGTTAAAATAAGTCGTATAGGAGATTGTCTTTCTCTAATGCCTTAGCGTACTGGAAAGGAAAATTATTTGCTCTAAGATAAACCAAGCCATAATTCACTTTCGAAGATTTGATGAAATAAAAGTCTATATATCTTCTTCCGAGGTGCTAAATACTTGGGCGACAGTATGTTTTTAACTGTATCAACTGTTCACTTTTTAACGCTATTTATTATATTTAATTTCAAGTCTGGTCTGGACATGTCCAAATGTGCCTTTCATCTACTGTCCAAAAGTGCCCCAAGTAGACAAACAAACTTAACTTTTTTTTTTCTTTTTTAAACAACGTTAAACAATAAAAATATTGTTAAATAAATCATCACAAAATAACTAAATATAATAATAAAGAACTTTTTGTGGGTTGATTCCAGATAGTTTCTTTCTAAAATGCTTACGTCTTAGACCGAAAAAAAATGCAACGGGTACCGGAATACAAACATTTATTTTTAATTATTTTTTAAAAGCTGATATCGTCCCAAATGTCATCAGATATCTATTTGAGGAAGAATTGCCACTGTAAAATTTTGATGAAGTATTAAAAAGTATTTGTTTTGATACTTTTATTGCCATTGTCCTAAGCTGCCCCTGTCCTAAACTACCCCCCTCTCCCCTACATAGTGGTTTTTGGTGATTATGCCCACACGTTTTTTAATTTTTTTTTTTTAACCAAAAATAAAGGTACCTGCAAACAAGTTTTCTTAGCAATTTTACATAATCGTATTTTTCTCAAAAACGGCGCGACAACATTTCTTAAAAAAATTCAAATAATTTATTTTAGTAAAAACTTTCTTTGGATGGAAAACCATTTTTCAACCATTTTTTAAATTTTTGATTTCCTTCAAAACGGTACAACCAATTTCAATTATTTTTTGTATACAGAAGCTTCCAAAATATATAACTGAATTTTTAAAAAATGTTTAAAATTTTTTTTTTGGAAAATCAATTATTTCGAGAACGACATTATCGATTTTTTTTGAAACTCGATACTTAAGAGTTTTTTAGTACTCTCTAAAATATTTAAAAAAAAAATTTACATTTATGAAAAAATAACGATACCTTCGATACAAAAGTTAAAAAACCGCAAAGGAAAATATTTGTTTTCTCAAAACCGACTCCTACGATTTTGATTTTACTTTTTATATACTAAAATTAGTACAATGTACTACCAAAAATTATAAAATTTTACACATAGCAACTATTTATAGTACCTGTCATAGAACGTATTTTTTTTATTTTGAATTTTCTCGTTATCGGAGTTAGACAATTTTTTTTATATACAAATTTCAGATAAGATATTGCATATTAAATTTTTCAAAAAAAAAGTTTTTGGATTTTAAAAAAGTTTCAAATTTTTTTTTGAAAATTCGATATCTCAAAAACGGGTTGACAATTTTTTTCAAATTTTGTTCTTATATACATAAATATATACTTTAGATTTGCATACCAAAATTTGTTCTTAAAAATGTTTTAAGAATTTTATATACTTATACAAAAATTATTTTTTTTAAAAGACCGCTCCAACGATTTTAATTTTTTTTTCCCATACAATCATATTCAATCAAGAATTAAGATGACATTCTTTTTTTTCACCTCAAACTGTCAAAAGAGTTGTTTTAGCCAATTTAAATGTCGAACTTCATGCTTTATTTTTTATTTCACATTTTTCTCTCATAATTTCCATGTTTTTATATACAATTTTCTTAAACCCGCAGTGTTTTGAACATAAGAGCAAGTACGTGCGACCCAGTCGTGTATTTTATTTTATTAAAGTAACAGTACAGTAAAGTACCTAAATGATTTTAACTCCCTCTTTGGGTCCTGTATACTGCCCACGCAACTCCGTTGCTCGGTTTAGGGTATGTTGAATCGTCAGGTATGCGCCTTTATTTATAATATTGGTGTAGTGAAGGGTTTATTAATACCCTAAAAATGATTACCCCAGTCCGAGCGTTAGGAAAACAGAGTATAACAACGGGGAGGAAAAATAGAGCTGGGTATAGTATTCCACATCCGTGTATTACAGCTAAAAAAAGAATATCTGTACGTAACAGAACGTCCGAAATTGAGCTCGAGGATGAGGATGAGCGTTCTAGAAGCAAGAGTATTAGGGTGGAATTGTTTAAGGAGAAGAATGCATAGGAATGTCTATATCAACTGTTTTATTCACAGTACTGTGGCAGTACTGCCATATTTTTATAATTTTTTACTGTAACATTGATTAGGTGCACTACAACTCTTCAAAAAGAAAATAACCATAAATGTCCCACTGTCACACTATAACACTGTAAGCATATCTGGAAGCAATCAAAGGCTACCCAAGGGGGGCAGGGAAGGGCACTGGCCCTCCCTCCCTAATCAAAACATATTTCATGCCTTAGTGAATTTCTCTTCTTTTGAATCCACCTTTAAGCTTGATTTCTGTACACAAACTATGTTTTGAATTAGTTGCCCCCCACCCTCCCCCCTTAACCGAAATCCTGCGAATGCAGGATATTCGATATTCTGTCTTTTAAGATTTTGACAGGTTAGAGATTTTGTTTTTCGATATTTTGGAATTCGAGATAATTAAATATTTTTTCCAGATTTTGGCCAGTCGAGATTTTTGTCATTCGAGATTTGAAAAAAAAAAAAAGGTACAAACTGTGAGCAGAAGAAGGTAGCTTTTTATAGTTGGCGTTGTTCTTTTGCTGTAATTTTCTTATAAAATGAATGAAGAACTCTGGTTATGCTTTTGAATTTTGTTTTTTGATGTCTAAATGTTTTTCATTCAATCGCCGGGTAAATGGTTGCCTCCAGAAATGATGACCATTCGCATCCGATTTAAGGCATTTTCCGTCAATTTTGGCAAAATTTTCTCAGATCTCATGCATTATCAGCCAGGCGTTGCCCCATCATGTTTAAATTTTCTCAGTCCCAAGTCATCCAGTGGAGGAGGGAGAAAGTCGTTGAGCATGGCTGTGCAGCGCTCGCAGTCCATTGTTGTTGTCGTTGGGTACGATAGGTTTTTGAAATAAAATGCACGACTGGATCGCACGTACTTGCTCTTATGTTCAAGTTGTGTGGGACTTAAGAACTTTAAAAAATATTCAAGAAATTATAGAAAAAGTATAAAAAGCATTTAAATCGTTCTTTTAATTGGATAAACAGTCTGATAAATAACTTAGAGCTCAAAAAAAAGTATGCCAATTGATTACTTGAAAAAATATGAGTATATGTAAAAAAAAAAATCAAAATCGTTGGAGCTGTTTTCTTAAAAATTAATTTTTTATATAAAAAATTTTTGTAACATTTAAAAAAAAATTGGTATGCCATTTTTCAGTATATATTAATATACATTTAAAACTGAAATTTCAAAACAATTCATCAACTCGTTTTTGATATATTGAATTTTCAAAAAAAAAAATTTTGAGTCTATTTTTAAAAATCCAAAATTTAATTTCTCAAACATTTTGGTATGCAGTATTATTTATATTTTAACAAAGCTTTTGTGCAAAAAAATTCATTGAAATCGAATGAGCGGTTGAGAAAACCGGAAATCAAAAAAACCGTTATATGGCAGGTACCGTTAATTAATGTTCTTGGAGATTATTTTTCTTACTAAAAGGTACATCATGTGTACATTAATATACTGATTTTTTTTTTATCAAAATCGGAGCCGTTTTTGAGATAAATAAGCTTTTCCTTAACGGTTGTATGGCAAGAACCGTTATTTTTTGAGCTAAAAAAAAATTTCAACTTCCCCTCTGGAGAAATACAAAAAAACCTTAAGTTCAAAATTTGAAGAAAATCACTTCAGTGGCTTAGGCTGTAGGCTGTAGGCTGAGGTACGGACAGACAGACAGACAGACAGAATTGTGCCACCCACTTTTTTCATGTTCTCTATCATCGTAATGTCATGTTTGATTGTTATCTCGAATTTTTTTTTTGCAAGAAACCAAAACTTGCCCTATAGTACCTACATATGTATATCGCAAGTAAAAATAAGGGGTCGATGTCTGACAAAAAAAAATCCCACGGGACGGGGGTCCCGCTTGGATAGGAAGGACAATTTAATAAAAAAAATACGTAAAATATAAAAAAAAATAATTGAAAAACAACGGCAACACTTACATTATTGTTTTGTACCTTCTTGGAAGGCAAAAAAGTTTATTTTAAAATTAAGTATTTTTGATGAACAGTTTTGGCAAAAAATTATTTTAAACTCAACATTTTGAAGAAAAATTATTTTATTTTTTTCCAAATTTTAAGTTTGAAAACATTTTTTGCTGAACTTCTTTATTGAAAGAACTTTTTTTGAAAATAAACCATAAGAATGGGCTTCTGGCTTTCCAAACAACTACAAAAGCAAAAACAATACTGTTAGTGTTGCCATTGAACATACATGCTCTGAATATTTTGGGCATATTTTACGTTAATCACCTGTACAAAAAATTGGGAATCTATTTAATCATTACAGCGACTATAAGGGCTGAAATGAAAATCATTTAATGACCACCCTTATGTGGTAGGGTGGTCGTTGTAATGGTTCTTTTTTTATTTTTTATATTTGGATGGGGCTAAATTAGCTCTAAATGAAGTTCCCTCATTTTTTCAGATTTTTATTTTCATCCGCTATAGTCGCTGTAGGGGTAAATTGAATTGAAAAATTCGCGTAAAATCTGTCAAAAGTAATCAGAATATGTAGGTGGGAAGGAGACAAGAAAAAAACACTATTGGATAGGGGTTATATCTTCCCGCTTGGACAAGAGGGACAATTTAATAAAATAATTGCATAAAATAGAAAAAATGAATTACAAATGAAGGGCAACACTTACAGCTATGTTTTTTAGCTTTCTGGAAAGTTCTTTGAATAAACAACTTCAGCAAAAACTGTTTTCAAACCTAAAATTTTGAAAAAAAAATATTGTTTGAAACAATTTTTTGCCAAAACTGTTCATCAAAAAAACTGAATTTGAAAACAAGTAAGAATGGACTTCGGACTTTCCAAAAAGCTACAAAACATTACTTTGCCGTTGTTGTTGTTGTTTTTTAATTAGTTTTTTTTTCTATTTTATGTTATTATTTTATTAATTTGCCCCTCCCGTCCATGCGGGGGGAGATATCACCCCTCTCCGATAGGATTTTTGTCTTGTCTACTTCCCACTAATAAACTCTGATTTTTTTTGGTAGATTTAATATGAATTTCCAAGCATGCAAATAAAAGGGGAAATTTAATTTACACCTACAGCGACTATAGGGGATGAAAATAAAAATTTGAAAAAATTAGTGAATTTTCGTTTTCTTTATTAGCAGCCGATTTAGGCCATCCACGATGACCTTTTTTTAACGACTACCCTAAATGTACATACTGTCATTTTTGGTTTAAAAATTTTTTAATGTCGCGGTATATTGGAAAGTCAAATCATCCATTTTAGGCTGAGCCGAATGAGACATAATTCAATTTAAAGTTCGTGACCTCATCTCCAAAATACGGTTTGCCTAATGGTACAACAGGGGGCTGATCAGCTGGATTTGTTCAATGTTTTCTTAAATAAAAATCACAGGTATACCTACTGTGAATTTTATCATTTTAGGGGAATTTCGTTAAGATTCAAACACTTAAAAAAATATAAATGCCCTTGGAACCGTATAAATTATAATTAATACAAATTATTTTTAAAATGCTATTATGACACTTAACATATTTTCTTAACAATAGGTAATTAACAATATTTGACAGTGAATAAAAATTAACATAAATTAGAAGAGTTCTTAAGTAACCATAATAATAATAATTTTATATTGGTTTAACAACCTCTTAATATTTTATTGCATAAGGTTTATATAATTAGATATTGTTTTCATTCGACTAACACCATTCGCGTGTAACATTTAACATTTTCTTTATCAAACCGTAAAATTTAATACTAATTTTCTTTTATTTTTTTATTCAAAGTTTAGGTTTGAATAAAAACATAAAAAAAAAAACTAACAATCAAAAAGAAACAAAAATGTTAAACTTAATAGTTACATTATACAAAATGAGACAAAATACCTAAACAATAATACAAAAGGTTCTTCAACCGTCGTCTGCAATTAAAAGAAAAAAACGTTACGAAGAAAAACAAAAGATTTATGATCAAAACTCGAATGAAATTCAGAACTTTAAATTGATTGTCTCATAAAATTTCAAAGAAATTTACCATCACTAACAACGAAAAAAAAAAGAGTTAATTTCCATAAAAAATAACAAACGATCACAAATTTTTGTTTAATTTAGATCTTCTACTCTGATGATGTTCAATGTCCGATGCCATGGGAAGATTATCTTCTAATAAAGAATCAACAACATAGTCTGGCATGTAAAGTTGCGGGATGAAGTTCCACAAAATATTGATTGTATTACATAGATACTTCAAAGAAGACAAAAATGAAAACAAAATTACAAGGTCAGAGGGCAACCACTGTTATGTTGGCGGCCATCTTGTATATTTATTTTTATTTATATTTAATATTTTCTTAAAAAATTTTGATAACACTTAAATTCAGCATTGATCGTTTTAGTGGGTTTCCAACTTCCAGTTAGTTGAAAAGTCATCATCATCAATAAAAACAACACAAATTTCGGTACATCATCACTAACAACATTACATCCCCGACTGTGTTATCCATGTTCTGATCCTAAAGGAACGGGTTACACAATACCCGAGACAATCAACGAGTCAGGTTGATAAATTTCCCTTCATTTTCCAACCGAGTGTATGTCGTTGAATATTTTCCTCTTAACTCACTGCTTCCTATTGTTTTGCATTTGGGGATATCAATTATTCAATTGTGTCAATGGTCACCTTGGTCAGTTGGTGGAAAGATGATATCCGTTTTTTTTTTTGTATCTCGGGAAGAAATTAACGAAATAAAAATTCAAATTTAGAAAAAGAAAAGCACAAGGCGCAAGGTATCGCTGGGCCACAATGACGACGAAGAGAATGTTGTGCATGCTCAGCAGGTGTCAGAGTATATACACGGCCTTTTGTAGATATTTGGATGATGCATGGTTTTTGAGTAGAACAAAACGTTTTGGGAAAAATGTTTTACGCTTAAAACCAAGAAACTCATTAGTTTACAACAAAAGGTGGAGGAGATACGGAGCGCAGATATACTTTTGGGCAAGCCTTAATTTGCTGATGACCTTATATTTTCTGTTATTATGCCAGTAAGGTGGGTTATATTTCTTTGTGCGGTGTTGTGTGTATGTTTATATTTTCTTTCTTATACAACAAGTATAATTAAATTTGTCCAGTATACGTTTGTTGTATGTATAAGGTTAAAGTGCGTGGCATATCTCAGCGGGAGAAGATTTAGGGGGCTTTATTCTTTAACTAACTAAGAACGCGCTCTATACGGAGCTTATAAATATTCATAATTGTATCATGAATAACAACCTGAAGAAATAAGAATTTTAATAAATGACATAATTTTAGGTAATCAATCATCTCGCTTGAGAAAACAGTGGGGGAGATTTGAACCCTTGTTTGGGGTTATGGTTATATGGGTGTGCACATATCCACTCTCAACTACCGTCTTCTTTTTTGGAGGCAGACGTTTCGGACAACTACTACTGGTCATGTTATAAGGGCATGTCAGATTTTCTTGAAAAGCAAACACTGGTAATGAGGTGTTAAGGCGGGACTTTGAATACCAAAGACAGCTGAAATAATTATTATTTTCTTGATGGAATAGTGGTAATGTTGGAAAAATTGATTAAAAATTTCATTATTGCGTAGGTAACTACACTTGATTGACCAAATACTTGCCAGCAACAAATAATATGAAAGATGTGTCTACAAAAACTTCACTGTTGACAGCAACAACTTAGACATAGTTAAGGAGTTCATCAACCTCGGAGTAAAGATTAATCTCAGGAATGACATGTTAGTGGTGCGACTTCAGTTTGACGAAACCAATTGGTTCGAAACTCATCAAACATAAGACGAAGTGCACGTTCTATAAAACCCTTATACTGCCATTCCTGTTTTAATGGCATCGAGTTTGTTGCGTGGCCAAGCTCCCCTAAATTACTGTATTCAGGGAGCTTGGTCACGCAACTAACTCGGACTCACAAACAATTAGTAGAGCATTCCGGATGCACAGGAGGTATCCGATAAATGGGTGCAATGCGTTGTGTGGGTACACTTCAATTCCGCTCACAAAAAAAAAGGAATCCACCGAATCCATTTAGCGGTTGGTTTTGGATTCCATAGAAGTTGATTTCTGCTTTAAGAATCGGGATTGTTAGCCAAATATCGTTGGTCCTGATGAGAGCTGCTACTATGGACTTCCTCATAAAAGAATAATTCTTCAAGATGTGAATGTAGTCCAGAAAATCACAACATGTCAAATACATTAATACATTGGCTGGGCCACATTGACCGAATGGACAATAATTTTTCAGCCAAGAGGGTCTTTCTTTAAGCCATATAAGTAATAAATCTACGATAACTATCTTCACTGATGGTTCTAACATGAACACTGGAGCTGGTACAGACATTTTCTTGGAAGCTCTGGGACTATCGAGGTCCTTCAGACTTCCAGACTTTTGCAGCATCTTAATTATAAGCTGAGGTCTTGGCAGTGACCAAAGCAGCTACGCAAATATCTATAATGACAATACCACGAACTGATATCAACTTCTTTATTGACTGCCAAGTGCCAAGCAGCAATAAAAGCAATTTCTGCCACCGAGATACACTCGAAGCTTGTTACTGTCGCGAAGAGCTTATGGTTCTTGGCATGCAGCATAAAATAAGACCCTGCTGGGTTCCTGGTCACAGTTATGTACAGGGAAACTAATTACTTGATGAGCTGTCAAGAACGAGATTGTCGCTTGATTCAAGTCAAGCTGATCGACATATTAAAGTAACAGCCTCTAGCATGAAACAGGATATTGGTAAAAAAAATATTAGAAAAACTAATGCGAGATGGAACCAGCTTGAAACTTGTGGCGCAACTAAAAAATTATGACCAAATTTCAATAACCAGAAGACAGACAAAATTATACAAACGAGCAAGAAACATCTTCGTTCCCTTGTCACCGGATACAGCCTACTGGGAAACCACAAAAGAATATGAGGTCCAGTACAGATGAACTTTGCAGAGGGTGCAGCGATGAAGAAGCACATTTCCTTTGTCACTGTCCGACACTCTGTCATTTAAGAAAAAAACACCTATAGGGACTCATTTCTATGACTACTTAGAGGAACTTTCAAGAATTTCGGTTAATAGCCTTCTGAACTTCAGCAACGCCTCTAAATGGCTTGACTGCTAAAAGAACACATTGGTTCTTACATTAAGCGGGGTACAACTTCCTAGAGTATAACAACGTATCTACATAGATATAAGTGTGACGGTAACAATATCAACTGTCATCTCTTCTACTTACCTAACCTAAATCATATAAAAAGTTTGATTCATTTATCATTTAAACATTTAATGAGAAAATTAAAAACTAAAGGTTATATGGGTATGTAGCACTACTTAATAAAATTATTGGTAAAATTTTATAAAAAATCGTGGGAGCCATTTCCAAGAAACCAAGTAATATGTTAATAGAATTGGGGTGATAGCGGATGTATTTTACGAAAATCACTTCCTTCCGTCATCTAGCTAAAAAGATCCAACTCTGGAAATGTCATCCAAATCTTTAGAGCCTTTTCCGAAAAACTGAAATGGGCGTGGCACTGAGCAGTATTAAGATAGGTGCTAAAACTACTTCTCTTACCTGCTGCACTGTTTAATAAACTGTACAAATTTCAACCAGATTAGAGTCGTAGCCGAGAGACCAATTACTTGAATTGTTTTGCTTGTAATAATTCATAATATGTAATATTCAAAAATCCTTTTTGTGTGCCCATAACAAGCTCTACCACCGAGAATATCGGTACATTTATGACCCTAAACTATATGCAGGCAATTTGAATATCATGTTTTGGACTGTCACCAGTGGCGTTAATATGGTTCGATTTTTAAAAATAATTTTGTATATATAAAATTCTTAAAACATTTTTAAGAACAAATTTTGGTATGGGAATCTACAAAATTTGAAAAAAAAATTGTCAACCCATTTTTGAGATATCGAATTTTCAAAAAAAAAAAATTGAAACTTTTTTTAAAAATGCAAAATTTTTTTTTGAAAATTTTATATGCAATATTATTTAATTTTATCTGAAATTTGTATATAAAAAAAAAGAATCTAAAACCGTTTCGCCGATTACGAGAAAATTCAAAATACAAAAATACGTTCTATGACGGGTACCTACTATAAAAAGTTGCTAAGTGTAAAATTTTATAATTTTTGGTAGTAGATCGTACTAATTTTAGTAAATAGAAAAAGTTTAGTCAAAATCGTACCAGTCGTTTTTGAGAAAAAGAATATTTTCTTTACGGTTTTTTTACTTTTGTATGGAAGGTACCGTTATTTTTTCATTAATGTAAAATTTTTTCTAAAAATATTTTAGAGAGTACTAGAAACTCTTAAAAGTGGAGTTTCAAAAAGATCGATAATGTCGTTTTCGAAATATTTGATTTTCCAAACAAAATATGAAACATTTTTTTAAAAATCCAGAAATTATTTTTTCAAAAATTTTGGTACACAAAACTATTTGGAAGCTTCTGTATAAAAAAATAATTGAAATCGGTCATACCATTTTGAAGAAAATCAAAAATTAAGAAAATGTTTCCTTGGGAGGTACCATTAATAACCATTTTTGAAAAATAGTCTCCACACAAAGGAAGCCCTTACTAAAATAAATTTATTGAATTTTTTTTAAGAAAAGTTGTCCAGCCATTTTTGAGAAAAAAGCGATTATGTTAAATTGATAAAAATTGATAAATTGTATGGCAGGTACCGTTATTATTGGTTCTAAGAAAAAAATGAAAAAAAACTACTATGTACCAAGTTTGAAGAAAATCGATCGAGCCGTTTTAGTCCAGTCATTAGGTCATTTGACCTTGCGCGCAGAAGCACTGTCTGATTTTTTTTCATGGATCGATAGAGGCTCATTTAAAAAGCTTAAATCCAAATTTGCACCACCTGACAACTTTTTTTACCCAAGTTATTGGTAAAAATGTGTTTTTTGCCATTTTTTCGTCTTTTATGAATATCTCGGCTGCAGTATGTCGCGCAGAAAAAAATAAAGTATGGATTTATTTATAATAAGATTTGCTATTATATTATAAAAAAATTAATTTTTTTAAACAAATAAAAAAAGTTATAGTAAGTTGAAGTAAGTTTTATTGTTTGAAAATCACTCTTTCTTGATTATTAAGAAAAAGCTCATCTAACGATGAGGTTTTTATTTTTTACTTTTAAAGTCTTTGTAATTACCTACGATTTGAAAAAAAATTCAGCCCTTAACTACTACTACTACTACTAAGTCGACGCCCCCACGCAATTTTATGTTTTTAGGTTTTATTTTATATCTCAGCCCCAGTATGTCGCAAAGTTAAAATTAAAAATTTTTATTGTTTATAATAATTCTTTCTATCAACTTGCGTTAAATTCAATTTGTTTAAATAAATAGAAAAAAAGTTGCAGTCCATTAATAGGTTTTTTTGTGTTGATTTTATACTTTTTTTTCATAACTATTGAGAAAAAAACTGTGTTTAACGGTCATTTTTTTCAGGTTAACTTTTTCTGTAGTCCTATAAATTTTCTATAAATTAAAAAAAATTAGTCCATTACGACAAACAGGAGCCAAGTTATTCATGAATTAAAAATGACGCGTCAGTTTACTAACGCATAACAATATTCTTTCTTTTTTTTTGTATCTTGACCTCTGTGTATGCATGGTATGGAATGAAACTGTATTATTTTTAATAATATTCATTATGGACTTAAAGGAATTTTATTTTCTCCAAGTAGATATCTACATACCTACAAAAGTTAAAGTTAGTAGTAACTAAGTTAATTTTTTCTTATTCCGCCCACGCTAACTCTTTTCCGCACCACCCAAGGGGTAGAGTATGAGGCGCGTTTTTTTAAATCTTGTGGTATCCCCTGTAGGCCTAATCCACTGCAAAGATCAATAATTAAATTGGTCTTATTCTCAACCGTTTTGGGCGTGAGGTATTTCGTTTTCACTCTCTTCATTAGTGTTATGACATTCAAGGTTTGGTCTCTGCTCTGTTTCATTTTCGTTAGAAAAAGCTGTTGTCGTGAGCACAAGGTCGTAGTTTTCCTCGTCTTCGGAGTCATCAGCAATATCAACTACGTTGTAGCAGCTTTTCCCGCAGCAGATCTTGCAGACGGCTGAACACTTCAGTCCGGCTTTTCGACACCCGTACACGTGCAGGAAATCATGTCGATGAGTGTGGGTGGGATCGTCAGCCCTGAAGCCAACACCGGCTCCAATCCTCTTGAACTTTGTTTCCAGTATTTTCCAACCAAGCTTTTACTTGATGGAATGTCCGGAATGAGTATTGTTCTGCTGGTGATTCTGTAGGTGGCAAAGAAGCAGGATCGGACTTGATTTTAACACTCGCGCGTGAGAAAAGATGGTCCAGCGATGTTTCCTAACTGCTTCCTCCATATAGTGCAGTAAATACATTGTTCCCCACAGACGCGGCTTCTTCGGATTTAAAAATCTTCACGGTTTTCAAAAGGTTTGGAGCTTTCTTCTGCGAAGAGATTAGCTTACTTTTTCCAGATTTGAAAAAAGCAGAGGTTGTGTCACAGCAGCGACATGTACAATTGCTGAAGGCTGAGGAAAAGTGTTTGTGTGTGTGCACCGATTCAGCTATGTATGTACATATTAGGGTGGTCGTTATAATGTTTTTTTTTTAGTTTTATTATTTGGATGGACCTAAATCAGCTCTAAATGAAGAAAAAAAATTCCCTTATTTTTTCAGATTTTTATTTTCATCTCCTATAGTCGCTGTAGGGGTTAATTTAATTTCCCCTTTTTCTGAGCATGTAGGTGAGAAGTAGACAAGAAAAAAATCCTACCGGAGTGGGGTAATATCTCCCACCACTTGGACGGAAGGGGCAATTTAATAAAATAATTGCATAAATAGAATAAAATAATTAATAAACAACGGCAATACCGGCGCCCTATGCCCCAACCGGGGTTACAGGACTTGATGATGATGAATACCGGCTGTAATGTTTTGTAGCTTTTTGGAAAGCCAGAAGTCCATTTTAATAGATGATTTAGTTTAAGTTTGAGTTTAATTTTATTAGAAAGTATGGAAGTACAAGTAAGACAAATTGGTCTTTTATAGTACAGGTACAGTGGTTATTATATAATGGCATAGTTAAAGATAAATATGAAATGATGATAAAAACAATTATTTGTAATATACATTTAAAATAAATAAATTAATTAAAATAAATAAATAACTCCTCCCGCCCAAGCGGGGGGAGATAATACCCCCCTCCCATTGGATTTTTTTCTTGTATGGTTCCCACCTACATGCTCTGAATTTGTTTGGCAGATCTTACTCGAATTTTCTAGTATGCAGAAAAAAAGGGGAAATTTAATTTACCCCTACAGGACTATTGGGGATGAAAATAAAAAAAAAACAACTTTTAAAAAAAGACATTTAAAATGTAAAAAGCGTTACCCTGTTTGTTTAAATGACAATTTACAACTTTGAATACATAAAAATACATATGCACATATTCAAAATCTGTACTACTAGGGAATATAAAGTTATTTTGAAAAAAAAATCCACTCCACAAAACATCCCAAAATTCTTTAAAATGTTGAGATATTTGAAATCAATAAAATCAGTCCTCAATTTTTTTTTAAACTTCCTGCTAAGCTTAAAATAAAATTAAATTCCCCAAAAAATCATTCATAACAGTCATTGCACTAGCAGTGTAAACAAAGCTGCATTGCTACACACTCACGAGAATGTTCAAGATAATAATTGTATTTCCACAGAAGCCAAAAAATCCACTGCATAACAATTCCAAAGCTATACCCAATCAACTCAATTTTGTATTCGCATTGTTTTCCTTATTGTGTCCTATATGCGTAATTAAATTTTCTTTCTCGATCAAAAGTTAAAAAAAAAAAATCGAGAAAACCAAGTACGTAACACGACCCAACAGAAAACCAATACGAGGAACATATAATTCTGCTGCATGCATATTTATTAGGATATCAAAACCATTCTCAAAACAAAAAATAAATCACTGTATGGTTTTCATATACCTTAATCAATAAATTCCTGTCACTAGCACTCTCTGTGTATCTAAGAGAGAGGCTTTTGTCCACTTCAGGATGGCTACAAAAAAAATGTTAACAGGACTTAGCTTCGACTTCACTAAATATACATCAGGACCAGGCGGTTAAATTGAACACCACTCATGGTCGTGTTTAGAAATGATCACCATCGCAGTATCTATAAATAGTTGTTCCAATGATGCGAAATTCCATTGTTGAACCCCAGGACAACACCAACATCGCATCATCGCCATTGCATTTATATGCCGATGACATCCAATGATATGAACATTGAACAAAACATCGAAAGGATGTCCAATATTTTGCCACCTGGTGTGTTCTGGCTGGTTTTCGGATTTAACCAACAGCCAGCAGCAATCTAATTTCGATATACGACAGTAATTTATTGGCTATTGACCAGTATGCCACAAACAGAGACTATAAAAAAAGGATCTATACTACCTATGAGTGTGTGTATGAGCTAAAACTAGATATTTTTAATAAATCACTCAGCAGCAGCAATGATAGCAAAAAAAAAAATAAAAATACAAAAAGGACATTGAAGTATAAACTACAGTAATAAAATAGGATCAAAATACAATGGACAACCATAATGCAATCATAATTGCAATTTTACAATGCCAATGAAAACACACACAAATAGAAAATTTCCCATGGGAGAGTCTATGCCTTTTAGCACAAGGATATTAAAGTTTCTATTTTCATTTTTTTTTTCTCTCTGATATTTTGTTTATCTTTATTTCCAATTGTTGAAGGGATTTTCTTGAAAAGTCATAAGAAACCATTGTTCAATTATTTTGTAAGAAAGACCATTTAAACATCTCAGCAGGAAGCATAGTGGTGTGTCCTTGCAATCCTCGTCGTTGATTCAAATCGAATTTAAAGAGAATTCATTTAAAAATGTCAATTTTTCACACTTTTTGTTGTTCACTTTTTTCTTTTTTTTTCATTTCTACAGCTGATGGTATCCGTATGAATACGAGTCAATATAATTGACACCACACGTCCCTTTGTCCAATATATCCAGCAGGATGCAATGACCAAACTGCATCCTGATGATAATTATTTTATGATGTCCTTACGCTCAGCGTGTGTGCTTTTGCTGTGATGTGAAAAAAATTATCCTTGCAAATGGCATACAAATTATGCGTATACAACCTGCGTGTGCAAAGGATTTTCACTCGTGTGCGGCACCATCCAAGGACATTAAGCAAATCATTAAGGATTCTCTTTGGGCTTGACAGACACAAAAAAAAAACTGATTCGAAGAAAATGCAATAATCATTATCACAACATTTATTTTGTTCTGTCCTTGCTGCTGTTGCTGCAAAAATAAAAGGATATAACGACGACGCACACGACTTGAAAAAAATAAATTTGTGTACCTACGTTAATGTTTGTACCTAGCATTTATTGTGTTTGAATATTGCTTAAGTGCGTCGAAAAGTCTATATTTGATTTTGAAGGTCAAACTTGACCGCCATTAAGTTCAATGTCATGAGACAATAAGACTAAGTTAGATATATTGGCACAAGCAGACTTTAAGGAAAAACAATATTTTCTCTAAGGCAAAACAATTAAGAATGAAATAGAGTTCTTATCGGATAAATTTTTCTCTTTAATATTCGATGGAAAGAAAAAGAGACATTGTGATAATCTTCAAGGTCAGTCTGTGACATATGTATGCAATTAACAAGGTGGTTCTGAATGATTTATTGATTTCGTTAAACGTTTTATTGGAATCTTCCTGTAAGTGCATTGTATTTCACAAGATTTCTTAAGAGAAGGACTTGTGTCTTGCGTGTGCTCATTTTCTATTGTTCGAACGGAATTTTTATAAAAAAGTATGAAGCTAAGAAAAAATGAATATAATGTGATACTTGTAGATACATTAATTATTATGAAATTTCTACTGCCAAGAAATCAATAGTGACAAAGTTTGAAGATATGCGTGAAGTAAGCACAAAAATATTTAAGAATTTTTGATGAATTGTTTTTGAAATTTTTGATTTTCTTATAATTTGTGCAATTTTGAGCTCAGCTTGTGCTGCCATATTTATGACACAATACAGCACAACTAGTTTTAATAAAAAATGGCGGTGCTAACTTCAGTTTAGAAAATTTCGCAAATTTTAGAGATGATTTTTGATTTTCTTAGAAAATAAAATGCACGACTGGATCGCACGTACTTGCTCTTATGTTTAAGTTGTGTGGGGCTTAAGAACTTTTAAAAATATTCAAGTAATTATAGAAAAAGTATAAAAAGCATTTAAATCGTTCTTTTAATTGTATAAACAGTCTGATAAATAACTTAGAGCTCAAAAAAAAGTATGCCATCTGATTAATTGAAAAAATATGAATATATGCAAAAAAAAATTTAAAATCGTTGGAGCCGTTTTCTTAAAAATTAATTTTTTATATATACAATTTTTTAACATTTTTCAAAAAAAATTTGGTATGCCAATTTTGAGTATATATTAATATACATTTAAAACTGAAATTTCAAAAGAATTCATCAACCCGTTTTTGAAATATTGAATTGTCAAACAAAATTTTTGAATCTTTTTTTAAAAATCCAAAATAAATTTTTTCCAAAATTTTGGTATACAATATTATTTATATTTTAACAAAGCTTTCGCACAAAAAAATTTATTGAAATCGGATGAGCGGTTGATGAGAAAACCGAAAGTAAAAAAAACCGTTATATGGCAGGTACCGTTAATAAATGTTTTTGGTAATTTTTTTTTCTTACCAAAAAGTACACCATGTCTAAAATAATACACTGATTTTTTTTATCAAAATCGTTGGAGCCGTTTTTGAGATAAATAAGCTTTTCCTTAACGGTTGTATGGCAAGTACCGTTATTTTTTGAGCTAAAAAAAAATTTCAATTTCCCCTCTGGAGAGTTACAAAAAAACCTTAAGTTCAAAATTTGAAGAAAATCGCTTCAGTGGTTTAGGCTGTAGGTTGAGGTACGGACAGACAGACAGACAGAATTTTGCCACCCACTTTTTTGGTGTTCTCTATCACCGTAATGTCATGTTTGATTGTTATCTCGAAATTTTTTTTTTTGCACGAATCCAAAACTTGCCTTATAGTACCAATATCGCAAGTAAAAATGAAATAAATGCAGTTTTGTGCCCAGTTTGTGCTGCACATATTTATGTCACAAGGCAGCACAAGTATAGGGCACACAATACAGCTAAACTTTTTTTTTTAAATAACCGCGCTTACTTCACGTTACAAAATTTCGGAAATTTTACAGATGATTTTGGATTTTCTTAAAAAAACATAATTAATGCAATTTTGTGCTCAGTTTTAGCTGCCATACTGACGACACAAGGCAGCAACTTGTGCTTTGGGCAGAATACAGGAAATCAGAATTGTAGTCTTAATTCATGCTACAGCTACAGCAATCTTCAGTTTATTTTTTGCCTTAAGAGTCGCTATTATACGAATTTTGTTCTAAACTCTTCGGTGCCTGGCAGCACAAACTGAGCACAAAACAGCACAACTTTTTTTTAAAGAAAGTTCATAACTTCAAAAAAATTTCATCTGTAAAATTTTTAATTTTGCAAATATTTTTTAATATTTAAGGCCCAAGCTTTTTTTTTAATTTCGAAAATGGTGGTGCTTAGGTACCTACTTCATGCTTCACATTATTTATTTTTGGCTGTAAAAGTCGCAATTATGTATGTATATAAAATTTATATTCATGTCTTCGGCACAAGGCAGCACAAACTGAAACTGAGAACAAAAAGACACCAATTTAGTTTTAAGGACAAATGTAAGACTTAAAAAAATAATAATAAATTGGGTTTTGGCAATAAAATTTAAAACTAAGCAAATTTTTGTATGCTTTCCGGTGTATGGCAGCTCAAACTCAGCACAAAGACGCACAATTTTCTTTTTAATGAAGGTGTTACATACATTAAGAAATAATTATCTGTAAAAAACAAGTTGAGCACAGTACAGCAGAATCGTTATTTTTGAATTTTTAAAATTGTGGACCTCACCTGCATGAGGTCAAAAGATACCAACTTTGTTTTCAAGTGTTTTGGCCTGTCAAAATCTTGGATTCGAATATTTATGTTCAATTCTTTATGAACTGTTGAAATCCTTGAATTAGACTTGCAAAATAAAAAAAGATGGAATCTACCCACGCAGGTATGATATGCGTTGTAAAGTGTCATATTTTATTCTAGACTAAAAAGAAGGAGATTCATAAATATATACACTATCATAACATTAAGAAAAATTTTAAATTTCCAAAAAATAACCAAATTTTTGACACATAGCTGCACAAACTGAGCACAAAGATGTCGAAGTTCCTTTTTAAAGAAACCGCAAGATTAAAAAATATATGTGTAAGATATGCAAATTGATTTTTTTTTTTTTCATTTTTAGGGCACCAGGCAGCACTAATTGAGCACAAAAGAGCAACACTTTTATTTCAATCCAAGTGATGATTTTGGATTTTAAAAAAAATCCGAAATTAATGCAATTTTGTGCTCAGTTTACGTTCTAATACTAACTGCACACTCTGCACAGAGCAGGCAGCACAAGCTGGGCAGAACACAGGAAAACTTTTTTTTTGAAAATCCAAAATGGCAGTGCTTACTTCACACTACATCATTTTTCAGTTTATTTTTCGCGTATAGAGTTAGAGTTGAAATTATGAAAATTTTGTTTTTATCTCTAAGACGCATGGCAGCGTAAAACTGAGCACAAAAGAGCAGACATTTTTGTTTTAAAGTTCAAAATTGAAAGACTCCATCCATAAACATTTCATGCCGATGGTTTGGGTTCGATTCCCAGCTGTGCCACCTAAAAACAGAAATGTTTTATCCGAGGTACTGCCTCTTGTGAGGAACTGAAAAATCCTCCAAGAGTATACTTGTCATGAAAAAGTGCTTCTCATTTAGCCGTTCGGACTCGGCAATAAACTGTAGGTCCCCTCCATTCATGCCAACAACACGCACACAGGAATGGTTGAGAGTTGTAAGTCACTAGGCCCTGGTTCCCCACGAGCTGTTGCGCCACCCAATTTATGTTATCCATAAAATTTGCGATTTTTGCTTCTTAAATATTTATGGCACAAGGTAGCACAAGTTAAGCACAGTATACAGCACAATTTTTTTTTTTTTTTTTTAATTTCGAAAATGGTTTACTTGGTTTCAGGCTTCGCAAAATTTATTAAGGGCCGATAAAGTTGCAACTATACGAATTTTCTTATTTATCTCTCCAGCCCATGGCAGCACAAACTGAGCACAAAGGACACCAACCCAGTTGTCAAAAAAAAATTCATATAGCTATGTATTGTTTTTTGGTTGCAAAAAAGTATAAAATAAATGAGTTTTCTGTATTCAGCATGGCAGCACAAATTGAGCACAATAAAGCACGCTTCGCAACATTTATTTATGGCGGATAAAGTTGCAATTGTAGCAGTACCAGCACATGGCAGCACAAACTGAGCATAAAAGACAAACAAAAATCAAATTTTGTATGATATTAAGTGCATGGCAGCACAAATTGAGCACAGAGAAAAACGAGCACAATTTTTTTTTGAAAAAAGTGCTAGATTAAAAAAAGAAAACAACATCTGGAAAATATGAATATTAAGGATTTGCCTTTAAATTTACGGCACAAGGCAGCACAATTTGAGCACAATTACACAGCACAACTTTTTTGTTTGAAAATCAAATATGGTTGTGTTTACTTCACGTTGCAGCATTTTGCATTTTTTTGCCGTAAAAATTTCAATAATTCAATTTTTTTATATTTTCAGCACCTGGTAGGTAGCATAAACTGAGCACAATTTCAAATTTTGATTTGTGACCAATTCTTTTTAGTTATTTTATTTATTCTATAAGTTTTAGAATGCGCTATTTTTGTCTAATTGAGTTTGACCTAAACTTAAAATATATAAAAGTGCGCAAAACAAGTTTTTAAGAAAAATGTAAAATTAAAAAAAAAAACATAAATTGGTATTTGGCAAGTTAATGTTGCAATTTTGCGAAGTTTTGTATTCAAAACATTACAAGAAAAGAGCAAAATTCATCCATAAAATTTGAAAATTTGCCAATGTTCTAAATAACTAGATATTAACCGCTAAAAGTTGAGCATATCACAAACCGAAAAGAGAGTAGCTTTCTTAAAAATATTTTTTTTTTTTTTTAAATACGGCAGTCCAACCCTTTTGTTTTAAATAAAATTGTAGCCCAACCTTGCCTTTAAATAAAATTGAAAATTTCGGTTCTAACCTCACGTTCATAGTTTTAAGCTTTGCATGTTTATTTTGGACTCAATCCTAAATATTAAGATTTTCAATTATGGTTGTAACACTGGTACCTACTTTAATTCCGCGTTGCTGCACAAATCTCCATTTTCTGTTCTTAAACTGTATTTTTATTCAATTTTAGAAAACATTTTTAGTCGTAGTCACAATTTTTGAAGTTTTTCAATTGCTCATTTTGGTGCTTTTGAATAAATCCTAACCTGTTTGGGGATTTTTTTTATATTTCGTATACTTTTGTTACAAAATAAATTTCATTAGCAACATTGTAATTGACATAATTTACGCTTGGTCACTTTCCTCCAAACGAGTCCAATGCATGCATCACTGCTTGGGTAGGCTTATGAACTTTTGAGGCCGAGGTTTGCACACAAGC
Organism: Dasysyrphus tricinctus; assembly: GCA_963921185.1. Lineage (NCBI taxonomy): Eukaryota > Metazoa > Arthropoda > Insecta > Diptera > Syrphidae > Dasysyrphus > Dasysyrphus tricinctus. Next base: position 107,995,958 of record OY992533.1, read on the forward strand.
CTCTTGTTGAAATTGCTTTTGCGTAAGAAGTGTAACAACTTCAATATTCACGTCCAGTTTTTGTGCAGGCATAGCCACATAGTTGAATTCCTTTCGTTAACCAAACTTGCATTCCATTGCGCAGCAAAAATAAACCACTTAACATTAATCTATCTGGCTAAACCGCACCTGTACCTCTACGTCATATCTTTATACCATACAGAGAAAAAAACCAGAACCGTGGGTATCTATGTGTCTGCTTCAGATATTGAGTTCCTTGGCAGCGAGATATGAACATAAAAGAGGGACCCATAGCCAATCTCTTTACCAGCAAACGGAACTAATAAATTCCTTTCAATTAAATTGTATTCTTCCATTCAAAAACTGGCCAACCGATCCCGCAGGCGCATATAATAATAATAATGTTATAACCTCATACCAACCTGGCTGGCGTACTCTTGACAGTTTTGATTAGTTGTACCTGTCACATACATATGGATACCTAGTCGCAATGCCCAACGAGCGCTAGCGTGCTAGCGCATTTCCCCCATGTTGTGTTTAGGGCGCCTTTACCATCACTACGGTACGCAGCGGTGGATGGTCACAGCCGGACACACCTAGGTGCATTCAATTCATCCATTTAGATGTTTTATGTGTCATGCTTCTTGAGATTTATTTATAAACATTTATAAAAAAAATTAAATCAGGTGAAATCAAGACGCGGTATGTGCTGTGTGTTGGATTGTCAAAAGATGAAAAGAATTCACAAGGGACGCCAAGATGAAACTCATTTAAATGTCAAATTAGCATTAAATGTCAAAACAACACGATTTAGCAATTTTATTGTCAAATGAAGGCTTATATAGGCTTCTCAAACTGTCACATGCATCATATGATATAACGGAGAGGTGCAATTTTAATCATTTTCACAACCACAAAGTTAGGTGGAATTTCACAAGTATGGTATAAAGACGGTTTTTAAGGCCAAACTAGTTCATCCTAGGCTAAGCTAGTTTATCCTAGGCCAAACTAGTTTGGCCTATGTGCGGTCGGATAAACTAGTTTTTCCTAGGCTAAAATAGTTCATCCTAGTACAACTTGGATAAACTAGTTTTGAAGGATTAGAATATTAAATATTTTAGGCCAAACTAGTTTATTCTTGGGCAAACTAGTTTTGCCTAGACAAACTGATTTCTCAGTTTGGATGAGGCTCCGTGAAATAAGGCCAAGGAAATAAGATCCAAATAATAAATTTGGGCACTACTTCAATTTTGTTTTTGGGTCTAAATTATGAACAGATGTTCAACTTGCATGTTCAGCGTCGCTGTCTTAAATTGGTTAAATCTGAACCATTCTACCAGGTTTTTTTAAGTCATAAAATGCAAAATCTTCACAGTTGGTTTCCACCCACTGATACACCCACTTTTTTAAAATTAAAGTCCTACAATAATTGCCAAAGTCGGTAAAAATATTGGCATTTCTGTTGTTTTCGCCAAGTTCCGTCAAGGCCCTGGAAATTATTTCGTAGGGGAAATCTAGTTGGGGAGAACTTGTCAAATACTCGTGAGGCCCTTGTTAGAGAAGTTAGATAATCAGAAATACCCCACCTGGAAAAATGGCAACTTTTTGTCAAGTTTAATCAAGGCACTGGAAAGGCTTTGGTAGGAGAAATCTAGGCAAGGAATACTTGTCAAATACTCGTGAGGCCCCCGCTAGTAAAAACTTTTAGGAAAGGTCTTGTTATCCCATCACAAGTATCCCATTTTGACAAAAACAAGAAGACTAATTTTTTTCTTTCTTTTTTCTCTTGAGGCAAAAGGCTGCTTAACAAGTGATGCCCTCGAGAGAAGCGATAGTTACCCTTGCTAGTGCCATGTTAAGGAGGTCAATGTAAAACTTTCTAGTACTCCGTTAAAAACTTGATTGTTTTTCCAGGCGGCTAAGTTCAGTCGAGGCCTTAGAAATTATTCCGTAGGGAAAATCTGGTTGCGGAAGCCCTAGTTAGTGAAGTTGGATAGTTAGAAATTCCCTGTTATTTTTTGTAGCCACTTGAAGCCAAAGGGTTAGTTAAATTGGCAAGGGCCTAGCGAGATAGCCTTGTTAGACCCTTTAGTAGGTACCAATATATGTAAAACTCTCCATCGCCTCGTCGAAAACTAGGTATATTGCTATTAGAGATGGGATGTTTTCAAAATGATACCTATGAACATATATGTAGTTTTTATGCCAGCTGAGGGTGGTTTCGAGATGTTTTTTCAGCTTTTTGGATTGGTCGATTTGGTACAAAGTTTTAAGAATTAATCCTCTGCTTATAGAATGTTAATTTCCAAACAATTTTCCTGGAGAAATCTTTCAACCCAAACCCAATATGACTCAACAACAATCTTGAGTGGATCCAGTTCGTTCCACGCCGCCAGCTAATTAACGCAGCTTAACCAGTCTCTGTGCGCCATCGCCATCAAAAGATACAAAAATAATCTCTGGGGCAAAGATTTGCAACCAACATGACACAACGACGAACGTTTGAGTGCTTAATGGACTTTCAAGTCGTTCTTATCTTCTTCACAAGACCGCGAAAGAATTTCGCCTTCCAACAAAAAAGAATTCCTTCTTTCATTTCGCAAATTGGCAGTCACAAAGAAAGAAGATGTGTGAGGGACAAGCATAGCAGAAAAAAAAGGAATGTCCAAGTCCGTTCAAGTAGTCCAATGTCCGTCCAGCTTTAACGACAAAATTGATTATACACTCAAATGATCGGCGAGGCACCTTTGCGTGTGATCAATCCATCAATGTCAGAGCGTAGAGGCAATTTTTGGTTCGCAACCAAAGTCGCTGATACTGAGGCACCAGCAAAGGCCGGTTTTAAGAAAAGTCTTATAATGACGATTGACCACCGCCAACGCGAGAATTGACAGTGCCTTTTGCATGTTGTGCGCCTCGTGTGATTGTCATTTGTTTATATTTTGGGGTCACTGTGTGAATTTTATGTCGATTGGATTACGTTTTTCGTATTGTGTCACCATTAATTGGGGGTTCGATAGTGTCAGTGTTGTTTGTTGTTGGTTTTTTGTATGATTATTGGTTACCATGAAATTCGTGTCGGACATATTACACGATGCTCAAAGAGCTTCTTTATCGGATGCATTCTTCTTCCAAGAATCCCAAGTCCTATCATCATCATCGTCTCTTGTCTTCGTCATCCTTATTGGCTGTGTGTGTCTCATGGTGGAAAAGAAGAATATAAAATGCGTAATGCACTCGTGGAATGCTAATTAGCAAGCGAATTCGTATCCGTAATCCATAGTCGATAATGAAGGCAAACATCGGCAATGATTTTGGCTATCGAATCGACTTGCTGAGGAGTTTATGTTGAAAGGGAAACGTTTGACGGGTCAGCCAGCCAGCGTTTGATGTGTGTGAAGTCCTATAGGAGTCACGCAAAGTCATTTGTTTGTTTTTTTATTTAAACATTTCCTGGGAAATAAACAATCCGGTTGTGGTTTTTGTTTTAGCTGTAGGTAGTTGAAATGTATATTCGTTTGTGGTAATTTCAATAATTTATTTGGAATAGATAATTATATGAAATTTTAGGTAATACTGTGTTCTATATAAGCATAGATATTTTGGTAGGGTAATGACACGTGGACGAGTTAATCACTTATACACATTACATGCGTTCCACAGCTCCCAAAATACTATTATAATAATTTCCTGGCTACCGAAAATAAAGGGGGAAACTTTGTAGTTTTTGTTGATTCAACACAATGGAAAACTGAAATAAGTTTAAGTTCAAAGAGTAAGTAGGGACCGACGCGACGTACATTCGTACATATGTAACTTTATTTTACTTTTAGATCAATTGCATAACGAGCGTAGTTCTTATTTTTGTTAAATCTATACCAACTTCAGTACGTCTCACCCTAATATGTACCTACTGCGGTTGTTCGTAATCGCCAAAATTCATTTTTTGAGTTTGGTATGCAACAGTCTTATGCTTTCTGGGTAGCTTTTCCCAAATGCTTTATCCGTTTTCTCTATCGCTTTCCATGGCTAATATAAACAGAATAGTTTTACCGTAGGGGAAGGTAGCCTAATATGGCACATCAAGGTAAAATGGCCCATTCGATAGAAATCTTCGAATATCGAACAGAAATATGTAGAATGTTTTTTTAAATACAATTCTTTTATTTTTCTAGGCTCCTTAAAAAAGTACATTTTTGATTTTTGTAATAATTGAATAAGGTTTCAAATGAAGATATTTTAAATGTTTTAAATTTTTAATATCTACAGTCGACTCCGCTTAACTGGAACACGATAATTGCAGAATATTTGTATCAGTTAAGCGGAGTTTTCAATTAAACGAACTTCGGATAACTCGTCGCTTGGATAAACGTTTGTCGTATGTTACATTTGGCTACTTTTGGGAAATCGACATTAAAGTTCAGAATTTTATTTCTCGGAAACCCTTCGTCAAATTTTCTTGAAAATTGGATGACTTATGTAACACGAAATTTTTAGTTCAAATGCGTTAAAATAATATCGAAATAGTTGTCGAGGCACAATTTAGAGCCAATTTTGTTCAGAATGCCTTTGTCGTATGTTACTATTTCACCAAATCTCCTTGTTTCCCATACACATACGACAAAATTTGTACACATGCGACAAAGATTTATCAAATGTTTAAATGGAATAGTCTTCTAGATACGACAAAAGGACATAGAAATAAAATAAGACAAAAGTTTTTTTTTTAATTCATTTATTTGTATTAACAAAAACTTAATTCAATTCAATTAAACAAAAATAAATAAATACATTCATTTATAATAATTAATTACATACAAAACCTTCTCATAAAGTAAAAAAAAAATAAATAAATAAATTGTTTTTGAACATAAATTTGCGTTTTTTCACAGCACATTTTGATTAATTGATAATAATTGTTATAAGAAAAACTAAAAAAAAACGTATTGGTTTTTTTTTTAATAAAATAAAAACTTGAAATTATGAAGATTCTAAGTTTAGCTTTAAAATGGCTTGGTAAAAACTTTTATCTCCGGCTTTTTCAAGGTAGGGTATCATACTTTTCAAATCGTTTTCCTTATTCGCATCCATATTTTTGGTTGAATGTATGCGAAGCTCTTCATTCCATAGATTTATTTTTGTAGGATTTTTTAAACGAGGTTTTATTTGTAAATTAACGTTATTATAACATAATTCTTTGAATGTTGTTTTTATCCCGATTTCATTTAAATCGTCTTTGTGGTAAAAGATCGATTTGCATTTAAAATATTGAACTTGCTTAAAGTTGAGTTTTTCAGATTTTAAAGAATAATTTTTAAAGTCCTTCTGGTTCATTTGCAATATTTTTAACGAATTGTTAGGAAAGTTTATTTTTTTCAAAAGACGGATTAGAGTAAGCTGGTTGGTATTTCAATATTTCTCAGTCCTCACCTAATATTTCGTCACCCATGCTTAACAAATTAGACAAAAAGAATTAAAACATAAATTTATTGCCTGCATTTTCATAGTTATTGCGCATAAAAATTTCTTCCGCCAAACTCGGAGCAGGAGAATCGTCGTCCGATATCTGTGACATTATGATTGCAACTGAACTCAAAAACTACCCTCATCTGTGTTAATTGTTATGGGACATACGACAAACGCATACTAGACTTCAGTAAATTACTGTCGTATGTGTTCAAAGAAATGGCATATACGACAATTATTTAACGAATCGAGGAAAAACCGGATTTGCATAGGAAAAATTGTCGTATGTGTAAAATTTGTCGTATGTGTACCTGTTTTTGACACATACGATAAAAAAATGACTCAAACCGTTAGTGACCTTGGATATACGACAAAAGGCACACTGATTATCTCGGAAACTAAAATAGATACAAAAAAACCGATAACACAGAATTGTAGACAAAAAATCGATTAACAAAACTGCATTTAAACCTCAAAACCTCAATTTTTCACATACGATAAATATTTATCCAAGCGACGAACTGCAATTTGTTTCAAATAAGCGGAATTCCGTCAAAATATAATAAATGTCATCGAACAAAAAATATATTACATTTATTTTGGGTTATTTTCCACAACATTGGTCAATATTTTTTAAGGTTACGTATCCTCCAGGAACAGATTGACAAGACATGAGTTTTTGATATTCCAAAATCCGAAGGGTGTGCTGGATTCAAGATTTAGTGGCAGCGTTCAATGGTAGTTTCACTTATATGTGAAGTTGAATAAGTGCAAAATAAGAATTTGAGTCGAAAATATTTGTTTCAATTATGCGAAGTTTTCATATAACTGGAGTTCAGTTATGCGGAGTAGTTTGTGTGAAAAATACTCAAAAAGGCTCCGTTATAAATTTCTTGTTTCAGATAGGCGAGGTTTTCAGTTAAACGGAATGCAATTAAGCGGAATTGACTGTATTTATCTTTTTTTTTTTAGTTTCGTTTATGTTTATTTTAATTTTATTTTTGATTTTATTTAAAATAAAGTTTATATTTAATTGGTTTTTTTTTTTGCCCAGTGAGCTTACTAGCCTGAGTTTAATAAAAAAAACAGCAATAATATATGTAAATAGGTACTTCTTTTTCTATTATATTTGCTCATAGATGTAATGTGTCATAATGGTTTATTTAAAAATAAAATAAAATATACTTTTGGAAAACTTTGACATGCACTGATTTTGTTCGATTTTTTCAATTTTGGTAAAAAATTTATTTAAAATCGGTTCAGCTAATAATGAAAAAAAAAAAAAAACTTTATAAGGCAAATACTATCTACATTAAAACAGCAGTTTTTACATATCTGCCGAGTGTTTAACAATTTGATCAAGTTCGTACGAGCCGTTTTTTTAAATTTTTATGGAAGGTAGATTTACCACTATTTTTGCGCTGATACATATTTTTTTTCTGATGTTTTTAATTATATTAATAAACTTTTAAATTGTTTTAAGAACATTGACCGTGTGTCACTTTTCGAATATTTAGATTAAAAAAAAATTAATTTAGTTTTTTTTTTTTTTTTTGCTCCAAAATATATTTGAACAACACTATTTAAACATTTAAGAAGCATCACCATTAGAAAAAAGATCAATATCTGCTACACCGTTTTCAGAAAAAATAAATGGGTAGGTAAATGGGAGGTATTTGTATCATCAACCTTTTGAAGGCAAGGCTTTTTTACCTACGTGAATAGCAACTGGGGTTGTTCATCACCCCGTCACTTTTTATTGAAAAACCTAGTTTATACTTCAAGGGTTTCCAAAAAGTTAAAAAAAAAAATAGTTTTCGTCATAATTTGGTCGCAAAAATCCCATTGAATTGCATTTTGTTCCTCCTTGTCGCCATAATAATTGCATTTAGTTTTTGACACTTTTTCACGCCTAGGAAAAAAATAATTTTTTTCCATGCAAACTACACTTCACATGGATGTATAAACCATAGGCTTAAATATTATTATTTCAATATTTAGAGTGAAAAGTAATTCTTATTCATTATGAGACCACATAACGGGTGATTTTTTAGCTGGTTTGGTTTTGGCAACACTGGTTTTGACAGCTGACGTGTGTTTAGTACCTTGTGTCACTGTCAAACAGCTTCAGTTTGGTTTGCAATTTAACCATGGATCGTCTTACAAATGAACAACGCTTGCAAATTATTGAATTTTACTATCAAAATTCGTGCTCGGTTCGAAATGTTCATCGCGCGCTGCTTCCATGCGAATGCTTCGATGCGAATCGCAGCGTTACTGTCAATGGTGAACGCTACCGAGCGATGATAACAAACTTTTATTTGCCCGAAATGGAAGTTCTTGACTTGCATGATATGTGGTTTCAACAAGACGGTGCCACATGCCACACAGCACGCGAAACAATGGCGCAATTGCGAGGCGAGTTTGGTGAACAGTTAATTTCACGTTTCGGGCCGGTCAATTGGCCGCCTAGATCGTGCGATTTGACACCATTAGATTATTTTTTGTGGGGGTATGTCAAGGCTAATGTCTATAGGGACAAGCCCGCTTCGATTGACGCACTGGAAGCCAACATCCATGCATTCATTCGTGAGATACCGGCCGATATGTGTGAAAGAGTATGCCAAAATTGGACTCAGCGGATGGGCTACCTGAGACGCAGCCGCGGTCAACATTTGCATGAAATTATCTTTAAACATTAAATTGCAAGGTTCAAACTATCGATTCAAATAAATATTTCATTCATTTTTTCGAATTTTTTGTTTTTTTTTTTTTTTAAAGTTCTAAACCTCTTAAAAAATCACCCTTTATTTATATTGATACAAAACTTTAGTAGATATATAATTTTTTACATTACATATATGCTGCTTAGAAAAAAAATCTTTGCCATTTTTAGGGCATGCGGGCAATTGACATTTTAGGCAAGAAGTTTGAACTTTGTTGTCTCGCTTTCTTGGACACAGTGCCCACCTTGCCTGCTTCTTAAATTCTGACCAGAGTTTATCTCCATCAGGGTAATCTTGGTTTATGTTTAGAATACCACGTTAAGTGTCCTTATATTCTCATACAAAATTTGAAATCATTCCAAGCATCATATGGTGTTTCGCCATATAAAACCAACAAGATATTAGTAATAGCTTGCTTCAAAACTAGTTTGAAAGTAATTTTAAAATATATTATCCGAGAGCAAAGCCATTTTGGTGTAAAAACCAAGCTTCAAAGTAAGCATCACGCACAAATAAAGTTAACGTAAATAGCAAAATCATAATAACAAGCTATCTGGAAAAGTTAATACAAGCAACTTACTGCCTAGAATATAATTAGAGAATAGAACGATCTATAGGAAGATATAACTACAGAAACATAGATATAAAGGTTTTTCTCAGGTAGTGGGGTTATGGGTAACCCCGCTTGCCTTCGGAAGTTTAATAACTAATTTTCAAAAAAGAATACAATTTCACCCAAACGTTGGCTTAAAAAGCTGTTGGTATGTCAAGTCAGGTATTAGTACAGGTAAAATAGTACGAAAAGTTTTTCGAATAAAACAAAAATTTAGATGGGCCTAAATCAGCTCTAAATGAAGAAAAAAAATTCCCTAATTTTTCAGATTTTTATTTTTATCCCATATAGTCGCTGTACCTAGGGGTAAATTAAATTTTCCCTTTTTTTTTGGAAATTCGCATAAAATCTGCCGAAAAATTCAGAGCATGTAGGTAGGAGAAGTAGACAAGAAAAAAATCCTATTGGAGGGGGTAATATCTCCCACTGCTTGGTCGGGAGGGGCAATTTAATAAAATAATTGCATAAAATAGAAAAAACAATAATTAAAAACAACGGTAACACACAATAATGTTTTGTAGCTTTTTGGAAAGCCAGAAAGCTAAACAAAATTACTGTTAGTATTACCATTGTTTTTTAATTAATTTTTGTCTATAGGTACTTAACCATTTTTTAAAAGAAATATCGCAACCTTTGTTACTTTTTTCTGTATCCTAAGAGTGTTCTAGAGAGAAATGATGATTTCATAAACGAGGCTGTGTGTGCAAAAGTGGTGTAACCCGACTTTTTTATCATATTTTTCAATTTGAATCGATTTTAAATACTATTTAAACTGAGATTCAAGGAGTATACGTCACATTTTTGGAAATTCAGATATTTTAGAAATTAAAATTTTAGTTTTGATGACTTTTAATGCATAAATGTAAAAACACGAGACAAAAATATCAAAAATGCCAAAAAATGGGTTACACCACTTTTGGACTCACGGCCTCAAATAAGATCGTGAAGCGTGTACTTGTCCAATCAAAACGATTAAGGTGTCTATGGACGGAATAACTTGGAAAAAAAATTAATTTTGTGCTCTATTATTTGGTAAAATAACATTTAGAAAACGAGAATATGTCGAAAATGGCTGTTTTGCAAAGCAAATTTAGCTCAAAGATTTGCAAAAAATGTTTAATAACATATAATTCCATATTTTTGTTGGGACACTATTGAAATTTTTTTTTTTTTACCTAATAAAAGATTTAATAGTACAATATAAAAATGCTTGAAAATTTTTGAAAAAAAAACGCATTTATGACAGTCAATTGTTTGAAAATTATTTTAAGTGGATTTAAATTCAATTTATTATTCACACTTTTCATTAATCATACAATTAGGCCAGGAAAAATGGGTTCCGAGGTTGAAAAAATTAATTCATGAAATATTAAAATTGGAATCGACGCAGAATTGCAACCTCTATAACATATCCAAAGTCCCCCAAAATCCCCGCATTGGCTTTGTGTGTTGATGCATTTGAAGAGGTGCAGACGGGGAGAATTTGGAGGTCTATCAAACTTAAATATTTGTTTGGGTAAAACCTAATCATATGATACATGCTTTAAGGGAAGTTTTTAACGCTGAATCTAATGAAACCAAATTTAAAATGATACAACAACCCAAAAAGAAGTTATAGTCCTTTTTATGTAATGATGACTTTTTTTCAGGTACAACAGGTAAAATATTACCGAAAACCCTTTGAAAATAACGGTATGTTAATGAAACTTGGAATGAATGTTTAATTTGTCATAGGAACTAAGACTCAAGAGAGTCCCTTAAAATATCCATGGTTAAAGGGTGTTTTTTTAAGGGGAAGGGACAAGTGTAGAATGTTAACCATAACACCCACGAAAAAACTCTTACACTCATGAAATTCGCCAAAAATATATAATTTGTCATGGCAACCAAGAATCAATATAGTCCACATAAATATATTTGTTCTGGGGTTTTTTATTAAAAAGAGGGGAAATCTGGGAAGAAGTTGGAAGATTTGAGCCAAAATTCCGATTTGGTGTAATTGAGGTATATACACAAAGTATGGTAAATGATTTAAGGGTATTTTTTAACGCTGAATCTAATAAAAGCAAAACCAAAATGATACAAGCACCCTTAACAAAGTTATGGGCCTTTTCAAGCAAAAATTAATTTTTGAAATCGTATTTTCCGTAGAACAAGTCAAAAGTTAACAGTCACCAAAATCACTATTAGAACAAAAATATTTGTGTGGACTATTTTGATTCTTGGTTGCCATGAAGAGTTTAATATTTTTGGCGAGTTTCATGAGTGTAAGAGTTTTTACGCGGGTGTTATGATTAACATTCTCTGTTGTGCCTCCCCCTTAAAAAACACCCTTTCACCATCGATATTTTTAGGGACTCTCTTGAGTCTTAATTCCTATGACAAATGAAACATTCATTCCAAGTTTCATTAACATACCGTTATTTTCAAAGGGCTTTCGGTAATATTTTACCTGTTGTATCTGAAAAAAAGTCATCATTACATAAAAAGGACTATAACTTCTTTTTGGGTTGTTGTATCATTTTGAATTTGGTTTCATTAGATTCAGCGTTAAAAACTACCCTTAAAGCATGTATCATATGATTAGGTTTTACTCAAACAAATATTTAAGTTTGATAGACCTCCAAATTCTCCCCGTCTGCACCTCTTCAAATGCATCTACACAAAAAGCCAATGCGGGGATTTTGGGGGACTTTGGATATGTTATAGAGGTTGCAATTCTGCGTCGATTCCAATTTTAACGTTTCATGAATAAATTTTTTCAAGGTTCCCCATACGATTTGTGCTATTTTTCCTGGTCTAAATCATTAGTGTATCATCTGATATTGAAATTTTCAATTCTTAAAAGGCACTTTTTGACAGAAAATTCATATAAATTTGGAAGTTAAAATCAGTTACTTTTACAAAATGGTGTTTTAGTTCAAAATGATACGCCTACAAGTGACCAATTTGTAAAAATACCAAGTCTTATAAAACAAAGTATCTGATGAAAGTGAAAAAAAACCGGCAAAAAAAAAGTTATCAAATGACTAGTTTTGTTCACTCCGGAACACTCTTCAGGACACAGTTTATATCACCGCCATACTATGTTGACTTTAATGTATGTTTTTTTTTTTAATCTAATCATTAAAAAGATAGTAGGTATGGCTCTTCTATTTGAAGTGATTTGCTTATAGTTTATAGTTTTGAGTAATAGTACACATACGCCACAGTGTACTATTTGAGTAAATGGCACCTAACTTTTTTATTGCAGTTCAAATGCCAGTTATTGTAGCTGAAAATAAGAAATTTGTATATTATAGGCTTAAAACCTTTTGTGCATTTTATTTATTGTTTCTTACTATTTGGTACAAAAAACTTTCGAGTGCATATTTATTCTATCAGCAAAGAGATGGTGATTCGACATATTGTACCCAGAATATGGTGAATCAGTTAAAAATCAAAAAAAAATCTTCCTTCATCTTATTATTTTAAGATTAAATAACTTTCAGGTGATCTTAAAGGAATCGGAAGGAAAGGAAGATATTTATTGAATTTCTTCTCAAAATTTTGTTGCTATCGCATTAACAAACTCCTTAAAATCTTTTATATACGAGTTTTGTGGTCGTAATATTTGTACACTCCAAGTCATAAGTACTCATTCCTTATCTGACTGACTAATCCTACAAATTAACTTGTCACATAACTTTTTTCTTTCTTTATTTTCTCCCACCTATAACCAAGAGAAATAAAAATAAGTCGAAGTGGCTTAAATAAAATTCCAAGAATTACGTGGCCACAAATTTGCGCCTTTCTCGATTTTTTTTTAAATTTATTTTCAACACTTACCGTAAACTTAAAGATTAAAAAAAAAAACCAAACTCATTATCAATCAAAGTATACAATCAGATGACAGGTCGCATATATTTTGCCAGATTTTGACCACAAAAATCCATTGACGGCCTTAATGGTCGCTCTCACTCAACAGCCAGGTGATAATTTTTTACCGAAATACACTTCAAAGAATAAAGACAGAAAAATAAGTCGAAACCACAAAAAAACAAAACAGAAAGCAATCAAAGGCTAACCATAAAAATTATGACATCATCGCTGTCATCTTTTTTTTTTGGTATTTATTGGAGGAAGAAACAGTCCTAACAATAAGTTGCATCAATGTTCCAGGTTTGCTGTGATGGCTTGAATCCTTTTTGGAACAATTCAAAAGAGGATTAAAACCCTTGCCGGTGCGGCGGTATAAGTTCAAAAAATATATTAAAAAAAAAATAAAGCGAGAGCCAAGAGTCAAAAGAGTGTGCATAAACAGACAGCCCATGTCATCACTTGCAAGCTGAAGAGGCTACATCGTACAGGCATACCTCAGGCGGGGTCTTTCGGTCGTTGGTTGATATTGTTGGTTGAACGCAGAAGGCATACCGCCACAAAGCAAACCAAAACCAGAATGTAACAAGCAAAAAGGTGGAATCACACGCCACCTCACACCGGAAAGGCTCTCTCTACCCTATGCACAAAGGATTTGGAATTGCGCGCGTTCCTTGGGTGCTGCGGCTGCGTGTACATTCTGCCAGAAGCCGAACTTGAAAAAAAAGATAAAACTCTTCTACTTCAACTCTTAGCTTGTTTGCCGTATACTTCGTCGTCATCATCATTGTTGATTTTGCTTTCCTCTGGGACAAAATTTTAAGGTTTATGTGTACATTATGCCCGAGGGTATTAAGGCGGCAAAGACTCTCTGCAATACAACTTTACAAGTACGAATTATTTCGAAACATGCGAATATGCGGAGATTGAATAAGGAATTAATGCGCTGACATAAGTTGTGCAAACTTGCACAGAGTAATTACTTAAGACCGAAGCTATATACATACATGAGCTGCAATCTGAGTTTACTAGACCGAAGCCCTTCAGGGTCTTGAAGCTATGATATAAAGAGGCTTTACAGCTGTTGCTCTGACCCGAAGCTCTTTGGTCTGCACCTATTTTAAAGTAGTCTAAGAAGCATGACCTTATACCTTTTACCCACTTTTCAGCCGAGGACAGATTATAATGACTCTTCAACAGAACATAAAACTCCTCTTTCAAACTAGAGATTCTGTCTTGATACCGCCATTGAATGTTTCGACCTCCTCTACCTTAACTTCTGAAAACAATCAATCATCATGATGGGATTCAGAAACCTTTTTCAAATCCAATGACTAACCCTTAGCAAAGCATACAAAATCGAATCCCTTGGTTATTTTCGGGCGTGTAGTGCACGCATACCTCATCCGGCAGGTGCGCTGCCGCGGCGGCGTCCGGATTTACCCGAAGCCGAAGTGCATATCGATACCTTCCCGTAAGAATGTATTAAGCGACATTTAAAAAAATTTAAAGGCATCGAAAAAAACCTCTTGTTCAGTTATTTATTTGCGTATTTAATGGAATAAGAAGATTTGGCACAGGATTTTCAACTCAAAATCCCTTTAAAAATCTGTTTATTACAACAAAATACACAAATAAATAACTAAGCAAGAGGCTTTTTTAAATTTGAATTTAAAATTTTGAAAATGTCGCTTAATACATTCTTACGGGAAGGTATCGATATTATACCTTCTATTTGCATGCGCGCACTCTTCAGCAGGGTTGTCAGGTTTAAAAAAGCGGAATCGCCAAAGGTAAAATATAAATCGCCAAAAAATCGCCAAATTTATAATATTCCACTTTATAAATGACCAAATCCAAATATCACAAAAATGTTATAAAATTATTTGAGTGGTGGGAAAAAAAGCGATGTTCAGTATTGAGTGCAATTAGATTTAGTCGATATTTTGATGCCTAAATTTTAGCAAACACCAATAAAAAAGACACAAGGTTTAAGTGAAGATCAGATAAACAGAAACAATATCGTCGGTTTCTAGGTAAAACTACTCACAATTTATCTAAATATACTTTTGAAATTAGGTTGAAAAGAATTTTTTGAAGCTGAAGTCACGTTCCGCAAATTTTGAAATACAGTTTGGGCATATAGGTATTTCAATGTGTTAGTAAATACCTAGCAAAATGCGACCTCTTGGATTAAAAAATGAATTTCATTCTCATTTTCTTTAGTATATTTTTGTGTACTTCGTGAGTTTTACCTTTTGACCGAAGATATTAGGACTTTAATTCAAAAAGTATATTTCCCATTGTGTGGACTCATATACATAAATGTTACTCAGATTCAATTTTATAAAAATTACTGAAATCTGTTAAAAAGAAAACAATAAAAATATTAATTGTGTAGCCTGGCCAATTCAAAGTCGGCAATTCATAATATTAAGTGGTCAATGTAGTTATAAGAAGTTTAATGTAATATCAAAAGAAACCTCAATAACCGCACGTCATCCAGTGGATGTACACGGCGATTGTTCGTCCCATACTAACCTATGGTTCTATCGTTTGGTGGAAGGCTGTTGAAAAAGTAAGCTATCTCAAAAACCTGAACAAGGTACAGAGACTAGCCTGTATAGGAACAACGGGGGCTCAGAGGTCTACGCCACAAGCAGGGTTGGAAATTATTTTAAATCTTCCGGCACTTGACGAGTACATAAGATGCACAGCAGCCAAGAGCGCACTTCGACTCAAAGAACTGGGCTCTTGGAAGCAAAGCACCTATGGTCATGGGTCTATCCTCCAGAGGTATGACACAGTGGCCGCACTTGATGTGACGACTGACTATATACCACCTTTTATAGATTTTAATAAACACTTCTCTATTTTAATACCCCAAAGGCATGGCTGGGAACCCAACTCACTAACCAGGGAACAGGGTATCTCATTCTACACCGATGGGTCTAAAATGGAAGAAGGAACGGGAGCTGGGGTGTTTTGTGAAGCTCTGAATATTAGATATTCGTATAAACTCCCAGATGAGTGTAGTGTCTTTCAGGCTGAAATTTACGCTATTGAAAAAGCGGCAGAAATGGTACAAACGAAGAAACTGAACTCGTCGGAGATCACATTTTTCGTTGACAGCCAAGCTGCTATCAAAGCTTTAGCCAGTGAGACTATAAGATCCAAAACTGTAGCAAAATGCCGAGGCAAACTGAATGATATTTGTGACACTAACCGAGTCAAACTCTGCTGGGTTCCTGGACATAGCGATATAGAAGGGAACGATATAGCAGATGAACTGGCAAGGAAAGGGTCATTATCAAATAGAAACAGTAGTAGCCAATTAGATATGGGACTTAACATCCCGATCGGCGTGATTAGAACGAAAATAGACCTAATAACAAAAGAGCAAATCAATAAATCCTGGAGGACTAGGAACGACTGTGTTATCTCTAGAAGTTTATGGCCTAGAATTAATGAAAAGGAATCTCGGTATATTTTATCACTGAGTAAAAAGAATATTAGAATCTTGATAGGTGTACTAACGGGCCATTGCGCCATTGGCACAATGGCCATCAGACTAGGTGTATTTGCACCCGATTTCTGCAGGAGCTGTCAAGACGTAGAGGAAATTGAAACCATTAAACACCTGCTCTGTGATTGTCCAAACCTCCAAACAAATCGACTCCGTTATTTTGGAAACAGGTTTTTTGAAGAACTGGAAGATCTAGCGCAGGTCTCAATGGCAAACATGAGAAAATTCATAGAAAGCACAGGCTGGTTCGCAAACGATCCAGTCTATGTGAACCATTAGTTTGGGTGGCATCTCTGCCTTCTTTTATAAGGGGATCACAATGGACCAATAGGCCCCCGTGTACGCAACAGCCTCTGTGCTGTGCACACCCCTCTTAACCTAACCTAACCTAACCTAACCTCAATAAAAAATTACTACTTCTAGTACTACTTTGATTCAAAAAATTTAAATCGCCAAAACCTAAAAATATCGCCTTTTTTAAGGTACATCGCCAAACCGATTTTCGTGTCGCCAAATCAAAACTCATATCGCCTGTTTGGCGACAAATCGCCACATCTGACAACCCTGCTCTTCAGCAGGATTTGCCATCAGCATTTCTACTACAGCAAAGTGTTCCACGTACGAATGTTTATAGTGTTTACGTGAGGAATGACTTAAAGGGGGGTCAGTGGTAGGTTCAGTTGTAGTGTTACACTACCTACGTGGTACGGGAAAATCTCATAAAGTGGTGGTGGCGGGCGAGTTGGTGCTGAATTAGCTTGATTATTGGGTGCATGCAATATGTTTTTGTTTTTTATTATTTTTAAGTGGCTTTGCGGTTGTTGCGATTCGGCGGCATATTTTGTATACTTGGGCTCATGGCATTCTTGTTTTGTTTAACACAAAGCCTAGCCAACGAGTAAGGCTTTTCTATATTGTTGATGCAGAGAAGCACAATGCATACGCACTCACAGAAGGATTATGGCTTTATTGTAGGGTTAAGCGAGCAGGTTTCGTTTTTTATTTGCTAACTTAAGTGATGTTAAATTACAAGTACAATCTATAGTATATGAGTTGTATATGTTGTGAGGAGCTTGGAAGGGTAAAATAAAATCGAAGTCTTTATATACGAATTCGCTTTCGATTTGCAGTTAAAATTGCTATGAAAGCTACTTATAGTGTAGAAAAATTATTGTTCGAAATATGAACACGATTGAACAGTGAAAGGGGATTATTAAGTTGTAAAAGTGTTTTGTTCTCCAAGATATTTCGTTTTTGTTTTTTGTTTTTATACCCAGAGAGATCGCTTTCTAATCGAATTTCTTTTCGATTTTTTTCAATTGTAGAGATTAAGATGATTTTGTATTGTGTTACCAGTTGCATGCATAGACATTTTTTTGATAGTATATAACTTAGTACTTCTGTTATAACGTTTAAGATGAAAACATATTGTTCATAACAAGAGAACATTTTGGAAGATTTCGTCACTCTCTCGAAACGAAGTAATGGTGTACCCCTGACAAAAAACTAACATTATTTCTATCAGATGACAAAAACTATTCAGTTGCCACAGATAGAATACATGAATTTAAATGAGAATGAACGCACATGCCATCGATGCGATAATTTAAAGATAGATTTCAATCACGCGACTATTCTTTTGCTAGATATAGAATACATTAATTTAATGAACTAAAGGCATATGCTATCAAGAAATTGCAACGATTGAAATTTGTTCTATTTTTCTGATGATCGATTGTTATGTCAAAATATAAAATGAAACAAACGCACTCAGATGTTTGTGCTCACACTTGCGATTTAAAATAGTGCGACTAAGAAATCGTTGTCGCAACTAGAAAATATTATGCACGCACTTGTGATTTCTAACCATACGATTATTTAGGCACAAAAAATGAGACACATGATTTTAAATGTGAATGATGTGTACATTTACGACTGCGACTTTAAAATCACAGTGATTACAAAAATGGAACCACATCTATTTTCCTCGCGTTTTTTTTTCAGTCAGCAAAATTAAATAGATATAATAAATTACATACGCGACAAATAACCGTAAGTGAAAAAGCTAAATTTTTAATCGCAATGACAGAAAATTAGGCTGGGAACGCCTTTGCTATTTTCATGAGTTTTAATATGAATTAACGCACATGATACCAATAAAAATCTATTAAACTGCGATCACTTTTTTTAGTCGCTGCAACAGACAATCGCAAGTGCGTTCCTAGCCTTACAAGGTCGTTCCTAGGCAAATCGTCAACAAGATATGTATTTTTGAACGTTGCACATCTTCAACCGCAAAAACTACGCACATGCGTCATAGCTAAAGCTTGTGTGCAAGTAAGTGCATTGCAATAATTTGTTGAGATCCCGATTTTTTATCGCACTGACTGACTGAAAATCCCAAGCTCAATTAAAATAAATCAAACGCACTTCGATGTTTGTGCACACTTGCGATTTAAAAAAAATTCACTTGCGCAACAAGAAAAATTCATGCACGCACATTGTGATTTTCAATCGTATGATTTTGTAGTTACTAGAAATAAGACTTATGGGCTAAAATGTGAATGAACACAAACTTTAACTTTAAAATCGCGGCAATTATTAAGTTTTCTTAAAATAATGAGTTTGAAAATTTTGTTTGCCAAAACTGTTCATCAGAAACAACTTAATTTGAAAATAAAGCTTAGTAATAGTCCTCTGCCTTTCCAAAAAGCTGCAAAACAATACTGTGAGTGTTACTGTTGTTTCTTGATTATTTGGTTTTTGTTTAATGTAACTTTTTTTATAAAATTATTGCCCCTCCTGTCCAAACAAAGGGAATTATTACCCCCTACTGTGGAATTTTGTTTCCTTTCTTCTTCTAACCTACGTGTTTAGATTTTTTTTTTTGAGATTTTATGTGAATCACCCAGAATACAAAGAAATTAAATGCAGGACCGGGTCGCACGTACGTGGTGTTATGTTCAAGACTCTGCAGGCTTCAAAAATTGTAAGAGATATGTTTGAAAGCATAATACGATATTTAAATAAGCTTAAACAACTCCTTTAATAATTTGAGGTGAAAAAAGAGAATGCCTTCTGAATTCTTGATTAAATATGATTATATGAGACTTAAAAAGAAAAAAGACTTGAAATCATTGGAGCGTTTTTAAAAAAAAAATAATTTTTATTATATCAAATTATTTAATAATTTTTAGGGTCAAATTTAGGAAAATTTTTAAAAATTAAAAAAAAATGAAAATTTTGATATCAATATTTTTTTTAATTTATTTGAAGTTTTGAATATAAAAAATTAGCTAAAATCTGTTAAGCTGATAATGAAAAAAATTTAAAATAAAAAAAATCATTCCATGAGAGGTACTACTAATAGTTGATAAGTGTATAATTTTATAATTTTTTGTAGTAGCTGGCACTAATTTTTGAGAACAAAAATATTTCCTTTAACGGGTTTTTAACATCGTATGGAAGGTATCGCTATTTTTTGCATAAAAGTAATTTTTTTTTTTATATTTTGGTTTTCAAAATATTTGGTTTCCAAAAAAAATTTAAATATTTTTTTAAAATCCAAAAAATGTTTTTTTTTTTTAACATTGGTTAACAATACTATTAATATTTTTTGCAAGCTTCCGCATAAGTAAAATGATTGAAATCAGTCATACCAGTTTGAAGAAAATCGAGAATAAATAAAGGTTCTTTGGAAGGTACCATTAATAACTATTTTTTGAGAAATGGTTTCCAACTCTAAAGTAACCTTTACTAAAACTAATTTATTGATTTTTTTTTTTACTAAAAATTGTGGAGCCATTTTTGAGAAAATTACGATTGTGTAGAATTACTAAGAAAAAATTGTATGGTAGTACCGTTATTTTTAGTTCTAGTAAAATAAAATGCACGACTGGATCGCACGTACTTACTCCTATGGAACTCAAGAACTTTTAAAATATGAAAGTCATTATAGAAAACATATATAAATAACTCAAAAAAATATAGAAAAATACATACAAAGCATTTAAATCGCTCTTTAAATTGTATAAACAACTAGTAATATAGATTAGCACTCAAAATCTAGCATGTATATTTATTAATTGAAAAAATAGGAATAAATTATACATAATATGCAAAAAAAAAACATTAAAAATCATTGGAGCGGTTTTCTTAAAAACTAATTTTTTATATATACAAATTTAGTTATATTTTTAAAACAAAATTTATTTAATGTATTTAATAATATACATTTTCAAAAAAAATCATCAACTGGTTTTCAAATGCAATATTATTGACATTTTGAGGGAGTTTTTGTATAAGAAAACTTATTGAAATAGGTTGAGCCGTAAAGGAGAAATAGAAAATAAAAAAAACCGTTATATGGCAGGTAGCATTAATAACAGTTTTAGGAATTTTCTGTGTACCAAAAAGTACACCATATTAACAATAACACACTGATTTCTTTTTTATCAAAATCGTTGGAGTCGTTTTTGAGATATATTAGCTTTTTCTTAACGGTTGTATGGTAAGTACCGTTATTTTTGGAATACAAAAAAATTCAATTTCCCCTCTGGAGAGTTACAGAAAAACCTTATGTTTAAAATTTGAAGAAAATTCCTTCAGTGGCTTAGGCTTGTATGTTGAGGTGCAGACAGACAGAATTGTGCCACTCACTTTTTTCGTATTCTCTATCATCGTAAAGTCATGTTTGATTGTTACCTCAAAAAATTTCTTTTTGCACGAATCCAAAACTCACCCCATAGTTCCTATATCGCAAGTAAAAATGAAAACAAATGTGTGGGCAGAATCACCAAAAACCACTTTGTACAAAGTTTGGAGAAAATCGATCCAGCCGTTTAGGCTGTAGCTCAACGGACAGACAGACAGGCAGAATTGCGAGACCAACTTTTTTTGTTTTCCCTATGATCGCAATAACAAGTTTGATCAAAATCTCGAGTTCAATTTAACTTGAATAACTTGCCATATAATACCTTTGTATATATATCGCAAGAAAAAATGAAATTTTGTCAAAAACGCCCTTAAAAGGGGCGAGGCAAATATTTTGCATCGTTTTTGTTCCTTACCTATTATTAAGGCAATTCCTTTTTGTTTTCATAAAAATAAAGCAAAAAAGAATTTTTTTGTCAAATATGCCTCCAAAAGTGGGTGTTGAAAAAAAATTAGTTTCGAAGAGTTATTATAAATTACATTATTAGGCCAGGAAAAATGGGTTCCGAGGTTGAAAAAATTAATTCATGAAATATTAAAATTGGAATCGACGCAGAATTGCAACCTCTATAACATATCCAAAGTCCCCCGAAATCCCCGCATTGGCTTTTTGTGTAGATGCATTCGAAGAGGTGCAGACGGGGAGAATTTGGAGGTCTATCAAACTAAAATATTTGTTTGGGTAAAACCTGATCATAAGATACATGCTTTAAGGGTAGTTTTTAACGCTGAATCTAATGAAACTAAATTCAAAATGATACAACTACCCAAAAAGAAGTTATAGTCCTTTTTATGTAATGATTACTTTTTTTCAGGTACAACAGGTAAAATATTACCGAAAACCCTTTGAAAATAACGGTATGTTAATGAAACTTGGAATGAATGTTTCATTTGTCATTGGAACTAAGAATCAATAGAGTCCCTAAAAATATTCATGGTGAAAGGGTGTTTTTTTTAAGGGGGAGGGGCAAGTGCAGAATGTTAACCATAACACCCACGACAAAAACTCTTACACTCATGAAACTCGCCAAAAATATATATAATTTGTCATGGCAACCAAGAATCAAAATAGTCCTCATAAATATATTTGTTCTGGGGTTTTTTATTAAAGAAAAGGAAAATCTGGGAAGAAGTTGGAAGATTTGAGCTGAAATTCGGATTTGGTGTAATTGAGGTATATACACAAAGTATGGTATATGATTTAAGGGTATTTCTTAACGCTGAATCTAATAAAAGCAAAACTAAAATGATACAAGCACCCTTAACAAAGTTATGGGACTTTTCAAGCAAAAATTAATTTTTGAAATCGTATTTTCCGTAGAACAAGTCAAAAGTTAACAGTCACCAAAAACACTATTAGAACAATGATATTTGTATGGACTATTTTGATTCTTGGTTGCTATGAAGAGTTTTATATTTTTGGCGAGTTTCATGAGTGTAAGAATCTTTACGTGGGTGTTATGGTTAACATTCTTTGTTGCCCCTCCCCCTTAAAAAAAACACCCTTTCACCATGGATATTCTTAAGGACTCTCTTGATTCTTAGTTCCTATGACAAATGAAACATTCATTCCAAGTTTCATTAGCATACCGTTATTTTCAAAGGGTTTTCGGTAATATTTTACCTGTTGTACCTGAAAAAAAAGTCATCATTACATAAAAAGGACTATAACTTCTTTTTGGGTGGTTGTATCATTTTGAATTTGGTTTCATTAGATTCAGCGTTAAAAATTACCATTAAAGCATGTATCATATGATAAGGTTTTACCCAAACAAATATTTTAGTTTGATAGACCTCCCAATTTTCCCCGTCTGCACCTCTTCAAATGCATCTACACAAAAAGCCAATGAGGGGATTTTAGTGGACTTTGGATATGTTATAGAGGTTGCAATTCTGCGTCGATTTCAATTTTAATATTTCATGAATTAATTTTTTCAAGGTTCCCCATACGATTTGTGCTATTTTTCCTGGTCTATATCTACAACTTTTCGAAAGAACACACTCCTCATTTTTTTTTTTTTAGGTAAACTTTTGACAGTTAGACAACCTATTTCAAAAAGTGGGCTTGTCAGTGGTCTTATGATATTCTTTATCTTTCCTGAAAATTTTATGTTAATAGGTTAGCTACTTCAGATTTTATACATTTAAGACCGCCTCTTCATACATCTTGAACCACTCTGGCGAGCCGCCTGCCGTCAGAAAATCTATTTTTTATTTTTTTTTTGAAAAAGTTACTTCCATCAATTAAAAAAAAAAAGATCCAGACTCAGAGTTTTGGGAAAAAGCATCAACTTAATGCCTCGAAAAAACCAGTATTTTCGGAATTTTAATTTTCTTAAAGTTTCAATATCGTGAAACTGAGGATTCGTATGGAGAAAAATGCCATCATAGTCTAGACAGAGAATCTTATTATCGATACAATACGCATATAAATATATGTTTTAAGAACTTCGACGATTTGGAGCAAAGAGCAAAAACCGGTATTTTGGAGTTGTGGCCAGTCTTTGAAGTTGTAATATCTTTTCAATGATCACTATTAGAAAATTTAATGTTTACGCTTTCTGTAAGAAAAATACATGACCTATAAATTTTAAGCAAATTTTTCGACAACAAATACCTACTGTCCAAGTAATGTTTACGAAAAAATTGTATTTTCACTACTTCAACTTTTTGAAATAGCAATATTTTTTAAGTGTCGCTTAAGAATTAGACAAAAAAAATGTCAAAACAATTTGAACAAATTCCGACAAAGCTGAATTTTGATGGAGACCTTTCTGCACGTTTTCTAAAAATCTGTTGCTCCTACGAAAAAAAAGTGTCAAAATCTTATTTGTGCAGAGTTTTATTCATTAATTTTTTTGTTGAAACTATTGATTAATTTTTTTGTTGAAACTATTTTTGTTATTATTTTTGACAACTTCGTCATTTAAAAGTAAAACGGAAAAAATAATGGATTTTTTGGCTTTTGACGAAATTTTTAAAATAAAGATGTAGCTCTTCGGAAAAAATTAGGTTTTTGTGTAGAAGGTTTTATTGTGTACCTTCAAACTTTGTATTAAGTTGTTTTGCATTGCATTGCATTCACCGTTAATGATTTATATGCATAAAACCGACATTTTCGTCATTTTACCCTTTTATGAAATGATGATATCTTCTACACGATCAGTCGGAGGATAAGCAATGCTTTAATCTTTTTTGTAGAAAATTGCATCATCTTAAAATTTTGCTACTATTTTCCAATCGTTATTCTTAACGTTTAACAGTTTTTTTCACATTTGACCTTGTATAGATAACTTTTGATGTGCACAAGATTTGACAATGGACTTTTCAGTGAGTGTTTCTTATGCCCAAATAAAGATAATTATTGCATTTAAAAACCTTCACTTGGACTTTTTCCGCTAAGGAAGACTTTTCGTGAAATATACATTTATTACTTGATGTGATCATTCCATGTGAATAATGTCACACAATTTTTTCTCACATAAAAATTTGTGGACACCTCACACAGAAATTACTAACTCTTACATATAGAAATCGGGCGTCCTCATTATGAAAACCCTTAAGATCGATGGTGGAGATAGTGAGAGCCAAAACAACCTAAAAACTATTAAACTACTAGTTAAATTTTTGAACTAGGAAATATTTCCAATAAATTTATAATTTATCTAAGGATTTGTTATGATATCTCATAGAGAACAGATCATTAAGCTTCATTAGAAGCAGACATGAAAATACTGTGTGATACTATATGGTATTTTCTGATAAAATCTATCATAACCACAAATATTTTATCTTTGGCGCCACGCAATCACCCTTTCCATCCTGACCTCATGCTGTAAGTCCATTTTCCGAAACCCACAAAACAAAATATAGAGATCTCAATCAAAGATTGTGACATTCGATTGCATTATAGGAAATGATATGTTTATATATGGACAGCCCTCATAATCCTGCAACTGATTGGAATCGCTTCTACAATCACATAACCACACGACAAGAAAGTAAAAACAAAACAATATACCCCCTTAAGGATGCTGGTTTGAAATTATTATGCTATCGAATCAAAGGTGCATTTCAGGCAAAATACTAAACATAGGACATAGGACCTTAGGCAGGACCCCATCTCTCAAAAACACCGATCGTAATTTAGATGTTTTTCGAAAAAATTATTGTTAGATATTATTGGTATCGCTTTGGTGCAGCTGTCGCTGTTATGTCGCTTGTAACAAATGTTCGTACCTATGCCGTTTGCCCATCATGATCGTTATATCCATCGGCATCATCCTGCAGGCGTAACTCATACCTCCATACATATACGAATTGTATCCTCGATGTCATTATGATTTTGAGTTTTTCGAAAAATAGGGTTTTATTGAGTCATAAAGAGCAAGTGTGACAATACGAAATAATATTATTCAGAGCTCACGTTTATTATAGTGAAAAACGAATCCTGTCAGTTGAAGGGATGGATAAAGGATTTCCAAATTACACATGCATTCATCTAGTTTCATCGAGGTATATGTGCTCCTGCTGTTGCTGAATGTCTGAATTCTGATGGCTGATCTTAAAAGCGGTTTTCCAATCGGCAATTATCACCCTTGACTGTTTGTTTATTATTGTAGGGTTATAGTAGGTATAGTAGGGTGAAATGAAAGGAAAAAAGTCTCGTCGGGTGTCAATGACAATATTCAAGATGATTTGTTATCCTCTAGTTGTGTTTGCTGTTTTTTCTTTCCTTTTTTGTCAAATAATCTTTCATGTTTCACATTCACCCCTTGGAAATATGAAGGAAATACAAATAATAAAAACAAACTTTTGTTTTTTTACGGTTGACAGAAAAAAACAATATCCCTCCTTTTTGGGTTTTGTGATTTCTCAATTTGGTTGCAATAGTTCAGCAGGAATTCGGTTTTTTTTTAGTGGCACCCCATCTGCGCCTATATTTTCATGCTTCTTTTCTGATGGGTGCAATTGTTTTTTATTTCGTCACAGAATAAGTAAGAACCACGAAAACGAACCCCGAGCTGATTGATAAAAAAAAAGAACGGGCCAGGATATTAAATTGCTATAGGATTGGGTATGTCGGCTTTTGATAACCATGATTAATCATTGTGGTAAATGGACAACTGCAACTGAACATTTTAAGACACACATAAGGGTTTGTGCTGTTGTAGATTTTTCTGGAAAAGTATGATTCTCGTTCGTTGCAAAAAACATAAATAGGATTGATAAGGTATTAGACGTGTCGGGTAGGGATGGAATCAAGAATTGAAGAAAATAGACTAAGATTTTGAAAAAAAAAGTTTAGCAATAAAAGTACCTAGTTATTGTCAGGGAGGTGACCGTTAGATTACCTATCGCATTGGGTCCACGTGAAAAAAGGATGCCAACCGATAGCTTTTGTCCAAACATTTACAAAACTATTGGTCTGGTCGGGCAAGCTTTATCTGGTGGCAATGGTAAGAAAATAGTCTTTTCAGGCTACATTTTTGGCTAAGTGTACCTATAATATATGCAACTTCTATAAATGGGGTATCAAATGGGAGCTGAGACTATCCTCTACAGTCTACAAACTTTTATAAAATTAGGGGATTTGTTGATACTTTGGGATAATTAAAAAAATGTGTTAATGGCCACTTTCTTAGTTATTAACGATAAAGTTGAACATAAATATTTAAGTCTATAGTCTATCCAGCAAAAATTGTCAGTACAGGGCTTATGGGCGAGCTTTTTTCAAAACAGTGGTGCCAGTGTATACCATCACAACACTCAAATAACAAACCTGCCACTGAAAAAGATACTAAACCACTGATAAACATACAGGAATTGTTGTTGCAACTCCTTGAAACATTTCGTATGCTCCAACATGACCGTCGTCTTTCAATGCCAAAAGCATTCTGATCGTATACTCGCTTTCGCCGCTACCTTCGCTGTGTGAAATAAAACAAAAAAAACACATTCCAACAGAGTTGCCTTTGCCATGTTGCAACAGTAGGACAGAGCTTTTTCAGTGGTTTTATGAAAGAACTTTCAGTTTTGAAGCTTTTGAGAACAATATTTATGAAGGTGAGAGCCAAAAGTGTTGTCTTTTTGATTGTCCCCTTATTATTTGTTTGTATATTTGAATAAAGCTATAAAATGCACTTAAAATTTGTACGATTTTAGTCTTTAAGAAGAAAAAACTTATTTGCGCTAAGTTTTGAAACATTCACAAAGCGTTACGTGATCAAATTCATTTTGTGGTAAAAAAGATAAATGGATCTTTTTGTTGTTATATGTTTGAAATGGTATCAATGGTAACCATATGCACATTGTTCTTCGATTTGTGGCAATTTATAATTCAAAGTACGGAAACCCTGTGAGAGCTTTAACTTGAGACAGATGTATGCCATCAAATGCAACCAGACTGAGAGGCAAACGTCCTATCTTCCCTTTACTGACAATTTTTGTTGGATAGAGTATAGTATGAGCAACTGGCTCTTAGTAGGGAGAAAGTTTTAGTCAGTAGCGTAGCTACCGCTATGTTTGGTTCTACAAATGGTTAAGCATCATGATATTGTAAGTGTTACCGTTGTTTTTCAATATTTTTTTTTTCTGTTTTAAGTCAATTTTGTAGAAAATTGCCCCTTCCTGCTAAACGGGGGAAAATAGAACCCCACCTCTCATAGGATTTTTTTCTTTTCTCAACCCACCTTACCCGCTCAAAGTTTTTGTTACATTTTATGCAAATGTACCTGTATAAACGAAATACTATGTTTCACCTTCGACCCCGTATGATTTATGTAGTGGAGCCCGAATCGATGGGGAACTTTGCCAAAAGCTTCAAATAAATCTCTGTATAAATAATTAAGTACTGTTTTTTTATTTTCCTGGAGGCTACCACGCCAGAAGGCATTGTACTCATCCTCAAAGGTGGTGTAAAAGAGCCAACATTTTATATAGAAACATAAAATCCATAAACCACTGCCGATTGAAATATCTCAAAAACAATTACTCGTATGAAAAAAGTTACATAACATTTTTTGTAGGGAATTTTCTCAACAATCACATTGTCTTTGGCATTTTTTCTATAAGAGTTACAGTTCAGGAGATATTCCTTAAAAACCGTTTGAGGGGGCCTTTGACCCCCTGTAAAATTGTTAAATATACATTGATAGTTGACATGATCGTTTTGATTTACATACAATTAGTTGTTTCAAATTTCGTTAGTTATGTTGTCTCATATTAAAAATATTTGATTCTTCCATGATTCTTTTTTATTTTTCCTCTCAAGTAAAAAACTCTCTCGAAGATCATCCAACAAGCTGATTGTATTTAACTTTGCAGATCAATGTGCTCTCTTAATGCAATTTTCTTTATTTTCCAATTCACCATCTATGGACACGTTGCTTACTACTTCATTGGAAATTTTAAGATATCCAACATTATATTGTAGACGTTTTCCTTCAATATCGAAGTCACTATTCTCTTAAATCCATCACCAACAATAAATTGTGTCTTTGAAATTTGAAAGAGCTTCTTCCGAATTGTTCAACACTCATTTGTTACCGATACCGAGAAGAGACTTGGTTATACGAGACCGAGTACGATACCGAGGCGATAGTGAAATTGTTCGATATTAACGTTACCGAGACGATACTTAGAAAAAGATCGTTTGGTTTGGTGTGGTAGCTAGCCTTATCCCTCCCTCACTCATAAATGCAAAAAGAGCTCTATTTTAAAGTATCAACAAAAAAATACTACTAAATGATGGAAATTTAAGCAAATTATTCGAGCAATTACCGCTACTCTAAAATTTACTCTATCTAAATTTTCTATCGTAATTGCGCACCTGAAATGACACAAAACCGAATTGCAACTTCCGGTTGGTGTGTGTTTTCGTTTTTTCTGTTTGCTATATTACTATAGGTAGATCTGATGCAAACACCATATATACAAACCTGCTCCAACCATATTCAACCGCAAAAAATTCCCTAAATTACCATAAAGTTCCCTCTTTTTCAAAACTTCCACGTAGTAGATAGGTAGGTACACACATCACATAGGTTAAGGGTTTTTGCTTTGCTGCTTTTATTATGCATACGAAGTAGTAACCGAACAATTTAAACAATTTTGCGTTTGAAATAAGTAAGAAAAAAAATTAAAATACAAAAAAAACCACCACGTGCACTGTCAGCAGCTGTGGCATTCCGAATGCTTCTTGTGCAGTTTTACCATATATTTTGCATAAAATTCAAAACCAAAAAGATAAACCCAAACCATAAGGAATGCAACAATAAACCCCGACTCTGCCCGGTTTGCTGCCATGAGATACCCTTCTAAGCTAAACATTTAACCAGAATTCAATATTTTGCCATAGGTAGATCCGCCTGTTTAAGTTTTGCCACCGCACGCTAGAAAACTCAGAGGTCCTTACCATTCGCAGTTTACCATTATAACTGGTATCCTGCGCTTCCTGGTGCTCCTTCCTGCGATGCGTTGAAAACTTCTGCCACCGCTTTTGTGGTTTTCCGCTGCCGTGGCTGCATTCCCCATCATGGAACACGCATCTTCTTTATCTATATGCTGATACTTCTAACTATATCTACAAGCTACAACACTCGGGTTTGGCTTGCCTGTGGTTTTTGGTTAGAAAATATATGAAAAAAGGAGTCATTTTTTGTTTGCCAATTCGCTCAGCAGGATACCGCGTATTAATGACAAAAACACAAAAACCACAAACACAGTTTAAACAAAAAAAAACAGCTCGAAGGAAATCAAGTGCATCTATATTCGACTCCTGGTTGGCTCGGAGGGGGTTCTTGAGTATCGTTTTTTGTTTTGGGAAGGATTTATATATAGAAGGACGAGAAGTATCATTTTTGGAGGAAACCACCCGCAGCCTGGCTTATTGGCAATTGAAATCAGATCCCACCGTGTACGATGGAACCCGCAGTTTAATTGAGACATAAATTGCAACTGCGTATGCTTGTTTTGCACTTCAGAGACACGGTACATGGGCGAATCTTTTTGATGCGTGGGGACGTTATGTTTTCCACAGAAGCTGTCATTCCTTTGATATGGGAACATCAAATAAATACGGATAACCCTAAACAAACATCAGCTCAGTTGTTACGAACAATACAAACAGCAGTTCTCAGAATCCATTTCCATTATCGAACTCACCGCAATGTGTCACGAACAGACCTGAGGAGAAAGTCAGAATTGAGAGACTTCTAGGAGAGAAGGCCTCGTTTTTGTGACTGATAGTGATGTGTTGGGATTGGGATGAACCGCGTGTGTGCGTCATCATTCCATAAAGCCATCCATTTCCATTTCATTCGATGAAAACCTATAAAATTATACAAATATTTGCATAGGTAATAGTTTTGGGTCGAATTTATTTTCATCAGTGTCGGGAGAACCATATGGAATATGACGAAAACACATCTTGACGACTTCACCTCTCTTTCCTCTGCAAATGTTCAACATGTACGTAGTGGTCCACGAACATAAGCCCACCAACCGGACACCGCAGGCCATCACATGCGATGAAAAGTTGTTTTGGAATTTTATTTACGTAACACTATAAAGACCGTGATTATAATGCTGGAAGGAATCAATTCCGATGCAATTCCGAAGTCCGAAGTGCATGCCTCTATGGGCCTGAATGCTGGCTAAGAGTTAGCTATATTATACCTATAAGTATGTTGAAATTGGCTGATTAGTATTCTGTTTGTGTGATGCCCGCTGTTGCAAGACGTATAGAGCTAAACTATGGTAGACGTGATGCAGACACTATAACTTAGAGATTTTTTGGAAGAAACATTATCTCTAGGTATACCTAACCTACTGTTGGTGGCCTGGCTTGGTGGGTTACTAATTTAATTTTGCTATATCGAAGTGAAAATGAGTATAATTGGTTGAAGCATCCAAAGAAAATGAGAAACCATAATACTTAATTATGTGGAATTCGCTTGCAGTGGTTTCGATTTCAATTTCAATTGAATAATGATTTCAAGCTGCTAAGAATTTTATATGTGATCCAAGTACTCTTCAAGAATTTATTTATTTATGAATGCACAATTCATTGTTGATGGTATTAGAGAAATACTTGCCCAGCATAATATCTTGGTCTATTTAAGTAAAGTGAAAGTTAAACTAACGAATAAGCATTTAATGAAATTAAAACAAAAAGCTATAAACGTATCCTAACATCAGTGTTACAGCCTTTTTATGTATTAAGTATTTTAAAGTTGATGTTGATCTTCGTCAACAAAATATCGTCGGTTTAAAGGTAAAACTCACTAAGTCCAGAAAAAAAAATTCAAGAAAATGAGAATGGAATACATTTGTTAAATGCAAAAAGCCTCATTTTGCACGTTTTTTATAAGGACATTGAAAGGTATACCCTGGAACTTTATTTAAAAATGTTCGGAAATTGAATTTGCAGCTTCAAAAACTATGTTTCAGTCTAATTTCCTTCAAACGTGTAAAATGTTAGCTAGTGAGTTTTAGCTTTGAACCGACGGTATGTGCACTTAAACCAAATGCTGGTTTATAGCTTTGCTAGCCCTCCAAAAGTACTTGAGAGTGCTAGGACGCCATATGGCCCTAGGCTCAATGATAGGAAAATCCCTATGCACACCTCCGCGTGGTGGAGGGTGGGTAACGCTAACGTGCAGGGGGACGAATGGATGCCGGGATAAGCAGACAACCCAGCTTTGCTGGTCAGGGCACAAACTTGTCCTTGGGATGGTTAAAAGCCCCCTTAAGACGGATGAACTGCAGGTGGCGGTCAACGGCATGATAGTCTGGTGGCGGAGGAGCGTTTTTGTTAAAAGGCCAACGGCAGCAGCAGGTAGCGTCTGTAACCCATATTGGGCGGCTACAAAAGGCGTCTGTTTTCCCATAGTGGGCGGCCTCGAGCAGTTATGTGTTTGACCATACAAAAGGCGGGTGTGCCTGTCAAATCTGAGCTTATGTATGTTATTAATCGTATCTCGGAAAACACCATGGTGGAAGGGTATATGCTATTACATGAAATATGACAACAATTGGAAATGAGTCCCCAAGAGGTAACCATTTTATGGAGAATCCTTCTGCAGCTTCGGCTGCTGTAAACCGCACATCGGATTTGGGGGTGCGGCATCTTTCGTGTACCAGCGTCAATCAAGACGCCATAACAATAAATGAATCGTTAACAAATAGAAGAAGTCTTTTAAGAAGAGCAAATGATACTTTTGGCTACCGCATACGTACGAAAATCGGAGCATGGAACGTTCGATCCTTGTACGGCGAAGGTAGATACGAGCAGGTTGAGCGTGAAATGCTTCACCTTAAGATCAGTATCCTGGGCATCAGTGAAACTAGGTGGAGAGGAAGAGCCGAATACAGAGCTGACTCTGGGCAAACGAGAATGCTGTATTCCGGGGAGGATGAAAGAGAGGGTGGCCAAAGGCTGCATGGTGTCGGAATTATGTTGAACGAAGAAGCAAGGCGTAGTCTTATATCCTGGGCGCCCATTTCTGCAAGAATAATGACAGCAAGGTTCCGTTCAAAAATTCGCAACGTCACAATAATTCAGTGCTACGCCCCCACAAATGAAGCGACCGAGGAAGACAAAACCGCTTTCTACACTCATCTTAACTCAGTTTACAGTGGTGTTCCAAGAGCCGACATCATAATTGTCATGGGAGATCTCAATGCCCAAGTCGGATCAGACAACTACGGTCTGGAACGCGTCATGGGGAAAAATGGCTTGGGGTCACGAAATGAAAATGGCGATTTGCTGGTCGATTTTTGTAACGCTAATCGTCTTGTACTGGGTGGAACTGTGTTTAAACATAAGACTTGCAACAAAATCACCTGGGTACATCCGGATGGTCAAACTGAAAACCAAATTGACCACATCATGATTCAGCAGCGATGGAGGAAGTCAATGTGCGATGTTCGGAGCATAAGAAATGCCGACATTGGAAGCGACCATCATTTGGTTCTCATGAGTCTCAAGCTACGAACGGCAGCTGTACAACGTCAATCACAGGGTGCAGCAAGGAATTCGAAGTTCAATACAAATGCTTTAAGTGATCCCAACATATGTCGTAACTATGTCACCAACCTTAACGACAGAGCTTCGTCATTAAATGGAATACAACATTCAACAATTGATGAGATGTGGGGTGATATAAAAAGTGTTTTTATGGATGCTGGATCCGAAACTGTACCCAAGCAGTCGAGAGTTAGAGACTCTTGGATATCCCAAGACACCTGGGATAAAATCGAGCTTCGCAAATCGTTGAAGATGCAAATAAATGCCGAAGCAGATGCTCAACGAAAGGCTGAATTGCGAAGAGAGTATCGCTTAGCACATAAGATGGTCTATCGCTGTGTGAGACGAGACAAGAGGGTGAGGTTAGACGGTCTCGCAGAAAATGCGGAAAACGCTGCAAGAAGAGGAGACATGAGGGAATTGTACCAAATATCCAAGGAAGTTGTCGGGAAGAAAACCAACACCAATCATCCTGTAATGGATGTGGATGGTACACTTTTGGTATCAATCGAAGATCAGCTGCGCAGGTGGAAGGAGCACTTTTGTGCCTTGCTTAATGAGGATTCTGTCGAGCAGAGTGCTGAAGTGCCCCAGCTTAACGAGATGCGTAGATCATATAGGGGTATTGACATCGAGCCCCCTACAGTACTGGAAATTCAATCTTCGATAAATCTTCTCAAAAACAACAAAGCAGCTGGACTTGATGGTATACCAGCCGAGTTCCTGAAAGCTGACCCTGTCAGAACGGCTAGTATTCTACACCCGTTGATACAAGCTGTGTGGGAAAATGAAATCTATCCCAGCGACTGGAAGGATGGTGTAATTGTTAAGTTGCCAAAGAAAGGTGATCTTAAGAATTGCAACAATTGGCGAGGTATTACAGTTTTGTCCGTTTTTCCAAAATTAATGGCAACCATCATTCTGGAGCGGATAAAGGTTAGAATCGAGTCTACACTCAAGAGGCATCAAGCTGGTTTCCGCAGTGGGCGGTCTTGTGTCGACCATATCAACACTCTGCGTATCGTTTTTGAGCAGTCTGCGGAGTTTCAATCACCGCTTTACCTCATGTTCGTGGATTTTGAGAAGGCCTTTGACCGAGTCAACCGTGAAGGTATATGGAGATCACTTCTTGGTAGAGGAATTCCCCCAAAAATTGTTGCCATTATAAGAGAGTCCTATAACAACGCAAGATGCTTTGTTTTACACAATGGGCAGCTATCCGACTCTTTCGAAGTGCGGCAGGGTGTGAGACAGGGAGATGTTCTATCGCCAATTCTCTTTCTACTGGCGATTGACGATGTCTTGACGGCCAGCGTTGGAACATCAGAGAGGCAGGGCATTCAATGGAGACCGTTTGAAAGGCTTAGCCACTTAAACTATGCCGATGATATATGTCTCTTGGCAAATAACATCAGCGGGCTGAACGGGATGTGTCAAGCTCTGAAGTTAAAAGGAGAGGCGAGTGGTCTTAAAATAAATAGCAAAAAGACAAAAATAATGCTCACAGGCCGCTCCACACATCAGCGTATTTTAATACAGGAGACGCCAGTTGAAGAGGTTGAACAATTTAACTACCTTGGAAGTATTGTTTCAGCAAATGGTGGTACTGATCTGGACGTTCAAAGTAGAATAAATAAAGCTCGCGCAGCCTTCGGTTCTCTCTCCCAAATTTGGAACTCATGTTAAATCTCATTGCGCACAAAGTTGAGATTCTTCGAATCCAATGTCAAAGCCGTGCTGTTATATGCTTGCGAAACCTGGAAAGTCACGACTACCATCTCAAAGAAATTGCAGGCTTTTGTGAACCGTTGTCTACGCCATATTCTAAAAATTCGCTGGCCACAAATTATATCAAACGAGGAATTGTGGCGCAGGACAAGCCAGGAGCGGCTGGACGTTGACATAAGAAAGCGTAAATGGCAATGGATTGGTCACACACTGAGGAAACCAAACGATGAAATTGCAAAGCAGTCATTTGAATGGAATCCTCAGGGTGCACGGCGGGTTGGAAGACCAAGAACAACATGGAAATCAACAGTTCTAGCAGAAGCAGACTCCCAGAGAAAGACGTGGCCACAGTTAAAATATCTATCTGCAGACCGAGAAGGATGGAAACGATTTGTTGGCGCCCTATGCCCCAACCGGGGTTACAGGACTTGATGATGATGAGCTTTGTCTATGGTTTACCATAGGGTAACACCTTTTTTTCATTTCTCTTGACTCATGGCAATATTTTCAGTAAGATCAAATATTTCATATTCTCAGGGGGCGATATCAGAAAATTTGATAGTGTATTTGTATGGGAACAAGGAAATTTTCAAACACTACGGAATCGACAACGGGCTTTGTCCCTTCCGAAAATAGATACATGGTTTTATAACAAAAAAAAAATTAGTTTGAAAAATTTCGGAATGGAATAGCATTTTCAAAAAGTAGGTACAAGTGTTGCAAAATTAAAATACATTTTTCGAGTAATTAAAAATAAATTTTAGAATTGAACCAAAAGTAAAAACTTTGAGGACATAACATGTTCAAATTTTAAACAAAATCCAAAACTGTTGTACGGCATCTTCTCCTTCGAGATGAGCCACAACAAAGGTTTGAATTTCTCCTCTAGGGAACGACATAAAAATGCTCTGTACCAAGTTTGAAGCAAATTGATAAACTCTATTAGGATCTAGCGTTTAGCTCGATGCATAGTGGACGCATTGGTTCACAGACGTACAGACGCAAAGATCAGTGCACTGTGGTTCAGGGGCGGACAAAAATTGTATTGACTGTTAAATATTTAGAGTTTTCATATTGCAGTTTGATCAAGTAATAGTTGAAGCATTACAGTCAATTTTTTTAAAATCAGATTCTAAATATAAAGGTCCAGATAAATGAAATTTCAGTGACTTTGAAGATACTAATATTTTAAAAATTATTATTTTTAATTTTCTGATTTTTTTTTAACTATTTTGTTATTTTTCTACCATCTGAACACAAGAGCTTAAAATATGTGAATGAACGGACATGAAACCAAAAAATCTTACCAAGCTGCGATCACTTTTTTAGTCGCTGCGACAAAAAATCCCAAGTGCATTCCTAGCCTAGCCTTACCCTAAATTATGGAAAAACCAATTCGAATATTACTTGTGGAGCTGGATCTTTGCATAAGTACCATTATTTTTATTTTTGCTTCGTAAGAAAATTTTGTAGGGGCTATAAAATATTTAATTTATGACTTCCATAGCAGCCTTCACTATCGTTTACGAAAAAGAGTTTTTAATTTTTTTACTTTTAGTCTCTCCAATACACCTCTTAAAAGTGGGCGTGATCAAAACTTTGAATTAATTAATATTCAAAAAAGGCATTTCCTACACATCTTTTTTCGATTTTTTTATAGGAAACGATACATTTATTTTTGTAAGAAACGCCTTCAAAAGTGGGTGGGGCAAATATTTTGCATCAAACTCTCTTTCTTTATTCTACGCTTGTTATTAGGGTAATCGGCAATTCGTTTTCATAAAAATAAATGTCAAAAAACTAAATTTTTGTCAAAAATGCCCCCAAAATTGGAGAAAAAAGTTTTGTATAGAAAAATTATTACAAATTACATTATCAACGAGTTTTCTGAAAACACACTCCTCAATCATATCAACTTGCAACGATTAGATGACCTATTTTAAAAAGTGGGTGCGTATGTGGGTGGAAATTTCATCTTATGATTCTTTATCCTGAAAATTTTATATCTGAATCGGTTGACTGCTTCAGATTTTTGGATTTAAGATCGCCTCTTGACACAAAGGGCGGACATCATGACAACGTTTTTCGCTTATTCCATCATCGCTATATTAGATTAAATTTAAACCTAGTGATTTTTTGTTTGACATGAAATCAATATATGAGCCATTTCCTTCAAATTCGTTTTTTGTTGTAAATTTTGAGAAAATTAGGAAATCGCACCGATAGTTGATGGTATTTTTAAGGAAGGACATTGGCATTTTAAGGTGGGGCATTGCCCAACAATTCCCTACCGTAGCTACGGCCCTGCCGACTTGCTGTTCAAGTTAAGGCATTCGACAGTCAAGAAATCGTGAAGTGAAAGGTTGCAAGTATGTATCGAATTTTATTGCAATTGGAAAATTGTATGTATATGGCGTTTTAAAAACCCATCTGAATTGTTGGTTTATGAAAAATAAAACCAACAATGTTGTGACCCGAATTGGGTGCAATCCATTTTTCATATAAATAAAATGAATTGAATTCAGTTAATAAATTCCAAAAAAGTTTCATTCTTTTAATAGAGAGGCTGGACTTTAGATTGATTATTTAAAAAAATTTACGCAGAACGGAGTTCATTGATTCAGCTAGTTAATCAAATATTGCATTATTGAAGTAATTTTTTTCATCACTTCATTTAATTATGCAACATAATCCTTTGAAAACTCTTTCCCAAATTGTCTAAGCCCATCAATCTAGCACCATACCACTATAATCAAAATTTGTATTCATGTTAAAAATATATAAGAAGTATAAATATAATTAAAATTAACAAATTTTAAGACCAAAACTTTTTTCGTTGTCCACTTTTAGTGAAATTCTCCTGTAAGAATTTGTATGGTTTTGTGGGAGGTATAAGTAGGTATCTACCAATTTGGCAAACTCTGTGGCTGTGGAGTTAGACAACCATTGATAGACATAGATAGACAAAATTGCGGAACCATTTTATTTATTTCTTCAATTTTTTTTTTCTCCACTTATATTTATGCATAAATTTAAACTATGCACATGCACATTTCCTCCAAAAGTATACAACGGGCTTTTCTTAATTAATTTAAGAACAATATTCTCTCTACTTTTGCTTAGTAATTTTCTTATTTGTTTTCAATTTCATATAAATGCCCTCTCTTTATTTAATAGCCTTGATGGTTTTACATTTTCACTATTATCTAAAAATAAATTCCCATGATTTCTCTCCTTAAAACACAGTTAGATAAACTTACGTTTATACCCAATGCCTATATATCAGATTAAGAAAATCTTCCCACGACCTTATAACTTCCTCATTCTATTTATATATCTATCTACCAGCATCAGTTCAAATAAATATGCTCCCATCGCGCTTCCTTTAAATATTTACACAAACGTCTAAAAGCCACTTTACAAAGAAACATAATATTTTTCGTCCCCGATGTGATGCTTGATGTTTATTTACAAACTTTTAACAGCAATTTACCGTTATTAAATCTGCCACCCTAACACACAACAAAACATAGAGGATCTATATGTATATGTTGAGTTGATGATGGGTCACCAAAGTAACCATCGACAACATCTTAAATTGGGTCGTCAATTCTTCGAAAAAGGCCAGGACCAAACCCAACATCGCTCGACCGAGGATAACTTCTTTCTTTGTCCGGGGATATTAACAACAGAAAAAAAGAGAACTAAAATCACAATTTAAAAAAAAAAATAAAAATGTCCTTGCAGCAAAAATTGTTTGTAGCTGAAGCTAGCTATATTTTATGTTGTTGGCCTTTTTCCATTTCATTGCCACCATCACTGAGTGGTAAGCAACATTATGGTCAATTTGGTAACAATAACGCAGCGGAGGAGCACAGATGACAACGAAAAAAATTATTTTGTATTATTATTTATTTTCTTATAAATATCAGAGGCCATCACAAGGGAAAAGTATGGACACACAATAAAATAGAGATATTCTATGACTCGATTCGATGCAGAGATATTATACATAGCCATTGCCACCTCGGGTGAAAGTAGCACTTGAAGAATTTATTTGCCCTTTCATGTCAATTTTATTTCTTCTTATGTCCACAGTCAACAATGGAAAGTCAGGAATAAAAAAAAGTAGGATGCCACCATGGGATCCTTTTATTCCTGTTCATCTGGGGGTAGTGAGAGAGCAGCTATATTGGCATCTTCTGGTATTGAACATTTCGAATAAATATTTATTATCGTCTTTTCTTAGCGAAATTACAACATTCATTTATTAGAGGTAATAAAAATGAAGATTTCATTTGAAAGGCTACATATACCTATTTTTTTTAAAGTTACGGATTAATATCGAATTTTTCGATCACAAAAGCTTCTTAATGGCCAATACCTATGGTATTGCGACTTTTGGAGCTAAATGTCCACTGGTGATTTGAGGGCAGGTATGTGATAGATCCTCAGAGAAAAGTGGAAAACTTGATATGCTTATTTTTTAGAATGTGCTGACTTACGACCTGAGTTTGAGTGAAAAAGTGAAAAATTTTCCTACATGATAAATAGTTTTTGAATTCTCCAAAATTTGTCAATTTTTGTCTACCTTTTCTTGAGTGACATGAACACACGGAAGTCTTCCTGTTTTTAAACCTAGAAAGGTTTATCTACACCCTTCCTTATCACAGCGGAAGTGAAAGGATAAACCTTAAATATTTTGATCACATTTCACCACAAAAAAACAAAGATCCATTCGAAGGTATATGGCCATTTAAGGATTCATAAGGAATTTTTATTCGACATCCCACAAATCTGATGAAATCTCTTCAAAAATCTAAAATTCATCAAACAAAAGGTAGGTACAAAAGTCCTACATAAATCTCGAAAATAAAGACATTTACCTCCTTCAAAACTAATTTTAAAATCTCTGAAAAGAAATCCTTGAAACCTAAGACACAGAATGCATGGGAATTAAAAACGAAAGGATTCTTGAAAATACCAGAATACCGGATGAATACTTATATTTATTTCTAGTGAAATGTACTTAAACCAAAGGATTATTCGTTTATAAAGTGTCGAAAAACTGTCAATTGTGCGTGTTTGTCTTACAAAAAGATAAAACTCCTATCTCCCTTTATTTTGTTTTTCTTTGAAGGATTGATACGTAGATGAAAGATCATTCATCGACTTTAGAGAGGCACCAAAAACCAACCATAAACAAACCAAATACCTTGCTCTGGTTCACGGATCACAGATCAATAGTGAAAAGGGTGAAAGATGCGCGCACACCCCTCAAGGACTTTTTTTGGGAAAAATATACCTTTTTCTCTATGGATACTTTTTCCTCGGCGCATACATTAAGACTCATGATGAGTGTAGGTAGGTTTATCTTCAACAAAGAATATTATCATCACATTTTTGTTTTCTCCTGGAATAAATGGAAAATCTTAAGTGCGGGTTTGTCATTATGGGTTTGATGTTTTTTTTTATTCAGCTCTGGCTCTTTTGGGTAGGTAGCGTTAATTCATTTATCTTGTAGATACTTTTCATAGTTTAAGTATTTAACTCTGTGTGGTCAGGTCAATCATGGCGGATGCAGGTGTATTTTGTCAGTTTTTTTTTACTTTTTCAAAATAATTATGGTGTTATTATGGTTCTATGGAAATGACATGAGCATGGAGTAGATATAGGCCTATACTGACAATGACTGAGTAGGTAAATTACTTTATTATGCCATGGCTTCGTGGTTTTTTGTTATGAGCGCTATTAAAATATTATTGTGGCGCTAAAATGCCAAGCGCAAAGGGTAATTTATCCAAATTAAGTAACCATAAATATTATTCTTGTTTTATAATAATATTTATGTCCTTGTCCAGGAACTATATTTATGCATTTGCTTTGAAGATAATTGGCGAAGCAATTAGATATGTTTTTTTTTTGTTATATTTAAAATAATTCCCTATTTTTATTTGGATGCAAACTCATGGAAGAATTAATTAAAATTATAGTTTGCTTTTTTTGAATATTTTATATACAATATTAAATTAAAATTACCTACAGGTCCTTTTGCATAGACAATTTTTAATTAAATTAATCAAGCCCTTTTTGAGAAAGTTACAAAATAAAGAGACCGATCATATTGGAGGTATGTATTGTATATATCAATTAGAAATGCAGTTTCACACAGTTTCTATAGGTAGGTATTAGCACAACAGAAATTTTGTTTCAATGTCTGAAGAACTTTTTGAAAGATAGTTATAGTATTTTCCTCAACGGTTCTTAACAGTTGTATGTTATTTAGGCACCGCTTTTTTCGGTCCTGCGAAAATAAACCCTTACACTCTGAAAAAAACGAAGTACAATCAAGAAACACAGGCGTAAAATTTTAAACATTTAAAACCAGCTCTAAATCACTCTTAAAATGGCACTCTGAAATAATTGTTTTAGAGCGAGAGTCAGCTCTTTTTTAATTTTAAACGACATAAAGTATACTTTAACACTAAAGCACTCGTCTAACTTTAAAAGCAGCAAAACCCTTCTTTATCTCATAAAAAGTATACTTTATCCATAGAGAAAAGTTATTTCACGAAAACGAATTACCTAAAGGAAAATGTTTCAAAAGTTTTTTTTAGACTTTTGAAGATTTTTACTTTATAATATTAAATTTAATTTAATTAAGGGATCTCTTTTTTTAATATTGAAGCG
The DNA here is from genome assembly GCA_963921185.1 of Dasysyrphus tricinctus. Classification (NCBI taxonomy): domain Eukaryota; kingdom Metazoa; phylum Arthropoda; class Insecta; order Diptera; family Syrphidae; genus Dasysyrphus; species Dasysyrphus tricinctus. The sequence goes on from OY992533.1 coordinate 108,037,309, forward strand.
ATGAAACAAACATTCACTGTACCTACAACTCAACTAAACTGAAACAATTCTCAAGGGAGTAGGTACAACAATAATTTTTTTTTTTTCAAAAATATAATTGTTGTCTTCATGTACAATAAAGTATAATAACATCTAAGCAATCTTTTTTTTTATAATGAGCGCGCACTAAAGGGGTTTTGACTACCTTTAAGATGATGAACACAGTGTGAGCGATTAGGAAAATAGGAAAGGGTTAGAAAGGAGATACCGATGCACATTGGTTTTGAAGTTCTGAATATGGGAGGGGAAAATAGAGCTTGGTAAAGCATTCCACATTCGTGTTGTGCGGCTAAAGAAAGAATCTCTATACTTGACAGTACGTCCGAAGTTGGGCTCAAGGGTAAACTGATGAGCATTCCTAAAAGCACGAGTATTGCGGTTGAATTTTTTAAGGGGAGGAATGCAACTAGCTATTTCACTAGAACACTGTTTATAAAAATAGCGATAAAAGACGTAATTGTTAGCGTAATAGTTCTGTCACCTATCATTTTTAAGGCTCTATTTTGTATGTGGGCACCTGCCCAGATGCGAGAGTTATACTCAAGCTTTGGTCGGATGAAGGCTTTATAAATCACAGCCAGTTCAGAAGGGGAGAAAAATTTCTTACATTTGTATTTGTATTTGTATTTGTTTATTTAATAGATTCATAGTACATATAAGACATAATAATATCTTTTTGGTAGTACATGCAGCGTCTTTGGCAACTTCGAATATGTGATCATTCCATAGAAGGTGATCTGTGATGCACATACCCAGAACTGAAAGTTGTGCATTTTCTTCGATGCAAGTTCCGCTCATGGATAGTGGCATTGGGGGTGGGTTTTGTTTTAGTGACAACAGACAGCAATGGGTTTTTGAAGCATTAAATTCTACACGATTTTTATTTCCCCACTGGACAATGCTGTCTAGATCAGAATTTAATGAGCTTATCATACGCTGCCGTTCAAGTTCCACATCTGAAGAATTGGGAAGTGAATCTTGAAACGAATATGAAAAGCTGAGGGTGCTGTCATCTACAAAACAAATTAATGGATTAGAAGTTTCAGACAAAAGATCATTAATGAAAATGAGGAAGAAAGTCGGAGGCAAAACGGAGCCCTGGGGCACACCAGCGCTTTCACTATATATTTTATAAAATTTTTCATCTCCAGCGAGAAATTAATTTTTTTCTTACTCATTTTAAATTTGTTTCTGTTGTCTAGCTGTGTCTCTTTCTTCAACTGTCAGATTTGGGTTTGTTCAACCCAAATTTTCTTACGTTACGTTGCGGAGTTCACTCTAGTTAGAAGAGTTGTTTAATGCGTTTAAAATTATGAAATGGTTAGACAAAGGTTCGAAGCAAAACGACTACGTTAACTAGAGCTGGTTATATTCCTTAAACGAGCAATGTTTAAAATTTTGCGCCACAGTGTTTAAACAAGCCTATTCCTTGACAAAAGTCTGGTCAACTTAGAAATTCTTAAATAAAGTTCAAAAATCTAAAACTTCTTCTTGATAATATTCAGAATGTGCGAGTTTAAATTTAGCAAAAAAAAAAAAATAAATTCATTTTAGGAACACAAAAATCTAAATGAATTGCATTTGTAGGGTTTTATTTCAATTTCATTTTATTGAGTTTTCATTTAATTTTGTGTTTTTTTTTTTGGGTTTTGCAGCTGCTTTGCCTGTCATTCTGAAATATAGGCATACAATTATATATTATTTGAAAAAAAAAAAAACAGAAACATAATTTACTTACTACAGTTTTTTTAAATTTTGAACTCGGAGCTTCCGCTTACCACCCGCTTCCACGAAGCACTAGGCTTATTATTCATCATCCAAGATACGATATTAAAAATTAATAACTATTAACTTAAGATTGTTCCGATTTAGTTTTAATAATGAATTACAAAATCAAGATCGCCTCGAAACTTATTTGACACAAGATCTCGTATTAAGATTGAGCAAGTTTTTCTAACCTCAAAATGAATGTTTTGCTTTTTTAATTCAAAAATTTTAGCTATTTTTTCTTCATTTCAGTCTAAAGATCAAACAAAGATTAAAATAAACGTGATCATACTCGACTTTAGCTTGCGATTTAGGTACCATGGTTTAAAAAAAACCACCATCAGGTATGTCATTTTTGAAATACATATCAATTGAGTTTTTATACACACTCCACTTAATCAGAAGAATTTCTTTTCAAATTTTCTTCATATTCTATTACTATTACATCTGCATGCAAAATTGGATCAAAATTGGTACCTTTCTTAAACAAATCTGAGGCACTGTTAGAGTAATCAATATTTGAGGGACAAAATGTGCACCAAAAATAGCCAATAAGCGAATGTTGTATTTTCGATATAATACAAGTATATACCACCTTTCCTAAGGCCAATTTCGATACACAAGAAAATATATTTTTTTAAGTGGTCGAAAATGCCAAATCTAAAAGGATAACCTGGACGAAATTGAGCTGGAAATCTATATAAAAAAGAAAAAAAGTTAAGAACGATATTGAAAATTTTAGCCCAAGAGTCGGGAATCAGCTTTTCAGATACGAAGATCCGATGATGACGCAATGTCGTTTGAAAAAAAAGGGATTTGCTTGCCATTGTCTGAGTAAAAGTCAAATATTTCAAAACCTTAAAGACTGGATATCCAAAGACTGGCTGTTTGCATTTTTTCTCATTTGAACCGTTATTTCGACATAGTTTTTCTATGAATCAGCTTATTTGCTGGACGGTGGCAAGAAAATCAAAATGTTTTTCAAACGACGCACGTCAGATCATAGTCGGGTCGTCGTATCTCTAATGTTGATTTCCGACTCTTGCATCAAAAGTGTCAATATCCTTCTTGGCTTGTTCTTTTTCGTCCAGGATTTCTGACTTTTATAGGCAAAGTGCTAGCATTTTCGACCATTTTTTTAATAGAGTTTGTCCCACTAAATACTTTGACACTCCTGTCAATAAATTTCGGTAGGTACACGAATTTCATTCCGGTAAATTTGTGGCGTACCGATGCTTTTCTTCGGTACACGGTACACAGCGTTAATTTTCGGTAATACCGGTAATTTTGGTTCATGTAGTCAAATTATACACACTATTAATAACAAGTTGTGCTTTCATAAAAATTAAATCGAACATTACATACGATGATAGGGAAGACGAAAAACAGGGTCTCACAATATTCTGTCTGTTTGTCCTCTACAGCCATAACGGCTAAATCGAATTTCTTCAAACTGTGTACACTATACAGTGTACACAATGTTTTTGAGTTATTGCTCCAATTTTTTATTAGAACCAAAAATAACGTTAGGTAGGTACTTACCATACAATTTTTTTCTATTTATTTTAAGTAGGCGCATTGTTCTCAAAAACAACTCCACATCTCTTTTTAAAAAAAATCAATAAAATACTTATAGTAGAGGCTAGCTTTGGGTGTTAAATAATTTTTGAAAAGTTGTGTTTAATGGTAACTCCCAATTTATGTATTTTGAATTTTTTGAAAATAGTATGATTGATTTTAACAATTTTTTTTTATTAAAAAATAATAATATTGTGTGCCAAGATTTTCAAAAAAAAATATTTTTGGACTTTTGAAAAATATTCCAATTTCACCATTAATAGCTTAACGGATTTAAATTAATTTCTTGTATACAAATTTCAAAAACGTTTAAAACTATTGCGTATAAAAATAAAAAAAAAAAAAACAGAAAATTTTAAAAGGGTAACAAAATTTGTATACGAAAATTCAATATCTCAAGAGCGGGTAGACAATTTTCTTGAAATTGTATGTTCTTAGGTACTTACATTAATAAATTCTTAAGATTTGCATCCCAAAATTTTTCCTTACATACATATGTTTTACGAATTTTATATCGAATAGAAAAAATAAACGGATACAAATAAAATTCCAAATTTTAATCGAATTTTCCAATGTCCATATCTTTGTTAAAAATTAGTTGTAAACAAAAATTGAAGGTCTCAAGCTTTCAGATTTTATGACGAATAATTTTCAAAATAATAAGCATCAGGCAATACGACAAAAAAAGACCAAGACCCTAAATTTATGGAAAAAATCGAATTTTTATTTTGTTAGATTTTCTGAAGGTATCCAAAAAAATGTATTATTCTTTTTTGGAAAATTCAATTTTTGTATGAGCTGTTTTTAATAAAAATGTGACAGAACCGTTTCTTTTTTTATTTTGTTAAAGATTATGAATATTTAAGAGCAAAAACGATGATTCTTGATTCTTTAATTTTTTAAAAATTCAATCGAATTAAACAATTTAATTCAAACTCTGTAGGGTCCTTGTGGGTATTGAACTGTGAAAGGCTCACTTAACATTACTATTTTTTTTTCGATACTTTTGATTTAATATTTGATTATTCAAATAACCACCACATATTTTTGTGTCCTCTTTCATATTCGTGTAAGGAATGGATTTTCTTAAGAAACAATGTCAAATCCTTGTTAAAAATATCGGTGCTGCGATATCGGATCAAAGACAAAACAATCGTTTTCAAATCAAAGCCCGATATTTCAGCAATAAATAGTCCTACAATCTACAAAATAATAAATTGAAGCTGAATGAACAAGTTGTACGGTTTATATATAGGGATTAAGTCGGAAAAATGATTTCCAAGTTCGGGGACAAAAAAAAGAACCACATAGGTTTCAAAACAAATTTCAAAGTACCTATTTATGAAGATTGCGTGATGCACTTTACTTTCAAAATTTTCAGATCTCCAAACTAGAGAGCTTCAAAATCACTTGGTGGCGCAACAGCTCGTGGCACGGCGCTGGCGGCGGCGGGGTGGGGAATCGAACAACCACCTTCCACATGACAGTCCAATTTTCAATTTTTGTTTTATTGAACATTTCTATTTACAATTGGCTTAAAAGATAATTATAACTATAAGATACATTGACAAATAATAAGATTTTGTTGGCACATAAGGGGCCTAACGCTATACATTGATTCAATATATAAAATACAAATTAGATTTATAATATATGTAAAAACTTAACATAAAAGTCGGCTTGACTTTGTCGTCCTCGGGTTGTTCAATCCCGGTTGTCCAGTGGCGGTATATTTATTTAGGGTGGGGGGTAGAGTTGGTGTTTAGCCACGATAATGTGCCGACCCTGGGTCAGAGTAGAAGGGTACTGCTTCATCGTTGGTTGTTGGAGCTATATCCAGGATTTCCATAACATTTCATTTCATTTCATTTCATTTATTTCGAAGAAAGATATAATTAACAATGATACATTAAGATTTAAATCTTTCAGAGTATCGATAATTTAAATAACATAGATTTTAGGTATTCAAAAATATGAAAAATATAAAAATATAATTCTTAAAGCTATGATAAACAACTATATGATTATTAATTTTGTATTATTACAAAAAAAAAGAAAAAATAAGATAAAATCAAATCATTTAAGTTTAAATATGAAAAATAAAATAAATCTGAACATAAATTGATTTAAATAAAAAATAAATAAAGAAAAAGCCTATGTTATGTATCTGTGCAAAATATGTACCTAATTCTGATTCTGATTTGAGTAGTGCAAGAATAGTTTCCTCCTAAAAGCTGTGGGCATGGTAGTAATTTGCAATTCATTTGGAAGAGCATTCCATGACAGTCCAACGCACTTACCATTATGCCACGAGGTACTTTTAACAAAGATACGGCCATTTGAAAAATTGACTAAAATATACAATTTTCTTATTCCTAAATTTTTCAATAAGTACTTTTAAGAAATTATTGAAAAAAACCTCTGCAATGATTTTTAATTTTCTTTTTATATACATTCATATTTTGAGATCAAGAATTCAGATAGCAATCTCTTTTTTCATCTAAAACTATTAAAGGAGTTGTTTAAGCGAAGTTAAATATCAAATAACATGCTTTCAGGGCCAATTATTGTACAAATACTAAGCCTCTTGAATATAAGATCGATGCCGTTGGGACATAGTGCCCAAGGAAAAAGCGCCCGAATTGATTTGGCAACATCGGTATCGCTCAAAAATGATGTAACCACCCAAAAACAAAGAAGAAATTGAGAATAAATAGTGCCAAAAACTTTATTTCCCATTTGAATACTTTAATTTATTACTTTGGGAATAGCTTCTTCATTTTATTAAAGAAGGCGAAATAAAGAAATATAGCTACCTTCACTTGGGTTTCAAACCGATAAAAGTCATGTCGGGAAAGTTGTCCACTAAATGCTTGGTACCAAGTTTGTACTGCATGCAGAAATTATAAAAATAATAGTTGTTGTATAAATATTTTGGCTTAGTGATCTTTATTGAAATAAAACAATTAATTAAAAAAACATAATTCATTTTTTTCTAACGTTTCGGTTTCTTCGGTTACTTTCCGGCTTCATCAGGGGCTTAAAAGTTATTAATTCTTAAAAAACCATAAAACATGTTCATGAAGTAACAATTGAAAATAATAAATAATTGGCAAGCGACATCAAAGTCTGCAATTAAAAGCCCGAAGATGGATGCATAGATCCGAAACGCATAGCTAAGAAAATTTTTAAAAATAATATTTTGTCTAATTCTTTTACCCGGAGGCCACACGAGCGAGTACTCGCTAGCGAGTTGGGTGCATACATTAATTGTCAAATCACTCGCCGCTCTACTCGCTTCTCAACTGGCTTTGAAAAAGGCAAGCCAGTTGACTGGCGAGTAGGAAAAGTTTCGATGTATTAGTAACTGGCTAGCGATTACTCGCTCGTGTGGCTTCAGGGTTAAATACAAATTTTAAAATTTATTTTCAAAAATTTCCTGATCTTTTTTTGTTATTAATTTAACAGTATTGTCTGTTTTTCTTATATTCTCGTTTTTTATTGAAAACTTTTTCCGTCAGTGCAGACTACTGAAATTTAATTTTTGTATTAATTTTTCAACAACTGCAAATAAAAAAAAAAGTAGTTACTAACCTGATCATGTTTTTAAGCAAAAAAAACAAGTTCAATGAAATCATAAGGCTTTCTTTCCTCTCCCCGCTAGATCTGTTTCCGTTCTATGACCATTATGTCAGATTCCCAACAATTGTTAGATATTTAAACTTACATGGCGCATGTAAAAATTTTAGATTTGTTTCCCTCCGAACTCCTGAAAACATTTTTTTCTGGATTCACTTGAGGATTCACTCAAATTTGTTCCATAGAATTTATGTTAACATAAATTTTAACCTTTTTCCATCATTATGTCGATATTTTGCTTTGTTTCTCAGAACTGACCACCACCTAAGGGCCCTCAACTCAACTTTACTACCAATAAAATATCTCTTCTCAAGAATATACCACAAAGAATTTATTTTTTATTAAATTTTAATTGTTAACACAATCAATGTGCTGAAATCGTTCAATAAAAATCGATTTGTCTGTGTAAAGCAAAGCGCAGTAGTTAAAAAAAAATAATACACCAAGTTTTATTATTATTTCACTAAATCGCTATCCCCCATAAGTTTTGAAACTATTTTTGTTGACGACATAAGCAACAAAACCAGAGCCCAAGGGGGGCTATTATACTATCCGTATACACTATATTATCCACACTAAAATAGCTATATTGCAAAGGAATGCACCTCTCTATCGCCAGCAATAAATCTTTACGATCACACTGGCTGTTGTGTAGTATATGACCCATTATAATACCAAAACATTAATAAAAATGCTAAAGATATATCCTTTTAGGATCAGAATAACAACAACAAAAAAAAGGAAACAAAAAAATATATAAAAATTTTACTAGCCATTGTGATGAACAATGAGGTTGCGTGCGTGTGTGAGCGCCTAAAAGAAAAATCGAGGGTTTTCTTCGAAAAGAAGATTTGTTAAGATTTCGAAAAGGAGGAAGATATCACATTGAAATCAAATAGAAATGTCCTTTATGGATTTGATTTTTTTTTTTCGTTTGGTTCTTTTGTCGACATTTGGGCTTGGATATGGAATTGAGAAGTCATGGTCAATGTTATAAATGCAACAAATCTAAATACAAGACAATGGAATGTCATCATCGGTTTGACAATTTATATCCCTGATGGGGTCGCTTTTCCTTTCCGCGGGAGTCAAACCCCAAACAAAAGGTGACCTTAAAGCAATTGTTGTTTTGTTAAGCGAGTATGGAGGAAAGAGTATTTAGTAGGTGCAGGTAAAATAGTATACCTATTCAAGGTCCTTTGCAGACAAAAAAAATCGTCCTTGCATGAATTTGGAGAAAAAGGGTTCATCATCCATGAGATTGCAGAATCAATCGACTCGATATCTATACCTAAAAATATTTAATATGAAAGGGTGTGTTTTAGAGGGGGAGCGGGCATAAAAAAAATGGAATGGAATAAAGATATGTATTATATGAATATCAATTCTGTCATTGTACTCCTGTTTGTTATTTTAGAGGGCTCTGATCCGGATCAGATCATGAAAATTGAAACACAACAATTAATGCTTCCTTAAGTCTACATTACCATTTTTAATGAAAATAATTTTACATAAAATGTTGTTCCATATCTCATTTATTGGACAAAAACAACAAAACCAACCAGAACAAAAATATGTAACAAACAAATCCAAACATTTTTCCAACCCCAAAATGCATTTTGTGTGTAAATAATTGTATCAATATTTGTGTATTTTCTTGGAAAATATGTCACCGGACAGAAAATAATGCATTAATTTTGTGAAACCAATCCAAGCGATTAACACCCAAAATCGGGGTCCGCTCCTCTGGAATACCCACAATTATTCAGATTATGCACACAAAACCGTCAATTGAAGTGAGGAGAGTCTTCTCTCATATCGCGGTCGTCGGTCGGTCTATTTGGCTTTCGGTAGATAGGGTATACCTACTCCAAAGAGTGACCATCATAATAAATTTCCATTAATGCAATTATTGATTTTTATTTAATTTTTTTTTTTTTTTCATTTTATTTATTTATTTGTTTTATTTCAATTTTAATTGTGGTGATGAACAAAACCACACAGGAACAAAGCATAATAATATTTTGAGATTTTCACTTTGTGATGATGCTTTGCATTGTTTTTTTTTTTATTATTTATTTTACCCTTTTATTTTGTATGGCTTATTTATATTGAAAGAAGATGATAGGGAGGTTTTAAATGAAAACTAGGTTAATGGGTATGAATGGACATTGGGCATGGGAAGAGATAGTAGAGGACATTTTATTATTTGTTATTTTTCGTGTTGTGCATTTTTCGATTAAAATATATTTATCAACGCATCGAGCTCTCAAATGGAAGATCAATGTTTTCAAAAGTGAGTCAGTAGTGCAAACAGCATCAGCTTTGGAATTTATTTCCAAAGTAGAGCGAGGGAAAATAATATTGACTTTGATAATGAGAAAGGCTTTATATTTATGTATGTACATATATGGGAAATTGTGATAATGTCAACATGATTAGCAGGTAATGGCTTTGATGGTGTAGCGTAGTGATGTATTGTACACTAGTGGGTGAGAGAGTGTAATTGTATTTTAAATTTACTCGTAATTAAAACAAATTGTGAAATTAATTCAGGGCTTAACTGTGTGAGGGGGGAGGGGGTGAATTGTATATCCAAGGATGTAATGATAAGTAGGTGGTAAAGAAACAAGTACTCAAGAATGCTGTGAAAGTATGGAAATAGTCTTTGATTTCTAGGTGATGAAAAAGTGATGTCGAAACACTCCTCGACGAAACCCTATCAAACATGGCTAGCAGCTATTTGTTCACAGAGCCTTACCGTTAATATTGGTAGATTCTTCATTTAAACAAGTATAAATAAATTCAAATTCAATTGGAGTACTGACTTTAAGACAAGTATACTATGTATCAGTATTAACGTATGTAAATTTTTCGGGAGAATTGATTTTGAAAAAATGGTGGTCTAAGAGCAAACGCTGCCTCGAAAAATCAATTTTTTTTTCAAATTTGGCTATGATATGATAGATCTTTTTTGAACGTCATTGTTCACCCTACACATTTTTTGACAGCACCTACAAATATTAAAATATTTTGTGACAAACTCAATTATTTAAAATAATTATAATAAGGTTCATCTTTTTAGATTAAAAAAAATTGGATGAGTGAAAATAAAAAGTACTAATAAAAATCGAAATAGCCTAAAATTCCAAAAAAAAAATGTACTAGGGGTGGTCAGAAATAGTTTAAGGTTGGTCAAATAATGTTCAAAAAAAGACCTATCAAAAGCATTAATTAAATTTGAGAACATCGACTTGAGGAGCAGCGTTATATTTCGAATATTTCCAGTTGGACAGTTAATTTTTATTTCAGCATTTCATTTTCCAAATAAAAAATGTCTTTTTTCTTGTCCATTTTATATTTTAAATATATAATTTGTGTTTTAAAATGGGTGAAATTGATAAATGACCGTGAAATACTTAAATGACCCGAAAAAGAACCATGTCGCCATGTGTCGCCTGTTTAACTGAGGTAAACAATGTAAAATGTATGAAATCAAGTGTTTTTTTTTTGCTAAATCAAAGCACTCTTTATTTTTACTTGCGATATAGGTACTATTTTTGAATTCGCAAAAAAAACTTTGAGATAACAATCAAACATGATATTACGATGATAGAGAACACCAAAAAAGTGGGTGGCACAATTCTGTCTGTCTGTCTGTTCGTCTACAGCCTAAGCGGATCGACAAATTTTCTTCAAACTTGGTAAATAGTGCTTTTCGCTGATTATGCCACACGTTTTTTTCATTTTTTTTTAACACTGAAAATAACGGTATCTCTCAACTAACATACTCTATCTAATATACTGTGACATTCTCAATCAGTATTAATTTAATCAAATTCAAAAATTCGTTTAATTGACGAAACCAGTATAACAACGTTATACGTTATGTAATGACAGAGAATTCACAATATTTGCAAATAATACTTTTTAATGCATTTTAATGCCTATTTTATTACAAGTATTTTATTACAAGTCAATTTTGATTTGAGAAAGTGTTAAAAATCTTCTCTAGTAGATTAAAAGCCAATTTAATGTGTTATTGCTGTAGATAGAATATTGTGATTTACCATTTGGGAAAGTACATTAAAAGGAAATTTTTTAGCATTATTTACCACGAACGTTTTCAGGTTCTTGTCTTTTTTATTAACTTACAAACTTTGATGAAAATAAATATTTAATCATTTTTTTATTAAAAAATTAATTTAAAAAATTATTTAAAAAAAATCCAGCAACTAGTGTTAAATGTAACTGCCTTTATTTAAGAACGGTTATTTTTAAATGCAATAAGAAATTAAAAAAAGATATGAGTTATTCATTCGTCGTCGTGGTGTTTACTTAACTTTGTAACTTAAATTCATCTGTTAAAATGTTAAAAAACTACTTTAGTAGATTAAATGCCAATTTTATTGGTTATGGTTGTAGATACAAACATGTGCTATACCATTTTGGAAAGTACATTAAACAGGCCAATTTTTATCAAATTTGCCACTTATGTTCTCATACATTTTGTTCCCTTTATTATTTTTCAAACTTTGGTGAAAAAAAAATTTTGAATTATTTTTGAATACAAAAATTATTTTATAAAATTATAACACAAAAAATGCATCAGCTGGTGTTAAAATTTACTACCCATCATTTTGAACGCTTATTCAAGAATATTATAAAAATACAAAAATAATAAGAATCCTTTATGGGTGGCCGTTGTAATTAGGTATTTTAGGAGACCCTGAATTTTTTAACACTTTTCGAAAATAAATTATACCATGGAGACCACAAGAAAAATATTTTTTTTTATATTTTTTTCTGAGCAGTCATAAGGCCTGCTATCAACAGTTGCAGTATTATCCACTCATTACGGGACGCCCTGTATATTTTTTTTAAATTTCCATTGGTGGGATAGAAATGATCAATTTATGGGGGACACTTACTTAATAGCTCCTATTTAAAAAAATAAAGCAACTGAAAATCATTTAACTATTTCTTAGTTAGGATGCATATATTATTAAAAAGACTGCATCATTAGATTTTTTGTATCGTTTTTAGTTTTGTTGCTAAAATTCAGATTTTTAACTTTATTTTTTCTAGAGCGAATATTAGAACCCGTTTGTTTCAAGCCATCTAATTAACAAACTTATAATAAAATTTTGTACTTCGGTTCAAAAATGAAGGAGACTGAAATATTAATATTTTGAAATATTGACCCAAATACTCTTACAAAAATAAATAGTTTTTTGACGTGATAAAAATAAAAATCTGTTAACGAGATATCAAATCTCTAATAAAATCTTTTACTCTTGTTATGAGATAGAAAATTGCTTCTAGTAACTAGGCCATTTAACGCTCATAACTATTGTATAAGAATCTTGTAGTAGACTACCAGAGAATATTTTACTCCCATAATCTACTAAGAATCTGGCAAAGTTTTATGAGAGGAAAAATGTTACTTGGGCTGCCATACAATTTTTTTTAACAATTTTACATAATCGTATTTTTCTCAAAAACGGCTTGACAACTTTTCGTAAAAAAGAATTTAATAAATTTATTTTAGTAAAGGCTTTCTTTGGGTGGAAAACCATTTTTAAAAAAATTGTTATTAATGGTACCTCCCAAAGAACCATTTTTTTTAATTTTTGATTTTCTTCAAAACTAAAATAAATACAAATATTTAGAAAAAATATTTAGAAAACGACATGATCGACTTTTTTGAAACTCGATACTAAAGAGTTTTTTAGTAGCTACTTTCTAAAATATTTTTAGAAAAAAATTTACATTTATTAATATGTACCTGCTCTAGATTTGCATAGCAAAATTTGTTCTTAAAAATGGTTTGAGAATTATATATTATACAAAATTAAAATTTAAAAAAAACCGCACCAACGATTTAAATTTTTTTTCCATACAATTATATTAAATCAGGAATTAAGATGGCATTCTTTTTTTTCACCTCAAACTGTCAAAAGAGTTGCTTTAGCCAATTTAAATGTCGTATTTCATGCTTCTCTGCATTTTTCTTTAATAATTTCCATGTTTTTATATACAATTTTCTTGAACCTGCAGGCAACGTCAATTATCTTTTGCTTGGCTCTCAACACAAATTACTTTGGCGAATTGTGATGCCCGAAGTTTTTTCTATAGCCTCAGCAAAAAATCCATTTGCATTTGGTTATTATTTCTATTAAATTCGACCAATAAACTAGACTCCGCTAGACTTTGAAGTTTGAACACGACAAAATGTTTCCAGACACCCAGTTCCTAGCCGAATCGATCAGAAAATTACAATCGACAACAAATGATTGGGAAATCGAAAAGTTTTGATCGTAATTGACAATCACAATGTGAACGACGATCGATAATCGAAAAAATTCGTTCATCGATCAACGAATCGACAACCGCAATCGGGCTTTAGGTTAGAATAGTAAATACAAATCCCTCTTCCATGTGGTAGGGATTAGAGTGTGGTTCTAAACAACCCAAGGAAGTAGACCAACATAGTCGATTACTGATTAAACAATTTCAAACCCTATTCTATTCATCTTTTCTAATCTAATCCATTAACACTTGAACTGTTTTAAATATTTTTAAGATACTCAAATATACTTAAGCGTGTTACCAATTTAAAAAAAAAAATCCACGATTGGCTCATAGGGTCTGGTTCTGATCTTCAAAGTATCTTAGCTTTTTTTTTAAATTTGGACCCCACAATGTTTCCTATGACATTGATATACTATACTATGACTATGATATACTATTCCAATATAATTTTTCTAACTATTGTATGAATAATTTGCATACATTTTTAAAAACATTAAAGTTGAAATTTAACCAGAAAAGTTTATGCCAGGAGCCAGGTCATCAAAAAATTTGCTGACTTTAAAAAAATTTGTTGACATCAAAGCGATTGTTGTGGAAGATGGTTGGTGTCTTCGCCACACAAATGAGGTATGCGTCAAATGTCTCCCGGAACTGCCAACAAAAACAAATTCAAGCTTAATTAATAATAGCCCTGTTTTTTAGTGCATTTTTATATTCGCTTAGAAAAAAGTAGCATGTTAATTACAACAACAAACTGGTATAATTCCGTATTGTTGTTGTATTTAACATGCTACTTTTTTCTTAACGAAGATAAAAATGCACTAAAAAACAGGGCTAATATCTACTATGATTCAAAGTTAAAAGTTCAAGTGAGCTCAACTCCATGATTGCGTTTCGCCCAGGTACGATAGTTGGGCTCATCAGTTAGATGACTATATCGTACCCTTCTAAGACGCAATTTTGTATCGATGTTTATATTCGGTCACTCCACTTAAACAGAAGAATTTCTTTTCAAATTTTCTTCATATTCAATTATTATCTACTATGTTCTCATTGAAATAAAATACCTAATTTAAAAAGAAAAATATGATTTTTGTTAGAATTCCAGTAGCGAGGTTCAAATGGGCTCCATGTCAGATATATGTACTATTTTGAGAAAAAATCGCAGAAAATTCTGTTAAATTTCAGTGATCGCATAAAAATATAAAAAATGTTTAGAAAATTAAATTTTTTTAACTGAGTATTAATCCAAAGGCGAGAAAATTAAATACAAAAATTTTATGAGAGTGTTTAAACATGCTTTGCGGTTCAAATGGACCCCTGACGTAATAGCCCAGGAAAATTAGACAAAAAAATGGCCAAACTTCGAAAAAATTGCGACAAAGCTGATTTTTGGTGGAGCGACTTATTATGACGTCTTAAGAATTTCCTGAAAACTACCCTAAATTTGGCCCGGGGCTAAATTTTTTAGGGGGGTGAAAGGGGTTGAAGTTCAGTTTTTTGGGAATTGCTCCTAAACTATCGGTTTTATTGAAAAAATGTGAAGGTAAAAATTATAGCTGATGTTATTCTACACAAAAAATGTTAACATACTTTTTTTCGTAGAACCAATAGTTTCAGAGAAAAACGTTCAAGAACTTCATAGCAATAATATTTATAAGCAATATTATTTATAATATTTGGAAGCTTTTCAATAAAAAAATATTGAAATCTGATCTGCCATAATAATGAAATAATTCAAAATCAAAAATAGCATTCTAGTGAGGTATATACTGTTATAACAGTTGATTAGTGTACATTTTCATTTGTTTTATAGTAAATGAAAAAAATGAAAAATGAGATTTTCTTTCTACAGTTCTAGAAAATTTATCGTACCGTTATTTTTGCAAAAAAATAAACTATTTTGTTAAATATTCTAACAAGTGCTTAAAACCTAGGAACGTACCGAGTTTTGGAAAAATTCTGGATCGTTTTCGAAAAAAGTATGCAATGAGTTTTCCAAGAAAAAAAAATAATTTTTAACTTCCTTTTGGTATTCATTATAATTGGGCCGAATTGTCAAATCAATAATAATTGGAATTGTCAATTCAAAAAAATTCAGTATTCCAAAAATATTAAAAAAAAAGTTGTAAAATTTCATAAGTCATTGGTGAAAATTGTTGAACAAAAAAAGATATTGGATATTGGTCGAGATAATTTTATTCTAGACACTAATTTACTGTTCATTATTTATTAATAAGGTTTGTAAAAAATTCAATAATAGTCCGGTCAGGTCAAAGGTGTGTCTACTTGGCACCTATCTTTTAAGACATCTAGTTATTTTTACAAAACACGTTTGACGTCCAGAGGCATTTCCGCAACTTTTTTCAAGCTTTAATAAATATTTAAAATGATAAAAAAAAGTGGGGGTTCCATCCGTTGACATAAGAAAAAAAATATATTCCCGAAAAGTGGAAACACTTAAGTCTTAGCCGAAGATGCGCCTATACTCAAAACCTTTCTTTTAAGACATAAATCGTTATTTTGATCATGGAAATTTTGCAGGTAATTTACGAGTTTTCTGACCGGACCGGACTAAAAGTATTTATTTTTTAAGTTTAAAATACTACAAGAAATGTTTCCAAAGTTGAAATTTTTTTCTACAAATACAAACAATGTTACTGGCTAAATTAACTCTACACACTGTTTTATAGTTGATAAGAGTTGTAAAATAATTAAAAAACGGGTTAAGGGAAAAAGGCAATTATTAAACAATATTTTTGTCTATAATATCTTGAAGGCAAACCAATCTTTGGCTTTCAATGGGAAGTTTCCAGTATGGGTCGCATCCAGCATTTTTTTTATTAAAGTCCAAAAAATCCATTTTTTTTAAATTTTGCTACACTTTTGAAACTTTTTCATAGCTTCTGCATACACAATATGATCAAAATTAGTTACACCATTTTCAAGAAAATTGAAAATAAAAAAATGGTTCTTCGCGAGGTACTAACTAACGCGAGGTAGTAACTATTTTGGTAGCATTTAGGTACTGTTTCTTAATTTTTTTTTTAATTTAGTCCACCTTAAGGTAGCCTTACTTAAAGTCATTCATTGAATTTTGTTCCAAAGAAGTAGTGGAGATGTTTTCAAGGACTGTCCTGAATCAAGAAAGTAAGATTTTGAGGAACAAACAAAAAACCAAAACCCACACCACGCCGGCCGCTTAAAAATTTTTGTAATGTGTCCCATTTTTCTTGCAGATTGACTGTACCATGAAGGTTATCAGTTATCACATTAAATTGCTTTGTACCAAATTTCAAGCAAAACAATCTTTTTCTACTACAGCAGACACACATTGACATGATGCGACGCGACCCACAGCCTTATAGAGAAAGTATTTTTATAAAATAAATGCCATATTCTGGTCCCCTGGACAGGTGCAGTAATATTCTTCGTTACAAAAAAAAATCGTTCCCAATATACTTCAAAGGCAGTATACGAAAAAGGCGGTGGTTCACACAAGTCTTATCTGATTAAGGAAATCCAGTAGCAAAAAAATTGACCTGAATCCATAAATTCTTAACTTAACTAGCATTGATTTTTGAATTCCTGTTCTTATCGGTGAAAAAATGAATAAACATTTCAAGGATATTGCTCGCTTTCTTTATTTTTTGTTTAATTTCTCAAGCCATGAAGAACACGTATAATGTTGGCTTTAAAAAGGATCTTCAGTCCACTTGTCTTGATTTGGGAGAAATTGTGAAAAGTGCCGCCTTTATTCGATAAATCAACCCAAAATCTTGAGAGTATGTATGAAGTGTATATAGGCTGTAGGTAACTGAGTAAGCATGAATCACAATGAAACCGCCCTTAGGCTCGAGATTAGATCAGGTCTGATCATTCAACTTTGATGAGTATCGATTAGTTTTTTTTTTTTCTAAATCCCACATTCATTTATTATATTTTTTTTTTGTTACACGCAACCGTAGCGGAATTCAAATCAATTACACCACTGCGGGAACCAAAATCTTCGATTTTGGAAACTATCATTAACCACAGATACAACAAAATACGACTTACTGAAAACAGAAGTCGATTTGAAGATGCTGGTAGCCTTTTTTTCCAGGTTCATCTTCATCAAGTTAGTAGGGTAGACGTATATTAAATGATTTGAAAATCCATTAATTACCAATTTTGTTTTTTTTTTCGGACAAAATTTTTCATTTGATTTCAAACAAAAGTCGAAAATAATTTTTGATGGCGCTTTAAGATGATGATGATGATGATCCAATGCATCTTGGTCGTCTTCGAGGCAAGGGATTGACATTGATACGGGAAAAAATTACTACTGCTATTGGTTTACACTCAGAAAACATGACGAAGAATGCGTCTCGTTGCATGTGGAACTGGATGCCATTTCCAACGCAGTCTTTAATTGAACTTAAACGCTTGTCGTCATTTTTTCTTGAAGTAGCTAGCAGTCGTCAATTAATGAAATGAGTGTAAAACTAATTAAAAGCGGCTTTCAAGTAATTATTTTCTTCTTCTCTTTTAAATTAAAAGAAAAGAAAAAAAATTAAAGGGAATAAGTAATGGAACAAGATGACAACTTCTACACTACTCTTAAGCTAAGTGTGTGGGAAGTGTAGTTGTCATTTATATCAATTTATGTACTCAAATGCCGAGAGAGATTGGCTTAGGGGGAGTTCTATATATTTTTTTGAAAACAATTCTGCCATATGGTTTGAGTCTTTGAGTACAGTTATATGCATGATTTACTTGTAAAATAAGATTTGAAACAAAAAATAAATACATACATACATAAAAGCCTGTCAGATATGCCAAATGCTTTTAAGATTTTCTTAGTTTTGTTAAGTGAAGACAAATATAATGTGACGTCGTTATAATGATTAAGCATTTCTTAATCTTGCAGAAATTATAGTGTCAACAACAGACAGTGTATGGCGGCAGAAGCTTTTAATTAACAAAAATAGTTTTTCAAATCTTTAAGGGCGACCTGCTTCGTGCCTGATCGGGAAACTGTTGATTGCTCAGAAGCGCAATAATCGGTCACGGAGAAGAGTTTGTTTTACCTCTTCATGTTCGTGGTGGTCCTGGGCAACTATCTACCCCTATATACGTAAGTAGGCTAAAAGGAGCGTGAAAGCCAGGTTCCGGAGTAGAGTACGACACGTCACCATATTTAGTGTTACGCCCAAATGGAGCTCCCTTCTGTTGAGGAGAAGGAGGTCTCATAGCTAACGAACCGAGCTTTCAAAATTATTGCGGTTTTCAGTGCTGACAAGCGAGCTAACACACCTTTCCAAAAATGTAAAAATTTCATCACGAACATTTTTCATGGATTTCGAAGAAAAGCATGGACTAACCCCTTGTCGTTTTTTCAAACAAAAATTATTTTTTTTTTCAAAGCTAATGAAATAAATCTTGCCATACGTTTTTGGAAAGGTCTATTCAAACCCTATAAGCACATGTAAGCCAAATTTGTTTTGATGATCTGGTTGAGAAAATATTCGCTACAAAGTGTTTTTACCGAATTTCTGCCCCAACTACTTACCTTATTGTCTTTGGATGGCGATATTTTGGAATCCATGCCATGCAGAAGGCAAGAAAAATCAATAGAAAGAAATTTTCAAGAGCTTTCCAAAACTGAAAACCAGAACCTTCTACGACATCTGGTTCTCGAGATATACGCATCCAAAATTACTTGCGTAGATCTACGTATATATGCGTAGAATGCGTAGATCTGCATAGATATGCGTAGACTTTCGAAAACTTTTTGAATTTTTAATAAAATAAATTGCAGTGCTGTCAATGGGAAAGTCTATTCAAACCTTATCGAAACATCCAAGCCAATATTTTTTTCATGGTCTAGTTGAGGAAATATTCGAACCAAAGTGTCTTTATCGATTTTCTGCCCCCAACGCAATCAGTTAGATGCGAATAACATAATTGGCTGAGTGCTGCTTATGATGGTGTACCACGTGGAGACATCAAAATGGTAATGGGAGACTTGAATGCCAAGGTTGGCAATGACTATGATGGGCTAAGGCATGTTGTGGGAAAGCATGGTGTTAGTGCCGGTAACGACGTTTTTTCGATTTCTATAACGCCAACCGCCATGTAATAAGAGGGACCATGGTTGAGCAAAAGACGTGCCACAAAGTCAGTTGGGTAACGACGGACAGACAAGCAACTTCCGGCCAAATTGATCACTTTGAGATCAGTCGGTGATTAAGAAGCAGTCTCCATCAGGACGTTCGAAACAGAATAGGTGCAGACATGGGAATGTCCCGGGACAACCATCTGATAGTTGCTACCACAAGATTACGCACAGCTGCAATTCAGAGATACCAAGAATGTCCGAGTTCAATACCGATAGACTTAAGGATAACACAGTCCGCCAACAACTAAGGGACCACCTTTCACAAGCAATTAGAGCAATCAGTAGTACGGAACGCACCTTCATTGAAAACCAAAATCTGGCTTTCCAAAACAACTTGGGCTAGGATCGAAGAAAGAAAACAGCTCAAAGCTCACATTGCAGCTACTCCAGCAGCAGGGAGAAACGAGCTAGAGTCTCCATATTGAATGAAGATGGAAGAAGTTTACTGAAGCGTGTGATGTGATAAGCGTAACTTTATCAATGCATTGGCAACAGAAGCAGAAGAGGCCACAAGTAGAGAAGAAATCTTAACCGCAATCAATGCACTGAAGAAAAAAAAAAAAGCGGTTGGACTTTACGGTATTTCAGCAGAGCTCCTATGAGCAGCACCAACAATATCGAGTGAGCTCCTCACCCACCAACTCATTGAGAGATCTTGGGAAACAAAGAGTTTTCCTGAGGAATGACTGTCAAAGTCCCAAAGAAACGAACATTACGCTGTGCGTAACTTACTTACATACTAACTTATGGTTGCACTACAGTTCGGGGTGGACCAGGGCCTCAACCAACCAACTCCCTCCAAACGGCTCGATTTCCAGCTAGCTGTCTCCAGTTTCGCGTGCCAAGTTGGTTGAGGTCCTCTTCCACTTGCGTGCACCACCTTTTACGCTGTCCACCTCTACTGCGCCGCCGCCGTCCTACGGGGTTGGATTCAAGGACTTTCTGGGTCGGAGCATTTATGTCCATTTGCTCTAGGTGACTCAGCCATCTCAGTAGTTGAGTTTTCACTTGTGTGGCTAGGTTGGTGTCGCTGTACAGATTGTGGTTGTATCTTCTTCTCCATTCCCCCATCTATATACATACGGGACCAGAAACAACCCGAAGAATTTTCCACTCAAAACAGCCTAACGCTTTCTCATCCAACGTTTACAGTGTCCATGCCTCTGCACCAAACATAAGGACCGAGATTATAAGGATAAATTGATTGCTAATATTAAGGCTACATATGAGAGGGAACCAAATGTCACGTTCCGCATAAAGGAAGGTTGTCAGAGGAGTTTGAAATCCAATGTGGGGTCAGACAGGGTTGTATACTGTCACCAATACTCTTCCTGATGGTGATAAGTTATGTGCTGCATGCAGCTTTGTTGACTGAAAATAGAGAAATTCAATGGAATCTGCAATCATATTCATCACACGTATGCTTACTCTCTCATAGGATCATGGTTTTCCATCAAACCAGTGGGCTTAAGATCAAAATGGCTAAAACAAAAAGGATCAGCATTAGAGCTTCCTCATCTTCCCAAGTTGATATTTCTGGACAATCAGTAGAGTATTGTCTCTTCAGATGGTGGAACCGAACTAGATATAATCAGCTGAATCGGGAAAGCAAAGGCAACGTTCGGAATGCTGTCCTAAATATGGAGAAACAACTATATAATCCTTAAAAGCCAGCTACGATTGTTCCGTTCCAATGTTGAATCCGTGCTTCTTTATGGGTGTAGCACTTAGAAAGTAATACCCGCTGTCACAAGAAAGCTGCAAACATCCGTGAATAGATGTCTGCGATACATCTTGAGGATTTTCTGGCCTGGCCTTACGGTATCTCCAGTGTTGAACTTCATGGAAGGACAGGTCAGGAAACCAATGAATCTATAATATGAAAACTAAAGTAGCTGTAGATTGGACATATGCTTCCAAAAGATCATGTATATAAAGTTAGCAGGACAAGATCACGAGTGCATTGCAAATCAAGCGATGCAATGTTATCCTCTCACGCAGTGAGGCAGAAGAGTGTGCCGACCTAGAAGGACTAGGAAAAGAACTGTCGAAGAGGAGTCAGCACAATTGGGGAAGAGTTGGAGATAGCTCAGATACATCTCCAGAAACCGTACACGATGAAGCGTAGAAGTATAGTGGAGCCCTATGCCCCGCAAGGGAAATCTCAGTAAATATTTAAGATATTAGCAGTTGTTATACTCTCAATGTTGACAAGTTTTCCTCATACCCACCAATTAAAAATAATTTATATCTTTCAACATACATAACGTACCCTACAATTGACATTTTAAAAGTTTTCTAATACAGATTTAGCCACTTATATGATAAAACCCATGCAGCTTTATCCACGGTTGAAATGACAATGACACCAAAACTACCTCAGGAAAAGTCACAATTTTTCATCTTCTATTTATTCTGCCAAAATTATTTGCATTCCCATTATCTCATCATCATCAAGGATTGCTTGCATTTTTTTGTTCTTTTTAAATTTTAACAACACTCTTCAAATCCAAACAATGCACACTTTACGCCCGTATTTTTTCCCACAAATCTAAGCCATGAACTTTTGGTTTTGTGGTATACATGGTATTAAGGGGATCATAATGTATTATATGAGAGTTTTGTTTGAGGAATCCCCCAGCAAAAAAAAAATGGAACAAGATTTATATATAAAACCTCTCCACACTCATATATACATACCCTTAAGTGCACGAAAGCTTCTTTTCCTGAGAATATTATATACGTATTTTTGATGACCTCAAAAACCCAACCACCCCACCCACCCATATCTAAGTCATAAAATGTATCTCAAAGTCAAGTTGTTGAAAAAAGCTAAAAAAAAGAGAAATCCCACTTCTGATTCTATTATTTTCATTTGTGCTGACAAAATGATGAGAGGTGGTCACAAAAAAATGAAATAAAAAAAAGTAAAACACCAACAATAATAATTGCAACAGCTCACACATTCATATAGTTGAAAAGATGGTCAAGAGTGTACATTCTAGGTGGACATGCTGTCAAATCAACCCGCATTGGCAATGGCCCACAAGTTGCTTCCCCCATTTCCTGCGTTGACAATTCAAACTGCTGTCACCCGGAGATGGTATAAAATATTTTATAATATGAAGCTCGAGAGTGTCGAGCGGACCACTTCACGGCCATTTTCAAAAAGCTTCCCCATCCCCCCTCCCCCCGCACAAGAGATGCAATGAGTTTTTGTTGATATGGGACGTTTGTGTTTTGACATACACATACACTCGACGCAAAAAAAAAAGAAGTTGTGTGCGCTTTTTTGACAGATAAATTGTTGAATGCATAATTCAGTGAGCAATGAGAGTCTCACATCTCACTATCTCTGTCTATCCCTGTGGTGTTATTATGAACGATGTGATGTATTTCATCCTTTTTATTTTTCAGAAACTGAATGCACAAATTTTTCGTCCTTGACTGCTTGAAAAGATTTTATATTTTGTCATCACAAATTATATTTAGATTCCTCTCGATCTTGAGGTTTTTGAGTTGGGTTTTATTTATTTTTTGAGATTTTTTTGGCGAACCGCACATAAATTTGTTTGTGTGCGTTTTTGTTTGAAAGTCCAGTCCTGATGCCTGTGTGTGTCCAGTCTTCCTTGTGCTCATAGTTCTCAACAGCTCTTCTAATTTGGATATATTTTTTTATAATTTTTTTTCGCAGGACAAAGTTTTTTTTCCCCAAAAGTTAGGTAAGTAGATATCTAGGTCAGGTTGAATTTTCTTTCACTTAAAGCAACGATAGTTGCAGTGAATGTTGTAGTTTCATTATAAAAAGGATAAGAATTTCCAGGTACAAGTTTGACCCATAAAACCAGTATGTCGTTATTTGTTTCACAACGGCGGCGATACTGGTGTGGTTTGTTGGACTTGGACGTGTACAGTAGATGATGAGGGATGGACGGATTGTTGGACACTGGAAAGCAATACTATACCCTCTGTCCATCCCTCATGATGCGAATGCAAATAAAATGCAAAAGTTTTCCAAGCAAAAACTTTTTTAACTTCGTCCACAAGTTTTCAGTTTGAGGAATAAATATACCTTGGTAAAGTAGATTAAGTCGGTCGAATTTGTATAAGGTTATATACATACTCTCCTCTCTGTATACAACAAAAAAAAACCTATATACCCTTTTCACAAAGTTATACTATGACGATGATGATGGGGAAAGTATACGAAAAGAGACGGTCAAGAGAGTTAGTTTCAATGCTTTGGTCAACAAAACTTAGTTACTTAAGTATGTTAGAGTGTGGTAAATGACATTTAAGCTAAATTTGAAATGCATCATTTCCGGGATATGTTTTTTGTTTTTGTTTTTAGTTTTGTGAAGTATATTTCCTTTCAAGAAAACTAACAAAATTTTTGAGAAAGATTTTTGTGAATTTAATGTCGTTTAGGAAAAACTTTGTATAAATAAACTCGTACCTATACCTACATAGTTTCAAGGATCAAGTTTGAAAAATACTGACATAATCGTAAATTGGCCCTGAAGGCTAAGTACATACCATATACTATACCTACATTGTATAGTAGTTTGATTAGTTTTCTGTTGGATTTGTGATTTAAGTTTGTTGACCATGTGAAAATGACCTAGAAAGGATAAAGTGAACATTAAAGGAAAGGAAAGGGACATCCTATATAGTCAATGTCAATTAAAATTTATTTTTACTTATGACAGGGTGATTCACCTAAGGTGTGACAAAAAGGTAGAGCTTGTAGGTTAGGTCAAGGCAGAAAAACCATTCTATACCCCCTGTTTGAGTGGGAGGCGGTAATTTCTAAAAAAAAATACTTGAAACAAGAAATAAATTATTAAAAAACAACGGTAACACTTACATTGACATGGTTGGTCTAAAAGCCAGAAAAGGTTCTTAAAAATTAATTTTCAAACTTAAAATTTTGACAAAAAAAATTAAAATAAAATTTGTCAAACCAATTTTTTTCAAAATTTTAGAGAAACAAAAAAAATATAAAAAAAACAACGGTAACACTTACAACATGTTATAATTTATTATAAAGCCAAAAATCCCTTTATTTTTTGTATGTAAAGTTTAAAGTTGTTTTAGTGAATAGTTTTTATGAATATAATTTTCAAACTTTAGATTATGAAAAAAAAATATTAAAGGTAGATAAGACCGCCCTCCACGGAACTGAACTGTAGGGGAACTGCACTGCTACTGAACTTCAAAATATTTTGTGTATAAAATTATATGAGCTGTGTTTATCGCACTAAGCGACAACTGAAATCCACGGTGCGACACCATGTGGCATATGCAATCTAATCTGACCAAATTTGCTGCGACCTGAAGTTACCTTCAGTTGCGTTGCCGCAAGTGCGGTATAGCAAGCGTCACGAAACGTTTTGTTTGGCTGTATACTTTGTTTTTTTTTTTCTTTGCCACGTGGGAAGTAAAAACCTACATTTTAGAAATACATATTTCGTGGTGAAATTAAATAAAGGAGAGATTATATTGGTCAGGAGATCATATCATTATTTTGTTGATTCGTCGTTAATTCAAAACTACCAACACAATGGCATTACTCATGGCCTCACTTATGGGCACTTTTCCTTTGTTGATGAGTGAAGCCAATACTGTAGCGTAGCTGCAGCTCATGTGTGGTATACGAACAAAGTGTCGTAGAGTGCTGAAGTGCAGTTCCGTCGAGTTCGGTCTTACTTGAAACAAAATTTGTCAAACCAACGATTAGTTATTTTCAAATTGTACGCAGTTGAGTAGGGGTAACCGGGGCATGTTGGTCTCTGGGGCGAGTAGACTAACCGTTAATAACTTCAAATTTACATTATGAAATTGATTTGTTTTTGTGTCTTTAGATAATCCACAATCGATTTTCTTCAAACTAAGTGCATAGTGGTTTTGGTGATTCTGCCGACACGTTTTTTTCATTTTTTTTAGAACCGAAAATAACGGTACCTGCCATAAAATTTTTTTTATCCATTTTACATAATCGCTTTTTTCAAGAACGGCTCGACAACTTTACTTAAAAAAATTCATTAAATTAGTTTTAGTAAAGGCTTCCTTTGGGTGAAAAACCATTTTGTTTATTAATGGTACCTCCCAAAGAACCATTTTTTTAATTTTTGATTTTCTTTCGGTACGACCGATTCTAAATATTTTTTTTATACAGAGGTTTCTATGAAATATAAATAGTTTTGTGTACCAAAATTTTTGAAAAAATATTTTTTGGATTATTAAAAAATGTTTCAAACTTTTTTTGGAAAATCAAATATTTCGAAAACGATATGATCGAGTTTTTTGAAATTCGATACTTCAGAGTTTTTAGTACCTACTCTCTAAAATATTTTTAGAAACAATTTTAGATTCATGCAAAAATAACGGTACCTTCCATACAAAAGTTAAAAAAACCGACAAGGAAAATATTTTTTTTTCTCAAAAATGACACCTACGATTTTGATTAAACTTTTTCTATATACTAAAATTAGTATAATCTACTACCAAAAGTTATAAAATTTTACACTTAGCAACTAGTAATAGTACCCGTCATAGAAAGTATTTTTTATTTTGAATTTTCTCGTTATCGGCTAAATGGATTTAAATAATTTTTTTTATATACAAATTTCAGATAAAATAAAATAAAATTGCATACCAAAATTTAAATTTTTTTTTTTTTTTTGGATTTTTAAAAAAAGTTTCAATTTTTTTTGAAAATTCGGTATCTCAAAAACGGGTTGACAATTTTTTTCAAATTTTGTTTTTGTATGCACATAAATATATACTTTAGATTTGCATTCCAAAATTTGTTCTTAAAAATGTTTTAAGAATTTTATATATAAAAAAATATTTTTTTAAAAAACCACTCCAACGATTAAAAATTATTTTTTCCATACAATGATATTCTATCAAGAACTAAGATGGCAATCTTTTTTTCACCTCAAACTGTCAAAAGAGCTGTTTAAGCTAATTTAAATGTAGTATTTCATGCTTCTCTATATTTTTCTCTCATAATTTCCATGTTTTTATACAAAATTTTCTCAAATCCGCAGTGTCTTGAGCATAAGAGCAAGTACGTGCGATGCAGTCGTGCATTTTATTTTTATTTTCTATTGTTTTCCTCTATCGGTTTTTGAGCCTGGCTCCAAAAATTTCTTGGCACTCATAGTAAACCCGTTATTCTGAATCCGTTTATTTGAGCTTTTTTTTACTTTTCACATTTCCCGTATGAATAAAATCCCGTTAATTGCTAAATTGTCAGTTGGTCAAGTTGACTAATTTTTTGGGGGTAAGCTGATTCATTATTTTGTATGTGATTTAAAAAAAATTATTTTAATTTATCAATAAGTTTTCTAAATTATAGCTTTAATGAAATAAATCTGATTTTAAAGAAAATTATTTAAAAAAAACAGCTCAATGATTTGCTTGTGATTCCCTCTTCATATTAATTCGTTTTTTCTTAGAACCAAAAGTAAGGGTACCTGATATGTATATAATTTTTGTATAGCAATTTTATATAAATATAATCGTATTTTGTTTTCAAAAACAACTCAACAACTTTTCCTAAAAAAAAATGTTATAAATCGTCGGCTTAGATTTTAAAGCGGCTAAGTCCACATTTTTTTTTGTCGTTATAGACCACTTCAAAAATTGCTTTAAAATATTTAAATCTATCAAATCTTTTCAATTTCACTGAACTTAGCAAAAGCGAATGCTGAAAAATAATTAATGTAATTTTGGTTTTATTCAAATAATGCGAACACTTTTGTTTAAATATATTTTTTTTTATAAAAAATGCGAAATAGGAGTTAGCTGTTTTTCACTCTAAGCCGACGAAATTATTTTTAGTAAAGAAAACTTTTGGGTGAAAAACTATTTTTCGAAATTTGGTTAGAAATGGTAATTTCTAAAGAACCATTTTCTACTTGGCAAATTATCTATTCATTCGTTAAAAAAATTGATCTCAAGATTTTGATCAGACGTCATAACGCTGATCTTCTGTCTGTCTGTCGGCTACAGACTATAAGGCTGGATGGATTTTCTCAAAACTAGGTACATAGATATATTTGGTGATTTTTCTTTAGAACCAAAAACAACGGTGCTTGCCATACAAAATTTCTTTAAAAAAAATCAATAAATTTCTTTCAGTAAAGGCTACCTTTGGATACGAAACCATTGTCCAAAAAATGGTTAGAAAGAAAGAAGAACCATTTTTTATTTTCAATATGGTATTTATTATTTCAATATTTTTTTATACAGAAGCTTCTAAAAAGTACACACTGGCTCAGCCACATCGAGCGATTGGACAACAACGCTCCAGCCAAGAAAATCTTCGAATCCCAGCCCCCAGGTTCGAGACAACCAGGAAGACCGAACCTCCGCTATAGGGACCAGGCGGTCACAGACGCAAGACCGCTTGGTCTCGACGACTGGAAGGAGCGTGCGAGGAACAGCAACCGATGGAAGACCGCAATATCTCAGGCAGAGACCCTTCATGGATCGGGAGCCGGATAAGTAAGTAAGTTCTAAAAAGTATGATCAAATTTTGCTACCACAATTTTCAAAAAAAAAAAATTTATTTTTAAAAATATGTTAAATTTTTTTTTGAAAATCAAATATTTTTAAAACTACATGATCAATATTTTTTAAGAACGAATTTTACATTTATGAAAAAATTAAGGTAGGTACCTTCCACACAAGTGTTAAAAAAACGTTAAGGAAAATATTTTTTTTCTTAAAAATGGCTGCTGTGATTTTTATAAAACTCTATCTGTATACTTAAATTAGTACGATCTACTGCTAAAAATTATAAAAATTTACAATTATGACTATTAATTAATAGTACCTCTCATAGAACGTTTATTTATTTTGAATTTTCTCATTACCAGCTGAACGGATTTTGATGAATTTTTTTTTATTTTTTTTAAACCGCTTCGATCTTAATTTTTTTGATTCCATTCATTCATATTCAAACCAGAATTCAGATGGCGTTATCGAAAAGTAGTTCACCTAAAGTTTGTATATCACAAAATTTTAAACAAGAATGAATGTAATCCTTCTTTTCCCTCGACTGATCGTTTCAAAAAGAATAACATATTTTCGAAAATATTTGTCCTCGGAGAAACTTTTAAGTGGTAAATGCTATCAAAGAATTTCTTGTTTTTTTTTTAATTTTACAGTCCGGAATTGACCTGTACCTGGGTCTCAAACAATAAGCTTCTCCCACTAGCTTGGTTCTTGGCTGCCACTGCTACCCCTAGTATCGCACACCAAGTTGATCAAAGTACACTTCCATTTGCATGTGTATCACCCCAAGTTGTAATCTTCATCCATCGTACTGTGATGTCTTTCTGTGGTGGACTATCGGTGTTCATCCACCTTACATGACCCTACTTTTTAAGAAATAATTGTTATATTATAACATATACATATATAAATTCCTTATCATCACAATAAAAACAAAATCTCAATTTAATTACTTTCTTTCATTGTTCATCCTTGAAATAGAATCAATACCAGAACATAAACACAAAACTAAATGTACATCATTACCTGAATATCAATTTAATTAGTGTGATATTGTTGAAAAATTCCATCCTTTGTTAACTAATACCTTATTTAAACACCCCAACCCACTACAAAAGCGTCATCGTCCATTTCAAAGCAAAATCCTCTTCATCTCAAGGATATCCTATAGCTATCAACTGCACAATCAAATTCAACGAATAATAATATATAGCTTGATTCCTCATTATTCACCAGCGAGAGTGTGTTTATTTAATGTTCTCTAAGCTGACACCTTATACACAATCACCATCAGCTTACTTGTGACTTTTCTGAGAATTTTCAATCGCATCTGCCTCTATAAGCACGCACCCCATCAGGCAATCAATCTCTTCAGCTCCAAAATGGGATTCCATATGAACGACGTCAATTGCATTTTGAAAGGCCAAAGCGCACTCGTCTCACATCGCAACATTCGCCCAACTCTCATCTAAAGTATAAACAAACTTGAACACACAATATCCCAGTCTTGCATCACTTGTATCTTTCAAATAGGTTGCTGATGGTTATGGAGGTAGGAGAGGCTAAAGATGTCCTGCAAAATCATTTATGCAAACAAAAATTCTTAGCCAGGCTATAAATTCCAACTCAACGATTCGTTTTCAACGCTTGTCTTCGATCGGCGGCAGCGGCTGTCCATCTTCTTCTTCTGCTTCTTTAGGGTCTCCTCTGTGTATAGAAAAAATAATATCTATCTTTGACTTTGACCGTGTGTGGAAGATGAAAAGCACAAATCATTCCTTCAATTAAAGTGAACTCTTCAGGAGATATAGAGGCTACACAAAAAAAAGGAACATCGATGCGACCGATCCACCATCACCACCATCGCCACCACACTATACCTCCTTGACATTCTCAAGTGCATTCAAATTGAAAAACTCACACTTCAGCACTCTCAACGTCACGTCAGTCGTTGGTCGTCGTCGTGTCGTTGCGCGAACCTGCCTCTATATCAGGCCACATCATCCTCATCATCATCATCAGTGCTGACGTCTTGCAACAATGGACAGCCAAATGATCTACAAAGAATCAGATGCTTTGAAGCAAAAGAAATACAAAAAAAAGACAAGGTACAAAAACAGAAGAAGATTCCCTCATCAGAAGGCTATGTGTGGCATGAAGTGATCCATTCCAACCAAACACGACGACTGACGATCCCGCTTTTTTCACGGGATTTGTTATTCTTCAAGTACGATAGTTTTCCTTGAAACACACTTCTAGACCCATCTTTCCCAGCAGTCACTTCACGGTGATAGTGACGCACGGCTTGAAATGATCTCTAAGCCCGAAATAGATATAAAGGAACATAACTTAGCTATATGCAAGTCGAAAGTACATGCTCATACGTAGAAGTACCACAATAGTTATTTAAAGAAGATACCTACTAATTATTTGTTTTTTACATATTTCGAACGTGAATTTTTGCTGCCTTTAATTTTTGGTTCTGCTATGAAGTTTTTGCATGAGACTAAAAATGTAGCTTATAGCCTAGCTTACAAATCACGTGAGCAAAAATTTACCTATGCAAAATGCATGATTGGTTTACAGTTTCATACAAAAAAAAAAAACATTGCCATAGAATGTCATGCAAAACAATGGACCGGCAATTGTTTAGGATGCGAAAAAAAGTGAGGTGAATAAAATATTTATTCTTTCGGATCGTCGGTTTACACTTCCAAAAAAAATATATATGCATATTCACCTCATGGTATTATTTGGATGCAAATAGTTTTTGCATCCAAAAATAATAAATTATTTTCCATTTTTAAGGCCTTTGGTTTATTAATTAAGGGTAAATTTATGACTCTTATTGGGTGGCTTAGACCAAGGCAAACGTTTTTAGCCTTGAATATTATTCAATTTGGTGCACAGAAAAGATGGAAAATCATTTTGAAAATTTTGATATTTGATTTTTGGAACTGTAAACTATGCTTATAGGATCGTTTTGAACGTTAAAACATGGTTAACAATTCCCATGCAAAAAAAAACTAAATTTTTAAAACGATTTTCAACCTATTCTGTGCACCATATTGAATAGGTATCTAATATTCAAGGCAAAAAACGTTTGCCTTTGCCTAAACCACCCATAGAGTCATAAATTTACCCTTAATTAATAAATTATAGGCCTAAAATGGAAAATAATTATTTTTGGATGCAAAAACCTTTTGCATTGAAATTATGCCTTGAGGTGATAGTTGTTTTTTGGAAGTTAGTGTAAGCCGACCATCAAAAAAAAAATATTTATTTATCATACTTTTTTTCCATGCAAAACAATTGCCCCTCAATTATTTTTGACATGCGAGGATATTTGCAAAAACATTATAGTCCTAAGCCACGTCCACATTATGTTGAATTGTGAATATCAACATCGACGTGTTGATCGATAATGCCAATCAACATTTTTGTTGACCCGAACGCAACCCGATTCAAATGGATAGCAATCGACAAAGTTGTTCAATAAATTCCATTTTATTAAAAACATTTGTAGGGTTTTAATTTCATTAACATAATTTATTGCTTTTGTGCGTTATTAATCAATTTTTATAAGATGAAAAATGCAATATATGTTGTGAATAGGTATTTAATGTTAATAATATCGTTTTAACTTTATGGTTCACAAAAAAAAATTCGAACCCTGAGTTGGAAAATTCCAATCCATACAAATTGTTGCTACCAAAGTTTTTGACGTACACACTAGCATGTTGATCGACAATGTTAACCAACAATGTTGATTTTCTCCTTTACAGGTGATTTTTTTAAACTGTTTTCCAACACTTTTTAAAATGTAAATAGATGTATTTCACTTTAATTTAAAAAAAAAGTACCTTCCATATAAATGGTCAAAAACTGATAAGCAAACCATATTTTTTTTTTAAACATGCTTCTATGATTTTGGTAGATTTGTTCAGCATGCTTAAATTACTGCGATCTACTACCAAATATTGAAAAATGTTCAATTAGGAACTTCTGGTCTTCTTTGTACCTTTTGTTTTTTTTTTTTAATTTCTCAAAACCTAAGAAAGATTTTTACATTTGGCTTAAAGCCAAATAGGGCATTGAACATCTGCGGGTTTTAAAAAATTGCATATTATTACATGGAAATTATGAGGGAAACATTTTTAGACGCATCAAATACAATATTTAAATAAGCTAAAACAACTCTTTTAATAGTAGGAGGCGTCTTCTAAACAAAATATTTCCTTATACATGATACAGGTATCAAATTCTAAAAATATTTTTAAGGACAAATTTTGGTACGCAAATCTTAAGTAGTAATTTTTGTGAATATAAAACTTTAATTTAAAAAAAAAGTGTCAACCCGTTTTAGAATTTTCAAAACAAAAAAAGAATTTTACTTTTTTTTACAATTTAAATGTTTGTTTTGAAAATTTTGATAAACGTTGTTATTATAACTTGTTTGAGACTTGCATATAAAAAATAGTATAGAACTAGCCATTTTGAAGAACAAAATATATATTACTATATGACTATACTTCTAAGAAGCTACTGTAAAAAAAAAATATTGAAACCATTCATACCGTTATGAAGAAAATCGAAAATAAATAACGGTACTTTGGGAGGTACCAATATAATAACAAAAAATGATATTCTTTATTAAAAGAAATTTATAGAATCTTTTTTAAGAAAATTTGGAGAACTGTTTTTGAGAAAAATAAGATTTTGTAAGATTGCTTAGAAAATTTTATGGCAGATACCGTTATTTTTGGATCTAAGAAAGGTTTGGGTCAAAATTCTGCTTTCAAAATTCTGTTTTTCATTATTTTGCTTGTTAAAATTTTGTTTTTCAAAATTCTATTTTTTATAATTGAATCGGTCATTTCAAAAACCACTTAAGTCACACAATTAGAATTTTTCAGGAATCAATTCTTGACTTACGTTGTTTTAGCAAGAAACGGGTGACTTACGTTGTTTTAGCAAGAAACGATGTCAGCAGTATACAATAATTTAAACAAAATTAACTTTTTTTTAAATTATACTTAAATATTAACATTAACATGTCACATGTTTGAATTTATCATGTTTCAATATATTTAACCTGTAGGCAAAACTAGATATAACTACTTCCACCACCTAGTAGTGCTTGCAAAAACCACGTAAGTCATGACTTACGTTGTTTTTGCATGGAACGTTTATTGCGAGGTACCATTTGGAGAGGAAGGAATGTTTGGACCGACCGACGTAATTTATTCTCAGAATATGCATCTACGTTTAAGGAAGCATTTACAGCAAAAAAAGCTTTTTTGAAAAAAATGTGACTTAAATGGTTTTTGAAATGACCGATTCAATTCTGTTTTACAAAATTCTGCAAATAATAAAAAAGATTAAACATTTTTCAAAAGACTTCTTTTTTATTATTTGCAGAGTTTTGTAAGAGAATTAAAAATGTAAGTTTAAATGTCGATTTATGATTAACGTGCTTCGAATTTATGCAGTGGATGCCGTCATTTTTTACTGTCTATGTGATTACCTCCGACTTTTTGGACAGTAAAATGTTACATTAAGAGTGTTCCGGACTGAAATGGTGATTTCATGAAAAAGATTGCGAAGCGTGTACTTGTCCGTTCAAAGTGATTAAGGTGTCTATGCACAGATAAACTTATTCTCTATGCCATCATTGGAATCAAATTTAATTTTGTGCTCTAGATTTTGGTAAAAGCCTCTAAGAAATCGAGAAAATGGCTAAAATGGCTGTTTTTCAAAGCAAATGTAGCCTACACTATAGCATTTTTTGGAAAAAAAATGTTTAATAACATAAAATTCCATATTTTTATTATGCCACTATTGGAGAACATTTTTAATTTTGTAGCAAATACAAATTTTAATAACCCATAATAAAAATGCTTGTGAATTTTGAAAAAAACGCATTTTTGACAGTCAATTTTTTATACCTAATGGTATTTTTTTGACATGTTTTTTTTTTGCAGTGGATATAAATTCAATATATTTTTCATGATTTTCATTAATTATGTAATCATAATTGTATCATTTGATATTGAAATTTTTAATTCTTAAAATGTACTTTTTCGCAGGATATTTATGTAAATTTAGGAGTTAAAATCAGTTACTTTTAGAACACATTTGTTTAGTACAATAATACGCCTACTAGTGACCAATTAGTAAAAATGCAAAGTTTTATAAAACAAAGTATCTGATGAAAGTGAAAAAAAACGGTCTTATATATGCAAAAAAAAAAGTTAGCAAATGACTGGTTTTGTTCAGTTCGGAACACTCTTAAGGAATAAATAAGAACAAACACATATTTACAGCTCAAAAAGACTGTTTTATGTCAACTGCATTCACTGGTAAGCGTCGGCACTTATTTAACAAAAAGAAATCAGACTGGGTATGAGAAAGCATACATAAAAGAGGACGGCTGTTCTTCAAATTTTTTTAATTCAGATCCGTAATTGTGTTCATCTGTCTTTCTGTACCTCAATCTTTCTCTGAAACGGCTGAAGCGACTTCCTCTTGGGTCTTAAGGTTTGGCAATAAGGACCTTTGATTTTTTTTAACTCCGAAAACAAAGGTTTCTTCCATAAAACTGTTAAGAAAATCTTAAAGAAATACATTTGGTGACGCAATAACTCGTGGAGAACTAGAGCCTAGTGGCTTACAACTCTCAACAACTGTGTGCATGTTGTTGGCAAGAATAGTGTTAGGAAAAGTTAATTTATCTCAAAAATGGCTCTTAAAGTTTTGATAAATTTTTTCCTGTGTATTATTGGCTCAACAGAGTATTTTGTTAATAAATGGTTATATTAAACAAAAAACACAATTCGTAGAATTCTCTTCTTCTTAAAACGAATTGACAGAATTTTGAAAAACAGAATTTCGGAAAGCAGAATTACGTCAGACAGAATTAAAAAAAAAACACAGAATTTCGAAAAGCTGAATTTTGACATGTTGCCTTCTAAAAAAATTAATAAAAAACGTGTGGGCAGAATCACCAAATACCAGTTTGTACCTCGTGGCATAATGGGTAGTGCGGATTGTCATGCCGAAGGTGTGGGTTCGATTTCCCGCCGTGCCACCTAAATACAGAAATGTATTATTTGAGGAACTGACAAATTCTCCAAGAGTATACTTATCATGAATAAGTGCATCTCATCTAGCCGTTTGGACTGTGCAAAAAACTGTAGGTCCCCTCCACTCCTGCCAACAACACGCTCGCAGGAATGGTTGAAAGTTGTAAGTTTTTAAGCCCTGGTTCTCCACGAGCTGTTGCGCCACCCAATTTATACTATGTACCTAGCAAATTTAAAAAAAATCGATTCAGCTGTTTAGGCTGTAACTGTGAGAACAACTTACAGTGGCTCACAGTGAAAATAGCCTACTCCTAACCAAATTCTTTTTCTTTGAAAAACTGTAGTTAATCGAGTAAAATAAAAAAGTAAACATTTATTTTCAATAGAGAATTGAATTTTCGCTTTCTTTAAATATCGACATCTTAAATAAATACTGAAAAATAAAATAACAAAGTAAAGTTATTATTTCATCTCACAGTGAAAATGGCCCAATTACGATTTAGTTGTAAAAAAGTTAGTAAACGCGTTTTGAAATATTGTTTAGTTTTGTAAGGAGTCTTTTTTGTTTCATAATTAATTTAAGCCAATCTTTAACAGATTCAACATGTTTTTTGGTGATTCTTGCAGTAAAACTCTTTTCATCTCTTGTTTCTGAATTTCAATTTCCATTTTTTTTTTTTTTTCAAAAAATGGCTTATCTTTAGATCCGGTGATTGTTGTGGGATTCTGATCACCCCCGGACAATTATGCAACAGACTTCTCTTGCTTAATTCCAGTCGAATGCTTCGGATCAATATCTTGATAGAAATAAAAAGCGTTTCAATTTTCAGCACTATTTTTAAAATTGATGTTTAAAATATCTAAATAATGATATCTGCCCATAATCCCTTCAAAAATATTTAAGGATGAGAGATGAATCCAAGGTATAAACGTGTCATAGTTGTGTACACAGAAGGTTATATAATGGTTTGGGGTGCATGCTCAGCATCTGGGATTTGTACCTTTAATTTTATTGATGGAATTATGTTCAGATAGGGTTACGTACGAATGACCGACTTTTTTGAAAGTTAAAATACCGACTTTGTTTTTACCGACTTACTTAAATATCGACAGGTTGAAATGTCGATTTGACAAAAAGTCGACTGCCCTGATAGAAGTCGAGAAAAATATCGACTTGTCGGAATTCTTCCCATACAGAAAAGTCGATATAAAATATAAATCGACATTTTAACCAGTCGACATTTTGATTTGTCGATATTTTGTCTGTCAGTCATTTGAAAGTAGCCTAAAGAACAAAGCTCTGCCTTAAATGTTTGCACGGAATAACTATAAGCTCAAGAATCATAAATTCTTGTCTGATTTTTTAACAGGAACAACAGTTTTTTGATGCTGTGAAAATTTTAAGATTATGTTTAAGACACAAGTTCTTATTTGATTCTTATAATAATTAACTTATTTAGGTAGTTATTAATTTTATATTACCTTTTGTTTAGCTTCAAGAAAGTTCAATAGAACGCATTTTTGTTGCCTACCTTAATTATACCTTATATTTCGAACTTTTAACTGCCTCATTTTCTGGATGTTTATTATTGTATTAATATTAAAACACATTACAGACCCTGAAAAATGGGCAATTAAGACGTCAAAATACATATATAGGCAACAAAAATTTAATTACAAAAAATGCGATTTATTGAACTATGACAATGCGATATTAGATAATAATGACCAGATCATAGTTTAGGGAATGATGTTTACAAGCGCGCGCTTGTAAACATCATTCCCTAAACTATGATCTGATCAAAATGTTGACTTTCAAAATGTCGACTTTTAAAATGTCGACTGTTGAAATCTCGATTCATAAAATCTCGATCACTGTCGACATTTTGAGAATCGACATTTTTAAAAATCGATATTTTAAAAAGTCGGTCAAATTTGTGTCTATATTTTGATCTGTCGGTCTTTTAACCAGTCGAGATTTTTTCCGTCGAGATTTTAAAAGTCGATCTTATGGAGTCGATATTTTAAAAGTCGACATATCATACCCAATCCGTTCAGATATCATTATTTAGATATTTTAAACATCAATTTAAACAATAGCGCTGTAATGATTGCAATTGAAACATTTTGTATTCCTATCAAGATAATGATCCGAAGCATTCGACTAAACCCCACCACAATCACCGGATCTAAACATAACGGCCAACTTTTGGAAAAAATTGGAAATTAAAATTCAGAAGCATGAGATTTTTCAACGAAATTAACTTGAAAAGAGTTTTTCTGCAGGAATCACCAAAGAACTCGTTGAATCAGTACCAAATTGTCTTTAATCAGTTATGAGTCAAAAAAGACTCCTTACAAAATACTAAACAAGATTTCAAAACGCGTTTACTAACCTTTTACAACTAATACTTTACTGGGCCATTTTCACTGTGAGAGTAATTTTATAGCAACAACTCTCTGTTATCATTAAAAAGTTTGCACTAAATATTGAACGTGAATACAAAATGATAAGAAAGAAGTTTTTAAATTTTCTTTAACAAAGAAGAATTTTCATTGCACTAACACTTCTTATCTACCTTTAAACTTTAAAGCAACTTAAATAATAAAAACATATAATTTAACGGGAGACTCTCGTTTCTCTTAAAATTAAATACATAATTCAATTAAGAAGAACTGAACATGGAATTATAGAGTACAAAAAAAGAGAAGAAATTCATTTAATTAAAATAGTAGTGCACTCTGGCGTATACGCATTTTTTTTTTACAAATTTTACTATGGGCATGTAATGACAAATCTCATTCTATAACATTTGTTTGTGCATGTGCAATTGATCAAAATCGATTGAAATTTTATTTTTTAAGGAAGCCTCCCATTGATTTTTTTTTTCATAAAAAAAATCAACACTTTTGCGTATTATTCAATTATTATTATTTAAATTATTATATTTCAGCGGTTTTTCCGATCGCAATAGATACTTTTCCTCAAATGTACCAGCCCCGTGCAAGCAGAAAAAAACAACTTCCTATACATATTCAGATCAATTTAAAGCAACAAAAAACTGAAATAGAAAATTATTCCTCTGAGATTACAAAACACCCAGCATGAACTGTTGTGGGACTCATTCCTTTTAGAACATAATATCTATCTGTCTAATTCATCTCAAAGTTCTTGCTTGGTGCTGTTGCTATTGCAAGCTGCAGAACTGCAATGCAGCATTCTATACCACTCATCACATCACAGTCACAATTTCGCAGTTGAACTTGTTTCTTGTTTCCAAAAGCCAAAGAAAGGGAGAAAGATCCATTGCATTTAAGAAAATGGGGGGTTTTATTGTGGCGGCTGGCCAGTGTGTTGCCACTTTATCAATTTTTTCGTAAGAATTTCTAATGCAATTCTACTTGCAAAATCATACAAATCAAAGCAAGCAAGTCGTTACATGGAGTTCCTGCACCCTGAATTCTAATAATTGATGAACTCACTTGGAGACCTTTAAAGCCCTGGTCAAACAGAGCGCGGTCCGGCGATCTTTGTAAAAATTTACAAAGAAAATTTGACCGTCGCGTTCTTAATTTCCCAGTAAAGTATTGACCGTCCCGTCGGACCGCGCTCTGTTTGACCAAGCCTTAAACCTTTTAAAACAAGGCAGCAAAGCAGTCCATTTTTAGTTGTATCCATTTTTTGTCCATTATAGCCCTTAACGTTTATGTTGCACCATTTCCCTGCACTATTGCTGATGTTTGTCAAAAACAAAGCCTGCCATACACCTGAATTTTTTATCAAAACGTCTCCTAGTTAAGTAGGTAAATCTTTTTGTTCATTGAGTGGCAACGCTGTTTGTTAGTACCACAGTACTTTACCTAAGCTCTAAACATTTGAGTAATCATAGATACAAATACACTAAAAACAGATCGCACGAAGGGACACCACATGGCATTGGACGGACGGAACGGACGACAGAGCCGCATGCATGAGTGCATGCAAAGAGGTGGAATTCTGTGTGCTGCAATAGCAGCAGCAGCAGTAATAACATCTTCAAATTGGACATGAAGTCCACGATTTTGTGTAGCATCAGAGACATCTCGCAAAAAAAATTAAAAACACGGCAGCAGGCAGGGAGGCAGGAAAGGAATGGAACGGAACAGGTAACTTGAGAGCGGTTTTTTTTGCAAGGCAAATGACGGTCTACCTAAGTCCTCCTTCCTCGGGTTTGTCTGTTAATTTGTTTGTTTGTTTGTGTATATGTATGTATCTGCTCAGTCTCAGTATCTGTGTATCTTTAAAAAGAATCGTGGGGCTGTCGTCCTTCATGACGAGGATGTGTGTTCCTATGGTGCTTGCTTTGTTTCTTTCTACCAGTGTAGTGCATTCGATTCGAAATGCATCATGCCATGTTGTTTTTGTTGTTGTTGGTGTTTTTTCGTATAGAATAAGAAGAGGCCTTGGTTATTGCTGTTGTTGTTGTTAGTAGTGATGTTGGTTCGGTGTATTCCTTTTGTTTGAACATTTAAAAAAGATAATAATGGCTGCAGTCGTGTGTATCCACAGCCAGAGGCCTAGTTAAATTCAGTCCGAACGACTCAAGAGAGGACCGTTCGTATAGACGTCGTCGTCGTCGTCGTCCGGCAGGTGTGTTTCTCACGCGTTTTTTTGGTTTTATTTGGTTTCCCTTGCCACTTTTTCGCTTGCCAGAGTGCCTACCTGTATTTTGTTTGCTTTATTTTTCTTTTGTGTCGCGTGTATCTGAGCGAATTTATCTGAGTCCGGGTGGCTGCGCGGCAGCCAAGGCAATCGTGAGGTAGATTTTTGTCTTTCGCCTGATTTTGGTATAGGTTGGCGTTGGAGCTCTGTATTTTTTTTTTTTTGGTTTTGTTATGATTTCCCCATACAAGCCTTGGGGATACAGAGATTTGCACTTCTTGAGCGGTGCATATTTTCATTGGACTTTTATGTCTTTTGTAACAGAAAATAGTATTTAGAGTATGATGCTGATGATGATGATGATTGCGGGTTGTAGGTATTATTTTAGTGCTGTATCTCTCTACTCAAATCAA
Organism: Dasysyrphus tricinctus; assembly: GCA_963921185.1. Taxonomy (NCBI): domain Eukaryota; kingdom Metazoa; phylum Arthropoda; class Insecta; order Diptera; family Syrphidae; genus Dasysyrphus; species Dasysyrphus tricinctus. Next base: position 108,077,479 of record OY992533.1, read on the forward strand.
AGGAAATACAGATAGGTTTTTAAGAATCTAGGAAGAGGTAAGTAGGTATATCTTTTGTTTCTCCTTTTTCTTTTATTGTTGCTTTGAATAACCAGAGGGCAAGATCATCAAAGATTATTTTGTTCGAGCATCAAGAAAGGATAGGTATAGGTAACAATTTGATGATGAATCAATGACCTGGTTAAGGACGAACATTTAATTGATTTGAAGGCGATGCTTTGGGGGTTAGGTAGATGAGTGAAGCTGCACTTAATTATTTGATAATTATTATCATTAAAATAGGAAAATAAGGTAAGATATGTAGGTACTTACACGGAGGATGTTATCCATCATCTGCTTGGTACTTACATCTAATATAACAGGCGTTCATCAAAGAAGAGGTAGATACCTTCCTATGTCGAGATAAGTAAACGTAAAGTCACTTGGCCCTGGGCTCTCTACGAGCTGTTGCGCAACCAAATTTATTAATTTATTGAGCTTGAGGTGCATACTAAAATTTTTTTTGTATTTAAATACTTAATATTAAAAACTACAGGGAATTGGAAATCCCATCAACACTGCCATTTTATTTGAAGGTTTTGTCTACTCAAGACCTACCAACATTTAAAGACATCAACCGTTAATTTTTGACCACGTTTGTCATCTGAAGGCGTTTCCGAAACTTTTTTCATGTTAAAAAAATATTAAAAATTACCCCATTTTGACATCAACAAAAAGTATGTTACCGAAAAGTGGCAACATTGACATTTTAACCGAAGGTGATTGTTGTTTCTCACCACGCGCTAGGCACCTGGAGGCGTTTCTGCAACTTTTGCATGTTCAAAATATTAATAATTATTAAAGAATTAGAGGTTCCACCCTTCGATATCAAAAGAAGAAAGTAGGTATGTTCATGAAAAGTGGAAACACTGAAATTTTGCGTCTTATTAACACCGATATGTATATGTACATTAGGGTGTCCGTTATTTCCCAAAATCGATTTAAAATATCAGACACCCTCTAAATCTAAAACTTATGCCATACAAAAAAAATTGGCCAAAAAAAGTATTGTCAGAGTTACACGTGGCTCTAAGCCCATACTTTTCCCATACAATTTTGTATGTGATTTTCGCTCTTTTGACTTTTTAGTTTTTGCTCTCGAATGACTGCAGCTATCCTAATTTTTTTGTAGATTTTTGTTCTTTAATCACCCCTTTAAAAGATTTCATTCAAAAAATGTAAATTTCAAATTAATTATTAAGACGTTCAGTTATATGATGTTTTAATATGGGAGTTCCCATAGTAATAATCGAGCCAAGAAACTCGATTTTTTTTTTATACAAATTTTTGAATTTAAAGGGATGACTAAAGGACAAAAATCAACAAACAAATTTAGAATAACTGCAGTTATTCGAGAGAAAAAAAAATAAAACGTGAAAAGAGCGAAAATCACATACAAATTTGTATTGTAAGAGTATAGACTTAGAGCCACGTGTAAATGACCTCGGACAACATTTTTGCTGGCGAAATATTTTTTTTGGGCATAAATGTTTGATCTGGGGGGTGTCTGCTATTTAAAAACGATTTTGGGAAATAACGGACACCCTAATGTACATATATCAAAAGACATCAATTGATATTTAAATCATGGGCATATTCCAAGTAATTTATGATTTTTTTGTATATTACTATTTTCCATAGATTGGGTGTTTTTGAAAATGGTGTCCAAGTGTCAGGATTACAACAATAACTCCAAAACTTTATTTCATTCTAAGTCCCCTTTATTAACACGGGGAAACTGAGTTGCCTGCAACTTTCAGTTCCAGGGTGAGAAAGGTCGAGGATTTGAAGAATTATGACAAATTTGATATCTATTTAATGATTATTTATTAAAATTTGGTGGATTTACCCACTTAGCAAGTTTTCCTGAATTAGTTATAGTAGGTATAGGTATTAGGTACTCACAATTTTAAATGCGTGAAAACTTAACCAGTGAATCGACCAAATTGAATACCTACAACCTTACAACATCCCCCTAAAAAATTATCATTGTAAACAAAAAAATTGGTAGCCAGGTACATATTAATACACATTTTTACTCGGGCGCCAGTTTAACTAACATTATTTCTTGTTTGTTGAAAGCTTTTTGAATATATGTAGATATTATTAAGTTAGGTATTTTATTTCCGAATTATTTTCACTTTTTTAACGGGTGGTAATTGAGCCTTACACTAGACAGCATTCCTTAAGAGAATTGCAAGGTTAAACTATAATTCAAAATTGATTCAAGTTTGGCTACATCTTCTTATGAAAAGAGGGGAAACAGATTTTGAGAAAAACGTGCACAAACGCGCTCATTACCTATTTCACCCAAGCTAGATGTTGAAAAGATTTCATTACAGCAGAAATCTCTTATTATAACGAATCTGCACGTTTCATTTCAAAATCCGTTGCTCACGAAAAAAATTGCCTTTATCTTTTTTCCGAAGAATTTTAACAAAATTCAAAACAAAGCTGTCCAACTAAATTCAGCTTTGCCGGAATTTTTGGGAGCAGTATGATATCCTGCAAACCAAAATTTCGGAAAACCAAATCTCGCATTTTCTCAAAAACCTCGAATAACAAAATCTCGCAACTTAAAAATCTTGTTTTTCATAATCTCGAAGTTACAAAATCTTACTCGTAACAACCTTGCATTGACATCTCGAGCACGTAAATCTCGCAAATTTCAACCAAAATCTCGCAATTTAAAATCTCCCAAATCTAAATCTCGCAAATTTAAATCTTACAGCAACGAATGGAATACGGCTTTTACAAAATAATTCATTATTGAAATATCAACAGTAACAATTAATAAATAAAAGTGTGGCCTAAAAGTACTTAGGCACTGGATTTACATATTTTGCAAAAGGTAAGAAGGGATTTCGTTATGAAATGCGGTATTTTGTAATTGCGAGATTTCTTTATGCGAGATTTCGTACCCAACTCGGAATTTGTTCGTAGTTTTGCTATTTTTGTTGTCTAATTTTACTGGGCTTTTCGGAAAGTGCCCCATAATTTGAATGATCTATCAGTCAGTTAATATTTTTGTGATTTTTGAAGTGCTTCATCTCATGAACCACTAATTCTAAAGAATTGGTGAAGCACCAGTGTTTGATCAGCTCAGTAAATGCTGCAACTATTTATTGAAGTTTCTAACTTTATTGTAACTTAAGCTAGAGAGGCGTCAAATACCTCCTGAGTTAGTTCCTCTTAAAATGATGTAGTGCCACTTATGTGTCCTAGATTTGAGAAAGACCGAATTTTTCGTACAGATTTTTGCTCATTATAACAGCAATATGAAAAGAAACATCATACCGACCCCAACACATTCATAGGTGAACTTTGACCCACTTTATAACCTAAAGATGAAACAAAACTTCTCTACAGTATTTTGTTGGACATTTTATTGTAAAATATAATGTGAAAGAGCTGGTAAATTAAAATACATAAAACCAATCCTTTTTTCAAGATATTGGCTCTTCCCTAACCCCAAAAATCCCAATAACTCGTTTTTATAATGAGGAGACGTATCGGAACAGATTCCGATGATGCGATTTAATTTCCTAATTTTACTGGGCTATTAATTTTAATTATTTCGAATTCTAAACTTAAAATTCTTAATGAATATTTTTCTGTATTAATGAAATGTGACAGTTTTTCAAATTTCAGGAGCATGTAATGCACAGGCAAACGCACGTGAATAATTGAGTACAAAAGACACCTGACAAATTTCCAGTTCGCACATTAAAACCTAGTTTTATTATTATTTGCTCATCATTTATCAAATTTGAAAAAATAAAATGCACGACTGGGTCGCACGTACTTGCTCTTATGTTCAAGACACTGTGGGCTTAAGAAAATTGTATATAAAAACATGGAAATTATGAGAGAAAAAAGTAGAGAAGCATGTAATACGCCATTTAAATTGGATAAAACAACTCTTTTGACAGTTTGATGTGGAAAAAAAGAATGGCATCTTAATTCTTGATTAAATATGATTGTATGAGAAGAAAAAAATTAAAATCGTTGGAGCGGTTTTTAAAAAAAATAATTTTTTATATATAAAATTCTTAAAACATTTTTAAGAACAAATTTTGGTATGCAAATCTGAAGTATATATTTATGTGTATATAAAAACAAAATTTGAAAAAAAATTGTCAACCCGTTTTTGAGATATCGAATTTTCCAAAAGAAATTTTTAAACTTTTTTTAAAAATACAAAAACTTTTTTTTGGAAAATTTTTATATGCAATATTATTTGATCTTATCTGAATTTTTATTTGAAAAAAATCTTCTAAATCCGTACCACCGATAACGAGGAAATTCAAAATTAAAAAATACGTTCTATGACAGGTACTAATAATAGTTGCTAAGTGTAAAATTTTATAATTTTTGGTAGTAGATCGTACTAATTTTAGTATATAGAAAAAGTTTAATCAAAATCGTAGGAGTCGTTTTTGAGAAAAAAAATATTTTCCTTTGCGGTTTTTTAACTTTTGTATTGAAGGTACCATTATTTTTTCATAAATGTAAATTTTTTTCTAAAAATATTTTAGAGAGTACTAAATAAGTCTTAAATATCGAGTTTCAAAAAAATCCATAATGTCGTTTTCGAAATATTTGATTATCCAAAAAAAATTTTGAAACATTTTTTAAAATCCAAAAAATATTTTTTCAAAAATTTTGGTGCACAAAACTGTTCACATTTTTTAGAAGCTTCTGTGTGAAAAAATAATTGAAATCGGTCGTACTGTTTTGAAGAAAATTAAAAATAAAAAAATGGTTCTTTGGGAGGTACCTACCATTAATAACCATTTTTGAAAAATGGTTTTCCACAAAAAGAAAGCCTTTACTAAAGTAAATTTATTGATTTTTTTTAAAGAAAAGTTGTCGAGCCGGTTTTGAGAGAAATACGATTATGTAAAATTGCTAAAAAAAATTGTATGGCAGGTACCGTTATTTTTATATCTAAAAAAAATGAAAAAAACGTGTGGGCATAATCACCAAAAACCACTATGTACCAAGTTTGAAGAAAATCGATAGAGCCGTTTAGGCTGTAGACGAACAGACAGACAGACAGAATTGTGCCACCCACTTTTTTGGTGTTCTCTATCATCGTAATATCATGTTTGATTGTTATCTCAAATTTTTTTTTTGCACGAATCCAAAACTTGCCTTATAGTACCTACCTATAATCGCAAGTAAAAATGTAGGTATGAAGGTACCCATTTTAGTAAATGTAAATCTTCTACAATTTACAAAACAAAAATCTGATCCTGGAAGTGAACAAAACTTTTCACTCGTGCCTTCCTCTAGAGGAGTTGAATGCATTTCAATCTCCTGCTGTGCCCATTATTAATTCTAGTAGACAAGGACACGAAGAGAATACAACATAATTGAACATTTAGCATAAAACCCTAAAAAAATAATGTTCAAATTCCTATATTGTTTATGTGCAACTAAAAGCCTATTATAAAAGACAAAGTACACACACACAAGGCCACAAGCATTAATAAAATAATAAATAATAAAAACACCTTATCCGGTATTGACAGGTATTGGACTGCGGGCATTATTTTTTTGAAAATAGACTTTTGGAAAACAATTGCATTGTCTATTTTGGTCCTAATTTTTTTTAGTGATGTATTTTTGTTTGTATAAATGTGTACCTATGTAGGTATTTACCACCCGCTAACTTCTTATGTTTAATTTGATATTAACATGGTAGGTACCATGATAAGTATGATATTTGTTTTTTAGACTTCCGAAGTTTTTCCCCAGGGACATAATAATTTTGCACAATTTCTGTATAGCGAATTGCGAAAGGAAAGTGCATCTAAAAAAATTTTTGAAATTGAATTTTAGTACAGGTACAAGGTGGTTTTTGTTTTGTTTGATGATTGATGCGACAAACTCCCCACAAGCTGTCGCGCCACTAAGTTTCTGTTATTTTTACTTATATTAATGATTGTAGTCGTTGTCAGTGGCTCGGTTGTGGTTCTATTGTTTTTATATTACACTTGACCTAAACTTAAGAGTATCTTGGATAGAATTTACATACTCCAGAGATGTTAGATAGTCGTTTTTTGAAGGTTTATTTACTCTGTTCATTTACTACTTCTCTATAATGACCATTCGAGGAATAGAACGACTGGCGTCGACTTAGATGATTAAAATGATAAGAACTTCCAGGTTCTCAGCATGTTGTTTTGTTAATGATTCTGATTATGGTTTGTTGTTTTTGTTGCTTTACAAATCAATGGAGCAAATCCCCGTTTTCTGTGCTTGTTGTTGCTGTTGGCCCTTACCTCATACTCATATGCCTAGACAGAAACACCAGACAGACCGACAGACAGACATTAACGAATTGAATTATTTATTTGTTTAAAGTGTACAATGTTTTGAGTGAAGATAAATTAATTGCCCATTCGCGGGAGAATAAGCTAATTGAGTATATTGTTAAGCTAAAGGTTTTGATCGCGCATCAGTGTTTATGCGTGTGGATAGGAAAGTTTTTTTGTTTTGTTTATATCGTAAAAAATAAAAGAGAATACGAGCTTTTTTTTTCTATTTTGTGATTATCAAAACTGATAGAGTTGAAGTTCAATGCCCATCACATCACCATCCAGGCAATAATTAAAAAGTCTACAATTCAATGTTTCTTTTTGTTATCAATACAAGAATGATACCAATTAACATTTAAACCGAAATCATTGATAACCTATGATGTAGTTGTAGTATATGCACATCAGACACCCATCATTATACACAAATCGTGTATATGTTTTTGAAATTTACTGAGTGGTTATTTCACTTCCAATATCTTATTTATGTAATTCGAATTGTCAGGGCAAGCATTGACGAAAACATAGAAAATAAATAAAAGGGAATGAGTTCCTACAGAAGAATTGAATCATTTGACATTGACATCTTTGATAGTCCATGCATGAAACCAAAAGCCATGCGTTTTTTTGAAGAATCTTATTTTTATGATTGGAACTCATTTTGGAGATACCTACTTTAGATACAATCTATATCTATTGGTAAACACTTTTGGTAATCCTTTCTTTTAGTAGGTAACCATTTTTAAAAATGTATATTACCTCTCAATGGTTAATATACATAAATACACTTAGGTATTCAGTCGTTCTTCATGAGTAATAGTAGCCAGAAAAAGTCACCCAAAAAGTCACAAGTAAAAGTAACCTGAAAAAGTCATCAGAAAAAGTAACCATGTAGAAGTACCAAGAAGAAGTAACCATACAAAATTACTAGAAAAATTTTGTTGATAGGTCTATGGATATTATAGCAATAATAATATTTTAAAAAGTTATTTTATAGATTAATTAGATACTCTCAAAATCTGTGTGACGCGTTCAAATAACTTTCGTCAGTCTATTACATTGATTACCAAGTTATTGTTAATAAGGAATACTCACTCCCATTACTAATATATGGCTGTCAACAATCCACCTTAACCCTGAGCCTCCAATTGAAATAAATAATGGCAAGAAATGTGTCATGTAGTCAATATTTCTTGTGGAGTCCCAAATAGATATGTATTTGTAATTTTTCTGTCGAAATCCATGATTAACCTCTCTTGGGGAAAAAATGCCTATGCACTGATCTCTCTACTTAAACAAAGACCAGACGATAGACGATCAATAGTTTTGTAAAATTTTTAATCATTCTTGTTTCTCTTAAGTACATAATCTACATATTTTGCATTATCCCTGAATTGTGATAGATTTCCAAATCCATATATATGTACCTTCTTACAGCATTAATTACCCTCGTATTTCTAAAAATTGACAAATAAAGCTTTAGTTTAGGTACTAGTCAATTTTTAAACTATTTAACTTTCTTGCTCTACCAAGATTTTAAAACTGATAGTTTGCAATATGGTTTTACATTCGATTGTAAAAATATCAATCGACAGCATGATTTAATACAAAAGTGATTGACTGGAAACGAATTTGCTTTTACTTTTGCACTTGATGTGGTCAATTCCCTTAGGACTCGACTGGAACTACGTATAATAATTTTCTTAGGCTTTTGGTCAACTTTCACATGAAATCATCACGAATCAATGTCCATATAGTTCCAGGAATAATCACTCGGACTTAATCGTTTCTCCAAAATAAATTTTTCCAAGTGAATATTCAGGAGGACTCTTTCTCAAATAATTTCATTGGAAATTTGGGAGCTTCTTGTTCTTAGGAAAGTCACTCAGAACCTATGTTTTTTACATTAGCTAATAGCCCTAGCTATGTATGATATAATCTTGATAATTACGTAAAAGCGAAATAGTATAGTTGCAGATGATACGAACGTTTTAAAAGCTTTAGGTCTGCTTATGATAATTTCCTTCTTAAACAATATTATTTATTTAATTATTAATTCAATCAACGATAGTTAAATCCACAGATTTGCTTAATGCTAAATTTATACAAGTTACAATTTCGTTTTAGAAAACCTAGCATGGAATTAGATTTTGAAGCAATATATGAAACATGTGACTCAAAGCTATCAAAGTTATCATCAAATACTACACCTAAGTCTTTTATTTCATCCATATGTTTACACGCTTTTTGACACGCATATGTAAGATTTTTGTAAGGGACATTTTTGGCGATGAGTCCAAATCCGTTATACGTTTTTTGACATCAGCTCTCGTTTTTGAGATACCTATTTACATAACATTTTTTAGGTTAAGATTTATACACATTTATCGAGCTGTATTTTTACTTGCGATTATAGGTACTATAAGGCAAGTTTTGAATTCGTGCAAAAAAAAATTTTGAGATAACAATCAAACATGATATTACGATGATAGAGAACACCAACAAAGTGGGTGGCACAATTCTGTCTGTCTGTCTGTCTGTCTGTCTGTCTGTCTGTCTGTCTGTCTGCCTGTCTGTCTGTCTGTCTGTTCGTCTACAGCCTAAACGGCTTGATCGATTTTGTTCAAACTTGGTACATAGTAGTTTTTGGTGATTATGCCTACACGTTTTTTTCATTTTTTTTTAGAACCTAAAATAACGGTACCTGCCATACAATTTTTTTTAACAATTTTACATAACCGTATTTTTCTCAAAAACGGCTCGACAACTTTTCTTAAAAAAAATTTAGTAAATTTATTTTAGTAAAGGCTTCCTTTGGGTGGAAAACCATTTTTCAAAAATGGTTATTAATGGTACCTCCCAAAGAACCATTTTTTTAATTTGTGATTTTCTTCAAAACGATACAACCGATTTCAATTGTTTTTTTTTATACAGAAGCTTCCAAAAAATATAAACAGTTTTGCGTACCAAAATTTTTGAAAAAATATTTTTTGGATTTTTAAAAAATGTTTCAATTTTTTTTTTGAAAATCAAATATTTCGAAAACGACATAATCGATTTTTTTGAAACTCGATATTTAAGAGTTTTTAAGTATTTTTACCATATTTCTAGAAAAAAATTTACATTTATGAAAAAATAACGGTACCTTCCATACAAAAGTTAAAAAACCACAAAGGAAAATAATTGTTTGCTTGAAAACGACTCTTACGATTTTGATTAAACTTTTTTAATATACCAAAAATAGAACGATCTACTACCAAAAATTATAAAATTTCACACTATGCAATTATTAATAGTACCTGTCATGGAACGTATTTTTTTATTTTGAATTTTCTCTTTTTTGGCTAAGCGGATTAAAATGATTTTTTTTATATACAAATTTTAGATAAGATTAAATAATGTTGCATTTCAAAATTTTCAAAAAAAAAAGTTTTTGGATTTTTAAAAAATGTTTCAATTTTTTTTTTTTTGAAAATTCGATATCTCAAAAACGGGTTGACAATTTTTTTTCAAATTTTGTTTTTATATACACATAAATATATAATTTAGATTTGCATACCAAAATTTGTTCTTTAAAATGTTATAAGAATTTTATATATAAAAAATTAATTTTTTAAGAAACTGCTCCAACGATTTAAATTTTTTTTTTCTTATACAATCATATTCAATCAAGAATTAAGATGGCATTCTTTTTTTCTACCTCAAACTGTCAAAAGAGTTGTTTTAGCCAATTTCAATGTCGTATTTCATGCTTCTCTTCATTTTTCTCTCATAGTTTCCATGTTTTAATATACAATTTTCTTAAACTCGCAGTGTCTTGAACATAAGAGCAAGTACGTGCGACCCAGTCGTAAAAAATCGTAAAAATGAATCTATTCAGATAATAATAAGAAAATTCAAAATAAAAAAAAACGTTCTAGGTATGAGAGGTACTTTCTATATATTATAAGTGTAAATTTTTATAATTTTTGGTAATAGGTAGATCGCACAAGTTTTAGTATACAGAAAAAGTTTTATAAAAATCGAAGCAGCCGTTTTCAAAAAAGAAAATATTTTGTGTGGAAGGTATCGTTATTGTTCGATAAATGTAAATTTTTTTACTAAACTATTCCTTAAAATTAAAAGAAAATACATTAAATACCGAGTTTCAAAAAAATTGACAAAGCAGTTTTCAAAATATGTATTTGATTTTCAAAAAAAAAAAATTTAAATGGACTCTTTAAGTCCACAAAAACAAAAAGACCTAGTTAATTTTCAGTTACTAACCTTTATATTCTTGTTAATTTTTTAAATGTCCAAAAAATGTTGGTAAAAAGACTGTCTGTATTCTTAAGAAGCTTCTGTATACAAAAATTATTGAAATCATAAGTACCTACCTACCATACGTTTTTGAAGAAAATCGAAAATAAATAAAATAGTTCTTTTAATAACCATTTAAAAAAAATGCTTTCCCGACCGCGTTATAATTGGTTCTAAAAAAAATGGAACCAAGTTTTGAGAAAATAGATCCAGCCGTTTAGTCTGTAGCCGAACAAACAGGCAGACATACAAAAGCTCGGATTTAACATTGGATTCGAAGAATCTCAACTTAGTGCGTAAAGAAATTTGTCTGGAGTTCCAAATTGGATACAGAGTGAGAGTACCGAAGGCAGAGCAAGAGGTTTTTGAAATTCCTCATTCTACTAACTATGGACAGCGTGAGCCTATTTCTCATTGTTGTAAATTTTTTAATATGTAGGTAGGTATTATAATGATCTCGATGTATATTTATCAAGATATCAATTTAAAGCTTCTTTGTTTTTATTATTACAAAATAGTCATTCTTAAATCTTATTGTACATACCTACTTACCTTTTAACATTAACTTTGTAATTTGTATAAATTTAGCACTAAGCAAATCTGTGGATTTAACTATCGTAGATTGAATAAATAAATAATAGCTCTACTTTTAAAATCCAGATCCTTATTGCCATTTTCAGAAAGAATACTGCCAAGGTAGTTAAACTGCTAAACTGAAAGGGCTTGTATATGTATTTCAACAAAACTAAAATTGTCAGGCTAGGTATATACATATACATAACGTGTTTAAAGTTCGATTTTTTTTTAACTTGATTTCACGGGACACACCAATTAAATCATTATTGAAAAGCAAACTCTATGCTCACTTTGTAAGATAATTCATCTGAATGCTTAAAATTTTTAATATTTCAAAATCCCTACATAACCCTTGTCCTTTACAACATGAGCATAGTTCATCCTTCCCATCTTAAACACTCATCCCAGATAGGTAGGTATATGGACTCTTTTTTTATACGAGGTTCATAAAAATGAGATAATAGCAGTAGGTATGTAGGTAGGTATTCTATACGTAATTTAATTCGTTTCGCTTTAAAAGGGTTACAATCTTACAATATCCTTCCTCCTTTTAACCAAATTAATCTTCTCCATCAGATTAAAATTTTGTTCACAGATTAAGGATATTGGTACCTAGGTATTCACCAGTTATAATTGATGCACCTGAGTTATTAAAATGTTTTAGTTTCAACTATCGTGGCAGAGGTTGAAACCTCTCTACATAGTTTTGTCTCATTAATTAACCCCATCAGGACACCAAATGCATTCTGAACTACATGAACCTGAAACTCCACATGTGCAAGCTTAAAAAACGAATTGGGTACCTATAAACAAAAATATCTTTTAATGTAAATAAATAAGGGGTTTTCTTATGAAAAAAGAACTTTGCAAAACTAACTTTCTTTAGGAAGGTAGGTAGGTACCTACCTACCTGTAAATCTTCGTTTTTTTTAATCTGTCGTGTAAAGTCTTTCTCTGTTTAGATACGTACCCCATTTTAAATAGGTATATAGAGCTATTTCCTTACTAAGGTTTCATGGCCTCTCAAGATTGGCTTTCATCATAATTGTTCCATATGTATCAAATTCCTTTTAAGGTCCTAGATATAAGGCAACAACGACACTCGAAAAATGAGTTACCTCTATAGCATCTTAAAATCAATTCGTTCTTCGTTTCGCCTCACCACAAAACTATCTAAACCTAAATTTATAATAAATGCGTAATAATGCCTGTCCACAACCTGCCAAAAGTATCGAATTTCTTTTGATTTAAGTGTAACGATTTACTAAAACACCATGCATCTACCTAATCTTCACCAGATGACACCATACCTTACCTACCCTCTCAGTTAAGAGCAGCACTTAACACTTCTTCATTCCACAAGAAAAAAATCAACAATTCTTCAAAACCATTAAACAGATCTAATGAGATGACATTTTTAGTAAGTATTTATGTAGGTATGTAGGTATGTAAATTGAACTTACTCAGAAACCACATACAATTTCTATTCAAATGAAAAATTAGAAAAAAAAATACAATCCATGTGGTATACCTACCTAGGTATATTGGCAGGGGCAGGGCACAACACAACATTAAAACTCTAAATAATAAAATTGAGGAATGGTGTTTGTGTAACCTGATAGATCATAGGTCTCATCCACTTCACATACAAAATCAAAAAAAAAATGTTTACAAGTACCAACTACCTACCAACCCTGTGTACCGACCTAACTATACTTATAGTGCTCACATATATCAAGTACACAGTTTAACATCATGTAAAGTACCTATGCATATGCACTTGAATTTCAATCTCAAGTCAACAAGAACTTCAACTTAGCCGATGATGATTTTTACTCTAGAGGGTGATTAATATCTCTTAATAACCCAAACCAGTGTTTAGAGATATCTTTTAAACCAAACCACCACACACAGTAGGTAGGTACCTATCTCCCATCTATCTAAGTATCTAATAACAGAAGAAAAAAAAAACTATTAATATGTATCTCTCTATCTTCTCTAAATCGCATGGGAGTTTCAATAAGAAACAACAACAAAAAATCAATTTCAACTTAGTACACCCGCATATGTTCACATTTTCAACCCAAAAAACTTTGCCTCGAAATAATTTCGAAAGTAGATTTTTATAAAGCAGCCAAAAAAAAAAATTAAACACATACAAAAATAGTATCTGCGAACTAAACTTCCCTTGCCACTTCTAACTAACGATTGAGCACGTTTTTGTATCAGTGAACTCAGGAAGACAAGACAACATGTGGCCTAGCAAAAGCAAAAGCAAAAGCAACCAACAAAATTGCTAGCCGAAGCAGCCAATATACCAGCCCATCGTTTTTTTGTTTCTTCCATTTTTAACCTCCCTCACAAAATAGAACACAAAATGCAATGTGCAATCAAATGGAAACGAAGATGAACAAGAACAAAATAAAATGCATACGAAAATCGAGAGAGATGAGAAAGAGATGAAAAATGAGAGAGAGAGTAAGCGAGAGATCTAAAAAGTATCTGTGAGATACTTCTCTCTACCTATCAATCGCCCCCTGGTGGCCAGAAAAAATCGACTCTCAATTCTCTTATACTGTAGCCTCTTCTCATTCTTACACAAGAAATAAGTGAAACAGACTGCTACGAGAACAGAAAGAATTTCCAATTTTTATTCAACTTATCAAATTATCGTTTCGTATTTTTCGTGTATCTCTTGAACGTTTTCCATGGGGTTTTTGTGTGAATATTTTGTGTGCATTTCATTCGCTCTACACCCAAATTAAATATTCTCATCCCTCTCTCGATGGTATTTCATTTCCAATTGTCTACACTCTTTGTTACTCAAACGAAGGCAAAACAAAAATTATTTACGCTTTTTCGATTTTCAATCGAAACCGAGCTAATGTATCTTCGTTTGGAAATGCAGTTAGGTCAGTTGAGTAAGATACTTTACCGAGAGCGGACGTGAATTTCGAATCTTTATCCGTTCGCTACATTTTTCTACACCATCTCTCTAATCTAAAGAAAATAATAACTGAATGTACACGGATTTACTTCTACCACTGGGTGTTTGATTCTTTTTTATTATTATTTTTATATATTTTTTATTGGCAAACAAAATAAAAACATAAACACCGCGGTATTGTGCGAATATTTTTTTTATTCGAATACAAAAAAATAACCTAAATAAACATCCGAAAAAACACAAGTGTATATCTCTGTGCATACCTATTATAGATATATAGCTAATAGCAATCAAATAAAATCAAAGTATCTACGAGATACTTTTGAAAAGTATATTTTGTTCGATTTTTGTTTTTTTTTTTTTGCGACCGACATACACAGTGTGGATATTTCAAAATTTCTTATGATTTTTCAAATGAAACTTAATATTCATTTTCTACGACGACAATTTTAAGTGAAAAAGGATTTACATAAGAAAAAAAAAAAGGATAACCTCTATCACTTATCAAATATTTGAAATATTTTATCTTCTAAGAAAAGATACAATTTTGTAACAAGTGATTTTTCGATTGTGAATTTCGAAAGTGTTTGCAAAAAAAAAAAGAGTTGAATTTTAGTGATATATCAAAAAATAATAATATTCAACTCAATATTTTAAGTGAAAAGTTTTACGAAATAAATTAAAAAAAAAAAAAATCATATCAAATTGGATACCATTTTAAAATTTAATTAAAGTGATCAGAAAAAATAAAATAAAAATATTCTAAAGACATCGCGGTTATTTTTTTGGGATACTTAAAAAAATAAATTCTGATAAATAATATAAATCGAAATCTTGCTGGAATGAATAATTACTCGAAGACAAAAGGAGAGCAATTTTGACAAATTTTTAAAACTAAGGTAAGTTGTTTTTATTTGATTGTTGCCTATGGATTTATTTTAAATTGTATCGACGCTGACACCCTAAATGGGGATTGTGTAAAAAAGTTTAGGATGGGGTTGATGTTTGAATTTAACTGTGGGTAATCCCCACTTTGTTCCTAGGTACATAAATCTTGATAGTGGGAGTCAAATTGAGATAAGTGATAAGATGGTTTGTTTAAAATAAGGGATTTTTTCATAAGGCTATCTTTCTTACAGAGTGATTACTAAATCCGGATTGGATTTTTTGTATTTTAAATAATTTACTAGCCCTTATTTTAATTTGTAAGTAGGTAGGTACCTATGTACCTATACCGCATTTCGGCCACTCTGAACCTAAAATTTCCCTTGATAAAAGTGCTTAGACTTGAAAATTTAAAGAATTTAGAATGAAAAAAGAATAGGTATCTAGGTTCCTACCAAGATGCTTATCCATTTGGGAACTATAATAGAAAGGACATTAATTAGCATCCACCTACTGGAATGTAAGTAGGTACCTACCTATACCTATCCTTCTTTACAGACAGCTTAATTTTCATCAGACCTTTTCCGTATTCAAAACCTTTAGCTTTGGACTTTTTTTTTTTTAAGGTAGTTACCTACTCAATTATTTATCCTAGTTTGGATAGAAGATAAAAGGTTTTGAATTTAGGTGATTTCTATGAAAATGCCTTTTGGTATCATAATTAGATACCTACCTATACTAGGTAGGTAGGACATAGAGAGATTCAAAAGTTGTAAAATTTGTTTTCGAAAAACTTTGAGGTTTTTTATTTGGGCTTTTTTGTTCGTTTGTTTTTAAAACAATTAAAGTACTTATTCATTAGTTTATCCTACGTTTCGTTTGGTTTTGTGCCAACATCTTTAGGGGTGTTTAATTTATAAAAGGTTGAGGTTTTTTTTTATTGATAAGATAGGTACAGTAAAAAATTTATTTAAAAAGTTTGGTAGGTACCTATGTACATGTACATATCTTGAAAGGTTTGTATACCTACCAACCTTCCTAAAAAAATGAAAATGTAACTATTTAATTAGTTATTAATTTAGGTAGATACATACTTGCCTTGTTAAAGTAAAGTTTTAAATACCTATTATGTAGGTATTCGAGTGCTTTTAATTTATAAAATGTTGTTTTCAACCTTTTTACTTAAAAAATGAATCACAAATTTGCTAGGTTAGGTACCTACCTAGTCAGGTAGGTAGGTACTCTACCTTATCTACTATTACTATATGAAAACAATAATGAGCGTTTTATAGAACTTGTTTAACTTAATGTTGAACTTAAATATTTATGATTCATTCTTTAAATAAAGGTTGGTATAGTCTTAAAATATCTATTAGCCACCTACCTACCTACCTTTTTGTAAGTTATGGATTTAATAAATTGACTAAAATTTAATGATTTAGGATATACCTAGGTAGGTACCTACCTATGTATGTTTAGTAGGTAGGTATATCATTAAAGGATTTTAAAGATAGAAAGTTGGATATCCATAGTTCCTTTTAAATGGGTAGGTAAAATTATGTGTAGGTAGGTAATTGGTAATGATTTAACAGAAAGTATTTCTATAAAGTAAATAAGTGTCAATACCTACCTATCTATGCTCCAACTTTTTTTTTCAGTGATGCAAGATAATCTTAATTTTAACATAAGTTGAGGAATACATAAGTTTATAATTTAGTACCGATTATTATGCCTCCTATTAGAAATTTCTAATAAATAGTAGTTAATGGTCTTTTCGATTGGGGACAGAATGACAGTTCTTGTTCTGAAAATAAGAGAAAAATTGATCTGGATTTGATTTCAAAATCGAAATGAGAAGCGTTCACACGTCTCGAATCTGTCTTCCGGAATGCCATTAGAATTATTTAGTTAGATTAGTTCCTTAATAATTTCTTTGCCTTAAATGATATATTTATAAACCTACTTTAGTAGAATCATAATGAAGGTTAAGTAGGTAGGTAGGTATTTCACAAAAAATTTCCGATATCCTACATTTTTTTGTAGAAATCTAATTACCCAATGATAAATACCTACAAAGGTGGGTGCCCTTTAAGTATGAACAGTTTATAGGAATCCAAATAAATGATGCTTATAATGTAGGTAGCACATCCTTTGTAGGTTTTTGTATAGAAGAGGTAGGAATCTTTTATTTTTGTTGAAAAAGGTTTGATGAACTACCTACTTTATAATAGGGATAAGTAGAGAGCTGAAAAAAAGTGACTTTGAAAATGTTCAGAAAAATTACTTTTATTTTGTGTGAGAAAATTTAATACAGTTTTTTTTAACAAGCGAATAAAAATATAAAATTAAAAAAAAATACTCTGTTTTTATTTTAAAATCAATTTAATTAAGTTTCACATCACACCAAATAATATTTTGGTAGGTAACTTGACAATGCTCATAGATACGTAATCTACTTTTACCTAGGCACGTATATACACATTCGTTTAAATGATTGCAGTTTACTTATTTTATTAATTCATTGTAAACAAAGCAATTCCAAAGAATTTATTTTTGTTTACTTTATGTAGGTATAAATATGTGACTATGAACGGCCTAGAATTTTTGTTGCATTTTTTAAAGAATGACAACGTTTTTTCTTAGAATCTCAAATTACGCTTTGTATAAATAGCTAGGTAGTTTTTTTTTTATCAACTTGTAAGGTTATTGCTATTTTTGAATTGTTTTTCAACTTCAAGTCTAGTATCAAGATAGGTACCTACATTTTTGTTTTAATACCGGTTAAACCTTGAAGCAGTGAAACTTGCTTCTACCTTGACTTTGAATATTCTCAAACGTATAGGCGTGCGTGTTTTGGTTTTATTTTTTTTTTTTCTTATCGAAAACAGTATCTACCTCTACCATGCTATTTTTCTCTAATGGTTAAGTTTGGCCAGTTGAGCTTAGTATGGTCTCATGTCTGATTCTTTTTTCTCGAAACTCTTACTAACAGTAAGTTGAAACTGTTGTGTCCACCTCCACATACCTACCTATTCCTAAAATTTCAAACATCAGATTTATATTTTTTTATTTAGATAAAATTAAAAGTAGGTACATTTGTACCTACATATATAGGAAGGTCTAGGTAGGTACATACTGGCATATAATATCTACCCTTTTTAAAATTTAATTTTAAATTTTCGTGAAATGGTTTTGTGTCCATTCCAAAATAAACGTTTCAACTGTTTAACTGTACCTACACTGAAGAACTTTTCAAACTTGAGTTGCTTTCAAAAAATTCTCAAAAAATTTGTCTGTTGATCCTTTGATATTAACGTTTTGAGCAGCTAGGAACTTAAAGTATCTAAAGAAGTTTTTTGAAGTTTTTGAAAAATTCAAGAGGGTTAAAAATATATTTCATCTTAGGTATGTATATACAAAATTAGTGTTTCTTGTCCATGTGACTTTAATTATTTTTATTTTAAAAAGCTCAGGAACATATTGGCTTTCTATCAAAACATCGTAAGTCCTCAAATAACACTTTGTTAAGCAAATATCACTGAATTCAAATATTTATGTGTGTAATGGTTTTTTTTAGCTCTTTGAACCAGTTTGAAATTTGTTTACGATCTAGGAATTTCAGTTTATTATTTTTTTTTTAATAGGTAGGTAGTTTTTGTGTCTCCTAAGCAATTTTTCAATTTGGACTTACGAAGTTTTAAGAGAAAAGCGACAATAATATTCCTGAATAAAGTCCACTTCTGGAAATTAAGTGACAAGCTCTGTCAAGGCCCCCAAAATTTTTCCATAGGAGAAATAATTTAGTCAAGAAATTATGTATGAATTTGAAGAGAATTATTAAATATAATAATTTTCGGTTCTAGTGGAGCGAATGAATTGAATTCAAATAAAGAATTTCAACATCGATAGAATAGAAGGGTGCATCATAGTCATAGTCATCTAACTGATGAGCCCAACTATCGTAACTGGGCGAAACGTAATATGGAGTTGAGCTCATTTGAACTTTTAACTTAAGTGAGCTTACTTAAACTTCTTTATATGAAGTTAGTCAAGAAAAACTTGGCAAATTTTCGTTAGGCCCTTACAAGTTAAAACATTCGTTGGAATATTTTGTTAGGTATATCATTAGAATTAACCCGTATAAAAAACTTTATTCCCGTCACAAAATATGAATAAATTATAGGTTATGTTGTTATTAATTTTGAACATTGCACATAATTTTATTCCAGCACAATTTTATTCCAGCACAATTTTATTCCAGCAATTAGCGTATTAGAATATTGTTAAAACCGCTTGATGATGTAAAAATACCTACATATACATAACTGACAAGGCCCTAGAAAATTTCGATAGTTAACCTTGCTAGGCCCTTATTACCAGCCATGTAAAACTTTCTAGGGCCTTGTTCCCAGGCAGTACATTTTTTTTTTTTTTTTTTTTTAAGAATCGGAAATAGGATGCTGAAGGAAGTGCCAAAAAACCTTAAATAAATGCTGAAAATTGTTTTAATTAAACATAACAAATACAAAAAATGTAGGTGTGCTCCCTGTCTTTGTGAACTTTTAAGCTTTATTTTATAGATCTTATATACTCCTGACCGTTCTACTTAGATATAAGATATCTTATCTACATACCTACATATTTATCTACTAAAGTAGACTAGATACTAGATTTATATGAATTGCGTAATGTAGATTCCATCAGAAGTCAATTTGAACTACGTAGTAGGTAGATACGAACCTATTATGTACGAAATCAAAGTCAATTAGTCTGTAAATACACTACACACCCAAATTAAGGCCAATATATAGGATTTTTTTTTTCTTAAAACTCAATAGGCCGGCCTTAACATGCCGGCACTTAAAGTATTGTTTACCTCCCTAAACAAGCTTTCAATTGTTCATCAAAACAATATTGTTGATGGAAACACAAAAAATCGATTTAAAACGTAGGTACCCACTGGCAATGGGGAACTATTATTGTTTACTTATGATTAGGCCCAAACACACATTTTCCTAAAGTGCCTATACCTTACCTACAATATATATGTATAGAAAGATGCTCAGGTGTCTAAAGCTAACAAGACTGTTTGTAGCCTCTTTACTTTTTTTTTTTTGAATGTGCAATCGGGAAGACAGCAGCTCCAACTTTATGTTTATTTATCAATTTAGGGCCAAACACCACCAAGAATATTAGATATTTTACTTTCCTTGGAAACCGATTTAGGTTAAAATAATAAACCAATAGAGGTGTTGTAAATATTTAATTTTTCTAGCCTTTGATTTTTTTTTTTATTCAAGAAAATCATCATTGATTATTATGAGAAAGCTCACGTTCTGTCTGTTATTGATGTTGATTATTAGGTTTGTTTTTCATGCGGTAATGCTTTATAATACTCGATTTGAATTTGATTTCAAATTGTTGCCAAGGTTGTGACAGATGAGACAAAAAACAAAACATCATCAAAGTAGATACGAGTATATCTATCCTACATTTTATCGATGATATGACTAAAATTGAAATTGAAGGTGATAAATTATAGAAATACATATAAATGTGACGAAATTCTATGAGGAAAATTTATGTCTACATTTATATGCTATGTGTATTTGTATAAGTTTGATAGAGTCACAAAATTAGGTTATCTCATAGTGATTGACCTTTTTTTTGATGTTGTTGTTGCTTTGGAATATTTGTATACATTTTTATAGGGGGAAATTCAATGCACATAATCACATTTGGGGGGAACAAAAATAAATAAATTCTCATAAAAAAAAAAACATCCCGCAAGTGATCAATAAATTGATGAACAACAAAATTCTCACTGAGTTTTTTTTCTATGTATTTTTATTGTTTAGATTTGGTTGCTACGAATTTGTGTGATGTTTTTTTTTTTTTTTTTCTAAAGAATCATCAAGTCATGATAGAATTTTGTTTATTTGTTGACTTTTTTTTTTGTTGTGTTTTTGTTGATTATTTTGACAATTCTAGTGAATTTAAAAATATATTATATAAACAAGCGCAGTGGAATTTATTATAAAAGAGAGACTTACGAATTTATTGTATAGCTCTGTCTATGCAAATTAATTTCTATTGAATATCATTTTTTTTTCATTTAAACATAAATAAACAATTAAATATGTATACAAATGTATAAGCTAACATTCTATCCAATATAACAAGTTGTTTTTAGTACTTTTTAAATATCTTATAAATATGAATAGGTATCGACTTAACTTGAAAAGTAGACATATTCAAGGAAAACAGCAGTAGGCAGAGTAAATATTGGATTACTATAATGTAGAGTAGCTAAAGGTTCCTAAACACTTGAAATAATCAACAAAAGATACAGAATATTTGTAGCGATAAAATGAAGAAATTGATTTAGAACTTAAATTATTTTTAAAAATATTCTAATCAAGGCCCTGGAAAGGCTTTGGTAGGGGAAATCTAGGAAAACTTGTCGAATACTCGTGAGGCCCTCGCTAGTAAGAACTTGTGGGATAAGGCCCTGGAAAGGCTTTGGTAGGAAAAATCTGGACAAGGAAAACTTGTAAAATACTCGTGAGGCCATCGCTAGTAAAAACTTGTCGGATAAGTCTTGTTATCCCATCACAAATACCCCATCACATAAAACAAAAAACAAATATTTTGTACTCATCATACAATAATTAAAAAAAAAATTAAGCTTGTAACTAGTTCTTCATGTTCAACATTACGTATTGGACTGGTAATCAGAAGATCACAGGATGGAATTCCAGTGACGACAACTTTTGTCTCTCGAAGCAAAAGGTTGCTTAACTGGTGAAGCCCTAGAGAAAATCGATAGTTAGGGAACCTTGTTCGGGTCAATGTAAGACTTTCTAGTGCCCCGCTAAAAGAAGTACATTTTTCTAGGTGGGCTGGTTTACTATTCAAATTGCAGCCAAAGCAAAAACAGAACAACCAATATACTAAAAATGTTTTTTTTTTTAAACTTCGTTCTAGTATTTTAAATATTTTAAGACGAAAGAATTTTTGAGATATCTTCAGAAAAAATCGAAGAATTTTCATTAAAAAGTCGAAACAAATTCTAATTTTAAAATTGTTAAATGTCAAGATTCATTATTTTTTCGACTCATTTCATAAAATTTATAGTTTGTATCTTTAAGGTCACACAATTTTTTAAAAGAATAAAGATTAAGAACAATTTGAAATTTATTAATTTCATTGAATCCTTGGATGCTGATGGGTGTGAACTTAATTAATTTGGTGTCTATAATCTGTCAGCACTAATAACTAAAACATTACCTATGTCAAAGATTATTATTTGTTTAAAAAATAAAAACCACTTTTTATTTTTTATTTAAAAAAAAATCATTTTGACTAATTAATTTATTAACCATTAACCTTGAACTCTTTAACATTAAAAAATATATACAAAGCAATATTTTTTTTCTTAAAAAAATTGGCATTATTTTCTATAATTTATCTATTTTAAATTAATTTCTGTATTTCTTATAATTTATAATATTAAAAAAAAAATATTTGACTTAAACTTTGATTTATTTATCTAGTTCTGTATTTAAAAATAAAAATAACAATGTTGGTAGGTTTATCTCTGCATTAAATTTTTAATTTATTAAAGAAGAGTGATTGAATACTCTCAGTTTAACTAAAAATGAAAAAAACCTCATAATTCTAATTTTAAATCTTCAAAGATCAATATTCCTATTTATTTATTATTTATCTTTTATCTCAAAATATTAATCTAAAAACAAAACAAGAAAAAAAAACATCAATAAATTTTCCAAAAATCTCGAAGAAACACATGATCAATAAATTAAAAATTAAAAATAAATTCATTTTCTTTGGAAAACATTTAAAATATTAGGTATGCATTTAGATTTTCCTAATTTTTATTGACCGCAATAAATTTATTGATGTTGTTGTGTTTTTTGTTTTTTTCTAATCTGATCTTTGATACAATATAAATTAGAATAAATTTAAAAATAAAAACACCAACTAATTATGTCAGAATAGAATTAGATAAATTTATTAAAATCATGTTTAGTAAAATTATTATTCGTCTATAATAAGGAAAGCCTAATTTCTAACAATATTAATAAATAATAGGATATATTTAAGACACCCATAGTTTTTTTTTCTTTGAAGAGGGGCCAACTATATTCCTGCTTTGGTTACCATCTCTTTTACCTTAAAGTAAGTAATACAAAAATATGATTTAAACCAAAAGAAGAGTTTAAGTCTTAGATAAGTAAGTTATGATTTCCCTTCCAAGGAGAAAAAAACAAAAAAAAACATATTTATAAATAAGAGATTTCCTTTAATTTAGGATTTGGCCTTTCTGTTGTTATTTTATGATCATTATAAGCCTCTTAATTCAATTCGAGTCAGTGATAAATTTATTTAATTCTGATGATGACATAAAGGTAAAGCCCATCATTACGAATGAGACAAACAAAAAAATAACACACAGGACAAGTGTATTGTTTTACCTTGAGACTGTGAAAAAGTGGTACGAGTAAAGAAACAACAAAAAAAAAACTACAACTTTTTTTTAAAGTCTCACCTAAGTAGAAAATAATCATTTAATTCAATGAAAATAATTATTTTTCAAAAAAAAAAAACATACCTAATAGACACAACATAGGTATAAAGTTGGTGACAGGTTGAAGGCAAACACAATAGTTCTAAGACTATACCTTTAAGATGTCAAATCCTATGTACCGTTAAATGCTTCTGCTTCTGTTGCTGTTGCTACTGTTTGGTTGCGGTTGTGGCGCGTCTTAATAATAATATAATTTAATTAGTGAAGTACAAGTAAAGTTTTATAGTATAGGTATAGGTATAGCTACTAGATATATATGTAGGTATACAAACATACCTACACATACTTTCAACAAAAAGGTTTTTCTTGTTCTCCACTTAGTTAGTTATTTGTGTCAAGAAAACTTTTAACCATTTTGCTTTTGGCATTAGGTATAATTTACTTAGTTCCACATGAAATAGTTTTTAGGGTAAATGGTATTTAGGTAGCTACCTACTTGATATATACTTAAGTGTTATATATGGTAAATGATGATGATGATGTGGTCTAGATAAAGGTAGTTTGACTTATTCGATTAAATATTGCGTATGTAGGTAAAATACAGTGTTGACTCTTGAATAAATTTATTGTTAAACCTAAGAAGGGAAGACATATAGTCACAATTATATATTACATAGGTACCTACCGTATTTTTATTTTTAATGATAAGATTAAAAGCTTGTAGGTATATCTAGATTCTAGAGTATGACTAATGATTCTTTTATACACCTTTGCACTGTTTGCACAAGAATAAAAATGATAAGATAAATATGAATTTTTCTTTTGTGATTAGTTTAAGTACGTGTAGGTAGGAATTGCAGATTTTATATGACAAAGAAAATAACTGTGAAAAATAGGGAATACATTTTTGCTTTAAAACGGAAATAATGACTTTTACACTTAACTTATAGCTTATGAATCTTTTTTTAAAACAAACCTACGTCATAAACATACATTAAGGCAAGAAATGATAATTATTGTAGGTATTTTTATAATGTAGATGAGTTTCATTGGAAAAAGAATGTGTATTGAAGTGTTTGCATTTTGAAGTTTTTTTTTTATTTTTTATCAGCTTAAGTGTAGCAATAATTCTATTTTGGGAATGGTTTTTACTAAATATTTCTGGGGATAACTGATGATTCAAAATAAATAATGACAGATGGTTTTTTTTTAATTCTAAATAGAGATATAAATTTAATGGATTATGTTTGTATATCTACAAGACTAAGCACTTTCATGCAAAAACTTTGTAGATACAATTTTTTAAGAATAAAAAGTGACCTTCAATAGTCTAGTGAATATACTGAAAAATTAGGGGGATAAAGTAACAATTACGTCATGCTTTGTTATTATTAAATGAGAATTTTTGTTTGGGGAATAAGCCAACTTAAAACTAAAAATGCTTCTAAATTCACCATTGCTTTGCTGAGGAAATAATCATTCGGACCACTTTTCAATTATTGTTTTTACTCAGCATACTGGGTAAACTTTTTGCAGAAAATTAAATTTCCCATCAAAACGGATCATTAGAAAAAATGTATGTACACAAATTTAACTAGGAAAAGTAAACAAAAAACAAAACAACAACAAAAATCCAGAAATCAGGGATTCTTAAATTTTTACTAAATTTGGCACAACATTTTTTCGGAGCAAAGATAAGTTCAATTTATGCTCAAACGGAAAAAATAATCCAAAAGCTTGAATATAACATAGCAAAAAGTCATTTTTATTCAAAACAGGCAGAGATATACCTAGGTACCTATTCAAACTTATATATTTCTTATAATTTTTCGCAATTTTTCCCGAAAGCCAAATAAAATTTAAATAATGATAAAAAAAAGTTCAATTACAATTACTTGCAATTGAAATCTCCAAACATTTTCTCAATTACTTTTATAAGTAATTATTTTAAATTATTAAATGTAACTGAAGAAACTCAATAACTACCTACCTAATCACATGTAATTGAAATGTGTCAATTACTTGCAAATAATTTAAGTTAATGTAATTGAAAACAAAAGTAATCATTAAAAAAACAGTAATGCAGTAACTATTTATTGCTCTTGTCAGTTACATTTGAATTACAATTCAAAAAATTAATTTCCTTAAATGTAATTAGCACAGCACTTTCCTTCAAAGTACTTGCAAGGACCCATTACTATTTTCAATTACATTAACGTAATTTGTAATTATTTTTGTTTTTTTTTCATTTACAATTACAAGTAATGGAAATGTATGATTTTTACTTGCGACATATTGGAACTATATGGCAAGTTATTCATTCAAAAAAGAATTGAACTCGTGATTTTGATCCGAAGATAGGAAAGACAAAAAAATGGCTCTGACAATTCTGTCTGTATGTCTGTCCGGCTGGAGCCTAAGCGGCTGGATGGATTTTTTCAATATTTGTTGAATAGTAGCATTTAGTGATTCTGCCCACACGCTTTTTTATTTTTTTTTAAGAAACAAAAATAACGGTACCTGCTGTACAATTTTGTATCTTGCAACTTTACAAAATCTTATTTTTCTCAAAAACTGCCACACACTTTTCTTATTAAAAATTAATAAATTTCTTTTAGTAAAGTCTACCTGTGGATAGGAAACCATTTTCCACGGTAATTAATGGTACTTCTATCAAAGAACCATTTTTTTTTTATTTTCGCTTCTCTTCAAAACGGTACCTACTTTTAATTTCAATCATTTTTTTTACATAAAAGCTTTTAAAAAATATAAACAGTTTCTTGAACCAAAATTTTAATTTTTTTTTGTTTTAAATGTTCAAACATTTTGTTTTGAAAATCAAATATTTTGAAGCGTTCGAATTTTTGAAACTGGGTTTTTAAGGGTTTTTAAAAATTCAAAGAATTATTTAAAAAAAAAACTTTACATTTATTTAAAAATAACGGTACCTTCCATACAAATGTTAAAAACCGTTAAGGAAAATATTTTTTTCTGAAAAATGTTTACTACGATTTTGATAAAAAACATTTTATGTTTGCTAAAATTAGTGCGATCTACTACCAAAAATTATAAAAATGTACACTTAGGCAATACTTTTAGGTAGTACCTCTCATGAAACGTTTTTTTTTTTTCGTTTTGAATTTTTTCATTATCAGCTTTTTTATACACAAATTT
Organism: Dasysyrphus tricinctus; assembly: GCA_963921185.1. NCBI lineage: Eukaryota > Metazoa > Arthropoda > Insecta > Diptera > Syrphidae > Dasysyrphus > Dasysyrphus tricinctus. The sequence goes on from OY992533.1 coordinate 108,104,276, forward strand.
CAAATAAAATTAAATAATACTGTATATCGATTTTTTTTTAATTTTTAAGAACAGTTTCATTTTTTTTCTTTTGAAAATTCAATAGCTCGAAAACGGACAAGCATTTTTTTTATTTTAATTTTATATGCACAAAAATAAATGCTTAAGATTGGCATACAAAAATTTTTCCCTAAAAATGTGGCTATGTTTTTTTAAAAAATCGCTCTGACGATTTAAATTTTTTTTCATATAATCATAATTAATCAAAAATTTAGATGGCGTTCTCAATTTCCACCTAAAACTATTAAGGAAGTTGTTCTAGTTGAATCAAATAGTGAATTTCAGGCTTTTAAACATTTTTCTCTCATAATTTCCATGTATTTATAGTTACATACATTTCAATTTTTTTAAACCCGAAGAGTCTTGAACATAAGAGCAAGTATATGTGCGACCTAGTCGTAATTTTATTTCAATTTACGTAATTGTAATGGAAACAATTCAATTACGTACTAATAATGCTTTTTTGAAATGAAAGTTGAAATAAATTACAAAAAGTAATCATTACCTACTTCACAACTTAGTTATGTTCATGGAAAAACCCACATTCCGTTACACCTAGTACCAAGTGCCTTATATTATGTAGGTTAGCAATTCAAAAATAATGCTCCAGTGAAATAACAATTTTCATTCCGCAAAGAATGCCCATCAGTTTACCCTTAAGGCTAACTTCGGAGGTGCTTTTAAATACAGAGATTTCTTCTTGAGCCGCACTATACGAATGTAAAATGATTTACCCTGCTCAATGTTGGCCTGTATAGTCATTTAAAAACAATTTGGATCGGTATATCTTTGTAAATGCTTTCCGATTTTTCTAAGAACACGCACTACCTTCAAACATTTTAATGATAGTCATAACCCCTTAAATTCGCTTAAAATAAAAATAAAAATATGTATGTAATTGAAAAAAAAAACATCAGCAGAAATTAAGAAAACAAGAATATTGAAATCATTTATTCACAAGAAGATTCTCTTCACTAATTAGGTATCTATTTAAGTAAATTTAAAAATAATTGCAAATTATGTATACTCACACCAAAAATACACCATCAGTAAAATTTTTATAAGTGCATTACCTCATCACTAAATAATTGATGATGACTTTATCTTGCTATTTTTATATTTCTTCACAAATATAATTATACTCAACATGAGCTTGCTTCAACAGTTTTTTTTTTTTGTAAAAATACCTGTAATCAAGTTCAACAAACTAAAATTGCAACAAAAAATATCATTCGTATGTATTTTATAATGCAATTTCTGTGAATAAGCGCTATACAAAAAAAAATAAAGTAACATTTCCAGAAATTGCAATGAAATGCAAAGCCATCAGCTAACTATAAAACTAATTGGGAACACAGTCCGGAATTGACTTTCTTATAACTCACAAAACTTGGTATACTCAAAACCCATGACATTCAGGTTAGATAAGTTGTGTATTTATGTATAAGTAGTTCTCAGTAGAACTTTATTCAGAGAAATTGAAATTGTAATTTAAATAAAGCAAATTTGTTTTCATAAATTCAAGTTTAATGACTTTTTCAGGAAATACAGTAATTCAAAAACAGAACGACATCGACTGACAGGAAGAAGCAACACGTTTTTGTTGCAAAAAGTTAAAAGTTATTAAATTTCCAAAAAGAAAATAAACATCAAAAAAACGGATTTATTTACATATGTATATACATTTGTATACACAAAGTGCTATGTATATTCGACGTGTCATAATTAAATCAGACTATAAGAAGAGACAATATTTTGATTGATGTGTCATTTAATTTTTGGAATTGTAAATTTCCTGTTTTTATTTCATCATAAAGATAAACTTTAGCTTCTTCTTTGTAACTCATTATATCCTTAATGAACTGTAAAATACATATACATATCTCACAAAAATATTATTATACGACTTTTTGCATCCGTATAGATACATATCTTACCTATACTCATTATAAATTTACTTTATATTTGGCATGCTTATTTGCATGTGAGTGTATGTGTTTATCTGTCACAAATTTTATCACACCGCACCTTTCTTAATAAAAATAAAAAAACTGAGTTTAATTATTATCAATCTTACAAGTTGTTTCCTTAGATAAATATCTCAAGACAGCTAGCTCTAGGGTAGAAATATAAAGAAGAAGAAGAAAAAAAAAAGAACATAGTAAAAGTGCTAATTAACTCTGACACTCATTTAAATATAGAAACGAAGATAAAAAAAAATGTTCAAAGCTGCGTTGGCAAAACCAGCTTTCCTACCTCTGAAATTAAAAATGACAACAAAAAAAAAGTAAATTTAATTTATAGACTTTGCATGATCATGACACTGTATCTCTGTCGGCGCGGCGGCAGCGACGACTTACGTTATCAGCGACAAAAGACCAAAGTAAAAGAAAAAAAGCTATAATTAAATCGCAATACCCGCGAATTCCCCAATTATACTTACTGTGTAATTATACCTAGTTTTTATGTATAGAAAAACCAAGATGTCTACTTTAGATGATTTTTATTTGTCGAGAAAAAAAATACAGTAAAAATACAATTTAATACGTTTAACTGCTGAATGATATCATAGATACATTTGTATCTTTTTGTATTTTTTTTCTTCTCAGAACTATACAAGAGTGTCGGATGTTTTTTCTGATTATTATTGTTGTTTATTTCCATTTAATTTGCATTCAAATTATGCAAGATTCTCAAACTCTAATGGAGGTAATAATAAGAAAAAAATTATACTTAATTTTACGTCAAAAAAGAAATATATATAGTAAATGATCACGATTTGTATTTTTTTTTCTTAATAATTTATCGATGAAAAGATAGATAGATACACGTAGATACTTTTATTATAATGTGCCAATAGGCAGGTGAAGGTCTTTTGAGTGTTAAGTGGTTTTAAGTGTGATTATAATTCCGGTTCTTATTGATGCTTGAGTTATAATGGTGTTATTGTTGTTTGTTTTTTTTTGTATTTTTTTGTATAATTATTTTTTTTTCTTACAAGTTAATGTACCTATTAAGCATATTAGCGTATCGACGAGAACTATTAAGCTTGACTCAACCGGTTAGAATATTATATTTTTGTTTCAAGGTTTAAATTAAAATCAAATTTAAACGTAAATAAAAATTAAAAATGTATGAATGTGAAAGCTTAAAATTTTACTTTTGAATTCAAACTTTAAAATATATTTTTTTTTTATTTTTTTTTTTATTGCTTACCTATTGTTATTTATTATTGCTTCTTAATGTTGAAACAATTCTATTGAAATGTGGTATTGAAACTATTGATACTTGCAACATTACCATACCATATTACCATGTACTGTATAAGTTTTCCCCTACTTTCTAATCGGGTTGATTTTGATTGAAATTTCATTCTGGAAAAATGTCAGATGATATGCGTTTTATGTACCTAGGTAGTTACTATTCTTACTTAACAAAGAGAGTTCTTGGGAAAATAATATATTATATTCGGTAAAATAAAATTGACTTCTGAAGAATTTTATAATCATGCGAAATTCAAATTTCAAATTCTATTCCTATTTCTTTTAAATAAATTAATCAGTAAAAAACCTACACTTGTTGTTTCTGCAATTCTTAATAAATTAATATTTATTTTGATGTGATATATTACATTTATCGGTGGATAAGTATAAAAGGATAACAGGGTACAAGTCAACATATTTCTGAAAATAATTTTTGTTTCAAAGCTTCATTACTCAAAACTTAAATATTTTTCAGAAAAATAAACATACGAGTAATTGTAAGGTTCTTAAAATATTTTATTCTTTGTTAAGTAGGTACATACAGCTACCTACCTTTATCAAGAAAACAAAACAATATACATACAAAAAATGTACATTAATTATACTTTTCTTCATGCTAATTTTATTACAAAAATATGAGAGCAGGATGCTTGTCTTTCAATCATATGCTCGTACAGTTGAACAAATTCTAAAGAAATTTTGTCATTTTGTAGAAAATGACACTGGCAGTAAAAAGATATGCTGTATTCAAAATATACAACGATTTTCTCCAGAAATAAAAGGGGTCTAAGATTGCAATCCTGATAAAAATTAATTATCCTAAAACATTCACAAGAAAACAGAGAATATTATCAAATTCATTTTACTTAAATAATTTGAAGATTTTTTGAGATCATAGAGGACAAAGTTTCAAAAAAAATAAAGTTATTCTAAAATTGAATTAATTCCATGGGAAAAGGATATTCAGTGAAATTGACAAAAGTGGAGGGGGGAGGAGATGAGGGTTGAAGGGTTTTCCAATAATTTCCAATGGTTACCTAATGCGTTGCACTGTCATGCTGAAGGTCCACCTAAACAAAGAGATTTTTTCCGAGAAGCGGCCTTTTGCGAGGACCTAGCAAGTCTTCCCAGAGTATCTGTTGTCGTGAAAAGTGCTTCTCATTTAGCTGTTCGGACTCGGCAGAAAATTATAGGTCTCCTCCATTCCCGCCAACAACATGCACACGGGAATGGTGGAGAGTTGAAAGTCACTATTCCCTGGGTTCTCGTCAAGCTGTTGCGACACCAAATTTTGTATGGAATATAGCCGCAATTTTCAATGATTTTGCTGCATAAATCCAGGTGATTTTTTGTTTTGCGATGAACTAGGTTATGTTGACTTAAAGGACATTTGTCGATTATGGAGAATTGCCATAGAGCTGCAACTTCAGAAAACCCCACATGAAAAATCAAACGGAATCAAATCGCACGATCTAAGTAAACATAACGTCACCTCCGCGAGAGTCAATGTTACCCTCAAATCGTCCTTTATGACGCTGGGTGACACATAGTGCTGTTCTGTTTCAATCCAATTTGGACCAAAAGAAATGGATTATTATCGGTTGACAGAGTTTTCGTTTGACCGAATTTACGGAATTGACCGCTTCGAGTTCTCCTACACACCCTCATAGCGAACCGTTATTTTTTCCAACACATACTCCATTTTGTAGATTATGGTCACCTCAACTAACAAAATTGCTTCCCATTTCAGATATTACAGTGTTATTTGTTGCTATAGTGCTCCTATTAGCCCTCTAACGAGAAGTAAATACGTCATAGGACTATAATTGATTGCTTAAAGGGCTGTGTCAATCAGGAACGATTCGATTTTTTTTGATCCGATCATCAAAAAGTATGGACGATTGGAATCACAAATTTTCATTTCAATCGATCGCAATCTCAATCATTTCGATGATTCTCAATTTTCCATCCCAATCTCAATCATTTCGATGATTCTCGTTGTTCATCCCAATCTCAATCTGAATCATTTAGATTATTATCGATTATCCGTCCCAATCTCAATCATTTCGATGAATCTTGATTTTGTCTTTAAAAACTTTTGATTTTTTTAATCCATGGAAATCGTAGCCATCCGTTAATAGAATTTGACAGTTGATGGTTGGAAAGATAGGGGAAAAACTATATTTTGAGGGAAGAGGTGTATTTCGACCCAGATAACACCCAATTGCCCTAAAATCACGTTTTTCAGGAGCAGTTAAAATTTTTCAAAAATTTCAGATTTTGTAAAGGTTTTTTAATCTATTGACATCGTAGCCATTCGTTAGTGGAATTTGCCAGTTGACGTCTTGAAGGATAGGGGCCAATCTATATTTTCACATAAAAAGTGAAATAAAAATGATCGGAAAATGATCGAATCATTTTAGTGATCGATTCTTGAAAGATTCGATCATTTGAAATTAACGATTTACACAGCTCTAATTCCTTAAATATTTCTGGACAAATTAAATCAGTGTGATAGAATCGATATACAAAATGTTTCTTTAATCTATCTGAGCAAGGAGCTTTCGCTTCAATAGTCATCCTGTAAAATTACTACACCATCCTTATGTAAGTTTGTGTTTCTTAATTCATATATTCTTTACTTCTTTAATGCAATGTTTTGTATGTCCTGAGATTGAGGAAGTGGTTAGCGAGCAAGACTTTTGGTGTAAAAATTTGTTTTTAATTTATGGGAACCTCTTTTATGCTCTTATAATTAACTCCATTAAAGTGTAATAGGAGTGGAATAAGGTTGCCTTTTTTACTCTATGAAGTACTATACTTACTTACTTATCCGGCTCCCGATCCATGAAGGGTCTCTGCCTGAGATATTGCGGTCTTCCATCGGTTGCGGTCCCTCGCACGCTCCCTCCAGTCGTCGAGACCAAGCGCTCTTGCGTCTGTGACCGCCTGGTCCCTATAGCGGAGGTTCGGTCTTCCTGGTCGTCTCGAACCTGGGGGCTGGGATTCGAAGATTTTCTTGGCTGGAGCGTTGTTGTCCATTCGCTCGATGTGGCCGAGCCAATGTAGTCGACGTGTTTTGGCTCTTTGGACTACATCCACATCTTGGTACAGCTCGTACAGTTCACGATTGAATCTTCTCCTCCAATCGCCCTCTTCGCATATAGGACCAAATATCCGCCGTAGAATTTTTCGCTCGAAAGTGCCCAGGATCAATTCCCCTTTTTTACTTATCGTCCAGCACTCGGCACCGTAGAGTAGAACTGGTAAAATTAGAGTTTTGTATAGCGTGCACTTTGTCTTTCGAGAAAGGAGTTTTGAACCCATTTGTTTGGCCAAACCGAAGTAGCAGCGGTTCGCTAGGGTAATTCTTCGTCGGATTTCCACTAAGGTGTCGTTCGTGGGATTGATGTTTGTTCCGAGGTAGGTGAACTCCTTGACTACCTCGAAATTACTGCTACCAACAGTGACGTTTTGTCCTAGGCGATGGACAGATGAGGCTTTGTTTGTTGATAGCATATACTTTGTTTTGTCCTCATTCACTTCAAGACCAACGCGTTTCGCCTGTTCATCAATAGCTGTGAATGCTTCAAGTACAGCTCTCTTGGAACGGCCGATGATGTCGATGTCGTCCGCATAACCTAGCAGTTGAGAAGACCTGTTAAAGATAGTGCCTTCCATGTTAACACCACTCTTGCGCACTATCTGCTCCAGGACTAGGTTGAAGAAATCACATGATAGCGCATCTCCTTGTCTGAACCCTGTACACGTCTGGAATAACTCGGATGAGCTGTTACCCATTTGCACGTTGCACCGCGTATTTTGTAACGTCATGCGGCATAGCTGGATCAGTTTTTTCGGGATCCCGAGTTCCGACATCGCCAATAGAAGCTCTTGGCGACTTATGCTATCATATGCGGCTTTGAAGTCGATGAATAGGTGGTGGGTCTCGACTTGAAATTCGTTGGTCTTTTCCAGGATTTGCCTCAATGTGAAGATTTGGTCTATCGTTGATCTGCCTGGCCTGAAGCCACACTGGTACGTGCCGATCATAGTGTTGCAGAAAGGTTTTAGACGCTCACATAGTACGTTGGATAGGATCTTGTAGGCAACATTAAGCAGGGATATGCCTCTGTAGTTCTTGCAGGACATAGGATCGCCTTTTTTGTAGATTGGGCATATGGAGCTATTTGACCAGTCGTCGGGCATACTTTCCTCCTCCCAAACTTGGTTGATGAGCTGGTGCATGCACCCTACCAGAACATCTCCTCCATACTTGAAGAGTTCCGCTGGTAGGCCATCCGAGCCGGCGGATTTGTTGTTCTTAAGCTTGTGGATGGCTTTCTTAACCTCTTCAGTACTGGGTGCTGGGACTGGATCTTCATTGACTGGTCTAATGCTTCTTTGTTCCCCTGTCGCCTCCTCTACATAATGCCCATTAAGCAGCTGCTGGAAATGCTGCTTAAACACGTCTACAATTCCCTGTGCTTCGGTGACTAGGTTCCCTTCGCTGTTTCGAAGAGCTTGCGTGCCAGTCCTATAACCAGATGCCAGTTGCTTGGCTGTTTTGTAGAACCGGCGGGTGTTGGTGGCGGTGCTGGACTCTTCGAGATACTTGAGCTGAGAGGCTGCGGATGCTCTTTTCTTTCTACGCAGGGTTTTTTTCTCTTTCCTTCTCTTTTCACGGTACTCCTCTCTTGCTGCTCTTGTTTTCCGTTGCAGCATTTGCATTCGTGCATTTTCCGTCTCCTGCTTCAATAGCGCGCATTCATCATCATACCACGGGTTCTTTTTTCTGGGTGGTTGATAGCCTATGGTGGTCTCGGCTGTCTCTTTAATAATGTCGCGATACTGGTTCCACTGGTTGTTGACGCTTGTGGCTGGGTGTACGGCAGAGAGTTTCCCGGTCAATTGCTCACTGTAGTCTCTGGCTTTCTCAGATGTGCTAAGGCATGCGATGTTGAACTTCTTTCTTTGGGCGGTCTTCGTTTTCTTTTCGTTGGACAGTCGGGCTCTGAACTTTGTCACAACAAGAAAGTGGTCAGAGTCCACGTTTGCACCTCGGAAAGTTCGCACGTCCAAGATGTTCGATGCGTACCTTGCGCCAATTAGCACGTGGTCGATTTGGTTGGCCGTTCGACCATCTGGAGATCGCCAGGTTGCTGTGTGTATCCTTCGCCTGGGGAACCTAGTGCTACTTATCACCGTATTACGAGCTGCAGCAAAGTCGATTAGTCGGAAGCCGTTGTCTGTTGTCGTTTCGTGGAGGCTGTGCTTTCCAACTAATCCGCCAAAGATGTTTTCCTTTCCGACTTTAGCATTGAAGTCTCCGAGCACGACTTTGACATCGTACTCCGGACAGGCTCCGTAGGCTCCGTCCAGGAGGTCGTAAAACTCCTCCTTGTTAGACTCCTCAGCTTCATCGGTAGGGGCGTGTGCACATATTAGGCTGATGTTTTGGAAGGTAGCTTTGATGCGGATCACAGCCAGGCGATCGCTTATCGGCTTAAAATCGATGACTTTTGATCTGAGTCGATTTCCCACGACGAATCCGCATCCTAGCATGTGCAGTCTTTGGTGACAGCTGTAATAAATGTCGCAATCTTTTCTTTTCGTTATACCTGATCCTATCCATCGTATCTCCTGGATCGCGGTAATGTCTGCCTTGTACCGCGAGAGGACAGATTCAAGTTTTTGAGTAGCACCTGGTGTGTAGAGTGTCCTTACATTCCAGGTGCATACTCGTAGATCATAGTCCATTTTCGTTCCGGGTCTGGTTGCCATTTGAGGGGGGTCGTTATCCGAGGCTTCTTGCGTCTCTCTCATAACAATTGGCTTTTTTACTGTGGCCGGGTCGTTAGCCCAACGCACTAACCTCCAATCTGTAGGGCCATGGGTTTAATGTTGCAATTCTTTCCTTGATCAACATTCGCACTTACAAGTTTAGCAAGTCCTGGCATAAAGCCAAGACCAGTATCCGGCGGCTACCAACTTGGAGGTATTGTAAGCACCCCCAACTAACAATTTAACTTTTGTTAGGGGCTATCGAAGTTAAGTCATATTAAACAAATTTGCTTGTATAAGGCCTTAGATATGTGTATTTGGCCCACTTGAGAAGCTTGAAAGGCTTTTAAACAATCATTTTACAGTTGATTGGGGGAACTCATTATATTTCCTTAAAACCTTATAGAAAGAAACAGTTTCAACAATTGCAAATGTGGGAAGCTATTAGTTTCCCAGAGAAACTATGAACAAGCTTTACATGAAGGCTATTACTTTTATCAAGAAGCTCTGAGAAAGCAAATTAAGACTTTCCACTATAGGCTACTGTACTTACAGGGAAGCAGTTCATTTCCAAATGTTGTTTCGATTAAAACATCTCAGAACACTGGAGAGACCTTATACAAGACTTATCGAAGCCTAGCAGAAGCACATTCGTAGTATGCAAATAAATTGAAAACAAAATAAAATCCTTTTACAAAAACTTTTATTTTTTCATTTTCTTTGATATTTTTGTCCAGTGAATGATGTTTTTCTGAAATTAAATGTACAATTATTATTATTAAGATATAAAACAATTACTTACTTGATGGAATTTATGGGATTCGAACCATGGTTGTTCCGGTTGAGAGTCAGGTACCCTATGCATCGAGCTAATCTGCAATATGATAATTTAGTTTCAAATCGTAACCACTTGAAACCGAAATAAGCTTCGCAAGGGCTTCGTTCAAGCTTCCTGATGAACTGCTCTATTTCAAAAATATGGTGACCATCCGTCTTGTGTTTCGAAGTAATTTTGTTCTTTATTAGTTTAGTAAATATTAACTAAGTATAAGAATTCCATACAAAATTGATTCCCATAAAATATTTTACTAATCAAAATATTTTAATAATAATATATAAATTGAATTAAAACTGGAATTTCTGAAACGGCTACCGAAAATTTTCTTTTATTATTATGAAAATATATTATCCTCATTTCCAACACGCACTTGTAGACAGTAAAAACAAGTATTTTAAGTTGAAATTTATTTTTTAACTGGCAACACGTTTTTCAAATTGAGATTATTATTAGGTATGTGGGTATTTCACTATGTTTGTTTTTCCCTTGGACAAACAAATCCATCTTTTTTACATGTAATATAGGTACTATATAGGGCAAAATTTCGAGATAACAATTAAACATGACATTACGATGATAAAGAATTCGAAAAAACTGGGTGCACAGTTCTCTCTGTCTATCTATCTGATTGTACCTCGACATACAGCCTTAAGGGATTTTCTTTAAATTTTGAACTTAAGTTTTTTTTTGTATTCCCTAGAGGTTAAATTGAAGATTTCCAAACAAATATTTTATTTTGTTTGACAAAAAAAATAGTTTTGTTAAGTACTCAACTTTTTCAAGTTCCTATCGTTTATATCAATTTCAAGGTCTGTGTGCAAATTTACGAGCACTTCTTGAATTCAAAAATCATGTAATATATGCATGAAATATTTTAATATTTATCTTCGCATTATCTACCGATGAATTATAAACACAAATACGGTCACCTCATGAATTATTTGACATATAGTTTCACAGCATTGCAACTTATTTCCATACGAAGTCTCACATTCCTACTCGAAGCTTAAGTTCGTCTTGAAAAGCAACAGCTTTTCACAGAAACTAAATACTTTACGAAGGATAGCAAATGCCTGCCGTGTAAAACAAGAATTTCCCATGGCAAGCACATACTTACCACAATTCACCACAGCTCACCACACGAAGCAACAAAACAAAGTAAACAAAAGTGAACACACCTAAGTGCATTCGAAAAAGTTATTTTCAACTACCTGGTGGCTCGTGAGATTTAAAAAGAAAATAATAATAAACAAACATTGTAGTGTTTCTAAAAATGGTAAGTAGTAATTTTCCTTTTATTTGTTTGTTTTGTCTAATCTTCCTTTTTTGCAATAGAATGAGCCTAATTTCTATAAGATTGTTCAGACAATCGAAAATGGGAAGGCACTTTTATCTCCAGTCCCTCGACTCTGGGAACATAATGGCATTTTGATGTGGCCACCGAAAAATAAAAAAGACATGGCCTTGAAAAATCCACTAATGATACCAGGAACTGCAAAGGACGGATGGACACAGTATAATTGCATCCTGAAAAGATCATTCATTCCAACTTATAGCCAAGCTCTGGCTGAAATAAGATCAATGTCTGATAGGAGCGACACAAGTGAGTCGGAATTGATGCTGGCTACCCCAAAACCATCAAAAAAACGATCTGCAGTGATTCGTAAGAAAAAAAATCTAAATGAAGAGAGCTATAACTTTAACCAGGTATATTTATCTTCACATTCTTTTATTCAGTCAATTGGAAATAAACAAATTATTTTCATATTTTACAGTTGGTACAAACCATTCAATCAAAGTCCTACAAATGTGAACAAGAAGATCAAAATCACGAACCAGAAATAGATCAGGAACAACAGGCTTGGTCATATGTATTGGAAGAAAGGCAACAGATGGAAACAACACAGCAAATACAGGAACAACAAAGGGGGGAAAAAGCAAGGCATGAAAACCCACTTCAGGACCAACGACAACAACAAATAGTGCAATACCAACAAGAACAGCCACAATATCATCAGCCACAACCGCAGCAACAACACGGGCAGTTGGGGCTGCAACCTTGTGATAACCAACAACTGCAACAAAATCAGCATCAAGACCAAATGATTGTTGTTGGAGATGATGGCGAGATCCATTTATATCCAACATGCGTTGAAACGAATGGTGGGAACACATCAACAGGACTTAACAGCGGTGTTCTTATTTCGATCGTTGAAAGCATCGCCAGGCTAGAGAAACGGCTGGAGTTTTTGATTGCTCAACAAGAACAACATTTTGGCCAGCAACTTAACACCACAGAAACTAAAAAAGTAAATTTCGAAATTCAAAATTTTAAACCAATTGACTCAATCGATGAATTAACGGAATTTGAAAAAAAATTAGAAAATAAAGAATTTATTAATGATTTGGTAAGTATTCGCAGATTATACTTGGCTTATATAACTCAATTTAAATAATTCTTATTATTCTTATAGTGTCCCAAGTTCTATTGCGTTTGCGGTCCAGCAACTGGTTTAGTTGGAGACAATATAAGCTACAAATTTGTAGACGCTTTGTTCAGCCGCCGATTGTTTACATTGGTATCGTGGACTGGCAAATCGAGAGTAAAAAAAAATGAAAGCTTCAGCCGCTTCACAAATACCTTCAAATTTTTTTTTCACCTGGTACAAAGATGTGACTCAAGCTACACAGAAGCTAACTTAAAACAATTTTTTCTTAAAATTATAAACAACTCAAAACGTCGGTATGAAGTATCGTTGCCACACAACACCATCAGAAGGATGTCATCAGTAAGACATTTTGGGAGTATCCAAAAACGACGCAAAGATCCTAAGTCGAATGAAGTTCCAAAAGAAATGGACTCCATATCAATTGAAGTTGACAACGAAGGAGGAAAAAAGAGCTTCAATACTTCCAATTCCGATGTAGATACTGAATCTGCATGCAGTAGTGATACCCTTATTTAAGGTGAGATATTTATACAATTTAAGTTTTATACAATTGCTTGTTGATTAGCCAGTTTATCACTGGACAAAATATTTCAAGCTAATGTTTGAGTTCTGAGTTCTATTAAGCAACCTCTATTAAGTTGCATGATCAGTTTTTTTATTTTCCCTTATATTTTAAAAATTTATTCAACAAATCTCACTAACTTGGAAAAACCCAGCAAATCGAGAAAACATAACTTCCATTTTCTTCAAATGTGTTTGTCTAAGAAAGTTTTTGCTTATGTTTCTGAGTTCTAATAAGCAACATCTAAAAGTTGGCATAATCAGTTTTTTATTTTCACTAGTATTTTAAAAATTGGTTCCTAGAGCCAACAAATCTCATTTACTTGGAAAAAGCCTCCAAATCGAGAAAACATAACTTCCATTTTTTGCAAATGTATTTGTCTTAGAAATTTTTTGTTTGTGTTTCTGAGTTCTAATAATCAACGTCTAAAAGTTGGCATAATCAGTTTTTTATTTTCACTAGTATTTTAAAAATTGGTTCCTAGAGCCAACAAATCTCATTTACTTGGAAAAAGCCTCCAAATCGAGAAAACATAACTTCCATTTTCTGCAAATGTATTTGTCTTAGAAATTTTTTGTTTGTGTTTCTGAATTCTAATAAGCAACGTCTAAAAGTTGGCATAATCAGTTTTTTATTTTCACTAGTATTTTAAAAATTGGTTCCTAGAGCCAACAAATCTCATTTACTTGGAAAAAACCTCTAAATCGAGAAAACATAACTTCCATTTTCTGCAAATGTATTTGTCTTAGAAATTTTTTGTTTAAGTTTCTGAGTTCTAATAAGCAACGTCTAAAAGTTGGCATAATCAGTTTTTTATTTTCACTAGTATTTTAAAAATTGGTTCCTAGAGCCAACAAATCTCATTTACTTGGAAAAAGCCTCTAAATCGAGAAAACATAACTTCCATTTTCTTCAAATGTATTTGTCTGAGAAACTTTTTTTTTTGTGTTTCTGAGTTCTAATAAGCAACGTCTAAAAGTTGGCATAATCAGTTTTTTATTTTCACTAGTATTTTAAAAATTGGTTCCTAGAACCAACAAATCTCATTTACTTGGAAAAAGCCTCCAAATCGAGAAAACATAACTTCCATTTTCTTCAAATGTATTCACTAGGAACCAATTTTAAGGTATTTGCGAAAATTTAAAACTGATTATGCCAACTTTTAGACGTTGCTTATTAGAACTCAGAAGCCTCCAAATCGAGAAAACATAACTTCCATTTTCTTCAAATGTATTCACTAGGAACCAATTTTAAGGTATTTGCGAAAATTTAAAACTGATTATGCCAACTTTTAGACGTTGCTTATTAGAACTCAGAAACTTAAACAAAAAATTTCTAAGACAAATACATTTGCAGAAAATGGAAGTTATGTTTTCTCGATTTAGAGGTTTTTTCCAAGTAAATGAGATTTGTTGGCTCTAGGAACCAATTTTTAAAATACTAGTGAAAATAAAAAACTGATTATGCCAACTTTTAGACGTTGCTTATTAGAACTCAGAAACACAAAAAAAAAGTTTCTCAGACAAATACATTTGAAGAAAATGGAAGTTATGTTTTCTCGATTTGGAGGCTTTTTCCAAGTAAATGAGATTTGTTGGCTCTAGGAACCAATTTTTAAAATATAAGTGAAAGTAAAAACTGATTATGCCAATTTTTAGGCATTGCTTATTAAAACTCAGAAACACAAAAATCATTTTTCTAAGATGGTAGGATAAGTTTAGATAAGAAAATCATATTTGGCAATCAACAAGTAATTTTATTTGACTATAATAATGCATTGAACAGTAGTTTCTTATAAACTAACATATTTTTTTTTTCAGATGTGAAAGCTGTTATTTTCTTTGAAATGTCTTGTGGCTGTAATTTACGATACCTGCCTTTATATTTTTTTAATTTATTTTAATTTATTTTTTAACTTTTTTATAACAAGAAATACCAATAAAGTTACACTTAAATTGTGTGCAATAATGGAGTAAAAACATGCATTTGTTGATAAGGCAGGCAAACGAGCTTGCATTGTATGTCGCTCTCTTCGAAAATTTGTTGATTTGCTTTGTTGAGGTGGGTACATAGATCCGCACAGTAGATATTCAAATATTTGGACACAATTGGGATAGTAAAGAAATTTATTTTTTTTTCAACCTTATTGCAGCACAATTTTATTTTTCGTTGTGCTCTGTAAAAGATTATATTGGTAACGCAAACAATTTCACTACGCGTTGTCAAAAACCAACAGTTGACTGGGTCAGTTGCAAGACAAAACTCTTTTAGTTGGACTTTTGAGTAAAAAGAGCATTCATCAGAAATTGAGTACTTTTCAGGTACATTATCTCCTTGATTCTGTTTGCTTAAAACAGGTGCTTTCGGAAGGTCTTTATCCAACTGTATATGAGGGTAAGCAATTGTGCAGTTGAAGTTTTCTAATATGCGCTTAGCTACTTGTGGCAGTGGACGGTTGCCATTTCGAAGTAGGCGCTTAATTTTTCCTAGGGTATTTTCAAACGGATATGCGCTGAATGAATCCAATTCTCCAAAGCGCTCCACTTCGTCCACTAAGTGTGATAAATTATGGATATTGCTGGTCATGTGGTGTTCACCGTATATTTCTGCAAAAAATTCAATGAATTGCATTATCATTGAACGGGCCACTGACAAAAGTTTGAAATAATTCTTCGATGTTAAAATGGTCACAGCACAAAAAAGTAATAAAAAATGGTCGTACGCTTCCGGTGTCAAATGTTTCTTCAGCGCAATGATTCCTACATAGTGAAGGAAGGTGCGATACTCCGTTCCTTTCCAATGGCTGAGACAATCAAGACCACGGACAACCCGATGGAACTCTGCCGGCATCCTGCATTGAAGCAGGTACTCCGATACTTCGTTGGTGGTTTGAGCTCTCCATTTTGTATCGGTTTTCCGAAAAGTTCCATCCCTCCACCCGAACAAAAGGCGTTTCATCAACCCAAGGTGAAGGAGATGTAAAGAATCGCCCACTGGGAATTGCTCTACCATATCAATATTAAGTTTTAATAGTGGAGAATCGTATTTATGATGGGAACCATACATCTTTTTCCTGAAGTTTTCATCTGTTCTTTTTTCACATTCGGTTCTTGGAAAAATGTTGGTGTTACTTATATAGCTATATTCCCCAATCGTGTTGCATTTTTGGCAGCCATGGTGTGCATTGAAATTTGCGACACCTACAAAGAAAAAACGTATTTTAAAAGGTTCGAAATCTTTACATTATAAGTTTTCATACCTTTTATGTATGCACGGGCTGGAGAATCACAAACAATGCAACGGATATGCACTGTGATTTTGTGTGAGTTTATAATAATTCCATTTGTCATGGCTTCTTTCATTTCATCAACAAATGGCATTAGAAATGATTGCAAATCGTGGCATTTGCCTATTCCACTATATATGCCAATGACCATTGCGGATAGTTGTGGCATTTCGGTGACGTTAAATAAAATTGGCCAAAATTCAACTCTTGAACTGTTAAAAACTGGTAAGCCATCCATGTTTATATTTACGGATATAGTTTTAGGTTCAGCTATGTCCTGAAATGCAACTTGAAGGCAGTTTGCAAATCCATGGTGCCAGTATTGTCCCCCATTGTCAAGTTTTTTGGTTATGATTTCTTTCGGTGTTTTAAGAAGCGTCCGTGGATCTTCAGGCAACATATTCTTAATTTCAGTGTTGATAATTCTAGCTAGTGATTTTAAGGCAATATGAGGAATCTGATATTCTATCGCCCAAGTTCTTAAATGAGAACGGAATCATATATTTTTTTCCAATTCCGTTTCGTCTTTCCATATTTCATCAGAGAGGTCTTCACATTGATGGTTGCTTGCTTGATTTTCGAGGGTATTATTACTTTCGGGATTATCATCTTAAATAAAATAAGAGAAATTTAAGTACTGAACACAAAAGAAAAAAAAGATTATGTATGTAGTTTTTAAGGCCAGGGCATTTTTTTTAAGATATTTTTTACTTTTGTTATCGTCAGTAAAACATTGGAATGGTTTTCTTTTTATATTTTTGTTGTATAAAATAGGTACATAATAAACATTAATTTATGAATTTTATTCAATGCTTTTTATCGTAGTTTTTGTATTCTTGGATAGTTTTATTAATACAAAACTATTTGGAAATGGAAAATTAGCCTTTGCAGACAAGAAATAAATTATGGTATAAAATAAAATTACCTGAAACGTTGTTACTCGAAAGATTATTTTATCATTATTATTAGCCATTTCTAAAATCTCTTGAGAAACCAAAATTTGTGCTCGAGTTTTTTTTAAGTTTTTGGAAATTTCCAGGGCTCTTTTCAATATTTGTTTACTTCGATTTCGCACTGCTCTTTTGTACGTACCCGAGCGTTTCATTTGTTTCCACAAATTTAGTTAAAGAATAAATTTCACGACTCTAAACAAAAGATAAAATTTCGTGAACTACTAGAACAAAATAAGTTGACTTCACTAATCGAAAAAATGCCTTTCGCACACGAAATTAAGCTTGTATGGGGCTTATGTTGGCAGGATAGAACTAAACAAAATTGACATCACTTCGTTAAGACAAAATATTCGAAAACATTGCTTCGTTCACCTTCACCTGACAGTACATAAAATTAAGCTTGTAAGGGCCTTATGTTTGCAGGTCTTATGGGAACAAAATTAATTGCCTTTACTTCGTTTGTACAAAATAATGGAAACAAATGCTTATCGCACCTTTCCCTGAGAGCACACATAGTTTAGCTTGTAAGGGGCTTATATTCACAGGATTTATAAAAACAAAATTAGATGATATCACCTCGCTAAGACAAAATAAACGAAAACAATGCTTCGCGCGCATTTCCCTGGCACCACACGAAATATAGCTTGTATGGAGCATGACTTATAGAAGCAAAAATATATGACATCACTTCTCTTAGACAAAATAAACGAAAATAATACTTCTCCTGCTCGTACACCTCTGGCAGCATACAAAATTAAGCTTTTATGATGCTGAATCTTAAAGGACTTATCGAAGCAAGACAATTTGACATAATTTTGTTGAGACAAAGTTATAGAAAATAAAATGTTTAAGCATGGACTTTTAGGAAAGATTAAAAACTGTGCTTCTGTCAAACAGTAGCTTTATAAAGAAAGAATATCAAAACAAATATTTTCAACCTATCTATATAAATCTACTGTTTGATGAAGATTGTGCTTCCATCAGGCTTTCTTCCACAAGGCTTATGAGATCTGAAGTTTATCGCACTTGATTAATAATAAATAATTTGCTTAAGGCTTTTGTTGGCAAGCCCCATACAAATTCTTCGTATGTATTTCTTAATGGAAGCTCAGTCTTTGCTTTTATCTCTCATGCTTCTACAAACGATTTTCTAAAAGCTATATCGAACAATTAACGAAATTAAATAAACTAAATCTGATTTTTAACTTCCAATTGCACTTTTATAAGTTTTAATAGAAGCTGTATACGAAATTAAAGCTTCGAAAATTTGAAATTTCGATGCACAAGCTTTATACAAGCCCTAAAGAAGTATTAACTTCAATAAATTGAAGAATTTTCCCTTATGGAAGAAAAATTGTTAGTTGGACTTGATGTGTAGGAAAAGATACAGCTCGAGGCCCCCAGTTCCTACAACATCCAACCACCACTATGAAGTACTATGCAATGCTTTAATCAGTGGGATGAATGGAAACGAAAAGAATATGGATGAATATAGGAGACTATATCAGTAAATAAAGTTCAAAAAATGTTTATAATCTTGTAGAGTTGTATACGCATAAATAATTTGCACCTCATATTTCAAATAACTTCTAGATACCTACATTAAAGGAAAGTATATATTAGAAAGCTGCAACACAAATTTCCAAAATATACAGCTCCATTTACCTACCTACCTATTACAAAGAGACACGTAAAGTTTTAATGTTTATTTGCAAAAAACAAGTATCTATGACTAATAGTTTTATGATAAAACTTAATTACTAATATTATTTATAATTAACAACAAATTTTTCACACTTAGAGTGTTAAAAGATACACTTCTACCATTTAGGTATACATCTACCTACATTTCAACAACAGACGACAAATAATAATAAAAAAAAAACAATACCTATCTCCTTTTTATTCAAATTGCTACATAAATTCCAATTAATTTGCAAACGCCTCATTACATTTCACGCCATTAAGAAAAGAGAAAGATTTATATTATTAATAAAAAAAAAATACATGATTTTAAATTAGGCAACTAATTTGGCTATGTCCAATGCGAACAACAACTTTACAAATACCAAAAAACAAATTAAAAAAAAATATCAATTTGAATTCAAAGCACGTATAAGTTAACTATGAGCGATTAATGCACGCGGTAACCACATTTTACTCTTTTTCATATAACCTACGCTGCAGACCAGACCGGCATTTGGCCAACACTATCATTCAACGTTAATTTATTTTCTATTTTGTTACCATTGATTTTCTAAAACAAAAAAAAGTTATACATACCTACGTTGGAAGGTGTAGATAGATGTAGACAAAGTGTATATAGTATAACTTTGACTTGTCAGTAATTACTTGTGGCTGTCGCTACTGACTGAACATAGATACACATATGAGAGACAACAAAAAAATATTTTAAATTGAAAAATATTTGTATTTCCATTTTCTAAATGAAAAATATTTTTTTTTTTGTAGGCTATCTATGTCTATTTTACAGAAAAGCTTTGATACTGTATATGTGCATCTGAAAGCCGGTTTTATTTAAATTTTTTGTTTCGTATAAAAATAGGTACCTATACCTACATATCTACAAGTTTATTTTGAACAACAATTATTTCTGGTTAGACTACTTGTCAAATAGTTTTTTGTGTTGCTGTGCATTAGATACATTTGAACTAGACACACCACCAGATAGATACACCGCACAATATAAATTTACAGATGGCAAATCGAAATGCAAAATTGCATGACAGTAGCATGGTTTATTATAAAATTTATCTAGAAATATGTACGTACATATCTGTATCTATGTGCAGTGCATTCAAGTTAAGATATGTATGTACTGTATACGTACCTACTCGTGCATACTCGTAGATACAGTCAAAAAAATGCATTCGAAATAGTTTTGAAGGTTCTGCATGTCTGATTCCCCCTCTCACCTCCCAAACCCCCCGCAGTTACCCTCCTTCCTCATCACTCTTCTCAATTTAATTTCAGTGTTTTCAACACAACAACATGATCCTGAAGAATTTCAAGTGGGAACAAGCACAGCACAGAACAGAGCATAACATAGCAGAGTAGTTAACATAAAAGTATCTTAACACTTGATTTATTATTGGCGTGCCTGTGTGTAAGTGGATATGGGGAGCACAAAATTCCAAATTCTTGTCGAGCAAGTGTCTAAAAAATAAAAAAAATACAACAACAAAAAAAAAACACATTAAACATGACTGTTGTGGGATAGGGAATTGACATATTTGCAGATATCTTTCGTTCGCATTAATGTAATTTGAGGTTTTTTTTCTTATTGTTGTTGTTGTTGTCTCTCTATCCCAACATATTTATATTATATTCAGAGACAAGAAGTATAGATACAAATTCGAATTTCTAAAAAATAAGATACATGGCGCGACTCTGGATATGGCTTTGTTGTTGTTGTTATAATTTGGGATATCAATTTCAATTGATTGTTTGTGTATCATTGTAGTCAATTTGTATCTTTCTGTGTTTTTTTTTTATTATTTTTTATTTTTTCTTCCAATTCATTGGTCATTTTGCTTTGATTTGGATAAATGTGAGGACGAGATTTTTTAATTTAATATTTTTTTTTTCAAATATTGCTGTTGATATCTTTAAGAATGTTGATTCTGAGATATGTTTGTTTTATTGTTTGGATTTTTGTTCAACAATCTTCATTCAATTCAGATATTTAAAAATAAACAAAAAATCAATAATTTTTTCTTATTGAAAAGTCCATAATTCAATAAGAAAGTTTCAATAGTATAGAGCAAACAAGTTACCCAAAAGCTTCTTGAAACAAAGGTGACGAAATATTTCCATGATATTTTAGACAATCTTGTTTTGTGTCGAATGATCTCGAAAAGTCAGTAATAAAACTTAAAAAGATTTTCACCGGAAGATGGTCTATCTTTGGAGATGGTTTTAACAATAAACAGTATGTGCTTCAGTACGATTTTTGATTTTTATTCATGTCCTACTAGAGGTTTCACAAAAAGAAAAAAAAAGATGAAATAATGAATCATAAATATGATCTCTCGGCTTGAGAAACGATATAGCTTTACATTAATGATAACAAGGGCTGCTAGCAAGATTAAACTATTGAAATTCACTAGGGGCCTCGACAGTTTTGTAATTTTTGGCCTCGAGCTATACAAAAAATAGTTTTTCTATTTTCCTAGTTCACCAATTCAATACCTATGCTTACAACTGGGCTTATTCGCAATGAAAAGGTACACACATTTAAATTTTTCAACCATTTTATGATGGCTATAAAATTTTTGTTTTCCTTACATACCAGATATTTCTAATGGCAAATCAAAACTTACCCATCAAATCTTACTAGAAAAGGCCGAGTATTTGATAAGTTTTCCTCGATTAGATTTCTAAGCTAAACTAAGCAAAAACTTGACATTTTTCTGGGAGGGCTATGATTTTAAGAAGTATTCAATGTCTTTCTGAAAGGTTCTTATGGAGAAAATGTAGGTAGTTTGTTGAGATTTCAGCTTCTGATCTACCATTTCTGTCTAGATAACATCTATGAGATTCTGTAAGAACAATGCATCTTCCAATGAAGTATACAACAGCCGTAATAGATCGGCACATGTGGAATTTACCTAAGCATTATGAGATCTTCTCGGAGAACCTCTAGGCATAATGGTTAGTGCGTTGGTTTGTTATGCGGTCTGGGTTCGATTCCCAGCCGCTGCCACCTTAAAATTGGAAAAAAAAAGTTTCCGAGGTATTGCCCCTTGCGAGGAGCTGGCAAATCCTCCAAGAATATACTTGGCATGGTTCTCAGCAAGCCTTTCGGTCTCGGCAAAAAATTGTAGGTCCCCTCCATTCCTGCCAAAAATACATTCACAGGAATGGTTGAGAGTTGTAAGTCACTAGGCCCTGGTTCTCCACGAGCTGTTGCGCCAACAATTTTTTGTATGAGATCTCCTCTCACCTTGAAAATGGTGGATGTTGCTGAAAAAATGTTGTAACAAAGTATTACACTTTCACCACCTACCGACCAGCACCCTACCTCACCCTTCAACCAACACATACCTACCATCCACCCACCAAACACCGAGTTATCGTAAACAACAGTGCAGAACAATTCAACACACAGTCAAAGTCATCAGCGGAAATAAATTTCATTCCTGCTTCTTTCGGTTCACACCCAGTTTCATCAGCAAAACTAACAAGAAGAAGTACGAAATTGGAAAAAATCGGAAGCTTATACATACCTCGTTTTAATTCTTAATTGTTTAAAAGCTTTGAATTTTAAGAGCAGTAAGGTTCCTGCAGCGGTTCATAGTTTGTAGCATTTTTGATACGTTCAGCCGCCGCCACCGTTAGTAAAGTTGTTCTCCCTCAGATTAGCGTTGGGTTGGAATAGGACTCCTGCCTGTGTTCTCCCTGTCTGCTCCTTCTGAGTTGGTTCTTACCGTTGTTCTCCCTGCCTGCTCCTTCTGAGTCGGTTCAGGGCCAAATATAGTTGTTTTCCTTCGGAATATACTTGGGCTGGCTTCAGATTCCTACCGTTGTTCTACCTGCCTGCTCCTTCTGAGTTGGTTCAGGGCCAACTAAAGTTGTTCTCCCTCGGAATAGCCTTGGGCACTTGGGCTGGAATCAGATTCCTACCGTTGTTCTCCTCGCATGCTCCTTGTGAGTTGTTCTCCCTCGGATTAGGCTTGGGCTGGAATCAGATTCCTACGGTTGGTCTCCCTGTCTGCTGCTTCTGAGTTGGTTCAGGGCCAAACAAAGTTGTTTTCCCTCGGATTAGCTCTGAGCTGGAATTAGATTCCTACAATTTTGTCCTCGGTTCACTTCTTCTAGGTGAGTTTTGCGGGTTTAAGCTATTCCTGTATAGATCTAGGTACAAAACTGAGCCTAGATTCATATGAAATACCGCGTTATTTATCATAAGTAAAAACCAAAATTGTTAGATTGTAAGCTCCTTTTTCTATTAATAAACATAAATAGTAACAATATTAAAAAACTGGTCCGAATTCCTTCTTCTTAGTCCGAGTTTTATTTGTTCTTTCTTCGGGAATACCCTGGACTATTAAAAGCTTACCTCAGCTTCAGGAAAAAAGCATCGTAATTACTTCTACAAAAATTATGTTTTGTGATTCTGAGAGGTTTATATCACTGGATGTACATAGAATATAAGCAACAGCAACAACAAAAATACGAATTTTCATTTATTTATGCATTTATAAATTAATAAATCTGGTTTTAGAAAGATATGTATTTCCCTAAAAGTTCCAATATATTTAAAGCAACACAAAATAATCTAGAGCTTTTTACTAAAAAAACAGAACACTCTTTTTTTATTACACCAATTTAACACTTATAACATGCAATGCAACTTAAATTTCTCTTTAAGTCTCAAACAAATATTCCTTCCACATGCAATTTGCTTATAATAAAAATCAAATCAAATATAAAATTAAAAAAAATACCCCCTACCTATCAGCTAATATTCTTCAAAAACATCATCATAGGAAAAAAAAAAACCTCCTCTAATATACCTATACCTAACCTACAACTTAAATAATCATAAACCCAACAATAAAAAAAAACAAAATCAACTTCTCTCTAGATCGATTTCATTGCATGTTAAAAAAAAAACTTTCACTTCACACGATACATATCTATCTTTAACTGTTTTAAAAGATAAAAAACTATAAAAAAAACTTCAGAAATACAAACCCAAAAGCACGCAAGAAAATATACCTATACAAATTGCCTAGAAATAAAAAAGCTCATATTTCTTAAAAACAAAAAAAAAAAAAAATCAACGTGAATGACACATTTTTCCTAAAGTTATTTATTTCGAAAGAAAATTATTATTAAAGTTTATTCCTCCCATTTTCACAACGAAAAAAAAACTCTTCTTTCCCTCACTCTTTTAAATGCATTTTTTTTTGTGTTCCTAATTGATTTGAAAACATGACATACCTACATAAATGAATGCACACAAAACATGATATTTCTATGGGTAAATAGGATCTATCTTTTAGTTTTTGTATTTTTTTTTTTTGTGTTGAACATCGTCATGTCATGAATGAAAGTGAAGGAATGTGGTTTAGATTTTTACCCGCGATATGATGATGATGATGAACATCAATTTCAAAAAAAAAATCACTAACTCCACTCACACAATAACCCAGAGTCGCCTTGTCAATCAAATTTAATAGACAAAACACACACAATAATAATAAAAATAAAAAAATATTTATACTCTTTAAGAAAAACATCTGAAAAATGTCCCATTTTGACCATGTATCTATCTGTCTTTAGTCAGAAAAAAAAAAAAAATAATAATAAGAAAAACATCCAAAAGATACACAACTTCTACTAATAGATACATTAGTACCTACTTTTCTCGAGCGCACGATTTAATCGAAGAATGAAAACTATTTCTCACTTTAAGATTTTTCTCTTTTTCGGGGATATTTTTTTTTTTTTTTTTCATCGAAATACATTGCGGTATTCATGCCTGGAATAAATCTAATTGTCTATCCAAGTGTTGAAATTGAATTCACTTGAATTTGGTAATTGATTGATTTCATAAAAATATTCAAATAAAAACACAAACCTTGAAAAGCAAAATGCGAAATTACACTCGATCAGCAACTAAGCCCGAATTAGGGCGTACGAGTATAATTTAAATACAAAAAAAGAAAACAAAAACCACACAAAATAATGCGATTTTAAATGAATCTAACTATTCATGCATTGAATGAACGAATAAATAATATCTAAACAACCAAAACTAATTTGGTATGCAAAATGCATTTTTAAACATCCATAATTAAATTAAATTTCAAATGCAAATTATTTAAAATAAAATTTGAAAATAAATTCACAAACATAGCTGCTTACGTAAATTTGAAAATATATAAAAACTATTTTTCCATCAGCCTGCGTGTCGCCACAAATGGCATTTTTTAGTAGGTATCTTTTTGTTGTAATTTAAAATATTCGAGACAGAAAAAAAAATAAAAACCACATTAAAAATTAATGAAAAAAAAAGTTCCACTCCATGGGACTAATATTAAACCTAAACCTAATAACAAAAAAAAAAGATACAATAATTTATTATAGATGATCCCTCTTTTAAAATACTAAAATTTAAGCACGTTTCTCTGTGGTGATGGTTCTTATAACTTTTTTTTTTTTTGAAAACTGCCAAAAACATTTCACATCTTTTACAACTCTCATCACAACACAGATGTTTTTAAGTACCTGTGTTAAGTGCTTGTAACAATCATTTCAATGACATTTTCTATAGGTACCTACTCATTGTGTCGACTTAAAAAAACGAAACAACAAAACTTTTAAGATACAACATGAGTGAGTATATGTATCTACGTGTCATATTCCCTTAGGAATAAAAATACATAGACCTACACACACAATCTTCTTTATTTATTTAATCTTTATAAAATAGATTATTTTTCCTGGAAAAAGAACTTTAAAAAAAAGTATCTTTTAAACTTTAGAATGTATCTAAGAGTTGTTGTGGTTGAAAGTTATTGTTACATTTATAGATATCCTGGTTTTTAGTTGAGATACTTTTTACTTATGATGTAGGATTTAATATTTCTTAAGGAATTTCCAAGTAAAAGATGTTTTCTTAAGCCTTTTTTGTTATAAACATTTACAAAGAAGAAAATTGTAATGTAATTTCGTAATGGTGTGAATCATTGAAATAGACACAAAATTAAATTAAATTCCCACCGGAGGAATTGAAATTTTGTTGATAAATTGAAAATGAAATTGAAAGAGAACCAAAAGCTTCAACAAAACTTCAACATAAAATAA
The DNA here is from genome assembly GCA_963921185.1 of Dasysyrphus tricinctus. Taxonomy (NCBI): domain Eukaryota; kingdom Metazoa; phylum Arthropoda; class Insecta; order Diptera; family Syrphidae; genus Dasysyrphus; species Dasysyrphus tricinctus. The sequence goes on from OY992533.1 coordinate 108,130,289, forward strand.
AAAAATCTAAGATAAAGATATAAATGATCACTTTTCAATTACAGATACAACATAGAATTTTGTTTTTTGTTCTTTTGCTGTAAAAAATGATTCTGGTTTTCATCGCCTGTTTCATGTCATAAAATTAAATGCCAATAAAAGGAAAAAATAAGAGTCAAATCAAAGAAACTCAAGAGCAAAGATATATAATCTAGATATACCTACATCCATATCAATTTATTGTTAAAGCAAAATTTCGATTGATGGGTTCTTCTCTTCTCTAACAACAAATACAAAAAAAAAACAAGGAGGAAGGATAAGTTTCCAGTTCGATATTTTTGTCGGTATCTTTTGTGGATAAATTGCCATGTTCGTCTGTCCTTTTTTTTTGTAGTTGTTGTATTGTTTTGTTTTGAAAACAAAAAAAAGGGGAGAGAAAGGAAAGACAATGAAGGTGAATCAAAATGACCTAATTTAAATGGGATTCGATTTCTAGAGGTAGGTATAGGAAAAGTTTGTGAAGGTAGGTTTTCTTGTATTTTTATATTTTTTTTTTTTATTTTTCTAAGGGGAAACTTTATTGAGTTGAAAATGCCTGCAATATTATATATATACATAGAATGAAAAACGCATAGAAAAAAAGCAATTTATTGGTATTAAAATAGTATAGAAAGGCTTAAGTCTTTAATTTGAAATTTTAGGACTCAGTCGGGATTTCTACATAAAGTTGTTTCTAGTGTTTATCTTTCCCTTAAGACAGTTGGATTTTTTCTTAATTTCGATGAGAGAAAGCAGTTGCTAGCTACTGTTTGAAAAATCAAAGATTATGTCTCAAAATATTTGTGTGTGACATGGAATTGTTTTACGTGTTAACTGTATTATAAGCCCGTAGCCCGTGTGTTTATAAAGTTCTAGAACAAATAACCTTTCTATCATTAACAGCTGGTAGCCAGTAGCCTCCAAGCCACCCCCCCCACTACCACATTTTTATAAAAAGTATCTATCTTATTCCAGGACATAATCGATTTTTTGTTACTGAAAAACATTAAAATCCCACCAGCCATTTGAGCGTAATCAAGGAGCAAATATAATGGAGAAAGATAAAATCTAACATTTGTTTTATTAATTTGATAAAAGAATCTAAAAAACTGCCAAATAATATTGAAAAATAGCTAAGAAGACGAAGGTGCCAATTATCCTTGAAATTTGGGGGCTCAGCCGGGATTTCTACTTAGATTAAGTTGTTTCTAGCATTGAATAATTACAAATAGAAGGGGACACCGGACATTGCTCAAACGACAGTCGCACCAATCAAATCCAGTGGCCGCTCATGAAGCTATAATTTCCTTTTCACACAATAATTGGTTTTCTTCTCGGCTAAGTGAGTCTCAAATAAATCCTTTTGTATTTTTCTTAGAGATATAGATACATACGAGTAGATATGTAGATACAGCGAAGAAAGGATACATATTTTTTTTCTTCAATTTGTGCTTTGATTTTCTTTTGTGAATGAACGCACATGTAGGTACACATAAGTGCATTTTGAATATATTGGTGTTTGGTGTCCGTCTCACCGCCATACAGCAACAAAAAGATACAAAACGGTTTCTCTTTTATTTAATTTTAATTTTATTCCATTATCAGCAGATGAGTTTTAATTTCTCACTCCCAGTGGTGTTAAAAATTAAACTTATTTACAGTTATTATCCTGACATCCAATTAAAATTAAAAGAGCCATACTTTTTCCTACATAGATAATCTAATCATCCAAGCAAATTTTTGCCTACAAATAAAAGGTCTATTTTTTTTTAATAAAACGATATTATAAATCAATCATTTAAATGAAAAAAAAGGAAAACGTGAGTATTTTTTAAGAAAAATCTACATATTATGCAGGCACATATAAATATCATTTAAAAGATATCATTAAAGATTTTTTTTTTCAAAATTTTTCATTATAAATGCAACTTAACATGTGAAATGTGAAGATAGAAATATTTGTAAGTTTGACGATTCAGATGACGAGGCATCCTTAGACAATGAAGCTGAACAAAATACACCGTCAAATATTTCAGAAATGTCTACAACATATTTTGCTGGATACATCGCAAAGTCTGTCCTCAAAAAAACCGGTTGTGAAATATGTAAATTGAACATAGTCAAAGCTCGACAATATGAAAAGACCACAAATGGAGGCTTGATAATTCCTTCAAAATCATTTGTCAAGCTCATAGATATTATTGTAAAATGTTTCAAGGAAAATTTTGATCAGCTTTGTTTCCAACAAACTGTTCTACAATCTTTTTTAAATATATGCGATGCCCAAGTTTATTACCCCTGTACATCCACTGATCATAAACAAATTTTATTAAATCATACTTTGAAGGTATTAGGAAGAGCTAAAATTAAAATTATAAATACCAGGCTAAAGTGTAAAGAAACTAGATATATTGAGACATATTTGAAGTACAGCTATTCGAATTTGTGGACCTCTTCTTTTCTGTAATATACAGGGTGTCCCGGACCTGAGTGGATTTATTTTAGGGTGTGGTTCTTGGGTTTATTCTAAAAATTGTATGGGGAGAGGGGCAAGTTGTATCTCTCCTCCCTGAGGCAGGGACTTCAAATGCAAAAAAAAACATTCAAAATCAACGAAAACACATCTAATAATGTGAAAGATAATACTTCATTCTAGCATTTGGTTTTTAAATCAAGTTGTTTAAGCAAATAGTTTTTGAGAAATTAAATTTCAAAGTCAAAATAAAAAAAAAAAAATGTGATTTTTTGATCTTAACTCGATATTTTTCAAAATTTAACGTACTTAAGTTTGTGTTCAATATTCAATGTCCTCATTATTTTTTAGTCCATTACCGAAAACTTAATGTAATTATCTTTCTTAGTTTATGAGAAATTAAGAAAAAACAAAAGGTATTTTTACCAAAAAAGGCCGAAAAAGGGTTAAATTATGGATAATTCATGAATGAATTCATTTTTTCGGGTTTTTTTTGGTAAAAGTATCTTTTGTTTTTTCTTAATTTCTCAAAAACTAAGAAAGATTTTTGCATTTGGTTTTCGGTAATGGACTAAATAAATGATGAGGGCATTGAATATTGAACACAAAAAAGCACTTTATTACGTAAAATTTTGAAAAATATCGACTTAAGAAAAAAAAATCACTTTTTTTTAAAATTTTGACTTTGAAATTTAATTTTTCGAAACCTATTCGCTTAAACAACTTGATTTGAAATCCAAATGCAAGAATGGAGTATTATCTTAAAAAAAAAACTTATAGCACATTATTAGATGTGTTTTCGTTGACTTTTAATGTTTTTTTGCCTGCCTCAGGGAGGGGAGATACAACTTTCCCCCCAAACATTTTTTTTTCTTAGAATAACCCCAAAAACCACATCCTAAAATACTTCCACTCAGGTCCGGGACACCCTGTATATTATCTATACTAAGATTTAAATAATTTCTTGTATTTGTTGTTTGAATTAAGCTTAACAACAAACTACCGCTCACTTTCAAAAAGTATTCTTTATTGTTTTTATTATGTGTAGACTAAACTTTTAAATCTATAAAATAATTTAAAAACTACTTTTTGTTTTTAATTAATTAAATAAATACAATTCTAATGTTCGGACTCAGACGTCAAACTTCAACCATTCAAACAAATTTAAGGAAAACAAAATGTTTGTTTTTAGTTTTGTATTCATGGTACTAAGTTGTGGTATAAGATGAAACACGAAGCATTTTTTTTATTTTTGAAGGTTGTCAAAGTGAGAAAATCTCCGAACTTTTTGTTCGGAACTTTAGTTAGGTGACTTGTGTATTCAGCTTTAAGTCACCTTGTTTTTGTTGTAATATTTAGTTTTACCTGAGATATGTGATCTTCAAGCTTCATCGATTAATATTTTTTTATCACCAATATCCCAACTTATAATGATCATTTTAGACTTTGTTGAGACTATTTGTTTTTGTGGCTTTTCACCGTTATTTTAGAAAAAAGTTCAAACGACTTTTTGTGATCTCTTCGTAGGTATGTATATCTTTTGCTTCCTTCCAAATATTTATTGCATGGTTAATATAAGTATGCAGATTTGAAGACTAACATATTCTTAACATTTTTGAAAATAACAAATTGTGTTTTTACTAAACATTTGTGTAATCACCATCGAAATGAAAACAAAAATAACGAATTCTTTTCAACTATTTACAATTTTGTATTGGTCACGCACTACTTGGACAAGAAAAAAGACTTAAAGTTTTTTTTTTAATTTTTTTCAATATAAAAATGTTCAGCAATGTTAAGAATATGTTAATCTACAAATTTGCATACTAATATTTACCATGCAATTAATATTTGCAAAGAAGCAACAGATATACATATATGTACCTACGAAGGGATCACAAAAAGTCGTTTTTTTTTTATTATTAGGTGTGATTTTGGTGATCAAAACAAAGTTTTTCGATTAAAAGTCAGATATCGCTGGCAGAACAAAATTTTACAACAACGGCAACAACAAAAAGGTTAGTAACTTATAGTTGAATAAAGTCATAACCGATAGATTTGATTGACTTATAAAAGTTCCGAGAAAATTACAACCTTTAAAAATTAAAAAAAAGCTTTCTGTCTCATCTCACACATACAACAAAAACCACTGACAAAAAAATTCAAAATCTTGTTCCTAGAATTTTTCTTAACTAGTGTACATACATGCGATTTTTTAATTTAAATTAAATTTGGCCAAATTCAAAACAGAATATCTACCTCTCAAAAGTCCACTTAAAGTGTATCCTTCTATTTAAAAGAAAAACATAAGATTTTTATCGCTTAGTTACTAAAAAAAGGGAGTTACATACCTACATACCTTCAAATGTGTTCTACACCCTGTTTCACGGTTTTAGTTTTAGATTTCAAACATTTTTCATTTGGGTACAGTAAAAACAAAACTTTAATTAAAAAAAACTACATCTTTACTATCACTGGTTGCTTTAGTTTCTTTTTTGATTTATTAAGTACATAATAATACTTATAATTTTTATTTTTCTAATCTGAAAAATAACAATGTATGTATGTACCTACATTTATACCAAAATCGTTGAAAAAACAATAAATGAGAACAAATTATAAACCATTATTTAATTATTTTTATGTGACAGATGGCAGGTACCTATGTAATAAATAGGTACGAATTGAAAATTGAGTACCTACTTGATAATCTATATTAATTGATAAGGATCCGTAAAACTCGACGAAAAATTTAAAAGAGGATGGAACAGGTACCTTCCTGCATATACCTATAAAACGACCCATTCACAGCACATAAGTGCGCACACACTCCGCCACACATATACCACCGATCGACCCACCACATCAAAAATCAAAGAGTGCACACTTGTGTTGTGTGTATGTACCACTTGAGACAAATGTTTTCAAATAAAAAAAAAAATATTATTATTCCTTGCCTATGGATCTCAAGATATAAAAAACAAAACAAAGCCATCATCGTTAACATCCCAAATTGCAACAAAACACTAACAACAAATTTCATTTACTGGACAACACACACACAACCCAGAAAAGAAAATATAATTTTTATCTCTACCCCATATTTTCATTAACCTTGAGTCCTCGAATGGCATTGAAAAAAATACCTCAAAAGCAAAACTAAAACGGCTGTTCAATTCGTTGTTGTTGTTCATTTTCATGCTCTGTGAAAAAAAAACATTTCTTCCCTTTCTTCTTCGGCAATTAAGGAAATTTCCCAAAAGGAACAAACTTTTAAGGAACAAATTTATTAAAGGGGTGTTGTATTTGATAGAGCGATTGCAGCGACAGCCTGCCAAACCAGGCCACCTAGTGGACGTTTTGCCCGGTGTCCCTTCTATTTGTAGTTATTCAATGGTTTCTAGTGTTTATCTTTCCTTTAAGACAAAGTATAGATTGATAAAATTCTTATTGTTTGGTTTTGTTTTTAAATTTTACAAAACAAGCAACTACGAGCTGCTATTTGAAAAGTCAATGTATTATTTCTTAAAATGTTGATGTGTCGGACACAATTTTTGTTTTATGTTAGTCCATAAATAAATGCGTCTAGAAACATAATCCTTCTCTTATTACCAGCTGTTAGCGAGTGGTCTTGAAAACTCCCCCCTCCCCCGTAACCCCTTTTTATTATATTCATATTTCTTATTTCCAACATAATTGAGTTTATTTTTTCCTGAATTTCATTAAAATCCCAACAGCCACTTGAGCGTTATCAACGGACAAATATTTAAAAGAAACACACTTCAAAATGTATTTATATAAGTAAGATAAAAAGTATCAATCAAACTGCTTAATAATATTGAAAAACAACAAAGAAGACAAAGGTTCAAAATTATCCTTGAAATTTAGGGGCTCATCCGGGATTTTTTTCTTCTTTAACTTTATCCCCAAAGCTATCTAACTGCTTAAAAGAACTATTAAATTCTATAAATATTTCATTACTTAACCAATTTAAGTTAAGGCAAAAATTTACCTTCATTTTACTAAAATATACAAGCAAAATTAATAATTCACTAACATTCCGAATTTTTGTATATTTTTGTTTTTGTCACACACAAAAAAAAGAAAAACGTGCTAAGTATCAAGTTTGAATATAAAAGTAATACTTGACTCATAAACACAACCTGTGTGTGCATTTTATTTATGTATGTCTACCTGTCTGGTTTTATTTAACAATATCTCTCTCTCGAGGATTTTCATAAGATTCAATGTTTCTTTTTTTGGTTTTTGGTTGTATACCACAGTCAGAAACTTGTCTGTCTTTACATCTGATTTACATAAATTTACATTGAACCACAAAAGAAATTGACAGCATGAAGGTCTTCATGTTTCTTTTTTTTTTCATCATCAAAAGTTTCTCACGAGTTTTAAATGATGAAGAAAACAAAAAAAAAAAAACATAGTAAAATTATAATAAATATTTAATTTTGTATCTATTTTAAGACACATTTTAATAGATTGACTACAAATTTTTGTTTAATTTTATACTTAAATTATTATATTTTATGAGAAAAAAAAATATAATTGTGTCGCAAAACCTAATAATTTATCTGAAAGATACACAAATTTAATCAGGTTTCTACAGAGAGATACATTTATATATACATTTTTTTAAAGATGGTCACATGCTGTGCTTACTTAAATGAGACAAAAACAGATGACAGACAAAATGTATATAAATCATTTTCTTCAAAAAAAAAAAAAAAAAAAAATAGCAATTCCCCCCATTAAAATAAGTCATTTCTATTAAGATATACATTTCCTGAGATAATTTAGTTCCACTTAATCGATTTCAATAATAAAATGAAAAAAAAAAAAAATAAATAAATAAAAAAAATAATTCTGAAAATTGGCTTGAAATGAAAATCTATTCACTTCTCAAAAAAAAAAATTGTAAACATATTACGACAACGAGAACGACACAAACAACAGTAAAAGAAGTTGGTAATGGCAAAAACATTTTATGAAAGTAGGATCTCTTAAATCTTTAGCTGAACCAGAAATTATTATCATGTATCCCCCCTATATACAGATGATATTATATCTAATTTTTTTTTCTTCATCTTCCTTACCATCTTTGAACTTTTAAGATACACCATAGATACACCAAAAACCAACCGCCACTACGCCGGAAGGCAAACGACAGATTTGTGTTTGGTTGTCCTCATCGTCGTCGTCGTAGTCTATTGATCCTACAGAACAGAGAGGAGCCAAAAGTAGACATAGATAGCAACAGCTAGCTAAATGAAAAAAAAGGGCCACCCAATTGGCATTAGCAGAGGAAAGCAAAAAAAAAGCACAAAATATAAAAAAAAAAATAATGAAAAAATAAAAAAAAAAGTATCTGCCGGATGGAGAATTATTTAATGGGCACATTTATGCTTCGTATCTTCCAAAAAAAAAGGAATTCATGATATTTTATTCTATTCTTAATGTATAAAAGATACATTCTTACTCTATTTATGCTCTACACACAGATCGAAATAGAAAGATACCTTTATTTTCCCACAAAACTAACTTGTCAAAATGTAACTATAATTTCTTTTGTGAAAGTGTAATTTGAAACTCTATTATATACATAGCTCTAGACAGACACCTTTTTATTAAGAATTCAGTCAGTGATACAAAAGATCCACAGAACAATAAAAACAAACAATCAAGCAAACATACAGACGAACGGCCCGGCCAGTTTGTTAGTATTTTTTTTTTTTCTCACAATCTATTTGGGAGTGTGAAGAAAATATTATCCATCACCACAAAAAAATAAAGTTATTTTCAAATTTGAGCAATAATTAAATTGTTCACACTTCTATTTTTCTTCAAAACTGCTTTCTCAAGGTTCACATCATTAATTCGACATTTGACCTGAGATACTTAGATACTTTTTGTATTAAAAAAAATTACAAAAACTATAGAAATACGAAACACGAAACCAGAAACCATTGGAATTTCATGTTACTAATGGTAAATTATTCATATTACAGAAGAAAACAAAAAAAACAACAAACACAATAGAAAATCTGCGAAAAAGAAAACCGGTCCAAAGTGATACTCTTGAGGCACTCCACTTTGATTTCATTGTGTGGTTGCTCATGGGCTTGGTTTTGGTTTGGTTTGCACGTGCCTTTCAGAGTATATCTTTTGGTTGTTGTTTTTTATTTTTATTTATGATTTTACTTTATCTATAATTGAAGTTCATTGCCGCTATCAAGTATTCAACACCAATCAATTGACAATTAGATACAAGTTTTTTTTTTCTTCTTCTCTTGAATTTAGATATTTTTATAAAACCACATGATCAGTGTATAACTATCCTTTCTCTAGGTACACAAAGTCATATAGATATAATTCACTGAATATGAAAAGAGATTCAAGTGTTTATAATGAATCAACTCACTGAGCAAAAAGAAACTTAGATAGATTGTCAGAGAAAAAGAGAAACAGATCGGGAGGAGAAAATGAATATCTTGAAGATCGTCAAGTTCTTCAAGATTGCCTTCCTGCTTTCAAGTTGTTTCTACGAACAAGTTCAGTGGTATTTTGTTTTTCTTCTTTTTCTTTTTATACACACAATCCAGATCGTCAAGTTGATTGTCATAAATGCAAAGATAGATGATGGAGAAGAAAATAAAAACAACCCAACAACGATCGACAAGAAGTTAGGTGAATGGAGATCGTGCGATCATTAAATCACATGTTGTATCTGAGTTGATCTGCAGTGGATCCCGTTTTAATAATACAAAAAAAATACAATCCCAAGATCGCTTCATCATAATATTATTTTATTATGATCTCTCAGTTTGAGGATCGTTTTTTTCGAATAATCAGATTATGAAAATTAAGGGTTCTGAAACTTCCTGTGTTGACGACTGTGTAGACCTATAGCGATTATTTGTTAATTTTATTCCCACAAAATATATCCCTTCAACATTATTATTGAGACATTAATGGGACTTCAATTAAAATAATTCCAGTTTTTTTTTTTAAAGTGGTTAAATAAAATGCAATATTTAAATTAAGATCACGTACGAGAATATGTCTCAATTCCATGCTCAATCGAGTGAATAATTTATTAGAATCGGAACGAGAGTGAAGCGAAGTAAGAAAAACTAAAATATACAAAATGTATCTAAAGTAGAAAAATGTATCTAATGAATAGCAAAGTTATAGTGACAAACGGTCAATGGTTGGATAGTGTGTAGTTGTTTATGTTTTTGTTTAGTTTTTTTTTTTGTGTAGTATTTTCTTTCTATATTACGTGCATGAGCATAACTTAGGAGAGTATACAAAAAAAAAGTATCTATAGCATAGAAAAAAAAATATACTTGTTGAATGTATCTCTTATATCAGTTTTCTATTCAATTTCCATTCATTGAGTATGGTTTTTAAAGTCAGTCACATTTATGCATCTTAATAGAAAAAAAAAAAATGTATAGAAAGAGGAATGAATATCAATTGTGTGCGTTTGTGTTTGCTATGATTGCATAAAATCTCATAGATACATTTATTGTTATTTAGAGAATGGAAGAGCACATAGATGAGAATGATGATTTTAAATGTGATGTTTTGATGTGCGTGGCGCGTTGTTGAGAGTATGTTTGGTTTCTGCTTGCTCCTTTTGAGTGACATCACTTCGTCTGTCAGTTTGTTATTAGACATAATTTGTTCTGTTTTTTTCATTTGCTTTTAGCTTTTCACATTGTAATGCATCATGCAAAGTATAAAGAGCTTATATTACGATGACATGAAGTGTGAAAAACACGTATTCAAAAAACGATATAATATGTCAACTAAAACATCTTTTGTATAGATACCTTTACGTTTACAGATAAGTTAATATTTTTTTATGTAAATTGGTGATGTGGAAATTAATTTGAAAGGAATATTTATTTGGGAAGTTTTTTTTTTAATAATAATAATAACATTTTTGCTATTTTTGAAACCTGTAAACTAATTTTATGTTTTTTATTTTTATTTTTAGAAATTTTTTGGCAATACCAAACAAAGCAAGAAATACAGACATGAAAATGTCCGGATCCTATGTGCCAACAATCATCTTGAAAGATATTCAATAAAGGTAAGCATCATTAACTGAAAAAAAATAAACTTAAAACATCTGAGGCAATTGTAAGCAATTAAAAACTAAATATTTAAAATAGTAGTTAAATGATCCGCTTAAATGGCGCCCGGGAAGTCTAATAAGATGTTTGTCTCACTTGTTTATGTATTTTTAATGTTTTATTTGAAATCATCTTTAATTTGAAAAGGGATATCAATTCCATTGAATATATGAATGCCTTCAACATTCTTCTTCAAGAAGATTTCCTTAAGTGGCGCCCGGGTAATTCAATAAGGTCTTTTTTCATTTTTATATCTTTGAATATCATGAACTCGCAATTATCTACACTTCTTTTTGAAAATGGATCATAATTTCAAAATTCATTTTTCGTCGAAAGAGAAAGAAATGCGTTTCAAAATTTGATTCAGAATTCACTTAAATGGCACCCGGGAAGTTCAATAAGGTGTTTTTTTTTCCTTTTTATATTTTTGGAATGCTTTAATCTGAAATCATTTACACTTCTTTTTGAAAAGTGATTGCAATTCTTCTTCTCGTGAAAAGAAAAATTAATGCATTTCATATTTTTTTTAGAAGAATTTGCTTAAATGGCGCCCGGGTAGTTCAGTAAGGTTTTTTATGTCTTTGAAATGCTTTAATCTCAAATCATCATCACTTTTTTTAAAAAATGAAATACAATTCCAAAATTCTTTTCTCGTGAAATGAAAAATAAATGCGTTCTAAAATTTGCTTCAGAAGAATTCACTTAAATGACGCCCGGGGAGTTCAATAAAGTTTTTTCTTCCTTATCCTTGAAATGCTTTCTTGTCAACTTCTCTTTGCAAATGGATCAAAATTTTAAAAATCAATTCGTGAAATGAGAAATGAATGATTTATTTGAAATAGAATTTGCTTAAATGGCGCCCGGGTAGCTCAATTAGGATCCTTATGCCTTGGAAATGCTTTAATCTGCAATCATCTTCACTTTTTTGAAAATGGATTACAGTTCCGAAATTCATTTCCAACGAAATGAGAAATAAATGCGCTCTAAAGTTTGCTTCAAAAGAATTCATTTAAATGGCGCCCGGGAAGTTCAATAAAGTCTTTATTTCACTTTTTATATCTTTGAAATGTTTTCATATGAAATCGTTTTCACTTCTCCTTGGAAATGGATCAAAATTCCAAAAAAAAAAATCTCGTGAAATGAGAAATTAATGATTTACAATCATTTTCATATGGATTCGCTTAAGTGGCACACGGGTGTTTTTCATTTTTATATCTTTAAATAGACTTTAATCTGAAATCATCTTCATTCCTCTTTGAAAATGCAACTTAATTCCAAAATGCAGTTCTCGTGAAATCAGAAATTAATGCGTAGCATTACCTCCTTCAGAAGAATTTATCTAAGTGGCGCCCGGGAAGTTTAATACATTTTGTTACTTATTTTTTTTTTTTTTTGAAAGTGGATCACAATCCCAAAACTCGCTTCTCGTAAAATGAGAAATGAATGCGTTTCACAACTTCTTCAAAATAAATTAAAACCAAATATTTGGTTAATAATTCGCTAAAGTAGCGCCCGGGAAGTTATATAAAGTGTTTGTCTCCCGCTTTTCATTGTACTGCTTAAATCCGATAGCGTCGTCATTTTTTTAATTTGAAAATGGACAACAAATTCAAGATTCAACGCTTGTAAAATGGAAAAAAATACGTTCCTAAATCTTCTTCAGAAAATTTGTCGATTTCATGACTAGAAACAGGAAGTAAATTACAAAAAAAAAACTGAAATTTTTAATGAATGCTAAGTCAAAAATTTCACACCTTCATTATTTTCGTTTAAACTTTGTTATAAGTCATCATTGGAAATCCCCACCGAAATAACACAGTTCATTTAACTAAACATATATAACAACACTGTTACTAATAAATTTAAAGCGCAATAATTCATGTAATGTAAGTTTAAAAATTTAATGTAGTCATACAAAATTATATACGTCGCAATTGGTGCACTAACCGCTTACTAAGCTCTGTTCTCGCATAAAGCTTATTTGCAATTCTTATTTTCTAATAAATAGTTCGTGTTTTTGCATCAATAATAAGCTTATCAAAGGAATAGTATATTGAACTTGTAACAATAGCTGACGCCTTAAAAATAAAATTAAAAACACAAAACACTTCCTCGCACTTCAGTCATAACATATTATTGCCCGTGCCACCTGGTAATAATATATGAAAAAAAAAAAAATAAGCTAAGTAAGTTCATTTACATGCTTAGTAATGCACATGAAGTATTCAGGGCGTTGATTGTAATAAATTACACTAAAGACCAGATTTTAATTTTTTGTTTAATAAAAAATATCACGATTTCGAGGAAAAAATCTGACAAAAATCTCTGTAAAAGCCGCATCATGATTTTGCTTTAAAAAGAAAAGAATTACCGAAAGCAAGCACGTAGCAAAAATGTTGCTTAAGAGGTTATAGACCCCCTTAAAATGATAAATACGACTTTGATTTGTCCTTTGTTGATCGTTTGTACACCTCCTTTCACCTTGAATCAAAATTCCATCTTCATACCGCTTTGAAAATGCATTACCTACCAATGAATGCGTTCCACTTTCTTCTTCAGAAGGGTTCACCTAACTGGCGCCCGGGAAGTTCAATAAGATTTTTGTTCACTTGTTTATGTCTTTGAAATACTTTAATATGAAATCATTTTCTTTTTAAAAATGAATTATATTTTTCAAAATTCACTTCTGGGAGAATTTTTTAAACTTCTTCAGAAGGAATACCTTAAGTGGCGCCCGGGTAGTTCAATAAAGTGTTTAAAAATTGCTTATTTCTGTGAAATACTTTCATCCGAAATCAAGGTTAGCATTTCAAAACAATTTAAAACTTCAAACACATATGAATATGTAGGTTTATTCACTTAAGTAATACCCGAGGAATTATGAGTCCATGTAGGTACTGAAAAAAAATTGAACGTAGGTATTCAAAGGATCATCATGAATTTTTAGAAATTTTGATCTTTACTTAATTTATCATACAATCCCCCCTCCCTTCAGCTTAAATCAAAATCCTGTGTACGGCCTTGGTTTTAGAGATTGATTGTCCCGAATAAAAATAATATCTATGTCTCTACCGGCATTGTACCTTCATACAACACCGTTTTCAACCTCCAATTAAAATAGTTTATATTCAATTTAAAAATTCACAATTAATTTTGATCCATTACCCCTATTTACCCAATTTAGGGAAAAAAAATCGGTAAAAATCAAATAATTTCTTCCAAAAGTAAAGTAAAAATAATTGTCACGCAATTGCACTCGATTGTAAATGTTCTCAAAGACTCAGTTCTGGTCTATAAAGTGAATCTGATTTGTAAAAATACCATATACAGGCGTCATAAATATGGGCGTTGTATGTGCATTTAAAATATAGACTGAAATTTACTTTATACTACATACACACTCGCCGACCAAACAACAATTGTAATACATTTTTCATTAATTTATGAGGGGTCATTTAATTCCTGAATATTTTTTTTTTACAATTTTCCGTTCGGGACGGAGGTTTTTTTCTGTTCGTTGGTTTGGAGTGATTGTTGGATTATTATTATTATTTTCCAAGGGTCATTGTATATGAACAACGAACGGTGGCGGCGGCGACAGGCCTTGGTTTTCCCTTAAATATCAACTTAATTGAGTGCAGGAAAATTAAAATTAAAAAAAAAATAATAATAATAAAATCTCATATCGCTAACGAGGCAAACATACAATGATGGTGTATATTATTGTAGTTCATCATAACTCACGCTAACTAGACTCTAGGTACCTCCTTCATGTATGAAAAAAAAAGAAGAAATTATATCTATGATGTGAGGATTGAAAATTAATGAACCTAAAACTTAACTCTCACAATGATATGCATCAATTCATATTTAATTAAGTAGAAAGCGTTCGTTTTGCTTCAGAAAACACCTCTTAGATAATATAGTACATACCTATACATAAATAGCTACATACGAGCCACTATGAACACTAAATTTTATTTTATATCCCTTAAATATGTGGAGTTTTTTTTTGTTTTGTTTTTTTTTTTGCGAAAAGTCACGTTGACACGTGCAAATATGAATTAAACTTTCAGTACCTATCTGATTCTCGTAAAAATTCAAAACAAACAACAACAACACAAAAAATACATATCCCCAGCCAAGCATAGTATCTTTTAAGCAAAAAATATATGCAGAAGCATGAGCGCGCGTGCATTGCACACAGAGTATTTTCTTTTATAGTTTTTCCTGCGTTTTTGTTTTGATAAAAACACAAAAAAAAAATGGGAAAGTTGGGTGGTGGTGGTGGGTGGCATAAGGGGTAGTAGCTATTTTGTATAAAATGATATCATCAACCAGACATCTAAATGGGATTTAAAATGAGATGAAAGCTAAAAAGAATAAAATCCGGAAGGATAGCACATTTGATGAATTCTTAAACAAAAAGAAAAAAAAAGTATCTCAGAGTTAATATGGTATCTTTTACAAAAAAAAAAGAAAAAAAAATAATATCGATTGAGTATCTATAAACTATAGATATTCAGATATTTTGTTAAATAAAAAACACCCAATTTTCAAGGTCTATGCTAGAGTTATTTTTCACTATGTATATCTGTAGGTATATGGATATAGATACAAATATACATTGACTTTATAACGTATAGGCAATATGTATCTTTTTCACCACCCAAAAGAGCTATAAATCTTGATCGTGCCAGCCATTGCTATAGAATAGAGAGACATGAACATGGACACTCGCTTTCAACTACATATAGGTATATCTATACCTACATTTATATATATTGCATTCCTATGGGAACATAAATATATCTCCAAGCATATTTGTATGGACAAAAAAAAAGATAAATGTTTAAACGAAAACAAAGCAAGTGCATAAACCTACACCGGGCGAAAGAGAAAGATTTATTTTTGTTTACATTTTTATTTTTTGCATCTAAGTCAAAACAATATCTATCTTACAAAGCAACAACAATAAACAGAAAAAAAAATAAAGTATCTTAAGCTCAGAGCATAAAACTGCTTTCGAATGCCATAAACATACAATTGCGCTGACATAATCCCCTCCAGATAAACTATAGATACATATATTTATATTGATATGTTTAAAGATATATGTAGGTACAATGAAGTGGTGAAAAATATTTCGTATCTTCGATAAGGATATATTTTTATGTACAGCTTATATCTACACAAAAAAAAAGAATATAAGATACTTGAACTCGGTATGTGCCATCATTATCATCATCGGCTTGGAAATAATAAATAAATAAATGAATGCCAATAATATTTTTGTTTGGAATCTTTTGTATTATGTTTATGTTTGCAAATATATTTAACAGTCAAACCCACTTAAATGGATTTGTAGATAAACGGAGAGAAGTTTATAAGGGTTAAGTTCATTTAAAAATAAAATAAAATGTATATTTTTAAATGAGAAGTTTATAGGGGTTAAGTTCATTTAAAAATAAAATA
The DNA here is from genome assembly GCA_963921185.1 of Dasysyrphus tricinctus. Taxonomy (NCBI): domain Eukaryota; kingdom Metazoa; phylum Arthropoda; class Insecta; order Diptera; family Syrphidae; genus Dasysyrphus; species Dasysyrphus tricinctus. The sequence continues at coordinate 108,146,414 of OY992533.1, forward strand.
AATGTATATTTTTAAATGAACTTAACCCCTATAAACTTCTCTCCGTTTAGGTGGGGGTAACAATTTTCTTTAAAAATTAGCTCTGAATAGAAAAAAAAAAAATAATACAAAAAACAACGGCAACACTAACAATATCGTGCTTTAGCTTTTTTAAAGCCAGAAATAAAATTTTTAAACAAGATTGGTTTTGTAAATATTTCTCAAAAATAAATCACTTGACATCTGACAAAATGGCCGCCAGTTAAAATAATGTTGCCAACTTGAAGTTCTATACCTCTAAAAAAAAACACCTGTTTGTTTTGGGGTTGGATACGAAATCTCAAAAATTTAAATATCGCATTCGAAATCTCGCATAACGAAATCTCGTAATTACAAAATCTGGCTTTTCATAACCTCCCAATAACAAAATCCCGCTTTTCGCCATCTCCATCAAAATCTCACATAATTGAATTGCGTTGCAACAAATACATTTTAATTTTTGTAATCAAAATCTCACAAATTAAAATCTCGTGAGACTTTAATTTGCGAGATTTGTTACACTGCAATTAAATTTTTCGAGATATATGTTAGTCCAGTTCCTGCCTATTTTCACACTTTTATTTATTTAAAATTAAAAATAGAAATAGAACTGTTTTACGGAATAAAGTTTTGGACAGTATTTAAAGAAAAAGACATGTCAAAAATTGTATGCTTGCGAAGTATTGCTAAGCACATTTCGCTTGCTTAAAAATAATAGGTAATTAATCAAATTACCAAAAATATGAAAAAATTCTCTAAAAACATAGTTTATATCTTGTTTTTTATTTTAAATAAGAAATAAGTTTTTAGTTACATTTTTTAATTTAAAAAAAAATAATTGTTATCAATAAAAGTTGAAAAAAAAAAGTTTTCCTTTTTGAGCTTTTATTTTCCATTGGCAGAACTTTTATTTTCCATTGGCAGAACTTTTAATTTTCAATGCGAAACCCAGAACGATACGTTGCTGTGAGATTTGAATTGCGAGATTATAAATTGGAAGATTTGAGTTCGCGAGATTTTGGTTGAAATTTGCGAGATTTTTGATGCAAGAATTAATTGCGAGATTGCTAAAAGCGAGATTTCGTAATTGCGAGATTATGAAAAATAAGATTTTTAGCTTGCGAGATTTTATTATTCGAGATTTAAAAAAAGTGCGAAATTTCGATATTCGAGGTTTTGGTTTGCGGGATATCGTACCGCTCCCGTAGGTTTCGAGAAAAAAAAAATAATCTTGAAAATTAAAAATAACTTGGCACCCAAAGCTTCATTCTGTTGTTATATTCCTCCAAACACCCTATTTCCTTTAAAAGTTGTGAAGTAGTTATTGTCTTTGTGGATTTCCTCAAACGTAACGTAAAATAGAAAACTAAATATTTTTTTTATTTCGAAATAATTTTTTTAAAAAATATCTTTATTCAACAAAGATATTAAAAACTGGATTCTATTTCTTAAAAAAAATTCTTTTGCACTTCCAGTGTTGCTGTTGTATGCTTGCGAAGTATTGCTAAGCACATTTCGCTTGCTTAAAAATAATAGGTAATTAATCAAATTACCAAAAATATGAAAAAATTCTCTAAAAACATAGTTTATATCTTGTTTTTTATTTTAAATAAGAAATAAGTTTTTAGTTACATTTTTTAATTTAAAAAAAAATAATTGTTATCAATAAAAGTTGAAAAAAAAAAGTTTTCCTTTTTGAGCTTTTATTTTCCATTGGCAGAACTTTTATTTTCCATTGGCAGAACTTTTAATTTTCAATGCGAAACCCAGAACGATACGTTGCTGTGAGATTTGAATTGCGAGATTATAAATTGGAAGATTTGAGTTCGCGAGATTTTGGTTGAAATTTGCGAGATTTTTGATGCAAGAATTAATTGCGAGATTGCTAAAAGCGAGATTTCGTAATTGCGAGATTATGAAAAATAAGATTTTTAGCTTGCGAGATTTTATTATTCGAGATTTAAAAAAAGTGCGAAATTTCGATATTCGAGGTTTTGGTTTGCGGGATATCGTACCGCTCCCGTAGGTTTCGAGAAAAAAAAAATAATCTTGAAAATTAAAAATAACTTGGCACCCAAAGCTTCATTCTGTTGTTATATTCCTCCAAACACCCTATTTCCTTTAAAAGTTGTGAAGTAGTTATTGTCTTTGTGGATTTCCTCAAACGTAACGTAAAATAGAAAACTAAATATTTTTTTTATTTCGAAATAATTTTTTTAAAAAATATCTTTATTCAACAAAGATATTAAAAACTGGATTCTATTTCTTAAAAAAAATTCTTTTGCACTTCCAGTGTTGCCGTTATTTTTTAATTACTTATTTTTTTATTGGAAAAAAAAAATTAAAAACTTATACTTGAAAAGTCATTTGTATATTTAATGATTATTTTTTTTTGTAATTGAAAAATTGTGTTAAATAGATATATAAAAATATTTTATTTGTTGTTATTAGATTAAATAATGAGAGAGTGGGAAAATTTAAAAATATGAAGTAAAAGTTTTTTAAATGCATAAAGACAAGAGTGCCAAAAACAATTTTAGTATTTTTTTTTTATTTTAAGTCAATTTTAAAGAAAATTTTTCTCCCATCTAAAAAGGGTGAAATAGACCCCCCTACCATGCGGCTCTTCACTAGCTGAATTCACTAATAATTTTAAGTTGGACAGTCGTCAGTTTCTACGTTCATCAATTAAGCTGTATTGACTGTAAAAACTACTTGGGTTCACTGTCACTGATTGTTTTTTTTTTTTTTTTTTGTATTCTTCCTGAGCCAAACCCCACGAATAAAAAAAGTATCAAATGACATTCTCGGAGAGGGATTTTTGTTTTTTGTTATGTATTTTGGTTATAAGGAAATTTGTGTATGAAAATTTGAAAAGAATTGAATGGATGGTTAAGCAAATTCGTTGACATTTTATTGTAAATGTTCTTATAAATCTGTGTGGAGGGGCTAAGTGGATTTGTTTTTGTTTGACTATTTGCAGAGATAATGTAGGGCAAAAGAATCTTTATTTATTTTTTTTTTTGTATTGAAAAGTTCTTTTTTACTGAAATAATTTTTGTCAGGAAATCAAAAATTCTATATAAAATTATTGCTATACGCAACATTAAATATTTTTTTTTCTATTATTGATTCCGTTTTAGCTTGACCCAATTGACTGGATTTTAATTCAAATTTCTGGAATTTAATATTTATGGAATCATTCAAAAAAGGGATGAATTATTATTTTCCCCTTTTTTAAGCTTTTATAAAAATTTGCCGACTTTTTTGATTTTAAAAGAATTCAATATTTTATTTCTAATTTTTACTTCAACAGAATTTATAGCAGTTAGGTATATCTGAAAAATGTTTTCCTATCACTCGTTGCATGTTATATAAGGGTCACTTTGTTCACAACGTTCTGGGTAAATGGCGCTAATCAATCAAAATAGGTTGATTAGCGATTCTAAACTATGTATTTATTGAGGTACCTACTATAATTTTTGCTGACAAATATTGGATTATTATACATATTTACTTACCAGTTGCATAAATCATTGATTGAAATTAATTTGCTATGAACAAACTGGCCGTAAATCTTGCAAGCTTTGATGTTAAAATTATTATTTTTTTTTGAAAAATCAAGAAATTTTGTCTTAAATGGAATATTCTGAATATTTAAACACATTCATACGTAGGTATTCGTACTTCGTATCTACATAATCAATACATAATTATAAACAGTAGTTCATTAGATTCCTATTTAATTTGCCTTAAAGTAACCATTTCCCTGAAGCTTTTCACTTTTTATGGTCTTATTAGCTACATTTTACCGAATTATTATTCAAAAGAAAATCAGTTGTAAGTAGTAAATGTATAAAATTTCCATAAAATGCTGTCCATGTTTCCTCAATTTTATGATCATTAGCTAATTAACTTGATGAATTCATCAATTGAAATAAAATTAAAAAAAAAACATTCAATGGTACCTACCTACCAAATTGATTTCTTAATCAACTATTTCATGAGCTCCATCACCTCTTTCAACTGCATCAAAATAAAAATGCAAAAAGTATCATCGTTAAGGATGAAAAGGTATATCCTAAGATACTTTTAAGTACCTACCTACCTACCTTCTTTTGAATTAAAGATTTTCTCATCTTTGAATAAATTCAAATAAAAAATCCCTTTCTACCTACTTTCATGCAAAAATTTAATGTTGATATAAAAACAACGAATATAATTTGTGGTTATACACATGTACTTTCCCACATCCGTCGTCGATATAAAACAAAAAAAAAAAAAAAAACAACTTACACAACATTAAAATGACACGGTGGGGTGTACCTATATGCGGAATGAATGTATCTTGTATCTACAGCTGAAAATTCGCATTTCCTTTCACCTTTACATTCGCGCGCATATATTTACATCGGGACCGGCACCGGATACCAAAATAATAATAATGCTTCTTCCTTTCATCATCATCGGCTTATCGTCTGTCGTTGTCGTCGTCATCGTCACGGTTTCTTCACATGGCGTTACTTTTTTATGAGCCTTGATGTGTTTTATAAAAATGTATCTATTAGGTTAGATACTCAATGGGTTATTGGGTCCATTTCGAATTCCGCAGAAGCTCTTAACACACAAACTGAAAAAAAAAATCAAAAACTCCACAAATGAGACAAAGGTATAGGTAGAACTTTTTTGTTGGATCAAAAAAATTGAATTTATTTTTTTCTCATATTGATTTTAAATCAAGTGATGTAGAGGTAACACATAACCTATACAAAATTTGCAATAAAACAATTTCTTAAATACAAACCCAGAATAACAATACCGTGAAGCCTCCGGGGAGGACCGACCTTTTGAGTCTCATAAAAACCTCCCACGCATCAGTGAAACTCCTAATAGTAGGCAATGGTCTTTGATATCTACATAGACACATTGAAATGTATACAAGGATAAGAAAAATGTATAAAGTAGCATATATAAATATTAAATTAAATACAAAAAAAAAGAAAAAAAAAACCAAAGAGAAGAGAGAATAAACATTAGATACCTACACAACTTGTTGGATGTTATTTTTTTAAGCATCTTTCTTTTTTGCCCGATTTTAAAAGATCCTTTTTTTGTTTTTGCTCGTGTCATGATGGTTGGAGTCGTATTTTTTTTTATTTTTTTTTATTTATAGCAGTTAACCGTCTGGCCTCTTAAGGATATTATGTACAAGTATACTCTGAAACTCTTTCTTTTTTTTTTGTTCTGGGTCTGACATTGACTTTTCCTTCGTGTTCTGCTCTTTCACTTTGGTTTTTTTTTCTCACAAATTTAAATTGCTAAATGCGACATACGTCCCAGTTGGGTTGAATATAAAAAGGCTTTCGGTTTTGTTTATTTTTTTATTTTGCTTATTTTTTAGCCTCAAGTGTGTTGCATACTTTTATATGTTATTATAACGAACTTTGAGATAAAATTTTATACTGATGGTTTTTTGTTCATTTTTTTTTCTTTCCAGGATAATCAACTTTGGAAGCACTTAAATCGAAATCTCTTGCATCTCATCACAAGAAGAAGAAACAGAACAACAACAAAAAATTAATCCAAAATGGCATCATTCACATCATCATCATCACTACGATCTTACCTTTTCTCGGCGATCTTTCTGCTTGGAGTTATGAGTATTTCAGCACTGGCTAATTGTCCATCAGGATGTCAGTGTGACGATGATACTTTGGTTGTAACATGCGGCGAAGGACATCTGGATGTCCTGCCCATAGCACTTAATCCATCAATACAAAGGCTAGTGATCAAAAATAATCGCATCAAAACGATCGACTCATCAATTCAATTCTATGCCGAATTGACTTTCCTCGATTTGTCATACAATCACTTGGTGACAATACCCCAGAGGACGTTTGCCTATCAGCGAAAACTTCAAGAACTGCATTTGAATCATAATAAAATCGGTTCGATTAGTAATAAGACTTTTATGGGATTGGCATCCCTAACGGTGCTGAATTTGCGAGGAAATTTCCTGGCTGAATTGGAACAGGGGACCTTTTCGCCACTCAGCAAACTTGAAGAACTAAATTTGGGACAAAATCGAATAAGTCACATCGATCCGAGTGCCTTTAATGGCATGGTTAATCTCAGGGTGTTGTATTTGGATGATAATACCTTGACAACAGTACCATCTGTACAGACATTCCAAGCGATGCCAAGTTTGGCTGAGCTCTTTTTGGGTACGAATTCTTTTATGACCATTCCATCGGGAGCTTTTGAAGATCTTAAAGGCTTGACTCGATTGGACTTGAAGGGTGCTGGTCTACACAACATATCGCATGACTCACTGAAAGGTCTTGAGGGAGTAAGAATTCTCGATTTGTCAGATAATCGTCTGCAGAGAATACCAACTTTGGGACTGAGTCACTTAGAGAGGTTGGAAGAGCTTTCGCTGGGACAAAATGACTTTGAGGTTGTTATGGAGGGAGCATTTGTGGGTTTGAAGAATCTACGTCGATTAGAGATCTCAGGAGCTATGAGACTGAAGAGGGTCGATAATGGGGCATTTGCGACGAATACAAATTTGGAGTTCCTCAATCTTTCATCGAATAAAATGCTCTCCGATGTGCAGGAAGGAGCTCTTAGTGGTCTGCCCCATTTGAGGCATGTGATCTTGAAGGAAAATGCTCTTACAACTCTAGCTGAAGGGCTTTTCCCATGGAACGATCTACACACACTGGATCTTTCCGATAATCCTATGAGCTGTGATTGCCGGGTACTTTGGCTGAGAAATTTGTTGGTGTCAAAGAATTCAACAAATGATGCTATTGCCAACGTTCTGTGTGCAGATCCCGACAGGCTGAAGGAAGAGAATCTTAAGAATCTCACGCCATCTCTACTTGGCTGTTCACATAGTGATCCCCGAAAACAGGCGATGATTGGAGCTCTGCTGGTCGGCTCTGCTGCCACAATAACAGCCTTGGCTTTGATCCTCTACAGATGTCGAAGGAAAATTCGGGAATTTCTCAAAGGTGGCTGGGGAAACTCTGCCCTTGGTCGAAAGGAGAGGGAATATCAGAAAACTTTTTCCGATGAAGACTACATGTCCCGGCATCAGCATCCATGCAGCTTGGGCATCCACTCACAGTTCCCACCGACAAGCACTTATAACCCACACCACCAACAATTCGGCCTAAGGCCAATTCCCGTAACGGAACTATAGCTAGAAGTACCACCCCCACCTCCCCGAGGTCGGGGTGCCTCGAACCAAGCCCTACAGCAGCTCCAAGTACCAACATCGACCGTCCTCAATGGCAACGTACCAACTCATCCACCACCAACAGCAGTCCAACAACAACCGAACGACAATTCCTCCTTCGTGCAGCTTAGCCAAATTCACCTAATGACCAACAATGCCAAGAACAAGTTGTCCTCGACGCTTCAGGAAAATTGCAATGGCACCAATCAAAACCACTACAGCCAGCCACTGCCAATTGTCCACAATAATGGCAAGTCGGCTACCACAGATCGGCACGTCAATGTCAGACTCAATCAGGATCACTTCAATCACAATCACTATGGTAGCGGTAAACATCACACCATCGATCCGAATTATATTCACAATAATTCGCATTATTCACTGCCAATTGATCATGATGCTCCGCCACCGAGTCCAACACCAACACCTCCACCACCAGCGTTGCCAATGCGCAATGGAAGTATTGGAATGATTCATGGGAATACGACGGGTCGTCGTTCGTTCAATAATAACAACAACAACAGCAGCAACATCATTAACAACAATAATAACAGTTTGCGACATTATCACTGATGACAGGGGTGGATGGCATTTGAATTCTACTCACCGACCATCCGCTAAAAGAAACAACAACACGAACAACTATGACAGCTGTCAATCTTCCAAACAACACATCATCAACTACAACAACAACAACTGTCAAATGAACTGAAAACTACAATTATATTATTATTGGTGCGAACATTTGAAAGGCCTGTGGTGCCACACAGAAATATTTCAACTACAAAACACATTTTTGTCCTAAAGTGGACAAAACGTTTTATATTTTTTTGTTTATTTTCAAACAAATTTATTATATAATTATAATTTTTAATTAATTTTTTTTTCTGTAAAATATTGTAAAAATTTGATATTAAAAAAAAAGTATAAAGAAAATCATGAAAAAAAAACAAAACATTACATTAGAAAATGTGTGTGTTTTTAAGACTTTAAGTGAGACTATATTTATAGATACACTTTATTAATAAGTAAAATTTTATTTCTTTTGGTAAAAAACAATCTGTAAATAAGAATAATATTAATTCAAAAATAGAAAACAAAAATAAATATAATACTATTTAAAAGACACGATAATTCCAGTGATGCTAAATTTTAAGTTAAAAAAAAAAACTAAATAAATTTTAAAATTAAAAAAAAAATAAAAATTCCCAAAATGTAAATATTGAATGTATAATTTTATCTAATTTTTCTTTAATTGTGTATAAAAAAAAATATTGAAGTAAAAAAAAAAATAAAATTCGGACTGGCTATTAATATACTTTTTTTTCTAAATTAATTAAATAAATTGAAATTAAAAACTAAATCTGTATTATCAAAGTCGATCTTATAATATTGTTTATTATTTTTATTTTATTTTTGTGTTTTATAATATTTGTCCCATTTTTTTTTGTTTATTTAACTTAATATGAAAGAGCTGATAAACAAATAGATAGTCCAAAAAAAAATTTAAAGGAGAGTATGTATAAATTTGTAATGGAAGACGTTAATCGATGTAAAAAAAAAGAAAGCAAAACAAACTGAGAATTTGATAATTTATTAAATGTAAAAAATTATAAAAAAATACTTAAAACTTTTGTTTTTATTTTTGTTCGCATGGATTTTTGGTTCAGAGATTTTTTTGTTGGTTTTCAAGTTTTTTCTTCTTAAGTTGAGTTTTGTTTTGGTTTTCAGCTTGAATGAATGGAGGAATAACCTTTCAGCGAAAATAAATGCATCAATTTTTATAACGTACATTTCACCAGGGACGGATGAGTTCGCTTTCACGGAAAATCACAGGGGCTGCCAACCAAAATGATTTTAAGTTATTTGTGCTCTTTTATTTTAGTAAAGTTTTCGATTAAAAAGCCTTAAAATAGCATAAGGCTCATATAAAAGCTGCACAAAGAGTAAAGATGTAAATTTTTAAGGGGGGCCCTTCCATATACTCCACTGTTTATAATTAATAGCCTTTGTTGGACAGGAAGAATACTGAATTAAGGTAGGTATGTGCCAGATCCGCAAAAGAATTGAATCATTTTTGTTGATACGTTTCCTTTTTAATCAATAAATTTGAGATAACTTAAAATTTAATTTCTAAGCTAAGAAATTTAACAGGGCAATTGAATCCCAATTCTTTAAGAGATAATCCTAGTCTCGGGGATAAGCCTGAGTTGACTCCAGAAACGTATTTTTCAGTCAGTTGAAATCCTAAGTAAACTCTGTGTTAACTCACCTAATTTGGTGAGTTAACTCAGGAACTAACCGCTAACCGCTGTGGCGCCATTTCAATTTTGAAAGTAAAAGTATTGCCAGTGCAATTCCGTTGTGGCGCCATCTCTATTTCGATGCGTGAAAGGCGTAGGTAGAAGGTTTTTGACAACTGAAAGAAAAAGGTTATCCTCAACTGAAAAACTGTTCCTTAATTAAATCGGGGTTAATTTTTTTCTTTTTACGACTAGGTAACTCTGATTTAACTCAGAATAAGCCCTGAACTGAAGCACTGGCCCTAGGTCAATGCAAATAAGTTACTTAGCTGAAATAGGTTGTTTTCGAAAACGTCAAATAAATGTCAATTTGATCGTCAAACTATTGTCATATTTTGACGAAAATATTGCAATCATTTTTGATCAACGTCAGTTATGATTTTCTTGCAAACGCATTTGACCCCTTTGCATCGTCAACTGGATTTTGTTTACTGAAGAATCAGGCAGGTGATGTTTTCGAACATGTGGCTTAAGCAAACTGCATTATCGAACCGAATTGAATCTAAGATACAAAAGGTCTGATTTATGGAATCCGAAGAAAATCACATTCAGCCCAATTCTAAATGACGATTCTATTTATTTATTTATTTATCAACTACAGACATAAATGTCAAAGTTGTTTCTAAAGTTTTACAAACTTATTTTACAAATTAGGTACATTATGTGTGTAATTTTTACATGAATACAAAATTCTACTGCAATCTTGAATATAAAGTATGTTTAACACTAGAAGCAGATTTATTGAAATCAATTAAGTTATAACATTTATTAAAATCATTTTTCCCGGGGAAATATTTCTCTTTTCCGTTCTCTCTTATTGTAAATTCAATAAGAGAGAAGGGAATGGAGAAATATTTTACCGGGAATTGTTATTTAGAATTGGGCTGATTATGATTTGAGTTTTAGTATCTACAGGCTGTTTTCGAAAACGTTAAATCAAAGTCATTTTGATCGTCGAATTACCGTCATTTTTGACGCAGATACTGTGATCGTCAAATATGAAATCGTTTTCGTTGCACAAAATTGGTTTGATCAACGTCAGTCAATTTTCTATTTCCTTGCAAATGCATTTTACGTCAACGAGCACGTTTTCTGGCTTCTCCATATTTGTATCGTCAACTGGATTTTTTTTTACTGCAGGTGTTGTTTTCGAACATGTGACCTTATCAAGCTGCAGAATTCAAACGCAATGATAATGCGGTAAAATTTGCATTTGCGTTTTTGATCAGAAGACTTTAGCAGGTTGCGTTGAAGAACATTGTGCAAATGCATTTTTGACGCTGATGATGTTTTCGAAAACGGCCAGTTTTGGCTTCTTTGCTTTCTATTCAAAACCAAAAAGAGTTTGATTTTTTTTATACACGAAATAAGAAAGTATTTTCTTAGAATTCGATGATAGAAAACATTGAAGCGAGACGGAAGTGAGTTCGATTCGTACCGAATTCCATAATCAGTGCCTACGTTCTGTAACTCTCGCATCGAAAAAACTGGTTGAGGAACGATAAAAATTGAAACAAAATGCATGAGTTTTGTTCGATTTTTCAACGTTTCTCGACTGATTTTATCGATGCGAGAGTTACAGAACGTAGGAACAGGTTATTGTATTCATACGCAAAAAGCAGTTTTTTGGAAATATGAGGTCCTGTTTCAATTCTGAAATGTGAGCTAAGTTCTATAAGTACACTGTTTAGGCAAGATATCTTGGGCTTCAGAATGGATTTGAATTCTCGATAAAAATCAATTGCATAAGCAGAGATATCAACCGGAAAAAATGGATTGTGATCACAATGTCAATTCGCTACCTTTGGAAAACTTTACAATAATTTTTAAAACGGGTTTTGAAAGATTGATAACCATACATGAAGTAAACGCTGCAAAGCAATCGAGTTATCAATCATTTATATTGAAAGTTTGTGAATGAAAAATGGTCGTAGTGAAGCCCAACTACAAAGCTTAGACACCTTTTATGACTCATGACTCGCAAGTCGCAACTAACTATGTGGCAGTACCGTTTGCGACTCGCCTAAATTAATTTCGCTTGGAATGTATAAAATTGGCAAATTTAAAAGTCACTCAATAAATTTAGGAATCCACTGCCTCTATTGTCGTGAATTGTAATTCTTGGTGACTTTGAAGAAAAGTTCAGTTTTTATTTTTGAAATGTTGAAAGTTCAAGTCGACTCAGCGAAAATTCGACTCAGCGAATCTCTAGTCAAAGTTACTTCACGGTGACGAATAACGATTATCAGGCTCCTTTTTTTGTCGTGAAAGCGACTTAGGTAAGTGATCGCAGCTTAGTAGAATTTCATGTGAGTCCTTTTGCAATTAATTTGAACTCAGCGTTCTATTTTTTGTGAACGAATAATCGTGCGACAAAAAATCGCAAGCGTGCTCCCATTTGAGAGTACTATATCACTAGAAAACTTTCAATAGTGAATCTCGGATAGCTCCCTCTATAGAATAGAATCCCTCTATGAGCTAATTTAATGACTTGCTAGTATTACCCCCGAGAGCTGCTTTTTACTCTCAAATGGATACGCACAAGAGCCGAGAACAAAATTTGGGAGTGGATGTTTAACCAACATTTTTGTAGGTAAGTGAGAATGAGGTACCTACAACATACAGTTTTAGCATTATTTTATAATACTGTTAATCAACATGAAAATTTTATCTGATTAATTTGGCCTGCTGTTGAACTTTCATCACTTGCTCGTGGAATTGACAGGATTACTCAATGTTTAATTGACAAAGTATAGCTGTTTTAAAATTTACATACAAATGGGACAGTCAAATCCCCATAATTGAGGATTTAACTTTTATCAGTCCAACATTTTGTTTCCTCTGAGAATTTAGCTAAAGTGATTTCCAAACAGAACATGCAGCCTCATTAAGATGAAATCAAAATTATTTTCTACTAAGTCCTCGAGCATTTGTGTCCATTTTGCATGAAAAATTTGTGTTATAAGGAAATTTCATCGAAACATTAAACTAAAGCTAAAAAGTGAAACATTTTGGGCTGGATATTGTTCGAATAGAACTAAACCTTAAACGCAGAATGATCAATGTCAGTATTCTTGTGATCTTACAGATTTTTAGTTGGGACACTTACCTATATTTTTGTACAATTGTTTCCCCTTTAAACCTTTATTATTTCTATACCTAATCTTTTCATTTAAGCGCTTCAAAATGGTGGCTTTCCCAAAAGGTTCCCAAAAAGTTGACTCTAATTAAAATTCTTTATATTTTTTCCTTTTTATCTTAAATATATTTTATATTTATTAACTAAAGACTTTTCTCAAAAGCAATATTCAACTTCAATGAGTGGTAAATCAACTACAGTCGCTGAAATAAAAAAAATAAAAAAAAAAATAACAAATTTTCAAACATATTTTTGTAAAACAAAAATATAGATAACATCAAACTAATTTTATTAAACAAAAAATACTATAAAAAACATTAAGTATATTTAAATAAATTATAATCACACAATTCATCAAAGAAACATCATTTTTATAGATATGTGGTACAAAAAACAAAAAAAAAACTTAAATATAAACTTAAAAAAAAAAATTCTTTAATTCAAACATTTATTGTAATAAGAATTTAATATAACAAAAAAAAAAAAAAAAACAATTAAATTTAAATAAATAAAAATAAATTAAAAAAAAAATCATAAGGAACAAAATATGAAAACCAAATACAAGGGAGTTTATACTAACAAAAAACAAATAGATTATATATATATACTTATATATACATACTAACGTTAATTTTAAGTATAATTATTATTAAAAAAAATAAAAAACGATAAGAGTATTAAAACATAATTAAGAAAAATTTCACTTTTGCCTCATTTTAAGACTTAAAAATAAAAAAAAAATACATACACTTGAATTAAATGTTAATGTTAAAATAAAACTAATAGCAGTGTGTGATGATTTGAGTGTTTTTTGAGTGGAAACAGATTATGATAATAAATATTTTGAATGAAAAACAGGATCATTTTGCTGTGGAATACAACAAGTGAGATAATATTTGGTAAGACAAACAAAATTAACAGGGGGTTTTGAATATAGTGACTAATATGTACAGTATACACTACACACCAACCACTTCGGTGTCTTATGAGCCAGTTTATCGGGTGGATGTTTGTATGTACGTATATCTTTTCACGGGGAACAACCCAACTGTCAAACTCGAAAATCACAAGTGCGTTCCTAGCCTTAGAGTCAGGAAGCAATGAAAAATATACTCTAAGGTGATCAAGGACTCGATTTTTTCTTAATTTTAACGGAACCTTTAACGGAAACGGAATTCGTATGAGGTATATTAACCTGATCCTCGAGCCTTAATTCTTTTATTTTTTTATTTAATATGTTCTTAAGCCTTTTGAACAATCTCTAATGTTCATAATTATAAAACAGTACCAATAGTTTTGTTGGAAATTTCCATACACGTATTTTTTTTGTACCAACAAATAAGGGTTCCCACTATAAAAAAAAATGATTTTAAAGAAAATTAAAAGTAATATTCTTTTGTTTTAGTGGACCGAATGAATTAAAGTTCAAATAAAGAATTTTAAGTGAGCTCTACTCCATAATGAAAAACGCAATATATGGAGAAACGCAATATATGGAGTAGAGCTCACTTAAGATAAAAAAAATGTTAAACCGTTAAAAGATATCTTATTTTTCTCCAAAATTAGTTGGGTAGGTATGGGCTAGCTTGTATACTAAATTCTTCTTTTTTTTATTTAGGTCTCAACATTTTTGTTGGTGAATCGCGCGCCGTTCACCGCAATGTTTCTGTATCGCTATTTTTATATAAAGGGTTCTATATATAGTGAAATAGCCAGTTGCACTCCCCCCCTTACCCTTGAAAATATCTATGGACGTACCTACCCTGTCAAGTAGGTACCGAGATTTTTTCATAAGTCGTACTACGCGAATGTGGAATGCCTTACCCGACTCTATTTCTATCCCTCATTTTTTCCTTTTGCTGTTTAATCATTTGAAGTCAAAAACACTTCAGAATGCGCTCATTATAAAAAAAAAAACGTATAGTTTTGAAAATTATAAACAGAAAGTATCTACACGTATTCTTTCCCTTTCACCACACAATATCAAAAGCTTTGCTTTAGTTAAAAGGTTTCTTTTAGGATATATTTTAGATGTCAACAAAAAATCTACATACACCAAAATCCAGGTTTGTCAGAATTTTTTGAACTCAGTCTTGATATATTGGCGATTTAAAAGCAAACAAAAAAACTGTCACCATACAGGTATTCAACATTATCTAGACGATTTTGGTGAAAAAAATCCCTAAGAAAAAAATATAGGGTTTCTACCATAATCATATTTAAAAACTAAGAAGGAACACAATCTATAAGAATAATCCTTAAAATTGGATTCCACGATTTTGATAAAATTTATTCTGTGGTCTTATTCAAAAACAATGTTTAAGAAACAAAATACGAAGAACTGCAACATTTTATAAGAACCTAACAATAAAACCATTTTTATCTTGCGATAAAATATGGCAAATTAATCGTAAAAAAATATCAAACTGAAGATTTTGATCAAACATGCTATTACGATTATAGAGAAGAAAAGTTGGTCTCACAGTTCTATCTGTCATTTTACTTATATGAATAAATATGTAATACTTAAGTTAAAAAACCATTGGGAAAATATATTTTTTTCTCAAAAGCAGCTCCTACGACTTTGATAAAATTTTTTCTTATGCTTAAATTAGTGCGATCTACAACCAAAAATTATAAGAATTTACACTTAGCAATTATTAAGTTTTTTTAATTTGAGAGTAAAGTAATTTTTTGTATATACAAATTCCAAACAATATTGCATATCAAAATTTTCAAAAAAAGAATTTTTGGATTTTAAAAAAGTTTCAAATTATTTTTTTGAAAATTTGATATATATAAAATAGGTTGACAATTTTTTTGGAGATTTCCACATAAATAAATACCTATTAAAGTTTTGCGTACCAAGATTTTTTTTTAAATTTATTTTTAAGAATTTTATAAATAAAAATATGTTTTTTTTTTTTAAACAGCTCCAACAATTTTAAATTTTTTTCCATATAATCACATTCAATCAAGAATTAATATGGTGTTTTTTTTTAACCTCAAACTTTCAAAGGAGTAAGTTTAGTTAATTTAAATATCGTATGCTTTTAAGCCCCGCCCTATGCCCCAATCAGGGTTAAGGGACTTGATGATGATGATGCTTTCAAACATTTTGTTCTCATAGTTTATGTTTAAAAACCTTATTAAGAGGTAGTGTTTGATATTCAACGTAGTGTAGTATTTGATATTCAACGCCCTTATCAATTTTTAATCGAATGCTGCAAACAAGATAACTGTATGGTTTCTAGTTTTTAAAAATTCAAAATTACAAAATCTACATTTTTCTCAGAAAAAGTTTGTCTTGCATATTTAGCACCCTGGAGTTCGTATTTTTTTTTTCTCATCAAAAAACTCAATTAATTTAAGACTATGTTGTTCCAAAATACCCAGCGCTCCCACCATTTTCCCCGATCAACATTTTTAAAAAGTTGTGAATTTTTTATAAGTTTATTTTTTTTAATTTTTCGTAATTAACTGTTATTTCTGTGTTTGATATTCGATATTTAATTTTTTTCAAAATGACCATTAAAATTTATTATTGTTTGCATTTTTTTTCCGTGTTTCGTCACGGTTGGGGCTCAGCAGCCCCGAAAACATAAAGTAAAACTACCGATCAAATTGCTAGCTAAGGTCCCTTTTGAGCACAAAATGACTAGATTTGATAGGAAAGTCGAAAAAATTGGGTCTCGCAATTATTATTCTTTTGGTCTGTCTGTTCGGTTACACCCCGAAAGGGCCAATTTCTCTTAAACTTCTTTTTTTTTTGTTTTGTTGTTCCTCCGCTTTTTTTTTATTTTTTTTTTTGTCAATCAAAAACAAAACGGTTCCCGTCATACAATGTTTTAGTTACTTAACAAAATGTTATTTTTATAAGACAAGACAAGATTAATGCCAGATTTTAACAATTTTTGTATGTTTGTAAGCTTCTAAGAAATAAATTCCTTCCTACCTATAAAAATAATCTAATCGACAAGGTCGGTTTTTTTAGGGTTGGCTACGAAATCTCGCAAATCAAAATCTCGTATTCGAAATCTCGCATAACGAAATCTCGCAATTACAAAATTTCGCTTTTCATAATCCCGAAATTACAAAATCTCGCTTTTCACAATCTCGCAATAACGAAATCCCGCAGACTAAAATCTCGCATATCAAAATCTTGCATAATTGAATTGCATTGCAACAAATACATTTTTTTAATAAAAATCTTGCAAATTAAAATCTCGCGCGAGATTTCAATTTTGATTAAAAAAATGTATTTGTTGCAATGCAATTCAATTTTGCGACATATCCTACCTACTGCAAAATATATAATCCAGTATCTGAGTACTTTTAGACCACACTATTATTATTAATTTGAACTGTTGATTTTTCAATATTATTATTGTCAAAAGAACAAGAAAGAGAGAGAACATGCAGTGCAGATGGTATATCCAGTTGTAAAGTTGTATTTGAACTTGAACTAGAAAATACTTTAATTCCTTTATAAACGCGTAAAAGACAACCAAAATGGTTATTAACAGTAATAACAGATGTACAAATTTTTTGTTAACTGGTATTAGTTGGAATAAAAAATATGCAAAGTGCTCTTGGGTAGGTATGTTCTCAAAAAAACAAATTTTTCTAAGAGCCGTATGCGATTCGTTGCTGTGAAATTTGAAGTTGCGAGATTTTGATTTGCGAGATTTTAAATTGCGAGATTTTGGTTGAAACTTGCGAGATTTTTAGGTTCGAGATGTAAATGCGAGATTGTAAAAAGCGAGATTTTGTTATTGCGAGATTATGAAAAACAAGATTTTTAACTTGCGAGATTTCGTTATTCGAGATTTTTAAGAAAATGCGAGATTTCGTTATTCGAGATTTTGGTTTGCGGGATATCGTAGCGCTCCCGTTTTTTTTTAAATCGGTACCTAAGGTTTTCAAAGTATGTTACCTTCCATACAAATGCAAACAAAATCGTTAAAAAAAATCTTATTTTGCTCAAAAACGTCTCCTATAGTTTTGAAACAAATTTTTCATAATGCTAAAATTAGTAAAATCTGATGCTACCAAATACACTAATCAACGAAATTAAAGGAACATTTTTTTTTCCATTTTTGTTAATGTTTTTTGAAGGGCTGTATCATTGTGAGGAATATTGTATTGAGTTGAAACAAAGAGCATTTTACAGCCTTATGTTTTTAGTTTCGAGATTTGTTTGCAAACAAAAATTTTTTGAAGTTCCGTTATTGCGTTATTGCAAAAAAATGAGATGAGACAACAAAACTATATTTTAAATTTTTTTGAAGATCCCCATTTCTATGGATACATATATTTTTTTAGTTTTTTGGAAATTTGTAAATAAATAATAAAAAAATGGGGGGGGCGCAACAGCTCATGGAGAACCAGGGCCTAGTGACTTACAACTCACAACCATTCCTGTGTGCGTGTTTGTTGGCAGGAATGGAGGGGACCTACAGTTTTTTGCCGAGTCCGAACGGCTAAATGAGAAGCACTTTTTCATGACAAGTATACTCTTGGAGGATTTGTCAGTTCCTCGCAAGAGGCAGTACCTCGAATAAAACATTTCTGTTTTTAGGTGGCACGGCTGGGAATCGAACCCACACCTTCGGCATGACAGTCCTACGCACTAACCATCACGCCACGAGGTACTACTTTGGAAATTTGTACTTTTTATTTCATTTTAAGTCACAAAAGTATCTTACTAATGCAAAACTGTGAAAAAAAATCTACTGGAATTATGGTTTTTTTGTCATTTTGATGACGACTACGCATTGTTTAGGAACAACGCAATTTTTTTCTTTACCTTGGTGGTAAGATTTTGAAAGTTTGGTGAAGAGAAACGATTCGATGAATCAATTTGAAAATTTACAGGATGCTTTAAAAGTCTACAAATTTGCATACCAACACAAGCCACGCATTCAATATTTGCAAAGAAAAGAAAGATTTACGAAAAGATCACAAAAAGTCGGTTTTTAGTACTTTTTTAAGCTAACGGTGAACGGTAACAAAAATAGTTTCTACAAAATCTTAATAAAATCTCGTAAAACGCTTTCTCAAATCTCCAAAACTGTCTTTGAATTTTACGTCATTATTTGCTGAGATATTGGTAATCAAGGCTAAAAGTATCTTTTTTTCATTCAAAGTCAGATAAACTATGCAAAAAAAAAAATCGTACGACAAAAAAAAAATTAAATTGAAGCTGAATAACAAGGTATCCGATCGTTACATTTAATTGACTCAAAAAAATTTACCTATAGAAATGAGGACCTTCAAAAAAAATTTAAACAATAATTTTGTTGTCTCGTCTCATTTTTTGCAATATTGCAATAACGATTCTTCAAATTTTTTTTTTTTTTGCAAACAAATCTCGAAACAAAAAACATAAAGCTCGGCACAAAGATACAGCTCTTCAAAAAACACTAACAAAAATTAAACAAAAAAAATATTCCTTTAATTTCGTTGACTAATGTATTTATTATAAAAGTTTACACGCTGTCAACTGTTAAAAGTAACATCCATAGAACTTTTTTTTTATTTTGAATTATCTCATTACCAGTTGAGCCAATTCAAATACATTTTTATACACAAATTAAAAAATAAAGTTCAATCAGAAAATTTTGATTTTAAATAAATAACTATGTACTTCAGATTTGCATACCAATATTTTTGCTCAATTTTTTTTAAAGAATTTTATATATAAAAACTAATTTAAAAAAAAAAACTTATTTTGTATCAAAATGTTATTCACTGCATAGGTTCAGTTTTTATTATGAAATTCATTCAAATACGGTAATATTAAACTTGTTTGTATTTCCTCAAGATGATAAATGAACATAATGTAAATACATTGTAATATTGCTTAAAACTAACCAAAGAACCGATATTGATATAAACCATTATAACACTACAACCGAAAATAATATTTGAAAAAAAAACAGTTAAAAGATTTTTTTTTAGTTCTATCACACTATTTCATATAAATTCTATTTTGATAAACATATTTGTTTTTATATTTGTATTATTGTTTTTTAAACTAAATCTAATATTTTTGATTTTTCATTTTCAAAAATATGAGTTAAAAATTCTTACATACATTTATTTATATTTAGAAAATATCGTTTTATTTTTCTTATTTTTATTTTGTTCAAAACAACTAAAAATATTCGTACATTCTTATAAACAAAGAAAAAGCAGAAACAAACCGATAAATCCCCCCAAAATAAGACACTCACATAATCTTAATAAAGAAACATTATTATTATAAAAAAACATATATTTAAAGAAAATGTAAAAATAGAAATTAAATTTAATGAAAACAATTAAGAGAAGAAAAAAAACGATACAAGGAATAATATTAATAAAAATAAAGATGAACAAAAAGAAATAAAAATAAATCAAAGAAAATTGAAAAAAAAGAAAAAGGATTAAAAAAACAATCCTTTAAAATATTAAAATTAACTGGTTTTAATTTTTGAATTCACCCTTTAGGTACATATGTAGGTATCTCTCTCGTGTAGGATTGGTAACTTAAATGGGTTGGAGAAATATCCTTGAAAATAATTTCTTTATTCATCAAGGACATGCAATTGGATAGGTACAACATTAATATTCATACCTTTTTTGGTTGGCTTTGTAATTTTCATTTTCTTTTTTTTTTATAATTTTTGGAGGATACTAAAAGTTTTGATGGTAGGGATATACGGAAAAAAATTAAATAATTGTTCAATTCATAATACACGAATTTTACATAGAATAAGCTATTTACCAAACTTTCAATCGTTTGCAACAATTTCTACCTACTTGCTTATTTTAATTAAAATGTTAATTTTTACTAAGACTAGCGGTTGGTAGGTATTTCAATTTATATACCTTTAAGGCTTATTATATGCGGTCAATGAGAGAGATCCTGGATATCTGGGGCCTGATTAAATCAGAATCCCTTGCAACACAAAAATTATTCTAATTGGTTAACACAATAACAAAAAAATATATATTCCGGATAATAGATCGTTTGTGGTTCTAGTTAGGTACCTTAACAAAAAAAACAAAACATGCAAATGAGTTGGTCAATTTATAATGAGCGAAAGTTCTTTGAGGATTTAATTTAATGCTTCTACAATTAAATAATGATGTCGTCCTTGTTAGTGGGTGGGACTTTGACTTGGAATGGAATGTGTTATCTGATTGGAATTCTAATGGGACCTCTTTGCTGTAGGTCATTTAACTTGAAAAATGGACAAAGTTCTTAGGAAATTATTTTTTTATTACTTCGTTTCCCTTTAAAATAAAAAAAGAAACTCAAAAATGGAAAATGTAAGTATCACTGGATATGAAAATTAAAGAAATTCCACAAAATGATTCTTTCTATTGGGAATACAAATCTCTGCAACATAAAAAGAAATGTATAGTCATTTGGAATTATTATGATGGTTGGTAATTTTGAACTCAAATATCTAAAGTTGTGAGGACAAGCTCTTTAAAATTTGTAGTATGTATTCTGTGGTTCTGGTGGAAAAAAAAAAAAACAAAACCGAAGACAACTTGGATGTTTTTGGTAAATGGATGTATGTTATGAAAACCACGAGGATTCATTATGAAGATATAATGGTAAGCTATAGCAACAATGATGGTAGGTATAAGTATTCAAAATCAGTGTCAATTATTTGACATGGTCATATCAAAACTATCGAATTTCTAAAACTACCACTAGATGGTGCTTTATCAATTGGAAAATTTAAGTCAAGACAAAACCCTTGCTCTTGTTTGCACTTTTGAATACATTGTGCTTGAATTAGATATTTGCAAAAATTATTTCTTATTGGAGAATTGAAAATATTTGTGCATTAGGGGGGCTGTTTATTTCGAAAACTGATCTTTTAGAATCAGGCAGGCCCGTTAATGCAGGAAATACAAAAAAAAAAAAAAGAATTTGGAAATGAAAGTTGTTGGATCTGAACTTTGGTCACACAAATTCAGAATAGCTGTTGTATTTCGAGACAGAAAAAAAAAAATAAAATACAAACCATTAAAGTCCCAAACTCATATAGCACATGAAAATATGAAAAAATAATAATAAACACATTCAAAAATTAACAGCGGTAAAGAAACCTAGATGCTTTCAAAAGAGTACAAATTGTGTGAGAAATGAAAAATATTTTTTTTAGAGGGGGCAAAACTCGGTAGGTAGGGTAGGGTGGAGCAAGTTGGAACCACAAGATCTAAACTAAGACCACCATACACGAGTGAAGCATACGTTTTAACCAACACGTGCTAAACTGCCCTAAGGTGGATTTTGTCTGACGTCCAGTGGTTTTGCAAATTTTTAGATTAATTGAAACAAGTTATATTTAACACAGTATTATATCTATATGAACTCAAAGTTAAAAGTACTATATATGAACTACATACTTAAAAGAATCGAATTACAAAATTATAAGAAAATCAGTTAAATTCTTAACTACATTGAGGAAAGTTACCAAAAATTAGAATATTTTCTCAAAACACTTCAAAACTTTATTTCTGTTATGAAAAGTTTTTGACGACACGGAAAGTAAGAGCTCTTGGATCAGATCACGAATAATGAGATGCAAATCACGAAAAATTAATCTCGGTTTAAGCCATGGCTCGGGATAAGGGCTGGCCACGATACCAGAAAAGTCTCGGTATCGGTATTGGAAAACCAAACGATACCGAGACGGTACCAGAAATAAGTCTTGGTATCGTTATCAGAAACCCAAAGGATACCGAGACGATACCAGAAATAAGTCTCGGTATCATTTGGTATCGGTATTGGAAACTCAAACGATACCACCCGAAACGATACTGAGATGATACCGAAACGATAACGTACTTTTGGGACCGAAATATGCCGAGACTCTCGGTAGTATTGTTTGGTATCGGCAGAAAAAAATCATCATCGTGTCCTGTAACCCCGGCTGGGGCATAGGGCGTCAACAAATGCTCCATCCTTCACGGTCTGCTGCAAGGTACTTTAGCTGTGGCCACATCTTTCTCTGGGATTCTGCTTCCGCTATAAGACAGTTGATTTCCATGTTGTTCTTGGTCTTCCAACCCGCCGTGCACCTTGAGGAGAAAAAAATAGATTTTTTTAATTGGATGAAATGATTTAAGTGAAAACCACCAAGTGGCACGACCATTTTTATCGTGCTTTATTTTTCGGATAAAATTTCAAGACTTTTACCTGGGTGAAGTAACTTTAGTAAAAGCCACCCACGAGCCACGGTTGGGGAGGTTCCAACCTCACAATTTTACCCAATCCAATCTTTAGTAACCAGTACCACCAATAGAACATTTTATTTGCTTAACTGATATGGATCAATCTTTATATAAAAATATTGTATACATTTTAAGGTAGTCAAGTCAAAAAAAAAAAAAAATACTTTTGGGATTTAAAACCCATTCAAATGGGCCATAAAACACAGTTTGTGCATTGTTTTTTTTTGTAAACTTTTGGCTTTACTTCAATATTTATTGTATGGGATCAAATTCGGGACTCTCACTCTACTTAAAAATTGTGAAATAACCCCTCAAAAATTATTAAGTCATACAAAAAAATTTAGTTAAGAATAAATGTCTTCCATTCATTATGCATTTTTTTTACATACCAAGCGTTTTAAACTATAAGACCTAGGACATGTTACCAAGTCGTGCATTTTTTTCCCGACTGACACCAGACCAAGACCGATACCGAGACGAGACCTTGTTATACGAGACCGAGACCGTGACGATACTGACTTATATGAGACTGAGACCAATACCGAGGCGATACTGAAATTTTTCGATTTCAACAATACCGAGACGATACTTGTTAAAGTATCATTTTGTTTGGTATCGTGGCCAGCCCCTATCGGGATATAGGTACACTATAGTTTTTAAAGAAAAAACATTTTTTTCAATTTGTGTTAATGTTTTTTAAGAGCTGTATCTTTGTGATGAGTGGTTGTATTGAGTTGAATTCTACAGCTTTAGTTATGTTTTTTGTTTGGAAATTTGTTTGCAAACAATTCTTTTGAAGCACTGTCATAACATTATAGTAAGAAATGACACTAGAAAAAATATATTTTTTTATTTTTTTTAAGGTCCTTATTTCTATGGATAAGTTTTTTTTTGAGTTAATCAAATGCAATGGTCAAATACATCTGTTATTCAGCTTCAATTAACTTTTTTTTGTTGCAATACAATTTTTTTGTATTCTTACTTTGAATGGAAAAAGATACTTTTAGCTTTGATTTCCAATATCTCAGGAAAAAATGAAGTCATAAAAAATTCAGTTTCAGACAGTTTTTCAATTTCAAAAAGTGTTTTACAAGATTTTTTTAAGATTTTGTAGAAATTTTTTTTGTTGACCCTTAGCCGTTATTTTAAAAAAGTATTAAAACCGACGTTTTGTGGTCTTTTCGTAAATCGTTTTTTTTTCTTTGCAAATATTGTCTGCATGGCTTGCTTGTTGATATGCAGATTTGTAGGCTTTTAAAGCATCAATATTTCTGTACATTTTCAAATTGATTCATCAAACCGTTTTTCCTTACCAAATTGTCAAAGTCTTTACAAACCAGTTAAAGGCACAAATTGTGTTATTCCTAAACAATGCGTAGTCGTCTTAAAAATGACAAAAAACCCAGAATTTTCTTAGAATTTTTTCACAGTTTTGCATTAGTTAGATACTTTCTTGACTCGAAATGATATAAAAAGTACATTTTTTCAAAAAATAAAAATAGATTTTTTGTTTGAAAATTTTTTGAAATAAAAAAAAAAAACAAAAAAATATCTTACTAATGCAAAAGTGGGAAAAAAGTCTAAGGGAACTCTAGTTTTCCTGTCATTTTCATGATGAATACGCATTGTTAAGGAACAACACAATTTGCTTTCCCCTTTTTTTACAGTTACGTACCTATACACATTTATTTTATTTTGCTTTATTTTATTTTATTTTATTTTATTTTATTTTATTTTATTTTATTTTATTTTATTTTATTTTATTTTATTTTATTTTATTTTATTTTATTTTATTTTATCTTATTTTATTTTATTTTATTTTATTTTTTTATTAGTTTTTTATTTTTTTTTTATTTTATTTTATTTTATTTTATTTTATTTTATTTTAATTTTATTTTATTTTATTTTATTTTATTTTATTTTATTTTATTTTATTTTATTTTATTTTATTTTATTTTATTTTATTTTATTTTATTTTATTTTATTTTATTTTATTTTATTTTATTTTATGTAAAATAAATCACAACAAAAACATAAATGTTAAAAAAGGAGCCAAGTTCTTATGTGCAC
This sequence comes from Dasysyrphus tricinctus, assembly GCA_963921185.1. Classification (NCBI taxonomy): domain Eukaryota; kingdom Metazoa; phylum Arthropoda; class Insecta; order Diptera; family Syrphidae; genus Dasysyrphus; species Dasysyrphus tricinctus. Next base: position 108,171,429 of record OY992533.1, read on the forward strand.
AAGAAACCTGTGCGTAAAAAGTTTATTAGTTTTTTGTTTTTTTTTATTTTATTTTATTTTATTTTATTTTTTTTTATTTTATTTTATTTTATTTTATTTTATATTATTTTATTTTATTTTATTTTATTTTATTTTATTTTATTTTATTTTATTTTATTTTATTTTATTTTATTTTATTTTATTTTATTTTATTTTATTTTATTTTATTTTATTTTATTTCATTTCATTTTATTTTATTTTATTTTATTTTATTTTATTTTATTTTATTTTATTTTATTTTATTTTATTTTATTTTATTTTATTTTATTTTATTTTATTTTATTTTATTTTATTTTATTTTATTTTATGTAAAATAAATCACAACAAAAACATAAATGTTAAAAAAGGAGCCAAGTTCTTATGTGCACAAGAAACCTGTGCGTAAAAAGTCAGCCAAAAAAAGTAATGAGATCTAAAATATATGCCAAGTTTTAAGTTCATGAAGTTTAATATCAAATATCTTAGGTAGAGTAATATCGAAACAATTCCAAATCATGACAGAAATTTGGTAATTAATGATTACTGATTAAAATTTGGTGGGTTCACTGGTCAAGTTTTCATACATTTTAAATTTGTGATTAAGTAAGTATTTAAGAGAAAACTTGCCAAGTAAATCCACCAAATTTTAATCAGTAATCATTAATTACCAAATTTCTGTCATGATTTGGAATTGTTTCGATATTACTCTTCTTAATATATTTGATATTAAACTTCATGAACTTAAAACTTGGCATATATTTAAGATCTCATTACTTTTTTAGGCTGACTTTTTACGCACAGGTTTTTTGTGCACATAAGAACTTGGCTCCTTTTTTAACATTTATGTTTTTGTTGTGATTTCACTCCTTTTTGCAAAGACTTATTTTGCCAGGTGAAAGTCAAGCCCTACCGCTCTACAAAGTTTCATAATTCTACGACAACCGAAAATGTTCTGTACAAATAATAGCAATTCTTATAAAGTGGGTGGATGGCACCCCCCCCCCCTGAATGGACAATTCCAAATTTTCGATTTTTTCCTTTCTAAGTACTTCAAGTCCTACCGACCTACCAATTTTCATCGTTCTACAACAATCGGAAGTGCTCCATATAATTTATAAGAATTTTTAAGAATGTGGGTGTATGCCACGCCCCCTGAATGCAAAATTCCAATTTTTCAATTTTTCTTTCTAAGTACTTTGAGCCATACCGACCTACCAATTTTTATCGTTCTACAACAATCGGAAGTGCTTCATATAATTTATAAGAATTTTTGAGAATGTGGGTGGATGCCACGCCCCCTTGACTGAAACTTCCAATTTTTCGATTTTTGTTCTTCTAAGTACTTCAAGGCCCACCAACCTACCAATTTTCATCGTTCTACAACAATCGGAAGTGCTCCATATAATTTATAAGAATTTTTAAGAATGTGGGTGGATACCACGCCCCCTGAATGCAAAATTCGAATTTTTCTATTTTTTTCTTTCTAAGAACCTTAAGCCATACCGACCTACCAATTTTCATCGTTCTTTAACAATCGAAAGTGCTCCATATAATTTATAAGAATTTTTAAGAATGTGGGTGGATGCCACGCCCCTGTATGGAAAATTCCTATTTTTCAATTTTTTTCTTTCTAAGTACCTCAAACCCTACCAACTTACCAATTTTCATTGTTCTAGAACAATCGGAAAAGCTCCATATAATTTATAGAATATTTAAGAAAGTGGGTGGATGCCACGCCCCCTGAATAGAAAATTGCAGATTTTCGATTTTTTCCTTTGTATGTACCACAAGGCCTACCGTTGTGCGAAGTTTCAAGTTTCTACGATGTCGGGAAGTGCTCCATAATTTTGATGATCTGTCAGTGAGTCAGTGAGTCAGTGAGTCAGTGAATCAGTCAGTCAGTTACGGTTTTTGCGATTTTTGAAGTCCTATATCTTGGGAACTACTAGTGCTAAGGAGTTGAAATTTGGTGAGCCACCTGTGTTTGATCAGCCTAGCAAATACTGCGAATTTGAAGTTTCTGACTTTATTTGTACTGAAGTTAGAGGGGGGTTGAAAATCGCCTGAGTTTGTTCCTGTAAAAAGGGTGTAGTGCCGCGAACTTGGCTGGGCACTACCGTGCCCTTTGATACTTAGACTCTTCTCGGATTTAAACATGCATGCCAGTCGCAGTTGAAATAAATCAGTGATTGTGCAAAATGTAAATTACTAAATATTTATTTCAAATCAATATTTTTAAATGCCAATTTTGAAATTATTTTTTTGGTGAGTAAAAATATACTCCAAAAAAGTAGTATTTTACTATGAACAATAAAAGCTTGAACCATGGACTTTAATTGCAAATCACGAAGAGACGAATTTGGTAAATTAATAGTTTTTGAATGCTAAACTACAAATGTTTGTCTAAATTTGCTTAAAATCGCACCGAAAAACCTCGCAAATTTCAACCAAAATCTTGCAATTTAAAATACTGCAAATCAAAATCTCGTAAATTTAAATCTTAAAGCAACGAATTTCAAACAGCCTTACAATAAAAAAAGTTTTTGTGAACACACCCAAGAGTGCCTATTTTGCATAGCTTTTTCTTTCCAAGTGATAACTATAACCTGTCAATGAAAAAAATTTGAACACCATTATTGTTAACAACTGCTATATTCAATTACGTTCCTACTTGGAAATAAAAACATTTTCTAGTTCAAGGCCAAATATCATTAATGCAACCTATACATGACACATAACAACTGGATACACAATCTCTATGCTCTCTCTCTCCCTCTCTCTATCTTGTTGTCTTGACAACAATTGAAAAGTACAAAAACAGTTTATTAATAACAGTGTGTTCAATCAGGCAGACGGCACAGCCATGCTTTATGATTTTTGTAAATAGAAAATTGTATTGTATCTATGATGTTACTTAATAAAAATCTAACTAATCTAATCTAAAAATCAGTGTGTTCTTAAAGAAGGTAGGACCTGGACTTACATTTATGTTGCAGAAATTAAAATATCGCACGATATTTAAATTTGCGAGGTTTTTATTTAAAAAAAAATGTATTTGTTGCAATGCGATTAAATTTTGCGAGATTTTGATTTGCAAGATTAAAGTTTGCGAGATTCGTTCAAGCGAGATTATGAAAAGCGGAATTTTGTAACTGTGAGCTTTCGTTATGCGAGATTTAAATCGCGAGATTTCGTACCCAATCCAATCCGTTTAAACTCAGTTGCTGGGTTACAAACTCTGAAAAAGTCTAGACCCAGAGGTTTTCTAAAATCTACCTCGTTCCTCTCCTCCCACATTATCATTAAGCGATTTTTTATTAAATTACTTTAGCATCATTTCTATTGAACACTTTTCATTTTGAAGTCAATTTTAGTATGGGAAAACGCAAGAATACAACCAGAACCACCCCTACTTTTTTCACCCCCCAAAAACACCCACCAACTCTGCTCTTGGGAAAGATATATTTTTGTTTTACTCCTTATAACCCCTTTCACCATTTCCAATCGTTAAACTGCTTTTAACAATTTTTTCTTTTAAAATAGCTTTGGCTTATAGTCCTACAAATTGGCGTTTCGCCCGGCTAACTCACTTGGACTCATCAGTGACTTAGTTAGGGCCTTGTCATACGCAACTTGTATTAAGTTCAATTTAACTTACATGATTTTTTTTTGCAAAAAACCATTTTAAACTATAACCAACAAGATGAGAGTTCCTAATCATTAAGCTGGAATTTTTGTTTGGCCAGGGCCAGGCATAGGTTTCTATTTAAGAAGGTTTTATAATTCAAATTCTATATACTACTGAAATAAATCAGCCAAGTAGATTATTAATTATTTTTCTTTTTTTCGAGTAAAAATATGCTAAAAAGTCTGCACTTTATAATAATAATGTATAATCAAACTAATAATGTAGCAGACCCGCAGAAATATTGGCTTAACCCGGAGCCCGGAAATCAGAGTGCATTCCCGGAGTCTCCGGCCAAAATACCTCTGTTGGTAACCCGGCTCAGTTGGCAGTCACTTATTATATTATTATGTATGTATGTTTGTTCCAAAGTCCCTCATTTAATCTTAAATTCAAATAAAATTAAAAAGAAATCATAAAATAAAACAAAATAAACCCCTAAATTTCGTTGATAACATCATAGCCTTGAGCCATTGCAAATAGCTTTCTGAAATTGAAAACACATAACTCAAAATTATTAAACTAACAACAACTAATAATACAAAACTATAAACAAAAATAAATCAGCGACCAATTTAACACATTATTTTCCAGCTGTGCTATGGAACTATGACTAAACACTCAAGCCATTCACTTTCACAGCCTGTCGGTAGCAGAGTAGCTATTAAATTCACATGCGTATAAAATATTGCCACAGTAATTCAGTAATTAAAATGTTAAAACCAAAACAAAAAATTCATGAGTGTGAGAGAAGTCGTGCGCCTAATAAAATAGTTTTGTTTTGCTTTTAGAACATAAACTTCATAATAATTAATAAATTTATATTAAAAGCTTTTTCTATATAACCTTCAACTAGCTAATAAAGAATGAATATACTAATAGAAACACTTTTGTAAATTAGTGAAAACTGATTATCTGCAAAAATAAATTGCCGATGAGAAAACTACGAAAGTGTTTCATAAAATTAAATAAATTATTTAATAAGATGATAAGTCCTTATAGGCATTTAATTAAAATTATTATCATTACATGCAAACTCTTAAAAGTAGTTGAGAAATTCACCTTTTCTACCAATTTGATATAGGTACATAACTACTTGCTCATAATATTATGGCTAAACTGAAAAACAAGGTCAGAAATGTTTATGACTAATTAATTCGTTTTTATATTGCTCATTTCTGTTTTTAGCTCGATACTTTGCTTCAAGCTGAATTTGATATATTATACGACTTCTCTGGGCTTGTATATATGGTAGCTTTGACAGCTAATAGCTACCGGCTGGGTTTATCTTCGCTTCATTTACAAATTGTATCTTTCTTGGTCGAGATTAATTTTATTTATTTTATTTTTTTTATGTGTGTCTGTATCAATATTAATCGCAGTCTCGCCTTCCTTTCTAATCACAATTATATCATAATCGTTCCCTTGAATTAATTTGGAAATGTAGGAGGTACGAAGGGGGTGACTCTGATGATGGTTGTGTGTTTAAATATAATCTGCGTGCTCATGTTAGGAATTAATTTATTATTCACCACAAAAGATAATATTTTGCAAATCTAAAATAGATGTCCAATTTAGTCAAATATTTTATGAAAAAAAAAAATATATTTATGTGCAAATAAAAATCTTGAAATAGGGGGCTGGATTTAGGTTTCATTATAATATAAACATATTATATTGCTCCCATGAGGATGGTATTAATCAAAGTTAATTGATAGGCAATATTATTGTTTGTATTGAAAAGTTAGTTCTAAGCGGGTGCTATTATGGGCGTTTCTTGAATTTCATGAGTTTATTTGCGTAAGCAGTAATTAATAAAGATTATATTTTCATTTAATGCCTATTTGATGGTAGCTTTTGCTTAGACACGGATATAGGGGCATTATTTCATGACATAGAAAACTATTTATTTGAAAAACTACAAAATAAAAAAAAAAAAAAACAAAAATTTAATGAAATTGAAAACATGAATGTGACGGAGTAAAATCGTATTCTACCTCCACGTAGCTTCAAAAGGCGTGTGTGACGCTGATCTGCCTAATGCATTTTACTTACTATTGAACATGTTCCTGATGCATAATTCACAGGAAATTTCCTTGAGCTAGTATTGAGAGGTTCAAAACCATAATTGGTTCTCTAATAGTGAAGTCGCGGAAACATGCATGAATAAATTCCGGTAAGGATCTCAGACTCTCCTGGTTGTTGAAAACTAGATCCGATTAAAAGATATAGGAGAGTATCTAACAAAGACTTGAATCACAAGAAAACCATAACATACCATTTCCAAAACACATCAAAAAAAGGTTAATTGTTCGCGAAATAAAAGGTCTATGAAGAAAACCCAACTAAGTCCAAGTCTAAATCAAAGTCCAATTCCAAGTCCAAGTTCAAGTCCAAGTCCAAGTCCAAGTCCAAGTCCAAGTCCAAGTCCAAGTTCAAGTTCAAGTTCAAGTTCAAGTCCAAGTCCAAGTCCAAGTCCAAGTCCAAGTCCAAGTCCAAGTCCAAGTCCAAGTCCAAGTCCAAGTCCAAGTCCAAGTCCAAGTCCAAGTCCAAGTCCAAGTCCAAGTCCAAGTCCAAGTCCAAGTCCAAGTCCAAGTCCAAGTCCAAGTCCAAGTCCAAGTCCAAGTCCAAGTCCAAGTCCAAGTCCAAGTCCAAGTCCAAGTCCAAGTCCAAGTCCAAGTCCAAGTCCAAGTCCAAGTCCTAGTCCAAGTCCAAGTCCAAGTCCAAGTCCAAGTCCAAGTCCAAGTCCAAGTCCAAGTCCAAGTCCAAGTCCAAGTTCCAAGTCCAAGTCCAAGTCCAAGTCCGAGTTCAAGTCCAAGTCCAAGTCCAAGTCCAAGTCAAAATCAGTAAGGCTTATTCTCGATATTATTTTGGTTTATTAGGTTAACTTAACTTTTATTTTAACTTCAATTGGCGCCCAATGTAGGCCAATTTTTTCAACACTTTTTATATTTTATTTTGACTCACTGTTAATAAGTTAATTTCTTTTCATCATTTTTTCGAGTTTTCCTCTTGTGCAACAATGGAGCTTTGACATCAAAGATTAATAAACAAATTAATATAGAAACATAAGTGCAGTCAGAAAACCGAATCACGTACGCTTTATGGGGGGATCTTTTTATATGATTGGAATTTATTTCTTACATACTGAGGATGAAGCTTAGCTTGATAGTCAGTTTTTTAATCCTGTCACTTGAACGCTGAAAAATGGCACCCAATCAGTAGTATTTTTGTGGGGGAAGAACTTATTTATATAACTGTAATTTATTTTCGACATGCTAAGAATGAAATTTGGCTTGAGAGCCATTACTGTAATCGTATCCTAAAAGATAGGTATTGAGAAGACTCAATTTCGTGTATAATGCCAGTGTTGCCACATTTTGTAAACATACTATTTTTGATTTCAAAGTGCGGTACCTCCACTTCAGAAGGACAACGCCTTCAGATGCCAAACGCGTGTTGGGAAATAACAGCTCCGGCCATAAAAAAAAGGTGTTGAGTAGACGCACGTTCTGTTGAAATATCAATGTTACCACTTTTCGGGAACATACTTTTATATTTCAAATTTTGGGACTTTTTTTTGATAATCTTTAATATTTTGAACATGAAAAAAGTTAAGGAAATGCTTTCAAACGCCAAATGCGTGATGGGAATATAAAGTGGCAACACTGATATTTTATGCAAATGTTCGTCAGCTCAGCATCTGCTATCTATTAAGATATAAAAAGTTTTTTTTTAACTGTGGACAGTTTCCAAGTAATCTACGAGTTTATTATAATATTTATCCCACATTGGGCGCCATTTTTCAAAATGACGTTCAAGCGACCGGATTATCACAATGACTACTAAGATAAATTTGATCCTAAGCATTATAAATTTAATTATTAAAAATAAGGTAAGCCTTTGACGAGCAGCATTTTGAACTTGTGGTTTCCAGAATGGACTACAGATTGGGCGCCATTTAAAAAGAAGGGGTCTTTGAGAAAAAATCTGTTGAAAGTTTTCCCACCGTTGTTCTTTCTCATATGGTTCCTGCTGATACGTTATTATATTCAACCATACATAAGATCTTAATTTTTCCATGTCATTGCTTCTTCCCCCCCCCCCCCCCAACTCTTCAAAGGGGACATGTGAAGCCCTTTAGAACTCACCAAAATTCCCATTATATCCTTGAAATAATGAAATTAAGTGTTTTCTTTGTGCTAAAATAATTCTAAATGTCAACTATAATAATGGGAAAGCTGAATGAGTTTGATTTTCTCATCTCCCTTTAAAAATGTCCTTTGATTTTAATTTCAGTTATAATAAATTATCGATAAATTGAGAACACTGCAACTGACTCGTAAATCTGTCAATACACATTGTCATTTCACTTTATATTGATTTTAAGTCATTGTAAGGACTAAAATGTTTGTAATGAAACTATACAGGCAGTGCGGGTACATGGATTTTGTTTGTGTTTGTTTGTATTGTCTTTAATATAAACGAACTATTATGGCACAGTTGGATTCACATTATTATAATATCAACTACCCCCCACCCCCTTCATCCATTATCATCATTCCATTGATTATCTCTGCCCTTACTTCACTACCACGCTCTATTTTATTCCCTTTCCCGCTTAAATATGCAATCAAAAGAGAAATTCTATTGTCTCTATTGAGTGTGAGTTTGTCTCGCTTGGTATTGCAAGAATAATGCACTGCTTAACAGCATAGAACCAGGCAAGAAAAGAATTCAAAGGAAAAAATATTCTGTTCGTATTATATTTTTTTTCTCGTATATTCATCCTTTTTATGAAAGAATGGAATGCGGAATAAAATCATAGTTTTCAATTATTTATAAGGAGTAAATTTAAATACCCTGCCTGAGTGAATCCTTTCTTGAAATCCTTTTAAGCTTGGTTATGGTAGATATACATACATCATAGGTAGCCCAAGCCCTTCTATGGTATTATCTCGTTTCTTCATGATGTGCAGTACACACAAAAAGGATAATAATGGTCGAATAGCACCGCGTGTACAGGACAAGTTCAATGTGCTGCTCGGCGCACTAAGTGCTTCTATATAGGAACACCGACGAGAACGAACTTAGTTTAATGTGTACTTAAGCTGGGGCGAGAGGAGAGGTGAGGTGATGGTGATGCTGATGGGATTTCACACACCGTTATGGTTCCTTAGGTGCGCATAAGTATACTTGAATGTTTATAATAGAAGGGAATATAGCAGGTTCATATTTTTCATAATTCATAAGGGTGGAAGAATTAAGGGCTCCCTTTTCAAGAGGGCCCCACTTCAAAGGATCTGTTCTGAAAAATGGATTTCAAGGAGCATTTTGTTCACTTAACAGTTTATTCGAGTGTTAAATAATAAATTCCTAATTGTCTTACAAATTACCGCTATTAAAATGATATTTGATCCTTGACACATTTAAAGGGCTTGTCGCATGGAGTCCCTGATATTCAAAAGTCCCAGGGTTTTTATTTTGTTTAGTTTTAAAATTAAATCTTTTTCTAATTTCATTGGTTACTTGTTTGTTTTGGGCTAATATAAAATTTTAACAAATACGCTCCTGGACAATGAGAAAACCCACTACTGCATTACTTCACAATTTAGATGAAAAGGACGAAAAGAAATTCTAAATGCAACCGTATTCAACGTTGATGTTTTTATCTACGATCCACATTCGTTCACAGAGTGGCAGTAGTAAAAGGAAAGGAACTGTGAAATTGCATTGAGATGAAGTGGCAAGGTGCAACAACAATAATATCAACAGCAGCAATATCGGCACGTTACATAGAGAAAAAAAACTCTGCAGAAGCAAAATGCTTCTGATGATAGGAAATGTCCTTTGGAATGTGAATGTGTGACAATGCTACGTAGATACGGCGAGATGATGCAATTTGAAGTCATTCACATGTGAGAGAGGATTGTACAAACTGAATGCTTTTTGTATTACTTATGATGGGATATGATGGAGAATTGTGTTAAAATATTTGTCAATGCATCACGCAAATGGAAAATTATTTATCTTAATATTGTAGGTAAGGTAGTGTTGTATGTATGTGACGTCCCTCTACAAACGTTAAGAAAAAATGCGTTAAGGTGCACCACAGGATTTATTATGTTACGTTTGTTGCGTTATTGGTGAGAGTGGTAGCTGTGGAAACTCAAGAACCTTGACCCGAAACTTATATCTCAATTGACGATGTTAAGAAGGAGCATTTAAAGTTCAATACCTTTATTGTTGTGAAGTAAATGTCATTATCAACTAAGAAGCACTCTATAATTCATTCAATTGCTGATAAATTAGCCTCAGTTATGAAGATATATCTGTGCAACTGTGACTGGTGCGGGCAATTGTACTAATAGAATAGAAACAAATACTAAACAAATATCTAAACTACATAACAGCTTTAAGGGTAAAGAATAAAATTTTATAAGATCTATAATCTAATTAAAACCCGATCAGCAAAATGTTTTAACTGCTACCAATTGTAACGAAGCGTTACAACTCCTACAGTACCCTAATTATTACATCATACTCTTACCACTTCGTGTATAGAAGAAAAATAAAAGAATCATGAAAGTCCTTATAAATTTGAATTTCATTTCTTTCAATTCATATTGGCTTACTCCAGCAAATGTTATATGGTGAAGTGAGAAAAATAATAAAATTGTATTTTCTTCCCGTCCAGTGGTGGATACTAATCTAGAGTATAGAGAATTAGAGATCGGGCCGTAACATAGACCTTTCATAAGGCGTTTCGGTGAAAAAAAGGCATTGCTAACGCAGAGCCCAATCTAACTTTTTTGTATAAAATATTTTATTTTCGCTAGTTTAGAAAAACCGTTTAGGTAGGGTAAACAGTATAGGCATATATACCTACATATATAGGTCTATAGTATAAGTTATAAGGGATTTCCATAAGAAGTTCCGACCGTTTCGTTCCTCTGAGTTCCTCTTCAAGAATCTCATTGGACAAGGTTCTTCTTCGAGAGTTCCTCCCGTTTCTTTCCCTGGGTTGTGTGACAGGGACAATCGTTTTGTTCCTTTGGGCTACTCTTGTAGAAGCTCATTGGACAAGCTTCTCCTACGAGGGTTCCAACCGCTTTTTTCCTTATTTTTAGAGGGCATAGGGTTTCTGATAAGGATCCCTGACCGTTTTGTTCCTTCGAGTTCCTCTTCAAGGATCTAGTTCGACAAGGTTCTCCTTTGAGGGTTCCGACAAAATTACGAATCACTATTCGAAGCAGAAAGGCAGGAAAATAATTCTCAGTATTTCAAAGGCTAACATATTAAATCAATATTGCAATAAGGACCTCTAGGTATAAGTTTCAATATTTTGTCTTCTAGTTGAATTTCCATATTTGGAAAAACTCAACTTGCCAGTGTAATGGCAAATCACCGAAAATCTCCTATCATCTAGAAATTTGATAGTTTTCACAGAATCCATGATAAACTCGATTGATGATTGGCAAAATACAAAACAACGAAAAATACAAATTGAGAAAAATAGAAACTAGTCGGTGTGGGCGGGATATTGGTCAATCTGACAACATGACAGATCGTCCGAATATTAAATACTAAAAAATTGTGGGGCTTACTTCACGCTTTTCAAAAAAATGAAATTTTTTGAGCATAAAATAGCACAACTTTTTTTTTTGAAAAATGAAAATAGCACCATATACCTACTTACATCGCAAAATTATTTCTAGGGCTTAAAAGCTTGCAAACATGCCATTTTTTAATGGTTGGATGAGAAATATCGCAAATCATAATCTCCCATTCGAAATCTCGCAAAACGAAATATCGCAATTAAAAAATCCCGCTTTTAATTATCTCGCAATAAGGAAATCCCCCAATTTAAAATCTCGCAAAATTGTATTGCATTGCAACAAATACATTTTTGTATCAAAACCTCGCAAAATAAAATATCGCTTGAGATATTATGCAAAAAACTCTTGGGTGTAATCGTTGCTATGAAATTATAATTTGCGAGATTTTGGTTGAAATTTGCGAGATTCTTGTGTTCGAGATTATTAAAAGCGTGATTTCATAATTGCAAGATTATGAAAAACAAAATTTTTATTTCACGAGATTTTGTTACTCGAGATTTAAAAAAAGCGGGATTTCGTTATTCGAGACTTTGGCTTGAGCGGTACGCCTCCCTTTATTTTTCTCTTCGGCATAACAACATTGGCCAGCACAAATTGAGCATAGAATAGCATAATTAAGTTTTAAAGAAAAATTCAAAACTTCAAAAAAAAAATCATAAATTATAGTTTTTGGTCTAAAAGTTGCAATTATTTGAATTTTTGTATCTTAACGGTGCATGGCCAAACAAACTTAGCCCAAACTACATAACTTTTATAGTTAAGAAAAATTTTAAAAAAATTCATTCGATTGCGATTTTTTTTTAATGTTTGCGGCACAAGGTGGCACAAAATGATGGAAAATGGGGGTGCTAGCTTACGCTACATTCCTTTGCAAAGTTTATTTTTGGCCTGAAATTTGAAATTAAGCTTTTCTCTTGGCGCTTAGCAGAAGCAGCATAATCTGAGAACAAAACAGCATAACTTTAGTTTTAAGAAATGTCGAAATTTCAAAAACAAAATCATTAGCAAGACTTTCAAAATTGCAAACATTTTTTTAAATATTTTCCAGCACAATACCATTTTTCGAAAACCGAAAATAGTGGTGCTTGTTCCACGTTAAAAAAATGGGTACCCTCCAAAAACCAAACCCTTGGTACGATTGTTTTCTTAAATACGGCACATGGCAGCACAAGTTGGGCACATTTAAAGCACAACCTTTTTTTTGAAAATCTAAAAAGGGAGGTGCTAACTTCATGCACATTAAAAAACCTTATTGTTGATTTTCAAAATCCAAAAAGGACTTAAATTAAAAAAAAAAAAACAGAAAAAGGCGAAACACCTGATTTCAGGGAGAATGTTATTCACTGACAATTTGGCAGCTCACTCTAAAATTTAAAAAATCACCCAACGCCAAGAAATATGATACTTGAAAGAATTATGAACAACTTGATTACTGATCGTTGTAATCTTAAAATTTTAAAATTGATAAAAGTGACGAATTATATTGATTTCGGGCAGAATGTTGTGTTTATCAATCTGACAACTAGGCAGATCACCAAAAAATTAGAAAATCTGCCAATGATAAGAAATATGATAATTTGGAGAGAATCCATAGAAATTTAAGATATTGTTGATCGCCTAAATCAAAACAATAAAAATTTTAAAATAAAGAAAAATGTCAAATCTCCTGACTGCGAGGAGAATATTGAAACAATATGGTAGATCACCTTAAAATTTAAATATTTCTCTTGATCATCGAAAATTGAAATCCAAAACATTAAAAGTTTGAAATAGTCAAATCACCCTGTTGCGGGGAGAAACATGATGATTTTGACAAAATCAAAAAAAAGCTCAGTTGTTGCTAGCAGGAATAAAAATTAAATAATACAAAATATTGATCAATATTATAATGTCAATATGGCAGATCACCAAAAACTTAAAAATCTTCCGCCACCTTGAAATGTGATCATTTTGACCGATTTCATAACAAACTCTTTTGTTGATCTTCCGAATCCATAAACACCAAAAATCTAAAAAATTGAGAAAAATGTCAAACCTCCCAGATGGGGGTCTATGTCCATAGTATAAAAAATTCCCATTTCAGTCGCCTGAAATTCTATATTTTGACAGTCTGTCATAAGAGCCATATCGCACTGAAATGAAAAGATGGCATTATTTCGCTTTTCCACAGAGAAAAATCTCAGGTCAATTTGGTCTTCCTAAACAATTTTTTTTTATCTGATGGAAATCTTCAAAAGACACTCGGTAAGAATCGGTACCGAGTAGTGTGGGACTCTTGCTGCACTAGAACTACCGGTGGACCAATCTTTATAACACTTTCCACACTCTAATCTATGTATATAAAGTTAGCAGGACACTTTTGGAAATTCGTGTTAAAAACTATCCTATCATTAGTTGCTAATTAATTGCGAATTAGTTACGCAAAAAAAAAATTAATTGCTTTTTTGGTTTAGGAAAAAATGGGTGTCCTGCTAACTTCATATGAACTTAGCAGGACAACTTTCTCAAACATAGAGATAATCGAGGTGAAAAAAGTTTATTATTGAGGACTAATTAATTGCGAATTAGTTACGCAAAAAAAAATTTTATTGCATTTTTGGTTTGCGAAAAAATGGGTGTCCTGCTAACTTCATATGAACTTAGCAGGACAACTTTCTCAAAAATAAAGATAATCGAGCTGAAAAAAAGTTTATTATTGAGAACTAATTAATTGCGAATTAGTTACGCAAAAAAAAATTTTGTTGCATTTTTGGTTTGCGAAAAAATGGGTGTCCTGCTAACTTCATATGAACTTAGCAGGACAACTTTCTCAAAAATAAAGATAATCGAGCCAAAAAAAAGTTTATCATTGAGAACTAATTAATTGCGAATTAGTTACGCAAAAAAAAATTTTATTGCATTTTTGGTTTGCGAAAAAATGGGTGTCCTGCTAACTTCATATGAACTTAGCAGGACAACTTTCTCAAAAATAAAGATAATTGAGCTGAAAAAAGTTTATTATTGAGAACTTATTAATTGCGAATTAGTTACGCAAACAAAATTTTTTTTGCATTTTTGGTTTGCGAAAAAATGGGTGTCCTGCTAAGTCCATATGAAGTTAACAGGACACCCATTTTTTCGCAAACCAAAAATGCAATAAAATTTTTTTTTGCGTAACTAATTCGCAATTAATTAGTTCTCAATGATAAACTTTTTTTTGGCTCGATTATCTTTATTTTTGAGAAAGTTGTCCTGCTAAGTTCATATGAAGTTAGCAGGACACCCATTTTTTCGCAAACGAAAAATGCAATTAAATTTTTTTTTGCGTAACTAACTCGCAATTAATTAGTTCTCAATGAAAAACTTTTTTTTGGCTCGATTATCTTTATTTTTGAGAAAATTGTCCTGCTAAGTTCATATGAAGTTGGCAGGACACCCATTTTCTCGCAAACCAAAAATGCAATTAATTTTTTTTTTGCGTAACTAATTCGCAATTAATTAGTTCTCAATTGTCAAATTTTTTCAGCTCGATTATCTTTATTTTTGAAAAAAATGTCCTGCTAAGTTCATATGAAGTTAGCAGGACACCCATTTTTTCGCAAACAAAAATGCAATTACATTTTTTTTTTGCGTAACTAATTCGCAATTAATTAGTTCTCAAAAACCAACTTTCTTCAAATCATTAATCTTCATTTTTGGGAAAGTTGTCCTGCTAAGTTCACGTGAAGTTCGCAATACGCCTATTTTTCACAAACGAACAAAAAATTAATTTTTTTTTACGTAACTAATTCGCAATTAATTAGCTCTCAATAATCAAATTTTCTCAGCTCAATTATCTTTATTTTTGAGAAAGTTGTCCTGCTAAGTTCATATGAAGTTAGCAGGACACCCATTTTTTCGCAAACCAAAAATGCTATAATTTTTTTTTTTGCGTAACTAATTCGCAATTAATTAGTTCTCAAAAACATTTTTTTTTTAATCGTTTATACACATTTTTGAGAAAGTTGTCCTGCTAAGTTCATATGAAGTTGGCAGGACATCCATTTTCTCGCAAACCAAAAAAGCAATTAATTTTTTTTTTGCGTAACTAATTCGCAATTAAGTAGCAACTAATGATAGGATAGTTTTTAACATGAATTTCCAAAAGTGTCCTGCTAACTTTATATACATCTCTTATCTGGCACCAATATTGCAGTAGCTTCAGCAAACGTGGTCATGATAGCGTTGATGTCCACTGAATTATCCCTTGTATATAACTGATACAGGGTTGGTCCTAGGACACTTCCTTGTGGTACACCGACTTAAGTTTTCTTTAGTTCCGATTTTGGTCTAACCGTATTCTAAAGAGTCGTTTCGTAACGTTGGATTTCAGTAGTACTGCCTAGGAAGGTCCCTACGCAGTTTGTACTCGACTTGTACAAAAGTCAAGTTTTGATTATTGTTATAACGACAGTATTCATGAATTCTAAGATTTTTAATAAAATTGTAATATTTTATTTTTCTACTAAAAAACATATCACCATTTAATATTCTTCGCAAGTAAAAACCAACCAGGAAGGAAAGTGTTCATTTAAGTGGTTAAGTGCCATGAAAACTATACCAAAACGATATTGTTCTTCAGTTGTTGTGAATTTGCGAAATTGAAAAATTGTGCCCATTAAAATTGGACACAGCTTTTCAAAAAAAAAATAAATATATTAAGGGGGTGTTTTCCAACTGAATGGTTTCCACTCAGGGGTTGTGATTGTGATATACCTACATTGTTAAGGGAAATAGCCAGAACTCCGGCTTATTCTTTCCCTGGACATCTTTATTAGAGTTTTCTTTGATTTCAACAATACTGCTCAGTTTCTGTTCATTCAAAAATGAAAATATAAAAAAAAATAACTCCTGCATCCTGCTGCTTGTCAAATGATAAAAACGTGTCCGTTCCTTGCATTCAGCTAGCCAACCACCCAACAAACAATATACACAATAATAGGGTGTTGTGCATTCGTGCATTATACGACGCAGAATGTTTGTTTTTTTTGTTTCCTTCTTTTTATTTGGCATGCAATGTTCATTGGGTAAATTGTTTTTCCTTAACAGAGGAACAGAGGAGCGCACCTTACTGCACGTTCAATACATCCAAGAACCCATTTATATTATATGCTTGGGGTTGAGTTTTTCGAAGATCAGTGGAGTGGGCAGGATTCGGAGTTTTTAAGACAGGGTGAATAGTTTTTTTTTGACAGAACGTACAAAGTGTACCACCACCTACAAACGTGCATTTACATTGTGTTCATAGTTAGTTGTTGCTTATACTGGCTGATGGCCTATAGTGTACAAAGGGGTGGCAAGGCTATAAGAATGTGTGTTGTGTTTGATTATCGACTCGTGATTGTTGCAATACTCAAAATAATTACGAAATGGGAAGCAAAAGCAACACACTCTTTGAAAAGCAAGTTCCGATTTTATTCCTTGGCTTTTGAGGGGTTGCGAATGTAAGGAAATTACGTTTTTTTCGTATCTTAGTTGGGTTTTTGTTTATGCATTGCACGTACATATACGATGGATGATATGGGGTAGGGAATGTATATGAAGATTGGAGTATGAGGCGAGATGGGTGCATGCGAGTGTTTCGTATAGTTTGGTCTAATGAAGTGAACGGAAGTAGACTCTATATAGAGAGCAATGATGTTTATGCATGGTTGGAGTGGATCAATATCGCATGGCTTTTAGTAATCAAGGCTTTTATTAGAACTCAACTTGCCTCAAGAAAAACTACCTAATTGGAAAGAAATTTTTAAATATCGTACTATGGTAGGTAAACCTATATTTCTGAATGTAGATTTGCTACAATAGGTCTGTATTTTCAAATGGGACGGTATATGAGAAAAGAATATCATTGCAGGGGCTGTAATACACTAACGTTACATTGAATGGTGCCTGAGTACCTACAAATAAAATATAGTCTCCAAAATTAAACAATTAAACACGAATTCAAACTCTTTAAAAATGAAGCAGGAAATGGAAAACACTTATGTAATTTTGTCTCCCAACTGATCATTATAGCAAAGCTTTTTTCCGATTTTGATTCAGAGGGGCAGGGGGTCCTTGCTTTTAAGTCATAGAAGTAATACTGGAAACAAAAAACATAAAATTATATTCAAGCTTCGCAAAATGTTTTTTACTAGCAAAAATAGCAAAAAAGGGATTTTTTTTTAGCACAAAACAGCCCAAAATAGCACACCTTTCATTTTTACAAAATTGCAATATTTGAAAAAAAAAATTCGACGGGAAAATTTGCAAGTTTGCAATTTTCTTTTTAACATTTACGGCACAAGTTGAGAATACTCGAAAATGGCGGTGCTTACTTCACGCTCCGCAAAAAAATGAAAAATATTAAGTATAAGAAATTTTGTACGCTTTTCGAGTTGTGTCAAGCATTAAAAAAAAAACATAGAAAACATTGAACGACAAATTCAAAATTGAAGACTAGCAGGTGGTAAGGTATTATGCCATAAATAATTCGGTATTAACAGTTTTAATCCTTTTGAAGATTGAAGGTAGTGCTTTGCTTACTTGATATCAAGCTTGCGAAAAATTAAAAAAAAAACATAGAAAACATTGCGAGATCAAAATCAATTTTCACAACTTATTAATGACTAACTAATGGTTAATTATTAAATAATAAAACATTAAGTATAAGAATTTAATCTTTTCGAGTTGTGTCAAGTTAGCAAAGTACTGAAAAAAACATAAAAAACAACAAATTCAAACATTATTAAGGGCAAATTATCCACTTATCCATTTTTTGATTTGTGAAAGTTGATTTGGTATCTTGACGATCATAGAAAACAAATCACCCAAAATAATGTAGAAAACTTCGTATGACACAATTGAATTTTTCAAAACAACTAAACGAATATTTAACGAAAAATTATTAAGGAATATAATATTAAGCTTTGGAAATTCTTACCACTTTTCTAAAAATAAACAAACATAGAAAATCATAGAACGACAAATTTTAAATTTTAACAATTAACTAATGGCTTATCAACGGTAAATTATTAAGCCTTAAACCATCTGGTATAATCAGTTTCTACGCCATTTTCAGGTGATACCTTGCCAACTTGATATCAAGTTATCAAAGAACCCAAACAAAAATAAAAAACATTGAACGAAAAATTCAAAATTGTCACAAATAATGGAGTGGCAAACTATTAAGCCATAAACAATTCGGCATTAGTAGTTTTAATCCCTTAATAACATACTGCTTTGCTAACTTGATATGAAGCTTACAAAGAATTAAAAAAAACATAGAAAGCATGGCACGATTGAATTTGGCAATAACGGCAAATAGTTAAACCATAAAACATTAAGTACAATATGTTTATCACGCTTTTCAAGTTGTGTCAAGTTAGCAAAGCACCCAAAAAACATAGAAAACATTGAACCACATACTCAAAGTTGTCACAGCTAGTTAACCATAAATTAACAGCAAATCATCCACCTACCCATTTTTTGATTTGAGAAAGTTAATTTGGTAGCTTGACGCTCATAGAAAACAAATTAATCAAAAATACATAGAAAACATCGCACAAAAAGATTTAATTTGACACAAGTACATAATAAAGAACAAATTACTAAGCAGAACAATAATGAGTCTTATAAGTTTTTACAACTATTCGAAAAAAAACATAGAACGACCAATTTTAAATTTGCACAACTAATTAACGACAAATTATCCACCTACTCATTTTGAGATCAGTGAGAAATGTTTGCTTACTTGATATAAAGTGAGCAGAGCATCCAAAAAAGATAGAAAACACTGCACGATCAAATTGAATTTGTCACAACTAATTAACGACAAATTATAAAGCATAAGCCAAAGCCATCAGTCATAACAAGTTCTCACTGATTTTCGACAGGAAGAAAAACATAGAAGACATTGAACAACAAATTCAAAATTTTCACAATTAATTAACGACTAATCACCGGCATATTATCCATACCGGCTCATTTTTCGATTTGTGAAAGTTGCTTTGCTTACTTGACACTCGTCATGCATTTCTGTTAAGTATTTACGGGAAAAAGTTACCGAAATACATTGTACATATTTTCATACGACTTTCGTGAGCGTATTTATATAGAAATATAGACTCGAGAAATCGATTGTTCTGTATTTTTTTTACTAACCTGGTTTCGGTAGACCCCCTGCTGCAACATTTTTTACCATATTCCTAAAACTCGGCAAAAAATGGGAAGATTTGATCGAAAGATGGAAATCTGCGTCGCAGCTGAGTTCCAACCCTAAATTCTGGCGCCGCCGCTGCCGCCGCCGCCGACATGCGCGCCGCCGCCGCTTTGCAAGTCTCGACACGTATCGAATATCGTCTGCTTTTTGTCAAAGCCTCGTAAGTCTGTTTTTGAAAAATTGCTTTGAAGACATAAAAAAATAAATTTAAAAAGCAATAAAATGGAATTCTTAGATCATTAAAGATTTTTAAACTGGTTGATAGCCACAAAAGGTACCATAACATAGTTACGAGATATTGATATTTGAATTACCTGATTTGTTTTGATCTGAAATACATTAAAATGGCATTTTAAGATTTATAAGGTTTTGACAGAAAGTGGATGATATGCAATTTCTTACAAGTAACAGTCGCTGATCTTCTTAAGATATACTACTTAAGGGAGGTTTTAAAAAAAGGGGATTTAGGCTAAATAAACAGGCTATCTCATATGCCAGCCTATCTGAACAAATTTTTTTCAAGCCCGCGGACCAAAGAAAAGGCAAAAAATTAACAATATGTATTATTTTTAGAATATTATTGAGACTGCATGAGAAAACTCCTTAAAAATTTTAGCCAACAATTTTGAAAATTTGAATCTTAATTCTTAAAGCTTCAAAACCTTTTTTTTTTCAAGTCACAATACGACCATTATTTTCTGAAATACAGCCTGTCAAAAATCACCGAAAAATTTGTAATTTTTTTGTTCCCTTAATTTTTCGGATTAGTGTGGGTAATATCTGCCTTCATTGACAGATAAGGCCCAGCCTAGATTTTTGTTCTTTACTTTCGAAACCAAAAACATTTTCGTGGACCCCCACTTACAACTGGTGAGCCCCCATTTTTATTTTATGTCAACGTAGACCCCTGTCGAATCTCCCGTGGACTCCTGGGGGTCTACTCCTGGTCTACAGCCTAAACGGCTCTATCGATTTTCTTCAAACTTGGTACATAGTGTTTTGTGGGGATTATTCCCACACATTTATTTTCATCTTTTTTCTTAGAACCAAAAGGTACCTCCCATACAATTTTTTTGCAATTTTACATAATTACATTTTTCACAAAAACGGCTCGACAACTTTTCTGAAAAAGAATTCAATAAATTGCTTTTAGTAAAGGCTTCCTTTGGGTGGAAAAACATTTTTCAAAAAAAGGTTTTTAATGGTAACTCCCAAGGAACCATTTTTTTAATTTTCGATTTTCTTCAGTATGACTGATTTCAATAATTTTATACGGAAGCTTCCAAAAAATATAAATAGTTTTGTGTACCAAAATTAAAAATATTTTTGGGATTTTTAAAAAATGTTTCAAAATTTGTTTTTGACAATCAAATATATCGAAAAAGATATGATAGATTTTTTTTTTGAAATTCGATCTTAAGAGTTTTTAGTATACTCTCTAAAATATTTTTGAAAAAATTTTAAAATTATGAAAAACTAACGGTACCATACAAATGTTATAAGCCCGCAGAGGAAAATATTTTTTTTTTTTCAAAAACGACTCCTACGATTTTCATTAAGCTTCTTGCATAAACTAAAACTAGTACGATCTACTACCAGAAATTATAAAATTTAACACTTATCAACTATTAATAGTATAGGTTAGGTACCTGCCTGTCATAGAACATTTTTTTTAATTTTCTCGTTATCGACTAAACGGATTTAGATAAATGTTCTTATACACAAATTTCAAATAAGATTAAATGATACTGCATATCAAAATTTACACAAAAAAATTTTTGAATTTTAAAAAAACGGGATGACAATTTTTTTTAAATTTTGTTCTTATCTGCACATAAATAAATACTTTAAATTTGCATTCCAAAATTTGTCCTTAAAAATGTTTTTAGAATTTTATATATAAGGAATTATTTTTTTAAAAAACCGCTCCAACAATTTAAATTTTTTTTCCATAAATCAAATACAATCAAGATAGACCGAGAGCCCACAGCAGATTTTAGGTGTGAACGATAGCAAAAAAAGAAGTATAGGCGTCGAAAGCTTCATTAAAGACTATTAAAAAAATCAAAGTCTTGCAGTCCACAACTGGGGCCTTTGCTAGAAACAGTGCATCGAAAAAAAAATATGAATGCAGCTTCGAGGAAAATAGTGTTAGCCGAAATTGGTTTTCACCCCTCCCTAGATAAGCTCCGCGGACCCCATATCACGGAATTTGAGATCATTTGAGTGTTTAATTCGCCCTGTCAGACTGTTTAAAAAAACCGTTTTTCACTTAGAATTTTGAATTTTTTAAACGGTCTGATAGAGCCAACTATACACTCAAATGGTCTCAGATTTCATGATATGTGATCCAAGGGGCTTCTCAAGGGAGGAGTGAAAACCAATTTCGGTTAACACGATTATCCTCGAAGTTGCATTCATATTTTTTTTTTCGATGCACTGTTTCTAGCAAAGGCCCCAGTTGTGGACTGCAAGACTTTGATTTTTTTAATAGTCTTTAATGAAGCTTTCGACGCCTATACTTTTTTTTTTGCCATCGTTGACACCCAAAATCTGCTGTGGACTCTTAGTCTAAGAATTTAGATGGTATTCTTTTTTTTCACCTCAAACTGCCAAAGGAGTTGTTTTAGATAATTTAAATGTCGTATTCGTATTAAATACCTCTCTATATTTTTCTCTAATAATTTCCATGTTTTTATATATGTACCATTTTCTTAACCCCGCAGTCGTGCATTTTATTTTTATTTCGTTTTAAACATTTCGCTTTAAAGTTTAACAAAGAAAGGCAAGCTTTTTATGGTTTTGAAAGTTAAACTAAACCATTTCGCTCTGTCATCCTTTCATCGGTAAACAAAACATTTAATTCAATGTTGGTATTGATGGTCGCACTTCATTTGAAAAAATTCGTTGTTAAATTTATTTACGACGCCCTAATTTATTCTCTTTATGTATCGGCAACCTCATATGTCAGAAGCATGAATCAACAAAATGTATTCATAAATTTTCAAATATCATGTTTTTTTCGGCCAGAAGATTATTTATCAAATCAAATAATTAACTAAAAAAAAAATAAATTCGCAAATTCATGCTGCTGGAACAAGGGGGATAGTAATATTTTATTCCTACAGTTTACAGTCACATTTTAATGTACATAAGTCAAAAACAAACACCAACCAGTTTTTGGATGTATGAAAAATGAATAAAATTAATAGATGACAGGGCAAATATTTTTGACCATTAACTTCTAATAAACATATAAAATCTAATAATAATCCCGTATAATATCAATCAGAATAAAATTATATAGGTGCCCAATATATGTACATATGTATATGTTTATGCTAAACAACGAATAGGTTATTTTCCTATTTCAAAATGTTTTATGCTTGAGCTTACATATTTAAAAATCTAATTTATTTTAATAATAAAATACAAAATGTAATTTCTGAAAACAAATTCATATCAATCAAATGGCTGTATAACAAATACACATATTTTCTAAATTATATTTGAAAATAAATGAAGCATTACTCGCGTAAATGAATTTAGTAAAATTTATTTTAAAATATTTTCCCAATTACATAATTTAATATGAAATTACTAAATTATACACATTTTACATTTCTGGTAAGTACCTACATTACTTTTGCGTGAATTAGGGTGAGTCGAATAAAAGGAACTGCTTTTGAAATCCTTAAAACTATGGAAAGTTAGTTACTTAAGCCTCTAAAAATGAGGGCCAGTAATTTAAAATTCGAGATACCTCTCAACACCATTTTACTTTATTGTTTCTCCAAAATTTTGAGTTTAAATATTTTAAAAGGAATAATGGTGAGTAGCTTATAAAATACTTAAGTGTTTCCCCATACAATTTGTATATTAAAAAAAAAATACCGACCTGAAGAGGATATTTAAATTTAAAAATGGTGAGCTCATATTCTTAGAGAACTTTTTTAATCCCCAAGCAAATATTTTTACATTAGTTTCAAGATTTTTCAAAACACATTCTAATTCGTTTAATTTGACCCACCTATATCTACATACATACTCCCCTGCCCTCGTACTCGTAGTAGGCATCCTTAAAACATTATCCATCAATTAATGAAGGATAAATAAACTCAAACTCACACTTTGGAATGAATTTTATAATATGTTTTGTACAAGGGGTCAGTATACTCTTTAGGCCATTATTATGTCGATAAATGAAGTCATTATATAGTGCACGAGCTGCGAGGTCAAACAGTCCTATTATAATGACACAACGTTCAGTAAAAAGGGGGGATGGATTAACCTATAGTGGAGCAGTTCATGCAATTTTACAAAGTAATTATTTAGCACGCCAGAAACAGGCATATCATGAGCATATATATATAAAGAGCACTATGTTATAAACTCCTATAAGTCAACATTATTCCAAACGCAGGAGCGGACTTTAAAATTAATAACAATAGGTGTTCTATATACTGTGAATTGAATATAAACTAGCTTATCAATATACAAACTGCAAACGTAAATCAAACTCACTTAAGTTTTGCGCTCAAGGTTGTGTTTGAAAAATGCAAGTTTTGGATATGTGAAAAAAATTTAAAATTCAATTAATCTTGGCATTACGATGGTATAGATCACGAAAAAAGTGGATTCCGTAGTTCTTTCAGTCTGTACCTCGATCTCAAAAGCCTAAACTACTAAACTGAAGCGATTTTCTTCAAATTTTAAATTTAAGGTTTTTGGGAGCGGTACGAAATCTTGCAAGTAAAATTTCGAAAACACATTTACATCTTGCGAGATTTTGATAAGCGAGATATTAGTTTGCAGGATTTTGTTATTGCGAGGTTTCGCTATGCGAGATTTCGAAAGCAAAATTTTAATTTGCGAGATTTCGTAGCCAAGCCAAGTAATTTACGGCATAACAACAAAATAAACAATTTCTATGATCTATTTCGCAAATTTCGAATTTCCAATATTTGTATCAAAAAAATGTATTTTTTTGCAATGCAATAACATTTTGCGCGATTTTATTTTGCGAGTTTTTAATTTGCGGGATTTTGTAATTGCGAGATTGTTAAAAATGGGATTTCGTAATTGTGAAATTATGAAAAGTGAGATTTTGTTATTGCGAGATTTCGTTCTGCAATATTTCGAATGCGAGATTTCGTACCCAACCCAAGTGGAGAGCGGTACAATATCCCGCAATCCACCTCGAATAAATCTTGTGAATTAAAACTCTTGTTGTGCATAATCTCGAAATTTCAAAATTTCTTCTTTAATCACCTCGCATTTACATCTCGCGCCAAAAACTCTCGCAAAATACATTTGAAAAACGTCAAAACAAAACTCTCCGTCAAAACTCAGCTTTGTCGGATTTTTTTCCTTTTTCAAAGTGTGACCCTTGTCTGATTCTCCTGGACTGTAAAAATAGTAGGTTAGGTGGGTATTGCTTTTTAAAGGACAATCGGTAAAAAATTACGGAAGGTGGCCTTGGGACCAATAACAACGAGACGTATATCGTTGGCAAAGTATTTTTATGCACTACAATAATTACTTTGGTAGCTCATTCCAAATCACTTTGTGAAAAATGTCATTCGCTAGCCAAGGTTTCGCTTTTAGTGTTGAAAAACAGTATACAAAATAGTACCTATACAAACTATCAATACCAATAAGATGTATGTCGTTCAAAAGGTATTTCTATGAGTAATAATAGTTACCGTAACACTTTATTTAAAATCACTGTGTGGATAAAGTTATTCGCTGTTTAAGTGAATTTTGGTAGGTTAGGTACAGACAATCATATCTACAGGTTTACAAGTATCAGTTAACTTTTTGACACGACAAGTAAAGAATGTTTCTGGGCGTACTTTTGTGCGCTGAGTTCAAATCCGTCATCCATTTTTCGCTATCAGCTCGGGTTTTTGAGATATTACCGTTATAAAATTGAAAAATAATCGTTTTTCACTATTTTTGAGGTTTTTTAAAAGTGAGAGGTAATTTTTTTTCAATTGAGCTAGTAACGATTCCTCAAAGAACTAATCTTTTTCTTCAAAATTTTGTTAAAATCTTTTCAATACTATTGTTACTATCCGAGATATACTTATTAAGATGGTAGTCGCCACCGTTTTTTCACATTTTTTGAGGCTATGTAACCACCCTTAAATAATTTTTTTCAACAACATTTTTAACGGTTTCTAAAAATACTTTGTAGAAATATGTATATTTAGCATATTAAACCGCATTTTACCAGTCTTATTAACTTTTGTAGGGACAGATGAAGACTAATAATAATAACTAACTGAAGATTTCTCGAAGACTAAAACAGACATTGGAAAGATTTAAACTGAGTTTTGAAGAAGAAGATTAGTATTTTCAGGAACCACTGTAAGTTTTCTTCAAAACTTTGCACACCATTGGAAATGCAACCTCAAAAATATCGAAATATTTTTTAAATTGTATAACGGGAATATCTCAAAAACCAGAGCTGATGGCGGAAAAAGGATGACGGATTTCGATTCAGCACCAAAAATTACTTTTAGAATGAGTCTTACCTGCCGTGTGAAAAACCGTGTAAGCCTGTGTAATTAATGGAGCATGGCTAATAATTAGGGAATAACTTTTTTCACACAGTCATTTGAAGTAAGCCTCCATAGTATAGCTATTGTAGTACCACAGAAGTTACAAGGATATCGCACGCAGAGCAAATAAAAATAATCTCTGTTTCATCGTGGGACGTAGAGCTACGTCCCAGTTTTATCAGTTTTGTTTTGTGTGAGCTATAGACTATATATGATGTTAAGAAAGATAGATTTACATACATAGACATTAATACAAAACGTCAACTACAAGTTATCAGTAGTTTGACCAACCGACTCGATTTTTGAGGAAGAAGAAAAAGAGCTTGCAAACACAAAATATTGAAAAAATAGTCATTTTTATTTTTAGTGGATGCGATATCTATGTAACTCTTAAATCTAAGTAAATATACAAATACCTTTCCAACAACATATTTCTCGCCGTTATTGGTCTTGTAGACCGTTTTGTCATATTATCCTTTGTCTTCCAATGAATAAGGTATATAACTATGGTATGGGCTTTCCAGATATCACGCTTTGCAATGATAATAAGTGCCTTACTTGGCCTTCAAGAACGTAAATCCGCTACTGAGTGTACAGAGTTCGTCATTGCATCCACTGAATTATATTTTTCACTGCTGGGCCTCATTACTTCCTCATTGTTGTTTTTGTTAAAATAATTTTTTCGCACGCCAGCCGTTGGTCGATGCCGCCGCGCTGCCGATGATGCCGTCCGTCATCAATGTAAGTGTGTGTCGGAACAATTATTCAATTAAAATCAGTTGAGGTCATAGATACATCGTTATTGTGTTATTTTTTTTTTCTGTCCATCACTCTCTGATGCTGGCTGTGAGCCTTTATACTTATACTCCTGCTCCTGGAATCACTTGCCCTGATGGTTGTCCTTATATACATATATTTAAAGTTGATACATTTTGTGTTTATTTGTTAACTGGGTCAATAGCCGAAGTGATGAGGTTGTGATTAAATCATTATGAAGGTGGACACAGTGGGCGTGGCAATTAATACGGTTTTAATTGTTATTCTGCAATTTAGAGCTGCCTCTCGGCCAACTCACTGTTCTATATACAAACATATATAGAGTATTTATATGGATGATGTTGTTGTTGTTGTTATGCGGGGGGCATCATCATCATCATCATCATGATGTTGGAGAAAGCTGCTGTAGCGTGCAGTTTATGAATAAATTGCAAATTAATTATTATACAATGACTTGGGTAATTGCTGTTGCTGAGTTAATTAGAAAATGCATAGCGTTCGTTGTATGTCAGATGAGATAAATATAAACAGGCTAATTGCATTCAAGCCATTATAATATAGAACTTCTTAAATTACTACATAAATGTATAACATTTTCAAAACGACCGGAGGGAATATTAATATAAATTGTGCGATATTGTTGGTGAAGATTAACAAATAAAATATTGAAGATGTTAGTTACATTCTCATGAGGGTATCATAATTTATTTGAGGAATTCAGAATTGAACAAATAGTGGAGGAACGATTGCCCAAAATAGTGCATTATTCATGAACCCGGGGAAGCTGCTCTGATTTTGATGTTTTTTTTTTAATATAGAAAATTGAAATTAGAAAAAAGTCTACAGTTCAAAAATCAACACTCTCAACAGGAAATTTTTTTTAAATTAAAAAAACAAATTTTTTTTTCAACAATAAAATAATTTTTCCTGTATTCGCTTTGAACAATCAATATTTTACTTATAAAACACACTCCAAAACTTTATAAAAACGCTTAACATAATTTTACTAAAAATAAGAGTCCAAAACCCAGAACAGTCAAACCCGCTAATAGTCACAAGAAGATGAAAAAAACATGCGCTTTAAGGTGGCAACTGCCCCGATACTAAACGACTTTTGCTCTTAGGCGACTGTGATTATAAATAGGTCTTGCTGTGTTTTTGTTGTTGTTTATATTTGTTTAAAAAATATATCTACACATAATGTGTACATATGTCCAATCTCATTAAAAAGTAAAAGCTTTAGTTAATTTTGCATAAGATTTATATCCTGTGAAAATTTCCAACAAAAAATTTTAAGTACTTTTTCATAAGAGTAACCGGTTTTCGAGATAATGCAATCAGTTGAGTTACAGGTTTTGGGAAAGTTCCTCCTTGATTTGGGCTCCAACATTAATCAAACGGGTCGAAGGTCATAACACATGATTTCTCGTTTATATACAAGGTCATTCGTATAAAATGTGACAAAAAGCTAGAGCGTGTAAAAAAATCGTATGAGAGAGGGAGTTTTACTATCCCCCGTTTAGCCGGGAGGGGAAATTTTTAAAGAAATTAACTCAAAACAGAAAAAACTATTAAAAACAACGGTAACACTTACAATGCCTTTCTATACCTTTTTGTTTAGCCAAAAAGCTTTTCTTTTATTTTAGTTTTAATAAAATTCCTTAAGAGAAGAGTTTTTGAAAAATTCAAATTAAAAACAAAATTGTTACTTTTTTTCTAAGTAGATAATTTTCAAAATTGTATGTATTTAATTGCTGTTTCTGTGTTCAATATTCAATGCCCTCATTAATTTTTAGCCCATTATCGAAAAACCAAATGTAAAAATCTTTCTTAGTTTTTGAGAAATTAAAAAAACAAAAGCTGTTTTTCCCAAAAAATACCGAAAAAATGAATATATTTATGAATATCCACAATTAATCCCTTTTTCGGGCTTTTTTGCCAAAAGCACCTTTTGTTTTTTCTTAAATTCTCATAAGCTAAAAATGAGTTTCACATTTGTTTTTGAGTAATGGACTGAAGAATAATGAGAGCATGGAATATTGATCACAAAAACAGCACTTCATTACGTAAAATTTTGAAAAATATTATTTAAATTTTTTTTTAATTTCTCAAAAACTATTCACTTAAACAACTTGGGTTGAAAACCAAATGCCAAGAATGGGGTATTAGCTTCCTAAGAAAGTATAGCACATTATTAGATGTCATTTCGTTGATTTTTAATTTTTCTGTTGCATTTAAAGTCAACGTTTCAGAAACTGCCCCCCATACACCAGGAAGGGGAGATACAACTTACTCCCCATAAATTTTTTTTTAAGAATATTTCCAAGAATCATGCCCTTAAATCCTAAAAATGAATTAGGGTCCACCCTGTATTCAGCCAGGCAGCGAAACAGTATCCCGCAACGGAGAAAACGAAGACCGCAGACTGCCAGAACGTAGTCTTTTTGCAGGTGCTCCCAATGTAGTTTACGCTTAGTTATTTCGTGTTTTAGTTTTGCTGCAGAATTTCTAAGGTGCTCCCTAAGTGACAGGGCTCGGTCCAGAATAATTCTGAGGTATTTTGGTGTGGGGTTCAGAGTAAGGTAGACATGTTTCTGAATCTTGCATTGAGTTTTGTTTTCGCAAGTTTGTTGTGAAGATTGAAACAAATAACCTCCGTTTTGCTCATGCTGATGTGGATGGGACATAACCGCTATTTTTTGAAGTATTTATTCAGTTTTGAAAGACCTGGACTAAGAGTTTTTTCCGTGTGTTTTATGCTTTGCATACGCAAATTTCTTTTATTTCGTCTCTGGGAGATCATAGATGTATGCAGGATTTGAATAGAAGTGTTGCCGTTTGCGTTGCTGAGATTTCTTGTCCAGCTATTTACATCATAAAGACAGACTTGGAATGATCGATCTATCGGTGAGCATGTTGTTAAGAATTGCTGGTATTTCGAACAGGGTATGATTGAAGAAGTTAAAAGGTGAGACCGTTCATCCAGACTGTGTAGTACGTAGCTGTGAGACTGACTAAAGCGGCAGATGCTTTGAGCTTGACCTTTTATCCCGCTTCGCTTTTATGTACTATGTGTGTTGTTAGAGCCAGCACTTGGTCATTTCCACATTTACTATTGCGTTGATGGATTGTTATATTCTTTTGTAAATCAGTCTTTCGAAAAACTTGTAGATATATACATATGACACTAAGCAGAGCTATTGATTGGTAACTTTCTATTATGTCCTTGGGTTTCCCAGGATTAAGCAAAGTAATATCTTTCGATGTTTTTCAGTTCGTTGAGGAAGGTTCCTGTTTCCAGAAAACTCAATCATTTACTGACAGTTGAAGGGTTGCGGGATAAGATGATCAAAGATAATTTCTGTCAAAAATGATATTATAGTGCCATCTCTTTGAAACGGATCGGAACATGGAACGATTTGGAATCGAAAGAAAACTATTAGGGTCAAAATTCAGAGGGAAGGATTAAAAGTGTCACGAAACAATAATCAGGGTCCATGCGTTGAGGATTAAAAACAATCAAGGTCACAAAACTTAACTCCACCTGTATTCAGTGTTCATTTGCCTCTTAATAAAAGACAAATTGGTTGTTTAGAATGATAATTATTAAAAATGTGACTGATCGTTATTCTCCGTGGACCTTCAGTTTATTTTTATTTTCAGTAGTTTGAGTGAGGGTTTTCTGGATCATTCTGCTTTTTGCTTTCTCGAAAGGGCCCTTAAATTTTATCTGCAATCAGTGCTAGTGCTAGGGCTAATATTGATGCTCTCGGTGTGGTTGTTGGCATGCTGCTTCCCAGTTTTCGAAGAAGACTCCAGGCTTTTTGGCTTGAATGCACGAAGTTGGTATTTTCAACAGTGTTTAACCACTTTGCATTACGTGCTTTGTCGAGAATTTTTAGCGATTTGTCTGCGGTTTCGAGTTTTCCATCTGTTTCGAATTCTTTATATAGCAGATGGCTTTCTTCTGACCATCCCAGGAATGTTTTCTTTGCTGTTTCCTCGGGAAACGTGCTTACTGTTTTTGGAAATAATGAGGGCTTTAAGGAGCTATTTGTTCTTAATTAAGGGATGCACCCATCTTATCTTTGAATAGAGATCCTCTAAAGGGTTTTTCCAATCTGTCCTATTAAAATTCAATTTCGACTGCGTAATCGATTCGACTATGGGGATCTGTAAGCCAGTTTTGATCATTTCAGGTCTGTGCTGGCTATGGGGAAGCTATACTGGCTGGTTTGAAGAGTTCTTTGTTTGCTATATTGCAACTTACAAACTACTATCCGCTACGCAACATTTGGTGTATGATTTGTATTTGGCTAAATCTCCTCCTCCGGAGAAAGGGGAGGCCACCATTTTGAAATGGAAGGTGATTTTGTTTTCAATAAAAAACTCGATAGAATTTTATGTTAAAAATTTATTTTAGCAAGAATTACATTTAAACAGTTAAATTAAATTATCAACCTTTGTAGGTTTATTATTAGTTCTAAAGTTAAAGGGTGTCAAAGTTGGTGTTTTGATTTAGTTGTGTAAAAGGAAAATAAGTTAAATTTTTTGTTAATATCTCTAAATTGATTATTTGAAAAAATAATGAATAAGTATTAAAGCCCATAAAACTCCACTCAAAAAAGATTTTGACATTTTTTTTTCATTGGAGCAACAGATTTTGAGAAAAATTTGCACATATGCGCTGATTACTTATTTTACTCTAGGAGGGTGTTGAAAAGGTTTGATTTCAGTAAAAAAAACTCTTATTATTACATCACGTTTTTCCCGAAACCCGTTGCTACTATGAAAAAAAGTCAAAATTGTTTTTAAGCAGAATTTTATTGGCTACAGTAGTAAACTCGCTAGTTTTTTTTCGAATAAAATTAATGGTTTTGAGATATTTCCAAAAGATTGAATTTTGTCCCTTACAGAGATTTTTTGCTTTTTTATAATAAAAAAAAATCCAAGAAATTAACCTCCTTTAGTTTTAATGAGAGTGTGGAACTCTAGACATAACTGAATCTTACCCCCTTGCACCTTCCTTAAATTGTTTGCCGCTGCCCAAATTAAGGGTACTTTTTAAGAAATGCTTAAGACATCAAAATAAAGTTCTTTTCCAAAATTCAGCTTCTTCGGAGCTTGTACGAAGTAAAGGTCTAATTTTTTTAGGCTTTTGTATTGAGAAAAAGTAAGATTTCTTAGGAGCTATCAAAATACAAAGCTATACATGCATTACAAAAACACAAATCAATACAATTTTATGTATGTAGGTTCAAACTTTTTTTTGTCCTTAAAGAAAAAGAAAAGTTTTTATTTTCTATAAAGGAAAAAACTATCCAAAATGTTGACAAAAAAAAGATTCCTTGAATTATCCTGTAAATTTGAAATAAAAGCAGTTGCAAATTCCTTCGAGCACTATTCTGGTACTCAAAATATTTAACAAAAGAACTTATAATCAACCAACACTTCTTAAAACCATATACGCCTTGTCATCAACATCATCTTCTTCGTAGTTTTCGTTCCTTTCTCAAACCTCTCGCCTTTCAACTTATCTTGTGTAGACCATTGAAAAGGGACACAAAGAATTTTACGTTGAATATAGATGTATATATCTAAGCCACTATCAAAGAGTGTTGGATAAAATTATGAAAGTTTCTTCATACATAATAATAGGTAAAATATATATACGTATACGAATATGAGCATATACCTAAATGTATTCAAAATATGGATATCGTAGTGGTAGCTGGGCTGGTACACCAAAAACTAAAACTTACCCTATCCATTTCCTTCGAATTCCATCAGGCACCAGGACTAAGCTCAAAAGTTACTTTATTCATGTATTTATTATATGAAAAACTTTCCACAATCACTGTCTCACACTTATTTGGTTGGAATGCTAATGTATCCCTTTTTTTGTTGCTACTCCCCTTGGTCTGGATTCCTTTGCTCCTACTGTGTGATGTAGTTAAATTTAAGATAAAGTCCTTCTTCGGCTTTTTCTTTAGATTTGGCCATGGCTAACTCCGTGATTTTGTTTTTGCTATAGTCTAATTTTTGTTCATTTAGATAGGTTTCTCAGGAACTAAGGGTTCCATCGCCCCCCTCGTTTTCTGCTTTGTTTGTATAATATAAAGTTTTCGAAAGTCTACAAAAAAGAAGACTCTTATAATCGAGAAGGAGGACACAGTTTTATATAGAAAAACTTGTCGAACATTCAATGCTAGGGGTAGCTCTATACAATCCCAAAGGGAGTTTAGAGATTATGATGAAAAATATTTTAACTGGGTTATTTTTTCTTTCAATAAAATAGATATATCTCCCTTTACCTAATATAGATTTAGCTTGGAGTGGAATTATTTTAGCCTCGAAGGGCTTAAAGTGCTGAGCATATTGTTAAATTTTTAAATAATGGATTTTCCTCTGTTTCAATCTATTTCAAGGTGGTTTTGTTGTTGTGGCATACCTTTCTATTTGTGATTTTAAAATTTAATGTAAATAAATGTAGGATTCTGCACTGGATAGCACTTGCTCTTGAGGCTCAATGATACCAGGTACCTACGGTGGTAAAGCATTGTCGAAATTTGGTAATGGGTATTTTATGAAATAACATTATTGCAAAAGAAGGTAGAAAGAACGTCAAAACCACTTCATTATCTAAACATAGTACCTCATTCTTATGGAGTTAAGTAAAAAAAATAATTTTAACAACTCGTTTATGCCTGTAAGACCTTAGGTCTTTCAATTGCAACCTGAACTGTATGGCACTAGTTCGAACGAATAAGAGGATAAGAAAGAATGTTTGCTGTCATAAAGGATTGAGAATTCGGTGCTGATTGAGATATTTATGGTGAACCAAATGGGACAGCTATACATTAGTACGGATGTCTGTAAACATTACATGCACTGCTATTTGTTATTAGTATCATCCTTCTTGAGAACAGTTAAGAATC
The DNA here is from genome assembly GCA_963921185.1 of Dasysyrphus tricinctus. NCBI lineage: Eukaryota > Metazoa > Arthropoda > Insecta > Diptera > Syrphidae > Dasysyrphus > Dasysyrphus tricinctus. The sequence continues at coordinate 108,205,250 of OY992533.1, forward strand.
AGGAGTGTGAAATTTGTGCATATAAGTATTGCAAAAGCATTAATTGTTGAATATAATTCTGTTTGTAAAATTTACATACGCCATTATTTGTTGTTATTATTGGTAAGGATAACTATGTCATTTTTATTGGTAAGGATAACTATGTCATATGAACTAATTTGTTTTTCTCAGTAGAGTGTGAAATTTCGATATTTCATTTTTGCAACAGTATTTTTCTTGACCTTCATAGCAGGGTTGCAAAAGCTTAAGCTAATTGTTAGCTTAAGCCCTCATTTAATTCACAAATCAGTAATGGACTTGTGATTTGAGAAATATTTAATTCATAAGCTCTTTGTGATTTGTGAATTGAAAAATATTCAATTCATAAGCTCTTTGTGATTTGTGAATTAAAAAATATTTAATTCACAAGCTCTTTGGGACTTGTGAATTGAAAAATATTCAATTCATAAGCTCTTTGTGATTTGTGAATTAAAAAATTTATAATTCATAAGCTCTTTGTGATTTGTGAATTGAAAAATATTTAATTCACAAGCTCTTTGGGACTTGTGAATTGAAAAATATTCAATTCACAAGCTCTTTGGGATTTGTGAATTGAAAAATATTTAATTCATAAGCCCTTTGCGATTTGTGAATTGAAAAATATTCAATTCATAAGCTCTTTGGGATTTGTGATTTGAAAAATATTCAATTCATAAGCCCTTTGGGATTCGTGAATTGAAAAATATTCAATTCATAAGCTCTTTGTGATTTGTGATTTGGAAAATATTTAATTCATAAGCCCTTTGGGATTTAAGAATTGTGGATTTAGGTATTCAATTCATAAGCTCTTGTTGGCTTGTTCTTCGCAGTGGATTCAGTTTGTATAATAGCACGAGAGCTGGAAACGTAAAAAAAGTAATTTTAGTATGACTATTTTTTTTTATATTATGTCCTCTTTAAGTCCCTAGATTCGCGTGAGGTCAGTCTGGCTGGTGAGAAATGTTGTTTTGTCCGCCATTTTGAAAAAAGGCTTTGAAAATCGTTAAGGCAATTTTCTCGGCTTCTATTGGACGTACAGTAAAATTTTTTGTTAGGTTTTGTAGGTTGGAAGATTTTATAAAACTTACGCCTCAAACATTTTTATTATCACTTTCCAATGAAAAGTTATTAACGAAAAACTGTCGGCATTTTTTAGAAAAAAATGGTTTTAAGCGTTTATCTCGCCTCCTGTTCATCTGACGAAAAAAATTATATTATCCTTTTTTGTAGAGCTCTAAATTTCCAACATTTTCGTATATTTAGATTGTATGTGAACCAAAAAATGTAAAGAATACAGTAATACAAAATTGTCAATATTTAGCAAATAATTCCTTAATGAAGAATACGATTCGTATGGCCGGCACGGCGGCGGTGGCGCTGCACTGCTGCTGCAAAATAATGATGGATTCATGTAGAGGGACACACACACAATAGGTGCAAGTATTTTACTACTTTAGAAGAGGGCTCTTTCTCATGGCGCACAGTGGGACCGAGGTGGAAAAAACCTCATATATAAAAGTGCAATACCCTTGCAGTGGTTTTGAGTACGTGCCCACCAGTGACAGTGACAGTGACAGTGACCTTAATGTTTTTCATTTTAATTAAAATGGAATATTGTATTGCTATTATGTACCTACTTCTTTTTCGTTATGTTAATTTTAGATTCCTTTGCAATGTTGTTTTTGTTTTCTTATCAATTAGGTTATGATCTTTAATTTACACTTTACAAAAATGTACACGTTTGTTTATTTATTTACTTTATTATTTTCAATATTCATTCAATTATAATCTTATATATAATTTACTTATTGAATACAGAATACCTACTTTTGTTTTGAATAAAACCAAATTTCAAAATATTCTTTGTTTTAATTTGGTTTAAATTGAGGCGATTTTAAAAGTCCAGTAGGTACCTATGTTTAATATACTTACTTTTAAACAGAATTCAGCCAAGAACAATAATTTTTTTACGAAAACCTATACATTGCTATAATATACAAGCACTACAACACATCTAATCCAAATCCAACAAACCACCCATGCGCCATGCATCATGCCAGTATTTGATTTAAATATGTTAATATCCAAATTCGACACCACTTACAACATCCGCGGCAAATTGGCGTAATCGGTTGAATCCGTTTTGAAAAAATGGAACCACATTTTTGTAAGGCTATTTATATATGTACATACATTATGTGCAGGGCAATTCCATGGTAACTCACGTTACATTTGGGAGAGTTTCACGTTCTCTTTCATTAAAATTTCCATACTTATATAAATATAAATAAAACAAAATATTAACTCTATACATGGTGATGATTTCGACTGTTAAGAAAAAATAAAATGTTTGCGAAAAATATATTCTTTCTTAGAAAAAAATACTAAAACATGTTGGTAACTCACGTTACCCTATTCGGACACGGGTTTTGTAGCAGTACTGTGGATATTTTCTCAAAATTAAACAAACCAATAAAGCTTAACTGATTTGGTGAATTAGATAAAAGAATTTATCAGCCTAAATATATCTGTACACAAATTTTAAATTATTGAAAATATTTTATACAAATTTAATAAAGTACATGGTAACTCACGTTACAAAAAGTCGGTAACTCACGTTATTTCACGTTTTTAATTTAAAAATTTAGGGCTAAGCCTTTTATTATTTTATTTTATTTTCAGCCGTATGCTTGTTACTTGTAGGATATTTTTTATTTCTAATTTTAAAACTAGCGAACAATAGGCAGGGGGCAAGATAAATTTTCCATTTTTCTATCTTCATGTCCACTTTTTCATGGAACTACCCTGCATAACAATTGACCACTTTGAATTCACAAATCACAAACCAAAATGGGCTTATGAATTTAATACATAAATCCAGAATTCTTAAATCCACAAGAGCTTATGAATTGAATATTCTTCAATTCACAAATCCCAAAGAGCTTATGAATTGAGTAATTTTTTGATTCACAAATCCCAAAGAGCTTATGAATTGAATATTGTCCATTAAGGAATTATTTGCTAAATATTGCCAATTTTGTATTACTGTATTCTTTACATTTTTTGGTCCACATACAATCTAAACATACGAAAATGTTGGAGATTTAGAGCTCTACAAAAAAGGATAATATAATTTTTTTCGTCAGATGAACAGGAGGCGAGATAAACGCTTAAAACCATTTTTTTCTAAAAAATGCTGACAGTTTTTCGTTAATAACTTTTTATTGGAAAGTGATAATAAAAATGTTTGAGACGTAAGTTTTATAAAATCTTCCAACCTACAAAACCTAACAAAAAATTTTACTCTACGTCCAATAGAAGCCGAGAAAATTGCATTAACGATTTTTAAAGCCTTTTTTCAAAATGGCGGACAAAACAACATTTCTCACCAGCCAGACTGACCTTACGCGAATCTAGGGACTTAAAGAGGACATAATATAAAAAAAAATAGTCATACTAAAATTACTTTTTTTTACGTTCCCAGCTCTCGTGCTATTATACAAACCGAATCCACTGTGAAGAACAAGCCAACAAGAGCTTATGAATTGAATACCTAAATCCACAATTCTTAAATCCCAAAGGGCTTATGAATTAAATATTTTTCAATTCACAAATCCCAAAGAGCTTATGAATTGAATATTTTTCAATTCACAAGTCCCAAAGAGCTTATGAATTAAATAATTTTCAATTCACAAATCCCAAAGAGCTTATGAATTGAATATTTTTCAATTCACAAGTCCCAAAGAGCTTGTGAATTAAATATTTTTCAATTCACAAATCACAAAGAGCTTATGAATTGAATATTTTTCAATTCACGAATCACAAAGAGCTTATGAATTGAATATTTTTCAATTCACAAATCTCAAAGAGCTTATGAATTGAATATTTTTCAATTCATAAATCAAAAATAGCTTGCGAATTGAATCTTTTTTAATTCACAAGTCCCAAGATAGCTTATGGCTTATAGATTTTTTAATTCATAAACTCGCAACCCTGCTTCATAGTGTTTGTTAACCTTACACGCACTAGTATATGTTATTGTTGGGTTTTTTCTGGTGAACAACCATGCCGTCTGAATATGTTTTCTTTTCTCAGTAGATTGTGAAATGTCTGTATTTTAGTATTGCAACAGCAGCATTATTGTTGACCATCATTCATCATTTGTAAACTTTACAAACACTAGTATTTGTTGTTTTTCTTGGTGAGAATAACTAATATTACCTGAATTAATTTTTTTATCTTAAGTGTGAAATTTTCTTATTTTAGTATTGCAACAGTATTTTTGTTGACTTTCATACTCTTTGTAAACCTTATGAATTGAATATTGTCCATTAAGGAATTATTTGCTAAATATTGCCAATTTTGTATTACTGTATTCTTTACATTTTTTGGTCCACATACAATCTAAACATACGAAAATGTTGGAGATTTAGAGCTCTACAAAAAAGGATAATATAATTTTTTTCGTCAGATGAACAGGAGGCGAGATAAACGCTTAAAACCATTTTTTTCTAAAAAATGCTGACAGTTTTTCGTTAATAACTTTTTATTGGAAAGTGATAATAAAAATGTTTGAGACGTAAGTTTTATAAAATCTTCCAACCTACAAAACCTAACAAAAAATTTTACTCTACGTCCAATAGAAGCCGAGAAAATTGCATTAACGATTTTTAAAGCCTTTTTTCAAAATGGCGGACAAAACAACATTTCTCACCAGCCAGACTGACCTTACGCGAATCTAGGGACTTAAAGAGGACATAATATAAAAAAAAATAGTCATACTAAAATTACTTTTTTTTACGTTCCCAGCTCTCGTGCTATTATACAAACCGAATCCACTGTGAAGAACAAGCCAACAAGAGCTTATGAATTGAATACCTAAATCCACAATTCTTAAATCCCAAAGGGCTTATGAATTAAATATTTTTCAATTCACAAATCCCAAAGAGCTTATGAATTGAATATTTTTCAATTCACAAGTCCCAAAGAGCTTATGAATTAAATAATTTTCAATTCACAAATCCCAAAGAGCTTATGAATTGAATATTTTTCAATTCACAAGTCCCAAAGAGCTTGTGAATTAAATATTTTTCAATTCACAAATCACAAAGAGCTTATGAATTGAATATTTTTCAATTCACGAATCACAAAGAGCTTATGAATTGAATATTTTTCAATTCACAAATCTCAAAGAGCTTATGAATTGAATATTTTTCAATTCATAAATCAAAAATAGCTTGCGAATTGAATCTTTTTTAATTCACAAGTCCCAAGATAGCTTATGGCTTATAGATTTTTTAATTCATAAACTCGCAACCCTGCTTCATAGTGTTTGTTAACCTTACACGCACTAGTATATGTTATTGTTGGGTTTTTTCTGGTGAACAACCATGCCGTCTGAATATGTTTTCTTTTCTCAGTAGATTGTGAAATGTCTGTATTTTAGTATTGCAACAGCAGCATTATTGTTGACCATCATTCATCATTTGTAAACTTTACAAACACTAGTATTTGTTGTTTTTCTTGGTGAGAATAACTAATATTACCTGAATTAATTTTTTTATCTTAAGTGTGAAATTTTCTTATTTTAGTATTGCAACAGTATTTTTGTTGACTTTCATACTCTTTGTAAACCTTACAAGCACTGGTATTTGCTTTTGTTGTGTTTCTTGTTTAAAATACCCGTGGATTCTAAATCTTTTTTGTATTCTGTGAAATGAGTGTATTTCAGTATTGCAACAGTATTATTTTTGACCTTCATACTGTTTGTAAACTTAACATGCGCTGCTATTTGTTATTTATATTGTTCGTCTTGAGAACAACTAACAGTGTCTTCTGAATATGTTCTATTTTTTCAATAGAGTCTAGAGTGTGAAATTTCTGTATTTCACCACCGTATTATTGTTGCCAATCATTTAGCATTTGTAAATTTTACACAAGCAAGTATTTTTTGTTCATCTTCGTGAGAGTATTGTTGCCATCTAAATTAATTTGATTTTCTTGGTAGAGTGTGAAATCGGCTTTTTTCAGTACTCCAACAGTATTTTTGTTGACCATCAACCTGTCTGTAATCTTTACATGCACTGGTGTTTGTTTTTATCGTCTTGTATGAATCTGTTTAGTTTTCTCAGTAGAGCGTGAAATTTGAACATTTTAATATTTCAACATTATATTATCGGAAATGCATCGCGTTTGTAAGATTTACATGCACTGATATTTGTCATTCTAGTCTCGTCTGAATGTGTTTTATTATCTCAGTAAATGGTGAAATTTTTACATTTAATTATTGCAACAATATATTTATTGACATTCATCCCGTTTGTAAGTTTCGCAACAGTATCATGGCTAACCATCATTCATCATTTGAAAATTGTTCATGCGCTAGTATTTGTTTTTGTTGTTGGTGAGAATAATTTTGTCGTCTGAATTAATTTGTTTTTCTTAGTAGAGTTTGAAATTAGCTTTTTTTTAGTACTGCAACAGTAATTTCGTTAACCTTCATCCTGTTTGTAAAATTTACAAGCGCTGGTGTTTCTTGTTGTCGTCTGGTCTGAATTCGTTTAGTTTTCTCAGTAGAGCTTGAAATTTGCACATTTAAATATTTCAACATAATATTTTTGAGAAATTCATCGCGTTTGTAAGCCTTACATGCGCTGGTATTTGTTATTCTCGTCTCGTCTGAATCTGTTTTATTTTCTCAGTAAAAGATGAAATTCGCACATTTAATTATTCCAACAGTATATTTGTTGACATTCATCTCGTTTATAAGCTTTGCAACAGCATTATTGCTGACCATCAGCCATCATTTGTAATTTTAACATGCGTTTGTATTTGTTTTATTGTACTTGGTGAGAATAACTATGTCGTCTGAATTAATTTATTTACCTTAGTAGAGTGTTAAATTAGCTTTTTGCAGTACTGCAACAGTAATGTCGTTGACCTTTATCCCGTTTGTAAAATTTACAGGCGCTGGTATTTGTTATTCTCCTCCCGTCAGAATCTATTTGTTTTCCCAGTAGAGGGTGAAATTTGTTAATTTCAATATTGCAACAGTATATTTGCTAGCATTCATCCTGTTTGTAAATGTTACACACGCTGGAATTTATTATTTATCTAGAAGAACATAATGAATTTGTTCTGTATTCTCAGTAGAGCGTGAAATTTGTGCATATCAGTAGTGCAACAGCATATTTGTTAACCTACATTCTGCCTGTAAACTTCACATGCACTAGTATTTGTTATTAATCTTGGTGATGATACCTGTTGCATTTTACCTATTGTATTCAATATTCAGGTTCTGCACCAAAGCCCCTTCAATTCTCCGTTGCTCTCTCGTTTTGGAGCCCAAGACTTAAGACGTGATTTATAGTACCTCCCCATAGAGTTGCAATCTCTAGTGATAGAAAAATATACCTCCCTATAAAGTCCCAATCTATGATGATTAAAGGGTATAAAATCTTGTTTAAGTTAGTAAATTTTGTATGTTCTAGTTTAAAAAGTGCTCGCCCAAATTTAAACTACCCCGCGTTTGGTTGGTTACGCTTTTTTACACATTATTTAAATTGAAGAAGCTATAACTTTAGCTTGATTTGAATTCTTAAAAATATTGTAAGAAAATCGATTTCCTGGCAACATTATTTTCTCGTTTGTCTTTAAATTGCTCATTTGAATTTAATTTAAGATTAATAGTAACTACACTATACAAAACCTTCCTTACTGAAAATATAAAACGGTGCTCAGTTGTTGAGAACAAAACATTCATCATTTTTTATCATTATTATAACAGCTTAGCCATCAAAATGCTCTTAATTATTCACAAAATACCTTCGAGTATTAAGACAAAAAAAAAACAACAACAACAACATCTCATTTCACCAACAATATACTTCACGATATTAACATTATCCAAACGGAACGTCTTATAATATTAATGTTAATCCTCCTTCTGCCAATTCAAGGAATTAACTTGGGAAATGAATTATCATGATAGCCACTGAGCCAATTAAAAGGTGCTGCCTGCTGCCTTGCCTTGTAAATGCTGACCTTGCCATCTTCTTATAACCAGACTGCCCTCAAAAACACGCCTCCTTTAAGGTGTTAATGACGATGACGAGGACGACGGCGAACGTTCTGAACTTATATCCATGGAATTATGTACGAACATAATAAACGCGTTATGCTAAATAAACAGACCTTATTTTAGTCCTTGCTTGCAATATAACAGAGGCTGACTTGATAATTTGCTAAAATATTTATACAAAACAGTTTGGCTTTTAGATAACAATGAATCCAAGGACATATTGACCTTATGAAGGAGCGGTTTCTTTTTAGACTAATTTAATATAGCCATTTTATTCTCTTTTTAAAGTTTTTTTTTTTTTTGAAAATCAGCAACACTACGGGAAAAAAGGTCACTTTGTGTGCAAATAAACGGATTGCCAGGATAGAATAAATGGTTGGTGAAAATGAAGACCTAAAAAATATATATCAATGTAAACAGAACTTTAATTGAAGGACTTTCTTTAAAGTGGAACAAGAAAACACAAAAACAAAAAAGAAGATAAAATTCGTATATGGAACATGTTGAAGCTTACAAAATTGATATCGATATATAAAACCGAAGGACATAGCCTTACAGATGTTTTGTGTATGCTTGCTGTATATGAATGAGAACAGATTTGCTAGTCAGACTTAATCAATTATGATGACCCATGTAACTTATTATTGTTTGCACTCGTAGACTTGTACAAAGGCTATATACAATTTAGAAAAGAAGAAAAATTGAGGAGAAAAAGCAAAAACGACATTTTTATTTTACAACAAAAAAGTCCTTTATGAGTATAAAACTTTGTATTCTGATGGTATAAAGATGGAGTCTAGACAACTTGATGAACCTCAGTAAATATAGGTTTTTCTTCTTCTAGGTGAAAAATATACAGAGGCTACACGTTGGCTTTAAACCTTAATAAATAATTTGGACAGAAGGGTTTGAAATTGACATTGACCTCGAAAGCAATGGGGGTATTTAACAAACTAGGCCGTTAAAATTGCAGACTAAAGCATTTAATTTCTTTTAATATATTCAGTGTGTAATGTATGTAGATAGGTATATTCACTACACCATCACAAATGGTTACAAAGACAGTATAATGTTACCTCCGTGCTCCGTAAAAATTAAAAAAAAAAAAAAACAAAATAGATTGGGCAGACTAGACATATAGCGAACAGAAATTCCTTGAAGTTTTCATTGGACATTATCTATATCATTTAGAAAATATTAAAATTTTGAAGCCTTTTAAGTGCAAGGTTATCCAAGAGGGATTTGGTTGCACTGTAGCAATTTTTTTAAGAAAAGGACGAAATGGAAATGAAAAAAAGGCTTGATGCGACCTACACTATGGTGCCTTCAGGATCTAGAACAGTGATTCCCAAAGTGGTCCAGGTGGACCCCCAGGGGTCCACGGGAGACTTGACGGAGGTCTACGTTGACATGAAATAAAAATGGGGGTTCACCAGTTGTAAGTGGGGTCCACGAAAATGTTTCTGGTTTCGAAAGTAAAGAAAAAAAATCTAGGCTTGGCCTTATCTATCAATGAAGGCAGATGTTACCTACACTAATCAAAAAAATTAAGGGAACAAAAAATTCCAAACTTTTCGGTAATTTTTGACAGGCTGTATTTCAGTGAATAATTGTCGTATTGTGACTTTAAAAAAAAGGGTTTTGAAGCTTTAAGAAATAGGATTCTATTTTTCAAAATTGTTGGCTAAATTTTATAAGGAGCTTCTCATGCAGTCTTATCAATAATATTCTAGAAATTAAGTTTGTTAATTGTTTGCTTTTTCTTTAGTCCGCAGGCTTGTAAAATATTTTTTCAGTTAGGCTGGCATATGGATCAGATAGCCTGTTTATTTAGCATCAATCCCCATAATTTTTTTTGTGATTTATATTTTAAGAAGATCAGCGACTGTTACTTGTAAGAACTTGGATATCATCGGCTTTCTGTCAAAACCTCATAAATCGTAAAATATCATTTCAATGTATTTCAGATCAAAACAAATCACGGAGTTGAAATATCAATATATCGTAATTATTGGCGTTTTTCTTTTTTGGCTCTGAGCAGAGGCTGAGCGACTAGAGCTGAGCTCCGAGCAGATTATGATCACATTTCTCAGATTTAATTATGAAACACACTTGAGCACTGAACTGTCATTTCATAGGTCTTTTTGGTAACGTGAAATTTCTTGCAATTTTTTTACAATTTGCTGTCAAAACACATAAGAAAAAAATAGAAATAATTATATTTGTTCCTAAATAAACATAAAAGCTAAAACAAAAATTATTTATTTACCTGAAGTTGACGGGCGACTGTCCAGGGAATCCATTTTTAACTATACATATATCAATTTAAGTGAAGTTAGCTTCGCACAGCGTTTCGCTCGATTCGCTCGGTCATTTAATCCTGAGCGAATTGAGCAAGGTCTGAGCAAGCTCAAATGGAAAAAAGAAACACACTTTTATACTCTGATATATGTCTGAGATAAAACAGAAACAAATAATTTTTGTTTGACAGTTCCGTGATCTGCTCTGAGTTAAAAAAGAAAAAACGTCATATGCTATGGTACCTTTTGGGGCTAGAATTAATAGAATTCCATTTTATTATACCTTTTAAATTTGTCTTCTAAGCAATTTTTCAAAACAGACTTTCGAGGCTTTGACAAAAAGCCGACGATATTCGATATTCAGCGCAACGCGTGTCGAGACTTGCAAAGTGGCGCCCAAATTTAGGGTTGGAACTCAGCTGCGAAGCAGATTTCCATCTTTAGATCTAATCTCCGCATTTTTTGACTAGTTTTGGAAATATGGTAAAAATGTTGCAGCAGGGGGTCTAGCAAAAGTGGTTTATTTTGAAAGTGGTCTACGAGAAAAAAAAGTTTGGGAACCTCTGATCTAGAGGCTCAATTTTATTTTTCTATTTAAAAATATGGATCTTCCCCATTATTTTGGTTAAATTATATAGAGGTTTCGTGTTCTTCGACATACACTTAGAAATCAATGAACCAACTTTTGTTTTTCAATTTAATATAATATCTTATACAATAAGGCACCGTTTGAGACTTAAATCACCAAGGTTTTGGTAGCACTAACAGTTTTTACTTTTCCAAAGTTTGTTTCAAAAACAAGATAATTCCTGTGCAAAATTGCTTTTTTTCTAATTTGGAGTCAACATAGTGGTGTTTCAGGTACACCAAACGATGCAGGATTTTTGTTTTATATTTCTGCATCGAAAAACATATTTCGCCGAAAAATATAGTTATCTGGTTTCTGACCTGGATGCTTCAATTGCTCTTAAAAAAAATTTTACCTATTAAATGTCTTAAAAATCTTATCAACAGGGATAGGATTTCGTGAACTTTGCCTTTTTTTGCTTTATCGTATGAAAGTATCGACTTAATCACTTAATACAAACTCGTTTCATATCCCCTTGATTCCAAAAACATATACATAGTGCTTTTTGTGTGCCTTGTTTACCCGTTAGTGCCTTTTTTGCTGTTTCTTTACTGTTTTTCCTTTTTTCGCCCTTTTTTCTTCAAAGTTATAGTTGTTTTTCAAGATTTTCAAGATTCAAAGATCCAAGAATAGGTACAAAAAATGATAGTTTTGACTTTCTGTGTTCGTATTTTTTTACTAACGAGCATTAGCTATGTTCCAAAATCCAAACATTGACCAAAACGGGCAATTTCACTTTGTCCACCAATATTTTTCCAATAACTATTCCAAGTTAAACATTTCTCCTTCCTGATAAATTCTACCCGAGAAATTTCTTTGGACAGAAATTCTTTAGTTTGTCAATTTGCACGCTGACAAAGGTCAGATGTCAGACAGAAAAAACATCTTGCCAAAAGTTTGCTTCTCTCTGATAGAATAGACACGTTCAGGAAAATGAGATTTCAAATTTTATTCGTCAAAAAGCGAGCAAGCAATTCCAACATTTTTGTTCAGTGATTTGGCAACAAAATTTCTGAGGAATCCTGGTCCTATGTGCTGTAACAAGGAGCGATAACTTTTCGAATCGTTACAAAATGAAACAAATAATTCCTTAGTTATCACCTCTGCTAAAAATCGGGTTTCTTGAACTGAACGCGATAAGTTTAGTTTCCGAACTATTCTGTTGGGCCGACATAATAATTTGCGCATAATAATTTTCAATACAGACAACAACCAACGCCAAGGGTAAGACCGCAGAACAGTTGAGCATTTCAAAATACATAAGATTTGGCACATCTCGATCGCAAGTACAACCTTGAAATCAAAACTTTTGATGATGATTTTTAAAGGACTAAATGAAGATTCAAAAAAAAAAAATTAATAAATTGGGTGGCGCAACAGCTCGTGGAGAGCCAGGGCCTAGTGACTTACAACTCACAACCATTCCTGTGTGCGTGTTTGTTGGCAGGAATGGAGGGGACCTACAATTTTTTGCCGAGTCCGAACGGCTAAATGAGAAGCACTTTTTCATGACAAGTATACTCTTGGAGGATTTGTCAGTTCTTCGCAAGAAGCAGTACCTCGAATAAAACATTTTTGTTTTTAGATGGCACGGCTGGGAATCGAACCCACACCTTCGGCATGACAGTCCTACGCACTAACTATCATGCCACGAGGTACTACTAATTCCTATATCCGATTCCAAAAAGCGTGGCATAAACCGTTCAAAAGTTACACGCCAAAACCTTTTTGAATATGCTTCAGTTGTTCATCAAAACGCCTATGTTACAATTCCAAGTTCGATATTTTAAACTACTGTCTTGAAATAAAAACTTTTGATGCCACTTTTTTAATGACTAAATACAGATTCCAACCTTTCAACCTTTTTGGCTTTTTTAAGAAGTTTATTTTTATAAGAAAATATTTAAATTGAAAAGTTACAAAATTTATTTTAAGTTTAAAATTTATTTTTCAAAAAGTATTTTCAAAAACTATTTTATTTAAAAAATGAATTTTGAGAATAGATTTTTTGCTTTCAAAAAAGCTATATCATGACATTGCAAGTATTGCAGTTGTTTTTTAATCTCTTTTTTCTATTTTGAGTCAATTTTTTAGTAAATTGCCGCTCCCAACTTAATGGGGGGAGCAGAGCCCCCTCTGATACGATTTTTTTCTTGTATCAACCCAACCTACACAGTCAAGCCTTTTCTTTCACACCTTGTGTTAATGCAAAATACCCTGTATGTTTTACCAAAGCCATTTTTTTTAAATTCAAGATGGTGGCCAAAGCTAAAAAGCTGGGCCGTGGAAAAGTTGTTTGAAGACTCCTTATACTCTCCTTGTAGTACCTCGTGGCATTATGGTTAGTGCGTAGGACTGTCATTTTTTGTATTCAATACGAATTATTGTTTTTTTATAATTTTAAATTGTCCGGCTAGCACAACAGATCATTCTTTTTGCCGAAAAACACAGCTTTGACGCTAACTATCTATCAGCCTTCTTTCTCTTCCACCTTAAATTTTGTACAGATTGAAAGAAACCGTTAATTTCAATTTTGCATTTTGAGCACGCTCTCCATACAACAGGCCCCAATGTGAGCCGTATTCATTAGAATTCTTTAAAAACATAGATATTATGTATGACTGGTATTTTATTAAAAAAAAATTGGAAATGTGACAAAATATTATTTTAAATTTCCATTGCTATTTTCAAATTCTCTAGAAAATAATGTACTTCAAACATTGACTAATAACAATTAAACTTCACATCTCACCACAACTTCAGAATTTCAAATCACTTTGTTTTTGTACCCTTTTAGGTACACTGTTAACTAATTTACCTGTTACATACACCCCAAGTCACAAAAATGATTCCATATATTTCTCTCCTATTTCAGAACAAATTTCTAATATTGACAACATTGGTCATCAAATTGATGAATTAAGTTCTAATTTAAATTGGAAATCGCCATTATCCTTAATTCAATCAATTTTAAGAGGGTCTTTGTTTTTTTACTTGCGATTATAGGTTCTACAAGGCAAGTTTTGGATTCGTGCAAAAAAAAATTTTTGAGATAACAATCAAACATGATATTACGATGATAGAGAACACCAAAAAAGTGGGTGGCACAATTCTGTCTGTCTGTCTGTCTGTCGGTCTGTTCGTCTACAGCCTAAGCGGCTCAATCGATTTTCTTCAAACTTGGTATACAGTGGGTTTTGGTGATTCTGCCAACACGTTTTTTTCATTTTTTTTTTAGAACCAAAAATAACGATACCTGCCATACATTTTTTTTTAGCAATTTTACATAATCGTATTTTTCTCAAAAACGGCTCGACAACTTTTCTTAAAAAAAATTCAATAAATTTATTTTAGTAAAGGCTTTCTTTTGGTGGAAAACCATTTTTCAAAAATGGTTATTAATGGTACCTCCAAAGGAACCATTTTTTTAAGTTTTGATTTTCTTCAAAATGGTATGACCGATTTCAATTATTTTTTTATACAGAAGCTTCCAAAAAATGTTAATAGTTTTGTGTACCAACATTTTTGAAAAAGTATTTTTTGGATTTTTAAAAAATATTTCAAATTTTTTTTTGGAAAATCAAATATTTCGAAAACGGCAGCATAGATTTTTTTGAAACTCGATATTTAAGACTTTTTAAGTACTCTCTAAAATATTTTTAGAAAAAAATTACATTTATGAAAAAATAATGGTACCTTCCATACAAAAGTGAAAAAACCGCAAAGGAAAATATTTTTTTGCTTGAAAACGGCTCCTACGATTTTGATTAAACTTTTTTCATATATTAAAATTAGTACGATCTACCATACAAAATTATAAAATTTTACACATAGCAACTATTAATAGTACCTGTCATAGAACGTATTTTTTTATTTTGAGTTTTCTCGTTATTAGCTTAACGGATTTAAATGAATTTTTTATATACAAATTTCAGATAAGATTAAATAATATTGCATATCAAAATTTTCAAAAAAAAAGTTTTTGGATTTTTAAAAAAAGTTTCAAACTTTTTTTTGGAAAATTCGATATCTCAAAAACGGGTTGACAATTTTTTTTCAAATTTTGTTTTTATATACACATAGATATATAGTTTAAATCTGCATACCAAAATTTGTTCTTAAAAATGTTTTAAGAATTTTATATATAAAAAATTAATTTAAAAAAAAACCGCTCCAACGATTTTAAATTTTTTTTCCCATACAATCATATTCCATCATGAATTAAGATGGCATACTTTTTTTTCACCTCAAACTGTCAAAAGAGTTGTTTTAGCTAATTTAAATATCGTATTTCATGCTTCTCTACATTTTTCTCTCATAATTTCCATGTTTGTATATGCAATTTTCTTAAACTCGCAGTGTCTTGAACATAAGAGCAAGTACGTGCGACCCAGTCGTGCATTTTATTTTTAATGAACGCGTACGAACGGGTCCTTCACTACCCTCAAGATGATGAAACGAAGTGCGAGCGATGAGAAAAATAGAGAAGGATTCAAGAGGAGCTATACCGATGTCGATGCGTCGATGTTTTGAATAATCGTTCTGAATACCAAAATGGGATGGAAAAAAGAGCCTGATAAAAGGCATTCAATTTATCACTTGCTTGGCTAAAAAAAAGAATCTTTTCACTTTTTGAAAGGTGAAAGGTGGAATCGTCCCCTTTATGCCAGAAACATGAATGTGCAAAAATGAAAATATTCCAACGTCATTTTTGAAAGTTTTTTTTTGGATTAAAACAGAGTCTCAAATCCACTAAAAGCTTTACCGATGTTTTAAAATATTATATTTTCTTCGATATACACACATTAAAACTGCTGTAATGTCATGGAATACCGATTAATTTATAAAACTAATTAGCCACCTCGAAAAAATTAAATTTTCACATTCATGCTTCTGGCTTAAGGGAGACTATATGTTACTTTGCTCAACATTTATTCATTATTTGCTAATAGCCTATTGAATAGACCGGAAAATGAGAGGTATAAAGGAACAATTACGTGCAAGGGTTTTTATTATTGAATATGTTTGTTTGGCCCATAAGCATGCTTAAAACCAAAAATGCTACTAAATTCACCCATGCGTTTCTGAGAGAATGGTCACACTGGCCGCTTTTTAGTATTTTTGGTATAACTCGAAAACTAAGCCGAATTTGACAATTTTACATATAATACTTTTTGTTCAAAATTATATTTTCTATTGCAATGGATAGTTCAAAAAATTTTACGAAAAAATTTTAGCAGGAAAAGTTAACAAAAGCCAACTTAAAAAAAATTAAAAATCAAGGATATCTAAATTTTTTAATAAATTGTGCATAACTTTTTTTGAAGCAAAGATAGGGTCAAGACATGCACAGAAAAAACAAAGTAGAGACTAAAGGCCTTATATGGCATGTTCAAAAATTAATATTTGTTCAAAATTGACAGAGATATTCCCATTCAAACCTTATCATTTCTTATAATTTTTCTCAGTTTTGGCCCGAAAGTCCCTTTTTCGGTACAATATGGCAAATTTCACTTTCGTAAATATGTTCGAAATCAAAATTAAGGATGTAAGTTCGCAATTTTGTTTTTCGGCAGTTTTTAAATGCGTTCAGACCTAGAGACCGAACGGCTGGTCCGATTAACATAAGATTTGGTATTAGGTGCTAGAAACGTTAAATTTGTCATTAAGTACCAAAAAATAGACTTTCGGGCGAAAACTGCGGAAAATGATAAGAAATGGTAAAGTTTGAATGGCTTTATCTCTGTCAATTTTTAAATAATATTGTTTTTTTAACATGTCATATTAAAGCCGTAAGACTCCAGTTTACTTTGTTCATGAATGTCTGGAGCGTATCTTTGCTCTGAAAAAAGTTATGCGCAATTTAGAAAAAAATTTAAAAATCTTTGATTTTCGATTTTTTTTATGTTGGTTTTTGTTTACTTTTCCTGCTTAAATTTTTTTTTTTAATTTTCCAAACTATCCATTTCGATAGAAAATTTAATTTTTAACAAAAAGTATTAAATGTAAAATTGTCAAATTCCGCTTAGTTTTCGAGTTATACCATTGTATATAAATTCTATAGTATTCTCATGAAGAAAAAAAGCTCGTGGCCATCTATGCGTCCAAATGTAATACTAATTTTTGTTAAGGGATCTCGGTAAGGCGATCACAGCGAACCTATCGACCAAATGTCTACCTTTAAAATCGTGTTTCATGAGAATACTTTAGATTGGATATACAATGGTTATACCAAAAAAAATGAAAAGCGGTCAGTGTGACCATTCTCAGAAACGCATGGGTGAATTTAGTAGCATTTTCGGTTTTAAGCATGCTTATGGGCCAAACTAACATATTCAATAATAAAAACCCTTGCACGTAATTGTTCCTTTTTAAAAGGTCTATTCAATAGGCTATAACTTGACATTCATGTCCCAATTCGAACAAACTATCGATCAAACATAAGTATTTGGTGTGCATTGTCTCTAATATATATTCACAAAATTAAATTTTTTTTATTTCTAATGTTTATGTTTTCGTTTAAGGAAAATTTGTTTTCGGTGGTTTTTAACAGTCGAATAATTCAAATTTTAATTTTAATCAAGTGACGCAGAGTGTACGAAATAATTTCAGCACATTTAGTGAATCTTGTACTGCTATAGCCTTTTCTGTGTCTGCCCTGACGTAATGTTATTATACTGTTAATAACATATTAACAACGCCTGCAGGAGGAATCCTCATCCTTGTATATAATAATAACGCAATTACAGTTTACAACATTGTTCTTGCCTATAGGTATACATATAAGTCGCCCTTAGTACTCCCTTAGTTACTATTCATTGCGATTGCCGTCATTGCCACCATCATCATCATCATCTTATTGCTGCCTTATTGCTTCCTTTTCAGTGCTTCTGTGTCGTGTTGTCGCCTCCGTCTGCAAAGTTACACTCGTCATAATTAATTGCTTTAACATTACGTCAAAGTCATTGTACCAGACTTCGCGCGTTGTTTTGTTATAAATTTGTCAAAGAGTTTTTAGAGTTTCATTTCGAGTTTTTACTGTTTCCCGTGCAATACAAATATGTATGTATGAACTATGAACATTTATAATATTGTATTTTGTATACTATTCAAAAAACACACGCAGACGATGATTTGCGAAAGATTATGCTTTGCATTTATAAATAAAATGCACAACTGTGTTAGACGTACTTGCACCAATGGTTAATGTTGAAGGGTGTTGGTTTATTCATATAATGGCAAACAAAACTAGTTGAGAAGAGAGCTTGTAAAAAGTCATAAGGTCTAAAGGGATATTTTAAAAAATTAAAGTTATATGAAAAACAATTTTGAAAATTTAACTTCACCCACGGTTAAAAAACAAACAACCATTTGTTTCCAATTTTTGTTTTCAATAATTGGACGATTTATGGTATCTATTGTAAGCAAAATACCCAAATTCAAAATCGCCCAGAACTCAAGTTTTGTTATGCTTAGAAGTGATGTCAGAAACAATAAATGAGTATGTTTAATTTTCCAAAGTTTTTTTGGATGATTTGTCAGATTTTTTTTTTTAAATTTGTTTTTGGCGATTTTTCATCGATCATCGAAGGACTGTTTTGTGAAAACTTCTTTTTTGGAGGTTTTATCGAAAACTACAACATTGTTTTCGTACACGAAACCAATACAAAGCCCTACAGAGTAAGTATAAAGTTGTAGTTACAATGCCATGGCAGTGACTTTATTGTAAGTTCAAGTTGCATTAAAAAAGTTTTATTACGTTTTCTTTGAAAGAATGAAATAACTTAAAAAATAAAATGCAAGTACAAACTTCTTAAGGAGTTTGAAAGGCCATCAACAGCCTCCCAGGTACATATGTAGGTTTATGATGGAACTATTGTATATAGCTTTCATATGGTTTCTCATTCCGGCATATGACTGACATTCATTATAAATGTCACATAATGAATAAATAGTTTCTTGTCAACTTACTGGGGAAAGTGTCGCAGCACTGCAGCAGTAGGAAATTAAAAAAAAAAATAAAACTTAAGACTCGGTTACAACCTGGCGATTTCTTTTAAACAGCAACTTTTTCAAAGTATGAGTAGATAGGTTATGTTACATTTTAGACCTCATCTATGAATGAATGAATTAATAGGGGATAAGCGCACTGTGACCTAAAGATCTATTGTGTCCCCTTTAAGAGTAGAGTGAGACTGCTCATTCTATAACTCTCCCTCCAGATTGGTTCCTTTATTTATTTTCAGAAAGGGAAACTCTCTCTCGTCTATCTGGTAGTGCATCACATTTTCCTAATATGTGGTCCGGTGTTTCCTCGTAGGTATTGCAGAATCTGCAAGTTGCACTACTTGCTAAACCGAGGAGACTGAGATGTCTTCTTAGCTTGCAGTGCCCTGTGAGAATACCCGTTATTATCCTGAGGTTGTTCCTACTTAGGTTTATGCAGGATGTGTAATGCACTTGGTTATAATTCCCAAGCAATAGTTTGGCCTGCCTCAATTTTGGGAGTTCTTCCCAGATTTTTGATCTTTTAGTCTCCTCTTCAGATTTGATTTTGTATTTGATCACGTTTTCACCTACACCGCAATAGGGCTCAGGTCCCATAAGGGGGTCTGTTGCTCCTCTTTTGGCTAGGGTGTCTGCTTCCTCGTTACCATGAATACCAACGTGTCCTGGTACCCAATAGAGTGAGACAATGTTTTTTTCGCCGAGTTCATTCAGCTTACCCACGCACTTCCAAACTAATTTGGAGTCGATTGTGTAAGAGCCTAGTGCTTTAAGTGCAGCTTGGCTGTCTGTCATGATGGCGATGTTCTGATTACGGTATTTTCTTTCGAGGTTCTTTTCCGCGCATTTTCCTATCGCGTTAACTTCCGCCTGGAAAATGCTAGTAGACTGTCCCATCGGTACAGAAAGTTTGGTTCTTGGCCCAAAGATTCCTGCACCAGTCCCTAAACACGTTCTCGAGCCGTCGGTGTACCATTTGATGGCATTCTCTTTGAGGGTGTAGTTTGTCCTTTCTCCTACCCACTCTTTCTCGTTACTCAATTCCGTTTTGAAATTGTTCACGAAGTTGTATTTTTTAATAATGCCATCTCTTGGAATGTGAAAGAGGTTTGTTACTGTGGACTGGGTAAAGTTTTCTTTTTCCCTAATGCCTATACATTTACCTTTCCCAGTTCCCTCTTTGGCGAATCTCATGATAGCTCCCTGAGCAACACTTTCAATAACCACGTGTAGTGGAGAAAGGTGGAGTATGACCTCCATTACTGCTGTAGGGCAAGTTCTCATTGCACCAGTGATGCTGATGCATGCAAGCCTTTGGATTTTGTCTAGTGCTTTCCTAGTAGTTAGTAATTCGGTTCTTTTGTGCCATGCCACTGCACCATAGGTAATGATGGGTCTTACCATCATGGTGTACATCCATCTAAGAAAATTAGGCTTACACCCCCATGTTCTTTCTGCAAGTATTTTGCATATCATTAGGGCCTTTGTGGCTTTCCCGACTGTTAATTCAATGTGTTTGTTCCAGAGGAGTTTGTTGTCTAGTGTGATTCCTAGATATTTTACTTCCCTCTTCGTTTCAATGACTTGGCCAGCTAACCTTATAGGTTTCATTCGAGGCAGAAGCCTTTTCTGTGTAAATGGTATGACCGTCGTCTTTGTAGGGTTTATATTTAGTCCTACCGACAGACCCCATCTAAATCTAAAGCACTTATTTGCAGCATCTTTTTAAATTGAAAATTTGACGTTGAATTGAGTTGGATATTGAAAACGAAGTCAGAAGACGACGGCATTTTCTGAGGTAAATTGGTAAATACAGTGAACCAAAGGACATAACAGGTGTGTGCCTTCTTTTGGTTTCTTTAAAAAAGAATGCAAAAAATATTGTTCAATATTATTCAATAAATAGTTGTTTTATTCAAATGAAAACTTTAGCTGGCTATGGTATAGTATTAATTCCTGGTGGTTAAATTTTCAAACATATATTCGATGCATATATTTCATGAATAAATAGCTTAAGCAATATTATTCTCAAGTGGCTGAAATGTCTGCAGTTTTTTGCATAATATTGATCTTTGATGAGAACTCACAAAAACAACCGATTATTATTGAACTCATGCAATAAATCGACTGCTGAACGGCTTGTGTGGCACATAACCCTATATCTTTCCACAGAACCGCTCAAATCCAAATACTTAATTTTTTACCATAATTAAATAGGTGACCATTACTTGTTTTTTCGTAGCACTCCCCCTTGGCTGCAATGTTTCTTCCATGATGTCGTGTTAGCAGAAAAATTGGGTCAATAACGCCGCACTGTGGTTCAGGAGCTGACAAAAATTGTTTTATCGAGTATTAGAAGATATACCATAAGAACAGGATTTATTTTATTATTGTATTTACAAACAACTCGTAAAATAGCTTAGAGCTCTTAAAAGAAGTATACCATTTGATTACTTCAAAAAATATGGGTAGATACATACATAATACGCAAACAAGGAATATAAAATGGTTGGAGCAGTTTTCTTAAAAACTAATTTTTTATACAGAGTGTCCTGTAGATAATGGATAACCTTGCAACTGGTTGTAGCAGGCCTTATGACCTTTCCAGAAAAAAAATAAAAAAAAAATATTATCCCTGTGGTTACTATGTTATGATGTTTTTTCCAAAAGTTGTTAACAAGTACTACTTTCCTCAAATACGTGAACGCTACGACCATGGATGAACAATTTTTACTATTTTTATATTTTTGTAATATTCTAGAATAACTGTTGTAATAGATGGGTGGTAAAATTTAACAGTAGTTATTGCATTTTTTTATTATTATTATTTTTAAAAATATTTTTTTCAGTACAAAAATTTATTTTCGAAAAAGTTTGACCACCTCTAATAAATTAAAATTGTATGAGAACATGAGTGGCCAATTGCTTAAAAAAGTTTTCTATTTAATGCACTTTTCAAAATGGTATAACACATGCTTGTGTATTAACGAAATAACCAAGAAAATTTGTCAATCATCTAATAAAGCTGCTTTTAACATTTTGGCAAAATGTCTATCAAAATGTTACAATAACCTCCAAATTTGGGTTGGACAAAGATTTTCTCTTTTGATGTGTAAGGGGGCTCAGTGCAAGTATAAAACTCTATTTTAGGTGTTGAAAGACCCACCATTTGGCCACCATATTGAAAAACGAGTTCTGCAAAGTTTTCCATGGCAACTTAAATTTTATTAGTCTTAGAAAAAAAAAACTTTGGTACAATTTTTTAGCAAATTCAATTCTCTTCAATTTATGTTAACATACTTTTTACCCTAAAGTTATAAATAAAAAAGTTATAATCAAAAACATATGAATTTTTTCAATGTTTAAATTTTGATTATAACTTTTTTATTTATAACTTTAGGGTAAAAAGTGCATTAACATAAATTGAAGAGAATTGAATTTGCTACAAATTTGTACCAAAGTTTTTTTTCTAAGATTAATTTAATTTAAGTTGCCACGGAAAACTTTTCAGAACTCGTTTTTCAATATGGTGGCCAAATGGTGAGGCTTTCAACACCTAAAATCGAGTTTTATACTTGCACTGAACCCCCTTACACATCAAAAGAGAAAATCAGTGTCCAACCCAAATTCGGAGGTTATTTTAACATTTTAGTAGACATTTTGCGAAAATGTTAAAAGCTGCTTTATTAGATGGTTGACAAATTTTCTTGGTTATTTCGTCAATACACAAGCATGTGTTATTCCATTTTGAAAAGTGCATTAAATAGAAAACTTTTTTAAGCAATTGGCTACTCATGTTCTCATACAATTTTAATTTATTAGAGGTGGTCAAACTTTTTCGAAAATAAATTTTTGTACTGAAACAAATATTTTTAAAAATAATAATAAAAAAATGCAATAACTACTGTTAAATTTTACCACCCATCTATTACAACAGTTATTCTAGAATATTACAAAAATATAAAAATAGTAAAAATTGTTCATCCATGGTCGTAGCGTTCACGTATTTGAGGAAAGTAGTACTTGTTAACAACTTTTGGAAAAAACATCATAACATAGTAACCATAGGGAAAATATTTTTTTTTTTTCTGGAAAGGTCATAAGGCCTGCTACAACCAGTTGCAAGGTTATCCTTTATTTACAGGACACCCTGTATATAAAATTTGAGTAAAACTAAAACAAAATTTGATATGTCAATTTTCAGTATTAATAATATTATATTTTTGATAAATATTTTTTCAAAAAAATTTATCAACCCGTTTTTGATAAAATGAATTTTCAAAAAAAAAATAAATAAATGATGTAATTTTTTTTCTTCAAATCCAATATTTTGTTTTCAAAACATTGATAATGCATCATTATTTACATAAATAAAGGCCTTTTGCGTACAAATTTTGATTGAAATCGGTTGAGCAGGTACTGAGAAAAACAAAAATAAAAAAACCGTTATTAAAGGTAACTGTTAATAGTTTGATGGCGCGCCAGCTCATAGAGAACCAGGGCCTTGTGACTACAATTATTACAACTCTCAATCATTCCAGTGTGCGCGTTGTTGGCAGGAATGGAGGTTAACCACAATTTTTTGCCAAATCCGAACGGCTAGATGAGAAGCTCTTATTCATGACAAGTAAACTCTTTGAGGATTTGTCAGTTCCCCGAAAGAGGCAGTACTTTGGACAAAACATTTCTGTTTTAAGGTGGCAGCGGTAAGAAATCGAACCTAGACCTTCGGCATGATAGCCCTACGCACTAACCATTATGCAACGAGGTACTACACCTGTTAATAACAGTTTTCGCTAAATTTTAAATATACCATACCTGCAGTACAGTGACATTTGTATATCAAAATCGTTAGAGCCGTGTGTGAGATAAATACGCTTTCAAGTACCGTTATTTTTTTGGAGCTTAAGTGGCTAAGGCGATGAATAGGTTGAGGAGGTACAGACAGACAGAATTGTGCCACCCACTTGTTCGTGTTCTCTATCATCATATTGTCAAGATTCCTTGGCCTTCCGGAGTTGGACTTAAAGTAAATATTTCACACTTTATATCGAATACGAATAAAATTAGCTGCTATTATCTGCGAACCTTCAAAAACACAGTTTTTTTCTTAAGACCCCTTAAAACTTAAAATTCTGGAATTATATTATTTTTAAGTGATTTCAAATCCATCCCTAAATTATGAAAAGAAAATTATATTTTTGTTATTTGATAAAAAAAAAATTACGCAAAAAAAAAATTAATTGCATTTTTGGTTTGCGAAAAAATGGGTGTCCTGCTAACTTCATATGAAAAAAGGAGATAATCGAGCTGAAAAAACTTGGTTATTGAGAACTAATTAATTGCGAATTAGTTACGCAAGAAAAAAATTAATTGCATTTTTGGTTTGCGAAAAAATGGGTGTCCTGCTAACTTCATATGAACTTAGCAGGACAACTTTCTCAAAAAAGGAGATAATCAAGCTGAAAAAAGTTGGTTATTGAGAACTAATTAATTGCGAATTAGTTACGCAAAAAAAACATTTAATTGCATTTTTGGTTTGCGAAAAAATGGGTGTCCTGCTAACTTCATATGAACTTAGCAGGACAACTTTCTCAAAAAAGGAGATAATCGAGCTGAAAAAATTTGGTTATTGAGAACTAATTAATTGCGAATTAGTTACGCAAAAAAAACATTTAATTGCATTTTTGGTTTGCGAAAAAATGGGTGTCCTGCTATCTTCATATGAACCCATTTTTTCGCCAACCAAAAATGCAATACAATTTTTTTTGCGTAACTAATTCACAATTAAGTAGCAACTAATGATAGGATAGTTTTTAGCATGAATTTCCAAAAGTGTCCTGCTAACTTTATATACATGATATTTCTTGGCATTAATTCCATTTTTAGTCCACCACCTAAAGAAAATCTAGTAGGTGTCATAAAAAATCCAATTTATGACTGCCATAACGCCCTTGGCCTAGACTATAATTTAAGAAATAGTGTGGTTAATTTTTAAGTTTTAGTAGGTGCTACTTTTCCTATATTTTTCTTCAATACACCTCCAAACATTTGCTGTGCTAAAACGTTTTATGGCCTAACTTTTAATAACGGTAGCTATTTTCTTAATATTTTATTCTTGACATATTTTGTCTTTCTATTTTTTTTTAGAAAATGAAAAAAAGAAAGAAATGTTGTCAAAAATGGCTTCAAAACTTGGCTTGGTGACCATTTTACATTATTCCTTTTTCAACGCAACTACGTTTTCAAGGAAATCAATATTTTTCTCAAAAACACCACCAAAAGTGGGCGTGGAAAAAGGTATGAATGGAAGAATTATTTCAATTCATCTTGGAGCATATTTATAAATTTTATATAAGCTGTTGCCAGGCAAATCTAGAGTTTATCATATTGGAATTTCATCAGGTAAACTCAAGTTTAGTCTAGCAACAGCTTAAACAACATCTATGAATATGCCCCATTGTCTACAATTTTTAAGCAAAAATTAATCTTTTTTGTACGGCGGAAATATAATACTGAGTTTCTGTCAATATTTTGAGTACATCAAGCTGCCAGTTTAAAAATAACATTTATGATTCAAAAAGAAACCAACAGATGGAGTGCACTCTCTATTATTTAATTAAAAATCTTTCTATCTTAACAATCATTTTTGGCATGAAACAAGTTGGATCAGCCATAGAATTTATGAATTGGAATTCTCGTGGTTATCCACTTCTTTTGAAAGATAGAACAAAAAAAAGTAAACTGGGAATAGACTAGGTGACTTTGGTTCCAATAGTCGAAATCGTTCAACCGATTGTATGTTATAAAATTGTCTCCATTGCATTGCGCTTTTTGACATTTTCTAAATGCATTCCATACCAATCCATAATATTACAAAAACATAAATGTGTCTCACACCTGTGACATGGCCTTAATTTATGGTGCCCATTGTCATAAAAGCAAAGTTCTATACCAACAACAACAACAATTGAAAACAAGAACGAAACCGACCATTTTTTTTTTTGTTTTTTTGTAATGTCACAATAAGAATCTAAGAAAATAAGTCCAAGGTAAACTCATTGTTTACTCAACATTTAACTCATATCCAATCCCCACAAAGCCGTGGGTAACAACAAACAACAATACGCCAGCCGTGGCGGCGATCTCATGGAAGATACCACTGATGTCGGGCTCTTAAAAGTCGCCCTAACTCATTCCGGTTCACGACCCCATCGATGGTGAATATTGTCATGAATTATTATTTATTGTTTCAACTCTGCAAGCTGAGGTCCTTTTTGCCGGATGGTTAGTTGGCTTGGGCTAGTTGGGTTCTCTCTGGCTGGCTTCGATATAAGCTGCTTCGCAGTCTTTTGCTTCGGACCAATAATTTTTCGCGTTACAATAATCGCGATTTTTTCTGTCTCACTATTTTCTGGTTGCATGACCATTGTAACTACCTATATCATCAGCAAGCAGTGGCACCAGCAGCAGCAGCTTCAACCGTGTTAACGAACAGTGCCCGGTGGTGGTGGTAGAATGTATTCTGGAGCAGGAACCTTTCTAAATGCAGAGAAAAAGAGATTCAAGAAATCACTAAGCTTCAGAATACTAGCTACCAATATACCATTTAACTACGACGACAACGACAGTGCTCCAGCTCTAAATGCCATCACCATCATATTGTCGTTGTATAGTCTCCATCGTGGTCGTAGTCATCGTCGTCGTCGTCGACGTCGTCATCATCATCCATCGACGGACAGAGCGGTGTAATATTTTATAATTTCGATTCGGTTGGATGCCATTCTATGGCCAGATACAAAATGCCCATTGAAAAACAGTCCAGAACAGAATTGATGCTCATAAATAGTCGGGCTTAGGCGGGTAAGCCCCTGCTAGAACCAACACAATCGCGTCAATGTGTCTTCTCAAGAGCATGGTGCTTTGTGCAAGTACAATCGACCGAATATCTACTATGAAATCCGGAAGAAGAACACTGACTTTTTTTTTGGTCGAAGTCGAATGCTCACGTTTTTTTTCAGCTTTTTTTTTGTTTAGTAAAAAACCATACAGATTTTTTTCAAAAGGTAGAAAGATCTGACTTTGGTTTGGTTTATTCGTCGCATTGTCGTGCAATTGTTTGGAGTAAACCATTGACCTTTGAAAACAAAAAAGAAGTTATTGAAGGCTCTGATGTGGAGGAATTATTCGATTAGTATTATATTTGGTGGAACAATGTTACCAGGTTAAAGTGATGAGCAATGATGAGGGACAAATCATTCAGAGAGCAACAAAAATAGGGGTAGTAGAAGGGAATACATCACAAAATTGTGTAATATCTATGTTGAACTTCGTATTTTATTATTCTGTAAAGGCTAAAGTGTACAAACAACGGCGCATGGACATAAGTCCCGAATTTCTTTTTCGGGACTTATGTCCCACTTTACTGAGACATAAGTCCTGAAAAAACATTTCGGGACTTATGTACCACGTATAATTTTTTATTTTTGCATTATCTGCCTATAGAGACAATTTATAGAGACCACCAGCTGACGAAATGGTAGAACTGGTATTGTTCTCTCTCCACCTCGCACCCACGGCAAGTCCTATAGTGTGCCCAAGTAAGGGTGCTGCCCCCACATACATACCTCACTGTTTATTCGCCGTAATGCTGGGTGCTAGCACTGATCATATTTACACTTGACTTGCCTTACATAAATACAGTACTGGCACGCAGCATTACGACGAATAAATGGCAAGGTATGGGGGGGCATGCTGCCCACCTGCAACCCCCCTGCTTGATCACACTAAAGGATTTGGGCTGGACTAGTATCCCATTTTCGACAAAAAAAATTCAGGACTTAGCTATTTCTCTGTATAGGATGGGATATAAGCCCCGAATTCAATTCGGGGCTTATGACCCAGTAAAGTGGGACATGTCATGGAACTTAAGTGCCACCAGACATCAAAATAGGAGAGCAAAAAGGAGAAGAGAGACGAAAAAGACCCCACGTAGAAAGAAGAGTGGGTACGCAGCCTCCTAGCTCAAGGAGATTCAAGAGTCTCACGATCAAGCACAGCAAGTGGAAGTTTTATAAAAAAGCGAAGCAACTCGCTGCTGGCCTTAAAACTGGAACGCAGGCTCTTCGAAGAAGTGAAGGTAACCTAGTCACTAAATCACAGGGAATAGTTGATGTATTTAAGCAGCACTCCCAGCAGCTGCTAAATAGGCATTAGGTAGAGTAAGAAGTAGGACAGGAAGAGAACCCAACTCCATCAGTCAATAAATACCTTTAATGAACACAAAGGTGGCCAAATCTGAGGGTTTATCAGCGGATCTCTTCAAGCATGGAGAGGGTTTTTAAAAGAGTTCATGCATCAACCAAGCTTGGGTGGAAGGAAGTATGCCCAATGACTGGTCTTAGCTCCATATGTCCCATATACAAAAAGACGATCCAATACCCTGTAAGAACAATCGAGGCATGTTTCTGATAAGCGTTGCATACAAGATCCTATCAAACGTATGTGAGCATCTTAATTCTAAAGTCGTTCTGCAAAACTATTATCGGCAAGTACCAGTGCGGCTTCTGGGCAGGCAGATCGACCATATACCAAATATTAACTCTCAGACAAAGCCACATATGATAACATTCCTCGATCGTCAGAAGCTCAATTTTTTCAACAGGCCTGTCCATTTTTTAGTGTAAACCGATAATATCGACATCATCGCTGCTCCTAACATGCCCTTATGGAGTCTTTCACTGTAATTGAAGAACAGGCGAAGCTTGTTGGTATTGAAGTGAACGAGGACAATACCAAATATGTACATGAAACAAACCATGAATGATCTGCCAATAGGCTAGGACAAAACGTCATTGCTGATAGGAACAGCTGCGAACTAGTTATGGAGGTCATCTACTTCAGAGTAAACATTAATCCCACGAACGATGCAAGAAGTAGGACTCTAGGTGCAACAGATAGGTTCAAAACTCCTCACACGAAAGAAAAAGTCCTGTTTAATGGC
Organism: Dasysyrphus tricinctus; assembly: GCA_963921185.1. Taxonomy (NCBI): domain Eukaryota; kingdom Metazoa; phylum Arthropoda; class Insecta; order Diptera; family Syrphidae; genus Dasysyrphus; species Dasysyrphus tricinctus. Next base: position 108,234,286 of record OY992533.1, read on the forward strand.
ACCGAGTGCTTGGCGACAACCAAAAAAACGGCGAGCTGATACTGGTCCCATTCGAAAAATAAATTATTCGACGGAAATTTGGTCTGGTGAGCGAGAGGGCGAATGGAGGAGAAAAAACAACGACGAACTCTATAAGCTGTATCAAGATGTGGATAAAGTCTAGAAAATCAGAACACGTCAACTACATTCGCTCGGCCACATCAAACCCCCAGGTTCGAGAGAACGAAGACCGAACCTCCGGTATAAGGAGCAAGCCATCGCGGATACCAAAAAGCTTGATCTAGATGACTGAAAGCAGTGCGCTTGGGATGGCAGAGGATGGAAGGCTGCCGTGTCTCAGGCAACGACCCCTCATGGATTGGGAGCTGGATAAGTAAGAAGATGCCCGAGTTCAAACACTAAAGCGTGTTCCAAAAAAAAAACTGCCCTTTTGCCTAATAGCACAGGCTTACAAATATCGGTAATTTTTTGCGCTGAACTAAAATCCGTTTTCCCTATCAGCTTTCAGTTTTGAGTAATATGTATCTCGAAAACTAGAGCTGATAGCAAGAAATGGATTCGAACTCAGCGCGAAAAATCACTCTTACTTAATCGTATCGAAAGCCTTGTAAACCTGTAGAAGGTCTGGTGATATACTCCCACCCTCTGACAAATTAAAATAAAAACAAATTTTAGGGGTTCCGTCTCTTGCAAGGAAGTGACATATCCAAGCACCACGGACAAGCAAAACAATGGGTTCTTGAAGGAAAAACTTCAAGATTCATAAAAAACGGAACAGGAATCAAGTGAGCTGAAATTATTCGTGCAGTCATTAGGTATATGCCATATCTAATGGTTACAAAGCTAAGAACTTAAATGATCAAAAAAGATTCTCCAAGAACAAATTTTCAATTAATGTTTTCCCTATAACTTTCCGTAAAGGTTATAGGGAGTAGAGTCTCTAAAGACTCTTAAAAATCAATGCTTCTTACGTAAACGGGCTCTATAAAGTTTGTTATAGAATCTGCTAAGATGGCTCTGAGCTCAGATTTTGTTCTGATGAATTTTACAACAGCTCATGAAACCTCTTTGAAAATCAAGAAATGGTGTGCAAAACCGTTGGTCAAAATACTTTGCAACTGGCAATACCATTTTCACCACACGAATCACTTTATAGAATTGCTTTTTTCTCTTACAACTTTTCTTTTGCGTTTAACAAATCTGAGGGCATAAATCAAGCGAAAAGATTCAAACGATTCGAATGGTGCACGTTCTTCGATCGTTTCCTTTCCGTCGCCGTATGAAAAGGTACCTTTTTTTTCAATCGGTTTTTTTGAATTATAAATCGATCTATACGGTGCATTTCTTGTGGTTAGAGAACTACATCAGAATCTCTTATACCACAACGACGAGGAGGCCTCAAAGCCACAAAAACATGTATCTGGATCAGTTGGAGCAGCATCGGAACGGCTGGCACGGAGCACAACTTTGCACAGCGCGGCGGCAATCAACTTTCTTTTCATTGGCGTTAGGGCATGACACTTTACAATCCATCCATCCATTCACATCCATCGGCCATCAATCCGTTTGGAGTAGGTATATTCTGTTTGTGATGTAGCACGCTCCTGGCAGGCGAACTTATACACCGCACAGAGCATCCAACGATCCCATCTATCTTGTTACCATTTAGTTCCATTTTAATGAAGAGATTGTCGATCTCTTCGAGAATGCCTTCTTCTTTGCTGCAAAGTACCAAGTACCTTAGATATACAAATGTAGTTGTTCTATTTTCTGCAACAGGGAAGCTACCCGGCAACCATCCGTGCATTCTTTGACTAATTAGATACTTTTCGTATCGGTACTAGCAGCATCAGCATAAGCAACTGCATCAGCTAGGTTCGAGACATCTCCAGATGTTCTTGCTTTCTCGATTCTAAGATCTAAATGTATCTTTTCGGTTCGTTTTGGTGGATTATTTATGACTGGGCCACTGTGTATGTCTATATTTTTGTCTTGAGGGTTGGGGATCGTGCGGATGCATTATAGCTATCCACCAAGCAAGGGGACTACCCTAATGCTATTTAAGGTGCACCATTCCATCTCTGCCACTTCTAATATTAGCCAGAAATAAATTGACAGCTGGGGTGATAAGTAGAAAAGAGGTGTGAGTGAAGTATCTGTTTTTGAATTCGGGTGTATCTTTTGCTTGACGAATAATTGAGGTATTTTAAATAGTTTTTTTTTTTTATTTTGTTTGCCCTTCAAACTGACTATACTTACATAATTTAGATACTCACTTTGTGTATTATGAAACAAGGTAATAATTTTAAGGAATTTTAATTCTGTAGGTGCTTTTTTCCTTGGGTAAGAATTCTGAGGAAATCATTGATTTTTGTTACAAAAGTACATATATTTGGGGGGAATTGGTCTCCCCTAAGGTAAAAGGTATGTTTTGTTTTGAATTTATTCGGGATGTAATTAATTTACATGTAAACATTTTAAGTATGGTGAGTGCTTGTTTTGAAATTCTCCCAACTGGGGTTTTTGTATATGCATGAAGTGGGAAATGTTTCTTAAGTAGGCAGAAAATATATTATAGATAAACACAAAATAAGAGACCTTGAGGTGAATGGGTACCTACTTCGGGGAATACATATTTTGAATTTCAAAATAAAATTAAAATATACGAGTATGCATATGTATAAGTTAGATACACAAATAGAAAATTGAAAAAAGAAAAACAAATATAGAGGAAATGTTGAAATATCTGCGGTAAAAACTGACAAAGCTATGAGTTCTTCTGACAGCCCATACTCGTGTGGTATGTTTTACCTATTTACAAAATTTTAGAAACATTATTTTTTAATTCCTGAAAACGTAGAGAATATAACCCGTGTTATACTGGACATTCTGCTTAATGTCTCTTAAATTTCCAAATTAACATTATTGAAAATCTTTTTTATGTCATCATAGGTTTGCATTATGGACACATAAATGAAAAATACCATTTTTTAATATTTACCAATGACTAACGTATTAAAGACAGATCGGAGACGGATCATGAGAGGATCGATTACGGTTCAAAGACAAATTAAGTGGGTTGGGTAAGAAATCTCGAATTTAAAATCTCGTATTCAAAATCTCGCATTACGAAATCTTCCAATTAAAAAATCTTGCTTTTCCAAATCTCTGAACTACAAAATCCCACTTTTTCGGTGCGAGATGTAAATGCGAGATTGTTATGGCTGACTGCGATACCAGAAAAGTCTCGGTCTCGTTTGGTATCGGTATTGGAAATTGAAACAAGACCGAGACGCTACTAGCTCCAAAGCATCCGAAATGAAACCGAGATGATACCGAGTTTTTGGAACAAAATTTCGTTTCGTTTGGTGTCGACAGAGAAATAGATTTTGAATATAATTATTAATTTATTGCAAATAAACAATTTCTGTTATTTGTTTCTCGAAAACGGCTCCAACGATTTGAATAAAATGATTACAGTTTGTTCTTTTTAGCAGGAGTTTTAAGAAGTAGTTTGAGTAACTACCGCCCACTACTACGCCCATTTTTCTTTATGCTTGCGGTTCCCCAACTATTTAGTTGAAATTTTCAAATTGGTTCTATTAAGCTGGAGGATGGCTAAAATAGTGATTTTAGTTAAATCCACCCGTGAAGCCTATTTTTCCTTACAAGTATCTGGTTTTCTCGGAATTGAGTCTAACTATTTTTTGTAACAATTTTAGCAAAACCCATTATTTTAATAACCAGTCGGACCCATCCATAGAACCGTCTTTATGCTTTTGGATTTACTCATTAAGAACCTACTTAGCTGCTATGGATCAAAATTTTTCTTGCCTTAGGAGTTTGAGGAAGGATCATAAGTCCAAAGTTAAAAAAAAAATTATTTATTGTTTGTAACCTATTCATACTCAGGTGGTTCATTAGATAGGTTACCGACCTTCAGATACAAGACCAATTACGTTTAGCCAATCGTCTATTTTATATTTGTTCCTTTGAAATCGAAAAAAAGTGACAAGAGTGAAGTGTGACTGAGATGTAAACGAAACCATATGAGACCGATACCAAGTTATTGGAGACCGAGACGAGACTATGTTAAACGAGACCGAAACCAATACCGATACAGAGACGATACTGAAATTTTCCGATTTTAACGATACCGATACTATACGTACAAAAGTATCTTTTGTTTTGGTATCATGGGAAGCCCTATAGAAATTGCCCAAAGCGAGATTTTGTTACTGCTAGACTATGAAAAACTATTTTATTGATTTGCTGGATTTCTCGATTTTTCAAAAAAAAAAAAACTGAGAATTTGTTATTCGTGATTTTTGTTTGTGAGATTTCGTACTCTCTCAAATTAAATAAGGGTCGAAGATGCATCAAAAATAAAATCAGCTAACGGTGCTGTGAACTGACAATTTAACCTTAGTTAGTTGGTTATTGTTTGCTTATTGACAGCTATTGGCAAATCATTGATAAAATAAATAAATAAATTGGGTGGCGCAACAGCTCATGGAGAACCAGGGCCTAGTGACTTACAACTCACAACCATTCCTGTGTGCGTGTTTGTTGGCAGGAATGGAGGGGACCTACAGTTCGGACTCGGCTAAATGAGAAGCACTTTTTCATGACAAGTATACTCTTGGAGGATTTGTCAGTTCCTCGCAAGAGGCAGTACCTCGAATAAAACATTTCTGTTTTTAGGTGGCACGGCTGGGAATCGAACCCACACTTTCGGCATGACAGTCCTATGCTACGCACTAACTATCAAGCCACGAGTTACTACGGCAAATCATTGATAGATTTTACAAAATTGTCAGAATTAAAAATCGTCTTTCGTCCTTATACAAGTTATCACCTTTGCCATTTTGAAGAACTCAAGGCAAGGCCACCATCACCTTCAGCTATACTTGACTCAAGTTCAGAGAGCTTTATTCATTTCGTCAAGGTAAAGTTGGTCTACGTCATCTATGAATATGAATAGTATAATCTTTTTGAAATAAAAATTCGATTCGTCATCGCCATTTTACATTTAGCAAAAATGCTATTTCGATATCTTCTAATGAATATACTTGAAGGCTCGGTCCAGACCCTAACTATACTTTATTAGATTCTCTTATTCCAAAGCTTTGAAATCTCATTTCATCTGAAGCAACTACATTTCATTGGTTGCACGCTTTTTATTGCCTTTTTCCTTTTGCAAAATTCATATATGTTCGCCTCTCCCCTTCTGTTCCCTGCTCGTAGAGTTTGCGAGCAGTTCTAGTCATTCTCTGCAGTGATGTTACTACCACATTAAATGCCACTTGTTAAGGTGAATATACTTACAAAACAAGCATTATTGTTTTTGCTGTTATTTTCTAGATTGGTGAAACTCTCCATGAACATTTTCCCACTTTGTATGCATGTCGTTATGCCTTAGCACCCTACTAGCCAACTAACAAAATTGCTCCGCATTTCAGACATAAAATTGTTACTATAGTGCTCCTGTAACCCCTCTGACTGGAAGTAAATACGTTACAGGAGTATAGCTGATTACTTAAATATTTTGTGGTGCAAATTATATCAGCGTGATAGAAGCGATGTATCAATGTTTCTTTAAATTTTTTATTGGTTTTATGAAATGAAAAAGAAGTTTTCGCTTCAATGGTCATCCTGTAAAATTATTATACAATCTTTATGCAAATTTCTGTTAATTCGGTTCTAAAATGCTTGTACAAGTAAATATGGCTTAAAGCTATGTATAATCGGCCATTTAATATTATTATTTTCTGCCAATTTCTTTCTTATTAATGCAAGTCTTAGCTTTTTGTCTCATTGGAGACAATTCAAGATAAAAGTGATTCCGATTTAATGCAATAAATTGTATATCTGAGATTGGCGGAGTGGTTAGCGAGCAAGACTATTAGTGCAAATAGTTAATTTCCTAGAGATTTCTTCTTGTTTTATGTACATATATATTTTATGGGAACCTCTTTTACACTTTTAAAATTAACTACATTTAAGTTCAATAGGAGTGATATAAAGCTTGTTTTTTTACTCTCTGGGGTATTATGCAATGCTTTTATGATTGGGATGAATGACAACGAAAAGCATCTATGGATTGATATGGGAGTGAAATTGTTAGCTGGGCAGTTCCTTTGGCGATTTTCAAATAACAATTACCAGATTACTTTGTGAAAGTCTCCACTGTTTTTTTTTCTTAATAATTAGTTTCCAAGACTGTGATTTGTGCGGAAATTCACTTTTTTGTTATTTCTTTTACTATTCCATTGCTTCAAGTGCTTCATGTGGGTTTTTAAGTATATTTGCAATTGGTAAAACTCTCCATGAATTTGTGTCCATTGTATTTTTGTAAGCACGCCCAACTAACATTTCAGCTTCAGCTCTGCGGTTCTGCCTAACTAAATAGGCTTTCTGATTTCCTTAAGACATTTGTAAGATTTCGTTAAAAAAAAAAGTAAAATATTATAGAACTTCTAAAATGATTTCGGAAAATCTTCTTGGAGGCCCCGTACGCAGATCTTTTAAAAGCTTCAAATTCTGTAATAGTCCTTGGACGATCTATTCGAAATCTTAGTGAAATTAAGGTTTTGACAGATAGCTTCAGAAATCTTTCTATAAAAGTAAACACGCAAGTGTAATAGAAATATGCATTTTCCATAAATGGGTCTTATAATACCTATTAGAAACCGGTAATACTACTCTTACAGAGGTTGTAGAAGAATGGGGGAAAAAAGAATAATATTCTTTTTATTTTCAATTTCTTTGGAGTGATTTTTACCGCATTTAATCTTTGGTAAACCTGAAACTATTATTTGTTTTCAATTATATGTTAATTAATGAATTGGAATTGGAAATAATTAAACACAAAGATTTTCCTTACCTGTCTAGGAATCGAACACGGAACTCCTGCGTAATAGTCCATCACTCTAACCACTCAGCCGTCTTAGATATTAATTGGAAGATGCAAAAACTTAATCAGTATTTTCCTGTCTTACATGCTGGCTCCACTTAACATGAACGATATCCAACATCCAAACCACAATCCGATAAGCAAACTGGGGTGTATGGATTTGTCACTGCACGGATATGCATTTTTGAGAGCCCATTGGTTTTTTTTTAAAACATGTTCATAGTCCGGACATGGCTCATGCCCAGTGGAGCCACCATGTTAATAACAAATTTTTACCCCGTTCACACGAAGAAACAAGATGTACAATTTTTTTTCAAATCGCTTGTTTATTATTGAAATTAAAATCTGAATGGCTGAGTGGTTGATTTTAAATTCAATCGTCCATTACCTGAGGTTCAGTCTAAGATTTTGATTTTCCAAAATTTCATCTTCGTAAGCGCTTTCTTGAAAACATACATCATCAAACTCGTGTGTGTTATCCCTCATAAAAGCTTCGTCTCTCATGCTGGTACTGGGGTTCATATCTAAGTAGTGTTTGAATATGTATATTTAAAAGAAAATTATAAACAGTGAAACAATGAAACACACTTAAATCTTCTGGCTCTGGAGATATTTGATTTATCGATGAAAGATTTATTAAATCTCAACTTTCTTGCCGTCCTTGTCTTTCATCTGAATTCTTTTGAAGATCTAAGTGACGAGCTCTCTGGAGCATTAAGGAACGTCTCACCGCAAGGGATCTATAATAATTTCCCGACTTTTTAATTTTTTTTTCCACGAAGTAGAAATATTAACACAACAAAAATTTTACAAACAAGTTGTTCAATAAACGTATAGTTATCAATGACTTCATTTAAATGACTTTGACAGATTTGAGTCTCTTTAGCATAGACTGACATTTTCTATTATGGTTCGTTAATAAAATCTGAGAAGTCCCTGCAAAGTATTCGATAAGGCTTCCAGCAAATTGTAACCGAAGCCTTTCCAAGACCAAGTGACAAGAACTTTAATTAAACTACTCTATACAATCCTTATACAGTGATAGTATCATTTTTCTTCGTTAATGTTATTTACAGAGGTCTATCCGAAACAAAGACGCTAGTCTCGTTTAATTTTCTATATCAAGCTTTCAAACGACTTTAAAGAAGCAGTTATTGAAATAATGACTTATATTAGAAATTTATTTTTGATGAAAGCCTTATAAAAGCTTTATACATATCCATACTTGCAGCATATCAATATTTCTAAGCTTAAAGAAACTGAAATGTTAGTTGGGCGTCGTTGTGTAATTATAAACTACGGATACATTTCGTTTCATATCACCACAGTTCTAGGCTTTGAGCAGTTACAAGTGATATGGGCTGCAATTACCAAGTAACTTTGTGTAAGTCTCCACTATTTGTTTACAAGAAATTAATTCCCTGGGCTTATGATTTATTTGCGGAAATGATATTTTTCCATGTTTTTTTGTTTTCTTTTATTTGGTATAACATAGCTTGCAGTGATTTTTATGTGTTTCCTTTTGTTTGTTGACAAACTCTCCCTGGTTCTAAACACTTTGTGGAGATGATGCCTTGGCGGCATAGAATTTCCTTTGAGACAGTGATTTTTTTCGTTCGTACTCATTTAGTTTTGATAAAGGTCATGAATCAAAGGCGTTTAATAATTTTCGGACAATATTTCATTGTTTTAGACTTGGTGGCGATATTTAGAACCATGTCTTTTCTTCAAAGTGGTAGAGCACTCTAAGTCAATGTTGGGCCTTCGAACACTTCAAAACCCTCGATAATTGACAAGTGTCTTATGTTGATCGCAATATGGTCAATGTGGCTACGGTTTATTCATCAAAAGAAGTGCAAGTTCCATTAAAAATGTTGAGATGTGGCAACTAGAAACCAGCTACCACAATGTTTCGAAACCCATCGATCAGCCTGAATCCGTTGCCTGATGAGAATCGTGAAAGAATGTATCAGTACAAAAATCTTCTCTCTCTATAGCACTGCTCAACTCATTACGTCCAGGTGGTCGTAGAATATATATATTTGGTGTCATCATCTTTCTCCCCTATAGAGGCACTCGTTCACCTCTTACCTAAGCCTTCTCCAAACGAAGTTGCTAACCTATCAACATCCAAGTAAAAATACTACTTTTGTTTTTGGTAAACTTATCTTACATTGGAAAATATCATCAAAAACCTGTAACTCTACAGCAATTGACCGTAATTTAATACTCTTTCAAACACAAGTCTTTTGAAAATGTCCTTAATATCCTGTTCTTAATTCAATTTACAAAATAACTATACACAGAAATATAATGGTATCGACAGAGGTTTGACACAATCAGACTTCTTCACACACCTCTTCTTCTTCTAAAAACACCTCCTCCCACACTTCAATGTAGTATTTTCTTCGCCTTCAATTTCAGCATCAGATACGAGTAGCTCTACTTATACATGAAGAGGAGTAGATCCATTCCACTTCTCTCATCATCTAGAAATTTATTTCTTCTTCGGTAGAATTACCACTAAATATTAGAAAAAGAACACTTAAAACATTTTAAAATCAATACTTTGGCTTCTGATTTTCCAAAATGGAACAACGATGTTTAAGATTTGACAGCCAGCCAACCAGACAACATGGATAATACTGACAAAAACAACAACAACAATATCAAAAGGCATATTATACACGTTTTCGTTTTCGTTGTCGTGTTGTCGTCATCGGAGTTGTAGTCCTGCTCGTCCTGGTGTAACATTGTCTGCCAAAATTTCAAGAGCAAAGCAACATACATTTGTAACTGTGTTTAACACCATCAACACGGAATCCTTAGACGTTTAGGGAAGACCCCTATATATGAATGTATAACCAAGCGCTAGAAGCAAACGATAACGGTATACCTACCTGCCCCCTCTGGATGACATAACAGCCTGGTGTTGTGCAGTAGGATTACCAGAATATGTGTGTGGGAGCTCTTGGCTCTTGCTACAATCTCCTTCTCTGACTGTGGCAAGGTCCCTTGGGTTAGATGTCAGCCACTTTGTTGCCACCAGTGCTGGGATATTGAGTTCGGGATGGAGCGAGATACTACGATGAGGAGGAGTAGGTACTGACTATATATGGTGAGGAAAAAGTAGCTATCAGGAAATGATTATCAATACGGGAGTAAGTAGAGGGAATAAAATGAACAAGGATGCGTGCATAGGATGAAGAGAACAAGCACGATACGTGTGATATACCTTATAGGGCTGCCAAAGCAAGGTCGGACAGACAAATCGATATTTAGGTACCAGGAAGAGATTAAGACAATGAATGCTGTTGACTTGACATTGGAAGTTCCTCTTTGTCCTTCAGGGTGCGCTCTGGCTCCATTTGATACACAGATAGATATCTGTCTGTCTGTCTGTTGTGGGTTGTGTCATATTCATCTGGCCTTGAGTTATTGACTAACAACATCATACCAAAAAAAATCGATAATTTGACAAACTATACATAACCAACAGCAAGTTGGTTTCTCTCCCCACCATCAACCATAACTCCCCGACGAAATAGAGAAAGTTGGTCCTTTCGTGTTCTATGGTTGTTTGTTAGCTGTCATTATTCGATATCCTTCCGGTGTTATTATCACAAAGGATAAAGCGTGTTGAATGATTTATGGTTGTCATTCTCGACTGAATTAATTGATGGGAAAGAATTAAAAAAGAATAAAAACAAAAAAATAAAGATTATATAAATCACTAAAGCAGTTGAATAGAAGTTCTTTTCTGTCGATTGATAAAGCAAAATGGAATGAGTGATGAGTTTGTTCTGGGATAAAATTGGCTGTTGAGAAGCAAATGGGAAATGCCATCAGTGGCGTATTTTATATATATTTCTGTCATCAGCTAACAATATGGTAAGTGGAAGTGGATTAAAGGCAAAACAAATCAATGCTTATGTCCTCATAATTTATGTAAGCCCTTTTGGAGACTTCCTTCCCACTCGTAAATTCTACATATAAGAGTTTCTTATGAAGAATAAGAGGTTTCTGATATATTTTTCCTAATAGCTATAACAGCTAGTAAGGGTATTCATACAACGCCGTTGAGCCGTCGTAAACGTAGTAAAGTTTTAAACTTCGTAAATCTGTCACAATTTGTATGGAAAATTGGAGAGATTTAAACAGCTTACAACTTTACTACGTTACGACGCTGACTGTCTGTCACAATTTGTATGGAAAATTAGAGAGATTTACACAGTTTACAACTTTACTACGTTTACGACGCCGACTGTCAGTCACAATTTGTATGGAAAATTGGAGATATCTACGTAGTTTACATTTTTACTATACGTTAACGACGGCTGCCTGTCATTTTTGTATGGAAAATTAGACATATTTACGCAGTTTACAACTTTACTACGTTTACGACGACTGCATGTCACAAATTGTATAGAAAATTAGATAGATTTATGCACAGTTTACAACTTTAGTACATTTACGCCACGTGGCCGTTGCATGAATACCCTTAGTATCATGGTTCTTAAATAATAAACAGTAAATTCTCTAAGTGAATGTCGTAGGGTTAATCTGTAAACTACTCATTGAGAATTTAACGACGCATTGGTGTGTGTTCTATAAAGTTCTTGCCACACAAAAATAGACACACATTCTTTCAAGTCTCAAAAACAAAATAGAACATGGCGTCAAAGAATGTCATCTAGAATCTAGATCGATCGTTTATGTCAACCTTATCTTAAAAGTCTCCAATATTTCACCAACTACAAAAAAAAATCCAAAAACATTGCAAGAAAAAAAAAAAAGACTTTATATCAAACTGCCATCTAAACAAAAGATCACTAGACGTGTGCGTCGCGTCGAGTCGTTCCACTTCATCTGGTGGTGGTGCTCCACGTCTAGAATACCTCCAAACTATTCATGTGAATCGAATTTTTCTTGTCTTTCATTATAGAAGAACAATGCAACTGCGAAATAGCTCCAAACTAGACAGCCGAAACACTCCAACTACGTACGAAATACCTACCAAACCTACAATACATCTGGACGGACGGACGTGCGGACCCTCTCTCAATTCTTTTGGAACATATTATAAAAGTCCTCCAGGAGAGGCACGAATATAAATCATTTTGACCTCATAAATAAGCCAGCACGTTTAGTTTTGGTGTTGGTTTTTTTTTTTATTTTCTTCTGCCAACGATTTGTACTTTGAGATAGAAACCAGAACCAGTTCATAGTTTGGCCAGAGAAAAAAGTGTCCAGAACGCTTTGCTAGCTATACATACACTGTCAACGAGATCCCAGACTTGTGTCATTAGAATACCATGTTCGCACTATGTTCTCATGGCAAATAGACAAAACGGCCACATTCCGATTCGCATAATTCATAGGATATAGCTAGAGCTAGAGCTAGCTAGTTGGAATAGATACAAAATTACAATGCAGTTCTGATGGTGTTTGTTCTGGTTTTCTTCCTGCTCTCCATCATCGTAAGGCGGCCACACACTGCTGCTGTATATAGCTGTATAGCTCTCTGGAACGAACGCGATTTAATGACGAGGAATTTCCGTCAATGCAGCATGACGCGACATCTAAAGGTATACGAATATAGTGACTAGTGCGAGTGGCTGATGGTGTGAGCTGTTATCTATAAAGCTGTGTGTGATGCTGGAAGGAAACTCTAGAAATAGGCATTGCAAATCGTTCCACAGCACTGACTGACTGTATAGCTACATATATATAGGAAACTATGTGCCTATATAGTTAAATGAGAATTGCAACTCGCTATAACTGATGCTCGATGCATTCTCAGCCATATGTGTGTTCTTTGCTCTATCGTCATCATCTTTGGCAGTATATGGTCGTTGTTTTTATATATTTATTTTTGTGTTTTTTTTTTGCCTTGGGATCATCATTGATGGTGGCATCACGAATTGAACTTTTAACTGTATGATGAGTATCTTTTGTTCTTTGTAGGGCTAGGATTTGTTCTTTAGATCTTATGCCGTCACACAGTGGATCCTAGAAGTGGTTACTACAAGCCAATATTTTTGTTACTCATATAAGCCTACAGAAATAATAGATTTCTGGAGTTGGTATCATGTTGTAATGTTGATTTCTACGATGAAATCATTATGAAATTATGATAATTCGTTGTAGTTTTCTTTTGAAACACGCTTTTTGACATTGAAAAGCGAAATTGATATTTTAACAGATTATTTTTTGAAGTCTCCACTAATTTTTTTTTTTGCAAAAAAATTAATTCCGTGGGCTATTGATTGTGTTTGCAAAGTGACATTTGTTTTGTTTATTTTTTCTTCATCAATTTCATCCATTTGTGCTTGTATGTATTTGTTTTATTTTTGAGATTGGTGAAACTCTCCATGGATATTTTCCACTTTGTATGCATTTCACTAACTTATATAACTCGTTTCGTATCAGAAGCCTACCAGACATTGAGAAATTTCAAGTGATATAAAAATTACGATACATATTAATTTGTGAAGGTCTCCACTCTTTTTTGCTCAAGTAATAATTTCCCTAGCCTGTGATTGTCTGCAGAAAGTTACATTTGTTTTTGTTTTTGTTTTTATGACTCCATGGCTTCTTGCGATTCGGGTGTGTGTATTTTAGTTTTTATATTTGCAATTGGTGAAACTCTCCATGAATAGTTTTTTCACTCTGTACGTATGTCGTTATGTTGTCAGAAAACAGCAGCTTACTAGGCATTGAGAAGTTTCAAGTGAAATAATAACAATAAGTAGATTGCTTCGTGGAAGTCTCCACTCTTTTTTTTTGTCAAGTAAATTATTCCCTAGGATGTGATTATGTGCAGAAAATCACCTCGTTTCTATTTTCTATTTTATTTTTGCACAGCTTCCAGTTATTTGTCGGTGTTTATTTTTGTTTGATTATTTACAATTGGTAGAGCTTTCCATGAATGGATTTCAATTTTTAATTTTGTAAGCTTGATGTTGTTTAATAAAGAACGAGAGGAAAACTTCATTCCTCGTCACAAGAGTACTAGGTTTTGAGCAGTTTCAACTGACATAACAATAAGATGATTTTGTAAAAGTCTCCACTATTTTTTTCAGTAGTGTACTATACATTGAGAAGTTTCAATTGAAATAATAACAATAACCAGATTGTTTTGTGGAAGTCTCCACTCTTTCTTTTCAAGTAATTTACTATCCCCTGGATGTGATTATGTGTGGAATGTTACTTTTGTTTTTTCTTTTATTTTTGCATAGCTTCCAGTTATTTGTGTGAGTTTATTTTTGTTTAATTATTTACAATTGGTGAAACTCTCCATGAATGGTTTTCCATTTTTATTTTGTAAGCTTGTTGTTGTTTAATGTCAAACGACAGGGAAATTTCGTTTCTCATCACGAGAGTACTAGGTTTTGAGCAGTTTCTAGTGACATAACAATTACCAGATAACTTTGTAGAAGTCTCCACTATTTTTTTTTGTAAAGAATCAATTTCTTGAGCTATTTATTATGTGCGGGAAATGACATTTGTGTCTCTGTTTTTTTTTTGTGTATTCGTGGCTTCCAGTAATTTTAAAGTGATTTATCTTTGTTTGTATACTCGAAATTAGTGAAACTCTCCATCTATATTTTTGTAAGCATATGTTGTTGTGTTGCTAGAAACAACAAGAATATTTCACTTTGCATCACCATCGCACTGGACTTTGATCAGTTTGAAGTGAAATGACTCTTACAAAATTACATTGTAAAAGTCTCCAATTTTGTTGTAAGAAAATGAAATCTCTATAATATTGATTATGAGTGGAAAATTATATTTGTGTTTGTTTCGTTCATACATATGGCTTAAAGTAATTTTTTTGGATATACATATTTTTTTGTTTTTATTTTTGCATTTTTGGAAACTCTCCATAAATGTGCGATTTCCTTTGTTGGTCATTTTTTGTTGAAAGCCAAAAGGCCATCATGCTATGCATCAACACCAGACTAGGTTTTGAACAGTTTCGAGTAAATTTTCAGTTACCAGATTATTTTGTAAAAGTCTCCAATCTGCTTTTTTTTGTGAAATGATGTCATCTGAAATATGCTCTTGTTTGATTTTGTTGTTTCTTTCATATTACCATGGGTTTTTGTTATTTTTCTTGGTTGTGCTCTCATAACCATTTCATTGTCTTGTTGGAGACTTTTGAAACTTTCAAATTGCAGCAGTTGCATACTTCCTATAAAGGCTTTTTGATTTTTGTTATTTTGTGCAAATCCTTATATTTTGTGCAAATAAGGAAACTCTATCAATGAAATCGGATACCAGACTTTACCAAGAGACTTATTCAAGTTGTTAGTGGAGACTTTATCTCAGATGGCCTACCCTTTACTTTAAAGTCTCAGTTATTTCACCCAAAATTTGAATTCGATAAGACAACTTGGAGATTTGTTTTCTTTCAATTTAACATACTTTGTAAATTCATAATGCAAGTCCGATAGCCTTCAGCGAAAAATAATATCAACATATTCCAAAATCCTATGCTAAACCCCACTGTCTATATTGCACAATTCTTTTGTGTGTTGTTTTTTTTTCTCTCATCATCATCATCATAGCTCAACAAAAAGACACAACTTATCGCCAGCTACATGAAGCTGAGAGTCGATCGTCTCTCATCGTCTCATCTTGTTGTTTCATATCATATCCAGCCATGCCGCCATCATGCTTCTTAAGCTAGCGGCAATTCAAATAGGTATCTTAAATATCCAAGACTTTTTCGAGATATTTCTGTGTACATAATAGAAAGAGAAAAAATATCTGAAATTGTTTCACTTGTAATGAGCCATGAAGCACAATGGACTTCGGACGGTTGAGGACGATTCCGTGGTTAGTCACACTTTTTTTTTTTTATTATTTAACATGTGACACGCAGTTCAACGATTTCATTAATTTCTTCTGGCAAAGTTGTTTCCTGGTTCTTGCTTGGCCACGATCGACTATATTATGATGACGACCAATAACAACACTGCGACAGTAATGTAATTCTCATTTGAAACGATCGAAAACGCCATCAGGAAATATTCACAAAAACAAATTTCCTTAAGTTGAAGGCGGCCCCAACCTAATAGAGCGAGAATACAAAACTCCAATTTCCTTAAAGGCAGATCTTAAAGATTCTGAAGACATGATCATCATCATGCCGTCATAGTGCCAGAGCCCAGCAAGTTCGCGCGCAGTAATTATGAGACTATGAATCCATCTCACGAACGCCAAGCTCTTTAGACTTTAGCTCTGTCTGTATGCTATATCTTTGTAGATTTCTTGTTTTTGTTGTTGGTTTCCTTTATGCCATCTCAAACAATTGCTCTGTGGAATTTCAGAGGTCGTAACGAGCGTCACGATTCTTTATTGGATCATTTCGAAATCGCATGGTTTTTCAGGTCTTTTTCGATGTGAATTGGAGAATTGGAGTCATTGTTATGATTTCTAGTTGTTGTTGCTGTTCCGTCAGAGAGTTAGTAGTTGTAGTTGTAGGTACGTCTTTTTATTCGTACAACCAACGTTATGTATACATAGTCAGTAATTTGATTTAATTGCGGAGTGGTGCGCGTTGTTACGACTTCTCTACGTCCGCGCGGCACTCAGGGGATTTGAAGTTGGCTATAACCTGGCCTACTTTTTAACAGTATCTATAAATTGGTGTTGTTTTTTTTTTGCGAATTAAGGTACGAGAAGTATGCCTATATTAACATAGAGTTATTGGAGCTTTGAATTGCATAGAGCGTATAGATTTGAAAGTCATCTTTATGCGCTGCGCTGAATGGAATCATTTGAAATGAAGGTATACGCTGTTGAATAACTTCAATTGGATTGGATTGGATTGCTAAGTGCCCACAAGAGCGAGTACAAAGTTCTTCTTGTATATGATGGAAAACTCGGTAGACTTTCTCACGAAAAAGTTGTAATTGTTCTGCAATACACTGTCGAGAATTCCTTACTCGGCGTACCTAAGTATCATTCGCTGTGAGAAGCTATAAGGAATTAACTACGGATGGTAGTAGCTAGCTGTAGTAGAGTATTTGGTTGAGACTTTTCGTGCTGCAGGAGTATATAGGTACCTACCTATTTCTTTGTATAGTTTGTGATTTAAAGAGCAAACCTAAGCCACTGATTTTATATTTAATTGGATAATAAGGCAGAAATTAAACTGAAACCTTAGTTTTAAAATAAGAAACAATTTTTTAATTTAACATTTCCTTCCTCTCTGATGGCTCTTGCTGATGGATCAAATTTAAAAAATCTTAATTGCAAGAAAAGAAGTTGTCAGCAACGATATAATGTAATAGTCAAAGCTCTAGTTTCTAAAAGGAGGTCTTTTCGGCGCTGATCCATTGATCATCCTCGTGTGTCGCACTCGTTTTATATATGAATGTACCACCTCACCGATCAAAACGCCTCCATAAGCCTTCTTGGTGACTGACGCAAAAATATGTCATATGAGGCTGGGATAACTCTGAGAGCAAAGTACCGCAAATGCTCTCCTCGAAACCACTTGGTGGCATTTGAACAGGATATTACATTTTCGGACCTCTTTATTACAAAACATGGATAAGACTAACATCTTTCTATGCAAGGCATGAAAAAAACGTAACGCCGTCGAAGTTCATCAAGCAAGAACCCTCCCCCCCCCCCCATCCAACCAGCTAGAAAGATCTATGCTATCTTGCCTATGCTGAGGTACTTCGACACCCTGCTACGGCCTGGACTGGCTTTAGGGCTCCTGTGACTTAAGGTCATAATGGTAGCCAAAAGGGTGGTGGGTCGAAAATCATTGGCCGTGTGGACCTACTTATATTTCTTTTTTGTTTCTTACGGACGTGACAGTGGAAGGGAAGGAATTGGACAGCTCACTGTCGAAGGTAGATGGTGGGATGTCTAGGCCCAAAACCATAACACGTTCGTTACAGTACTGCTCTTTGCAATACTCCAGGGGGTTGTCATGTTTCCCTTGTGGAACTAGCTTCCGGATTCAACAAATTTTCTTCTTCCCTTTTTTTCCTTCTGAGAATATGTTCTATAAACGTGCAGGTTTTATTTCCGTTTTGGACGCTGGCGCTGTTTAGTATTTTTTTTCACTATGTTTTCTGATGTCACCACCGCTTACTATTTCTTGACGTTCCACGTTCCATCTGTTACAGACGAATAAGGTGTGTTGGGAATTGTCTCTAGCAGAATCTCCGTACTGGCAGGCTGGGCCTTTATTTGATTTCCCGATCTTAAGAAGGAAGGCGTTGAAATAACCGTGTCCGGTGAGAAACTTGGTGACGTAGTAGCTCACTTCACCGTGTTTCCGGTCATTCTACTCAGCTACATTCTCGATCAGCATCGCCGTCCATCGTTTCCCTTCTTTCCGAGCTCCAGCACTCTTGCCACTTCTGTTTCATTTGTTGTTTTGCGTCATCGGTTGCCGCTAGCACTCTAATAATGTCTACCTTTTTCTCATTCCAGCAACTACAAAGATGGCTGGTTCCGATACCTTTCGATACGAGCTAGTCACACGTAAAGCTCCGCGTCCTTGAACTGCTGCCGGTATTTTGCTTGTCGTAGCGCATCCACCCAGATCTCGTTTGTCGTTTCCGTAAAGAAGAATGGCATACTTTGTTGACAACAGTAGCATCCGCTGCTACCGTTGGGCCACCTATGTGCGCCATATCAGTCTGATGAGAATTGTTGTGATTTTTGATGCTCTTTCCTCTGCGGCTCTTATCTTTGGCTTTGTGTCGAGTTTAAGTTCCTAGTATGTCACCGCACCTTTGCTTCTTATGTTTTCAGAGCCATTTTAGAAATCAATCAGTGAGGGGATTTTCGTCTTCGTCAGAAGGACTATTTCAGTTTTTTCCTGTTGCCAAGCTAAGACCGTGTTCACCCATCTAGAATTGCACACGTTGCATGACTTTGTTCAGATTCCACTGTGCACTTTCGGTATTTTTGGCAATGTCGTCAGCATACCCTACCAGAAAGGTCTGACTTGTCCATTCCATTGGCTGTTCCACAGATTAGGCCTCAAAATTGATCCCTGGGATGCTCCGAAGGTGATCTGCTTTCTTCGTGTGCCATCCGTGGTCTCATAGATCAGATCCCGGTCCTTGAAATAGTCCTTCACCATCTGTAAGAGATAGGCTGGGATGTTGAAAGTCTCCTCAAGTGGACTCAACATATATTGCTCTACCTGGCCGAGTTGAAGACGCTTATGAAATCCAGAGCTGCCAATAAGACTATGTGCCTCGATTAGTGGTTTCCCAGTTGAGGGATTTTGGCCTTAGTCGAGTGGCCTTTTCTGAAGCCTTGCTGCCTTTCGGATAAGTCTTCTCCTGCTGCCTGTAGTGCAACGGTGAGTAATTTTAGCATCTTCTCCAAGAACTTCTCTGCGGTGTTGAGCATACATAATGGTCTGTATTCGAATGTGGAATCTGGGTCTCTTTTTCCCTTGCTGATGAGTACATCTTCCAGCTCTAGAGAAAGACCCCTTCATCTAAGCAGCTTTTGAACATTTTGTTCAAAAGTTGAGGTCATACTCGTATGGTCACTTTCAGCACTTCCGTTGGATTCTGACTGGTGCTAGGGATCTTTTTTGTGCAATGTTTCTACAGTTAATCTCAACTCTTCTTAGCTGAAAGACGGTATATCTTGTCGTTGAGCCGCTATGGTGTCGGGCGGCCTCACGTCATTTTTTCTTCACAGGGCTAGCCAGCTGAGCTTCAAGCTTCCGCATGACAATCTTGTAGCTTAGTTCCCAGAGGTCACTGTTAACGTGTTGTTGGAGACTCTACCACTTTGTATTTCGTTCGAATTGATGTCATAATTTTTCTTTTTCCGCAGATTGGCTTTTCCTGTAAAATTTTTCTGGGCATTTATTCAAAACCAAAGCTTTCGACTAAATTATTTTGGGGACAATTTATTCTTTAAAAAAAGAACCAATTCCTTAAATTAACTCACTCTCTTTAATACCTCTATAGATAAAGATGTTTACAAGAACAAATACATAGAAAACTAAAAGAAAAAATAAGAACTTTTGTTTACCGGTTTTCTCTCTTTATTTTTTTATTTATTTTTTTTTTCATCAAGAAAAACTCTGTCCAGACCACAACACAAATCCCCAAACAAAGCATTGGTTTTGGGAAAAAAAAATTAAATTGAAAAAGAAAAAAGAAAATTCTAAGAGAAAAAAAAATTATATTTTTGTCACTTTAATCCTGTCCCACAGTTTGTTATTCAGAATTATTCGGCTAAAAAAAAATAGCACACAAACACACATACCTATATAAATTGAGGAAAACTGTAACGTCTGGTATCCAGCTGTTTCCTATTTTGCATAAATATTAAGTTAAAGTCCTTGACCGTTTTCTTAGTATAAAAATAGCTGCCAGAGTTCAACATGCATAACTACACGTACATGGTCATAGGTATGTAGATACAAACCTACTACCAATATAAAATGGACCAAATTCACGCAATACAAATAATTCAATAAAAAATAAAGAAAACAAATACAAATAATTTCTTGGAAAACTTTGTTATCCTTGGTATGTAACCTCTCTAATATAGATACAATAAGTGTGATCATACTTTGATGAAGGATATTCAGATGATTAAGGACTAAGTTATCGAGAAAAAGTTTAAGAAAATGTTGATTACCTAGTTGAATGGGAATTAACAGAGCTCAGATGTGGGATATGAGATTAATGTGCAGTACTGTTGGGTATAGGTAAAGCCTAGTACATACTTGTGAATCATGTCGTGAATCTATACAGAATTTGCATTTTTGTTCACCCGTGAATGTGCTCGTGAAGCCGTGTGGAGAGTTTTTGTTCACGAGCAATTCCCATGCAAAATTAAGGGGAACTCTTGGTGAACAGTCAACAGTTCAATTACCTACAAGAGAAAATTGCCTCAATGGAGGCATTGTGGTTTTAAACGTCAAACGTTCACAGCACATTCACAAGTCTCCAGTAGTAAATGTTCACTTCACTAGGAAGTATGTACTAGGCTTGATTGTGATTCAAAAAAACTTCTTCATCTTTCTTTTTTCTCTACATAATTGCCAATAAATTGCGGTCTTTTTTGGGATACTTTGATTTTGAAGGTTTTTAATTCTTTTTGTATTTAATATTTTATGCCAAACATTTAAAAATTAAATCAAATGCATGTGATTCTTTTTTGACTTGAAATGAAATAAAAGTAAATTTTTCCAAAAAAAAAATGTTTAAGAAATTCAAAAATATAAAAAAAAAAATAAAAATGAAAAAAAAAATGTTTGGAAATGTATTTTTAATCATGTTTTGTAAGTGAAAAAAGAATCAATCCAATGAAAACGAAAACAGTCAACGGGAATTGTTAAGAGAACAAACTGGAACGAATTCACAAATAAACTTGAAAGTTTTATAAACCTAAGATCCCCTATGCAAACAATTGAACAAATTGATCATGAAGTAGAACAATTTATTGCTGATGTGCAACAGGCTGCAGAAGAAAATACTCCAACTATTTTGAACTCAAGAGAAAAAGAAATAAAATATCCTGTCGAAATAAAAGAGCTGATATTTGAAAATAGAAAAACTCGAAGAAAATGGCAAGTTATGAGATTTCCAGGTGATAAGGCAGTTTTTAACCGTCTTAACAACGAACTAAGAAAAGAATCTGTGAGTTGAAAAGAGATTCACTTAGTAGATTCCTGAATAGTCCGACGGCAGATGCTTCTACCGAATAGTCCTTAAGGAAAGCAGCTAAAGTCCTTAAGAGACCACCAACAGAAAACCCACCCAATAAAATCGCAAGATGGTAAATGGATCGGAAACCCGAAACAAAAGGTTGATTGCTGATATCTTCGCTGAACATCTCGCGAATGTTATTAAGCCTTTCCCAGAAAATACAGCTACAAATCCCTTACGTTGATAGAAACGACTAATGTGAAATTCCTCTTGTCACGCTAAAAGAAGTTAAAAGCATGTATCAACATTAGTTGTCTAATCAAAAATCACTAGGGTACGATCTAATAACTGCTCAGGTTTTGAAAGAAATGCCTTTAATAGCCTTCAAGAAACTTCAATTTATAATAAAGATATGTGACACATAATTGGAAAATTGTAGAAGTCATTGTTATACCTAAACAAGGTTAAGCCACCAACAGAAGTAACATCTTACAGACCAATATCGCTTATACCAATCATGTCAAAAGTTTTTGAAACATGCTACTGAAAAGGCTTAGCAAAATAACTAAAGAAAGAAGACTAATTCTGAGCAAATTTTTCAATTTATATACTCTTTGATGTTGCTCAAGCTTTTGACAAGGCTTGGCAGTTGGGACTTGAGTACAAACTGAATAGGGATCTTCCCAAGCAGTAGTACGAAATACGGAAATCCTTCGTTATACGAACCGACTCGTGAAAACACGGTACGACCAAAATTACTCGGAACTAAAGCAAATTGAAGCCGGTATACCACAAGGAAGTGTCCTAGGACCAACCCTGTTATATACAAAGGATATTCCAGTGGACATCTACGCTATCATGGTCACCTTTGCTGATGATATTGCAATATTGGTGCCAGATAAATCCGTTATGAAGACTACACAAAAATTGCAAAATGCAGTCGATAAAGTTAGTGATTGGACGCAGAAATGGCGTATCAAATTAAACGAAACAATGACTATTGGAATGACTTTTTTTTTCCGTGGGTAGGTGCAAGACCTGCATCAGGCTCTATGAGGACCGGAAAACGCGTGCTCATAGAAGTGTGAGATTCTTACTACACTAAAACCACCTCCACTTCCCGATTGCAACTAAGTTGAAACTTATCTAGCAATTTATTTTTAACGAAGTTAAGTAACGTGTTGCAGGTAACATTCCGGTGAAAGTTCCTGCTTATTCCGCGATTTTAAAGCGGTTTTCCGTTCACCGCACCAAGTCGGACGGTTTTGTTCTTTGTAGACGGCGTACTAAATTCGACTCGTCAAGAATGTCAATAATCGTTGGATTAGCATGATCTAATAGCCGATTTCTATGTTTTCGCGCGAAACTCTTTATTTCGTCTCGAACCGTTGGAGTCCCGAGATCCCTGTGAAGATCTTCGTTTCTTATATACCATGGTGCATTTACAAATGAACTAAGCAATTTATTTTCAAACGTTTGTAAGTTATTTAAATTTGTATCGCAGGTACAACCCCAGAGTTGTATACCGTAAGTCTAGACAGGTTTAAGTACCTGCCTGTATAAAATCAACTTATTATCAATACTAAGCTTAGAATATTTACCGAGTAGCCAGTTCATATCTCTTAATTTACTTTTTAGTTCTTCGCATTTCTTTTTACGTGCGGCTTCCATTTTAATTTCGCGTCTAGAGTCATTCCCAAATATTTTGCTTCATTCGCAAATGGAACACGACCGGTATTTAGAAAGACGGGCAACCTATTTATTTTTTTATACGAAAATCCAGGTGGACTGACTTTTGTTCATTGAGCACTATTCGCCATGTTTTTGTCCACTCATTAACATTATTAAGAGCATTTTGTAATTTAATCGTAGCTTCGTTAATCGTTTTGCCTACTGCTAGTATTGCAGTATCATCAGCAAACGTTGCTACGATAGTGTCTTCTGTTTGAGGTATATCACGTGTAAATAGAAGGTACAGAACTGGACCTAAAACACTACCTTGTGGTACCCCAGCCACTATTTCTTTGAAATTAGAATATTCATTTCCGTGTCTTACACGAAAAAGTCTGTTTTCTAGATATTCGTTAAGAATTTAATAAAGTCCTTCAGGCAGAACTTGTCGTAATTTGAATTTGAGGCCTTCGTGCCACACCTTGTCAAACGCTTGCGACACATCCAAAAAGATCGTCGAACAAATTTTCTTTTGAATTTTGAATGACTTTTGATGCAAAACTTAAATGGAATGAGCATATCAAAAAGAAAAGAGAAGAACTAAACTTGAAGTACAGAAAAAGGTACTGGTTACTAGGAAAGAACTCTGACCTATCTATCCAGAACAAACTTATGTTATATTAGCAAGTATTGAAACCCGTTTGGATATATAGCAACCAACTATGGCGCTGTTCAAAGAAAACAAATGCTGAACCCATCCAAAAAGTCCAAAGCAAGGTCCTTCTTGGAACAATAAATGCCCCTTGGTATATTAAAAATAGCGATCTACAGCATGACCTCCAAACTGAAATGGTTACGTTGCAAAAGTGGTTAAAAACACGCTGTATCACACAATCAGCGACTGCAAAGTCTTACCAGCTCCAAAATGGAGACTGTCTTAAATATATGATACAATGTTCGGAGATTAAGAAGAACCAAGCCTCATGAGCTGATGGTCTAAAAGCTATGGGAAAGTGTTAAAACTTTAAATTACCCCCAAGTGATTTTTAAACTAAAAAAGAAAAATCATTCGTCGATCTTTCATAGATTGGTCCTGATTCACCGGTGGTAGGGTGGTTTTAGTGCGGTAAAAGTCCCTCATTACGAATTCTTATCGCGTGTCTTTTGAAGATTTCCATGAGATAAAAAAAATATTTGCTGATATATTGACGATAATCAAAGCAAAAGCATCTTTTTTCATTAAAGGTCAGATAAATCATGCAAAACAACTCATCACAAAAATACAGCTCTTCAAAAAATATTAACATAGATTAAAAATAAAATCTTATTTTTTGCTTAATTTTTTTTGACTAGTGTTTGTTCAGGTTTATATTTTATTGAAAGCTTTTGGCATCAGACTTTCATTAATTACCTTAAAAAATAACATTTTTTAAATTTTCTACAAAATAAGAAATATCCATTTCCATATACATTTGTATTTATGTACATATTTATTACCGAGTTCTTTCAAATTTTCATTCAAAATTTACATGTTGCTTCCTGCAGACGTTTTCGAAAAATTTCAAGCAAATTTATATAATGGAGATATGTGAAGAAATATTTCCCTTTCAAAAACTGACAAAGTTCCAAGGAAATGTTAGCACCCTAGTATTCTACTTTTACTATTAGGGCAAACTACAGTGTATGTACTTGGAAGGTATAATCAAGTTTAACATAGTTGCCACCATCATCACCCTGGCACTCACTCACAGACCCATACCATGAGAACCATCTTCACAGTTCACAAACTGAATTTGTTGGCAATGTTTTTTTTTTTGTAATTAAATGTTTACCATTTAATATTCTCTGTCAAATACAACGCAAGTTTTTCAACGTACATATACTATACATACATTGAAGGAAACGAAGAAAACTAATTACTTGTTGTTTTTTCACTTCACTAAGGCTAATTGCTTGCTGTCAAAACTGTCTGTTTCTTCCCAATTTTTTAATTTTCTTTTCCTTAGAATTAATATTCTTGAGTACTCGAGAATATTTTTGAAATTTGGACTTAAATTGGACACCACCTTGGACTTTTTTTTCATTGCGCACATATCTTCTCTGATTTAAAATATAAATATAAATATAAATATAAATATAAATATAAATATTAATATAAATATAAATATAAATATAAATATAAATATAAATATAAATATAAATATAAATATAAATATAAATATAAATATAAATATAAATATAAATATAAATATAAATATAAATATAAATATAAATATAAATATAAATATAAATATAAATATAAATATAAATATAAATATAAATATAAATATAAATATAAATATAAATATAAATATAAATATAAATATAAATATAAATATAAATATAAATATAAATATAAATATAAATATAAATATAAATATAAATATAAATACAAATAAAAATAAAAATAAAAATAAAAATAATAATAAAAATAAAAATAAAAATAAAAACAGAAATATAAATATTAATATACTTAGCCTTACAAGATAGCTTTAAGTAAATTATTTTACTAAGAATTACAGATACAAAGTTTGATCGAAATCGATTGAAAAACAAAAAAAATTTACGGGTCATAACAATAATTTCAAGCAGGATTTTTTGGTTTCTAAAGTCTAAAAGTACTTGAGAGTGCTAGGACGCCATATGGCCCTAGGCTCAATGATAGGAAAATCCCTATGCACACCTCCGCATGGTAGAGGGCGGGTAACGCTAACGTGCAGGGGGACCGAATGGATGCCGGGATAAGCAGACAACCCAGCGATGCTGGTCAGGGCACAAACTTGTCCTCGGGATGGCTAAAAGCCCCCTTAAGACGGATGAACTGCAGGTGGCGGTCAACGGCATGATAGTCTGGTGGCGGAGGAGCTTTTTTTTTTGGTAAAAGGCCAACGGCAGCAGCAGGTAGCGTCTGTAACCCATATTGGGCGGCTACAAAAGGCGTCTGTTTTCCCATAGTGGCCAGCCTCGAGCAGTTATGTGTTTGACCATACAAAAGGCGGGTGTGCCTGTCAAATCTGAGCTTATGTATGTTATTAATCATATCTCGGAAAACACCATGGTGGAAGGATATATGCAAATACATGAATTATGACAACAAATGGAAATGAGTCCCCAAGAGGTAATCTTTTTATAGAAAATCCTTCTGTAGCTTCGGCTGCAGTAAACCGCACATCGGATTTGGGGGTGCGGCATCTTTCATGTACGAGCGTCAATCAAGACGCCATAATAATAAATGAATCGTTGACAAATAGAAGAAGTCTTTCAAGAAGCGCAAATGTTACTTTTGGCTACCGCATACGTACGAAAATCGGAGCATGGAACGTTCGATCCTTGTACAGCGATGGTAGATACGAGCAGGTTGAGCGTGAAATGCTTCGCCTGAAGATCAGTATCCTGGGCATAAGCGAAACTAAGTGGAGAGGAAGAGCTGAATACAGATCAGGCACTGGACAGACGAGAATGCTGTATTCCGGCGAAGATGAAAGAGAGGGTGGCCAAAGACTGCATGGTGTCGGAATTATGTTGAACGAAGAAGCTAGGCGTAGTTTGATCTCATGGGCGCCCATTTCTGCGAGATTAATGACAGCAAGGTTTCGTTCAAAAATTCGTAACGTCACAATTATTCAGTGCTACGCCCCCACAGATGAAGCGACCGAGGAAGACAAAACCGCGTTCTACACTCATCTTAACTCGGTTTACAGTAGTGTTCCGAGAGGCGACATCATAGTCGTTATGGGAGACCTTAATGCCCAAGTCGGTTCAGACAATTACGGACTGGAACGCGTGATGGGAAGAAATGGCGTGGGGTCACGGAATGAAAATGGTGACTTGCTTGTCGACTTTTGTAACGCGAATCGTCTTGTGATGGGTGGGACTGTATTCAAGCATAAGACGTGCAACAAAATAACCTGGGTGCATCCGGATGGTCAAACCAAAAACCAAATTGATCATATCATGATTCAGCAGCGATGGAGGAAGTCTATGTGTGATGTCCGGAGTATAAGAAATGCCGATGTGGGAAGCGACCACCATTTGGTTCTGATGAGTCTCAAACTACGAACCGCTGCCGTACAAAAACCAGCGCAGAATGCAGCAAGGAGCACAAAATTCATTACTAATGCTTTAAATGACCCCAACATATGTCGAAACTATGTCACCATCCTTAACGACAGAGTCTCGTCATTAAATGGAATCCAGAATTCAACAATTGATGAGATGTGGGGTGAAATTAAAAGTGTTTTTATGGAGGCTGGATCCGAAACTGTACCCAAGCGAACGAGACGTAGAGACTCTTGGATATCCCAAGACACCTGGGATAAGATCGAACTTCGCAAATCGTTGAAAATCCAAATAAATGCCGAAGCTGATGTTCAACGAAAGGCTGACTTGCGAAGAGAGTACCGCATTGCACATAAGATGGTCTACCGCTGTGTAAGACGTGACAAGAGGGTGAAGTTGGATGGACTCGCAGATAATGCGGAAAGCGCTGCCAGAAGAGGAGATATTTTTTATATATTTTTTTTTTTTTTTTTTTTTATATATATTTACTTTATTTCATACAATATCCTTAAACGTTATAATATAATTAATATAATATTAAAAATAATAATACTTATTATAAATCAAATAACTATATTATATACGCATAAAGTTATTAGAAAGAAATAGCTGAGTACAATCTTTTATCTTTTGCAAGATAGAGTTGAAAGTACTTTACAAGTTCCGGGAATTGTACCAAATAGCCAAAGATGTTATCGGGAAAAAAAGCAACACCAATCATCCTGTAATGGATGTGGATGGCACACTTTTGGTATCAATTGAGGATCAGCTTCGTAGATGGAAGGACCATTTTTGTGCCTGCTAAATGAGGATTCAGTTGAGCAGAGTGCTGAAGTGCCCCAACTAAACGAGATGCGCAGGTCCTATAGGGGTATTGACATCGAACCCCCGTCAGAATCGGAAATCCAGACATCAATAAATCTCCTCAAAAACAACAAGGCAGCTGGACTGGACGGAATACCAGCTGAATTCCTGAAAGCCGATCCCGTAGCAACGGCTAGTATTTAACATCCGCTGATACAAAACATTTGGGAAAACGAAAGCTATCCCAGGGACTGGAAGGATGGTGTGATTGTTAAGTTGCCAAAGAAAGGTGACTTAAAGAATTGCAACAATTGGCGTGGTATCATCGTTTTGTCCGTTTTCCCAAAACTAATGGCAACAATCATACTCGAGTGAATAAAGGATAGAATCGAGTCTACACTCAAGAGGCATCAAGCTGGCTTCCGCAGTGGTCGATCGTGTGTCGACCATATCAACACTCTGCGTATCGTCCTCGAGCAGTCGATGGAATATCAATCACCGCTTTACCTCATGTTCGTGGATTTTGAAAAGGCCTTTGATCGAGTTAACCAAGAATGTATATGGAGATCGTTGCTTGGTAGAGGAATTCCACCAAAAATTGTTGCCATTATTAAAGAGTCCTACAACAACGCGAGGTGTTTTGTTTTGCACAATGGGCAGCTATCCGACTCCTTCGTAGTGCAACAGGGTGTGAGACAAGGGGATGTTCTATCGCCAATTCTCTTCCTGCTGGCGATGGACGACGTATTGACGGCCAGTGTTGGTACAGCTGAGCGACAGGGCATTCAATGGAGACCGTTCGAAAGGCTCAGTCATTTAGACTATGCCGATGACATATGTCTACTGGCAAATAACATCAGTGGGCTGAACGGGATGTGCCAAACACTGCAAGTGAAGGGAGAGTCGAGTGGTCTTAAAATAAACACCAAAAAGACAAAAATAATGCTAACAGGCCGCTCCACACAGCAGCGTATTATTTTACAGGAGACGCCAGTTGAAGTAGTGGATTTAACTACCTTGGCAGTATTGTTTCTGCAAACGGTGGTACGGATCTGGATGTTAAAAGTAGAATAAATAAAGCTCGTGCTGCCTTCGGTACTCTGTCCCCAATTTGGAAATCCAGTCAAATCTCCTTACGCACTAAGTTGAGATTCTTCGAATCCAATGTCAAATCCGTGCTGTTATATGCTTGTGAAACTTGGAAAGTCACGTCTACCATTTCAAAGAAATTGCAGGCTTTTGTGAATCGCTGTCTTCGCCACATCCTAAAGATTCGCTGGCCACAAATAATATCAAATGAGGAATTGTGGCGCAGGACAAGTCAAGAGCGGCTGGACGTCGACATAAGAAAGCGTAAATGGCGTTGGATTGGTCACACACTGAGGAAACCAAACGATGAAATTGCAAATCAGTCCTTTGAATGGAATCCTCAGGGTGCACGGCGGGTTGGAAGACCAAGAACAACATGGAAATCAATTGTCTTAGCGGAAGCAGAATCCCAGAGAAAGACGTGGCCACAGCTTAAGTACCTTGCAGCAGACCGTGAAGGATGGAGACGTTTTGTTGACGCCCTATGCCCCAGCCGGGGTTTCAGGACACGATGATGATGAAAGTCTAAAGCATGCAAGAATAATTTCCAGTATTTAACTTACTTACTACAGAAAGTGAGACCTATGCCGAAAAATAGTATCGACTTTTTTCAAGAAGAACAATATTATTAAGTAAAAACGTATGCGATCTAATTAATATCCAGTCAATCATAAGACTTTATTTATAAAGAGGACTTTGTCAGCAAAATGGTAAAATGTTACATGAAAATGTAACTTTCTTGTGTACTCCAAAATTCTTGACTTTCCACGGCACATCCAGGAAAAACATTCAAGAACAAGGTTAAAATGTTTCATGATGATGCAACATCAAAATAAACGAAAAATTGCACATAAGGGATAACGAAAATACACCTACATATATACCTATATACGTAGAAGACCACTTGAAGAATTTGTATGGAAATTACAATTTATTTCCACTAGAGCTGGCTGGTATGATGCAATTTTGCTTTCCCTTTGCTGGATGCTATTTTCATCATCAAGAGAGCTTTTTTTTCTTCCCACAAAAAGAATCAAGGAAAAAGAAAAAAGAAAATATGTTGAAAAACGCATCTAGTCAATATATACACACCATGTCCTTGCATAATTGTACAAACTTACATATGTTCAACACCTTCACCCTCTCTCTATCAAAAAGGGTATATCAGGATCTTTCAGACACAGCGAGAGAACAACAACATAGTGACACAGAAAATGGTACAAAATACAAAAGAAAATTGAATTAAGTTTAAAGAAAAAAAATACAGAAAAACATTCATCCATACAAACATACAATCCACATATGGCCAGTTGGGGGTGGTTATGGATAATTGCTACCCCCAAGCCCCAACGCAATATTTCAAAATAATTAAATTCTTAACTTGAAGGGAGTAGAAAATCATACTCAGGGTATTATTGTGTGGTGTTGGATATTTGAGGTTGAAAATGCTATGGTATCATTTCTATGGAGAAGGTACCTACGTATTCCTTTTAGGTATTGAGCCAAAAAGCGATTTTGTCGAATTCTAGTTAAATCCTCGAGTTCCATTCCAGGTAAGTGGTTGATTAATATAAAAATAAAATCCATGAATAAGTCGCATGTATTTGTTCTAAACGATTAAGAATGTTTTGAGAGAAAAATTATTTGGTTGAGCTGACTGGGCTAGAACAGGCTTTTTATGGTTGATACTCCGGCCCACTCCGGAATGTTGCGAAATTTTAAGTAACTTTTTTGCAGACCGATTCATTTGGTGAAGCTGACCAGGTCTAAATTTAAATTTAAATTTGGTGGCGCACCAGCTCGTTGAGAACGAGGGCCAAGCGACTTACAATTACAACTCTCAACCATTACTGCGTGCGTGCTCGTTGGCAGAAATGAAGGGGACCTACAATTTTTTATTGAGTCCGAACAGCTAGATGAGAAGAACTTATTCATGACAAGGATGATTTGTCAGTCCTCGCAAGAAGCAGTACCTAGTAAAAAACATTTCTGTTCTTAGGTGACAGCGGCTGGGAACCCAGACCTTCGGCATGGCAGTCCAAGGCACTTAACATTATGCCACGAGGTACTACAGTTGACCAAGTCTATTCAAAATAATAAACCGGTGAATTTAGACACAAAATCCCTTTACAAATCCAAAACATCACCTTTAAGAACATTCAACTTCCAACGCATGTAAAAAGGACTCAAGTTGAAAATACCATAATACCTACGAATACGAACTTTCCTCCTTCAAAAACTCAATAAACCCAAAAATATTCGCATGTGAACATCAGCCAAACATCATAAAGAGTTTGCGGGAACAATCTCTCTCTCTCTCTCTCTCTCTGATGAATATAAGTTTAAATTGGCGGTTTTGTTAGGGAAATTGTTGGTGAAAGCTTCGCGTATGGAATGGAGTGCACTTCAACAAAAACTGAAAATAATTGTGATAGGTACATAGAAATCTGTGTGGTGCGGGCGTAAAGAGAGGTACGGGCGGGCAGCCAGAATCGAGCACGCATCAGAGGAAAAAGGCAAATTTGGATAAGCATTGCCTAACGGCTTAAATTTTCATGGTAATCATTTGGCGGTATCAATTGAGAGAAAGCATCACAGCTTTTGTTGGGAATTTATTGGATTTTCTAGGCAAATCCAATGATGATGATGTGAACTCGAAGCCGTATGTGTGTGACTTTACTATATGCAACTATTGACATATGTATATTGGTTCCTTTTCCTAGTAGCCCATATTTTTAATTTAACGTAAAGTGTTTCAGTAGGTAAGGCAGAGCATACTACTACCAAAAATGAGAATTTGATTCAGAATATTTTCTGATGTTCTTTAGTGTAAGAATTTTCAAATTTGTGATAATTGTTGAACTGAAATCCTGTGTGGAAATTATACCCGTTCCC
The DNA here is from genome assembly GCA_963921185.1 of Dasysyrphus tricinctus. Taxonomy (NCBI): domain Eukaryota; kingdom Metazoa; phylum Arthropoda; class Insecta; order Diptera; family Syrphidae; genus Dasysyrphus; species Dasysyrphus tricinctus. Next base: position 108,266,425 of record OY992533.1, read on the forward strand.
AATTTAATCAAAAATTTCTACAAAATTATTTAAGGCCTGGTGCCCGAGGAAACTTGAAATTGCTCACCCAAACAAATTTAAGTTGCTCCCCATTCAAGTACCTAGGTTTGATTATTTAGGAGAGCGCACAACATTTGGTAACTAAGTTGCTTGCAACTTTAACTTGGTTGCAACTTTAAGTTTCCTGCCACTTTAAGTTGCCTGCAATTTTAAGTTTCCAACTTTAAGTTGCCTGCAACTATTAGTTTCATGCCACTTTAAGTTGACTGCAACTTTAAGTTGCTTCGAATCGATTGTGGAATATAGAGGGCAACTAAGTTGCCTGCAACTTCAAGTTTCCTGCAAATTTAAGTTGCCCGCAACTCTAAGTTGTCTGCAACTTTAAATTGCTCCGAATTGATTGTGGAATATAGTTGCTTGCAACAAAGAGCATTTTTCGGTTGCAAACCCTCGCCCACTAAGCAACTTTTGTTTCCTGACAAAATTTTGATGCCTAAATGGCGTTTCCAACTGAATTGACTGTAACTATTTATTTACCACTTTCGATTGCACTTGAGCCCAGCCAGGTATTAAATCAAACTTCAATACAGAAAAAAAAATAGTGACAAAAGTCAACACGAACCTCAAAGTCCCCAAAGTTGTTCGGAATTTGCCTAGTGGGCGAAAGCAAGTTGCGACTGCAATTTGAGCAACCCAAAGTTGCTACCAACTACAATGGCTAGTTGGTGACAGAGATATAAGTTTAACCAGTTCTACTGTATTCATATCCTACCTAGTTAGTCTATTTGGAAAACTCTCAAGTATTCTATCAGTCAGATATCAGTTTTTGTTATTTCAATTTTATATTTTCTAATCAATCGTGATTTGTTTTTTTACATTTAACGAATTGAATTTAAGTTAAAATTTTAGTCAAGAACTTATACCAAAAAAGGTTGAAAAAAGTTGAAAATATTTTAACAAAATGTTGCAACGTTTGATGAAACCCGTTCAAAATTTTAAAGTTACGCAATTGTTGAAAAATTCGTTGCTTCCAAATGGAAAAACCATTGCTTGGTACTCGAATCAGGTCGAAGAGTCTAAGCCCCCTGCGGTAAGATGATTTTCGGATCCCTGTTAGCCAATAGCTTTAAATATTTTTAAATTTAATAATTTATAGAAAGGTTTAGTGCTAGGATTGTATGAGAAAGAAGGAGAAAGGCCTCCAAAACTGACTTCCATTGGGGAGAAATTCGATGATAAGACCCATGGAAAAATAACTGGATTGATCCAAGAGTAAGCAAATTTACATCCTTAATATTGTTGAAATTTTAAACCTTTTTTACATCCTTTAGATTTAATATCAGCGGAGCCTTGGGCAAAGGCAAGGTTTTCCAAAACGTCGATCCAGAATTCCATTCTGTCGCTGTTATAGGTCTCGGTCAGGAAGGTGCTGAATTCGATAGCACCGAAGTGATTGAAGAGGGTATGGAAAACGCTAGGGTCTGTGCTGGAATCGGTGCTAGAGAACTTCAGCTATTGGGCTGCACAGAAGTGCATGTTGATGCAATGGAATACCCTGAACAAGTAGCTGAAGGTGCATCTATTTCGATATTTCGATATCAGGACAATAAACAGAAGAATAAGCGAATGAAAATACCGCAGTTGTGTCTTTTCGAGTCACCTGAAATTGATGCTTGGATGAGAGGCCTCTTCAAAGGAGAAGCTCAAAACTTGGCAAGAAAACTATCTGATGCACCAGCAAATCAAATGACTCCTTCGGCCTTTGCACAGGCAGCAGTTGATGCACTTTGTCCATGTGGAGTTACTGTAGAAGTTAGGACCATCAACTGGATTGAGGCAAACCACTTGAATTCGTTTCTAATGGTTGCTAAAGGTTCGTGTGAGCCTCCTGTGTTTTTAGAAATCAGTTACTGTGGAACTTCACCTGAAGATAAACCAGTATTGATTGTTGGCAAGGGTATTACTTTTGACAGGTAGATATATGAATTTGCCCCCAGCTCATCCTATTGACTCTTATATAATTTCAATTTTAGTGGTGGCCTTTCATTGCGTTCAAAGCCCATGAATCATTACAGGGGCTCAATGGCTGGAGCAGCTGTGGTAGTTGCTGCAATTCGTGCAGCTGCAGCCCTATCCCTGCCTATTAATATTGCTGCAATTATTCCACTTTGTGAGAATATGCCTTCTGGGTTGTGCTGTAAACCGGGAGATGTCGTGACCTGCCTTAATGGCAAAACTCTTGCAATAGAGGTTTGAGGTGCCAAGTTTTATCTCTCAACTTGTGCTTCTAGATCTATTTCTTTTCCAGGAATGTGATAGAATTGGAGTTATCGCTATGGCTGACCCTCTAATCTATGGCCAAAATACTCATAAGCCCCGTTTAGTGTTAGATGTTGGGACCATGGCAAATGGAGTCAAGAGTGCCTTTGCCGGAGCAGCTTGTGGGGTATTTTCGAATTCAAACGAAATTTGGGAAGGCTTCAAAAAGGCTGGAATTTTAACTGGTGATCGCATGTGGAGGATGCCTTTGTGGAACTATTACAAGAAAATGGTAGGACGTAAGTTAAACCTGTTACAAAAATGATGTTTCGAAGGAACTCAAATTATTATTCCATTTTAGAAAACATGGCATTTGATATAAGCAACAAGGGCTGGGGACCAGCTTCATCAAGTATTGCTGCAGCTGTTTTACATGTAATTTTTTTTTTGTTGTAAAGGTTCTTAGCTCAGTAAGACTTTTTTTCTTATATTTTAAGCAATTTGTGCCTTGTATCGATTGGGCACATTTGGATATAACAGGAGTCGGGATGCTAGCAGAAGAAGGATGTGTTCCATATTTACTACCACATCGTATGACTGGAAGACCAACACGTACTTTAATACAATTCTTATATCAAACAGCTTGCCCTGAAGAGAGCAAACACAATCCTGAATGAGACTTTTTGTAAATAGTTGTACCTACGTCTTATTGGACTTAAAAATAACGAAATTCAATAAAATTTGATGTGTTAATTATATTTTTACAATTTTTACTTTTTTAAGGATTAAAGTAGCAAGTGTTGGTGCAGCACTATCATAACTCAAGGGTCCTTACGATTCATCTTAATTCTTATATAAAAAACCTTTAAGATCAAGAGCTGACAGCTGGGCCCAGATCACATAACACGATTCGATCGAACGATCATCGTTTCTACTATTACTCTCTCTATATTTTCCTGTAGATGTGAATAGAGACAGGTAGAGTCAGAACGACAATCGTTCAATCGAATCGAGTTACGTGATCTGGGCCCAGATTTTTGAAGTGGATTATAGGTACATGTTTGGTGATATCGAATACAAAAGTCTGGCAGGTTTTTTGCTCAGCCTTTGGTGGGGGTGGGGGCGTTATATGTACCCTATCTATATGTACCTATCTAATTGATCAAAAAAAGGTCAACTAGTTATAAAAAATAGTCTGCCATAGAAAACATGGAATAAAGGCATAACATTTATCAAGGTCACGTGAAATTTTTGGTACCTTATTTGGGAGATATTCGAAAGAAACCTATACCTTCTAAATGGTCACTGGATCGTGATAAATCATAAATGGTCAACTGTATTTATAAACTGGTCAGCCCTAGATTTTTTTAATGAATTTTAAACTTTTTCAAGGTCACATACAAAATTTTGGACACCTAAATAGGGTAGTTAAAAAAAAAAACAAGTTTCCCATCTAAATGGTCATTAAAAAGTATAAAAGTCGCATGATAGCACGTGGCTTCGCCTTGCCTAAAGGCTTTTTTAGAGAGCAAAGGTGTTGAGGTGAGGTCTTTTTCGACCTCGATGGAGTAGCGTGCATTCTAAATCGTCAAACGGACGAGTTTGGGAGGGATGCCAAAACTAGATATTTCTCTATATAGCGTGTTTCTATAGATGCTGTCATACGCGGCCTTAAAATCGATGAAAAGGTGGTGGGTATTGATTTGAATCATGGGTTTTTCCCAAAATCAGCTGTAGTTCGAATATTTGGTCGATGGTGGACTTCCCTGGCCTAAAACCACACTGATATGGACCAAACAGGTTGTTGACGAATGGCTTCATGCTATCACAAAGTACGGCAGGAAGATCTTGTAGGCGATATTAAGAAGACTTATGCCTCTGTAGATGGTGCAGTCTAGATGATCACCTTTCTTGAGGATCGGGCAAACAATGCTGAGGTTCCATTCATCGGGCATGCTTTCATCTGGCCATATTTTGCAGATGAGCTGGTGCATACTCCTAACCAATGTATCGCCAGCCGCTTTGAATAGCTCAGCCGCAAGGTCATCTGCTCCAGCAGCTTTATTGGACTTAAGTTTAGATAAAGCTTTATCTTTACTTCGTCCATATCGGGTGGTTGGAATTGCTGGCCTTCGTCGTCCAAGTTGAATGGTGCAATCCGCATGATTTTTCCATATCCTCAGCACCAACTGCGATTCTACCACGATGTTACCCTTTTCCTTTTACTTTTTGGTAAAACTTCCGAACTTTTGTTTCCTTGATCGCGCGCTTCTCATGCACTTTCTTTTTCCTTTTTAGAAGCTTGTGTTCCTCTCTCATTTTATACTCATAAGGCTCGCGAGCTGGTCCTATTCAGCGCCGGTTGTTTGGCTGCTTGTATTTGCCGGCATTCTTCGTTGTATACTAGTGGTTTTGCTGTGCGAGGCCGAGAACGTCAGAGGCGGCATATCTGATGGCTTCCTGGCAGTTCTTCGACTGGTTATCGATACTTGCAGTTGGCGGCATAGGACTATTTAAAAGGGCACGAGAGACTCGATCGGATAAAGACCTGGCAATTTCTTGCGACTATAGCCGTCCCACCTCGAATTTCCTCCCAGTATTTCTTTGTTTTGGCTTTGGTATGGATATCCGTAGCAGTACCTTGGCTACAACGAGGTAGTGGTCCGAGTCAACGTTTGCTCCTTGAATCGTTCGGACATATGTAGTTGATACTGGAAGAGTGCCTTGCGTCGATCATAATTTGGTCAATCTGGATGGCAGACCAGGAATGTGCTATATGTCTCCTTGTGTATATTAAGATGCGGGAACTGCGTACCTGCTACCATAACGTTTCGCCCCCAGGCAAAGTCGATTAACCTGAGTCCATTATCGGTGGTGGTGTCGTGCAGGCTATATCTTCCTATTTTGCCACCAAAGACATCTTCTCTTCCTAGTATGGCATTAAAATCACCCAAGACAATTTTAATGTCATAGCTAAGGCATTGCTCACATGGATTGTCCAGGAGCTCGTAGAACTCGTCCTTGTGGTCGTCATCTTCCTTCTCTGTGGGGGCTTACGCGCATATGAGGCTAATATTGGCGAATTTAGCCTTGATGAGAATTTTCATGAGGGGCTCGTTCACATAGTTGAAACTTGAGACTTCTTGCCTAAGTGCATATCCACTCCTGCGAGTAAAAAACTGCGAGAAAGTCTAAAGCATATATTGCGAGAGTAAAACCCATGTGTGGAGGAGTTGACCAGTTATCCGTGAGTAAAATTTTGAAAGTTTTGTTGTGAAGGTACCACCTTCAACCATTACACCTACATATTTATATTAATGTTTCAAATTTAATTTTTTTAATGTTACACCACAAGCTAGCTGGAAAAATTCCCCAATAACCAGCCTTTTGTATAGAAGTTCCAAAAATAAATCAAATTATTAAGAGTAAAGCTACAGATAACTAACAATCACTCAATTTAAATCCCATCAAATAATCAAATGTCAATAGGGTCATTGTTAAAATCATTATATAAAAAAAGAAAAATCGTTCACAATAACGAGGTTCTTTCACAACAATTGGGACCTACCTAAACAACATAGTCTTCATACTTTCACCGCAAAAATTGTTCAATTTAAAAAGAAACCCCTTCTGGGTTTCCAAAGCAAAGTCTTTGAAGAAGTTCAGTTATACACAAAAAATAATCACAAAACTTTTCATCGTCAAAAGGCATATCTAGCACAACTTTGCAAATTACAGTTATTTGCTCTCAGTTGCTGGAAAAAAAACTGTAACACTAAAACCCGCCCAATAGCAAAACCACGGTGGAACAATGTATCTTTCTTCCAACAAACCTTCTCGCCGATATAAATGTATTCCGGCCAGGCCAAAGAAGTGGCTGATGATGATGGTGGTGAAAGAATGTCGCTCATCGATTCACGTCGATTCATCTCAATGTCCGCTGTCCGTCGTCGTCGTCGTCGTCCATCCGTCTATTCCCAGCCTCGCATAACTTCTTTATAGATCCAATAAGCAAAAAAAAATAAAACAAAATCTTTAGATTCCCCCAAACCATAAAACAGCAAGTTCCGTTCACGATTTTTACCTTGAATCTAGAGCAGAGCTACAGCCTTGTTCTCGGGACTCCATACCAGAGTAGAGTCGAGAGCTGAAAATTTTACTCTCAAAGACCGCGCACCGGCCAAAATGTTATTATTATCCAATTAAAAATTTATTATTACGGGTCTTATAAATGCTTGGCTGGTTCTGACTGCTTTTCCTCTATATGATTGCAGGGTTTCACGCCATCAACGACTCATAGAGAGGTGTAGTAAGACGACTTGGAAATGGACAGTATGCTCGAATCACGGAGTATAGGCCACGACAATAATCATGAATCGTTAAGCTATATTTTAGATTTTGATGGTGGTGGGGTGGAAGAAGTTGTGCGCGCAGCAGTTCGCCTAGTCGTAAGCTGTTTAGTTAGATACTCAGAATAAACAAAAAGATACAAAACTCTTTACGAGTATCTTTTATAGACTCTTCGTGTTCGTGATGATGATGATGGTTGGTTTGGTTTTGTCGCTTGACCGACGACGATGATGATGATGAAGGAGGCGAGTCCGATGCGGTGCACCATCTCCACAGCACCAGCAGTCAGTTGCAAGTAGACCGAGAAATGTTTCTATAATATAGACACAGAGTGCTAACCTTTGGGGCTGCTGGATCTTGGTGAGAAGTGCGAGTGCGATTGCGAGAAACCAAGATCACTGGGGCGGATAGGTCCGGTTTTTCGTTTTGTGACTCTCTGATTTGAGTGCTTTGTTTAAGGCGATGCGATATTCAGCTCAGCTCAGCTCATATACCTTACCTACCTACTCCTGGTCGGTAAGTCGTTTGTTACAGTTATTTATGAACATATCGACCGACAACGATGGACATACAGACGCAACGACGACGACGTGACGGGGGGGTGTTGGTATTTTAATTGGTCTATGATGTTCAGCGATTATGAAGATGATCATCATGCAGCGTTAGATTAGGGTTAGAGATAGGTAGGTATACCTACAGCTCTCTTGGCTCTGTGCAAGTTCAGTGTTTGTAATTTTTATTATGATTATGGGCGATGAATTATGATTACATTTATTTCTTAGGAAACGATAAGGAACTGAATAAAGATTTTTTTTTTAATGAGCGTACATTTGTGGTAATAACAAACATTTTAGTATTTGTGTGAATATTTTTGCACCAGCTACATGAAAAAATAGGCGATTACCAGCGTTCTGTGTGACGTTGTGAGCACCTCAATCGTTAAGGCGTTCTGTAATATACTATAATAGACATCCAGTCCACTGCTACATACGTTTTCGTATTATAGAGTCGATGGTTTCCTGACCTAGGTCCTCGCATGAAGTTCATCATTGAAGATACGGTTAGGCCAGAAAATCCTTAAGATGCTTCGCAGACATGTATTCAGGAACGTTGGCAGCTTTGTTGTGACATAAAGTCTCCTTTCATTGAAATTTGACAATCATTCCCTTTTTCCATTCCTCAGGAAATCTCTCTGTTTCACAAGGTGTCACAATGAGTGGGTGCAGGAGCTCACTCGATTTTGTTGTCACTGCTCGTACTGCGGGATACCATGGGTATTCGGGAATTTGTTACTACGGACGGGTAATTGTGTATTGGGTTGACTTCGTTAGTGAAAACGCGATTTAAAACCATAGAAAAGTGCTCTTTCCACCTATTGAGCCAGTCCTCATCCGAAACTAGCAGCGATCCGTCTATGGCCTTTACCGGGTGTTATTTAGAGCTTTGTACAAATGTAAGATCTTTGATAGTTCTGTAGATGGTCCTACTGTCACTTTTACTTGCAGCCTCTTCTGCTTCTGTTGCCAAAGCGTTGATATAGTTACGCTTATCACGTCGCACGCTTCGGTAAACTTCTCTCATCTTCATGCAATACGCAGAGACTGTAGCTTGTTTTTCTTGCAATGCGAGCTTTGAGCTGTTTTCTTTCTTTGATCCTAGTCCAAGTTTCTTCGGAAAGCCAGGCACTGTTTCTTCCTTGCGGCTGACCGACTATACTTTCAGCACCTGATATGAGAACATTTTTCACAACACACCAATGATTTTTGATAGAGGTAGGTTCCGTGTTACGGATTGCCCTCAGTCCTTGTGAAAGGTGGTCCCTAGTTGTAGGCAGAGTGCGGGATCCTCTAGTCTATCGGTATTAAAATTGGGCATTCGGATGTTTTCTTGGGATCTCCGAACTGCAACGATCAGATAGTGGTCCCGGGCCATTCCCATGTCTGCACCTCTTCTGTTTCGAACATCCTGGAGCCTGCTTTTAAATTGCCGACTGATCGCGAAGTGATCAATTCGGTTGGAAGTTGCTTGTCTGTCCGTCGACACCCAACTGATTTTGTAGCACGTCTTATGCTCAAACGTGGTTCCTCCGATTACAAGGCGGTTGGTTTTACAAAAATCAACAAAACATTCGCCATTGTCGTTTCGGTCTCCAACTCCATCCCATAACATGCCTGAGCCCATCATTGTCATTGCGAACCTTGGCGTTCAAGTCTCCCATTACTATTATGATGTCTCCAAAGTAGTGTACCATCATGAGCAGTAGGTTCTCAGTCGGTTATAAAAAGCCTCCTTCTCCTCGAAAGAAGAGAGTTCCATTGGGGCTTAGCATTGTATGATGGTGACGCGACTTCGGTCTAGTCCGGAACCTAGTTTTCATGATTCTGTCATCTAAGGGCTCCCAGGAAATTAAGCTCTTGAGAGCTGTTTTGGAAAGCAACAATTCAACGCCAGATTCTCGATTGCTTCCAGGGGCTTTTGCCGGAATAGATTACATAGTATAGTGTTACGAGTTGGAGACTTTTACTTTCCCCGAGCCCAACCATCTATCTTCACTAATCCCTGAGATGCCCATTTTAAATCGCACGAACTCTTTCTCTTATTGGAGGAATCTGGCACATTGAGGACTTTCACTTCCGTTGTCAAGTAGCGTCATCACATTTCAGAAACCAATCTTTTTCCAGGTACAATAGCCAAAATTTGTCAACGTCTTATCAATTCTTATCCTAGGCGTAGTGTCGGTTTCGTTAGTGGAATTGATTTCAGCTACGAAGAATGCTAACGTCCGTAACTTATCCTAGAAAGCTAGGCCTTTCGCACTTGTAATTTTAACCTATTAACGTATATAGGAATTAAAGTATATAGGAATACGCAAATAGTTGCCCGGGGACCACCACGAGAAGGTAAAACAAGCACTTCACCGTGACTGATTGTTGCGCGCTCCTGACCCAGGCGAAGTTCTGAGCAATCAATAGTTTCCCGATCAGGCACGATGCAGGTAACCCTATGTATATATATGTAGATGTATGTTTATTGTTTTTAGCTGGACCCGATGAAGTCTTCACCTACGTCCTGAAAAGGCTTCCACATGGAGTGATGTTCGTCCTCACAATCTTCTTTAAAAGCTGCACTCATAACTGTTACTTCCATCAGAATAGGAAAACAGTGAAGATTATGGCGATCTTGAAGAAAGGAGCTTACAACTTGGTGTCTACAGACTAATATCACTCCTCAACAACATTAGCAAAAAACTAGAAGAAATAGTCCTCCGGAGTTGCAGTGAATATGCGATCATCCCAGATAGTTTGGCTTTCGAGGAAAACACTCGACGCTGGATCCGCTGCCAAAGCTCCCACACGTTACCAGCACAGTGCTCAACAGCCACCGTATCGTATTGTGATGCCTCCTGGATGTCAGCAAAGCATTCGATAGCGTATGGTAAGAAGCCCTTATCCAGAGACTACACATCTATTACATTTGGGCCTCCTTCGCCACAAATCAAAATTCTTTTTTCTTTTCGTTCTTTCAGAATTTTTGTTATTCAACTGGACAACTGTAAATCACACATAAAGATCACACATCAGAGCTGGAGTTGCCCAAGGTTCTAGACTTAACCCCTTCCTCTATAGCCGGATTAAATCTGACCAACCTGCCCAACTGGATGTGAGATCCTTCTGTATGCTGATGATTCGCTCACGTACGCCACATCATTTTCACCGTTACTTGCTATCCGGAAAGTAGAAGCCCATATCAAGCTGATTCTTTGAATTCAGTGGAAAATGGGGTATCCGTATCCGGATTAACATTTCTAAATCCGATGTACTTATGTTCAAGTAACTCTAGTGGCCAGTTAAAAGATATTGCTTCCCAGTCTGGTTCTCATGATTCTCAATCTCCAAGACAACCGTAAGGGAACTTCAAGTGTTCGAAAGCAGAATACTCAGAATTTGCACTATACACTTCGACGGAGAACAGTGACGGAAACACTACAGGAAGACTACATAGAAGCAAACATAACCCTTCTGGACAGATACACACTGCTTTCTGGAAAGAATCTAGTATAAGGAACATCAACAGTCACCCAAAGCAGCTAATGAGAAGGATGGGCACCGAGCAACGACAACTTCGAACCAAGCTACCTTAAATTAAATTAATTTCGCAACAGCTCGTGGAGAGCGCCTAGTGACTTACAACTCTCAACTATTCCTGTGTGTGTGTTGTTGGGAGGAATGGAGAGGGTCTACAATTTTTTGATGAATCCGAACGGCTAGAAGAGAAGCACTTATTCATGACAAGTATACTCTTGGAGGATTTGTCAGTTCCTCGCAAGAGGCAGTACCTCGGAAAAAACATTTCTGTTTTTGGCATGACAGTCCGACCCACCTTCCATTATGCCAAGCTACCTAAGTGTGATGGAAACCCTGGACGACAATATTATCACCATGGACAACGAGGAAGCAGTTTCGTTCTACGCTGACACTGGGTGTAGGTCAGCTTACCTCCTCGGCTAAATGCCAACAATCGACACCAAAATCACCACTGGACAACTTTTGTTTGAGTTGCATCTATCTACAGCCAACATATCCCAACATAACGTGAAAAAAAATTATAATTCGAAGAGCTGTTCTCTTAAAGTATTTTTTAATACCTACGAGTATTATTTTATACATTTTTTTAAACTCTTATCCTTGAATACCATCTGCATGAATTTTACAAATCGTTCAATTTGTAAATTTTCAGAATACTTCAATGCACCTACCTATACCTATACACTCCACCCACATACACACAGACACATCCACACAGAACAATAAGCTATGTGCTCTATTAACCAATCTAGGTCATGCTCTTATATTTTCAACTAAAATTAATAAAAATAAAAAAATATATAAATTTTTGCTTGAAAAATACAAAATGCTTTCAATTAATTTCCCAAACACACACAGACTTGTGGCTCACTCACTCGTACAAAAAATTGCTCTTCCACAATATTTTTTGTTTAATAAAATGCGTGCATTTCTACAATAAGAGGATTCAAGTTCTTTCCAAAAAGGAGTATTCAGAAAAAAGGGAATAATAAAAAAACTCGATTTAAACGATCTCCACCTCAAATAAAAAGAACAAAACAAAAAAAAATTCAAACTATTATAATAGCTTTTGGATGAAAATATTGCGTTTATCCAGTCGAACATCATCAACATACAAGGATATACATACATACATACACAACATACATATATGTAGGTACTAACGTCGTTCGTCGGTCACTCGGTCGATTCGATGGATAAATGAAATGCTAGCCATATTCAAGAATAATAACTGCTCCTTTCCTTTGCTCCTCCATGCCAATGCTCTTTAATTGAACAGGAAATGTATTGCACTGGGACTGAAAGCTTTTTACTTTGAAGGCAACAAAAAAGTGGAACTCCCCCTTCACCCCCATCCACTGCAGAGCATCACCCACCCACTTGGGCTATTTGATATTATTCTTCTACGGAAACAATGAAAAAATTCTGAATATGAATGAGTGGAGTAGTTCAACGATCCAACATAGTAATCGGAAATCGGAAGCAGACACACACCAAATGGACATTCACACATAACGCACTTGATGGATGGAATAGTATTGCCATTATTCATAAAGGTACTACCTTCTTGGAAGGACGAAAATATCGAATATAATTTTAAGAAAAAAAAAAATGATTTAAGTCAAGTCCAATAGCTGGAAAAATATTAAAAATTTGAATTTTTAAAATGCAATTCAGATTATGATTGTTTTGGCCTCTGTATTCATGGAAAGTTTATTTAAAAGTGTAAAATTGATCAGTATGATGCTTATGGCATTAAGTTGATAAAACATCATTGGTCAAATAATAACCTGCTAAGTTCATGCACATCTGTATACTTTTCTTTGACGGCATTTCCACAAATCAAATCAGTTAATCAAATAGTGGGTGTAACCCAGTGTAGGTACTTCTAATTTCACTGTGATCTATCTAAAAATTTGAGTAAAACCCCAAATTTGCAGTTATAAGAAAAAATGCATTTCTAGGTCGCACGTACTTACTTTAATGTTCAAGAGTGTTAGGGCTTACAAAATTCTATACAAAAACGTGAAAATTATGAGAGAATTTCTGTCATAATTTGGAATTGTTTCGATATTACTCCACTTAAGATATTTGATATTAAACTTCATGAACTTTAAACTTGGCATATATTTTAATCTCAACACTTTTTTTGGCTGACTTTTTACGCACAGGTTTCTTGTACATATTATAAGAACCTGGCTCTTTTTTTAGCATTAATGTTTTTGTTGTGATTTCACTCCTTTTTGCAAAGATTTTTATTGCCAGGTGAAAATCAAGCTCTTCCGCTCTACACAGTTTCATAGTTTTACGACAGCCAAAAGTGCTCCATATGAATAATAGCAAATCTGAGAAAGTGGATGGATGGCACGCCCCCTGAATGGAAAATTCCAAATTTTCGATTTTCAAGCCCTACCGATCTACCAATTTTATTTTCATCGTTCTACAATAATCGAAAGTGCTCCATGTAATTTTATAGAATTTTTAGGAATGTAGGTGGATGCCACGCCCCTCAATGAAAAATTCAAATTTTTCAATTTTTTTCTTTCTAAATACTTCAAGTTCTACTGCTCTACCAATTTTCATCGTTCTACAGCAATCAGAAGTGCTCCATAAAGTTTATATGAATTTTTGAGAAAGTGGGTAGATGCCACGTCCCTTGAAAGGAAAATTCCAAATTTTCGATTTTTTGTTTTAATGCGCTTGAAGCCCTAGCTATCTACTAATTTTCATCGCTCTACAACAATTGGAAGTACTCCATATAATTTATAAGAATTTTTAAGAAAATGGGTAGATGCCACGCCCTCTGAGTAAAAATTCCAGATTTTCGATTTTTTCGTAAATACTAAGCTTTTATTTATTTTTTTTTTAAATAAAATTTCAAAAAAAAAATTGTAAATCCGATTTTGAAAAGTCTCAAATATCGAATTTCCAAAAAAAAATTTAAAACTTTTTTTTTAAATTCAAAAATTTCTTTTTTAAATATTTTGATATGCAATCTTATTTGAACTTATTTTAAATTTGTATATGAGAAAAATTAGTCAAAATTTGTTCAATTGATAATGAGAAAATTCAGAATAAAAACAAAAACCATTCCATGAGAAGTACTATACTAGTATTTGCTTAGTTTAGAATTTTATAATATTTCGTACTAGATCGCACTATTTTGAGCATAATGGAAAAAGTTTAATCAAAATCGTGGGAGTGGTTTGTGAGACAAAAAAATATTTTCCCTAACGGTTTTTAAACTTTTGTATGGAAGGTACTAACCGTTAGGTATATATCGTAAAAATTAATTTTTTTCTTAAAATATTTAAGAGAGTGTTAAAAACTTAGGTATATATCGAGTTTCAATAAAAATCGGTTACCTCGAGTTCAAAATACTTGATTTTCAAAAATAAACAATTTGAAATAATTTTTAAAAATTCAAAAAATAATTTTTCAAAAACTTTGCTTCACAATACTATTTATATTTTTTGGAGGCTTCTGTTTAAAAAATTGAAATCAGTCATCTCGTTTTTTAAGAAAATCGAAAATTTAAAAAATGGTTCTTTGGTAGGCACCATTAAAAACCATTTTTTGAAAAATGGTTTCCCACCATGAGTGGCCAGCTATAGCGATCCGGAAAACGCATCAGAAATTTTTTTTCAAATGGATTACATATTTACTATGTTTCCAATGATTTTGAAACACAAATTCTTTACGAATTAATAATAAAACACTCAAAGAATGTTTTGAGCAAATAAAATTTTCAATTGAACAATCATTATTTTTTCTAAAAAAATGTACCTATTTCAACTATTTTATTAATGCAAATAAATTTTTCGGATCAGTTAAATTTATTTGCATCTGAAAAATAGTTAAAACACATTTTTTAGGAAAAATAATTGTTATATTGAAAATTTTATTTGCTCAATAAATTATTTGATGGGTTTTCCACTACATCGTGTGGCATTTGTGTTTCAAATCCATCATTGAAAACATACTAAATAATCCATTTGAAAAATGTTTCCTGTAGGTAGCCTTTCCTAAAATTAATTTACTGATTTTTACTTGCGATATAGGTACTATAGGGCAAGTTTTGGATTCGTGCAAAAAAAAATTTCGAGATAACAATCAAACATGACATTACGATGATAGAGAACACGAAAAAAGTGGGTGGCAAGATTCTGTCTGTCTGTCTGTCTGTCTGTCCGTACCTCAACCTACAGCCTAAACCACTGAAGCGATTTTCTTCAAATTTTGAACTTAAGGTTTTTTTGTAACTCTCCAGAGGGGAAATTGAAATTTTTTTTTAGTCCGAGGTTTTTTTGATTTTTGATTTTCTCATTAACCGCTCATTCGATTTCAATGAAATTTTTTACACAAAAGATTTGTTGGAATATAAATAATACTGCATTCCAAAATTTTGGAAAAAATAAATTTTGGATTTTTAAAAAAAGATTCAAAATTGTTTTTTGAAAATTCAATATTTCAAAAACGGGTTGATGAATTATTTTGAAATTTCAGTTTTAAATGTATATTAATATATACTCAAAATTGGAATACCAAATTTTTTTTTTGAAAAATGTTACAAAAATTTTATATGTATAACTGGAGAGCGGGTCAAAATTCTGTTTCAAAATTCTGCTTTTCAAAATTCTGTTTTTTGCACGAAAATTCCATTTTTCAAAATTTAGCTTTTTTTCAGTTCTGTCTTTCGAAATTCTGCTTTTCAAAATTCAGTTTTTCAGAATTATGTATTATAAAATTTTAGGCAGTAAAATACTCTTAATTCTGGTTTTTCTCAAAGACGGAAAAGAAAAAAGTGATTTTTCAACTTTATTGTTAGACAATTCAGTGCAACACTTTCTTGCTATCTGGAAGCGATTTTGGTTTTGCTCGTCATTTATTGATGTTATTTGAATGGTGCTCATATGTTTACTTGCGATATAGGTACTATAGGGCAAGTTTTGGATTCGTGCAAAAAAAAATTTCGAGATAACAATCAAACATGACATTACGATGATAGAGAACACGAAAAAAGTGGGTGGCACAATTCTGTCTGTCTGTCTGTCTGTCTGTCCGTGCCTCAACCTACAGCCTAAACCACTGAAGCGATTTTCTTCAAATTTTGAACTTAAGGTTTTTTTGTAACTCTCCAGAGGGGAAATTGAAATTTTTTTTTAGCTCAAAAAATAACGGTACTTGCCATACAACCGTTAAGGAAAAGCTTATTTATCTCAAAAGTGGCTCCAACGATTTTGATAAAAAAAAATCAGTGTATTATTGTAGATATTATATACCTTTTAGTAAGAAAAAAAAATCACCAAAAACATTTATTAACGGTACCTACCATATAACGGTTTTTTTTATTTTTGGTTTTCTCATTAACCGCTCTTCCGATTTCAATAAAAATGTTTGCACAAAAGCTTTGTTAGAATATAAATAATACTGCATACCAAAATTTTTGAAAAAATAAATTTTGGATTTTTAAAAAAATATTCAAATTTTTT
Source organism: Dasysyrphus tricinctus (assembly GCA_963921185.1). Lineage (NCBI taxonomy): Eukaryota > Metazoa > Arthropoda > Insecta > Diptera > Syrphidae > Dasysyrphus > Dasysyrphus tricinctus. The sequence goes on from OY992533.1 coordinate 108,282,611, forward strand.
TTTTGAAAATTCAATATTTCAAAAACGGGTTGATGAATTTTTTTTGAAACTTCAGTTTTAAATGTATATTATTATATACTCTAATTGGCGTACCAAAATTTTTTTTGAAAAATGTTACAAAAACTTTATATATAAAAAATTAATTTTTAAGAAAATGGCTCCAACGATTTTAAAGTTTTTTTTTGCATATATTCATATTTTTTCAAGTAATAAAATGGCATACTTTTTTTGGAGCTCTAAGTTATATATCAGGCTGTTTATACAATTTAAAGAACGATTTAAATGCGTTTTTATACTTTTTCTATAATTAATTAAAGTTCTTAAGTTCCACACAACTTGAACATAAGAGCAAGTACGTGCGATCCAGTCGTGCATTTTATTTTTTTATTTTTCTGCAACAAACTGTCCACGCACAACTTACAGCTATTTCACTTTATTTTATACTTTAAGGGCGGGTTAATGAAGCTGTAACTGTAAGTGCAAAAGTTGAGTAAAGCCTAGTTTACAGTTTGATTCAGGTGAAACACAAAACTATATTGGTTGTTGGTTAACAGTTTTATGGAAAACAAAACCACTGCTGTCATGGGATTTCATGCAAAACGATTGGCCGGCAATTGGTTTTCGTGCGAAAAATAGTGTGCTGAATAAAAAGTTTTTTTATGGTTGGTTTACACTTCGAAAAAAAATATATTCACCTTACAGCATTTTTTGCATGCAAATTAATTTGGTATCCAAAAATAATCGTTTTCCATTTTTAGGCCTATAGTTCATTAATTAAGTGAAAGTTAATGACTCAATGAGTGGCTGAGGCCAAGGCAAACATTTTTCGTCTAGAATATTATAAAAAACTTCCACAGAATAGGTGCATAATTGCTTAAAGCTTATTTTTTTTGCGAACGGAACTGTAAACTATGCTCATAACTACAATATTATTGTCTAAGATAAAAGAGCAGTCTTAAAACCAAATACAAAAAATGTTCCCTATTTTATGATGAGACAAGTATGAGAAAATTGCGTTAGAACATTATGCCAATAATAAAAAGAAGGTTTGGAAAATGTTAAAAAGCGCGCGCTTTTTAACATTTTCCAAACCTTCTTTTTTATCATTAGCAGAATTTTGTAAAACAGAATTTTTAAAATCAGAATTTTGAAAAGCAGAATTTTGAAAATCAGAATTTTGAAGGCAGAATTTTGAAAGCAGAATTTTGAAAAGCAGAATTTTGCAAAAAGAATTGTGACTCAGCCAGAATTTCGACCCCAGCCCGTATAATTGCTCATACAGAATTTAAGTTTTCATACGCAGAATTTTGAAATACAGAATTTTGCATTTACAGAATTTTTAAATACAAAATTTTGGCTAAACAGAATTTTGTCCAGACAAAATTTACATAAATAAACAGAACATTTAAGAGTAAAAAAAAAACAATTGTTAAAAAGTACACCATGCCCACAAGTACAAAAAAACTCGAGTTAAAAATTTGAAGAAAATCACTTCAGTAGTTTAAGCTACTTCATGAAAAACAGACTGAGGGAACTGTGGCACCATATTGATCATCATTATCTCGACATTATTTTTTCTTGTTCAAATCCAAAATTGTTCCTATAGTACCTACAGCTACGTAATACATCGCAGGTAACAAAATAACTAGCTAGTGGCTTTTGTTTTAAATTAACGTTTTTGAGTACTTATTTAGCTTTTTTATTAATAGATTCTTACAAATTAAGAGCAAAATGTTGAAAATATTTGTTTAAAAATATGTTACTAAAAGTTTTTGTATACGTCAAATATCTGTTCGTGTTCTTCCCCAAACTAAGAATTTCTTCAAAAAAAGTAGATTTAAATTTCTATAAATTTTGGTCCAAGGTTCTGTCAAGGTTCTCATTTGTACTTAACTTCGTAGAAATTCATTATTTTGGGAAGAATATACATGAAAAGACATTATTTTATTCGCGAAAATTTCGTTCAACTGAACTTTAAAAATGCATTGAAAAATTTGTCTGTAGATATTATGTAAGAGTTTTCGAGATATGGTTTTTTAAAATTTTTTGTTCCTTCTTTTTCAAAAAAATTACCAGCCTTTAGTAGGTACATATCTTAATTAAAAAACGACTAACCTGGACTGCCAAAATTTTGAACTTCCAACAAAAAAGTTTTTCATTCCAAAAAGAGTTTAGCAGTCAACTCAAAAAATAAAAAAACTAATGTTTTAAATGGTGATAAGACTTTGCTATTTTGCGAAGGAAAAATTGAAATCATGAAAATATGTTCTGTTTTAAACTTTCGAAGCAGATCCTTGTCTATTACCCAAGAAGTAGGTATAGTCACACAACGGCAACCCTGGGATGCAAATAATAGGATGCATATGGATGAAAGGATTCATCCGGATGTAATTGTCAGGAATTAATAATGACAAAGACGATGATTCGATGGGTTGAAGTTATAGGTACCTTCACAAAAAAAGGACTTGAGCAAGCTCTTAATCAATTACATAACATCACGGAGAAGCTAATAAGCATATAGGAAGATACCACATTTATACAAGAGTTATTTCAATAACGAAAAGTGATGCACAACATCCATAGATCCCAGCCGACCACTGCATTGCCGCTGAACCTCCAGCCCCCATCATCCATGGAGGTACTGGGACCTGGGACACCATCATTATTACGGTTCAATTTCGTGCAGTTTTTATTTTTTTTTAATGTCATGTTTTTTTAAAAGCATTTTCCATTCTTATAAAGACTGTCAACGATGAGACCACCAACGATAGACAGATGCTTTATACAGGTTGTTGTATATTTACTTGAAGTCTGTCGCATGATGAGGCTTTAACATCTTTCTGATGACAACAATGCAACAACAACAACAAAAAAACTTTAACCGAACTGGATCTGTGTGGTGGCGCTCTTATAATGTCGTCCGTGTTGTAGCATTTTGTTGCTCAATCAATGACTCTAATTTATCTGATCGTGAATATCCATGTGGTGCATCCAATGAACATCGTCTTTTTGTCTGTTTCTGTTGTTTTCCTTCTCAAGATGTTTGCATCTTTTTTTGTATTGGTTCGCATTTGTAAGGAACATAGCTAGTATCTTAATTTTTGATCCAAAGGATGGCGATGGATGGCGTCCGTGTCGTCGCCGTAGTCGTCGTGTCGTGCTGTGGCAAAATCAGTTTCGCTTTGACTATCTTGTTGTTTCCTGCTTCAAAGTTGCGTGAACAGTGTCATGTTTTGTAGAAGTATAAATTGCAGCATCACTACTTCCTTGTGAGGCAGTTGATTGAGACCCTTTAGAATGGTGATAGTAGCTATTTATCTCTAAAAAAGACCAAAACAAGTGTTTTGGTACCTATATTGATGAAGAATACAATAGAGGTAAATTTCAACTGTGTGCATCGGGTGCCTAGTACCTTTAACTATGGGGTTCCAATCAGAGAATAAAATGAGTCGAGTAATGTTCATGAACATTGGATACTCACTCGAAAAAAGCGAGTTCAAACAAACAAAGTCAACACAACCAAAATGTTTGCGAGTTTTCATGTTCATGAGTATGATGACTCGTAAGTCAGCACACTCATCAAACGAGTACAAATGAGTATACGTTGCAACCGAGTTCAAATGGTTTCGAATAAAAACGAGTCAGGCGCTCTTGACCATATTGTTCACGATCAGTATGATCAAATATACTCGAATCGTGGCGGAAGATGTGTATTCGAGGTCTGTTGATGACGATGGGTAGGCTAAGCAATTTTGTGTGGATTGGTGGATGGTGGTTGGTTTTTGTGATGTCATTTCAATTTCTTTTTTTTTCAGTATTTCGACTAATAGTGAGAAATAGATGTTTCTCGGATTATGTGTTTTCAAAATAATAAAAATAGATGAAATGAAATTTGTTTAACTTGTTTTATCTAACTGAATTAAAAAAGTATAATGATATCCAAGCTAAATAAAATGAAAAAAAAAGATATAAGAGAAGAAAATGAATAAAAATGAATTAAACAAAGAAAAAACTAATAAAAACTTAAAAGCTATGAAACTTTTTTTAAATAATAGTTTAGATATATCTGTTTAAAAAGATTATAATGTATTTTAGAAAAGCCTTTATTAAATATTATTTTTATTTTATTATTAAATTGTTGCTCCTCCGTCGTTGAGTGAAATAGAATTTATCTTCAAATTGGAATTCGCGTCGAATTTTCAACCATAAAATTGGAGAAAAGGTCTCTGGCACTAGATGAAGTAGATGGTTGATCTTCAACTTCAACATTGCCAACAGATGTAGAATGTACTGTCGGAACTATAGACTTTATATGATCATATATTTCCATTTTCTCGATTTCCTTAAGTATTTGCAATAAAATGCATGAAGGATAAAAAAATGTTGCAGCTTTGAAGACTATTTTTACTTGCGATTATAGGTACTATAAGGCAAGTTTTGGATTCGTGCAAAAAAAAAATTTTGAGATAACAATCAAACATGATATTACGATGATAGAGAACACCAAAAAAGTGGGTGGCAAAATTCTGTCTGTCTGTCTGTCTGTCTGTCTGTCTGTTCGTCTAAAGCCTAAACGGCTCGATCGATTTTCTTCAAACTTGGTACTTAGAGGTTTTTGATGATTCTGCAGACATATTTTTTTCATTTTTTTTTTTAGAACCAAAAATAACGGTACCTGTCATACATTTTTTTTTGGCCAGTTTACATAATCGTATTTTTCTCAAAAACGGCTCGACAACTTTTCTTAAAAAAAATTCAATACATTTATTTTAGTAAAGGCTTTCTTTGGGTGGAAAACCATTTTTCAAAAATGGTTATTAATGGTACCTCCCAAGGAACCATTTTTTTAATTTTTGATTTTCTTCAAAATGGTATGACCGATTTGAATTATTTTTTTTATACATAAACTTTCAAAAAATGTTAATAGTTTTGTGTACCAACATTTTTGAAAAAATATTTTTTGGATTTTTAAAAAATATTTAAAAATTTTTTTTGGAAAATCAAATATTTCGAAAACGGCATCATAGAATTTTTTGAAACTCGATATTTAAGACTTTTTTAGTACTCTCTAAAATATTTTTAGAAAAAAATTTACATTTATGAAAAACTAACGGTACCTTCCATACAAAAGTGAAAAAAACCGCAAAGGAAAATATTTTTTTGCTTGAAAACGACTCCTACAATTTTGATTAAACTTTTTTCATATACTAAAATTAGTACGATCTACCATCAAAAATTATAAAATTTTACACATAGCAAATATTAGTAGTACCTGTCATAGAACGTATTTTTTATTTTGAGTTTTCTCATAATTAGCTTAACGGATTTAAATGAATTTTTTTATATACAAATTTCAGATAAGATTAAATAATATTGTATATCAAAATTTTCAAAAAAAAGTTTTTGGATTTTTAAAAAATTTTCAAATTTTTTATTGAAAATTCGATATCTCAAAAACGGGTAGACAATTTTTTTTCAAATTTTGTTTTAATATACACATAAATATATAGTTTAAATCTGCATACCAAAATTTGTTTTAAAAAATGTTTTAAGAATTTTATATATAAAAAATTAATTTAAAAAAAAAACCGCTCCAACGATTTTAATTTTTTTTTCCCATACAATCATACTCCATCATGAATTAAGATGGCATACTTTTTTTCACCTCAAACTGTCAAAAGAGTTGTTTAAGCTAATTTAAGTGTCGTATTTCATGCTTCTCTACATTTTTCTCTCATAGTTTCCATGTTTGTATGTACAATTTTCTTAAACTCGCAGTGTCTTGAACATAAGAGCAAGTACGTGCGACCCAGTCGTGCATTTTATTTTATATTTCATTTTGAAGGCGTTTAAAAATCTCCAACGTACAAACAAAAGTACCTAAATATCCTTTTTAAAAGAATGACTTAAAACCGCAATATCCCAAACTTTCTTGTTGCATTCGTGTGTAGATATATTATATACCTTACTTACAAATAGGCATTTGTCGCGATATTGATGATTATGTGTCACATAATTGCATTTCCTATACATCGACCCATTCATAAATCCTTTTAACATATTCGCAAAAAAAAACAGACACAGGTTTTTTTTCCTGATAGTTCAACCCATCCCTAAAAAAACACTAGACAATATACCTAGACCCAAGAAACGAAAAGAGTTATCCTTTCTTAAAATAAATCCAAAAATACAGCACTATACATACCGCATTTTTATTAGGGTCGCATACCTATATTATTTACATAAATACCTAATCTACATAAGTACATTTGTCGCAGATATTGACGATCATGTGTTGCATCTTCTTACCGACCCAATAAATCTAATCAAGAGGTACAAACAAAAACCAACAGGAACAAGTTTACTTCTTGCAAAATTGCAAATTGAAACCACCGACCATAGAAACAATGAATAGATACAAATAAATACATATAGAATCTACCTACCCGTCCACAAACTATGATGCAAGACCAACGACCGATCCACGACCACATTGCCTTTGGCTATTCATGATGTTCACGATATTTTCGAATAGCGAGTATACTCGCTTTGTTTTGAGTACTCGAAAATTGTTGCAACTGTTCATGAGTAATTTTGATTGTGGATATAGAAGGCATCAGATACTCATGAGTTCGATCAATTTGTTTGACCTGACCTATGAGTATTTTTACTCGTGGATAAAATGACTTACGAGTATAGAGGCAGAACGATCGAGTATGAACGATCATAAACAGAAATTGGATTTTGTTCGAACTGATTCGAACACGCTCATTTTAACCTCTGGTCCAATCCCTGTGGACGGTTTTAGGCGCCAGCAAACAAGAGAGGGGGGAGAAGTGTTCCCACTAAGGCAGCGAAAGAATTTTCCAGATAGAATCAACGGTGTGGCGTCTACTGTACCAGTTAGGTTAAACTACCCAGTGAACACCTTTATACCTAAAGTTATTCGGAGCTCAGGCCTATAAAGAGCGGTTAACCCCACTCCATGCCCTTGGAGTTATATTGTAAAGGTCTGGTCCTCCAGGTTTGGGGGTCGTGCCATCGGGGTGACTTCCCGGCCACGTGAAGCTACTTCAGTTGCAAAGCAACAACAAGCCTCAGATACGGACGGATTTACTGTTGACGAATGAACTTTGGATCTGCACGTGGAATGTTCTGTCCGTCTTAAGAACACTTTTACCGCCCACAACCACAAGGGCAGCGTCTTCTTGAATGCGAATTCGTCGTTAGAGGCAGACTTAGCCAAGAAGTCTTGAGAATACCGTAAGAAATTTCGACGTCGGACGGCTACAGTCGCAAAAAATCGCCCTCTTAATTAGTCTTATGGCGCCATATGCAAGTACCGAGAACCAATGGAAGAATTTACAGTAAGCCTCAGACGTGCTGAGCCTCGCAAGACCACCACCACGAAACCCCTGGTTCGATGAAGAATGCCTGCAAGCAACCAAACAACAGGCATACAAGGTAGAGCTGCATAGAAGGACCAGACCTGCTCGTGAGCTCTACGAACAAAAAAGGAGAGAGGAACAGAAGCTTCCAAGAAGGAAAAATAAAGAGCATGAGAAGCGCGTGATTGCGAAAATAGAGGGATGTCATTGCAGAAATGAAGTTCGGAAGTTTTACTAAAAAGTAAAAACAACCTCTCAGGGTTAAAAAACCTGAACCGAAGCCTGCAAGGACGATCAGGGGAACATCGTTGTAGAATCACATTCGGTGCTGAGGATATGGAAAAATCATTTCTGCCAATTGGACGTCCAAAGTGCAATCAACATAGTAGCGGAATTCATTTCGTCGTCGCCGTTATATAATTTACAGAAATGATGTTGGAAAAAAAACCAGGAATTTCAAGTCGATACCCTCCACCTTTTCATCGATTTCAAGGCCACGTATGACAGCATCTCTCGTTCGTTCCTGCAGGAGGACCATTGAAAATGCACGCTGCTCCATCAAGGGTGGCAAGGACTTCACCGATTTAAGACAAAGCGACAGACGTGCTGTCATGCGTCTTCTTCAACAACGCTCTTGAAAGAATAGTGCAAAACTCTCACGTCAACACTAGAGGCACGATCTTTCAAAAATCCGCCCAGTTACTTGCTTACGCTGACTACGTTGACATTATCGAACGAACAAAGCGTGATGTCAATGGTGCTTTCGTGGGTATTGAAAAGGAAGCCAAGGAGATGGGTTTAACGGAACGAAATATTTATGCTGTCAACAAGAAAGGAGACCCAACAGTGACTTTTCGGACAAAACGTCACTATAGACAGCTATAATTTTGAAGTGGTCAGAAACTTTGTTAACCTAGGATTCGCTATAAGCTCAGCGAACGATACCAATACTGAGATCAAACGAAGAATTACTCTTACCAATCGCTGCTACTTTGGGCGAAGAAGGCAATTGAAGACCAAAGCCGTCTCTCGAGTAGCTTAAGTGTCCCTGTATAAGACGACGCTTATCATCCCATTCCTGATGTATAGTGCAGAAACATGGACACTTCAAACGGTGCGGTGGATGAGAGCGAGGACCTTAGCCAACTTATGCATAACTGGAAGAAGCTTGTTGGTTGAGTTCCTGGCCCAACCTAGACCGTAGCGCCACCTGAAGTAAGTAAGTAATAAGAATTGTGAGGAAAACCAAGTAGCCCCTCTTGTTTGTTTGGAGACTCAGCCACAAACGAAGCCTATCACTCCGTCTTCGAATGTAAAAGATGGAAACGCAAACGTTCAAAACTAGAAAGAACTACTGGAACTTTCAACCCAGAGAACAGACCACAAATAATGCTGCAAAACGAGGAGCGATGGCAAGAAACCAGCGAATACTTGGTTCAAATCATGAATACTAAGATTGAAGACGCTCTATATCTACTTTTGAATTTGCTATATAACATTCCCTCCGAAATAATGTACAAGTGGGTTCCTTTTTTGAGTTTTAACCGTGTGCAAGAATGTCTCCTTTTTTGTTAACTATGAGATATCTAAGCAAAAATAGTGATGGTACTTTTTTTGGAACATCTTAAGGCATCAACATAAAGGTCTCTACAAAAATCCCGCTTTTGGTCGAGATTTGAAACATTAACTTGTGTAGCCCAATTTCAGGATTCTTGTAACGCAAAATCGCTGCCCTAAATGTATTGTTATAGGATCATGTAACGAATTTTCTTAAAAATAATAAAAGAAATATAAAAATTGGGCTTTTTTTCAAGTTCTTGTCGCAAATTTAGAAAAAAGATAGCCCAGTTTTTAATAAATAGCCCAATCTGACAACCTAGTTTATTTTCTAGCAAAATATCTCAGGAACACAACTTTAAGAGTTTAACTTCAGCAAATGAATGCGCCTAGGTTAAATTTCTTGTACCAATTTGCGCACTTGTCACCTTTTTCCAAACTAAAAATATCTCCAGTGTCTAGTTCACCGGTCCTGACAATCAAGTGACAGTTGAACGATTCACATTGGTATCTACTAACCCTCCTCCTCTAAGAAAAAAACATACCTACATATAAATGACTTTTCAATTTCCTGTCATAGTCGTACACAACTTTTGCAAAATAAATCCTGTTCCTCTATAACTAATCCATATCCAAATCACCATTTCAGCCATTACCTTGTCCACCTAATGTCAGATCACACAAATATCCCAACAAATGTTCTCCATAAACTAAAAATATATGATAAACAGTCGGTACATATAGAATGGCGCAGAAAAAAACCCACATTATACACCTCCAGCTGTAGAGCAAAACCAACACCATTCCCGCAATCCCAATTCAAATCCCAACAGACCATCCAAACGCCCAACCACATCCGATGATGGCCACAAGCAGAACGCCGAAGACTATACGACACAACGACCGACCTAACCAACCAAGAACTCGATCTTCCAGATTGTGAAATGTAATTTCCATTGAACGCATACAACATCACTTTACTTTACTCGAAAAAAACAACAACAAAAGAAGATGAAAATCAAAAACCCGATCGTAGTGCGAAGTGCCAGAGAAACCGCATAAAAAAAACATCATCAGGGACTTGGTAATGATATTCCAAAGGAACTACGAGCCCCCTTGTTGCTTGGTCGCTTCATCGCGTCGTCGGTCGACTCGAGTCGCGTCCTCTAGGCCACATTCCAGGTGGTGGATTGCACCGCAAAGTGGGTATTAACCGCGGACAATTTCTAAGGCGTTGAATCTATTACCCCACAGATAGTAATGGCAGCTGCAATCGACACAAATACACAAACACTAGCCAAAACTTTTCAAGCCATCACCATGCAGCTTCAGCTAAAGCGAAAAAAAAAAACATTTAACAAGTCGCGGAAAAGGTGCAATTCTCTGCGCTCCAATTAAGTTGAACTTGGTTTTAAGATGATAGGATAGGATATGCCTTAGCCTTTTTTTTGCTGATGCTATGCTATGGTGCACTGGCCATGATCAAAGTCTGTCCAAAAGGCTGGAGAGACAAGACAACGAACGTTTGTATGAAGCAGGAAGAAATCAGATTCCACAGAGAAGAAGAAGTGTTTACATTTTCCTATGAATTGGAAACTTCAATTGACGAAGCGACAAACGTGTATAGAGGTGATGGTAGTAGCAGCACCAGCAGCAGTGCAACTTCTTAACAATTTTACTCCACCCTTGAGGTTTTAACTTTTTACCTACCTGTGGGTTTGAGGTAGACTTGTTTTTTTTTTTATTTTGTGTCCTAAGCCTAAAGGAACGAATGTTGCATTCACACAAAATATCCATTTGACACAACGATGCTTCATGTTGCTGATTGTCGTCTTATGACTCTCTCTCTCTTTCCATCCCGCCTTCTGTCTTTAACCCTCTCTTAAAACTATCTTTTGACTGTTGAACATCTTTCAATTTGTATCTTATCTAATCTGTTTAGCTTTGCTCGCACCAACGTTAATCTTTCCTTTATTTCAATATCTTTTTATGTGCTCAGAGGAGATATTGAGATATATTTATGCCCTGATATCTCAACATCACTTTTTTAAGTTGATTGTTATGTTTCCATATCTTGGTGCCTTATCAACGCTGTGTCTTTTGAAATAAACTAAATTTATTTGACTATCCCTTAGTTGCTAATATACCAATTAAATCTCAATATCTCTAAGAAAAAAATAAATACTGGACCAGCTTTTAACTACTGAAATCTAAGAAATAAGATTTTGAAGCTATTAAATTTTCTTTGATTATGAAAGTTATTAAAATTTTAATATCTCAATTTTGCGTTTCTCAATGAATCTTTGTCACTTAGTTCCACTCCACACTAGGAAACAAATTTTTGGAGATTTGTTTCACTTTTCTTATAGTTTCTTCCAAAATCTCTTTACCTTTCACACGAAGTTATAAAATCTCCAGAAATTTTTGTAGTTTCCCTTTAAAATTCAATTGTTGAACGTGCACTGTGAGAAGGAATGTTGAAAAATCTCCCCCAGCCGAGAGCTGGAAGATTTTTCTCACTTTCTTTTCTTCGAACCCATCTTGCGCCTAAGAGCTTAAAGTTTCTAGAAACTCTGTTGCCTCGTGCAAAAGCGGTCAAAAGATCTAATGAGGAAATCATTATACCTTAATACTTACAATTCAGACTTAATTCAAACTTTATACGTCAATATCTCAGGATTACTAAATTGTACCTTTTATTTTAATATCGTTTCACTTATTGTGTTCTAATTTTCTAATATCTCTTTTGAAATACTAGCCTACCGAGTAATGATAATTTTAGATCTTTTACTCCTAAATTATCTCATTGTCTAAATGCATTCCTCCTTACACTTTTTGTATTTTAATATCTCCAAATCTTTTATATCCAAATCTCAATATCTCCTTATCTTAATATTTCTCTATATTCGAGATCACTTTAAGTCTTGAAAAATTAAAGGCTACCATTTATCAATTCAGAAATAGTACCTATTGTTTTAATATCTTTTCACTTATTAAGTTCTGATTTCCTAATATCTCTTTTGAGATATTGGCCTACCGAGTAATGATAATTTTAGAACTTTCACTACTAAATTATCTTCTTGTCCAAACGTATACCTCCTAACACATTTTTTGGATTTTAATGTCTTCAATTCTCTTATATTTAAATCTCAATATCTATAATTCTTAATATCTCCAAATATTAATATATCTTATTGTTCGAGATCACTTTAAGCCTTGAAAAATAAAAGGCTGCCACTTTTTCATTGAGAAATTGTTCCTATTGTTTTAATAACTTTTCACTTATTAAGTTCTAATTTCTTGATATATCTTTAAAAATATTGGGTATTGGCCTTGGTAGGCCAATTTTAGGTCTTTCACTCCTCAATTTGCTTCTTGTCTAAATGCATTCTTCCTTTCTTTTTTGTCATTCAATATCTCCAAATCTTGTATCTCCAAATCTCAATATCTCTAATTCTTAATATCTCCAAATCTTAATATCTCTTTCTATTCCAGATCACTTTAAGTCTTGACAAATTAAAGGCAATCACTTTTCCATTGAGAATGTTTTCTTATTTCCACAATTTGAGCAGGTTGATGAAACACTTCAAGGTACTTATGGGCTCCTTTTATCTCTTGTACCTCTCTTTTCCTGACACATTTCCGACATACGAATGAAACACAATTATATGTCACAGTAGAGTGGTTTGCTTGAAGTTAAGTGTCTTCCTTTACTGCTTCTAATTCGTTGGACATCCCATCCATCCATCTATCCATTCAACATCAGCAAAAGCCAGCCAGCCAACCCATCAACAAACACCGCGCGCTACTTATAGACCAATTCTATGGGAACCTGTGTGCACAAGTCTTTCTTAAGCCGCGCGCTTAGTTTTTGCAAAATGGAAAATATGTTAATGACTTGAAAGTCACAATGTATACTCTGTGCTGACATTTCTGGATTGAATGCTGTCTTGTGTGTCAAACTGACAGGCAGCAAGGTTTGTCTCAGGGGAGATTATACCTATAGTTGATCTGCGGCTTAAGTATGGTCGCCTTTGATCCTTTTGTCGGTGAACTTCTCGCAATGCCACTATGTGTACAGTGTCAAGTGGCGGAAAATTCGATTCTAATCGGGAGAAAAGGTTTTTGCAAAATACTTATACTCCTTAGTAGAATAATTTAAAAAGACCCAAATAAAAACACGAACACCTCCTACAGGTGTTGAAATAATAATTGAATACGGGGTTTTTTTCAGCTTTATTTTTTTGTTCTTTGATGAAGAGAGCACATTATTCTTATATAAATTATCATTTTGAATTTAGACACCCGGTGCACCGGTTGGTCCTATAGGTCCAACGGGTCCTACAGGTCCTATTGGACCTGGTGGACCAATATCTCCTCTCGAACCTCTTGGACCTCGGACTCCAGGCTCACCAGGCGGTCCAGGTGGTCCAGTTAGACCTCGCGAACCACGTGGTCCTGCAGGTCCTACCGGTCCAGGTAATCCTGGCAATCCATCAAAACCACGTTCACCCTTTTCTCCTGGAGGACCATTAGAACCTTGATTTCCCGGAGCTCCTGGTGGGCCTGGTCGGCAAAGACAATTGTTTTGTCGACCAACTACTGCAGATGATTGTCCACGATTACCAAAAGCCCGTTTGTCTGGAAATTTTGCATCTACCGAAAGGAGAGCGGCTAAAACTCCTTGAAGAAAAACAAAATTCAAAAAGAATCTTAAACAAATATTAAAGCCACTTTCTTACCTGCTAAAAAAAATGTTGTAACCTTCATGACTGCCTTGAAATGTATAACAGCACCTTTGGCGTGTGTATCGTCTTATATAAAATGAGCCAAACCATCAATATGACATCATATCTTTTGCCAAACTCATCCCATCAATAAAATGTAGGTTAACAGTTTAAGCAACTTTCAAGAATTCTGATCATAAACTAAGAAATTTCCGCCGAAAAACACTTAGAGCAAGGGTTTTAACAACAAGCAATCCATTCAAGAAGATCGATTCATAAAAATGAGTGAACATTCTCTTGAGATTCGCAATGAAGATGTGTTTATCTAAATCTTAAGGTAAATTTAACCGCAGAGTGCCAATAAAACAATTATCTCTTATTGATAGCTAAGGCAAAAAAAAAACTAAGAAAACAAACCTTGTATTAAGCGATAAAATAGATCTTGCAGAAAAGATGTGATTTTTATATTTTCTTCAGCAAGTTTTGAAAATTTTGTAAATAAAAAAAATGAGTGTTGTGTTTAGATGACTGATTAAGATATTGGCTTTTCTATTTTCGTTAGTTACGGAAATGCCAATTCTAAGAAAGTCTTTGGTAATTAAAAGTTGGCCAGACTTACACCCTTCCAGAGAACTGCGAATAATGTCGAAAACAATCTTAGAGAAATTCAACCAAATATTTGCATTCTTATTCCAAATATGATGCCCATAGTACCAGGTTAGCATTACTGAAAGGAGTTTATTTGTACGATTTCAATAAAATGCAACGAATTAAAGACGATCTGGAGCAGGGCTGCAGGCAGATCGGAGACTGCGTGAAGGTGGCTGGAAATGTATGGAAAAAGGATCGGAAACGGATTGGAGGGGGATTTGATACAGAGGCATTGTTATTAAAAGCATCTGATATTTTTTTTTTAACTATAGACTTATGATACTGCCTCAAAATGTATGTGTCAGATAACTAAGCAGAACCTAAGTCGGATATTGTTAAACAGGACCTAAGCCGTATGAAAAATTTGATCCAACTCAATGTCAACAGAAGACTAATACTTTCTTAGGTAAGATGGCACTGCATTCCGGGGTGGACCAGGGTCTCAACCAACGAGCTTCTCCCAGCCGGCTCGGTTTCTAGCTAGCTGTCTCCAATTTTGCGCGCTAAGTTGGTTGAGGCTCCCTTTCTACTTGCGTGCACCACCTGTTCCGATATCCTCTTCGCCATCCCACAGGATTGGATTTCAAAAACTTTCCGGCCCGGAGCATTGAAGCTCATTCGGTCTAGGTGATACAGCCATCTCAGTCGTTGGATTTTCACTTTTGTGGCTAGGTCGTAGTCGCTGTACAGCCAGTACAGTTGGTTGTTGTATCTTCTTCTCCATTCCCCATCTATGCAGACGGGACAAAAAAGCACCCGGAGAATTTTCCTCTTAAAAGAGCCTTAAGCGTTTTCATCCACCGTTAATAGTGTCCATGCCTCTGCAGCATACATCAGCACCGGGATGATAAGCGTTATACGCAAGCACACTTTAGTTGCTCAAGAATGAGCGTTGCTTCTCAAATACCTTCTTAGCCCAAAGAAACAGCTATTGACAAGTAGAGTAATTCTTCGTTTGATCTCAGCCCTGATATCGTTCGCTGAGTTGATACCTGAGCCTCGGCAGACAAAGTCTTTGACCGCCTCAAAATTATAGATGTCTATTATGACGTTCTGTCTATGATGTCGGTGTTGTGTGTAATTTCTTGTTGACAGCATATATTTGGTCTTGCCTTCATTCACCGTTAAACCCACCTTATTGTCAACGTAAGCGAGCAAGGACGGTCTTTTGTAAGATTGTGCCTCTAGTGTTGACGTGAGAGTATTGCACTACTTTTCAAGAACGATGTTGAAGTAGTTGCACGACAACGCCTCGCTTTGTCTCAAAACTTTTTTTTGACATCAAAGGTTAGGTCTTTGACGACTTTGATGGAGCAGCGTGCATTCTCCATCGTCATACGCAGCCTTGAAATCGAATAAAAAAGGTGGTGGGTATCGATTTGAAAATGCTGAAATTTTTTCCAAAATCTGGCATAGTGGGAATATTTGCTCGATGGTGGCCTTTCCTGGCCAAAGGCCACACTGATATAGACCTATCAGGTTGTTGACAAATGGCTTCAGACGTTCACAAAGTACGGCAGACAAGGATCTTGTATGCGATGTTAAGGAGACTTATGCCTTTGTAGTTGGTGCAGCCCAGGGGATCAGCTTTGGCAAACAATGCTGAGGTTCCATTCATCGGGCATGCTTTCCTCCAACCATATTTTGCAGAGATTAGGTAGTGCATACTCTTCACCAATTCATCACCAGCTGCTTTTAATAGCTCGGCTGTGAGGCCCTCAGCTCCAGCAGCTTTATTGGACTTTAGTTTAAGGTCCGTCAAGCTGCGTCCAACACAACAGAAATTCAAAAATGTAACCAAAAATGTATTAAGGTGTGGTGGACGCAGCGTGACCTCAAGCTGGGTCCCCCACCAGTTTGAGGGGGAAGGGAATTTAGTACTGGGGCGGGATATCGGTACTTAATTAGCATCAAATTATTATTACATTTTTGAATTTCGGTTGTGGTGGACTCAGCTTGACGGACCTGTTTAGATAAAGCTATCTTCACTTCGTCGAGATCGGATGGACGAATTTGTTGGCCAGGTTGAACGGTGCAATCTACATGGCAGTGAAATTCTGTTCGTCATTTCCGTTAAACATAGCAGACATGATTTTTCCAAATCCTCAGCACCGACTGCGATTCTACCACGCTGTTTCCCTGATCGTCCTTGCAGGCTTCGGTTCGGGCCTTGTAGTTCTGGGAGGTTCTTTTTACTTTTTGGTAAAACTTCCGAATTTCATTCCTGCAATGGCATCCCTTTATTTCATTGATCGTGCTTCAAAAGAATAATAGCACTATTAGGTATCGTCAAAAATTGTTTGATAAAGACTAATTAGAAGTTTTCCAGAGAACTTATACCTTATAGGGCAATATCTGGCAGTAAGTAAGCAGTACAATGTTTCAGCTGATCTTTTAACAAAAGTCCTTAAGTTCGCCGATGACATCGTTATATTAAAGCAGAATTATTTGAGTAGGTACTGCAATAATTGGAGACTCCAGGTGAACCTTAACAAATTGAACAAAAATTATTTTTGGCAACGGAGGTGCCGCTGTCACCGCAAAAATAGAAATTCTGAGATAAAAGTATATCAAAGTCGTCAACGAATAAAACTACCTTGGTGAACGGTTATGTAGAAATCTTAACTGGAGGCCCCATATGTTAGATTAACTAGCCAAGTCTAAAAATGCGCTTAATCTAACATGGAAGACGCAGTGATGCAGTGGAAAGACCTTGAGTTTGAGCCAAAGTATCAATTTTTCCAAGCCACAGCCAAAGAGCGGCAAGGAATTTAATAAGGGAAAATCAGCTCCTGAGGTAGTTTTTGAAAAGAACTTTTATGTAACCCAATAGTAAAGTGAACTACATACTAATGCTGGAAACGGACCTTCCGACTTTGTTTATTTAACACGGAAAATGCAAGTTGACTACATGCTGAATTCTATCCATATGGATGATTAAAGACTACCGAAGAAAATAACGATGCTGGTTATTCGACAACAAAAATATCAAATACCATGGTTCAAGTCAAGTATTGGGGTCGATTTAGTGAAGGGCTGTGGACATCCCCTCTCACTTTAAAGCGATTCGATGGACACATGAAAAAGTGAATTCTATGGCCTAATAAGCTTATTGGATGTTTAAAAAGAGAACACTACATTTAGAAAGCCAGAACTTCATTCCATAGAGTTATTATAAGCAATATTACACTACTACTTGAACTTGAACTTCGATTTTACTAAGCTTAAACCACTACCATATCCTTCCTCCAGTTAAACCAAACAAAATTTTATCAAAATCGGTGCAGCCGTTTACAACAATTGTTTGCTTGTAATAAATTTATAATTACAATCAATATCTATTTTGCTGTCGATACTAGACGATACTAATGAGAGCCTCAGTAAATTTCGGTGCCAAATTTTGTATCGACTCAGTATCATCTCAGATGTTTTGAAGCTGGTATCGCCTCGGTCTCGTTTTAAATACCGATGCCAAACGAAACCGGGACTTTTATGGTATCGAGGCTAGCCCTAACCTTCCAGCCTGCGTTCGCTCAAAAATGTGTTGCGTTGGAATAGTAAGAAATTTGAGTTTTCCATTGAGGCCAACTTTTCAAATGGTAACCCCCCTTAGGTAGGCCTATCGACCCCGTACAAGAAAGAAGTGTTTACATGGCTAACTATACCCTGATACGAACAGAGAGTGTGATTAAACGAAGAACTGGACTCTATTAGCCCTTCGGATCACCTGACAATACTGAGGTAGTGAGAGTTTCAATCTTGCAAAAGTTAAAAAACTGTTCTTCAATTATTTTATTCGCATTTTTATTTTTATATAAATTATTTTAAACTATCTATTTATCCAGCTGCAACAGCTGCAACGCCTGCTGGACCTGTTGGTCCTATTGGCCCAATTGGACCAGTTGGCCCTGGAGGACCCAAACGTCCAGGTGATCCTTCTGCTCCACGTCTTCCAGCTATACCAGGTGGTCCGATTGCTCCATCAGGTCCATTGGCACCGACTGGACCAGGTGGTCCTGCAGGTCCAGGTGGACCATCTCGTCCTGGGGCGCCAACGTCACCTCTATCGCCTGGAAGTCCAATTTGTCCAAGTGATCCTGGCTGACCAGGAGGTCCTGGTGGGCAGATGCATTGCTGTCCTCCTGAAATAAAAACTGGATCTACTCCAAATGCACGTTTTTCATTTTTCTCCAGATTTTCCTTAGCCCAAACTGATTGTTGAGCAAAAATCGAAAAACCTTTAAAAAATAAGAAAAAAATATTTAAAAGTCCTTAAAAGGCTATTAATTTCTCATATAATATCCTTACAACATAAAATAAACACAACCGTCAACATTGTGAATATACAAATTATGAATGGTTTGACGCTGTGTTAAGCTCTTTTATATATAATAAGAATTCACGCATAAAAGACTAGCGGCATATGGTCTTAATATATTCACACTATAAAAGCCATTCTTTCGTATATAAGAACCTCTATGTAATAAAAACAAATTGAGTTGTGAACAATTTGTGTGATACACATCTTAATCTGATAAAATTGACCTTTTAAATTTTATTTCTTTGAGATTTTACAACTTAACTGAAGTTTAAGATATGGAGTCGTGTATCGTAGAATCAAGAAATAAGGTTGGTTGGGTTCGGAATACATTTTTGCAACATAAAAAAAAGTGTGCCAAATTCAAAGATTTCTTCTTTAAATAAACAAGGAAATAAAGATGAACTATCAAGAATTTCACATAAAATACCTTAGTTCGTCCTACCTCCCTACAAAGTTTAAAAGATTACACAGAAATCATTAAATTTAATTTAGTTCAGATACGAATGTAAAACAATTTTAAAATAGAAGTCGTTGAATTTAGATAATTATGATGAATCACTTAAAAGCAATTTTTCCGCAGACGAAGATACTCAAATCGGTTTAAATTAATTTCTTCAAAGAAGTCTTTGGCCTAGTTCATACAATTTAAGCCCGAGCATTAGGAAGGACTCGGTAATGAAAAATTTCTTATAATCAGGGAGTATGTTACTAACAATTATACCAATTGCTGATACTCAGATAAAACAAGCATTAGTTTGGATTTACACGACCAACAAAACGCCAGTACATCTGTCACTAAACATCCATTTTTTGTCGGATGTTCCATGATAGTAATACTGATGTTTTGTCAGTAATATGCCCATGTTTTTTAGGGTGGTCCTTATTAAGGGTTCATTGTTCCATTTGATTGACGCCCCCCTTATAATCGTTCAAATAAATTTAAAAAAAAAAATCCTGTAAAATTGGGGCTCTTATTATTTTAAAGTTAACCTTGACCCCAAGACGAAGGAAGTTTTATATTGACAAACACATTTCTTTTAAAATAAAACTTTGTTAATTAATTAATAGAAAAATAAAAAATGTTTAATAAATGTAATCATTTATACATATACGTAAATTATTTAATAAATGGCGTCGTTAAAACAAATTAAAAGCAGTTATTTCCTTACTAACTAATGATTTATAAGTTTTATATATTGATTTTTCTGGTTTTCAATCTGGCAATACTTTTTTCGGAGTTGGTCTTTTTGACAGCTGTCACTTGATTTATGCTCAGTTGGTTTGCGATTTCATAATGAATAAACTAACTCCTGAACAACGTTTGCAAATCGTGCAAAGTTACTACCAAAATAATGGTTCGGTTGACGCGCTGCGGAAAATGATGAAAAATGAAACCGGCCATAATGTTACAGTCAATTCTTAAGAACCATACGTCTAAAAAAAAACAACCGTTATAAGACTAAATTTATTGTAGCAAAATTTAAATTTGTCTGCCAATAACACAAATTAATATCAGTTCATTCTAGGCATACTTTTAGGAGCTGACCTCAAATCTATCATCCATTTTTCGTTACCAGTGCCTACGTTCTGTAACTCTCGCATCGAAAAATCTGGTCGAGAAACGATGAAATTTGAAACAAAATGCATGAGTTTTGTTCCATTTTTCAACGTTTCTCGACTGATTTTATCGATACGAGAGTTACAGAACGTAGGTACAGCTTGGGTTTTCGTAATATTGCTGTTATAACATAAAAAAATAATAGCTTTTCGCCATTTTTGAGGTTATGTGTTAAGCCTAGTACGCTGCTGATGCTAAACGAAATTTTTAGTTGGTCTCCAACAAGACAACGAAATGCTTACGAAAACGAAGCGGAAAAATATTCATTGACAAAAATAATGCAAATGCAAAAAAATCACAAGTAGCCATGATGTAATGAAAGAAACAACAAAAATAAACACACAAAAATAAACACATAAATAAACACAAATGTCATTTTTTCGCACACATTAAATGGTCTGGATAATTAATTGTGTGCGAAAAAAGAGTGGTAGATCTCCAAATAATCTGCTACAATTATCAATTTCGCTCATCGAACAGCGTATTGCAGAACGAAAAGTAGAACTAAATTTTTAGTTTATGATTTCGTTGTCATTTTTGTATGGGACTTTTCGTTTCGCATCAGCAGCGTACTAGGCTTAAAGTGAGAGGTTTAAAATCTTAAATGATGAAAAAAAAATTCCCTAATTTTTCAGATTTTTATTTTCATCCTCTATTGTCGCTGTAGGGGTAAATTAAATTTCTAAATTTCCCTTTTTTTTACTTCATTTAGAGCTGATTTAGGCCCATCCAAATATTAAAACTCAACAAAGCCCATTATAACGACCACCCTAGTGTACATACTACAATGGCAAGTTATGATGCATTAGTAAAAAAAATGAACAATAGATTTTGTTCAGAGATGCCATTATACGATGATAAGGACGACGAAACAAGTGGGGGCCAAGGCCGGACAAGCTATACGTGCAAATGCGCAGGGTGCTGGACCCAATGGGCGCCCTGAGCAAGCATTAAAAAAGCCACTACCTCGTAAGTCGTAACTACTGCCTACCTACTCTTTTAATTTTCATTTCTTTTTAATAGCACCCACCAATATGTCGTTAACATACGTGTCATGTCGGTTCTTCTTTATGAAATCGAAGTCAGCAATTTACTCAAAAAGGAATTTTAAGGTGAAAAATTCATACTCATTGGCATAACGGCTTTTTACCTACATAAAGTTTATATACAATGATAACAGCAAGCAAATTTAAAAGTTGTGTCTATGAATTAAACCATTGTTTAATTAAGTTTATATCATTGTATATGGGTGCTACAACAACAATTTTGAAAATTTCCCATTATTTTGTTTTTGTATTACGTGTAAAAAGTGAATCATGATCCAGATCCGGATCCTGATAGAAGATAATAAAACAGCTTTTGAGAATAAAATTGCTTCGCGCTGAGTCCAGTAGTAGAGTATATAACGTCAAACGTGTTTACATTTTTGTTGAAGCCTGAATTTTCAATTCCGAAGTACAAAATCTTTTTGGGTTCTTATACATAGTTGAAAAAAAAATCAGTTTTATTATGAACAAAAGTGTCGTGTCCATCTTCAACCTAAGTACCTACCCCGTTTAAAAAGAAGGCTGGCACCAAAAAGTGGTAGAATTAAAAAAAAAAAATTGCAAAGTCTACCCCTTGGATGAGGAAATGACTTCTTCTACCAATAACCGCAATCGAGAGGCGAGGATAAAGCTTGCGCAGGGCGCTAATTTAGCTTGGGCCGGCCCTGGTGGGGGCCTCACAATTCTATCTGTCTGTCTGTTGAAAGTTTTTGAGCAAATGAATTTCAAAGCCAAAATTTTTGAAACAAATGATATTTTTCTGCAAGTTGATTTTTTCCAAATTTTTAATTTAAGTTCCAATTTTAAGTCAAATACTGAAAACTGGATGGAAAAATCTTTCTTAGTTTTTGAGAAATAAAAATAAAAACGAAAGGAGCTTTTTCCTTAAAAAAAAAAAAGAAAAATGGTTTAATTCATGAAAGGACCTTTGAATTTGTTTTGAAAGAAAAACACTCAATTGCGCAAAATTTTGAAAAAAATAAACTTGAAAAAATCATAATTTTTTTTCAAAAATGTTGACTTTGAAATTTAATTCCTCGAAAACTTTTTAATTTAAAAATCAAATTAAATAATGGAATAAAAGCTTTAAAAAAAAGCATTTTTTTAATTAAAATTAAATTTTTCAGAAATTGCCCCCTCCCCCTCAAGGAGGAGGATAGAATGATCTCAGAAATCATCCCCAAAAATATCGACCACGAATAAGTGGTCACCCTGTATTTAAGGTACATATATACAGGTTACGAAAAAATAAGAACAAAAAATCCATCTCACTTGGTTTAGTAATAATAGCAATATGTATTTACAAAAGTAATGAAAATCGATACTCTAGGCCAAATTTTAAGGTGCTGTGGTGCCGTGGTGGTCACAAATTTCCAAAATTTCAAAGTTTTTTTACTTAATTCCTAATAACTATGCCATTGATCGCAATCATAAATCCAAAAACAAAAATTTGTAAGTTTCGTAAGAAAAATTATGTTTGAAAATGGCTTCTTCCTCAAGATTTCAAAATGGTACAACGCAATATTATTGATTTCTTATTAGCAAAAGGACCCCAGTCAAACTTTAATTATTTTTGAGCTTGTGTAATGCTATGCTTCCACTTGACATTCACCAACTGAGGAAAGACACATTTTTGCGTCATTTCACAAAATGACAAGATGAAGTACTCCAAAATTGGTTGTCTTTGGACTGACAAACACTGATTGTCAATGAACAAATTTGAATGATAAGTGGAAATATAGCTCAGTTGACAAACGAAATGTCACTTTGTCTTTAACTGATAAAGAAAATTTTTTGGCAACGTGTTTTAATACCTTGTCAATAAAACACACTAATTTGACAGCTGATCCAAAGCAATTTGGAGGTGATTTTGAAAATTTGGCCGATTGTGTTATCAAAATTGAAAAAAAAATAATTCCTTGTCATGAGTGCCTTCAACATAAAGCTATGTTCCATCTAGAGGTTGATAATGTCCTTTCAAAAAAAAAGGGTGGACAATGTGCTTGCTTACACGTGAAGAACAAAAGTGTTCAGATGTGAAGAAAATTATTCAGCAGATTTCGTTTTCTTCGTTGTTTTTTTCGTAATTTGATAATGAAAGACACGATTCGATTGGTTGGATTGGATAGGAAAAGCCAAACGAAAAATAAAACGTCAATTTTTTCACTGAATATTTTCAAATATATTAGTATATTTCTTCCCCCTCCCTCTTCTGCAAAAAACCTCGCTCTCCATCACAAATCGCAGAAAATGCTTGAATTTCTTCACGTGTGATCAGGGACAATGAAATGAACTAAAATCGCTGGTACAAATAATAATAATTTTTCGCATAACTATGCACACATTTCATTGCAGATGACAGACAGCTCTGCAAATTTGATAATTGACAATGAGTGTCAGTTCATAAAAGACGAATCAAAACGAAAATAGCAGTCAATGAACTGACAAAGACTTTGGGTACAATTTCCTTGTCTTTGAAAAGACTAGCGATTTGTCGTTTAAGGACACAAGTGGAAATGAACTGGCGATTGTGTCGTTCAAAAGTCAAATCATGATCTGTCAAACTGTGTCAATCCAAAGACAAATGGAAACATAGTATAATAGCGTTTTCGTTTGGTCGTCCGGAAAAATTCAGAATGCTTCTGAAAACGTTTGTTTGGCACACAAATCTAAGGTATTTTACTGCGCAGGCTGTCAGTTTGAAATAAAAAATGGCTGTGAACGTCAGGAAGAAAACACGTAAAAACAACAACAAATTAAAATTGAAATTGTCAGAAATAATAAATGACTCGGAACGCGATGACTTAAATACACGTAAAAATAAAAACAAATATTGAAATTTGACACAAATTTTGATATATACTCAGAACTAAACAAAAATCTAAACTCTAATGATATTAGCTTTAATACATATGTGTAGGTACTGTGGTTTGGCACTCGATGACAGTTCTTCTTTTGAAAAGAAGAGAAAAACTATTCTGGCTTTGAAATAAGAATTAAAACCAGAAGCAGCATACACCAATACATGCGCACAATTGAAACGTCAAAATTGTCGAAGGTAAATTGTTTGTTATTTGATTTTGGAATTGCTATTGTGCATTATATAAAATTTGGAGTTGAATTGAAAGAAACAAACAATCATTTCATCGTCATTATCGTTATGTTTATACCATGATATGGAATTTTTGCCTAGGTAAGGAGTTCAAAGTAGTAAAAATCGAAGGTGGAGACCTGTTATTGAGGAATATCAATATCACGAGAAACAGCTGTGTGAAGTGAATGTTTCAGTGCAACAAATACAACCAAACCCAAACTTCAGAATAAAGAAATGGGTATCAACTTGTTCGTTTGGAATTCTGGATTGGATTGATTCTTCCAGAACACCAAACGAAAATGCTATAAGATAAACAGAGGCATTTAAATAAAAACTGTTAACTGTTTAAAAGAGTGAGATTGATCTACATTACATACGGTACGCTTCGATCTACTGCCCGCTACGCAACGTTCCTGCTTTTATTCGAAACTTTACGTAGCTGTGAGCTTTTGTGTTACCCACTTGAAGTTGAGTTTCGGGACACCCTGTATGTACATATTGATAGTCAAAAACCAAAATAAATAAATTCCACGAATGGATCGCACGTACTTGCTCTTATGCTCTTTTAAAAAATGCAAGTATATAATAGCTTAGAGCTCAAAAACAGGTATGCCATTTGATTACTTAAAAAGCTATCTTCCTTTTTTCAAAGCTTACCGGCGAATATTTCTTGGAGCTGAAATGATTGATCGCACAGAGTTTCTAAAAACACTGAGTGTTGAATGTTACTTAAAACTGTATAAAAAATGCTACTGATTACCGAAACTTAATTGTAACTACGTATAAATGTAACTAACTTAAATTCAAGCTCAGCTAAAATTTAATTTGTAAAACTTTTATGGCCAATTTCATTAACAAACACTAAAATTACTTTTATCTAAACTCCTTCTAAATTTTATCAGGCATTTAAAATTTTTCAGTTTCACCAATGTAGAGAAGGGATATTTAAGGGATATTTTGATTTGACTGAGTTTGCTCACATCCCTGGATTAAAAAAATAGATGTTGTTTCCCTCGCACATGCGAAGTCTATGAGAAAAAGTGAAAAAGCGTAATGGATGAGGGACAATTATTCTGACAGCAAAATATTAGCTTTTGTTGACTGGAGTGGCTTGACAAAAAAGACTTTTAAAATTTAATGAGACAAAAACGAGCTTTTAGTTTACAAGGGCATTTAAAATCTTCTTAAATATAAAAGCATTTGGCAAAACCAAAAAACATCATTTAAAGGCTAAAATGCTTTTTAAATAATTAAAAGCTTTTCGTGAAATCGGCCATTAGTCTGATAGAAAACTTTTACAAGGTATTGTCCTAATTAATTTTAAAAACCAGCATATTCTTGTTTTTATAACTATTGTATCAAGAAAATTAAACAATTTTATCGATCTATCGATCTACTTATCTTTCTCCTAGGAAAAATATGATGATATACAAAAAAAAATAAAAAATTGCTGCGGGGTGGTTTTTTTAAAAACTATTTTTTTTTTTAATATCTATAAAATGTTGGTTACTTGGTTACTTTTAGAGAAAATGGTTTGCCAATTTTCCCAAAAATAACATGATCCAGTTTTTACAAAATTGAATTAAAAAAAAAAATATTTTTCTATACACCCATTTTTGTATCAAAATCGTTGCAACCGAGTTGGAAATAAATAAACTTTTCCTTAACAGTTAAATGGCAAGTACAATATTCGCATCACTTTTCTACCAAAGCTTAAATTATTTCTATATGGTTCAATCACATAACCTATTTCTACACACTTTTAATTAAATTAGGTAAATTTAGTTTGAAGACAATGACTAAAAAGGCAATTTGAAGTACCAAGAGGAACCCTTGCCTACTTATCAATTCCTTGTATACAAATCCTGATTTATCGAATAGCTCAAGCTCAATTCCCATAAAGAAAAAAATGCAAATCAGTCCTCAAATGATTACCTACCCTCTTGTACCTTTTTGTCAAATAGAACAACTATGTAGGAAGGTATATAAAAAATCCTTTTTGAGTCTATTATAAAACGACATCATACATATTCATCCTTACGTAACTCATTAAAGCATCTAAGCTAAAGCCTAAGGCGAGACTTCTACAAGAAAATCCCTTAACACGCAAATTCACTTTAATAAATGAAAATTTAATTTCTTCATCCAACCATAGCAATGCAATTGTATTAAGTAGTACCATTCTGTCGCACCCTTTGTGCCTATTAGTTCCGCCATTATCATTACCCTCGCATAACATGCTAACCGGTGACAATTTAAAATCTCATCCTCTATAAACCACCTACGAATTGTACATTCTTTTTCTGTTTTTTTCTCAACTAACGGCTGTTCTATACTACACTCATCTCATCCAATTTTCCTTTCCCTCATACTAGGCATTGGTTGGTATATATTGGGAGTACCAAAAAGAAGATGGTTTTCTAGGATTTAAAGTCTGGGATCTCCTACCCCCCGTAAAATTACAATAAAATGCGATTGCACATCTTAATAAATGTCAGTTCTTCTGCAGGGCGACAACACTAAGCCAAGAGGGTTATTCACATTGAAACATAGAAAGAACCAGTGCACAGCTTCAGACATACATATTCAGGATGAAGCTAACAGGATGCAAAATCAGAACTCCAGAGCAGAAAAAGGATACAGAGTTATAAAAACCTCTAACGCCGCCGCATAGCCAAGGCTAAAGCTGAAGGTGATTTATGCTGAATGTTAAAGCAGTGTTCTTCTCTTTCTATACATTCACCTCCCCCCACCCATCCATTTCATGTTTAAGTGAAACGATGAGATCAGGGCTTAGGATTTACAGTGTGGCAACGGCCGGGATGGTATACTGGTTCTGGTACCAGTATATACCATGAAGAAGGGACTTGCTGAGAATGACAAAAAAAGGGAAAAAACTACAAAACTATATTATTTTGCAATCCGTTCTTCGGTTTTTCGTTCCGATCTCATTAACTTAGTTAAAAGCTCATTCATTTATTTTCCCATAGACATGGAAATAAGGGCGGCTCATTTGGAAAACCATGTTTTCAACCCTAACAAACCGATGCAGGATGATAAGAGGGTGGAGGGAGAGACAGAGTAGAACAACATCAACATCATCCCGATCTCCTGCCTCAAACACCCCAAACATCCATAAAATGAGCATAGGCTGAGGCCGAGTGCGGAGAAGAAACATAATGATAATGATGATGGGGTTGGAAACGGTAGTGTTTTAAAATTCACTCACTGTGCCATAATTTTGCTCTTTTCTGGATTTCTCTTATTTTTTGTATTTTTTTTGGAACAATGAAACACAACATTGTATAAGGTTTTTTGGTCCTGCAGCTCGTAATGGGATTGGGGTTGAGGTGTTGTTTTTTTTGACAGGCTTCCCTCCCCCCCAGCCAGAATGCGCCTCTTCCTCTCACTTACACCATAGAGCATAGACTGTGCCAAAAAGAATTTGTTTTGTTTTGCGATGAATTAAAAATGAGGAGACAATGAATTGAGGTGTTTTTTTTTTTTGCTTTTTGTTGGCAATTTTCCTTTTAAGCAACGGACATTGCCCCAGTGGAGTTGTTTCCTGGGGCATTGTTTTTTTGTTCTGCTTCTGTGGTTTAAAGTGTGTTTTTTGCAGCTACTTAGGCTATGGATGTTCACTTTGAGAAGTTTTTCTTTTGTTTTGCTTCTTTTTTTGTGAGTGTTTTGTTTTCTTAAAGGTTTTGGAAGTTAATTAATGCAAAATTAAGAGGACGAATGGGAGGTTCTGGTGAAGTTTTAATTGATTTGTGTTTCATTTTTTTTGTGTTAAGAAGGTACCTACCTTACTAGTTTTTCGCCCTGGAAAACAGTGTAAACAAGTGAATTTTATGGACTATACTTAGGTGAAATGTGCAACAATATTTTTCTTTTCGAAGTTGGAAAGCTTTTTATGGAATTTTATTTGGATTTAAATTTCAGATCAACGCCTTTTGAAGAGATTTTTTGTAATTAAAATGGAAATGGATTATACCTAGTTGTTTTAAGTTATTATTGCAATAGAGGTAGCAGAATTCTAAAAATAAAAAGTACTTGAATGGGAAGCAAGGACTTTATACCTAATCGAAGATTGAATCAGAACAAATATTTGAGCATATTTCCACAATAATTGGTAAATCTGATTCGAACTCCTAACAAACTGTAAAGAGAGCTAAGCTTCAACAACCGAGAGGAAATAAGGCCACGACGCGACGCCATGCGACGCCATGCGACGTTGAACGGCTACCAGTTGCAAGAGATCGCTAGGTCCTTTTCCGATCGAGTCTCTCACGGCCTATTAAATAGACCTATGTCGCCAACTTCAAGCCATCATTAATTAACCCGTGGAAAAATTGCCAGGAAGCCATCAAAGATGTTGCCTCTGCCTCTGACGTGGTGGGCTTCGCACTACTACTACAGCGAAAACCCTGGTTCGACGAAGAATGGCGGCAAGTACATGAATCCAAATAACAAGCAAACATAGTGACGCTGCATGGACGTACCAGAGCTGCTCACAAGCTTTACGAGCAGAAGAGGAGAGAGAGACAACGGCTTCTCAGAAGGAAAAAGAAGGAGCATGATAATCGCACGATTGAAGAAATAGAGGAATGCCATTGCAGGAATGAAGCTCGGAAGTTTTACCAAAAAGTAAAAACAACCTCCAAAGGTTACAAGGCCCTAAAAGAAGCCTGTGAGGACAATCAGGGGAAAATCGTGGAAGAATTGCACTCGGAATTGAGGACGTGGAATAATCATTTCTGCAAAAGGTGTAACAGCGATGAACACTAGAATTCCGCTGCCAAGCAGATTGCACCATTCAACCTGGGTGACGAAGGCCAACAATTTTGTCGAGCCCACCTCAACGAAGTGATAAAAGCTTAGATAGCTTTATCTAAGCTTACGCCCAATAAAGCTGCCCAGCTAGCGATGCATTGTTAAGGAGTATACACCAGCTCATTTGCAAAATATGGTCGGAGAAAAGCATGTCCAATGAATGGAACCTCAGCATTGTTTGTCCGTTCCTCAAGAAAGCTGATCCCCTGGACTGCACCAACCACAGTGACATCAGTTTCCGTGTCTTACTTTGTGAATGTCTGCAACCATTCATCAAAAACTTGATTGGTCCATATCAGTGTGGCTTAAGGCCACGAAAGTCTCCCATTGACCAAATGTACGCTTTACGGTAGATATAGGAAAAAACCCAGGAGTTCCAAATCGATACCCACCACCTTTTCATCGATTTTAAGGTCACTTATGACAGCATCTATAGAGATGAGCTATAGAGAACAATGTCTAGTTTTGGCATCCCTCCCAAACTCATCCGTCAAGAATGACGATGAAGAATGCACTGCTCCATCAAGGTCGGCGAAGACCTCACCTTTGATGACATTTGATGTCAAAAAATGTCTTAGGCAAGGCGATGCGCTGTCATGCGACTTCTTCAACATTGTTGCTGAAAGACTAGTGCAAAAATCTCACGTCAACACTAGAGGCACAGTCTTTCAAAAGTTCGTCCAATTACTAGCTAACGCCGCCGTCGATATAGACATACATATAATCGGTTGAACAAAGCGTGATATCAGTGGTGCTTTCATGAGTATTCAAGAGGAAGCCAAAAAGACGGGTGTTTGACACACAACATATTTAAATTTATCATTTCAAATATACAAATTAAACACTAAAAAGAAACAAATTGAATGTATAACACTTTTATTTACCTACTTCTATTGTGAATTAACTATTTGAAATAACGAGTAAATAGCCCAATGTGACACTTCTTGTCAAAGTAATGATTTATGTCATTAATTATGCAATATCATCGTATTAACCTTCATAAATGTAAAAGGTCATGATTCTTTCGAGAACTTTTCACCGGACACCATTTTGCTTGCGATATAAAATAATTAAAGTTAATTTCTAAAGTTATAAAAAAAAAGAAATCAATTAAAAGTTAATTAGAAAATTAACCAGCGCTACACCTAAACAACGGGTTTGACGGTGAATGAAGGCAAGAAATATATGCCGTCAACAAAAAATTACTCTCAACACTGACGTTTCTGACAAAATTTCACTATTAGAACACTATTAGACACCTATAATTTCGAGGTGGTCAGAGACTTTGTCTACCTAGACACCTATACTCCGCTACAAAATCATCGAACGATATAAGTGCTTAGATCAAACGAAGAATTACTCATGCCAATCGCTTCCCAACTAATATTTCAGCTTCGGTTTGGCCTAACTGAATAGGTTTCCTGATTTCCTTAAGACATTGGTAAAATTTCGTTAAGCATCAAAAGGAGAATATTATAGAACTTCTAAAATGATTTCGAAAAATCTTCTTGGAGGTCCCGTACGCAGATCTTTTAAAAACTTCAAATTATATTATAGTCCTTGTACGATCTATAAGAAGTTTTAACGAGAGCTATTCGAAATCTTAGTGAAATTAAGGTTTTGACAGATAGCTTCAGAAATGTTTGTATAAAAGTAAATTCGCAAGTGCAATAGAAATATGCATTTTCCATAAATGGGTCTTATAATACCTATTAGAAGCCGACAATACAATTCTTACACAGGTTGTTGAAAAATGGGTGAAAAAAGAACAATTCTTTTAATTTTCAATTTCTTTGGAGTGATTTTTACCGCATTTAATCTTTGTTAAACTTTAAACTATTATTTGTTCTCAATTATTTGTTTATAATTAATGAATTGCAATTGGAAATAATTATAAAACACAAAGATTTTTCTTACCTGTCTAGGAATCGAACACGGAACTCCTGCATAATAGTCCATCACTCTAACCACTCAGCCATCTTAGATATAAATTGGAAGATGGAAAAACCTAATCAGTATTTTCCTGTCTTACATGCTGGCTACACTAGACACGAACGATATCCAACATCCAAACCACAATCCAATCAGCAAACTGATTTGCATAGACTGACAATTTCTATTATGGTTCTTTAATAAAATCTGAGAAGTCTATGCGAAGTATTCGATAAGGCTTCCAGCAAATTGTAACCGAAACCTTTTGAAGACCAAGTGGCAGGAACTTCAATTAAATTACTTTATACAATCCTTATATAGGTACTGCTTCATGTTTCTTCGTTAATGTTATTTACAGAGGTCTATCCGAAGCAAAGACGCTAGTCTCGTTTAATTTTCTATATCAAGCTTGCAAACGATTATAAAGAAGCAGCAATTGAAATCATGACTTCTATTAGAAATTTATTTTTGATGAAAGCTTTATAGAAGCTTTATACATATCCAGACTTGCAGCGTATCAATATTT
This sequence comes from Dasysyrphus tricinctus, assembly GCA_963921185.1. Lineage (NCBI taxonomy): Eukaryota > Metazoa > Arthropoda > Insecta > Diptera > Syrphidae > Dasysyrphus > Dasysyrphus tricinctus. The sequence continues at coordinate 108,314,304 of OY992533.1, forward strand.
CTAAGCTAATAGAAACTAAAATGTTAGTTGGGTTACTACTACTTTGGGCTAAGAAGGCAATTGAAGAGCAAGGCTCTCTCTCTAGCAACTAAGGTATCCCTGTGTAAGACGCATATAATCCTGGCCCTGATTTATGGTGCAGAGGCATGGACACTACTAACGGTGGAAGAGAACGCCTTAGGCTGTATTGAGAGGAAAATTTTCCGGGTGATTTGTATCCCGTCCGCATATATGGGGAATGGAGAAAAAGATACAACAACGATCTGTAAGAGCTGTACAGTTAAATCGACCCAGCCACAAAAGTGAAAAGCCACTGACTGAGGTGGCTGGGCCACCTAGAGCGAATTGAATCAATTCTCCGGCACGACGCAGTAGAGGGGGACAGCGTAACAGGTGGTGCACGCAAATGGGAGAGGACCTCAACCAACTTGGCATCTTAAAATAGAGACACATCGCTTGAAACCTAGCCGACTGGAAGAAGCTTGTTGGTTAAGACCCTGGTCCACCCTGGACTGTAACACCACCTTAAGTAGCCACAAAAGTGAAAAGCCAAGGACTGAGATAGCTTGATCACTAGAACAAATCGACATCAATGCTCCGGTCCAGGAAGTTTCAGAATCCAATCCCGGGGGACGGCGCAGGAGAGGAGTACAGCGGAACAAGTGGCGTGCGCAAGTGGAAGAGGACCTCAATCAACTGGGTGTGAAACTGGAGACAGCTAGCTAGAGACCAAGCTGGCTGGAAGAAGCTTGTTAGCTTAGGCCCTGGTCCACCCCGGGCTGTAGCACAACTTTAAGTCAGTAAGTAAGGCCACCTTTCGAAACGAGCTCTTCGGGGAAAAAGAACGAAAAACTTAGTTAACGGGGAGTTATTGACAAAATACACATTTCTGGAGTAAACTCATATTAAACCCCAATACTAAGATGATTTCGCACCGAAAAACTGGCCAATGCCGTGATCTTTTGAGCAGAATTTATGGAACCTAGAATTTCTTTTCCGAATCGGAAGGTCTAAGAAGCGATGCACTTTTCATCACAGAGATACTCTTGTGGGATTTGCTACTCAATCAAAGTAGTTATTCCTGAAAAGTATAAATTTATTTTTAGGTGGCATAGGCTGAGACTCGATCCTAGGACTTCCTATGGATCAGTCCAAAACACTAAGCAATACTCCAAGGGCTTCTATAACGTATGGAACTATCTGCATTTTAGCATAAGCTTAATCTTTGAAGTAGTACCTCATGGCTTGATGGTTAGTGCGGAGGGCTGTCATGCCGAAGGTGTGGGTTCGATTCCCAGCCGTGCCACCTAAAAACAGAAATGTTTTATTTGAGGTACTGCCTCTTGCGAGGAACTGAAAAATCCTCCAAGAGTATACTTGTCATGAAAAAGTGCTTCTCATTTAGCCGTTCGGACTTGGCAAAAAACTGTAGGTCCCCTCCATTCCTGCCAACAAACACTCACACAGGAATGGTTGTGAGTTGTAAGTCACTTAGGCCCTGGTTCTCCATGAGCTGTTGCGCCACCCAATTTATTTTATTAATCTTTAAAGAGAAAACCAAAGTTTTTCAAAATAAATTAATTTATTTTTTATTAAAAAAAAATATATTTAGCCACCGGACTTTCATAAATAAGTTATTTTCCATAATAAATACTATTAATATAGTCAACGTAGTAGTTATTGTCCTCTGCAGCATGAGTCGACTCAGTTTGTACAATAATATCATAATTATAGTCGTCCTCCGCAGACTGAGTTACCTCAGTCTGCGTTTCAATTAGCTATTTGCCCGCAGCAACTGCTGCTGCCGCACCCACTGCTCCTGGTGGTCCAGGTGGCCCAGGTGGTCCAATAGGACCGGGTGGTCCGATTGGTCCGGGGACACCTCTTGACCCAGATGATCCCGCAGGTCCTCGAGGCCCTGGAAATCCAGGTCTTCCATCTGCTCCGTTTTCTCCAGGTGGTCCCATTGGACCTATTGGTCCGGGTCTACCTTCTTCACCGCGTTCTCCTCGTTGACCTGCAGGTCCTCTGGGTCCGGTTTGACCCGGAGGACCAGGTGCTCCTGCAGGTCCAGTAACTACTTGTTGCTGATTGGATATTATAAAAGGCTGTGATTGTCCACCAATAGCAGCACCAATCCCAAAAACTCGAGGTTCAGAAGCTGAGGCAATAGAAAAACCTTAAAGCGAAAAAAGAAATTATAAACTAAAAATAAAAGGATGCCTTTGTAGCTTCAAAGTTGATCAAAATTTCTAGACAGAAACGAGAACAATTTACAAAAACCAACTGCAAAGTGAGCGAAATAAAAATAATTATACCTAATATAAAAACTTACAAAAGACGATTGGCAAAAGAAGCTTCATTGTTGAATCAATTATGTTTAGGATTTGATTGATGACCAGGCATTTTATATACTCACATCATCAAAAAATAAAGTCTTTAAGTCCATTTTTCTAAAAAAGATTGCAATCTTTTAAAGTAAAACCTAAAACCTAAAAAGGAAAAATAGATTTGGTGAATAATATCTCACAATCACAAAAGAAACCGTTATTTTTTGTGGCTACAAGCTGATTATAAGAAATTTGATAAAAACCACAAATAGTCGTTTGAAGCCACAAAAAAAAAGAATCGCTTTAATAGCTTTTGGTCTGTGGAATCATTAAATTAAGTCAGGTTACCACCTTTACCTTAATTGATCTATTCCAGATTCCCTTTTTTTTTTTTTTTATTTGACATTTAGAACAGCGTTGTTATATTTTTTTTTTTTTTTTTTGAGAAAATTATTATTTTACTTATTATTGATTCATGCACTCAAAATGAGCCTGAATGTATCCTGCAGCTTCCTCTTTCATCAAGGTACAAAATCTAGATGAAACTATAGTGACGAAGAAAGAGACAATTTTAAAGAAAATTTCAAAACTGTTGTAAAGTCTGTGCCAGATGAATTTAAAATATACTTAAGGACCTCCTATTTTAGAATTTCACTATAGTCTAGCAGCCATTTTGTGCATTAGACTTCTAAAGTTAAGGGAACATCGGTTTCTCATCCTCCTTTCTATGCATATAACAACTCTGCTTCATCACAGCAATATGATCACCTTTCTACCAATCCCATCACATTACAACAAAGACCAAATCTCATTAAATATCTACATCAAATACCTGATTACAAAAATAACAGACACAGACGAAAATCACCCAATGATTTCCAGTTGCGGTATCAAAGGCGCAAAGGCAAACAAAAAGTTTAACACAATAAAATTACGGTGCATGCTGCCGACATGACGACGGATGATCATCGTCGTCATCACTTCAAATCACGCATCCCAAAAGATTCAAACATTTTTGTTACCACAAAAAAAAGAGCTATACAAAGATATCTGCTACATCATTGTAGCTATGGTCGGTCATTCAATGATATTGATGGGTGTAGTACTCATTAATTTGAGACCATCCGCGTTCAAGCAATTTAACTGATTCTCTGAAGTTAGAGAAGTTTAAAAAAAAAAGTTACAAACAAAAAGTGAGAAATGTATCGAACTCATGGGTAAACAACATACCCGAGACGAACAGTATCAACAATTTACTTTGGAATGAGTTTACATGAACTTCGATATTATAAGTTTTCATCTTATGGAGGAGCGATCTTCAGTTGGGTCACATAATTAAGTTCTACATGATTTCGAAGAAAAAACTGACGAAAAAGATTTAAAGAAAACAAGTACAAAATTTATTTATGGAACCTTATGCAGTGGAGTAATAAATAATTCTTTTTTACTATTTGAATTGGAGGTATGTTCCACAAGAAAACCTCCAATTCCCAATTATTCATCGTTAAGTATTATGAGTGTCAAGTTAGCAAAGCAACTTTGACGAATCGAAAAATGGGAAGGTGGATAATTTGCCGTTAATTAGTCGTTAATTAGTTGTGACAGTTCCGAATTTGTCGTTCAATGTTTTCTATGTTTTTGTGGGAGCTTTGCTAACTTGATATCAAGTTAGCAAAGCACCCTGTCGAAAATCAGTAAAAACTTCTTATACCTGATGGTTTACGGCTTAATAATTTGCCTTTTATTAGTTGTGACAAATTCAATTTTGTCAAGCGATGTTTTCTGTGTAGAAAACAAATCACCCTAAATTACATAGAAAACATCGCATGACAAAATTAAATTATTCACAACTAATTAACGACTAATCAATGGCAAATTATTTAGCCATAAACAGTTCGGTATTAGCAGTTTTAATCCCTTTTCAAGGTGGTGCTTTGCTATCTTGATATAAAGCCAGCAAAGAATAAAAAAAACATAGAAAACATTGCACGATTGCATTCAATTTTTCACAACTATTTAATGACTGATTAACGGCAAATTATTAAGCCATAAAACAATAATTCACACTTTTCGAGTAGTGTCAAATTAGCAAATCACCCAAAAATACATAGAAAACATTGAACGACAAATTCGAAACTGTCACAACGTATTAACGACTAATAAACGGCAAATCATCCACCTACACATTTTTCACTCTTTGGTTATAGGATAAGTACCTTAGGGCCAGTTTTCCAGTTCGAGATCTTCCTAGGAAGTCTCGGAGTTAAACCTGATCAATTAAAATGCTAAGTTAACTCCAACTTAGCTCGCCTACTTTGGTGAATTAAAGCAGGGACTCAACTGATGGAAATTTTCGTTGGAGTGCCATCTTGACTAGAAATCTTTGGATAGTGCGATTTCTAGGCCGCGTATAATAGCATCTATAGGGACGAGTTATATAGAACAGTGTTTAGTTTTGTCTTCCCTCTAAAAACGCGTCGTTTGTGCAAAATGCCGATGGAGAATTCACTCTGTTCCACCAAGGTCGGCAAAGACCACACTGATATTGTACAATCGGCTTAGTGAGTGGGTGGAAAACAACCAGATCTTGCAAGAGTTTCAAGCGGGGTTCAGGAAAAACTACTCGACGATTGATCAAATTTTCTCTTTGATAAATATTGCTGACATCTATAAAAAAAGAGGAAAAAAGCTATACGCTTTCTTTGTAGATTTTCGAGCAGCTTTTGACTCAATCCCAAGACAAGCACTTTTTTATAAATTATATAGATATGGAATTCCAACAAAAATTATAAATGTCATAAGTGCTATGTACGAAGATAATGTTGCACGCGTATGGGATGGAAAAGTCCTTTCGGATGAGTTTGATACAAAAATGGGAGTTAAGCAAGGATGTGTTCTAAGTACGCTATTTTTTATATTATACATAAACGACATAATCGATTGTGTAAAAGGTGGAATTGTTTTGAGCGGGAAACACATCCCTGGTCTGATGTACGCAGACGATATAGTCTTTCTAGCAGAAACTGTAGACGGTATGCAACTGATGATAAGCAGACTCGAACTCTATTGTAAAACTTGGAACTTATCGGTAAATCTGTCGAAGTCAAAAATGATGATAATAAGAAGCGGTGGAGGCAGATACTCGAGAAATGAAAAGTGGACGTTTGAAGGGGCGCCGATAGAAATAGTTAAGGAATATAAGTATCTAGGAGTCTTAATTAGCTCTAACCTTAACCTTAACAAGCATCTACATTTCAAATTAGCGGAAGCTAAACGTGCTCTGTGTTCTGTGCGGAGAAGTTGTATAGACCAGAAAAACATTTCGCATGTGGCTAAGTATAAGATCTTCCGATCAGCTGTGGTCTCGATTCTTTTTTATGGAGCCCAAGTCTGGGGATACCTTGCTTTTGAACCTGTGGAAAAGTTTCTTCGTTTTTTCATTCGGAGTACCTTCAGATTGCCTAGTTGCTCGCCAAATTACATGTTATATCTCGAAACAGGCATATCTCCACTATTTTTGGACACCTTGAAAATACATTTCGATTACGTGGCAAAAATCATGTCGATGGGTCAAGAAAGGATTCCAAGACTGGTGCTTTCACATTTGTTAAACTCTGGAGGATCCTGCGTAAGAGAGTGGAACAATCTGGCCAATGAATGTTCATCAACTTTATCAATAACAGCAAATGAAAATCCTGAGGAACTTAAGTTTAAATTCAACGATTTGCTAAAGAAAACTGGGAATATGATTTACGATAAGTTAATGAAGGAAGCTGAATCGTCACAATATAGAGCATATTACAGTAAATTGAACCATTTTTTGAACAACAACACGTACTTCTTAGCCCAAAATTCTTCTGAAAAAATCAGTATGATATTTAAAATAAGAGGAGAAGTCATTGGTCTCAATTTTATTCCGCATCGACCAGAATTACCAATATTGTGTGATCTATGCAATTTGAAAGTGCGTGAAGATGTGTTCCATTTCCTTGGAATCTGTCCCATACTCAAGGAGTTCCGATTGCGTTTCTTTGGAGTAGAATGTCTCGAGTTAGATGAGGTGATCAACATATTGAACGGAGAACTAGGCTGGGACCTTCTCTTTGAGTACATTACTAAGGCTTTTCGATACAGAACCTTAATTGTTCACGAAATGTTCTAAAACTTTTTTTTTTTTCTTCTATTAACATGTAAATATTTGTTTATAAAAACAGTGGAAAATCAACTTAATGTATTTAAGTTATCTTAGTTATTTTTCTTATAATAAATGTATAAATTAAATTCAATTGTCAGTCTGGTAGACGGCCTTCGGCCAAGCCATACAAAGACTTAGTATTACCAAAAAACAGTGCAATGTATTCTGTTTATATTTATGAAGTCAATAAAAACTCAAAAACTAACTAAAACACTGACATTGTTGATTTGACATCAAGGTTTTATGTAAGATGACACGCTGTCATGCGTTTTTAATATCGTTTTTGAGAATAGTGCAAGGCTCCAAGTCAAAACCAGAGGCAGAGTCTTTCAAAAGTCCATCCAGTTACTTGCTTACATCAACAATATTGACATAATCGACGAACAAAGCATGATGATGGTTGTGATTTCGTAAGTATTGAAAAAGTAGACAAGATGGGTTTAACGGTGAATGAAGGCAAGACGAAATATACGCGTATGCTGTCAAGAAAAATAACACCCAATATTGACGTCTTGGACAGAGCGTCACTATAGATAGCTAAAATTTTGAGTTATTCACGGACTTTTTCCACCTTGGCTCCGCTATCCACTCAGCAAACGATACCAGTGCTGAGATCAAACCAAGATTACTCTTGCCAATCGCTGTTTCTTTGGGCTAAGTAGGCAATTGAGAAGCATAGCTCTCTCACGAGCAACTAAAGTGTCCCTGTGTATAAGACGCTTATCATCCCGATCGTGAATCGTGATGTATGATGGACTCTATTATCGGTGGATGAGAACGCCTTAAGCTGTTTTGAGAGGAAAATTCTCCGGGTGATCTTGGTCCCGTCTGCATAGATGGGGATTAGAAAAGAAGGTACAACAGCGAACTATACGGGCTGTACAGAAGTGAAAAATGTGAAACGACTGAGATGCCTGGGGTTACTTAGAGCGAATAGACATCAATGCTCCGGCCCAGAAAGTCTTTCAATCCAACCCCTTGATACGGCGCAGTAGAAGTGGACAGCGTAATAGGTGGCGCATGCAAATGGAAGAGGACTTCAACCAATTTTGTATGCAAAACTGGAGATAGCTAGCTAGAAACCGACCCGGCTGAAAAAAGCTTGTTGTTGTGGGCCTGGTCCTCCCCGGGCCCGGAGGGTAGCGCCACCTTAAGTAAGTAAGTAGGTAAACAAAAGCCCTTTTCAATATTTTGCATTTAAGAAAAGAGTTTTTTTTTTTTTTTTTTTGTCTGGTCTACCAACCAAATTCTTGGAACAATTTCGAATAATATTATTCTTAAGTGTCTGACTCATCTCTGGATTATTTCCATAACACCGATCTAGTTTCTAGGTTCATCCTGACCAAGCAACATAACCTAATCAATTGATTGCATGACTAAGTTGGTGTTAAATAAATAAATTGCTAGTCATACAAACGGTTATTCTGCTTTAGAAGCGCTTGGTGTCGTCTTGGAAGTAAATGGGCAAAAAATGCCGCCACTCCAAAAATTACACCAATTCAGTCACACATTCAAGATGCATAACACAGATTAATGCAAGACAATAAAAAGACGTGCACAGTGATAAAAAACAACGTGTAGATGTCATGGCGTGACCAAAGCGAGACTATAGCGAGGAAACCATGGCACAGATAGCCGTGTAAATGGGCATGGCGAGACCACATAAAACGAAACCACGACACTGAAAACCACGTTTGGACTTTTTAACCAAGGGTTTTAGCTTACCTATTTCAACCATTTTGACAAATTTTACATTGAAAAAAAGAAGTTTTGCTAGACTATGGCGAGATCAAACAGAGATTATGGCAAAACATTTTCAATGTCCAAAATTACATGTAAATTTGACGGCGAAACCAAAGCGAAACCACAGCGAGAAAACCACGCCACTCATCCCTGTGTAAATGGGCATGTCGAGATCACAAGGAGATGAGTTTAATTACCGCTTTTGGACGACCGCGTGAGAGATTAGCGAGATGACACTGATACAATGAGTCGTCGTAGTTTCTGAAGGACATGTTGTGTTCTCTAATGTAGGTATAGACTGATTGCTTAACACAACATTAATCCTCACTTACTGAAAGGTCTTTAAAAATACTAGGTTATTAACATCTTTTATTGCAACACAGACTGTACACACACGTGATCTTCAACGATGTAAACAAACACCAATCAACAGTAAACCGTAAACCGACAAAAAAAATCCATACAAGCTTTCAATGCTTCAATCACAGACGAATTGCCCTCAGCCTCCAGATCCAGAGCTCAAGATCTATAGCTCTCATTGTAATCCCCATACCATTCAGATACAGTGGAGTGCATGATAAAGTTCCCTCATTCCATATCCACAACCATAGATGATGATTACAACTTATGATGATGATGATGGTTTTGATTTGATGAAGTATTCATCAAATAAGAAAGAAGCGTTCTTCATCTCATCATCCTCGACCATCCATCCACCTTTGGTGTTTAGTGTCTTTCTCTGAAGATTGCCGCTCCAACCGTTATAGTGTTATGAGCTGTGATGCAAGTTCCTATCGTCTGATTTTGTTTGTATTCTTTGCTTATTTTATCTTATTCGTTATTCCAATGTTAACCTTGATCCTGATCTTGTTCTCCTTGATGATTGCAATGGACGTTCAACACGATCACGGATCGAGTTGTCTACTTCTTATTTTAATTGATGTGCACCACATTAGCATTGCCCTTTAATATTATTGTTTGCCTCGATGATTAATGATCACTGATGATGATTAAATCACTCAGAAAAAAGAGTTCTCGATCTTTTTTTTTTCGTCCATACTGCCAAGCGAGATCATCAACGCTCTTTTGAAATTGAGTTTTTCTAATGAGCATTTTTTGGTTGATCAAGAACAAGAGTTTGTGTGGAGCTCTTTTATAAATCAGACCTGTATTTGTATAGACTACAGAGAACTCTACAGGAAGTTAAAATTTCTAAGTCGATTCTAATGAGGAATCATGTTTTTGTTGTTGTTTTTGTTGTGTTGTGTGTGCTTGTGTAATATAAATAAATTCTTCTAAACGATCTTGCGTGATGAGATATTAATGACAGTTTTTCTCTTAAACTTATTCTCGTTGTCATTGTGGGTATGGGTAGGTTAAGACTCATCATCAGACAAACGACTCATGAGAAGCTTACTAACCGGAAATGTTATAAATGGGGATTATATGAGGAGCGAGTATTTTACCTGCTTATAGTTTTGTTGTCATTGTTTGCGCAAGATAGGTTCATATATATCTTTAAGTACTTTAAACGAGTTGAGAAGTAATTTACAGGATGTTTTTTTATAAACTGAAGAATATTTTTTTTTCTATGTTTGTGGGTAGGTAAGGTACCTACTAAGTATAATCAATTGAGTTTAGAAGAGTGGAGTCATTAAGTCTGTTGAACTGCAATAGGAAATTAATTTCAGTCATACAGATGATTACCTCCGTTCATTACAGATTCGTGATTTAGCTTTAAAATTGCAAGTAGTAATTACTTTAAATTAAGTCATCATTTTCCAAAGGAGGTTATTAAAATAGATTTTTATACCTGAAGGACTAGTTTTTGATTAAAACATTGCTCTACGACTCCAAAAAGTTTGGATATATAATATGTAATGATAATATTAGTATCTACTATTTTTTTTGTTAATGCTGTTATCAGTTTTAAGTCAAATTCTGAAAACGTCTTCTAGTTTTTTATAAAAATAAAAATAGTCAAATCTACTTAACTACCGGATCAGACGAAAGGTCTCCTTCGTTCTTCCTATGAAACTACAAGGTTACTGGACTTTTGGAAAAGTTTTTTTAAGAAAACAATTTTAGTATATAAAATTCTTGAATTCAAAGAATCGAGTTTCGAAAAAATCGATCATGTTTCGGAAGTATATATTTGATTTTCAGTAAAATGTTTGCCCAATTTTTAACAATCCAAAAAATATTTTTATTTCCTTAATTTTGATTCTCAATTCTTTTTATGTTTTTCAGAAGTTTCTGTAACCAAAAATTATTGAAATCAGTGATACTATTATGAAGAAAATCGAAAATAAAAAATGGTTCTTTGGGAGGCTCCATTAATATCCATTTTTCGAAAAATGGTTTCCTACCCAAAGGTAGCCTTTACTAAAAGTAATGTGTTAAAATTTTCTTTAACCAAACTTGTGGTGCCGTTTTTGTGAAAAATACTTGTTCAATATCAAAAAGTAAGAAATAAACACTCTCGTAGTATTGTTTTGGTTTAGATAAAGATTTTTTTATTTCGAATGGAACAGTGATAATGCGAATCAAAAACAGACAAAAGCATTCAAAGAAAGAAAGAAATAACTTTGAAACAGAGCTCCATTTCTTGTCCGTAGGCGGTGTACAAGTTGTTGATTATTTTACTGAAAGAAAAAACTTTCTATCATTTTTTGTTTGGAAAATAGATTCTAGACTTTTCTCTTTGTTTACCCTCATTTACCCTACTGAAATTTCGAATTTCAAAAAATCACGTAGTTTATAATTTTTAAATAAAATCTTCTATGGTATTTTTTGTATATCCTTACGGTTTACCATTACCATCTAAGCTGGGGCAGATAATTGAAAAACTCCACAAATTGAGAGTAATTGCTTGGCAACCCTATGCCTTGGCCACTTTTTGACAGGCAATCCTTGCGCAAATTATTTTTTAAGACACTGCTTACAAAACCGTATACGCAACCTGGTACCTTTATGAGGGTAGGTCGTCCTATGGCGGGATCCTAGACTATTATCCGTTGCTCCAGATAGCTGAAATTTTGTAAAAAGGTTAGTTCTTAAGAGCATTCAGCATAGGATGTGAAATTTTTGGAAGTCCATCGGCTGCCTCGTATTCTCCTTAATCTGTTGCTGTACGAGTAAGGAGCTATTATTTTGTAAATAAGATGAAAGGACTTCATTTGATTTTTTAAGAGATCCTACCCCTGCCACACCTACTTTATTTTTATTTTATTTGTTTTTGAGCTTTGACCCACTATTACTTTGTGTGAAAACAACTTACAGAGGTTGTATAATTTTTTCCTCTGCAATGTCATAGCATAGTGATTTGTTGTTAAATGAAATGTAAAAGAGTTTTTAAAGAAAAACCAAACCAATCTCTTGTTCAAAGTAGTTGACCTTTTCCCTAACCCCAAAAATCCCGAAAATAAGTTTTTATAATGAGGAGACGTACCCAAAAAAAAAATGTTGTCCATCGAAAAATGCGATAAAAATTCCTTATTTGTCTGGACTTAATACCGAAACTTAGAAGCTCAAACTATTTAATAGGTCTGGACAACTTAAATTTAAAAAAAATGCGAAAAACAGGAACAAATGGCCTTCTTGGCATGAGGTTAAAAAGAAAACAATAGTTTCTGCTATTTTTCAAAAACTGATAATTTGGAGCTGTTTTTCATAGTCCGTTTTTACGGAAACTATAACACGTACAAAAATAAAATGCACGACTGGGTCGCACGTACTTGCTCTTATAATCAAGACACTGTGGATTTAAGAAAATTGTATATAAAAACATGGAAATTATGAGAGAAAAATGTAGAGAAGCATGAAATACGAAATTTAAATTGGCTAAGACCACTCTTTTGACAGTTTGAGGTGAAAAAAATGCCATCTTAATTCGTGATTTAGTATGTATGGGAAAACAAAATTTGAAATCGTTGGAGCGGTATTTTAAAAAAATATTTTTTTTTGTATATAAAATTCTTAAAACATTTTTAAGAACAAAATTTGGTATGCAAATCTTAAGTATATATATATGTGCATATAAAAACAAAATTTGAAAAAAAAAATTGTCAACCCGTTTTTGAGATACCGAGTTTTCAAAAAAAAAATTTTAACTTTTTTTAAAAATCCAAAAACTTTTTTTTTGAAAATTTTGATATGCAATATTATTTAATTTTATGCGAAATTTGTATATAAAGAAAACTATCTTACTATTGAAAGTTGCTAAGTGTAAAATTTTATAATTTTTGGTAGTACTAATTTTAGTATATACATAGATAAAGTTTAATTAAAATCATAGGAGTCGTTTTTGAGAAAAAAAAAATATTTTCCTTTGTGGTTTTTTAACTTTTGTATGGAAGGTACCGTTATTTTTCATAAATGTAAAATTTTTTCTTAAAATATTTTAGAGAGTACTAAAAAAGTATTAAGTATCGAGTTTCAAAAAAATCGGTAATAAAGTTTTAGAAATATTTGATTTTCCAAAACAAAATTTGAAACATTTTTTAAAAATCCAAAAAATATTTTTATTTAAGTTTTAGTACACAAAACTATTTATATTTTTCTGTATACAAGAAAATAATTAAAATCGGTCGTACCGTTTTTTTTTGAAGAAAATCAAAAATTAAAAAATTGTTCTTTGGGAGGTACCATTAATAACCATTTTTGAAAAATGGTTTTCCACCCAAGGGAAGCCCTTACTAAAATAAATTTACTGAATTTTTTTTAAGAGAAGTTGTCGAGCCGTTTTTGAGAAAAAAGTGATTATGTAAAATTGACAAAAAAAATTGTATGGCAGGTACCATTATTTTTGGTTCTAAAAAAAACTGAAAAAAACGCAGAATCACCAAAAATCATTATGTACCAAGTTTGAAGAAAATCGATCGAGTCGTTTAGGCTGTAGACGAATAGACAGACAGACAGAATTGTGCCACCCATTTTTTGGTGTTCTCTATCATCGTAATATCATGTTTGATTGTTATCTCAAATTTTACCTACATATATCGCAAGTAAAAATGATATGAAAATAAACTTTAGGTAGTTACATTTCCTTTAATTTTTCATTGGTGGTTTTTGGAAAACAAACATGAGCAATAAGGTAAAAACACAAAAAATGTCCAAAATTTTTGACGATTTCTCATATTTGCCATGAAAAATTATGTTGAGCAATGTAAGATCCATGTTCAATGAAACTAAAATAATAAAAGGAGCCACTAAAAACAATTACTCCAGTACTTTCCACTTCAAGTCCATTTTGAACACCATTTGACTAAACCAATGCAGTTTTTTTTTTATTTTAATCCTTGCTTGAAATTTTCAGATTATGTTCCTTTCACCCTGCAGAAGGTTATAGAAGATTTTAAGCAAAATTCAACTTTATTTGGAATTAATAGTCTAAATACTTTAAACTCCAATCATATTATCAAAACGATTAAAAGTCTATTTAGAACATTATAGAAGTTTTCTTCTCATTTTTTTGTTTGTAATGTTTATCAAGATTGAATAAATTTTACGGCCGGACGCGTGTCAAACAGTGTAGGGCAGGATAATCTTTTGCTCTTTTTTGAGTCTGTGAGTGCAAAAGCAGCTTTGTAAACGTTGTAGTTTTTAGTAATAGTACGTATACGCCACAGTGAATCATTTTAATAAAAGTCTAATACCTAAATGTTTGTATTGAAAGAATACCAAATTAAAGTTTTAGTTGAAAATGTTATTAGTCTTAAGTATAGTACAGTGAAACCTCCCTCAGGCAGACAGTGACGGTCACAACACTTTTGTCCGTCTAAGGGAGTTGTCCGTCCAAGAGAAAAAATAAAAAAATAATTTAAAAATTAATTTTTTTTAAAGAAAATATTTTTAGCTTAAAAAACTAACAAAAAAATTAAGATGTATTAACTGTCCTTAAAACACTCATCAAAATAAATAATAATATATAAAAAATACAGAAAACAAGACTTATTTTCACAAAAAAAAAATATTAATTTCAATAAGGAATTTGATAATTGGTGGAATAAAATTCATTAGCAAACGGGAAATAAATGAACAAGAAGATACATAACTGACCACAACTGCAAAAGAAAATCCGTTATGAGATTTTTTTATAGAAATTTCATATTAAAAAAAGTTTTTGTCCGCCTAAGAGAATTTAATTTAAAAAATTACGTCGGATATTCTTGTCCACATCCTATCAATATATTGTCCGCTTAAAGGAACATAAAATGTATGGAATTTTAATCTTAGATCCACTGTCGCGAGAATTTGTCCACTTAAGACATCTGTCCGCTTAGAGGAGCTGTCCGTTAAGGGTGGTTTCACTGTGTAGGCTTCCTGTTTTGAATGACATATTTGGCCAATTCAGGAAAATGAGAGCTCACAAACCTCGGTCCGTTAAAAAGTGAGTAAGCGAGTCCAACATTTGTGTTCCTGCAGTATTTAACACTCTATTGGCAACTATACATTCTCCAAGGTTATGTTATCGACTAAAGAACTAAAACTCATTAAAATCCTTGAACTTATCCAAAACTCATCAAATTGAAAAAAAAATTAATTCAAACCCCTGCCAGGTCTTAAAACAAAACTTTGAAAGTTTTTTCATTTGGAACCTCCAATTATACATCATCACTTACCTACCCACCTTAATGCGTTTGAACACGTGTCACGCTGATGCAAATCATCACCTTTTCACTGTAATAGCCTTTAACTATAGCCGCCTCTTGAACCAAAAAAAAAAAAAAATATAAATAAATTGATAAAACCAGTTTTAGAAAACAATTTCACTTTTAAATTCCATTAACCCAAAACAAATTGTCGATGGCAAATGCTTGTGATTCTCCGTCATCAGTTTTTTTTTGTTCCCTGTCGAACTTCACAAAACGCGAAAAAGAAATCCCATTTTCAAGTTGCTTTCCAATCTTAACGACGACGATGAACGCAAGCAAGTACACAGAGCTTATACCATCCAACATACAAGGCACGACAAAAGGATAACTCGAAGAAAAACGAAACGCTTTGCTTCAATTGCAATTTTCAGGATAAATTGTTTTCAATAAAACTTTGGCAACTCGAGCCCATCTTTTATTCTTTTTTTTTTGTTTGTTTGTTTCCTTTTTCTTGTTTTTGTTGTTGTTCGTAAGAAGTTCGGTGTATTGAATGAATGAAAACAATTTCCACTTGAACTCTTATCGGGTTTATCCTTCAATAGGTTCCACAGAAAAGAAGTACCGACAATTCTATGCTACCATACTGCACGAAGAATAGTTTCCATTATCCTTGATGCGTATATATACGAAACGATACAAACAAAAATACCATTTATTTATAAAAGTGTACACATGCTTGAGAGAAAGGAGAGTGTGTCTCCAGTGCGCTGAAATATCCTTCTAACTCCATACCAAAGTTATAGAATGCGAATCCTTGCTAACGGCTGCTGTCGCCTTTTTACGTTTTTGCATAAATAACACTGAAAGACAAATTCGTACTAACGTAAGTACACAACAAGAAAAACATTGTCTTATAATATGCCTTATAAATCCTTGAGCGCGTTTTTCTTTTCTTATACTTCTACTACATATAGAGCTGTGGGTACCTCGATAGAACTCTATATAGCTTTGAAAAGGATGAAGCACATCATGGAAGGAGCAAGCGGCAACTTGCTGAAGACACAAATTGACGAGGAAAAAAAAGAAAAGAAGAAAACTATGTAGGTATACGATGGAGAAAAAGAAACGCGCATTTTTATTTCACGTGACAATTTTTACCGGCAGACAGGTGTACAAACACTCTGGGAAAGTCCTATTCCTCTTTATATGTTTATGTGGATTTTTTCTTTTCTCCCCCCGAAACAAAAACAAAAAAAAAAAAAAAAACACACTGGAAAAGCACTTTCCTGAGCGCGGGTGGTTGTTTTGTTGAAAATTACGTCCTTTCTGTTTTGTCACCAAACACTGCGAAATTCGAAGGACTATTGCTGCAGGCAACTTTCCAAAAGGAAGGACTATAGCTATTTGTTATTTAAAAAATAAAATAATATTTTCAAAAGGGACATAATATGTACATAACAGATATGGAGTTCGTCTTCATTGCTTTTAGTTTATTTTATTTAGTAATATTTTTCTTGATTTCAATACAAATAAATATTACAGTATGCTCTAGCTCATGGCGATTTCGCGTAGATCTGTCTGATTTCATTGTTTAGAAATTTATTGAAAAGGATTTTCCAACGATTTTTTCAAATCAGATTTAAGCTGAAAAGAGCTATATTGCGGATGAGAGAATTTTATTGGAAAGATTTTAGTGGATTAAGGTTATTTGTTGAATAATCAGGATATACAAATTGGAATAGAATTTACCCAATGAATCTAAGGATTTTACCAACATTATCATTTTTTGGATGTTTTTAGAGATGTACTAGAGTAAGAGAAGGGCTAAAATAGGTTGAAAAAAAATAAAAGTACTTCGGTAACTACTTACTTCAATTTTTTTTAACTGGTCCTACCTGTTTCTATAGAAGGAAAATACAATATAACTCTTTTGATAATAGGGTGTCTAATGTTGTCAAACTTCGACTCGTACAGATTTTGGAAAAATCCAGGAATTTGGAAGATATCAATACACACCTGCTCCTTTCAAAGTCAGCATGAACATCGCCGAACCTTTTGATTTTGATTAATTTATATCAAGTAAATAGAATTGTTAATAATTTATTCAAAATTCTAGATTTAGTTTTATTCATCATGATGAATTAAAGGCATCAATTACTGAAATTGTTCCTTTCTCATTGTTAAACAACTCGATGCATCATAAAGAATTATATATTGAACTACAATTTTACAGTTATTTGAGAAAAGTGGATCATTTCATTGCCGATTCATTTAATTTTGCAAAAACTGATTTCTTACTTACTTACTTATCCGGCTCCCGATCCATGAAGGGTCTCTGCCTGAGATATTGCGGTCTTCCATCGGTTGCGGTCCCTCGCACGCTCCCTCCAGTCGTCGAGACCAAGCGCTCTTGCGTCTGTGACCGCCTGGTCCCTATAGCGGAGGTTCGGTCTTCCTGGTCGTCTCGAACCTGGGGGCTGGGATTCGAAGATTTTCTTGGCTGGAGCGTTGTTGTCCATTCGCTTGATGTGGCCGAGCCAATGTAGTCGACGTGTTTTGGCTCTTTGGACTACATCCACATCTTGGTACAGCTCGTACAGTTCACGATTGAATCTTCTCCTCCAATCGCCCTCTTCGCATATAGGACCAAATATCCGCCGTAGAATTTTTCGCTCGAAAGTGCCCAGGATCAATTCCCCTTTTTTACTTATCGTCCAGCACTCGGCACCGTAGAGTAGAACTGGTAAAATTAGAGTTTTGTATAGCGTGCACTTTGTCTTTCGAGAAAGGAGTTTTGAACCCATTTGTTTGGCCAAACCGAAGTAGCAGCGGTTCGCTAGGGTAATTCTTCGTCGGATTTCCACTAAGGTGTCGTTCGTGGGATTGATGTTTGTTCCGAGGTAGGTGAACTCCTTGACTACCTCGAAATTACTGCTACCAACAGTGACGTTTTGTCCTAGGCGATGGACAGCAGCGCTGCCACCCTACTCCTTTAGCAGTATATCTACTGCGCTTAGTCCCAAATGAAAATCTACTGCGCAGCAAAACGAATCTACTCCTCTTTTGAGAATTTTGAAAATTATCCAAAGCTAGCCAAAGAGCTATAAGACCCCAATGAAGATTGTTGGTCGGTCTCAGACTCACCAGGAATTATTGACTTTTTCAATAAATTTAAATGCTTAAATGGCGAATATAAATGAAAGTAAGGCAAAAATATTTGTATATATATGAATTCTCTAAGCAAATGTGTCTTTTTACTAATTTAGTTTATAAATGGATTGAATTTGATTATTTGCTGTATTTTCTGAGATATCTACTGCGGTATATCGCAATCTACCGCGTTTTTTCCTCATATATACTGCGCTCAATCATCTATAGGGTGGCAGCGCTGATGGACAGATGAGGCTTTGTTTGTTGATAGCATATACTTTGTTTTGTCCTCATTCACTTCAAGACCAACGCGTTTCGCCTGTTCATCAATAGCTGTGAATGCTTCAAGTACAGCTCTCTTGGAACGGCCGATGATGTCGATGTCGTCCGCATAACCTAGCAGTTGAGAAGACCTGTTAAAGATAGTGCCTTCCATGTTAACACCACTCTTGCGCACTATCTGCTCCAGGACTAGGTTGAAGAAATCACATGATAGCGCATCTCCTTGTCTGAACCCTGTACACGTCTGGAATAACTCGGATGAGCTGTTACCCATTTGCACGTTGCACCGCGTATTTTGTAACGTCATGCGGCATAGCTGGATCAGTTTTTTCGGGATCCCGAGTTCCGACATCGCCAATAGAAGCTCTTGGCGACTTATGCTATCATATGCGGCTTTGAAGTCGATGAATAGGTGGTGGGTCTCGACTTGAAATTCGTTGGTCTTTTCCAGGATTTGCCTCAAAGTGAAGATTTGGTCTATCGTTGATCTGCCTGGCCTGAAGCCACACTGGTACGTGCCGATCATAGTGTTGCAGAAAGGTTTTAGACGCTCACATAGTACGTTGGATAGGATCTTGTAGGCAACATTAAGCAGGGATATGCCTCTGTAGTTCTTGCAGGACATAGGATCGCCTTTTTTGTAGATTGGGCATATGGAGCTATTTGACCAGTCGTCGGGCATACTTTCCTCCTCCCAAACTTGGTTGATGAGCTGGTGCATGCACCCTACCAGAACATCTCCTCCATACTTGAAGAGTTCCGCTGGTAGGCCATCCGAGCCGGCGGATTTGTTGTTCTTAAGCTTGTGGATGGCTTTCTTAACCTCTTCAGTACTGGGTGCTGGGACTGGATCTTCATTGACTGGTCTAATGCTTCTTTGTTCCCCTGTCGCCTCCTCTACATAATGCCCATTAAGCAGCTGCTGGAAATGCTGCTTAAACACGTCTACAATTCCCTGTGCTTCGGTGACTAGGTTCCCTTCGCTGTTTCGAAGAGCTTGCGTGCCAGTCCTATAACCAGATGCCAGTTGCTTGGCTGTTTTGTAGAACCGGCGGGTGTTGGTGGCGGTGCTGGACTCTTCGAAATACTTGAGCTGAGAGGCTGCGGATGCTCTTTTCTTTCTACGCAGGGTTTTTTTCTCTTTCCTTCTCTTTTCACGGTACTCCTCTCTTGCTGCTCTTGTTTTCCGTTGCAGCGTTTGCATTCGTGCATTTTCCGTCTCCTGCTTCAATAGCGCGCATTCATCATCATACCACGGGTTTTTTTTTCTGGGTGGTTGATAGCCTATGGTGGTCTCGGCTGTCTCTTTAATAATGTCGCGATACTGGTTCCACTGGTTGTTGACGCTTGTGGCTGGGTGTACGGCAGAGAGTTTCCCGGTCAATTGCTCACTGTAGTCTCTGGCTTTCTCAGATGTGCTAAGGCATGCGATGTTGAACTTCTTTCTTTGGGCGGTCTTCGTTTTCTTTTCGTTGGACAGTCGGGCTCTGAACTTTGTCACAACAAGAAAGTGGTCAGAGTCCACGTTTGCACCTCGGAAAGTTCGCACGTCCAAGATGTTCGATGCGTACCTTGCGCCAATTAGCACGTGGTCGATTTGGTTGGCCGTTCGACCATCTGGAGATCGCCAGGTTGCTGTGTGTATCCTTCGCCTGGGGAACCTAGTGCTACTTATCACCGTATTACGAGCTGCAGCAAAGTCGATTAGTCGGAAGCCGTTGTCTGTTGTCGTTTCGTGGAGGCTGTGCTTTCCAACTAATCCGCCAAAGATGTTTTCCTTTCCGACTTTAGCATTGAAGTCTCCGAGCACGACTTTGACATCGTACTCCGGACAGGCTCCGTAGGCTCCGTCCAGGAGGTCGTAAAACTCCTCCTTGTTAGACTCCTCAGCTTCATCGGTAGGGGCGTGTGCACTGATTTCATTGGACTCAATAATTACCTTGAAAATGTTGACTGGAATACCGAGTTTCTTAATTTAAACTTGATGAATACTTTTAATAATTTCGTGTACATCTTGACTAATGCTTTTTATTTATTTGTGCCATGTAGAACCAAAAAGAATGGATCCAAACCTCCTTGGTATAACAAGAAATTAGCTCATCTTAAAAATCTAAAAAATAAATCTTTTGCTAATTTAAAAAAATCAAATAGTACAGACGACAAAAATATTTTTTGTAAATTTCGTAAAGATTTTATGGTGCTTAGTAAATTCTCGCACAGAAATTATATCTTGAATCTGGAGCTTGACTTAAAGAGTGATCCTAAACGTTTCTGGTCGTTCATAAACTCTAAACGTAAATCTCTTGGAATTCCAAATTCTATGAATTTCAATAGCGATGAATCCACTGATGTTCATAAAACTCTGGAGTTTTTTGCTCAGTTTTTTGAATCGGTGTATTCTAATTTAAATCCAAACTTTCCTCAACCTCCTCGGAACGGCCCTAAGGTAGATATTGGATCTATACATTTGGAATACTCTGATGTCTTAAGCGGACTTAACTCTCTTAAGCCAAATTCTAATCCAGGTGTTGATGGCATCCCTGCCATAATATTAAAAAGATGTTCTGAGTCTCTTTGTGCACCTTTGCTTACAATTTTTGAACGATCTTTGTCATCTGGGATATTTTTAGATGACTGGAAATCTTCTTTCCTAATCCCCATCTTTTAATCGGGTTCTTAAAATAGTGTTGAAAATTATAGGGGTATTTGCAAGTTGTCCGCAATTCCCAAGCTTTTTGAGAGTTTAGTTAAATCCAAACTTGATTTTCTTGTGAAAGAACATATAAATAGTGCTCAACATGGGTTTCTTTCGGGTAGGTCAACTATAACAAACTTGACTTGTTTCTCATCGTTTGTTGTTGATGCTATAGAAAATAAAAGTCAAGTCGATGCTATATATACTGACTTCAGCAAAGCTTTTGATTCGGTAAACCACAGCATTTTGCTTCTTAAACTTGATGCTTTTGGAATCCATTCGACCTTACTCAAATGGATTTCTTCATTTTTTACTGGCAGGGTTCAAAAAGTTAAGATTCAAGAATATACTTCAAGATCAATTAAGTGTACGTCTGGTGTTCCTCAGGGTAGTCACCTTGGCCCATTGCTATTTATAATATTCATTGATGACATTGTCAACCATATCAACTTTAGCAAATGTCTCATTTATGCTGATGATCTCAAATTATTTTCAAAAATAACTTGTGCAGATGACTGTCTCAAGCTGCAAAAGGATCTGGATAATATATCTCACTGGTGTAACTTAAACCATTTAAATCTAAATATAAAAAAATGTTTCATAATTTCCCTCTCTAGAAAACTTCTTACTTATGAGTTTATATATTCTCTTGAATCCAAGCCTCTTCAGAGAACATTAAAAGTGAAAGATTTGGGAGTTCTTTTTGACTCTAAATTTTCATTTTCTCTTCATATTGATGCTATTGTTGCGAAAGCTAACTCAATGTTAGGGTTCATTAAAAGGAACTCCACTGATTTTTCTGATCCATACACCCTTGTATCATTATATACTTCTCTAGTTAGGCCAAATCTTGAATATGCGGATGTTATCTGGAATCCTTGTCAACAATTTTTATCGGATAGAATACAGAGAGTTCAGAATCGCTTCACAAGATATGTGTTTTACAAAATGCGCTGGAACTTCCATCCATGTTCCCAAGCCAGGCAAAGCTTTTTGGGCTTACAATCTCTGAAAGCCAGAAGAACAACTCACGATATTGTTTTTGTGCGGGATATTCTTTGCTACCACATTAGATGTCCTGAGTTACACTCCTTTATGTGTATATATGCTCCCACGAGGCCGTTGAGGGAAAGATCCCTTTTTTTTGAGTCCACACATAGAACGAACTACGGATGTAACGAACCAATTTCAGGGTCAATTAGAGAGTTCAATAAAATTTATGATCATGTTGACTTATATCTCTCCAGAGAAAAATTTAAGAATGTATTATACTATTTATTCTTAAGATATTAAGTATTTGTTATCTATTTTTAAGTAATTTTATAAATTTATACTATCTATTTTTTACCGATATGTAATCTGTTAAGCTATAAAGCTCGTAGATGAAATTATTAATAAATAAATAAATAAATAAATAAATTTCGATATAATGTCTAGGCCATGCGTTAATAAAGAGCTTCTCTTTAGTATTGTTCAATAATAGACATCACATCAAGTTAAACATTCCATTCATCTTCTTATTGTTGACTTAATTGGGAGAACGAAGTGAGCTCTTAGGGTGGGAAGTGGGATTGTAAGAGAAAATAATTTTTTACGAATACAATCTTTAAAACTCATTCGTAAAATTCAATTAAAATTTTGCATTTTCATTTACTTCACTTTGAGACTTTTTTTTTGACTTCAAAAATGAATGCAATAGTTCTTTCCCCATTCATTCTATAGTACAACAAAATTCCGAACAAAAATGGTGGAAAGCTGGGTTTTCTACGGCAGGTTAGGTTAGGTTAGGTTGGAAGGGGTTAAAATAAAGGAAGCCGCACCATCTCACTCGAATCTCGGTGGATGCATTGCGCTCCCCAGGGTATAGGTGGTTAGTGAGGAGGGATAGGGAGGGGTTTAAGGGGAAGTTTTAGGTGTGGGGAGCCTCCCTGAACCATCCTGAATTCTGAATGAATTTTGAGATGTTCTTTAGTGGCAAGACAGAGATGTCACCCCGTTCGTCAAAGAAGTATTCTCCAAGGGCTACTTTTCTGGTTCTAGATAGGCTGGGGCATTTGCAAAGGAAGTGAGGGGAGCCCTCCTCTGCCTTTTCATCATGACACCTTCTACATAAGTCCGATGAGTGGATGCCCAATCTGCTCATGTGGGTTCCCATTGAGTTGTGAGACAATTGGGAGGCCTGCTTAATTTGAGTAAGTATTCAGTTTTTTTTCTTTGAAATATTTGGCCATAGATTCCTTGAAACGCGAAAAGTGTCGATGGATGATCATGTGACATTTGCAGCTTCTAAGAAACTCTGGTGTATTCTACTTGCTCCAGTGGCATTAGCACCGAGGCTTCGATTTGGATCGGATTAAGAGATGATCCGGTTTTGGCCAGTTCATCTTCAATTTCGTTCCCCTGAATTTCCCTACGTCCTGGGACGCAGCTTAGGGTAACTGCGTTCGTTGCATTGAGAACTTTTAGGTCATCCCGGAAACGAGCGACCAGTTTGGACTTTGTGGTGATTTAAGAATGGCTTTAATTGCAGCCTGGCTATCTATGAAAACTTCAATATTGTTGTTGACTAATTCGCGTGAGGCAAGATGTTTCGCGGCTTCGAAAACTGCCAGCAGGAATACACTGCAAAAATTAGGAAGCTTTATAGATCAATTTAGGGGGGGTTTTCTGAGTAGATGCCTGACCAAACCCCATCTAAGGTTTTGGAACCGTCAGTAAAGACCGACGCATGATTTGCATTTATGACCCCGTTTTCATTCCAGAGGTCCCTTGTTGGGATATCTTTTATGGTTACTGGGTTGAAATCTATGTGCGGTGAAACGTAGTCTGTTTGAATGTCTATGTCTGTTAAATTCATTATAGCTCTGTGACCGTAGAGGCCCATTTTCCAATTTTTTCATTGACGAAGTCTTAGAGCAATTTTGGCCGGTAACTCTTTCGTAAACAGATCGAGTGGGGCAAGTGAAAGGAAAGTTTCAAGGGCGGCCGTTGGTGTGGTCTTAATAGCACTGGTTGTGCCAATACTAGTCTTTGAATTTTAGCCACGGGTCTTAGATTGGTTTCCTTATCCATGCATGCGTACGTTAGAATTGACTTTTTAGTGGCTGTGTACATCCAATAAATAGTTCTGGGGCTGGGACCCCATCTTTTACCAAAAATTCTGCTGCAAGTGTAGAAAGCTATTGGGGCTCAGTTTAGTTTACGATCATGAACAACGCCAAGATGTTTGGCAGTATCCGAAACCTGTAACGGAATTCCGTTAATGGTTGGCGGGCTTATATGTTTGGATGGAACATTACTATTCCTTGCAAACAGCAACAGTTCTGTCTTCAGTGGGTTAACATTTAGACCACAACTACTGACCCAATTTTTGAGCTTGTCCAGGGACGTTTGTAAAAACTCGCACAGATTGGGGACAAATTTTCCAGAGGTCAATAACACAATGTCATCAGCGTATGCAACTACCTTGATACCACCCAGATTTAGTTTAACTAAGATCTGGTGGACGACAAGGAGCCAAGGGAAGCAAAGGAGATAGTACTCCACCCTGTGGAGTATCCTTACTCCTTCTGCGGCAACTATGAAAAGTCCACATCAATATGAGTGCCACTACCAATTGTACGGGGGTTCAATGCCCCCAAAGAGTATTTAAAGAATGTTTCCCGAACGGTAACTTTTACAGAATAAATGGCAAAGCCCTTGTTTGCTTAACAGTTTTCAATATAATTCAATCTGTAGAGTTATTCTTAGACATTTAGATCACAACGCTATTTTAATCAATAATTGTTACTGTTTATATTTCAATTGTTGTCAAGTCTGTGATGCTTTTTATTAAAGGCTCGTCGTAGTCCCATAGGGAGAACAACGCTAAGAATCTGATTCCAGTCCAAGGCAAATCCAAGAGAGCACAACGGGGGATTAACGGCGGAGACCAAAAAGGCTTTCTTTAAGTGATACCCGACCCGAATGTATCAAGTAAAGTAACCTGAGCTTATCAAGGTTGCTACAAACGATGAACCACTGGAAAAATAATTCTCTTAAGATTCACAATTAATAAATAATTTAGAATTAAATTGTGGTAATAAGCTTCGACTATTTCGGAATTTCGTACCTCCTCTTAATGATTTTTCAGCCATAAGACAGTGTAAACTGTAAGGAGGACGAATGCAAAAATCGTATGACGTCGACTCCATGGAGTGCGGTGAAAACAGTTGCTCAATAGTAAGTATGTAATAGAATCTGGTATACTGTGGTTGCTTATTGCGGTGGTGGCGGGTGTATGTTGATATGGATGTACATAGGTAGATACTTGGTGGTTTCCCTATGCAGGGTGTTGGTGTTTATTTATGATGGGTCTATGGTAATGTAGGGTGCTGGTAGCAGATGTTAATGATGGTGACGGGTCGATGTTCAGTTGCAGGTCGGTCAGTGTGCGGGAGTGAAAAGTGTAACACTTCGTTACAAGACAACAAGAGAGAATAAATAGAGATTGTATATTCAGTTGTAATGTGTCAAATAATTTGTAGTTCCATAAATACATTTTTGAAGAGTTCATATCAAAAATTGAATACTTTGTGAAGCATTCGCTAAACACATTTCGCTTACTTTAAAATAAAATCAATTTATTTTTCCAGACATAAGAAATAGATAAATCTTTTCTTTTCGAAAACTTAAATAATTGTTAGGCACAAAGATGGAAAAAAGT
Source organism: Dasysyrphus tricinctus (assembly GCA_963921185.1). Lineage (NCBI taxonomy): Eukaryota > Metazoa > Arthropoda > Insecta > Diptera > Syrphidae > Dasysyrphus > Dasysyrphus tricinctus. The sequence continues at coordinate 108,340,000 of OY992533.1, forward strand.
TGCGAAATTTTGGTTGACATTTGCAAGATTTTTCGGTACGAGATGTAAATGCGAGATTGTTAAAAAGCGAGATTTCGGGAAAAACATTAATTTTAATTTGCGAGATTTTTTAAAGCGAGATTTTGTAATTGCAAGATTATGCAAAAAACATGAATTTCAATATGCGAAATTTCGTTATTCGAGATTTAAAAAAAATACGAGATTTTGTTATTCGAGATTTTGGTTTTCCGGGATATTGTAGCGCTCCTTCAGGTTTGAGGAGAATTGGTAGTTGCACTCATATCAATGGGGTGGCTTTATACCAGAATCCAGCTTTCAACCATTTTTTATGACGCAAATGGCGCCCCACGTTGGGCGCCAATTTGTTACACTTTTTCCTTCTCGATGATGGGGGTGGGTATTCAACACCTTTTTATACAAATATAATTGGTTTATCAAGAAAACAAACCAACTAAACGATCGCGAATAAATTAATTAAACAAATTTTACAAATGCGCAACACGATTAAACAAATGAGTTTACGACTTATGACTTCTGGTTCTTTTGACAGAAATGTCAAAACCAACCAAAAGAAGTCAACGAAAGAAGATAAGAAAAAGAGACACGAAAAAGTGCAACAGTAGCTTGTTTATGAAAGCTACCACCACGGCTGCTCAGCTGGGCTGGGTTCAGCGAAGAAAAAAAAGTAAACGATGATAAAAAGATGATTGATTCTATCAATCAAAATAAACGAAATATATTTTATTACAAGTACAGTGGGGTACTTGTAATAAATAATGGGCGCCAGGAATTTTAGTTGGGCTAAATTAGCAAAATTCCAAATCTAATTATTAATTGAATATAAGACGAAAAATGAAATGAAACACGATTTGTATATTCCCAGATGGGGACTTTAAATTATTTTTATTTGGGAAACCTTGGATAAACCAGGATAAAAACCCAAAATTTTTTCGAAAATAGAAATGAACAATGAGAATTTTGTAACTGCTCACGGGGAACCGTTGAGCCAAAAACAAAGGAAATAAAAAAAACGCAAAATGGGCCGTTAACGCACAGTACAAAAAAAGAAACACCGCGTCCCAAAATTAATAGGGATAAAATCGCAATTAAAAGATTAAGTGAACAGTTAAAAATTAAACCGAATAAGATCTTTCGAAACTCTTTATCCCAAAAACTCACACAAAAATTACCACTCTACTTATCTTTTTTTTTGTCCTGGTAATTTTCCTCTTAGAATTTCTGTTCTCCTCTATCTCCTCAAAACTCGTTCCTAGTTTCCTCACTCTTCGAATCACCTCAATTTCTTTGACTTCTTCAACCAAAAATTTTGAACTTTATTTTACTTTAAAATTGCAAAACTTTTCCTCGATTCTTATTCTTTAAATTTTCCTCGTATTTTTTTTGTCCTCAACTTCTCGCTTGGTTAGCTCTCTCAAGAGTGAACTTCCCAGCTATCAACCCAATTCTTCCTTCAGCCATTCCAATCACTCACACATTCATACATTCAGCCATACGTTTTCGTGATCATCGGTCACGGGACATCGGCTTCCTGGAAGGCTTTTTCGCTCCCCAGAAAACCACCGTTGTTGAATCTCAACGAAACTCACACACACCTAAGTTCAACCAGTTGTTGGATGTCTGTCCAAAACTTGCTGAATCTTACTCTCTCACAAACACAAGTTCAACAAGTTGTTGGATGTGTTTCAAAACTTGCCGAAACTTAATGGCCGAGTTCAGACCTATCCCAAACTAAACTTTGAGAAAAATTGAAAAGAATCAAAACCGAGAAAAGGCCTTCGCTAGGCATTCTCCTAGTTAATACAAAAATACTCGCGGGTGATTCGAAGCGTAAATCAACTATTCAAAAACCAATTATTTCGAGACGAGAGAGTGAGACTTTTTAAAAACCACGAAAATCTATTCTTTTTTTTTTTAATTCCGATAGACCTTTTGTAATTAGAAATTTAATAACCGATTTTAAGATTAAAAGTAATGCGTTAACTACCCAAAATGTCTACAATAATTACTAAGTTAAGTTTAGTTAAGTTTAGATAGTTTTTAGTTATTGATGCTGTGTTGTTGTTGTGTTGTTTTGGAAACAAGTAAGAGTCCGCCTGACTCGTTACTTCTTCAGCTCATCCGCTGGCCCATCGACATGAGACGTTCGTCTGCAAGGTACATACGGCTATTGTATTTTGGAACCGCCCGTTCCACTCGAAAGTTATCAAAATTACTCGTTCACCTGTTTTTGTTGCTTTTGCAAAATTCTAGCGAAGTACACCACTGGTTGATGATACCATGGTTGCCCTCAACTTCACTAGTATTTTGCAGCCACAACGGAAAATTAAAAAGGGGGCAAAGGATTCGAAAGCTGGGTCATTGTTGCGGTAAATTTTACCGTAACAATAGATAGACTTATTTGCATTCTTCGCATTCTTTCACATTCCTTCGCGTTCTTTTGCATTCTTTGCATTCTTTGCAATCTTTGCATTCTTTGCATTCTTTTGCATTCCTCCTAGCATTTTGTTGTGTTCTTTGCATTCTTTGTTTAATTCAAACTTTCTTCCACTGAAAAAATAAAAGAAAATCCACATATTTAAAAATTTTTAAATAAAAAATAAATTTTTCGAGGTGTGAAATTATCACTGGCATTTTTCGATTTCGAAAAATAGTTATGCTGTTAGTAGGTATTGAGCTTCATTGTGCCATACAGATTAAAAGAAAATCGAAAATTTCAAAAACATTTCATTAGTTAAATTTACGAATTTGAAAAGTTGAAAACAGCACAATTTTCTTCAAAAAAATTAAAAATGTTTACAGTCAAAAAACTTACGAAAAATATTGCGTTTTTGCGAATTTTTATTTAAATAGAAAATGGAAGAAGGTACTTTTACGTTCTAGTCTCTTGCTTCGCAAAATTTATTTTTTACCGTAAAAAACATTTTTTAAATCAAAAATTGCGGTGATACCTATACATACAAGTTCATAACATCATGTTACAGCACTTCGCTGTTACTGGCTTATGGCAGCACAAAACAGCAGATTTTTCTTTTCGAGAAAGCTGAGAATTTAAATTCATGCGTACAATTCTCAAATTTGCGATGTTTTTGTTAATTTTAACCACACAAGGCGTTGAGCACAACTATATATCATCCTTTTTTTTTTATCTAAAATTGTGGTGTGCCAATTTCACTCTTCGCAAATTATATTTTCAGTCGTAAGATTTGGAAAAATACGATTTTGTACTATCTCTTCAGCTTATGGCAGCACAAACTGGGCAGAAAACAGCAAAATTATTTTATTAGAAAAATATAAATTTCAAGAAAAATTCATAAATTATTTTTTTTTGGCGGGAAACAACACCTTTTGGGATAATACTCGTAAGTATGCTCGTATGTACTGCTTTGTAATCTCGTATTTAATCCAGCTTTTAACAATCTCCCAATTACAAAATCCCGCAAAACTTAAAACTTGGGCAAATTAAAGTCATGCAAAATTTAATAACATTGCAATTCAATTTTTTTGTGTTATGAGATTTGCGAGATTTTTAAACATGCGAGATTTTAAGTTGCGGGATTTTTCAGCTGATATTTTAATGGGAGATGTAAATGCGATTTAGTTGAAAGCGAGGTTTTGTAATTGCGTAATTATGAAAAATATGATTTTTAATTTGTGAGATTTCGTTATTCGAGATTTTGGCTTGCAGCATATTGTACGTACCGCTTGCAAGTATGATGTTGAAGGTAATTTAGTAGCTTTTCTACAAGATGTCATCATTCGTTTTTTTTTCTTTTTTTTCAAAAAGTGGACTTAGACTGTATTTCCCTGGACCCTTCAAATGTCAAAAAGATAGGATATCTCGATAAATTAAATTATAATATATTTATTAAATCAAAATCTCGCAACTTAAAATATAGTGCGATATTTGCGAGATTTTGATTAAAAAAAATTGTATTTGTTGCAATGCAATAAAATTTTGTAAGATTCTGATTTGCGAGATTTTAGTTTGTGGGATTTCGTTATTGCAAAATTTTGAAAAGCTGGATTTTGTTATTGCGAGATTATGAAAAGCGGGATTTTGTAATTGCGAGACTTTAAATGCGAGATCTTAACTAACGAGATTTCTTACCCAAATCTTGTTTTTGTACCTACTTATATGTAGTTATATAATTTTTAAAATTCTTAGCCTCTTAAATGTGAGAGCAAGTAAGTGCGACCCAGTCGTGCATTTTATTGTTTCTGTCTTCGAGTTCATATCACATAAATAAATTTTACTTTTTTAATATTTTTTATTTTATCTTTCTATTCATTAAACTGTCAGTTACATGTATCAGTTGTTGTTATTTACTATTTCCTTTTAAAATTAAAATCTGCAACCTAGATAACCAAACTCTCATGATGTATAGCGGTCATGAGGGGATATTCATATAAAACTTGAAAAAAAAAAAAAAAAAACGAAACATCACACTGATACTCTCGAGTATCCTCTCCAATGCCCAATTCTTTGGAACAGGAACATTCAAAAACATCCGTCCGGTCTATTTGTTTAGATTTGTTGTGTTTACCCCCAAACTTCCGTTGACAGCATCAGCTATAGCTCTTAGGAAGTGAACTAAATTTGAATACTTTTTTTCTCGCCATTTTCATTGAGGACTTCATTTAACGCCATATACAAGTTCAGAAATGTTGTTTATATGAGAGGGGTAGTTGAGGCGGTATAGGGGGTTAACTCCACGCGTGAAATTTATCGAGTGGGTGTGGATTTTGTTTATTTCAAAAAAAGCACCTCTGTAAAGATTTTTTTTTGTTAAAAATGTAGCTATATATTTTCGGCGACTGTTTCATCATAAATTTTTCACTCGTTTGGCGTTGCGGTTCTGTACGGGTCTCTCATTTGTCGTTACTTTTACGAGTGTATAGTTTTTATATTCACAAGAGTAGGTATATGTAATACAATATATTTTTTTTTCTAGATTCATTTTTGATACAGTGAAAGCGTGTAAAGCGAGGAAAAGCAATTTTAGTCCCTACAATGAATAAGTGGTTACATTGTAGAATAGCTGCAGTCATAAAATCAGTTGAAATGTTTACCGCATCGGCAGGAGTATAGAGATGATGGGGTTATTTCCAACATCCAAAACGATGTTTTGAACTTGTAATGTAATATATATAGATGATATCAATGTGAGGATATAAAAATGATGGGGGGGGGGGCAAAAGGCATAAACCATAGGTAAAACGCATTTGTACGAGGCAAAATAAGTTTGTGTTCGTAAATTTCAAATCAATCGATTTTAATATGGATTTTTCTATCTGTGGTGGTTTAACCGTCGTTAACGGTCTTGTAAAAAATTTCATCTTATTCATAAAAAAGGATGTATGATCTTTTTATAAAGTAACCTGATTTTAACGATAGGTGCCTTTTGTGATACCAGTTGGCAGAGTCTGAAAAGTTGAAGTAATATTGTCGTTGCTTAGTATTTAGTCAAAGAAAGAAACATTTGGTGCCCAGAAAATAGTTTCTTAAGAAATAAGAATTCAATTTTGGAACGCTCTTACAATCCTTTTTCTATTTGAAGCTTTCTTAAAAAAAAACCTAGCAACAAGTATTAATCATATCAATCAAAAAATTTTAAGGATTTTCCAAATCTCGATGGTGACCCAATTTAAGATTGCAATTGAGTTTTCTAAAATCGGTACTTGGTTTCGGAATACTCTTCTTTTCACGTGGGTTAACGATAGAGTTCCAGTTCCCAGCCGAAGGCATACATAGTAAGGAAGCGGGTGACAGAATCTAGTTAGTTGATTAATTAAACTAACGTAATTGCAATTGGTTGATAAAAAGTTACCCCAATTTCACAGTGGAAGTTTAAACTTCACTTTTGGTTTAAACTTTGGTTCAGCAGAAACAATTTGAGCTCAGTTCAAGGTTTAAACGAGACTGTGAAACTAGTCACTACTGAGATACTCATATTTCTAACACTTAAATCATATTTTCTGAAATTTAAATCGTGATTTGTGTGAAGTTAATCTTATTCCTTACCTTTAAGGTCTGCTGCCTTATTTGACTACTTATAATTGAGTTTCAACATTGGAATGCCAAACCCTAACTCAGTTACATTTTTTTTTTCAGATATGCCTATATTCAATTGTTTAATGCAAATTTTTCAATTTATCCCAGACACATTTTAAAACCTTGAAGCCGTTTGTCGATGTTATTCTCGATAATGTAAAAGATTATTCAAAAGCATTATTTGAAGGTAACCTATGAACAAATTTTCCGATTTACCTATAAATCCTATATTGTGAAAGCTGTCTCGAGTGCTTCTTATATATTTTTTTTTTGTCTTTATAAGAATAATAATGTAAATACAACCACTTTGATAATCCTTGTTCATTTTGTAAGATGTTTTTGATACGCAAAAAAGCGGTTTACTGAATAATTTTAATACCCAACGACAGGGTATAAGATGTTAAAACATTCATTTGGTAACTGATAGATAATCAGGTAAGAATTTTGTATGGATCATTTGCTGGTGGGTATTTGGTTAAAATAAATTACATGACTGGGTCGCATGTTATACATAGCTCTTGCAGTTAAAGTCACTTAGAATTTTACTCTAAAGACAAATGTTAAGACCATGACATTTGCATAGTTCACTAATAAACAATTTCTGTAAATTTTATATACATGATGAATTAGTCTACTCAGGAAACCGAAACCCGTGCGCTTTTTGGGTAATGGTAATATAAAAAAAAATCATTTATTACTTGGAAAATGTTCATAATCAAAATAACGGTTAATGTCTTGAAAGATAGTTGTTGAGTAAACGCACCTTCAGGTTAATTTAATTTTCAGTGTTGCCACTTCTTGGGAATATACTTTTCGTTTATAATATTTTGAACATGAAAAAAGATGCAAAAACGCCTCCAGATGCCAGACGCGTGCTGGGAAAATAAGTAACAAGTTTTTTCGTTTACAAAATATTTAAAATTACCAAAAAAGAAGAAATCCCACCCTTTCACTTCACAAAAAAGTATGTTCCCGAAAAGTGGCAACATTGACATTTTAACCGAAAATGCGTCTATTCAACACCTATTTTTTAAGATATCAATTGTCGTCTGGAGGCATTTCCGTAACGTTTAACATGTTTAAATATTAAAAAGTAGTACCTCGTGGCATGATGGTTAGTGCGTAAGACTGTCATGCCGAAGGTGTGGGTTCGATTCCCAGCCGTGCCACCTAAAAACAGAACTGTTTTATTCGAAGTACTGCCACTTGCGAGGAACTGACAAATCCTTCAAGAGTATACTTGTCATGAAAAAGTGCTTCTCATTTAGCCGTTCGGACTCGGCAAAAAACTGCAGGTCCCCTCCATTTCTGCCATAAACACGCACACAGGAATGGTTGAGAGTTGTAAGTCACTAGGTTCTCCACGAGCTGTTGCGCCACCCAATTTATTTATTATTTTATAAATATTAAAATTATATAAAAAAAATGGAGATTCAATCCATGAACATAAACAAAACACACACCTAAAAGGTTTAAGATATTAATCGTTATTTTGATAATGGAAATTTCCCAAGTGTAATTTACGAGTTTTTTTTTATTTTACCATTTCCAGAGATTGGGCGCCATTTTTGAAAATAGCCTTAAAAATGACGCCCAAGCGACAGGATTACAACAATGACATTCAAAATAAAAAAACAAAAATTACAAATATAAAAATAAGGTCCTCTCCTCACAAAAAGTGCAGGGATTTTGGCAGTGTTCCCAGATTGGTGGTTTCTCCAACCAAAATGGTTGGAAAAAATGCCTTTGGTGGGAAAAATGGTGGGAAAATATTCATAGTGAGATTTATGGTGGGAAAATATTTCTATGGTCTCTTTTTTGGTGGGAAAAACCACAATTCACTATACTTGCTGTATATATATACTATACTTCGAATTTTTTGACCTATAATGATTTGGCACAGAAACTTTAACAAATATTTTTTTGTGAATACCACACAAATGAGGTTCCAAAAATCACTGATCTTGAAAAAATAAAAAATATCTCAAAATTCATAAAAATCAATGGCTGACCAATTACTGAAACTTACTAGCTGAACTTTTACGACCTTTAAGTTACCTTCAAGTGAGATGCCAACATTTTGTTTGTAACCTCGAAACGAACTTTAAAAATTCATAAGAAAAACTTTGGCTGACCAATTATTGAAAATCGTTGATATTATCATGATCTAGTGATCTTTCGGATCGGTATACATTTTTTTGTGAATATTCCACAAATGAGATGGCAAAAATCGTACGTGACCTTAAGAAACTTTAAGTCTAGATTACAAGTTTTCTAGGGCTGACTTATTTCTAGGACAAGCTAACTTTCTTCGCCAATTACTGACCAATTAGATGAAATACTTTTTTGCGAATATGAAGTACCAAGAGTGCAGAGCCAACATCCTTCTTTTTTTTATATCTAGGAAATATTTGTAGCAGAAACGGTTATGGTGGTTTTTTTTACCTTCCAGTACTAAAATGGTGGGATTTTTTTTGGAATTTGGTCGGATTCTAGAAATCTCGTCTGATGGCATCACTGGATTTTGGGGTCCAGACCCGACTATAAACTGGGCGCCATTTTTTTAGAACTGTACCCCATACGATTTCTTTCGTGGAATATACCCAAGAATCATGCCCTGGAATATTATTGACGAATTAGGGGAAACTAGAGTTCATCTGGCCCTAAATTTGACTGTGTATATAAGGGTGATCCACTTTTTCTCTCCGATTAATAGATGTTAAGATAAATGGATTTTAAAAGAAAAATGTCTCCCAGTTACAAATTATTGCAATGTCAAAAGCTAGTTTGATTGTAGCTTTGAATAGTGTCAAATCAAGTTATTAGGAAACAAATCTGGAAATTTTTCGTTTTTGAACTTACTTCACTACTTACTGGCTTACTGTCTCAACCAACAAGGCTCTCCAGCCAGCTTTGTCCTTACCTAGCGTCTCCAGTTCCGCACAGCGAAAGTTGGTTGAATTCAGAGTTGGATTTCGTTAGGTGGATCCGTTGCTGCCCATACGCTTCACGTGTCTCAGCCACTGTATTTTCAGTTTTAATTCGAATCTTTGAAGGTTCATGCATCCCCCAATCAGCAGGCCAGAGATGATAAAGGTCTTAAAGTCACCTCGTTTCTGTACTATTAAAATTAATGCCTTATGAGCTTGAAGAAACAGCTATTAGTAAGAGTAATTCTTTGTTAGATCTCTGAATTGATATCATTTTGCAAGATAGTATAGGAGAACCCAGGTAGATCAAATCCATGACAACTTTGAAGTTATATACATACATTCACAATTTGCCTAGTTGATGATGTTGAGAAACCTTTCTCGTTGATATCATATCATTTTGTCTTCATTTACAACTAATCTTATTTTCACCGCCTCTGATTCAATACTGGCAAATGCACCAGCCTCCACCACTTTCTTTGTTCTCCCAATAATCTTTATGTCATCTGCATAAGCAAGTAGTTTAACGGACTCTTGATAAATTGTACCAATGGTATTGACTTGTGATTTGCGTACAATCATTGCTTCAAAAAGATGTTAAAAATAGGTAACATGATAAAACGCTTTGCCTCAGACTTTTCTCAACATCAAATGGTTCTGGAATTCCTGTTTTTTTTCTTCCAAAAACCTGTTCGAATATGAACACTTGATCGACGTGACGGTTAACTTATCTGGCCGAAAACAATACTGAAAGGTTGATAGGGGCTGATCACATTGTTGATATAACAGATTTGACCTCTCCCTTCTCGTGAGCCTTCCTTTTCCTCCAGAGACAGCAGTTGGCATTCCTTTCTTTGAGCTCATGGGGTGCTCGCTGCTCCAATTCTTAAGTAGTTGTCGTTGGCAATATTGCCTCGTTGGCCTCATTTTTAGATGTATGCGCCAGCTGGTATTCCTTATGGGATCAGGAGTTTATTGTGGACCCCTCACATCAGTGGTGGCACTTCTGATGGCCTTTTGACAATGTCTTTATTAGCCCTCTCTACTTGATGCTGGTGGTGGGCTTGCTGAGAGATAAAGGGAGACGTGGTCAGCAAAATTTCTGGCGGTCTTTTGCAATTTTACCTTTCTGGCATCAAATCTTTTCACACCATCTGCTCGGCGTTGTCGTGTCATGGATATCCACATACGTACATGACATATGTTCTTTCAAGTACTGTCCTCAGCCTATGTTTGCCCCTTTGGAACGTTGAGACATTCAGTATACTTGAAGCTTGTGTGACGTCTAGCACGATGTGATCAATTTGATTGACGGTCACAAGACCCTCAAGTCTCTTTCTGGATATGAGGTATGGAAAACGAGTATTAGCTCTGATGCCATTTTTCGTCGATCGTCGTGCAGGTTATGTCATCCAACTTTTAAACCAAAGATGCCTTTCTTTCCAAATCTGGGACTGAAGTCTCCCAGATCAAAATAATCTTGACTTCGTAGTTCGGGCGCATATCTTACGTGCTCTCCAGAAGATCGAGGAATGCTTCTTTGGTTGAGTTATCTCTCTCTTTTTTTTATCGGGGCGTGGATACAAATAAGCATGAGGTTCTTGAATTTGGTTTTAATATGTGAATTGTGACTAGGCACTCGCTTACACTTTGAAAGCCCAAGACCTCTTGCCTATTCTACCTATACGTCTTCCTCTTATAAAACCACAACCAAATAGGACATCAATAGTACGACGCACATCATATACCCAATCCCTATCCTGGATAACCATTTTCTTTAATAACTTCGCTTCGCATGCAACATTGATGACGGTCCAGAAAACTTTACTCTTCGTTGGCTGACATTAGCTTCAGTTTCCCTCCGACAATTATAGTTCAACCATTTGTCTCGAACTAATGTCGAACGTACAAGTTCACCCTAATTTTTGTTTTAAGTCTGAGTGTCGCTTACGCCAAAAAATCAAGCTTTATCTTTCCACGCATTGCAAAATATTATTTGAACAAGGAATTTTATATATCTGAAAGTTATTTTACTGACCCTGGATTCCTGGATGCCAAAGTTGAAGATCTATAGGTAATCTTCACGTTATTTACCTTAAGTTTTACATTATTTCAATTTCAAGTTCAAAAGTTTAATCTATAAAATCAGAAAAGCCCTTCAGTGGTTTCTAACAAGCGCAAACTTAAGTGGTAATTTGCAAAATACAAAAACAAACTGCACTATCGACATTATAAAGAGCCCACGTAATGGAAAAGTTTTTAATTTCTAAAACGCATTCAAAGCATTCATGCAACAGCGTTTTCCGTTAATTAAGCAGTCACGCAGAAATAGCTGCACTTAGCGGCTATTTTCTCTTCAAAAAGTTCTCTTGTCCCTAACCACTACTTTTCAACCACAATATCCATAGTAGACCACTTAATTCCCTTGGAGCCTCCTATTATGTTTATCCTTCCTTTCCTTAAATAAAACATTTACAATTCAAGAGAAGGATAATTATTGCATAGAAATGCCGTTAATGGTTGACCTCTCCGTTTGACCCACATTTGTTGGTCAGCAAATCACTGCAATTTTATCCACCTTATGACGACGACGACGATATAGTAGCCATACATAGAGGGCGGTACAGTCAACGTTGGCGTCGTCATCGTCATCGTCGTCCGTCAGACGACTTTGTTGCCGTCATTTAATTTAAATAAAACATCGCGTAACCCAAGAGTTTTTATTTCGCTTGTTCAAAAACAATTTTTTTTAAAGCCTTTTTATCCCTTCGTGTCGGCCTTATATTTTGTAGTTGCAACTTGCAATGCACAGCACTTGGGGAAATCATTTTCTACGAGTTAATTTTTAATGTTTTCGCTAGATTGGTAGGCTTTGAGTTGATTTTGTTGTTGTTTTTGTTTTCCAAGCCAGGGGTCAGAAAATGGAAGCATTGTGGCAAAACTTTGTGGTTTTAAAAGAGGCGCGTTTGCAAAATGCAAAAAAAAAAAAAACAATTACAAAATAATACACAGATGTCGCTGTGCGCTGCTGACCATTGGCCTATTCCTAGAAAAGTCACGTACAATTACATTGGAAAGGTGGAGATGGAGGGTACTAGACCATAGGTATAACCTTCCATTCGCTACCATAGAACCAGAAACAGCCGCTGTTCCTGGCCTGCCTGCTGGCTGTGGTGAGACCCAATTCTTACGCCAAAGGAGTTTGCGAGGTCATTTAATTTTATATTATTCATTCAATGATGGTAGGCTTGCTACGTTTTGCTGTGTGAGAGTTTATAATATGCATTGTAAAGTTATGCAATGAACTGAAACTGAAAAAAAAAAATAAGAAGTGGTGGATATTTATGTAAATTGGTTACAGAATATAAATAAATCGTGTGAAAGTCTTATAACCAACCGGAATGTTGCAGTTGAGCACAGAATTGCTGATGGCTTGTACTGCAATGAAATATTGATTTTCTGTTGAATAAACTATGAAGAGTGTCGAAGAAGCTTCTTGCGGAGAATAGAAGAATTATTTATGGCATGTCAAGTGGAGTTTATTACAAACGTTTGGTCAAATTACCAAGACTCTTTTTGGCTTGGGTCAGTATACATTTGGTGTTAAACTGCTTATGCTCCAATTTCATTAACAATCGGCATATTTCTATAGGGTAAAGTACATACAAAGAACTTGTCACTGCTGAAAACTGATAGAGATATACATAATGATTTCGAGTCCAAATATTTGTGCATTACATTTGAATTCTTTCCTTATAAATAGTTATTAGGGTTTTCCTGTAACCGAACATGTGCATGAGAAACGAGACGCACCTCCTGCCACGGATTAAGAAAAAACTCATATACATGAAAAGTAGGCGTGGCATCAGTGAAAAATTCGCACTTGCCTTGCTTCAGAATCTCCACTTCAAAAATCTTCTAATTTGAAAAACAAAATATTTCAAAATATCAACGTAATCACTACTCTTGGTCTCGTTTAAATGCATACATACGTAACGTACATAGGTATCTTTCTAGGCCTCAGTCTCGGTCTCGGTCTTCGTCTCGGTGTCAGTCTCAGTCTCGATCTCGGTCTCGGTCTTGGTCTTGTTCTTGGTCTTGGTCTTGGTCTTGGTCTTGGTCTTGGTCTTGGTCTTGGTCTTGGTCTTGGTCTTGGTCTTGGTCTTGGTCTTGGTCTTGGTCTTGGTCTTGGTCTTGGTCTTGGTCTTGGTCTTGGTCTTGGTCTTGGTCTTGGTATTGGTCTTGTTCTTGGTCTTGGTCTTGGTCTTGGTCTTGGTCTTGGTCTTGGTCTTGGTCTTGGTCTTGGTCTTGGTCTTGGTCTTGGTCTTGGTCCCGGTCTCGGTCTCGGTCTCGGTTTCGGTTTCGGTCTTGGCCTCGGTCTCAATCTCGGTCTCGGTGTCAGTCTTGGTCTCGGTCTCGGTCTCGGTCTGGGTCGTCTTGGTATCGGTCTCGGTCTCGGCCTTGGTCTCAGTCTCGGCCTCAGTCTTGGTCTCGGTCTCGGTCTGGGTCGTCTTGGTATCGGTCTCGGTCTCGGTCTGGGTCGTCTTGGTATCGGTCTCGGTCTCGGTCTTGGTCTCAGTCTCGGCCTCGGTCTTGGTCTCGGTCTCGGTCTCAGTTTAAGTATCGGCCCTGGTTTCGATCTAGGCCTCAGTCTTAGTAAATGCATTCAACTAAAATCACTACCCAGCCGTCCTCCAGCTTAAAAATATGAACTCTGAAAATTTCATCCAAATTGTTGGAGACATTACCGAGAAACCAAGTCTATTTATGTAAGAAAAATGGGCGTGGTCCGGGCCGGTATTTTTGAAGCCACATCCCAAACCATCTAAGGCTTCAATCAGCTAAAAAGGATAAACTATCCAAATCGTTGCAGCCATTTCCGAGGGGCCAAATACAATAATTGTTTTCTTGTACAAATTGTTTATACCTACCTATTTATACTCTTGAGTATATTGAAATATCTTTTTTTCTAACGATTCCAAATGACACTAGCGAGAGTCTAGGTGAATTTTGGTCCAAAAAATATGATTTCGCGTAGTGCTCTATTACACGACGGTTTTTGAGTCATGACTTTTTCGAAATTAAATGAGTGCGAAGGGTAGATCAGATGTTTTTTCTCGTTCGCACTCATTGTAATTCGAAAAAAAGTCATGGCTCAAAAGTCGTCGTGTAATAGGGTATACTATCGTCTCGGTTTTCGTTTCGGATGCTTTTGAAGCTGGTATCGTCTAGGTCTCATTTCAATTTCCGATACCGATACCAAACGAGACTGAGATTTTTCTGGTATCGTGGCCAGCCCTAGCATGGACGCCTATTTGACAGATAACATAACGTCAGTTCTAACAGCCGATTATTCAATCCTTGGTAGCCAAAATTCAAGTCAGCCAAATGCGGGATCTGCCGAAAATATCAGTGGTGATCATAGGAGTGTGTAGGACAAAACGAGGCATTAAATTCCGTCAGTTCTATCAACGGATACCTCTACCGATCGAAGATAAACAATTTCTGCTTGCTAAAATTGGATGTGAACGACATGTAGTTCTAATAGGGCAAACAAATATATCCAACAGCTGATGCCACAAGGAATATTCAGAATTAACGATTTAGGAGTAAGGTTATCACTCGCCGAGGTGTTGCGAACTATCCGCCAAGATGGTGATGGGGATTTCTGAAGCCATTTTCATTTCTATTACTTAATTATTTTTTCATTTCCTATTTGTTACTACTTTTGTTTTTCTTAACGATTTTGTTGGCAAGACAGATCTTAAAGAGCCAAGGCTTCGTAACGTACAACTCTCAATCACTATCAATGTGTGCGGGAATGGAGAGGACCTTCAATTGTCTGTCGCATCCGAGTCCGAACGACTAAGATATGAGAAGCAGTTTTTCATGACAAGAGGTATTCCTGAATAAAAATATGTACATACTTTAAAATTACATCTCTCCAAAAATCGTTCAGGCTTCTATACCTTTTTGCGCTTCTAGGCACGCTTGCATGTAGTTGACCCACCAACTATGGACTTTGTAAAAATTAAATTAATTTTTTCAGCAAGGACTTGTCTTATTGGAGATCAAAAAAGTCTTTAAAATCATTGCCTACCTATTAATATTCATCAAGAATATTTCAAAAGCCCTCATGGCCTGTTAGGCAGGCATAATTCCTTCAACTAATCCATCATCAATTTCAATCGCGCAAAAGATTTAAAATCAATTTACAAACTTCATTAAGGATATTAATCTTTAAGAAATTCAATATATACAATTTGAAGTATATATAGGCTGGCATCATTTTTTTTCTGTTTGTCCCTTTAAATCCTCCTTAACAGTTTGAAAGCTGTCAAAATGGTCGCCATCCATTCATTTATTATTTGAAAAATAAAAATTCAGGGGATGACAAAAAACATTCATTTTCGCCAAATGCTTCTGTTAACAGTTTGTTCTTAATCAAAACCAACAGCTTGAAGATAGGTAGGTATTGCTGGGTATAGTGTATATCCTTTCCAAGCAAAACAACAGTGGAAAAGCCTACATTTAAAGTCCAAACTGTATGTATAGACCCAAGAAATGGACTAATGAACCAAAAAGATGAAATGAGATGAGATAGCTATTTTAATTTTCCCACACACACAAGCAATTCCTTACACAACCACCCCCAAGTCCAGTCAGTTGAACTGGAATTATTTTGAATAATTTTCAAATTTATCTGGTGAACAAGTCCTGCGGACAGGAAAGCTTTTGCTTTTGTTTCTTGATATGGAAAACCATCAGAACCGTTTCACTTGTCCCAATTTTCATCCTTCTTCGGAGCGATTTCATTTGGTATTTATTTATTTTGCTCGCCACACTGCTGGTTTTATTGTGCAAAGGCTGAAAAAGCAAAAGTCCTTTTTTTTCTAAGACAAAAAAATAAGCAAAAATAAACCAAAATAAGATACAGTATCTTATTCTCGCTGAATAATTATTATAAGAACAACAGAGAGAAAGGGTTAAGAAAAGCCATCAGTAAGTTGGGTTTATATAAATTTTTTTTTTGTTCACCACTATTCGCAGCTAAAGTGAAAATAAAAGGCAAAACACTGTATATTTCTGTATTTGTGTATCCTTCTTTTTCCCAGGAATATTAGAATTCATTTTCATTTTCGGTCATTAGATATTTTAATTGAATGCGGATTACTTTGTTAATTGACAATTTTAACGCAATTAACGCTCTCCCAGAGTCCCTCGGATATATGGATGGTTTTAATACGCTTTTTCGCTGTGGTGCGATGGTAGTTCTTTGGTGATTCTTGTAAACTATGGTTGAATTTTTGAATAGCTAATTACAAAATACCGCAAAATGTCTACCCCAATTAGATGAGTGCGGGGAAGGTTGATGATGTGAAAATATATTTTAACATATTTTGCTTTCTTAAATTTTTAATAATTATTGTTAATGGAATTGTCAACCCTAAGCGACTGTTTTATGATTGGAATTTTCTTAGATGTTTGGTAAGCAGTTTTCTTTGGAGGAATTTTTCAGTTAATAACAATTTATTCTTTAGGTGAACAACTTTTTTCATTAAAATATAAAAACACGGGTGTGTTGGGCTGCCACGCGCTCACTGTCTTGCGAACGGTTTCCATACTATTCCGTCTGAAAAAGAAAATGTTTCTTTTGCTGGGGTACTGACTGGCCTCTGGCAAGGAAGTGATATATCAATATCATCCAAGAGTATCTCTTGTAATGAATAATTGTTGGGCATTTACTAAAGAGAGTCGAACATATGAAAAAAGAATTGTTAAAAAATTTCAGGCAGGATTTCAAGGTCGTACATCGTTCGCCATCATTATCAAGTTGATCGCCCCAACAATTGACGACATACCAGCAACATGAAGTGCAAGTATAGCAATGTCAACTGACATGTTGTTCTTCAAAAGTAGGTACCCACGCAGTTTGTGGGACATATTCAATCAAGTTCGATGTTTGAAGAACGAAATAAAATTCCAAACTTCAAATGAACGATGACATCTGCAAAGAGGCGCTGATATTAATCGAAGGGAAGAGTAACGAAATCCCGCCGCACAGAATCCTCAGCTATTACACCAATACTTTGGCGAGATTTTCAATACTTTACCTATAAATAAAATTGGAATTGCTTGTTTTAAAATAATATAATATTGGAAAAATATCGTTGGTGATTTCAAATAATACATATTTTGGAATTAAATATTTATTTCAATTGAATAATTAAGGCAGTGAGAGGCCGTAGTGGCCTTTTTCATTATTTTCAGTAGAGCAAAAATAAGGAGCAGATAATTTTTAAACACTTGTAGTTTTAAGAAGATTTAAAAATTTTTAGTTTTTAAATGAATGAACATAATTTTAATTTTTATTTGCAATACGATACAAAAATAAATAGTTTTTAACTAACTGATCAGATAGGCCACCTCTTCCACTCAAGCTTTGAATTTTCTTGTGGGTGGCATCTAAATGCAAAAAGTCCTATAAGTATGGCATGGAGCAATTCAAAAAATTTAAATGAAGAAATACTATTTAATACACAACATATAAACTCAATTTTTGTTAAAAAAAACTCATCTTCGATAAAATTCCAGTAAGGTCACTATGGCTCTCACGGACTCAATTGAAAGTTGATTTGCTCTGGTTAAAGGGCTGAGTTGGGTCTAGACCATTACAAAGGTGGGTTTGGATCTGGACAGTGGTGCGTCTGGATCTGGACAGAGGTGGGTCTAGATTCTGGACAGGGGAGGGTCTGGATCTGGACAGAGGTTGGACTGGATCTGGACAGAGGAGGGTCTGGATCTAGACAGAGGTGGGTCTGGATTCTTGACCGAGGTGGGAATATTTTTTTTTATTTAGAAAAAACTATCTTTTTCCTAAACTTTTTTTGATTTTTTTAAAGGAAAAAATGAAGTTCTTCGAAATATGAATGAATTTTTAACTTCCCATTGGAAGTTATTGTAATTGGTCCGATTTGTTGAATCGAAAATTTTGACATATCTTCACGTTTCGATCTCCTTAGAATCGGAGTCCATCATTCGTAGGTTCGTACGTTCGTACGTTCTTTCGCTTTTTTTCGTTCACCATATCTCAAGAACGAATAAAGATATCGACTTCTGATGAATTTTTTTTTATAGATAGTAGTTTCATTACGTCAGAAAGGACTTTTGAAAAAATTCAATGAGCGTTTTTTTTACTATAGCAATTTTAAAAAATAATTGTTAAATTTCTTTAGTCCTGAATATCTTGAGAACGGATCATGCTTTCGACTTCGGGTTAATTTTATTCTACGCATATTGACGTTATAAAGAATTGGTAAAATATAAAAACATATCAACCTTTAGTTTTTTTAAATAAAAAAAAGTTGCTAAAAATTGTTGAAAAAAGTTGTTTGGCTCCAATATCTTGAGAACAAACAATGATACTGACTTCGAGGTAATTTTAATTTATACACTAGTTTATATATAAAAATTGATAAAATTTTTAAAATTATTGAATTAAGTTTTTTTTTTTTAGTGAAAAAAGCTAAAAGCATTTTTATTAATAATTGTTGAAAACTTGTTTTTTGCCTCAAATATCTTGAGAAGTAGTACCTCGTGGCTTGATGGTTACACGGTTAAAAATTTTGGGGTACTTTTTAATATTTTCTGGGTTACATATATGACAACACCAAAAATTTATTGAAATTTAATACTTGACAAATATTAAAATTTGGAAGTTAATACAAAATAAATTAAAACTTAATAATATCAGATATTACAAAGGAATACGAAATCTGTATTATATTTTAATAAACAAAAGTATTATAATATAATATTTTATTTCTTGAAATTTAATTTGTAGATTCTTTTCATGAAAATTAATACAAAATATATTACAAAAATAATAGTAATGAAAGACTTTTTTTCTAAGAGTATTTGTCTTCTAAGTCAATTAATGGTGGCATTATTATATTTATTTTTTTCACATATGTGAGAACTAAAATCTTAATGCGACTGAAATTTTATCTACTAATTTGTATATTTTACCTCGAAATATTTCAACGCGCCTTCAAAATAATGCATATTTAAACTGTTTATTTATTGTTTTATTGCTGTTTTAATACAATTTGTTTTGAATTTTAATACTTTGGTATTAAAAACATATGCTTCATATTCATATTTAAATATGGCTGATGCTTGCTTGTAATGGCTTCCTGTAGTAATACAAATTGTATTAGATTTTAATACAGTTGTATTGAAAGTATACGCATCTCGCTATTTTAATACAATTTGTATTAAATTTTAATACTTTTTTATTAAAAATACACGAATCCCGAATATTTTAATAAAATTTGTATTAAATTTTAATAAATTTTGTATTAAAAATTCACGAGTCCCGATATTTTTAATACAATTTGTATTAAATTTCAATACTTTTTGTATTTAAAATGTACGCATATACTTAAATTATTAAATTTTAATGCCAAAAGATTATATTTTATTTCATTCGATTACTTTTTAATCTTTTTGGTATTAAAAATACCAATTTTAATACTAATCTATTAGAATGTAATACAAAGTTATTAGAAAATTTCTTTAATATTTACGGAATATTAAAAAGTAATATTTTCTGTATTGAATACGGCTGTAATACAAAAGCTGTATTAAAAAATACCCCAGAATTTTTAACCGTGTAGTGCGTAGGACTGTCATGCCGAAGGTGTGGGTTCGATTCCCAGCCATGCCACCTAAAAACAGAAATGTTTTATTCGAGGTACTGCCTCTTGCGGGGAACTGACAAATCCTCCAAGAGTATACTTGTCATGAAAAAGTGCTTCTCATTTAGCCGTTCGGACTCGGCAAAAAACTGTAGGTCCCCTCCATTCCTGCCAACAAACACGCACACAGGAATGGTTGTGAGTTGTAAGTCACTAGGCCCTGGTTCTCCATGAGCTGTTGCGCCACCCAATTTATTTATTTTATTTATCTTGAGAACTAACAATTATATTGGCTTCGGGGTAATTTCATTCTATATACTAGATTATAATAAATTGATAAAGGATAAGTTTTGTAAACAAAAATCAACAAACTGTTTTTTTTTAAGCGAAAAAATACAAGAAACTTTACCTACCAAAAATTGTTGAACATTATTTTTAGTCTCAAATATCTTTAGAACAGACATTGATATGGGCAATGGGCATTGGGATAATTTTACTCTACGTACTATGTAGTTCAAATTTGTAAAAAAAGTAATAAACAGTTTGTTTTTAAAGAAAAAGGTTAAAAACATTATTCAACAATATTTTTCTCTAATATCTCGAAGGCAAACAAATCTTTGGTCTTCACTTCATTGCCTATTGAACACCTGAAAAAGTTTTCGAAGATCGAAAATCGGCGATTTTTAAATAAAAAAAATAACATTGGGCCTCTAGCTTCCGTAGCATTGAGGTAAATAAATATAAATTGCAATGCGCGTACACAAGTGCTCACACATTTTTCTAATTTGTTCACTCTAATTTTTGACTCCCATGGTTTTTTTATTTGCCACCATGGTAAAAATTACTTCTTATATAGGGAGCTATCCAACTACATAGGTCTCGTTTGCGGCAGATATTTGGACCAATTTGCCCAATCTCCTTTAGTTTCAGAAGCGTTTCATTCTTTCAATTAGCACCAATAGCCACGATATCAAACCAAACGATACTTTCTTAAGCATCGTCTCGGCGTCGTTAAAATCCAAAAATGTCAGTATCGTCTTGGTATCGGTATCGTTATCGTTATGGTTATCGGTGTCGGTAGCGATACCGGTCCGACTCATTTTGATCTGGTCTCAGTCGGAAAAAAAGTGCAAGACTCTTCGTAACGTGTCCTTGGTCAAAGTAACTGTTATATACAGAGACAGAGCTTTTATTAATATAACTTAAGTATAACAGTTTGACCTCTCATATCATTTGTACATATTTTATAGTGCTTTAGTCTTAAGTCATATCTTGTATAATAAAGACCTTTATAAAAACATAACATGGTGTCAGAAGTGGGATTCGAACCCACGCCCTCATAGATTCATGTTTGGCCAGTAAATGTGACCTCTGGCTAAAGTCTTACATCTTCCAATGCCCAAATGGCCTTCATGGACTAAATCCAACATTTAATGGTGCAAACTAGTGGGAATAATTAATCGATCAGTTTTAAATAAAAGATCATCTACGATATGTAAATCATGGCGAATATTGAAATAAGGAGCAGTATCTTGTAAGATCTTACTTTTAGAAGAAGGCCAACCATCTTGACAGTATTCCTTTATTTTCATCATGGTGGTATCTTTTTTTATTTCTTCTTTTATTTTGTCTATTTTATTTTTAGAAGCTGAAAGATAAAAATGGGATTCAATACAGACGAAGCACACAGCACATTTAAAAACATAAAACAAAAGTTACTATTTAAGTGTTGCTTACGAGAAATCTATTTTTTCCCCTCAGCACCTTTATGAAGTAGCAAAATCTAAAGAGCCATATGATCACTCATATGGAAAAAAGAGTTTCAATATTTGTTGTAGACAATATTCTTACCTATTTAGGCCTATTTTCTGATACGAAGCTTAAATATTAAAGTAGAATATAAGCGCTTGTATGACAGCTTACGCCGCAGAGCGAAAAGTTGAACATTAGCTTTTAAGAGTGTTCCGGACTGAAATGGTGATTTCATGAAAAAGATTGCGAAGCGTGTACTTGTCCGATCAAAACGATTAAGGTGTCTATGGACAGATAAACTTATTTTCTAGAACATCATTGGAAAAAAAAATTTATTTTGTGCTCTAGATTTTTGTAAAAGCCTCTAAGAAATCGAGAAAATGGTTAAAATGGCCGTTTTTCAAAGCAAATGTAGCCTACACTATAGCATTTTTTGCAAGAAAAAATGTTTAGTAACATAAAATTCCATATTTTTAAAATGTCACTATTAGAGAACATTTTTAATTTTGTACCTAATAAAAATTTTAGTAGTGCAAAATAAAAATGCTTGTGAATTTTGAAAAAACGCATTTCTGACAGGCAATTCTTTATACCTAACGGTATTTTTTTGACATTTTTTATTGCAGTGGATATAAATTCAATATATTTTTCATCATTTTCATTAATTATACAATCGTAATTGTATCATTTGATATTGAAATTTTTATTTCTTAAAAGGCACTTTTTCACAGAAAATTTATGTAAATTTGGAACTTAAAATCAGTTACTTTTAGAAAAAAAAATTTTTAGTACAATAATACGCCTACTAGTGACCAATAAGTAAAAAATGCAAAGTTTTATAAAACAAAGTATCTGATGAAAGTGCAAAAAAAAAACGGTCTTATATATGCAAAAAAAAAATTAGCAAATGACTGGTTTTGTTCAGTTAGGAACACTCTTAAGTAGAACATAAATATGTAGATACTTAAGTTTCGTATCAGCAAACGGGTCTAAGTGAGTATAAGGATTTATTTTAAAAACTTAGTCATTTGAGAATTAATCGCACAAAAACGGATTTGTTGGCTTTTGACGAAATTTTTAAAATAATTTTTGCAGTATATTGCTCCCAGAAATAAATGGTAAGGTTTAAGGATAGGGGGTTTCATAGTGTACTTAGCTTTGTTTGAAAATGTGTTTGATAGTATTCACAATTAATAAGTTACATTCCGAAATTCAACATTTTACCCGTTTTGAAAATGTTCAATGTTGATATCTCTTTAAGCAATCATTCGTGAAATAACAATTTTTTTGACATAAGACCTTGCATAACTTTTGATGCGCAAACAAATTGGGCTATTATCTTTTCGGCGAGGGGTCCTTATGCCAAAAATAAATTGATTATTTTATTAAAAACCTTCACTTGGATTTATTTCGCAGATCGGCTTTTTTCACATTTTCCGTGGGCTACAATTGGAATTTCAAATACTCACTTTAAAAAATACATAGAAGGTTAAATATGGAGGGTAGGACGTCTTTACTTTACTCATAGGTTTGAAACATTAAATTTTCTTATGAATTATGTAACAGATTTCCAGTAATGGGCCACATCCTACATATTATGTTTTCGAACAGCTTGGTTAAAACCCCTTTTGAATATGATTATGTCCATTCTAAAGTATAAATTCTGGAACAATATCGAACTTCTTTCGTTTTTTTTTAAATAATTTATTGCTTTTTACTTAATAAAAATCAAAGCTTAATATCACATGTTGCAAACGCTATGGGAACCTTTTTTTTCAACTCAATTTAGTTAAATCAACATCCACAAAAATTGTCCAAATTCTTTTTCAAATAAGATATCAATATTAGATTTTTTTCCCTCATTATAAACAATTTATTTTAATAATATGTAGTGTGTAATAGAATTGAAAAATTCTCTTCATATATAACATTCCAAATTCGAACCCATCACATAATGTTATATAGAAGCAAGAGGCAAGAAGTGCTAGCCACAACCTCATCCCAAAGCCATATATCTCACATAAGCATGTAGTAGAGAAACCTTCTGCAAAGGAAACCCAACACTCAATTCCATATGTGCTGTTCTGGTTCCTGCAGATATAGGTTCTAGAAATTCTCACAATGTTCTCTCTAGACTACGGTGTGGTCGGCTATAAATCTACTCCTCCCGCTCCCCCAATGCAGCCGTTTAAATTCTCGTAGGAACCTTCCGATTTTTTTTTTGGTTTATCGTGTGGCTTGGGAATTTCATAGAAAACCTCCTACTTAACCTCCTATATCCTTGGCCATAGAAAATTTGGAACATTTTGTGCAGGATTCATTCTCGTTTTACACCTTTTCCTTAAAATTCGAACTCTCCATGAAAATAGTTCAGTTTAGACTACTATAATGGGTTGGTTGGTGGATTTTTGTGGTTAGCACAGTGCAAAGGTAAAAGCATACCAAAGCATAAGTAACGCCTTTGTTAAACTTATAAGTAGGTATTTGTTTAAAAAAGAGGTTGCCACAACAGAAATCGAAGTAAAATATGGTTGGGTGTTGTTATTTCCGGTGAAATAGACCAATCAAATGAATGTGTTTACAGTAAGGAATTTTCCAGCAGCGAACATACTAGTAGGACTGAAAAGTCAACATTAAAAGGAACGGATAGGAGATTCGGAAAGGAAGAGGTTGGCAAATGGAAAGGAATGTCAAGTTCTGGGGTACACGATGCTTGGCAGTTAGCTTACCGAAGTGGGGGGATCTTACCCCGCCGAAACCCAACCTCACCTGCAACAAAAACAGTCTGTTAAACCATTGCTCCTCTTGGGCTTAAAAATTTACAAATAAAATATATTGAGGTCGTTCATGCATTTGTCAGTTCAAGGCCATATATTTCATGGGTTTTATTTATTTCTTAGACTAAAAACCATGTTGATCCAATAAATTTAACAAAATTATAAATAAAATGAAAAATCTAACTACCTAACCCCAAAAAGCTCAACAGACGTGCCAAATAAATATAATCAAAATTATATTCAATCCTATAATATACAAATAGAAAAATCCCTCCACATATCTATACGACCGTAACCTCTCTATTCATCCTTTTGCACACATATAAGAACCCAAAACGCAAATCCTTGAAAATTATCCTAACACATATCAATCTCTTGACTTATGTCATCTTAATCGTAAATTTATTCCGACATCATTCGGAAACATTCAAATGTAATTCAAAATTCAGATGAAAAACGAAAATTCCCTAAACGGCACACATTATTATATGTACATATGTAGTAGTAGTAGTAGGTATCCAAATAGCGGATACCAACCCTTCGTACCAGTTACAAAAATATTCACAGAGCAAAGTATAAAGTAAAAGCAAAAGGAAAACCAAAGCAAAACAAGAAAAGGAAGCTGATCCAATTCCTGTGAAATTTTAATCGGCAACTTTCACTCGGCACGCTGCTCCTCTCGAATATACAACACAAACGTGAATCCGGATTTAAATGTCTCCTATTGCTTTCCGCTACCTCTCCCGGCCTCTGCTTAGTCCTTAGTCAGCGGCAGCGGTGGCGCGGCGCGATGGTGGTGGCAGAGAAGCAAAACGAATAAATTTATACATACCAAAAATCGTTCTTTTACAACTCGAGACTCGACCTCTCTTTGGAGCAGTTTCCTCATTCAAATCATCAACAACAACAAACAACAAAAACAATGACGACCTCCACTGAGAAAGGAGGGTCATTGGAGGAGTACACAAAACCACAAACGTGACGGGTTTATATGCAAATTTCGAACCCAAGCCATCAACCAAAGAACTAACCAACACCATCACCAGAACTATCACCGGTCCTCTCTCTCTTAGCCTTCATGTGTTGTTCATTCCAATCAAATACTAACATCCTTACGAACGGTAGTAGTCCGGGAATATCCTAGAATACACTGTCGCCACTAGCGTCGTCGCTCGTCGTCGTTGTTGGTCGTCGTCGTAGTCGTAGTCGTAGTCGTAGTCATTCTCGTTGTTGTCGTCCTCATTGTCATAGCTGTGGATCCGGGATCCCTTCCCATTATGCCTCGTTGTCGTTGCCGGCTATAGGACTTGTCGTAGTCATTTTTGTGAGACAAGTTGTTTTGTCGGTTAGCAATGCCAGGATACTAACTACACCCGCAGGATACCTCCGGCAGAGAAACCTGCCAGATTCCACACTTGAACGAAATGGAGCAACCCAACCAGTCACACAGTTTGCCTTCGTTACACACCGAACAAGGTTGATGGAGCTTAGAAGGAGAGTGTGGGCAGAGCAGAGGCAGCATGACTAGAAGCAAGATGACACAAAACAGCTCCAGTAGCCCCAAGGGAGGAAGAGGTAGTTCTGTCTGTATATTTCTCCTTAAACCATGGTGGTGATGATGATGCTATCATAGGGCGACGTGTGTCCTTGTACCTACTAAACCACATTTCGCTAGGGACAAACGAATAGAATTAAATAGGTAGGGAGAGCGTTTTTTTTGCGAAATATATATAAAACCGAAAGAAGCCTTTAACGCTAAGTGACACCAATAACTTTAGCCCTCTTCGAGATACTTAAATTTAGGTTTCACCCGAACCTGGACTCACACACACGCCCATTAAGCGCACCCACCGCCCACCATTAACAAAATTTAGCTTCGCGTTTTTCACATCACGAAGCGGTTTTAAGTTATCATTTGATAAATAATATCGTGACTGTTCCAGAAAACTGGACTGGGTTATGCAGGGGAACTATGTTAAAGCTTTTGACGGATTAATGGACACAAGGCGGTTGCCAGTAATAGTCCACTTGAAAGATTATGAGTATAGACTAATTTCCCAGACATGTAAGGGGTATTAGTTTTCAAATAGTTTTTAGGGGTTTTTAGTTGGGTTCTTTAAATGTGGGGATATTTTTTGTCCCTTACACGTTTAGGTGCGGGTTCACTAAAGAGGACAAACAAGAGAATATAGCTATACCTCCATATGTGGTAAAAGGAATCTTTGACTACGCTATCTAAGGACATAATAGTTTTTGTCTCATGTTAGGGTAATTTTAAGGAGTCAGATTTCTGTAATGATGACATTTTTCAATTAAGTTAAAGATCATGGGATATTCATACGTAAGCTCATGGCTTAGTAGAAGTCATTGGGTTCATAATTTACCCAGACTTCAAAATTACCAAAGATTATGTTAAATCGCCAGAGCAGGCGCTCAACACAAAAAGTGGTGTAGGTGCTTTTGGAAATAAGTGAATGAGTGAGTAGGATTCATACTAAATGGAGCATCTCCTTTGAAAAGCTGAGTTTTGAACAGGTTTTCCATTTTATTTATGCCACCCAATAAGCCACTTCGCATGGATTTCAATAGTATTTCAATGTGCGTGAAGTTATCACCGCCATTTTTGATTTTCAAAAAAAAAGTTGCGCTGTATTGTGCTCAACTTGTGCTGGCTTGTGCCGTAAATATTTTTCAAAAATTCGCAAATTTGCAAATTTTACGAATGAATTTTTTGCGAAATTTCACATTTCTTAAAAAAAAATTGTGCTACATTGTGCTAAAAAAATGCTATTAAGAACCAAAAAGAAAAAAAGCAAAAATCCGAATAATTGCATTTATTATGGCCAAAACTAAACTTTGCGAATGGCTGTAGCATGAAGTAGCACCTCCATTTTCAATTTTCAAAAAAAAAGGTGTGCTGTATTGTGCTCAACTTGTGCTGCCTTGTGTCCAAAATATTTTTAAAAAATTTGCAAATTTGCAAATTTTACGGATGAAATTTTTTCAAATTTTGCAATTTTGTAAAAAATTGAAAATTTGCAGTTTTCTGCGCTATTTTCACTGCCATATTCCAAAGAGAAAACAAAAAAAATTGCATATTTGTAACTTTTACGGCCAAAAAATAGTTTTGCGAAGCGTAAAGTTAGCACCGCTATTTGCGATTTCCAAAAAAAAAGTTGTGCTGTATTGTGCTCAACTTGTGCTGCCTTGTGCCGTTAATATTTTTTAAAAATTAGCAAATTTACAAATTTTACGGTTGAACATTTTTCATATTTTGCAATTTTGTAAAAATTAAAGTTGTTTTTTGCTCAATTTGTGCTGCTATGTTCCAAAAAAAATCGCATATTTGTAACTTTTACTACCAAAAACAGTTTTGCGAATCTATTTTGGGCCCAATTTGCGTTCCCATGTGCTGGTGCATATTTACATATTTTCGCCAAAAATAAATTTTTGCTGCATTAAGTAAGCAGAGTTTTCGATTAAAAAAAAGAAAACAAATGATAAATTTTAAAAATTGTGTAAAAAAAATTATATGGCTTCTCATGGTTCCCTAGTCAAGCAATATAGAAATACTTTTGTTTCAGTTCAATGTTTCAGTTTCCGGTTTCCACTTATTTGGCGTACGACACCTATCTTCCGAGGCCTGAAACTCATGCTTATGGTAAGACTACATCCTCCTGGATATAGAACTTATGGAACCTACCCGGAGTACGATGTAAACATTTTGCTCGGGGACCTTCATGCTCAAATTGGAAAGGGAGACACTTTCGGCAGATTATTTGGTAGACACAGCCTCTACGAAGAGACAAATGATAACGGAGTCCAACTAATAGCCTTTTCAGAAGCTCGTAATGTGGTGATAAATAGCACTACGTATCAACGGCCAAAAAAAAAAACCATAAGGCAACCTGGCGCTCTCTAAATAGTCGATACGCCAACAAAATGGACTTTTTGCTTATAGACGGAGGACATGCCTCTAATATCTTGCGTACTTTTCGAGGGTCAAACTTCGACTCTAACCATTTCCTTGTTGTGGCAAGGCTTCGAGCTCCATTGTCAAATGAAAAGGAACAAAGAATTGCCCTACAGAAGAAATTTGACATTGGATGCCTTAGCATACCTGGAGTCACCGGAGCCTACAGTGAGCACCAGAGCGAGAAGCTCTCCAGTCTCCACTGTGAATTACCTGCCGCAGACGCCAACAACCAGTGGTCCAAGTATATCATCAAAGATTCAGCCGAAACAACAATAGGCTGCCAACCACTCCCGAAAAAGAACACGATGAATTCGTGCAGCTGAAAAAGTAGACAGAAGATGCACATGTGAATATGCTGCAGCGGCGTAAAATAAGAGCAGTGAGATGTGAAAGAGAGAAGTTTCAAGGAAGGAAAAGAGGGGCGAAAAAGACCCTGCGTAGAAGGAAGTGGATTAACTTAGCCCCCCAGCTCAAGGAGATAAAAGAGTCTCGCGATCGAAACAATACCGAGAAGTTTTATAAAAATGCCAAGCAACTGGCTTAGGGTTTAAAAACCGGAATGCAGGCTTTTCGAAACAGTGAAGGGAACCTAGTCACCGAAGCATAGGGAATAGAATATGCATTCAAGCAGTATTTCCAGCAGCTGCTTTAGTACCTCGTGACATAATGGTTAGTGCGTTGGGCTGTCATGCCAAAGGTCTGAGCTCGATTTACAGCCACTGCCACCTTTAAAAAAAAAACAGACATATTTTTTCCTTGTTACTGCCTCTTGCGAGCAACTGACAAATCCTTCAAGAATAAATGCTTCTCATCTAACTATTTGGACTCGGCGAAAATTGAAGATCCCCTCCATTCCTGCCAACCAGTGGCGATTTCTGGTCTTGAGTTCTGGGTTGGCTACGAATAATCCTTTGATCAAAGCTGAATGTAATAAAAGCAAAATTTTTTAATTTTTTTCCTCTATAATGAGTTTTAATACAACTCATTTATCTATACCTACATAAAATCCAGTCGTCACTCTATTTTCAAAAAAATTTCGAGAACCGGTTCCTTTCACTTCCTCTTATCTTCGACAACATTTCTTTCTCTATTGACACATTAGTCCAAATTATTACATATATTTAAACACTTTGAAAAATAAGGATGAAATTATTGTAAATATAGTAAAAAACATGCTTTTAAGCCCTTCGAGGCATCTCAGCTACTCAAATTTTATGAAAATGTAACCTGTAAACTGTAACGCTCTAAAAAATTGAGGATTAATCTCTCTATATGGCGTTTTTCTTTTTTAACTCAGAGCAGATCAGATCAGATTCAGAAATTGAAAATTTTATTATCTGAGCCCTCTGATTCAATTATTTTTGTGTTTTGAATCTGATCTGATCTGCTCTGAGCTAAAATAGAAAAACGCCAATAGATACCTTATTTTTAAAAATCAAAGCAGTATTTCTCGACTAATAGCAAATTTAATGCAGTTGGATCGACAATTTTTGATTTTATTTGGTTTCTACGGCTACCTTGGAAATTATCAGAATGTGAATTTTCTTATAATTAATTAATAAATTGAAAAGCAATACTCAAGCTTTTGAGCAACGTACAGCAATGTTTCATATATCAATTTTTTTATTAGGATTGGTGAAATAAAATTTTGAAAAATTAAATCCATTTTGTGGACTTGGTTGATAAATATAAGCCATAAAGTTTGCCAAAAGGGGGATTAATTTAGTAGTTTTTAATGTGAGACTTTTTAAAAAACACATTTTTGATATTTTACTTCCAATTGAGCTTTATAATTTAGATATTTCTGATTTATTAAGACAAATACTAAATCATAAATAAGGTGTATTTTAGTTCCTTAATATTCAAGCTATGTATTTTTCTGGTAAATGTGCTCGAAAACCATATATTTATATAGATACCCTAAGTTTGGTTCCCCCTAAAATTTCTTGTGAAGTTTTTTTTAATTTTGTTTGACTGAAAATAATTTAAATTAGGTATTATAATCCATTATTTGACACCTCATTTTGGAATATTAAAAAAAAAATACCAATGTTGATAAGTTACATTTATACTGAATTCTTTCAATTATTTTCATATGCAAAAATTAAAGGTATTTTTTTTGTGTACATTTTTTCTTAGCTTTTCCATGGTTTACATTGATGTATGATACACTAAAATAAAAGTATTTTTAATTGTTAATCGAAAAAATCTGATTCATTAAAATCCGTTGGTAATTTAAAAAGTTATTAACGTTTTAGTGAGGCCGGAACAATGTACAACAAAGCATGTTTTAAATGTATTAAATTCAAATAATATTTATTTCCTGCTCTGGTGTTGGATGTACAACTTTGTGATTACCTACATATATTTAGTCTTTATACTAAATTTAAATACTTGATTAAAATTTTTTTTTCTATGTTCAATATTTATATGAAGTTTTTTGATATTAATGCCATTAAGTAGGTGTAAAAAAACATTACTTCAAATTGTTTTTACATTTTTTTCATAGTTACCATGTAAAAAATAATATTTTTTTTTATAAATCTAACGATTATCTTACTGACAGTATTTTACAACCTTAATTATAAAGATTCATGCAGATTTGTTTGAGTAATCATTATATTAATGAAGCTATGTCGATCAGTTTTTTAATTAAAACGCATTTAATTTGTAAAAAAATCATTTAAAAAAATTTTAGCACCGCTCATGTAGGTTTGATGGTAAGACATTGTATAACATAATCTTAGAAGAGTAAATAAGCAAAAAATAAGCATTTTTTGTTTTTTCAAATTGTGAAATTTTTCATCAACTTTTGAATTTAGAATGCTGCAAATCGAATTGAAGGCAGACTTAATCACCCCTTTAGTATGAAATTTTTTACCCCTTTTCAATGATTTTTCCACAAAATATAGCGTGTCATTTTGGCTTTATTTAAAGACCTTAACCTTGAAGATCGGATGAGTAGAATGGGAGTTATGATTTTTTCAAGTAAACCATATAAAATTTGAACTAAGACATTTGCTTCAGATAACTAGGTTCTCCACTCCCAGCAGGAAATTTGCTCCTCAATGAAAAATAAAGGTGCATTCCTCGTCGAAATCATCTGTCACATTCATTGAGGAGAAGCTCCGCATTGATTTCATTCATTGAAAGTCATGCAAAAGGTTAGTAGATTGCCATTCCAGTTGCATCTTCTGCTTTGCTCACGAAAAAAGGTAAAGAAAATACGAAACAAAGCAATAACCTTTTTTGACATCATAAACTCAAATGAATTCAATACTGAACGGGAGAGATAATTCCTGTACGTTTTCAGTGGTTATTGCAATCCACACAGCATTGCGTGTTTTATGCCTGCTATGCGAAAGAGAAAACAACCTTTTCTTTTCTTCCGCATCAAAAAGTTGAATGAATTCTATATAAACCGTGATACGAAGATTTCCTGCAAACAAAATTATGCATCCTTTCAGTGGTCTGTCTGCTCTGTTACGGTCGTAGCTGTAGGTAGATACATATTTATTTTTTCTGCCTGTTGAATAGATATTTGACCTGAAACAAAAAATTCCGATGCGAAAGTAAACCTTTTTTGTTTTGATTTTCCTCGATCGGTCACGTGACATTTCTTTGTTCTAGAATATTCTATCTATTCTATATGGATTTTGTGATCGAAGAGAACAGACGTATATTTTTTAAGTGTTTTTCAATCTATTTTTGCAAGAAGTGCTTTGTAATCAGATATATAACGTAAAATGTAATGTAATAAATTGATAAATATGTTCCTATTTGATAAAATTATAACCATGACCCAGGAGACTAATCACATTCACCTAGGTAATTATATTTTATATCAGATTATTTTTTATAATTCTTCAAGTTTGTATTCCTCTATTCCTTAGCTCCAAATTGAACAGGTATGACGATGATCATCATTTTTAAGAAAATTGCAGCCAAAAAGACGAAGAAGTATTTACTTTCTAAATATGAACAAACATACAGGTGTATAGTGTATACGTATAGTTATTTTGTATTACATTGTTTGTTCTGTTTATCTATTTTATTTTAGTTACTTTAAAAAACTAACCATCCACTTTTCTCTTTAATATGTTATTAGTTAATAAACTTCTTAAATACATTATACTAGTTGAATTTATTTTATTTTATTCGTCATAAATCCAGCTTCATTTTAGATGCTTCGCTTCTTTTGATGAAATCAAAGAAGAAATACATAATGATTTCAGTCACATTTTTCCTTCTACGAAAACATCCCCTCACAGTTGACACATTTTTCATGTATTCATTCGCGTTGAAGAAAGCATCACATCACGAGAACCATTTTTTTCTGATAAGGAAAAGAAGTTATGAATTCGAAAGTGCCATGAGCATATAGTGATTTCATTACAAAATATTCATGCAGAGAGTGTGTAGGTACTTCCTTCCAATGACAAGCCCATGTTAAATTCATGATAGGATTCCCTAGGAAATTCATGGGTGCAGCTCCTTTTCCGTGAGGAAAAACCTACTTCTTCAGTAGTGAATTTTTGGAAATTTCCTACTGGGACTGGTGGGTACTGGTCGGCAATCAACTCACATTTTTCTACCCAGGCGTTGGCTCTTTCAATAGAGCCAACCTGTGTGGGTATTTTTGTGGGTCTGTTCTTAAAGATAGAGTGACACAGCACATCGGGAATAATATGTAGTTTGTATGAGATTTGTTGGCGCAAATGTGTGTAGCCAACACGGCCATTGAAAGAAAAGAGATTCCTACTTTGTATGGGATTAATATAGCACGTAGGGGTTGCAGTGAATGGCTCGATTTAAATAGGTTTTGCTGGTTTTATAATGATTTAAACGGATTGGGGTGTTGTTTTTTTATCAACATAAAAGGATACTTTATTCTCAAGTTTTAATACAAACCAATTGTTTGTAGTACGTGTATTTAAGACGAAATTATAGGGTTGGCGCAGCCAACCTAGCCAACTGAGAGGAATCGCCACTGCTGCCAACAACATGCACTCAGGAATGGTTGAGATTTTTAAGGTTCTGGTTCTCCTCGAGCTATTGTACCACCAAATTTATCCCAGCAGCTGCTAAGTAGACATCAGGTAGGTAGACCGAGTTATAAGACACAAAGAGAACCCACCTCCGGTCAATGAAGACCCAATACCACCACCCAGTATAGGAGAAGAGGTAGACTTAGCATTAAGGAAGCCCAAGGAAAACCAGGCCACTGGATCTGATAGTTTACCAACGAAGCTCTTCAAGCACAGAAGGGATATGTTGAAAGAGTACATGCATCATCTCATCAGCCAAGTTTAAGTGGGAGGAAACATGCCGGATAACTGGTCTATCAGCTCCATATATCCCATCTGCAAAAAAAAAAGCGTTTTGAAGCTCTATAATTGGCAATTGCCGGTGTGGCTTCTGGTCAGGCAGATCGACCATAGACCAAATACTCACTCTCAAAATCCTGGAGAAAATTAACGAATTCAAAGTCAAGACTCACCATCTATTCAACGACTTCAAAGCCGCATTATATCATATGACGAGTATTATAGCATTCATCGTTAGGAGCTCTATAATATGGTGAAGGCTAAACTTGGAATTGGGAAAATTGATCCAGCTGTGTCACGTGACATTGAAAATATGCGGTGCAATGTGCAACTAGGGAAAAGCTCATCCAAACTATTCCAAACATGCACAGGCTTTTGGCAAGGATATCTGATAAGCTGTCATGGGATTTCTTCAATTTAGTTCTGGAGTAAATAGTGCGCAGTCTAGGCGTTAACACTGAATGCACTATTTTTAACAGATCTATCCAACTTCTAAGGTATGCATCATCGGTCGCTCCGAGCAAGAGGCTTTTACGGTAATTGCAGAACAAGCTTGTCTTCAAGTAAATGGAAACAAGACCAAATACATCAACAAACAATAAAAGATCTGTCAACCGGCTAGAGCAAAATTTTTGAGCAAGTATTGGCTCAAAACTTCTCACAGGAATGCTGAAGTGCATATTTTATAAACTCTTATACTGCTAGTCTTGCTTTATGGAGCCGAGTGTTGACCGATTAGCAAAAAAGGAAGGCTGATACTGGTTTCCTTCGAAAGAAATTTTTTTTGGATATTTTGTCTAGTGTGCGAGGAGGAAATAGAGGAGAAAATACCTCCGCAAACTAATGAGCTGTATCAAGATGTTGATGTAGTTTAGAAAATCATAACACGTCAACTACTCTAGCAAAAAAAAACAAAATGGTCTTTTGAATCCCATCCCCCAAGTTCGAGAGAACGAAGAAGACCGAACCTACATTTTAAAGACCAAATCTTCGTAATGGCAGAAAACTTGGTCTAGATGACTGGAAGCATCAGTGTGCTCGGGATCGTAAATAATGGATGGCTGCCATGTCTATGGCTGAGAATTAATTGGGAGTCAGATAAGCGAAACGATGTCTTATGACCTCTCATAAGTAGATAAGTAGATAAGTTACCACTCGATATAGACGATCAAAATGAAAATTTAATATAAAGTAGGTACCTACCGCGCCACTTCAAAGTTTTTTTTTCCCAAAAAGGCAGTTTTGGCAGTTATCTGCGGTGAAGATCTCAAGATGTTACTCAACCTTCACGAAAGTGGGGCTCTGATGGACGTCTTATACGGGAAATTAGAAAAAAATAAAATGCACGACTGGGTCGCACGTACTTACTCTTATGGTCAAGACACTGTGGGCTCAAGAAAATTGTATATAAAAACATGGAAATTATGAGAGAAAAATGTAGAGAAGCATGAAATACGACTTTTAAATTGGATAAAACAACTCTTTTGACAGTTTTATGAGGAAAAACAGAATGCCATCTTCATTCTTGATTGAATATGATTGTATGCGAAAAAAAATTTTAAAATCGTTGTAGCGGTTTTTTTTTAAATTAATTTTTTATATATAAAATTCTTAAAACATTTTTAAGAACAAATTTTGGTATGCAAATCTGAAGTATATATTTATGTTATAAAAACAAAATTTGAAAAAACATTGGTCAACCCGTTTTTGAGATATCGAATTTTCAAAAAAAAAGTTTGAAACTTTTTTTTTAAATCCAAAAACTTTTTTTTTTGAAAATTTTGATATGCAATATTATTTAATCTTACCTGAAATTTGTATATAATTTTATAATTTTTAATGGTAGATCGTTCTAATTTTAGTATATGATAAAAGTTTAATCAAAATCGTAGGAGTCGTTTCAAGCAAAAAAATGTTTTCCTTTGCGGTTTTTTCACTTTTGTATGGAAGGTACCGTTATTTTTTCATAAATGTAAAATTTTTTCTAGAAATATTTTAGAGAGTACTAAAAAAAATCTTAAATATCGAGTTTCAAAAAAATCTATGATGCCGTTTTCGAAATATTTGATTTTCCAAAAAAAAATTTGAAATATTTTTCAAAAATCCAAAACATATTTTTTCAAAAATGTTGGTACACAAGACTATTAACATTTCTTGTATAAAAAAAATAATTGAAATCGGTAATACCATTTTGAAGAAAATCAAAAATTAAAAAAATGGTTCCTTGGGAGGTACCATTAATAACCATTTTTGAAAAATGGGTTTCCACCCAAAGAAAGTCTTTACTAAAATAAATTTAATGATTTTTTTTTAAGAAAAGTTGTCGAGCCGTTTTTGATAAAAATACGATTATGTAAATTTGCCAAAAAAAATGTTTGGCAGGTACCGTTATTTTTGGTTCTAAAAAAAAAATGAAAAAACGTGTCGGCAGAATCACCAAAAACCACTATGTACCAAGTTTGAAGAAAATCAATCGAGCCGTTTAGGCTGTAGACGAACAGACAGACAGACAGACAGTCAGACAGACAGACAGACAGAATTGTGCCACCCACTTTTTTGGTGTTCTCTATCATCGTAATATCATGTTTGATTGTTATCTCAAAATTATTTTTTTGCACGAATCCAAAACGTGCCTTATAGTACCTATAATCGCAAGTAAAAATGCTATGGTAATTGGCCAGAAAAGGTCAACTGATGGTCCTAGAAATTGGTCAACGCTAGATAATTTAAGTCAAGGCTAAATTTGTAATCAAGGCTTAAAGTTTTTAAAGATCACTCAAGGTCACGCGCCATGGAAAATTTGAAAAAAAAACTGTATACCATCCGATAGATCTCTAGCTCTTTATGAAAGGTCAGCTTTTTCAGTAATTGGTCAACCATAGATTTTTTCTATGAATGATTTTCTATAAAGTTTTTTTTTGAGGTCACGAACGATTTTTGGCACCTCATTTGGGTAATTTTACAAACAAAAATTATGCTTCTGATAAGTAACTAGATTACCGTAAATCAGTTAATTTCAGTAATTGGTCAACCGTAGATTTTTTAAAAATATTTTTAAAGTTTGTTTCAAGGTCGTTGGGACCTTAAAAATATTTTTTTTTTTTAATCGTAAAAAGAATTAATAGCTGACCACCTGCTGGCCCTAGCTGACCTTTCATGACCGTGAAGGAGAAGTTTTCTTTTATGACCTTGAAACGAACCTTAAAAATTCAAAGGAAAAAATCTATGGCTTATCAATTACTGAAAATAGCTGAACTTTAAGATCTAGGGATTTTTCGGATGGAATACAGTTTTGCAAATTTCCCACGAAAGAGTTGTCGAAAATCGCATACCTTGCGTGACGTTGACAAAATTTAAGCCTTGATTACAAGTTATCTAGGGCTGACCAATTTTTAGGACAAGATGACCTTTTCTGACCAATTCCAAACCAATTATGTCAAAATTTCATTTTAAGAACATTAACATGACACAGTTAGAAATGCTAAAATCATTTAATCCAATCGCTATTCCAAATGCAACTAAAAATTGATTGTCTGTTAAATTTGACCAATTTTCGTCTATTAAAAAGGTATTTTTAGAGCTTTGAACTCAACCAACCATTAATTCACTTTCAAAATCTTTTCAATAAATATAACACACATAAAAGTAATCTATTTTAATTATCTACCCAAATTCTTAAAAAAATAAAATTCTATTTATCGTTAAAAAAATTGATTTTTTGTCTACCCCATTTCCTTCTAAATGATACTTAAATTGACAATAAAATTTAATTTAGTTCCTAAACAATGTTTAGTCGTATTTAAAAAAAAAAACATCCGGAACTTATTTCCAAAGACATTAACGTGAAAATAATGTCCTTCGAAAAATGTGTTTGTCTCTAAGTACACTTAGGACCATCATTCCGGGTAGGTATCAGCAAAGCAAAACAAAAGAAAAAAAAAATAGTCCCTGGATAAATGACCCACGCATTGCCCATTATTCGTCGGCATGCAAACAGCCTTAGAGTATTAAAAACAAAAATTCCAAAAGATATTTTTAAGGCTATTGAAAAACAGAAATTTAATTGAAAAAGAATTTATTTTTTTTTTGAGAAAAGTTTTGAATAATTAAGATTTTTTTCAGTATAGCATCTTAATTGTTTGCCCTGAGGACGTCTCCACGCGCACTCAACTTCAGCTGGAATGCTTATCCTGGACTAAAAATAAATCAGCAAAAAAAAAAGGGATTAACCAACCAGTCCAGTCCAGACTATATATACATAGATCCAGAGAGTCTAATGGATGGCAAACAGATATATACAGAAAATACCGACAATTACCCATGTTACTTCCGCTACATTAAAGTCCTTTATTGTCCTGGGTCCTCTGATGAACAACGATGGAGACCACGGCAATTGTAATTTTTTTTTTTATTTCTAACCCAAACACAAATTGACGAACAAACTAAGTTTTTCTTCCTCAGACATCTCTGTGGGGAAATTATGTACGAAAGTAAAGAAAAACCAAAAGAAAATCCTCCTACAATGATCTGCCATGTCGGATGATATGCGACTAAAAGCAGAAGAACGAAGCGTGGGAAATCTTATGAAGGTTAATATAATTCTGTCGAAATAAAAAATATCATGGTATCAACGAATTTGGGCAAATTGTAGATGTTCCATATACGAAGAAAGCTTATTCGAAGGACATCCCTATGGCATATAGTGACACAGGCAAGGTGGCAATGGCAATGGTGACTGCTGACAATAATAACATGCTGTAAAAACAAGGAGATAATATAGTCGGAAATGAGTGCTAGAAAGCTTCACTTATTTTGTGTTTTATACTTATCCATCAAGGATATGGAAATAATTTTCAAGGTCATATCTGCCTAGACAGAAGACATCATCAGCAGTCAACACATATAGAAATGAACAACACACAGCATAAATCAAAATGAGTAGGCATAGGCACCTACCTACAAGAAATAAAAATCATGCGAAAAAGGAATAGAGGGAGTACGGGGGTGCCTTCCAAGGAACAAGTTTTCAGCTATAGGCAAATTTTCTGTCAAGACATACAATATTTGTCTG
Organism: Dasysyrphus tricinctus; assembly: GCA_963921185.1. Lineage (NCBI taxonomy): Eukaryota > Metazoa > Arthropoda > Insecta > Diptera > Syrphidae > Dasysyrphus > Dasysyrphus tricinctus. The sequence goes on from OY992533.1 coordinate 108,378,606, forward strand.
CCAATGTTTGCGTATTTAAAGAAGATTTGGTTTTTTTTTTTTCTTTTTTCATTCCATTCACTCAGAGAGAGTGGGAAAAGTAGGTACCTATACTTTTGGTAGTAATGGAACACATAATAATATTCTGTTTATGTCCTTGTATTTTGGTAATAAAACACAGCCAGTCATGTTGAAAATGTTGTGATTTATTGGCTTGACATTGAGTTCTTGTTTTGTCACTTTGTCAGACAATTATAAGGCTATATGGGTATCAGTATACATATTATTGTCAAAATAATTTAAGTGAAAAGTTGGAAATTTAAATTTAAAAATTCATCAAAAATCATGAGTTAAGCTTTAGAAGATCGATAAGCTAAAAACCTATACAAATATTGTATGGTAATAAAGGATATTGAGAAAACAAAAAGTAGGTTTTAGAACAAAGTGGTATGCCTTCTACGATATTCCTGTCCTTAGGTCAGTCGGTAGGTGATTTTTTTTTATTTAAAATAGCTTTTAATGGCCTTTAGTCCTACAAATTGGCTTTTCGCTCGGCAATCTCACTTTGCCTGGCTACGGGCAAAAAAACTTCCAGCCTAATGATAAGGAATCAAATCCTTAATGCTAAGTCTTCTACTTAGCTGATTTATTTCAGTAGTAAAGGGTGTTTTTTTGGGCATGTGGTTTTCAAGAAGAAATAAAAAGCATATAATTTAATGTTATGGCCGAGAATGTAGCTTTATTATAAAGCTTAGGGTTTGCCATTATGTTTTAAAAATGATTTCAGCCAAGTGGCCGCCGCGGCTGGCTCGAATAAATTCCGGCCGAGAAGTCCAATCTTCGACCACCAATTTTAGACGCGATGACTCGATACTCGGTGCGCACTGTACCGCATCTCTGAGGATTCGCATTATCCACTAAAGTAAACGTGGTTCGAAACCGATCCATGATTGCTCCAATTATGTCGACCAAATATTGGACGAAGCGAAGCAATGCGCAAACCGAACCATTTTGTTGGTAATAAATTTGCACGATTTTCAAACGTTGTTTAGGAATAAATCTATTTATTAGGAAATGGCAAACCAAACTGAGCATAAGTCGAGTGACAGCTGTCAAAAAGATCAATTCCGAAAAAAGTATTGCCAGATTGAAAACCACACGTCTTAAAAAAACTTTATATAGAATTTCTATTACCAAAAAAAACTTCTTAGACGTTTGAAAAAATATATTGATTCGAAAAATTGGATAATTTATTAATGCTACAGCGGCAATTTTGAAAAACGTTTTTAAGCTTATTTTGAAAAAAAGGACTCATTTAAAAAAAAATTGGCATTCGCATAATGTACTCATTTTTACTTGCGATATAGGTTCTATAAGACAAATTTTGGATTCGTTTTGAAAAATTGAACTTAAGATTTTGACCAATCTTTTCATTTCCTACCATATGAGATAGGGAAGATGAAAAAAGTGGGTCCCGTAGTTCATACTGTTTGTTTAAATATTGCCCAAACGGCTCGAATATTTACACTTCAACTTGGTAGCCTGGATGTTTTGGTAATTTCCCCAAAGCATACAATTTATTTTCCAATTTTCGAAAAAAAAGAAAAGCATATTTTTCTCAGAAATGTGACAAAGTTTTAGTTAGATATAAAAAATAGTTAAGTAAGTTAGTTGAAATATGTTGTTAGATCAGTGGTTGGCAATCAAAGAGAAAGAGCCCTCTGTCTTGTTCTCTTCTCTGGAAAACGTCTCAAATCATCGATACTGCCAATTATTTGCCGTTTAGGAATTAAATCGCTTCATTGGCATCTTACGTTTACTCCCAGGAAAGTGTGGTAGAAGTTACCAAATATGTACTTGTTTCTTTTCAAATTTTCTTCATATTCTATTTTTATATTAATTATACAGATTTTTAAAGGCAACACTTTTTGTTTACCACTTCTTTGATTTTGATTAAAAATAAAATGCATGACTGGTTCATACGTACATACTTACTGTTGAGCTTTTTTTAATAATTTCTTATACATAAAATTTTCAGAGCAAATTTAAAGAATTGGGGGGGGGGATCTTATTTTTACTTTTGAAATTTATTTTTGACATGCTAAGGATAAAGTTTAGCTTAGGAATCATTTTTGAGTCCTGTCGTTTGGACGCCATTTTGAAAATTGGCGTCCAATCTGGGCCAAATGGTAAAATAAAAAGAAATTCGTAAATGACTTGAAAAATTTCCATGGCTAAGATAACGGTTGATTTCTTAAAAGATGGGTATACAGTAGACGCGCCTTTGGGTAAAATATGAGTTTTGCCACTTTTTGGGAACATATTTTGTATTTTAACGGGTGGAACATCCCCTTTTTTGATAACTTTTAATATTTTTTAAACATGAAAAAAGGTGCGGAAACTCCTCTAGATGCCAAACGCGTGATGGGAAATAAAAATTGATACATATTTTGAAAATAGGTGTTGAGTAAATGCAATTTCCGTTGAAATTTCAATGTTGCCACTTTTCAGATAAATATTTTTTTTTATGTCAAAATGTGGGACTTCCCCTTGCTTGGTTGTTTTTAACGTTAAAAAGTTGCGAAAACAACTCTGGTCATCAAACGTGTATTGGAAAAATAATGGCTAATGTCCTTAAGGATAAATGTTAAGTAGAGGCACCTATGGGTAAAATGTCAGTGTTGCCACTTTTCCGAAATATTTGTTTGGTAGTTTTTAACTTTCTTAAATGCCTCTAGATGCCAGAAGGGTATGGGAAAAATAACGATTGACGTCTTAAAGAAGAGGTGCTGAGTAGAAGCGCCTTCGGTTAAAATTTCAGTGTTGCCACTTTTTGGGAACATACTTTGTTATATTAAAAGGGTGGGATTTTCATGTTTTTGTTAATTTTAGATTTTTGAAGACGAAAAAACTTTCAGCTTTTTATCCCAACTCTCATTTGTCATCTGGAGCTATTTTCGTAGCTTTACCTATAGGTACGTTATAAATTTTGGTACTTAATACTCCTTATATTTTCTGGAAGCTTCTGATATAAAAACATTTTGAAATCAGTAATATCGTTGTGAAGAAAATAGAAAATACAAAAATGGTTCTTTTGGAGGTACCATAAATAACCATTTTTTTTAAATGGTTTCCTACCCAAATGTAGCCTTAACTAAAAGTAATTTATCGATTTTTGTTTAAGGAAAAATGTGGAGCCATTTTTGAGAAAATACGATTATGTAAAATTGATACAGAAATTGGCTGGTACCGTTATTTTTGGCTCTAAGAAAAAGTGAACAAATGTGGGGGAAATCACCAAAACACTCTTTGTGCCAAAGTTTGAAGAAAATCGATCCAGCTGTGAAAATCGATTAAGCTGTAGCTCAACGAACAGACAGATAAACAGAATTGTGAGACCCACTTTTTTCGTATTCACTATCATCGTGATAATAGGTCTGATCAAAATCTCGAGTTCAATTTTTTTACGAATGCCTATATATCGAAAGTAAAAAATGTGTGGCGGGAATGACCAAAAACAAACTTTGTACCAGTTAAGTGGGGCTTTTGTGTGAAATGAAAATCCACACAATTGCAGTGCATGGTGCGATTTTTATAATTATACATCAATTAATATTGAATAATTTTAATAATTTAGTTATTTTTATTGACCTGGGAATACTTCAAAATTTCATTTTAGGACTTACGAGGTTTTGACAGAAAGTCGATGATAACTTGCCATATTCATAAGTAGGTACATACCTATATATCGCAAGAAAAAATTGTGTGCTTAGATTTGTACGATCTACCACTTAATATTAAATAATTTAAAATTCAGCCGTTATCAACCGTATTTACCACTGAACTGATTAACTGACTTTTAAGTAAAGTGTATTTTCTGAAGTTTGGATGAAATTTCAATGAATGCATAACAATTGTAAACGTGTACTGGTGAAACTTTAATTTATGTACTGAATGAAATTCAACATCAAGACTACTGATTGATTCAATATTTATGTGAAGAAAATTGATCGTCTGTAATGAATACAGAAGTAATGTACTCAGTACATAAAACTTTGAAAAGCTAAATTCAAGCTATTTGTTGAGTTTAATCCATGTGCATTGCGTTTTTATTCATGCGTGCATTAAATACAACCCACAGGCTTTTTTTCCATGGGGGAAAGGGGGGGTCAATCATTGACTCTAACAGCAAAAACATGTTTTTCAAAAGCCCATATAAAAAAATCTAAATATGTTGGAAGCGTGGTACTTTTCTGAGCCAGGGAGGAAATGCCTTTTCTTGTCCCCCTCCCCACCGGGCACCTATGTATACATCATAAAGTCAAGTCATTTGGATGGGCCAGCTAAGTGCTGTGTACAAGAAACGTGTATTGTGAGTCTATATTGATGTTTATTCAATACAATTGATAAACAATCTGTGACCATTATTTTGGTTATGAATTGCTCCAGGGGATGAGTCCGAGAAGGAACTTGGTTGAAATCCAAGTAAGTATGACTATTTTTATCTTAAAAAATCAGGAAATAAATTTGTGTACTTTCAGAATAGAGGCGAAAATATGCAGTGCATAAACTGATATAATGGACACGTAAAAGAAATATGTAGTGAGCACATTTGTATGTTTCTATGTACATAATATACTCATAACAAAATATGAAGTGAGTATTGACATTTATATATGGAGTACATAGACACATGGAGTCATTCCATAAATAGGTACTCAATGCATATTTATGTAATGAAATAAAAAAAATTATATTGATGTATGCACCGAATCTGTTTTCCCAACCTTATCAAGTTATCATTACAAATAACTCACATGAATTTATAAAATGAGCTTAACGCATTTACTTATATTTATGTAATGAGTAAATATTAACTGTAGTAATTACAGATTACTGACGAGTTTTTATAATAAGGGTATTAAGAATTAATGTAATGAATGCATATCTACTCTGTGCTCACTACATATGCTGCATGTGCTCATTGCAGAAAACTGATAAACAATTAATTACCTACTTCATGGAATAACCATACATACATACCTATTAATGCAATAAGTACATAAAAGCTGTACTCAGCACTCACTACATAATCTTAATAATGAATTCATCACCAATATTTATTGTATAAAGTCAACACAAATTTCATCATAATCAAGATGAGTATAAAAAGTTATTTGTGCAGACATTCGTCGGAATACAAAATACATTTATAAGCTGAGTTTATAAATTTTTCCATCACTGCATAGAAGCTGTTTTCATTTTTGACTTTCTCACTATCACCTTAAAGGTCACACTTAACACCACATTTTTACAACTGATACTTATAGGCTATTGATTATGTCCTAAAAAAACTGGGCAATAAGGAAGTAAGACGTTCATGGGATTTTATTGTAAAAATCATCAAAGGGGTCATTGAAGATGAGAAAACCGTGGAGTGCTACTAAATTGGAAGGTGCTTTTTTTAGAGGGGGGGCGCAAAAGCACCCTTTTTGGTTTTTCTCATATAACTCGAAAACGAAGCAAAATTTTTAGAAAATTCTCAAGACCTTTTTTGTAAAAAATGAAACTTGCCATCAAAATTGATTTTTGAAAAAAAGATCCAAAGATTTTTAGTTAGCTAAATTTTAAGAAAATCATTGCAAAAAAATGTGAAAAATTGCATTTTTTGGTTTTGTTTTACGTATTTGCTTATAACTTTCTTACCAGCAGAGATAGGTATGGGCATTGCTTCATATAAAAGAAAGATAATTAAATTTTCTTTAAAATAAATTAAAAATAAAACAGTTTGGATAAAAATCGACCGAGAAATAGTCGTTCAAACTAGGCTGATTTTAAGTTTTTAAAGCTTTATGAATGGCATTTTTGGCTATTTTGATGGACTTGTTAGATTATACGCTCAAACTGGGTGTTTTAGTGAGCCATAACTAGTTAAGTCAAAAATAAAACTCAAATTGTAACCCTCAGTATTATTTTTGTTCCTTTTAAAACTATTTTTCTTTATTTTCTTTAAAATTATTTTGTTATTTTCTTAAAACCAATAAAGCGTCCTTATGATTTGATATAACTTCTAAAAAGTAACTTTGTATTCTCCTTTTCAAATAATGTACCTAAATAGTCTCTTTGTTTCTATAAAACTTTTAAAATATACCTTAATAATCTCCTTCTCAAATTATAATGTACCTAAATAGTCTCCTTATTTCTATGAAAATTGTACTATAAAAGGACTCGCTGAAATCAAATAGAATTCATTCATTTCTCTGCTGCGGACGGAGACGGTTCAAAGGTAAGAACTCTGTGGCATTTACCTCGGAGGTTACCTTTTGGGACGTTTCCTTGTGCAGTCAATCTGTTTCATTATAACCTCTGGCCTTTCCAAGGGTTTAGTGAAACAGGGTGATTCACTTCCAAAAGCATTTATTTTTTTAAATAAGTTTTAATAATTTTTGTATTTAAACTAAAGCCTAAATAAAATAAAAATAAAGCAGAAATTATAAAATAAAGTTTTCTTATTTCAAGAGGATCCAGTAAAACAACTCTACAAAATTTAAAATTTTCACAGTTTTAGGGTTGCCATCTAATTTTTTTTTATTTAGAATAATTGCCAAAATCAACATACTTGCTCTTACAAAGTCGGGTTTTGAACACATATTAGCTTATACCTTCTCGAACATGAAAAAAGAAATAGTTCCAGGGAGCTTCTAAAAAATGCAAGCTCCAATTTAAAAGCACTCCGCGGTTTTCTCACCTTCAATGACCCCTTTGATGATTTTTACAATAAGATCCCATGAACGTCTTACTTCCTTATTATATGACATAATCAATAGCTTATTACGGTTTTATTTATTTGTTTTACACAGAAGCTTTTAAAATCTATAAGGATTCAATAGAAAAAAAGCATTACATCAAAACATTATTTTTTTATTTTTTATACAAATTTTAAAATGTTTGTTTGAAAATTCGAATTTTTTTCCCAAAAACGGATCCATGATTTATAAATTCAAAATTTTGCATTATTGTTTTCTTTTTGAAAATTCAATTTATTTTATCATCCCATAAGGCCACTTAATATTATTTACAACATATCAAACGAAATTTTCCAATCAATTTAATGGCAATTTTTAACAGGACATTTTTTATTATACAAAGCCATAAGGGTATGCTTAGTTACTATACAAAATTAAACATAAAGTTTCCCAAATAAAATATAAACACTTAAATAAAATAAATCCATAAAAAATCTATCACGACAAAAAAAAAAGAAAGAAATAAAATATTTTGTGGGAGAGTAAAAAAAACTTGGCTTTTATTAAACTTTTTTTAATGAAATAAAATAAAACAACGCTTTACGGAGATTTTTCTTTTTTCAAGGACCATTTCGCCACTACTTGTCGTTGTTTTCCATGTCAAATGGAATTACCAGACTGTGACAATAAAAACCACTTGACTTAAATTTAATTTTTATCAACCAACAGAGCTATAGTGGTGGCACCTCACTTTAGTGTATTTCATCTCATCCTCCTCTCATCAGAGCCCCCTCTTATACTTCCCACTCCCCATCACAACCATAACACCGTCCGATTCAGTGATAAAGTGAAGCACAAATATATGTCAGAATTTTCATTTCATTCATTTTCCTAAAATCCACTTTGAAATATTTGAATTTTCATGCCCATAAATCATCACATCCATAACTCGCACACGAACACTACTTTAATGTAGTGGTATAGTAGTAGTATAGCAGCAGTCTTTTCTATACTCGTTATGTGGGTCATTGTTCGCGGATAACATTTCCGCGTCTCCAATGGCCCACCAGCCACGACATCCACACCACAGCGTCCACACCCAACGGATAGTCCTGCTCTCTTGAGCCTGCCTGATGCTAAAGTTCTCAATGTATGGACTGTCTTTGAGGGTGGGTTGGGATTGTGGTTGGGGGTGGTGTTGGGGATGGGAAGGTATATGATGGAGGATACAATGCAATGAATATCATTATAAATGTTTCCAACAAAATAAAAAGCGACATAAAAATAGAAAACAAAAAACGACTTAGACATATAACACAAAAGCAACATAATAAAGGACTTTTTTGTTTGTCATCTGTCATACCTTATTCTCTCGCATTTGTATCCTTTTGCGTTTGTTTAAAGTTTCCTTGCTAGGATATCATTTTTTTTTGTTTTCTATATTTATTTTTGTCACCCACAGAACATATTTTAAACTGCACACATAACATAATGTAGGGGTTGACGTATTGTTATGCTGCACCACAGTGCAGCCGAGTATGAGAGGGATCCTGAGTGGGCGTATGCACTTTTTATTAATCTAAAAGGATAATGCATCATCCTATATAAATGAAGATTATACTTTTAATGCGTTGTTACTACTATTCCAGTTATTTTTCTACATAGTTCATGTGTGCAACATACCTACATATTACTGTGGATGTAGAAGGAAAAGTTTGAGAAGTTTTTAAAGGTTTTTTAATAAATAATATGTAAAATAGGTGAAGTTTTAAATTTATAATTTTTAAAGCTGTTTGCTTTGAAGGCATTGGCCTGCGAGTTGTTTAGAAAGCTTAAATTAAGAAATGTTGGTGCAAAATGTTTAAACCTTTCTCGATAGCAACACGTTCTGTATATGGTATTCTTCTTACTCTTGGCGGAAGAGCTTGATTTTAAAATGATCATTGTGCAAAGGTTATCAATGGCAGGACTCTGTATAACTCTGTAAGAAGCGTCTCTATAGTTGCACAAAAATATTCATGAACTTTCTAACTTACTTACTTATCGGGATCCCAAGAAGGGTAGCAGCTCGAAGCCTAAGACACGGCAGCCTTACATCCTCTACGATCTTGAGCATACTGCTTCCAGTCACCTAGACCAAGCTTTTTGGCATCCACGATAGCTTGGTCCTTAAGCAGGAGGTTCGGCATTCTTCGTTCTCTCGAACCAGAGGCTGGGATTCAAAGACCCTCTTGGCTGGAGTTTCCATTCGTCTATTCCATTCTGCCCATTTGCTCGATGTGGCCCGGCAAATGAAGTTGACGAATTTTGATTTTCTGGACATCCACATCTTGATACAGCTCATAAAATTTGCGGTTGTTTTTTCTCCTCCATTCAATCTCCTTGCACACAGTACCAAATATCCGTTGAAGAATTTTTCTTTCGAAAAAGTATCAGCCAGTATCAGCTCTTCCAATCTGCCTATAGTCCATTTCACAGTGTCATAAAGCTTAATTGGTAGTATAAGGGCTTTATAGAAGGTGTACTCCTTCTTTAGTTTGAGGAGCTTTGAACCCATCTGTTGCGCCAAACCGAAATAACACCGGTTTGCTAGGTTAATTCTTCATCAGATCTATACTTAGAGGTCGTTCGTGAGATATGAACTCCTTAACTACTTCGAAGTTATTGCTATCAATTTTTTGTCCTCGCCAGTTGACAGATCAATTTTGTTGATAGCATTGGTCTAGTCTTCGTTTACTTAGACCAACAAGTTTCATCTGTTCTTCAACTTCCGTGAAACACTATAACAGCCTGCTGGGAGTGGCTGATAATAGACATTCCCTAGAAGTTGGACAGATCTGTTGAAACTTGAAAATCGTGGGTTCAGCGTTAACGTCTGCCTTGCGTACTATTTTCTCCAGAACGTGTCTGAAGAAATCACGTCTCCTTGCGGAATCCCTGTGTTTGGAATAGTCCCGGAGAGTTTTTCCCTAAGTACACATTGCATTGCTTATTTTTCAATGTCATGCGGCAAGTGGATCAGTTTTTCCGGTATCCCAAGTTCAGTTATCAGTTATCACCATATAGAGCTCCCGACGATGAATACGTTGGTCTTTTCCAGGATTTGCCTGAGTGTGAATATTGGGTCTATGATCGATCTACCTGACCGGAAGCTACCTGCCAATTATAGTGTTGCAGAATGGCTTAAGACGCTCACACAGTACGTTGCATAGGATCTTGCATGCGCCGACGTTTATCAGGGATACCTATGCCTCGTTAGTTCTTGGTAAACATAGGATTGCCATTTTTCTAGATAGAACATATGGAGCTGATTGACCAAATATTGGGCATGCTTCTTTCCACCAAAACTTGATTGATGAGTTGACGAATGCACCTTTTCAACACACCCCCTTTTCGCTTGAAGAGCTCTGCTGATAAACCATCAGATCCAGTGGTCTTGTTACTCTCTTCTATACCGGAGTTGGGTTTGCTTCTTATCCTATTTCCGTTCTACGTGATATCCATTCAGCAGCTGCTGTAAGTGCTGAAAATATTCAAGGAGATCACCATTCAGTTTTAAAATTTGCTGCACTTCTGCAGCTTTGTTCAGTTAATTGGGAACTTTTTGCAAAGCTATTAATGACTTCTGCTTGAAAAAGTTTAAAATTATTAACATTTTTATAGGTATTGTTGCATACAAAAAAAAAATTTCACACGAAGATTAAAAAAATGTAAGTATGATTGCGAAATTCAACATTCTTTTGTTGACCGGAAAGTGTCAAACTTTTCTTGTAACCACAAATTTCCTGCTAAGCACTATGTAACCATTGACAACAATCACTCTTCAACCGCATTCAATTTTCCTAACAAAACAAAGACAAACAAAAAAACACCTGACGCAAGCGCAACATTCCACTTTAATTTACTCTCTGAAATCACACGGACAGAGCCGTAGCCAAGAAAATTTGAAAATTCAATTTCTTAAAATTTTTCTTTCTTCTGCAATAATTGTTTGAAGATCTCAGAAACGACAAGAAATTTAAGATAATTGAAGGAAGGAACCTAAAATTATCTTTAAGGAGCTTAAAATTTCATCCAACAAAAAAAATATATTAAAATGACACTAATAAGTTATCAATAAAGTCTAAATATCTTCCGAAAACACTTAAAAAGTTAAAAAGTGGGGGGGGGGAGGGGTTCTATCGCCCCATTTAACAGCACTGTGTGTTATAACTTTTTGGATGAAAGAGCCCTCTGTTGGTTTCTTTTTAAATTAAATGTTATTTTGAAATTTTCAACTTTTGCGCGTTCAAAACATAGAAACAAATTGGTACTATATTTCTGCGGTACAAAATGGGTTTTATTTGCGCTTAGATAATGCTGGGAAATATTGGAAAGCTACTTCCAAAATGGATGCAATTTTAGACTGCAGCTGATGTATAAATGAGTTTGTGAAAAAATAAAGTAAAACTATGGTTTAATGATTGATATTGATAGCCAAATAAATTTCAGCATCCGTCCTGTGCAGCTGTTGTGGAATGTGTGCACCTAAGCCTTAAGCCCAAGAACCTGAACACCTCAAAGATCACAGCTCTGTAGAAATAACCTGAGTAGAATTCAGCATAAATTGAAGAAAAATGACCACCCGCTTTGCTATCGCTTCTCTTCTGGGATAGGTACAAAATCTCGCAAACTAAAATCTCGCATTCAAAATCCCGTATAACGAGATCTCACCATCACAAAATCTCACTTTTCAAAGTTTCGCAATAACGAAATCCCGCAAACTAAAATCTCGCAAAATCTAATAGCATTGCGACAAATACATTTTTTTTATCGAAACCTTGCAAATTAAAATCTGGCGCGTTTTCAAAAGCAGTTTTTTTTTAAGGATAAAAGCTATGTGCGATTCGTTGCTAAGAGATTTGAACTTGCAAGATTTTGATTTGCGAGATTTTTAATTGCGATATTTCATTTTGTGGGATTTTGGCTGAAATTTTTTTTGGCCAGATTTTTCGGTGCGAGATGCAAATGCGAGATATTTAAAAGCGGCATTTTTGTTATTGCGAGATTATGAAAAACAAGATTTTTAATTTGCGAGATTTCGTTATATGTTCGCAATTGTAAAAAAATGCTAGATTTAGTTATTCGAGATTTTGAGGGATATATTGTACCTATCGCTCCCTTCTCTTCTTGGTCTTATGTAAGAGGAGTTTTGCAATTGACAACGATTCTTCTCAAAATTTTATATTTTCAGATGAGGCACATTTTCATTTTGGGAGCGTTAAGAAATCCTACAAACTGAAATCGCGAATAACGAAATCTTGAATTTTGTTTAAAAATTTCGCAAAATGAGATCTCGCAAATAAGTTATCCTGCTTTACATTATCTCTCAATTAAGAAATCTTACTTTTAGCAATCTCGCATTAACATCTCGCACCAAAAAGTTTTGCAAATATCAACCATACTTAAGTCTCGCATATCGAAATCTCGCAAATCAAAATTTCGCAAATTCATATTTAATCGCACTCGATTTTTTGCAAAAGTTAGTACATCTTGCAAAACTAAATTGCTTGGCATCAAATAAATTTTCTAATCAGAGTTTCACAAATTTAATTCATGTACTAGATGAAATGTTGCGAGATTTAATTTTGCGAGTTTTTTTTACGGGATTTTTAATTGTGAGATTTCAATTTATGAGATTTTGTGCCCAACCCTTTCATATCCATGTAGTAGCAATACTGCAACGTGAACCCTTGACTGTTTGGAACGAGTTTTGGATTGGCTACATTTTTGGTCCATTTTTCTTCTATGATTGCTATAGAAGAAACGTTACAGAATTTGAGGATTTTAGCTTGCTCAATCTATGGTTTCAAAAGCTGGGACTACTTGCAGCATAAGTTATCCAATAATATATTAACTGCACCCTTAGTTCAACAATCGTGTATATCAATCGTCCTGCTGTTATTGTTTGGACGGCACGGAGCTAATGCCGCCGGTCGTTGAGCTTTTTGTATGATAAGGTGCTGTTAAAGATAAATGCTTTCTGTGGGCACAATTAGCAGGGGTTAAAAGAAGATTAGAATACCAGTCTTGAAATCTGATTCCGGCGTTAACATCCCCAAGAATTATGCAAAGATATCTACTTCAATGCTGTTCCTCGATAGATCGAAAATGCATTCATTCTTTAAAAAAATTGTCAAAGATTGTTAGTCCTGATGATGTTTCTCACTCTCCCACCCCCTCCACCAATTTTCTGACTACGTCCTTGCATATGGACATTTTTGAATAATTCCATGCCACCGAACCAAGACCAAGTGTCGCGTTGTCGTGGTAACCACTGTGTGTGTGGCATTCGAGGAACAATCATGTCGCATGTCAATTTCTACACACATATGGTCAGAACCGTCCAATCTTTTGCCCCAGCATAATAAGCAACAAACCAGCAAACAAACACTCGAGCCACGAATAATAATCACCTTCGCCGTTTCGTGTGTGCTCGCGCGCACATAAACACGCGAAACTCCTGTAAAATCATAAATAACCAGCTCTAGAAGCTATGCAGCTAGAGCCAGAAGCAGCACAGAAACAGCAGAATGAATCTCAAGGCAGCCATGCATGCGGTGGAGTGGGGGTCCAATATATAGTATCCAGGTGACAACCAAATGTGCACCTGAGTGCACACAACTCTGTCTCATAACTCGTCTCTATGATCGCGCGTCCAGTGGATAGTAAAACCATGTCGCGTCATGTCCGCTAAGATTAGGCCAAACCGATTAAGCCCTGCACAAAGAGCTAGAGCTAGCAGCAGTGAATTGCATTCCCATAGATGGAGCTGCGCTAGCAATAACTCCATGAATAGCCGGAGAGAGAAAAAAAAAGAAAAGAGAATTAATCGATTCAAATTGTGATTATTAATTATTGTCATTGGTGGTTTGTGGCTCTCACACTGGCTGGTTATCGGCTGCCAGTGGACATTGGACTGTATAGACAGCTTGGCTTGCTGGACAGTGGACATGCCAATGTGTAAGCGCGCTTGTATATAATCCACAAATCGCCGGATATGCTATGCGCATATCTGACAGATGCTCTATCTAACTGTGGTTGCGCTTGCGCATATAATATGCAAATCTCTGCCAGTAGCTGTAGCTGGTGGAAATTCGAAGTGAGTAGCTGCCTCTCGCTGGGAACCCGAAACAAAGAAGAAGCCTTTTACGAACATGGTAATCGCTGTTGCTGCTGATGGTGCTGCTGTTGCTGGTGTATGCAGCTTAGATAAAGACTCATGCAAACATTAAAATTGATTCTTGTGAAGAAGAGGTGCTGGTTTGTTGCGCATGCTTAATCATTATTGTTGCCTATAATGGCGGGGATTGAGGGCAATATAATATTGCAAGAAGCCTTGTTATGTATGATAGCTGATAGCTATATGATTATGCAATCGCAAAGTGAAGGTGAGTTTAAAAAAAAAAACATAAATGTGCACTGAGCATGCGGAGTTGGAAAGAGGATAGAGCTTGATGGAAAATAAACGTTCTTTGTTAAAAATGAGATTGATAAAAAAAATTGTTTCCAAGATAGACACTTAACAGCTTTGTGTTTTCTTTTGAAGAGATAAGAACTTTTGAGGTTAGAAAAGATGAATATCAGGTGAGTTATGATCAACAGGTATGTGATGACAGGTGTAACTTAAGTAGTTGGTTTAAAAGAAGCCTGGAAGCATTATATTTATTATTTAAATCATTTTTTTTCTTATCAGATGCATACGTTAATAAATCACAAAGAATGATTAAAAGTAAGTAAGAAAATTTCACTGTAAGGGTGTGTGTGGTAACATGGAATAATTTAGTTATTCAACATTGAATAATTTAGTTATTCAATTTTTGTATGGAGATCTACTCTTTTGATACATTTTGCCTTTGCATTCTTTATGTAGTCATCCTATTCCCTAAAAGGTGTATAGGTTATGAAAGATTCTCTCAACTTACTGAACATTGGCCAGACTTTGAATATCGTCACGGTTTAATAACTGTCGAAGAAGTCTTTCCAGATCTTAAGAATTGACTTCTGCATGTCTACAACGGTGTTCCCATTTTAATACTCGAAGGCTTCTACGGCGATTCGTTAATTCTGATAAAAGTTCGCATCATTTTTTTCTAATGAATCATCTTTAATCCATCATCTTGTTGCTGTTGATATTCTTTCCTTGAGTAAGCATTCATCATCTTCCAATCGGTCAACAAAAAGCATGTGAGAAGCTCTTCGCAAATAAAAATGTTCTTCTCATAAGAGTTACCTAGAAACTTACGAGACTATATATTTCGGAATCTTGTAGTGCTCTTGTTGAGTACTATGAGATTGTTATGAGGATGTTAAAAGCGTGGAAGAACTCTCTGAAATTCCAAGAGAAAACACCTGTTGAAATTTACTGACGCTACTCAATGGCTTGAAAATTCTTAAGCTCTATCAACCACACAACCACAAGATTCGAAACTTCTTGAACCACAGTCAAAGACATAATAAGGGTCGATAGAACGAACGAGAACGGAACGTCACACGTATTTCTTGTAGGAGCGGAAGTGAACGGAGAAGCATATCGCCTATACACCAGCTACTGTTTCACCTGCGGTGAATGCGAGCGTCAGTCAGTGACAACGTTGGAATGAACGAAAACAACTGAACGACGCACATGTTTTCTTGTAGAAGCGGTAGCAAACGGTGAATGCGCACCTCGCCTATACAACAGCTACTATCGCCTCTGCGGTGAACACGAGCTTCAGTGAGTTGATGAGGGATGAGGCCACCTCTCTCTAACATTAGTAAAATCCTCTTAAGGACAGCGATAGCCCCATTCTACTCGTACAGCAATCCTGACCAAACGAACGGACACATACACCAATTACTGACCTATCATACTCATCTACCAGACGTTGCAAGGAGCTCCTACGGGCCTGATGGAGGGATATGTCGTTACTCCAAGGTGGATGGACTGCCAGTCTACTTGGTAGTTGTTACTATCAATGATGATATCATCGGCAATCCCAAGGAGTTGTATAGATCTATTGGAAATAGCTCCTTCAATGACAATGCGGCCCTGCCCACTTTTTGCTCCAGAACGAGATTAAAGAAATCACATAATAGAGTATCTCCTTTCCTGGTCGATCTCACTTCTTTTGTGAATGCCCCAGCCTAGTCAAAACAAAAAAATCAGCCCTCGGAGCATATTTTTTGACAAACGGGGCGACGCGTCTTTTGCCACTAAGAAAAATCCCGAAATTCATTCAAAGCACAGGAAGGGCCAGGAAAGTATCCCATTTCCAAAGTTCCACTTAATCCCTCCTCTTACCCCACCTATTCTTACATTACTCACATCCGGACGGGACGGGGACCCAATGGATCCATTTAGTTCAAATTGGGGTGTATCGGCTTGCCGTATTATCACCCTTTCTAACCTAATCTAACCTATCTCCTTGCCGCAAACCTGGTTTCCCTAGTTGCACATTGCATCGCATACTTTCCAGTATCATCCAAGGTCAAGATCCCGAGTACAGCCATCACCACATAGAGCTCCAGACGATGAATGCTTTCTTATACGGCAATGATTATAGATGATGAGTCTCGACTTGAAATTCATTGGTCTTTTTCAGGAATTACCTGACAGTGAATATTTGGATACTTGCCAATTATAGTGTTGCAGAACGGCACACGAAGTCATCGAACATGCTTTCTTTCACCCAAACTTGGTTGATGAGTTGATGCATGCACCCTTTCAACACATTCCCTTCGTTCTTGAAGAGCTCCACTGGTAAACCTTCAGATCCAGTGGCCTTATACTATTAATGAGCTTTCATATAGCTATATCTGCCTCTTCTATACTGGATGGTAGTACTGGGTCTTCATTGTCTGGTAATAAGATTGCTTTTTATCCTATTTTTCAAGGTATAAATACAAAAAAAAAAATATGGTGGCGCAACAGCTCGTGGAGAACCAAGGCCTAGTGACTTACAACTCTCAACCATTCCTGTGTGCGTGTTGTTGGCTGGGATGGAGGAGACCTACAAATTTTGGCCGAGTCCGAACGGCTAGATAAGAAGCACTTATTCATGACAAGTATACTCTTGGAGGATTTGACTGTTCCTCGCAAGAGGCAGTATCTCAGAAAAAACATTTCAATTTTTATGTGGCAGTGGCTGGGAATCGAACCCAGACCTTCGGTATGACAGTTCAACGCACTAACCATTATGCCACTAGGTACTACCCTATTTCTCTCCCTACCTGATACCCATTCAGCAGCTGCTGGAAATGCTGCTTGAATACATCTGATATTCCCTGTGCTTCGATACCCTTGCTGTTTCGAAGAACCTACGTTGCGGTTTGGAAGCCAGCAGTCAGTTGCTTTGGTTTTTTTTTATAAAACTTCCCGGTGTTGTTTCAATCTCTCATCTATACTGGGTGGTGGTATCGGGTCTTCATTGAATGGAGTTGAGTTCTCTTTGAATTGCTGGCTGAATAATCTACTGTTACCTTCGCTGTTTCGAAGAGATTGCGTTCCGATTTTTTAGCCAGTTGTTTCGATGGCGACACTACTCAATCCCTGAACTCAATCCCTGAACTGGGAGACTGCCTACGCCCTCTTTTTTCTACGCAGGGTCTTCTTCTTGTGCATATTTTGTCACCGTTTTTTGCTGATCGCATTCATCATCATACCATGGGTTCGTTTTCGGGGGTGTATGGTGGCCTATTGTGGTTTCGGCTGCCTCTAAGATGATAACGTGATACTGGGACCACTGGTTGTTGTCTCCTGAGCTGAGCTCTGTGGCAGTGGAGAGCTTTTTGCTCAGATGCTCAATGTAGGCTCTGGCTAGCTCACACCAGGTATGCTGAGGCGACTTACATAGAATTTCGTTTTTAGGGAGGTTTGTAGTTACTTTTCATTTGACATTTGAACCTTGACCACAACAAGGAAATGGTTGGATTCAACGTTTGGCGCTCAAAAAGCACGCGTGTCTAAGATGTTAAAGGCGTGACTTCCGTCGATTAGCACCTTGTACATATATTTGACGTATCGACCATTTGGTTAGTTCCAGGTAGCTTTGTGGATTCTTAGCCGTAGAATTCTAGTGCCACTTATCACCGTGTTATAAGCTTCTGAAAAGTCTATTAGTCATTGTCGATTATCATTTGTCTCTTCAAGTAGGCTTTCATCATAACTGGTCCTATCCATCGTGTTAGGGAAGTTAGCCCGATGATACAACCCCCAAACCTGGAGGGCTTTATTGAGCCTTAGAACAGTGGTCGGATAAAAAGACATAGAGTTCTTACCTAAGTCTTTTTTTTTGTAGAACCTCGTGGCATAATGGTTAGTGCGTAGGACTGTCATGCCGAAGGTGTGGGTTCGATTCCCAGCCGTGCCACCTAAAAACAGAAATGTTTTATTCGAGGTACTGCCTCTTACGAGGAACTGACAAATCCTCCAAGAGTATACTTGTCATGAAAACAGCTTCTCATTTAGCCGTTCGGACTCGGCAAAAAACTGTAGGTCCCCTCCATTCCTGCCAACAAACACGCACACAGGAATGGTTGTGAGTTGTAAGTCACTAAGCCCTGGTTCTCCACGAGCTGTTGCGCCACCCAATTTATTTATTTATTTTACCTAAGTCTTTTTCTATGGAAAATCAATCTGTAAGCCTCCGTATTGCTTGTGTTAACATCTCTGCAACTGGTCTTCCGTAGTTCATCTGCTGACATGATGACAAGAAATATTGTACTCGCATTATTTAAACAATATTAATGTGTCATAGATTTGACTCATAATGAGCCAAGATATCCACAGGTTCTGATTACCGGGGACAAGCTGCAATTGGCGCTCAACTGCTTCAAACCATACAAGTCTGCAAGACTCAACGGTTTAAATTCTGACTTAATTCTACCAATTCTGGAGAATATTTTAACTATAAAGTTGCTCAAAAATGGAGAGAAGTCAAGATTGTGTTTATACCCAAAGCTGGCAAATGCTACCAAGTAAACCCGATAGATCTCAGACCTATTAGTCTATCAGTATTCCTTCTTAAAATTTTTGAAAGATTGATCGATATCCACCTTCGAGCAAGCATATAGGCACGCGACTTTTGTCTAGAAACTAGTTTGGACTATCGAATATTCCCTCTATCATAAAGAGTAGACCATGGTCGCTTTCTTGGATATAGAGGGCTCTTTTAACAATGCCGACACATCTGCAATCGCTTCTGCACTGAAATCCCTGAAGGTAGATGGTACGCTTGGTGAATTGATTAATCAAATGCTGACTGGGTTATCAATTAAAAACTGGGCGGCTATTCTGCTAGAAGATCTGTCAGTAGAGGTACGCCACGAGGCGGTGTCCTATCTCCCCTTCTCTGGAGCTTGGTAGTAAATGAGCTACTTACGTGCCTGTAAGCGGAGAGTTAAAGAGTGATTGAAGCCTATGCGGAGGATGTTGCTATTTCCGCATCAGGAAAGCACCCTACTGTCCTAAAAAAACTCTTACAAAACGCTTTAAATAAGCTTACCAACTTGGCTGACTGGTGTGGTCTGGGTGTTAACTTTATAAAACGGAACTTGTTCTATTCTCAAGGAAATATTAATTCCCTCATATATTGATCCTCCTTTCACCAAAGGTACTCCACTAACATTCACTGATCAAGCAACATTTTTGGGTCTTATTTTGGATAAAAATTTAAGGTGGCTTCCTAATATACAAGAAAGAGTCAAAAAAGCCAAAGTGGCACTTTCCTCATGCGAAAAAGCCGTTGGGAGCAAATTGGGCCTTTAACCTCGTATCGCTACGGTGATTAGAGCGATCCTTATTTACGGAGTGACAGTATGATGGACTGCTCTAGCTAAAGCGGTAAATTGTGACAAGTTAAGCAAAGTTAAACGCTCTGCCTGTTTGTGCATAAGTGGAGCACTTCGTAAGCGACAATTTCCGGCGCTCTAGACATTCTGCTCCATCTAACACCCCTCAATATTTTCAGCAAACAAGTGGCTGCAAATACAGCTATTCGCCTAAAAGCTTCCTCACAATGAACCAACAATAACATTGGCCATTCCATCATTCTGAATTCATTCGAGTCAGTTCCAAGTCGCACTGATTACACCATCCCAAAACTGAAGTTTGGCAAACATTTTCAAGTCAGCATTCCCTCTAGAGTTCTCTGGGAGGATACGGGTCTCTTGGAAGATGAATCAATCCATTTTTACACCGACGGATCGAAAACTGATGGCGGGGTGGGTGGTGGTGTGTACTCAGAAAGACAAAAATTAAGTTTCTCCTTCCGTCTTCCTAATCGTTGTAGCGTGTTCCAGGCTGAACTTATGGCGGTCAAAGAAGCCTTATTTTGGCTGAAAGAAAATGTGTTATCAACCACAGATATCCGCAACTTTTCTGATAGTCAAGCAGCTATCAAATCTCTGGAATCGGTTTCTACTAACTTTTTAACAGCTCTTGCCGTTCATCTCTGCTGGAGATGGCGCAGCAGTGCCGGGGCATAGAAACATTCCAGGAAATTGTAAGGCTGATGAACTCACTGAAAGTGGAAAAACTCTACCTCTTCTACCTAGTAAGGCAGATAAAGGTATTCCCATCGCTACATGCAAACTTATGCTTAAGAGAGGACAAACCTAAGGTGGAAACATATCACCACTTGCTATTTTGCTTGGCAACAAAACAAATCTGGCCAGTAATGGATTTAAAGCGATCTAAGTGTTTGATATCTCTCAGCAGATTGCACATATTAGCTCTATGATAGGTGTCATAATCGGACACTGTCTTACAGGAAAGCACGCAACTCGTTTTGGAGTATTCTCTAACGATTTTGCAGAAGCTCTGTGGACAAGGAAGAGGAACAATCGATTCCTCATCTTCTTGCACTTGTCCTGCGTTATCTAAAAGGCGAAGACTCCATCTTGGATATTTCTACGTCAATGATCCTAGTGATATAAGATTTAGTCTGTTACGCTCCATAAGAAGCTCCAATTGTTCACTGAGTAGGAAAAAAGGCTTCCCAGGTTCATGTGGTATCACAACGGACCCATCAGTGTGTCAGTTTTCGTGACTGCTAGCCACTTCAACCTAACCTTACCTAACCTTGACTCACAGAAGTTAATGCCAAGAAATTTAAAAATCGACAAAGTTGTTTCATGTTTTTACCTGATTGGTGTTTGATACTTTTCCGTTCGTTATCTTTTTGGGCACCTTCATCAGAGATTCAGAGCTGACAATACCTAATTGATAATTGAAACAGATTTCCTTGGAAAATGGAATAAATTCTCATGTAGCTGGAGCGGATTCCTGTGTGATTGTTGTCAAGCATATTAAATCATTAACAAGGTTTTCAGAACTGCAAAACATAAAGTACCGTATTACTCGACAGCCATATTAATTCCATATATTAGCTATAAGACAGAAATATTTTTGTATTCTATGATTTGTATTTCCTGTGAAATGTTGTGACACTGAGAAATTACAAATTCTAAGATTTCCATCGATTTCGCATCGCAAAAGTTGTTCATCAAAAGTCCTTATATCGTCAAAGATTTAATGAGTTCCAAGAAGTATTCAACGAAACATAAATCCACAGTAGGTATCTCTTTCTATATTAGTCAATCCACACCATCATCAGTTCGTTGATAGCAGCTGCTCTTAAGATGAATCTGAAAGAAAAAAAAAATAAAAAACAATAATTTTCGAAGAATTCCAAGAAATCAAATCAAAAGTTAAATATTAACCACAAATTTACACCCCATCAACAGCCTGTTAAAAACTAATAATTTTCTCACTCCATTTTATTTTACATAAAATTTATTTAACTTTAAAATGTAATTTTCATCCTACCACCCTTTTATAATAATAATCTGCAACAAGAGACTTAACTCAATTACATTGCCAAAATTGCTTCTCGTAACTCAATTAAAAAGTAGAATTCCAAAGAATTATACCTATTTTGTAGTATACTTTCTTACTCTATATCTCTCTATCTCTTTCTCTCTTTCTCTAATGGTTTATGAAAAGGGGGAAAATGTCCTTATTTGAGAACACCATCAGGATCCTGAAGAAATACAATTTTATACAATAAAATACTCATTGACATTGAAATTTATTATTTTGCAACAAAAAAAAATATAAAAATAAAAATAATAAACTTTATGAATGTAACACCACAATAAATTGCAAAATCACCACTCCCCTGTAATTTTCTGAAAAACATGACAAAATAAAAACCAATACCAACCAGTATAGAAATGATATGGAAAAAGGGTAGTCGTCTAACCCCCAACAAAAACATAACCAAACTTCCATAACCATTTCCCCCCAAAAAAAAATATAAACCCAAACCCAATAGTTTAAAAAGTCAAACTTTGTGTAATATGGAAAGTCATCCTGTTTGCAATGTCATAACTCACTTTACCCCCAACCCTGAACTTTGGAGGCGTAGGAGGACAGTTGGCATACCAGTCAGTGTCTTGTCTGTGTCTGTATCTATATGGGCATCAGGGGGATGACATTAATTTTTGCAACTGATGTCAGCCCCCTCACCCCATTCCCACAACTATACATACAATCACTTCTGTGTCTCGTGTCTCCCCATCAATCGTGTATATATAATTCCTAAAAAGGGTGTGAGTTTGGTCGATATCCTGGCTTATCCCACCATGATACCGTCACACAACACCCCTTTTTCAGTAAAGTTGCACTTGCTGTTTATTTTTATTACCAACTGCTTTTGGGGGTCGAAATCGTCGTTCGTTTGGTAGAATACTACATACTTTCTTCATCATTCCCTTTGGAATCATTTGAATATCAATTCATTTTCAGAACGATGAAAGTGGCACTGTGGTGCTTTTTGACTTTTATTGTGAACCAAAATTAAATTTTAAAAAAGGAAACATTTACTGTATTTTTTTTTCTGTTTGTCTTTGATCCTCGAATTACTCTTAAGACCATATTTATGAAAAATAGTTGTGTAACTTCCACGTCCCCAAGGCCTTAAAGCACTTCTAAAAATGTCAAATGTTAATAATTAAGTAAGAGCGTTAAGGAAAGAGAGAGAATTGATATTATATTTGGCTTTAAATGTCTAAATATTGAAATGGGAACCAAAAATTGAGTCGGAAAAAGTATTTCACATTCGTATTGGTCGACTCTTAATTCTCAAAAAAAAATATAAACCATTATTTTTGACGAAACGATCCACTGTGAAGCACTGACGGTGGTGGCGTTTCATAATACTTTGGATCTCAATCAACCCACCCGCATGTTTAAGTGCGTGTAATCTGCAACTTTAAAAGGATAAACGAGGGTTGCCCGTATGTTTGTCCAAACATGTGCATGAATCCTTAATTTTGATTTAACTTTACCAAAAACCCCAACTCCGCAATCCAATCCAATTCAATCCATTCTCCTCGCCGCCCACAAAACGGAGTAGAATTTATTTACATCACGTACCCGTTTGTCGATATTTTGTTGTATCTTCATTATAAATATCACGCGGGAAATGAGAGGGAAAGGATTTTTTTTTCCAAACGATAAATTGCAATATTTTTAAGCGTTTATGCGTCTAAAGGACATTAACCACACCCCTCTGGCTGATGGTTCTGCTAAAGCAAAATGAAGGATTTGCGTGTCATTAATCTTTGAAAATTGAAAGCAAGAGAGTGTATGGTATTACAACACTGCAGCAAGCAGCAAATTTCTATTTGTGAATAGGAAATTGTATTCGAATGAAAAATACGTTTTTCACAGTCGTCATCCCTCTAATCCGAGAGTAAGGATATTACGATTTTTACGCACTTACACGTCTAAGAGTTTAAAATAGATTTCAAGGATGGGTGTTATTGTTTTTTTTTTTTCATTCTTCGTCTTGACACCAAGTGTGGTGCTTGGCGCCAGTTGTTTTTAAGCTTTTTAAAGAGGTGTGAATAAAGGTATTTTGTTATTTTTTCTGTTCTTTTTTTAAAGGGGGATTCGATTTGAAATCTAATTTTGATTTATATCGGAGGGAGTCTATTCAGTGGGAGGGAGTTTCTGTTATTATATTTGCCAGGCAACTGTTTTTTCTTTGCATACACTTCTTTAGTTGTTTTGTTTTTATGCAAACAAATTTTTCTTCAATTTGTTTATTTGCTCGAAATTAAGTAAACCAGTGGGGAAATATATGAAAAAGTATACCAAGACACTTCTCTTTAGTTCTTTTATTTTACTTGAGACCCATGTTTTTTCAATTAATTTTTGGAAACCTAATTTTCAGGGTCAGTTTGTATGTCTCATCGCTTATTTCCTAAAACGACGAATTTCTACAAAAGTTAGTACAATTTTTTTGATATGAACTATGAAGCCCCTTTGGGCAACTGCTTTTGACTTTCAAATTTGTAATTTGACGACTCTCAAATAAACTATCCTACTTCCTACTAATATTATAAATACGAAAGTGAGTTTGTTTGTTTGTTTGTTACACTTTCACGTCTAAGCCGCTGAATCAATTGGGATGAATTTTGATATAGAGATAGATGGAACTCTGGAAGCGTCAATAGGATACTTTTTTTTACCATATGAGACAAAAAAATATTTGGTACCAAAACAACTTCTTTTCATAGGAAACAAAAATAAATCAATAGAGTTTGAAAAAAAATCAATCAATTTTGATATTTCGTTTGAGAGGTGATTTGTTTTGTATTATTTTGAGGTTTTCTTATAAATACTAATGCTTCACCAATTGCTCTTATCAAGAAATTGAGGAAGGAAAAAGATGGGGATACCACCAAATGAGAAACCCGACATCGTCAAGACACACTTGAGAAACATGATCACTGTCGTGTGTACAACGGCTTCTAACTAATGCTTCACAAACGTTGGTTTAAACTAAACAGGAGCTCCTCGCAAGCCCGGCAGTAAAAATTGTTCGATAAAAAAATCAATTCATGACGAATTAAGGTAAGGATAGGCTGCCTTCAGAGTTGATGAGAAAGAAGTGCCCAGTGCCCAGAATTTGTATGTAAACGACAAATGGAAGGACAGACAACAGCAGCATCCTCACATTTATGTACATATATTCTAAGAGCCGGAAGAAAATTCTGTGGGTGAACGCATATCCAAAATATGAGTTCATAACATGAGAGTTTGTATAGGTTCATGCATCTTGATATAGAATGCAAAAGTCTGCCAGGATTTTTTGACGCCCAGGTTCAGGACGAGGGGTTGAAAATAGCGATTTTCAAATTTTTGTGTCAGGGGTACAACCACTTCAATAAATTTATTTAAAATGGGAGAATGGACTCTGTAATTTTTCATAATTCTTCAAACTTTAATTTTGTGATCTGAGTAATAGAACTCAAGATATGAGCCTTTAAAGCAAAGCTTATCAGCTTTATATTTTTGTTTATTTTTTTTTTTAAATAAAGTAAAACGGTTATATCTCAAGTTCTATTAATCTGATCGTTAAAATTAAAGTCTATTAGGGATCATTTCCTGTTTTTTGAAAATTAACTTATGTGGTTCTAACCCTGTCACAAAAATTGGAAAACAACTATTTTTCACAACCCAATAGGTATTAAGATGTATGCACCTGTAGAATGTCAAACTCTAATTTGCTTTCAGATATTCAACTTAGTGGGATAATCAGTTCGCAGCGAGGCAGAACCTATTATGTACTCTGCAGTAAATATTTTTCGTTTTGTAATAATTTTATCTCGATCTGTTTTAACCAATAGGTTTTTTCGTTAGTAATTTCTGGATCGATCGACAACCAGACTTGGTTGACAAAATAAAAATTAGCGCGAGCGAAGCCGCGGGTTAAGGCTAGTAGGTCTATAATTGTTTGGATCACTTTTATCCCCTTTTTTGAAAATTGGTATTATTATAGACGTTTTAAGACAATCAGGAAATTGTCTGCACTGGAAGCTTTCATTAATAATGTACCGTAATGGATCAAGTATTGATTTTGCTATTTTTTTTATAACTATGTTACTAATACCGTCTATACCACAAGAGTTCTTATTTTTCAAACTATTTATGATAGTTAAGAGTTCTATATTACTAACAGGTCCATAAAAAAAGGAACATGGATTCGTTATGTCCAAAAGAATTCTCCTATTGCTGTCATGTAAATGTATTTCAATGTCAGGCTTAACATTGTTGGCAACAGTTTTAAAGAAAACATTGATGCCGTGGCCTAGATCTTCATTTTTCTCGAGACTTATATTATCAATTTTAGGGATTTCAAAACGGGTTCATTTTGTTTCTTTCCTAATATATAATTTACGATACGCCACTTCTTTGGGATTGTACCGACTTTCTGTAAATCTGTTGCTATAATACTCTATTTTTTGTTTTTATGTTAATTAGTTTGAAGCTCTTTATAAACCTGTTTAAATGGAAGTTGGTTAATCTTTTTTTTTATATTTTGCATAGAATTTATTCTTTTCATATATTTTTGCACAAATTTCATCGGTAATCCAAGGTTTTATTTTATTAAATCTATTATTATGTTGAACTTTTCTGCAATTGTCTATATGTTCCTTAAGTTTTATCAAAAACGCTGTAAAGGCACTAGAAAGGCAGTCAGAATTATACACAGAAAACCACCCCTCTGATGAAAGACGCTCATTCAATTTGGCAAAATTTATTTTAGATGTTTCTCTTTCAAAAGAGGGTTGATTAGGAATATCGTTAGTGGTAACGGCATTTAAAGCATCTTTAAAAACAATGCCAACGGCATGATGATCAGTTATACCTAGTTCCAGAATAAACGGGTATATATTTATAAGATCTGCGGATCAAAATGTGGTCAATGCATGTTTTCGGCTTATCGTTTTCTCTTTTTGGTAGGTTTATAAGTGAACGAAACTCTTATGAGGACAGAAGGAGCATATAAACATCACATTCTCTTGGAAGATTAAGTAAATCTATATTTGTATCACCCACCAAACAAATATTCGCACAGTTAACAGAGTACAGTAGACGATCAAGGTCATTGAGAAAAATATTTTTATGAACAAACTGTAGCCGATATAAACAAACAAAAGTCACAGAGAAATTCTTACCAAGTTTTATTTTTAGGGCAACACCATCTGCACTTTCAAAATCTGGAAAAAATGCTCTTTTACATCAAGTTCATTTTTCACAAAAACAACCGTGCCTCCCGAAGGATACGTTTCATAACAATGAGGGTATAAAGAAAAGCCAGGCAAAGAATAATTTAAAAAAACCCAGATTTCCGTTAAAATAATAATTTGAGGCATGGTAGTTAAACTATTTTCTTAGTGAACACAAAAGTTATCAAAATTTCTTCGCAAACTTCTTATATTTTGGTGCAAAATCGTTAAGTCTAAGTTAGAACTACAAAAACAAGAACCAACATATGTTTCATTTAAATCATTAACACAATTTGGATCACATAAGTCATTTAAGTTACTTAACATAGTTTTTCTGACTTTTGTGTGGTAAGATTGAAATTATAGTTGTCTTAGATCTTCGACATTCCCTATATATTTGACCTCAGATCCATTTGTTCGTCTCATCATAATTCGTCCACGTCGAACCCATAGGAACTCATAATTAAACTCTTTCTTTGCTGTTTTAGCCTCCTTTAGAAGATATTTCACATCTCCAGGTAACCAGTCGTTTATGTTAATATTCTCCTTAGCAGAACTCTAATCAAATCTGCCTTGATTGGCTTTTTATTTGCATATAACGTTGCAAGAATTTTTTCTTTTGTACATATTCGCATTGTCCTTAGCACCAGTACATCAGAATCGGAAAGTTTTCCATTTACATTTTTTTTTTTTCTATAGCAGAGGTCAAAGTCATCGTTGGATATTTGCAGTCCAAGTCCAGTGTTTATGATTTTTACAGCTTCATCGATGACACATTCAATCTCAACAGCAGGAACATTGTGGATCTCCAAATAGTTGGCATGGGCCAAACAGTCAACACTGCTGAGACGTTCTTTGCATTCAATTAGCTGTAATTTCAGATGTTCGTTCTCCTTTTTAATCTCATTCGCTACTTTGACAGCCTCCTCTTAGGCAGTTAGCCAGCGATTCATTGCATTAAGTACAGTTTCGGTAGAAGAGACTGTTTTTTTAAGCTCCATGATTTGATCGTAGACTACTTGTAGCGTGATGTTGGTGGGCTTATCATTGTTTGTCCATTGGGATGACATATGGCGTTTTTCTTTTTTAACTCAGAGCAGATCAGATCAGATTCAGAAATTGAAAATGTTATTATCTGAGCCCTCTGATTCAATTATTTTTGTGTTTTGAATCTGATCTGATCTGCTCTGAGCTAAAATAGAAAAACGCCAATAGATAACCTGCCGGAATCATTTCGTCTTTTTATGATGCACACTTCACAGTTCCACACTTTTTTAT
Source organism: Dasysyrphus tricinctus (assembly GCA_963921185.1). Lineage (NCBI taxonomy): Eukaryota > Metazoa > Arthropoda > Insecta > Diptera > Syrphidae > Dasysyrphus > Dasysyrphus tricinctus. The sequence goes on from OY992533.1 coordinate 108,406,712, forward strand.
TACTAACCAAGAACTCTAGATCGGCTTGTTTTATTTTTGCGCAATCTGCATGAAACACTTGACTACAATCATTGCACTTTATTTTACTGGATGTTTTTCCAATTTTTGTACTACAAACTGAGCAACTTGACATTTTACTTCTTTCCTCTCCGACGGCTAAACTAGATCTAGATCGAAGACACACTTGGCCTGACTATTGTTTTACAATCCCTCCATGTGGCCGACCCAGTGTAGCTGAGGTATTTTGACTTTTGGACTACAACCACAGCTTCGCCTGAAAAAAAATCCAGTATCATCTTTCTCCTTCTAAGCCTTACGACTAACACTCAGAACTGGCAGGGTTTTATAGATAATGACCTTAGTCTTACTTGTAATGAGTTTTGAACCCATTTGTTTCATCAGATGAAAATAGTAGTTCCTTTGGTAATTCGGTATTCCTTTCCTGGAGGTCCAATAAGGTATCATTCGTGGAAATAATATTTAATCTAATGTAGATGAACTACTGGAATACTTGGAAGGAAGTTGATGTTGCGGTTTGTTTGTTGATAGCAGGTACTTGGTTTTGTTTTTTGCCTTTGTTTACCTCGTAGACAGTAAAAAAAAATAAAATAATGTACACATTTGTCAAAGCTCAGCTATACCACATAAGTCACAACAAGTGATGAAATAAATTTTGTGACTTTTTGTATTCTTCCGCACAGTCACAATTTGTGAGAGTCACAAAAACAATCAAAATTGTGATCTCCTTCAGAGCAGGTCACAAGTCAGAACTCACAAGTTACTTAAGTTCTGATGACAAATCGTTGAGTCATGTTCATTATAAATGGACGATCTATGTGCAAAAGAGAACAAAATGTATCTATTCTTTATAATATTAGAAAATGAAGAAAATTTGAAAAGAAAATTCTTCTTTTAAAGTGGAGTGACTGATGCAACTTAAAAGTTATATTAGTCGGTCAACATCGATATAAAATTGCGCCTTAGAAGGGTACGATAGTCATCTAACTGATGAGCCCAACTATCGTACCTGGGCGAAACGCAATATGAAGTTGAGCTCATTTGAACTTTTAACTTGAATTCTATTCTTTATATTTCCTTTTACAGAGCAAAAGAATGGGATAAACGCGATACTCTTTTGCTTTGTTTTTATGAGATAGAAAAACTGACGATTACTCGTAGAGTTTCTCATGATTTCTAAACACTTTGCTGTGGAGAGTGTGTTTCACAAGAGCTTATTACTTGTGAGATGACCCCTCAAAACGGGAAAATCTGGCAGAAAAATTATTTTAACGGGTATTTCAATAGAAGCGCTTACTCATTGTGTCCGGCGTTGCCGTTTGGCCCTTTAGTGGCCAAATAGCCCCTTTTTTGCCTTCAGGACCCGTGGCCCCTACTTTTTTAAATATCAAACAAATGGCCGTTTTTTTTACAAATGTATGTGATTTTAATTAAAAATTGTGTTTTTACATAAAAATAGTTGAACTTCACCAAGTTTCGTACTAAATTCTGCAAAATGACAGAAGAAAGGGATAAATAAAATTAATTTTCGAATTTATTTAGAAGATAAAAATAGGTTTCCATTTACATTTTTGTTATAATTTTAGTTTTATAAATTTTATTTGTTTTGTTACTATTAGAATAGATTTTGCTTTAGTTTTTAAATAAATGTTTATCAAATGCTTTGCTCCTTTATGTACAAATAATAACTTTTATATTCTCTCCTTTATGGCAATTTCTTAAAAGGACCACTTTTTTGCCCCGGGGACCCCTTTTTGGACCCCTTTTGATTTTTTTCAGCGGCAACACTGATTGTGTCTATCACATCACCTCTAATTTCTAAACTGATCAGACACTATGAACCACGGCCGTAGCCAGGCCTACGCTAGGGTGAGCTCAGCTCACCCAAAAAAATGTTGAGCTCACCCAAAAAACTGTGGGATATTTTAAACGTAAAACAAAAAAAAAAACAAAAGATTGCTTCAAAATTTAATTTTAAATGTGCGCCAACAGTAAAATATGGGTTGTCAACGAAATCTCCCCAATCAAAATCTAGCATTCAAAATCTCGCATTACGAAATCTCGCAATTACAAAATCCCGCTTTTTATAATCTCGCAATATTGAAATCCCGCAACTAATATCTCGCAAATTAATGCAGTCGATATGTAAAGAGCTCCGTTGGAATACATATTTGAGAACAATTTTGTAGCTGGGTCTTTTTTTTTAACTCATTGGCTTTCATCACCATTGAACGAACGAAAACTTTTCTGCTAATCAAAAAAATAACAGCTAGAAAACAACTTCCAATGATGTATTTTTTCATCGATAAATTAGGGATCAGCACATCTACGAAACGAGTCATCATTTTCAGCACTTTCACAAAAAGAAGCAAAACGATGGCCATCAACTTCCGATCAAAGCCTGTGCAGTCTTTATTTTATTACATTGGAAAAGACACGATTGAATTTATGGAAATGGATGACATTTTGATAAAATCTGCGAAAAAAACACTGAAGAGCCCAACTTTTTCAAATACTTTTTGCTCATATTTGTGATTTTATGTATATTTGTAATCAGGTACATGTAATATTGTGTCAATAAAAATTGTGTATTTTTATATAAGGACAATATTATGATTTTCGTAAAAAAATTTCAGCTCACCCAAAAATACCTTGAGCTCACCCATATGATTGAACCTGGCTACGGCCGTGCTCTGAACCTTAACGGAGGGAAGGGGCATTTTGGTGGTAGAATTAACCACGGTGCCGCGAGAATTTTCGAAGTCCTTGCAAAAATCTCACTTTTTTGGTTGTGGACAAAACTTTTATGCATTGTGCGTACGTTTATCTCAACACTACTAAAGCTTCATTGTTGTTCACACATGAAAGCTGTAAAAAAAACACACTGCACGACCGACACAAAAAAATGGCACTGAATTAACAATGGCCGCCTTCTAACATGTATCCAAACTGATCTGGATAGGTTTGTGTTATTGTAGTTAGTCCTTTAAAAAAATCCAGCTGATGATAAAACTGCTGTTGGCAAAAATCCAAAGATATTTTGATATTCCCATATGAGAAATGTCAACAATAGCCAGCTGAAAATATAATTTTATAGCAAAATGTTACTTATCTGGTTTTGGACTTTCAGAAACATACATAGATACTTGAATGCGGCCAATAAGTCAAATGAATAGGATACTTGTTATTAAATGACGGAAATACAGAATTGGCCCTTAAAAAAAGAATTAATAAAGCTTGTGCTGCTTCCGGTAAACTGCCTCCAATTTTGAAATTCAGTCAAATCGCCTTATAGTTAGCACGATAATTTTCGAAAAATAATAGACTATAAAGTTAGCAGGACACTAATTTCCTTAGAAACCTGAAAAGCAATTAATTTTATTTTGGCGTAACTAATTCGCAATTTATTGGCAACTATTGATAGGATACTTCTTAGACTGAATTTCCAAAAGTTTACCTTCATATTTTGAATAGTTAGTTCCGTGAGATTTATCATACATATACTGCACCATACATAGATAAGTACCTTCTGTTCAAAATATTAAAACAAAAAAAAATTCTTCAGGTCGACATTGAATTTCTGCAGCTGCAACATTTGAAATAAGTCTTCGTTATTTGATCTAAAGACAAATAGAAATATTAAAGATCGTTCCTAAACTTTTGTTTTTGAAAATGATTTCACATTAAGAAAATTCCAAAGCTTTCACAACTTTGTTCATCGAAATGATGGTGCCATTTATACCATTTGGGACAAAAAAAAAAAACAATTTCCAATAACCATCTCATCAGACAACATGTGTGGCACGAAGAAAAAATAATAATACAAAAAAAACAAAAAGATTTCATCACCAAAAGTGCTGGGAGCTTATGGGAACCTAAAACAAATCACCACCCAATCACGAACACCCATATGCAGTGGGTGGGTTTGTTCTTGGGACAATGTTTTCATTTTTTCCCATGCTCTTTCTCCATACCAAAAAAACAAAATATAACTTTCGTACACTTAGACTCACTCTTGCAAACACAAAGTGAACCATACTCGTAGAAGAAAAATCGTTAAATGTGCAAACTGTCATCACACTTACAAAACGAAAATCCTTCTGGCAGTTTGCCTCTGAAATAAAAAGATGGACCTGTGTCCTGGGCCCTGCTGATGGCTGATGGCTCTGACTCTGCACACAATCATAAACGGATCAGTGAACGAAATATTTCTGCAAAGAAGACGAGTGTCATCGCGCAACTTAGCATGACTTTACTTTTCGTCCTTTGCTTGTTTGCTATATAGCTGGCTCCTGGCTGCAGAACGGAGATGTGGACCTTTTTGATTCATAGATTCCCCTCCTAAATTCTTAAAAAAAAAAAAAAACGAAAAAAGTGCCAAAAGAAAAATTGCCAAAGGACTTTTGATTGAAGGTCCTTGTCACATCGTCATTTAAAGATAACGAAAACGAGAGAGAGATGAAGTAGAATATAGAAGGTATATCCTGTCACTGAAGCTTTTGACAGAAATTGATGACCATCGCAAGCAAGTATAAGAGTGGACTCTCGACTCGACTATTGAGTTGAGTTGAGTCTCCTCGACGATGATATTAGCATTATGACTGGCAGGATAATAACAACGACCATCTTCTTCGTCGTTCTTCGTATTTGATGGGTTCATAAATTATTAATGCTTACACCCAATTAACTGCTATGTAAATAATAGGCTTGGCATAAAGAGGGGGCTGGTTATTATTTCTATTTGCATATATGAGCAAGTACAAAAGGTGAATTTCTTAAGCTTGATTGGAAATGATATTAATATGTAAATTTATGTAAAGTAATGTGAAGCCATGATAGAGAAAAGCTATTTAATGTTTGAGGCTAGATTTCTCACATCTGATATATCTTAATTCCGCTTTGGATGGTGGCTTAGTAATAATCATTAGAAATCATTTCATTTTTTAAAAGGACTTTAATATCCAGAGTTTATAATTCTAAAATAGTGGACAATTAGTAAGATGAAAGATGACTAAAAATAATTGGTTTCAAAGACAGAGAAAGAAAAACCATTCTAATAACTGGGATTGCCTAAGTCAAAATATGATTTTTTTGAGCTGAAAAAATGAATGCCATCGAATTCTTAAGCAAATATGAATTCTTGCAAACAAAAATTATAAATCGTTTTTAAAATATTTTTAGTATATGATTTTTAAAAATAAAAAAATATATATTTTTTGAAAATGTTAAATCTCGTTGTATATTCTTATATACCCCAAAGTTAAAGCATAATTAGTAACTAGCAGCCATAAAAAAAAAATGTAATTTGACAGCTGACATCATAGGACTAGTGAGAGTGGAGCATTACACGAGAGAATAACGTGCTATCATTGTTGAACAATATTTTTAAAAAAGTGACAAAATGGACATGGAAAATTTCGGCAAAAGAATGCGTATGCGCCAGCAAAGCCTTGGAGGCCATTACTCCGCTATTTTATACACATCCACAACCCTATCCTCCGAACTTGTTCAATACGAAAATAGAAATCTAATCAAAATTGAGTTTTCTATTTAATTCAAATCTTGCGTAAATTTAAGGAAACGCTTTCGAACTGGTGGCCTGCGCTCTTTCATTATTTTTGAAATATTGTTCGACAACGTTGTTATCAAAATAGTCAGTAGTTGTCAAAATATTTTTTTTTAATTGCCAACACTTTACAACCCAAAGGCAGCAAATTCATAATAAATAAATTTGCATAATACAGCCGACTCCCTTTAAGTCGAATTTTCATAGGATATCAAAATATTATGGCGACAAAATTTCAGTTAGAGGGAAATTCGACTAAGAGGGTGTTCGACTAAGAGGGAGTTGGCGGTACTAAGGTAATTTTTATTATATTATTAACAGTGATAGGAACCATTAGGTTCCTAACAAATTTTTAAAAAATCGACTGCAAAAAAAAATTATTGTTAAAAAATCCAAAAGTACCTACGATTATAGCTAATGTTTGAAAGTTTTGGTTCAAAATACTATTTTTACTTTTTACATTCGTCTGCATAAGAAATTACCAAAATCAGTTAAGCTATTTAAACAAAAAATTAAAATGGAAGAACATAATAATAATTCATTGATTATTTTGTTTACAAAAATCTTTAGATTCATTTTGGAGAAATATAATATTTTGTTTAATAGCTTGTTTGACAGGTTAATAACTACCATTATTTATGATTCAACGAAATAAACAGAAAATATGTCTAGGGAATATTCAAAAAACACCAAATTTTGAAATAGACTGAAATTGTTTGCATTTAAATACTACATACAAAATAAATTTGTATGGCCTTTAGTCCTACAAATTGACGTTTCGTTCGGCTTACTCACTTGAGCTCATCAGTGACATAGTGAGGGCTTTGTCATACGCAATTTGTTTTAAGTTCAGTTCAACTTACATGAATTTTTCAACGAAAATCCACTGTAAACTATATCCAACAAGATTAGAATTCCTAATCATTAAGCTGGAAGTTTTTTTGCCCGGGGCCAGGCATAGTCTCTATATAAGAAACTATTTCAGTAGTATATAGAATTTGTATTATAAAACCTTCTTATATAGAAACTACTAGCCTGGCCCCAGGCAAAAAAACTTCCAGCTTAATGATTAGGAATTCAAATCTTGTTGGATATAGTTTACAGTGGATTTTCGTTGAAAAATTCATGTAAGTTGAACTGAACTTAAGACAAATTACGTATGATAAAGCCCTCACTATGTCACTGATGAGTTCAAGTGAGTAAGCCGAACGAAACGCCAATTTGTAGGACTAAAGGCCATAAAAAGCAATTTTGAATCAATAATTCAACAAGTCCAATCCTTAATGCTAAGTCTTCTACTTGGCTGATTTATTTCAGTAGTATATAGAATTTGAATTATAAAACGTTCTTATAAATACATACTTTATTTTTTTTTTCTTAAAATTTATGGAACACTCTTCAAAGAATCAAAGCAAACGAAACTAGGCTTGTGTAGTTCGCGAACGAACTAGTTCAAAGAGCAGCTCCTTTACGCGAACTAGGTGAACTAGTTCACCACATTATAGGTCATTTAGTTTAACTGCTCAGTTCAATATAACGAACTAAAGAGCAAACGAACATTGTAATTTGTGTGTATCCATATCCATTATCCCTATTCATACCAAAACCAATACACCTTAGTCTGCTTTGGATGTGCAGTTGCTAGTGGAATGAAAATTGTGTTTTTTTTTCGTTCGTATTGCATTGCTTTTCATATTTATATCTATGCATACGCATATACTCACGCAACTCCAAGAGCTATTGAGTGGAACGAGCTACACCCAGTGATACCACTTTACTTCAATTGAAGTAGATCTACTTCTTTTTTTTCAAATCTACTTCCTACTTCGCACCATCACTGAAATATGGGAATTTGCTTCATTTTAAAATTCTCTGTTTTAACCTACTTCAATTTTTCAAAAGAAAAACCAAATCTACTTCCTTTTCCTTAATTTCATTGAATTCGCAGTTAATTCAGCCATATTGTGTTTTAACCATGCAAATTGTGGCATAGTTTTATTTTTTCCCTACTTTATGTAGATTTGCGACTAAAATTTCCTGACGTATATGCTTGGTAAGCACTGTTTTGAGCACAAATTGACTGGAATAAGTGGCATTTACTGTTAGGAGCAAACAATAGATTCATAAAAAAAATTCAGGGGTGTCCCCAGACCCAGAATATAAATCCAAGCTGGCGGGACTGGGGAGCGCGAGCGTCAGCCGCCATCTTGGAAAAAGCGTTTTATTAAATACCTCGTGAACGGTGCGTCGTACGAATATAACAGTTATTTTTTTAGAGTAAATACTCCATTCTTTTGTTTGATTTTTCTTAAATCAAGTTGTAGACCAGGAAAAATAGCACAAATCGTATGGGGTACCTTGAAAAAATTAATTCATGAAATATTAAAATTGGAATCGACGCAGAATTGCAACCTCTATAACATATCCAAAGTCCCCCAAAATCCCCGCATTGGCTTTTTGTGTAGATGCATTTGAAGAGGTGCAGACGGGGAGAATTTGGAGGTCTATCAAACTAAAATATTTGTTTGGGTAAAACCTGATCATATGATACATGCTTTAAGGGTAGTTTTTAACGCTGAATCTAATGAAATCAAATTCAAGATGATACAACCACCCAAAAATAAGTTATAGTCCTTTTTATGTAACGATGACTTTTTGTTCAGGTACAACAGGTAAAATATTACCGAAAAACCTTTGAAAATAACGGTGTGTAAATGAAACTAAGAATCAAGAGAGTCCTTAAAAATATCCATGGTGAAAGGGTGTTTTTTGTAATGGGTAGGGGCAACAAAGAATGTTAACCATAACACCCACATAAAAACTCTTACACTCATGAACTCGCCAAAAATATTAAACTCTTCATAGCAACCAAGAATCAAAATAGTCCATACAAATATTTTTGTTCTAATAGTGTTTTTGGTGACTGTTAACTTTTGACTTGTTCTACGGAAAATACGATTTCAAAAATTAATTTTTGCTTGAAAAGGCCCATAACTTTGTTAGAGGTGCTTGTATCATTTTAGTTTTGCTTTTATTAGATTCAGCGATAAAAAATACCCTTAAATCATATACCATACTTTGTGTATATACCTCAATTACACCAAATCGGAATTTTGGCTCAAATCTTCCAACTTCTTCCCAGATTTTCCTTCTCTTTAAAAAAAAAACCCCAGAGCAAATATATTTATGTGGACTATATTGATTCTTGGTTGCCATGACAAATTTAATATTTTTGGCGAGTTTCATGAGTGTAAGAGTTTTTTCGTGGGTGTTATGGTCAACATTCTACACTTGCCCCTCCCCCTTAAAAAAACACGATTTCATCATGGATATTTTTAAGGACTGTCTTGATTCTTAACTCGTATGACAAATGGTACATTTATTCCAAGTTTCATTAACATACCTTTATTTTCAAAGGGTTTTCGGTAATATTTTACCTGCTGTACCTGAAAAATTTACAGATTTCACTCCTTGAGTAACGATGGGGACATTGAAAATGACTTGCTTATGCTAGATAAATCCTTAATCTTTATTCTTTATAATTAAAATCTTTCTTATATTTTGAATTTTATCTTTACCAATTTATACATATATATAACAATTTAGATAATTCATCTGTTTAATGAAGACCAATCCAAGCATTATATTGAACTTACAAAATTAAAAATTTGTTAAACAAACTTTATTAGCACTTGCACACGCACTTCCATCTTTACTTGCACTTAGTTACACCAAATTGATTTTTTTCTTCAGCTTCAGAAATAATTTAGGAAGGATAGTTTTTAAGACGTTAGTCCAACAACGATTTCTTCATCGGAACTCTTTATGGCTTAAAACATACTTACATTTCATTTTCCATTCGTTTTATCTTCAACCAAATTTTGATTTTTCCCTAAGATCAAAATGATGTAAGCATTATGTATCACTATTTTTTTTTTGCTATTTCGTCCTGTATTCGTTTTCCCTTTTCCAAAATCACGTTTTTTGTAACACTAACTTAAATTAGATTTTCCAAAAAACAAATATTCTATGTTGGTAGGTAGTTGTTACCTCTCCACAAAATTTAACTTCTCTTATTCTCTTATGTTTTCTTTTTGTCATTTTACTGACCCACTTATTTCTATTTTTCTTATTCCCTTTGTAGTTTTTTTTTTTTAATTTAGGGGCTTATTAAGTCTTTTCGAAATAATTCGAAAAAAAAATCAAGAAGACCAAAGTTGATCAAAGATTCTTGATGAACTTGAAATTTCTATCAAATAGGAAAATATTTACTAGTAAAAATTAGCAATAACAATAATTAGACTTAATCTAACCAGTCTATTTTGAAGAGACTCTCGCAATAAGGTCCTTTACTTCATTTTCAAAATGAGGCTTGATGGTGCCACGGAAGCTAGAGGGAGGCCCAATGTTATTTTTTTTTTATTCAACAGTTTTTTGTAGTTTTTGTATTTTTTTTTCGGTTTAAAAAAAAGACCGTTTGTTGAACATATTCGAGACTAAAAAAAATTCAACATTTTTTGGTAAGGTTTTTTGTTGCTTTTTTTCGCTTAAAAAACTGGTTATTGAATATTTTTACAAGTTCTTGTTTATAGAAAAAAATTACCCCAAGGCCAATATCATTGTTTGTTCTCAAGATATTAAGGACGAACAAAAATTTTTCACAATTTTGTTAAGTTTCTTGTGGTTTTTCGATTAAAAAAAACTATTTGTTGAATTGAATATTTTAAAAAAATTTATCAATTATTTATTATTAACTTATTTAAAGAATAAAACTGCCCCACAGCCAATATCATTGTTTGTTCTCAAAATATTTGAGAAAAAAAAAAAATTCTCCACAATTTTTAGTGAAGTACCTATCTTGTAGTTTTTTTTCACATAAAAAAAAAACTAGTTGATTTTTTTACAAATCCTATCAATTATCAATTTTAAACTACCTGGTGTGTAGATTTAAATTAACCCGATGCCAATATCACTGTCTATTTTCAAGATATTTGAAGCAAAAACAATTTTCTAACAATTAGTGTGCAGAACTGCTTGCTGTTTTTAGCTCTAAAAAAAATTATTAATTTAATATTTTAAAAACTATCAATTTGTATCTATAAACTAGCGTATAAAATTAAACTACCTCGAAGCCAATATCATTGTTTGCTGTCAAGATATTCAAGCCAAACAACTTTTATGACCTATATTTGTACTCCCACTTGTATTCTTATTTCATTTTCTTCGTTAATCCGTCTAATCATAGCTAAACAAAACACAAAAGTAAAATAATAAACAAAACAAAAAATAATAAACAAAACAAAAACCCCCAAGCCCCAACAAATATCTCAACGAACCTACCTGAAACTAAACATCCCACAAGCATCCTATCCTACTAACCTTACACGCACATCGCAATCTATGCATGCTTCAAGTACAAAAAAAAATTATTTACCGGCAAGCAACATACAAACTTCCACACCTCAACGCATCTTTGCAACTACTGAAGAGGAAGACTGAAACTGAACACTGAAATGAATAGTCTTTCACAATAAACTAATAAACAGAGATCAGGGATGAAGAATCGTGTTTAAGCAATGTATCAAAAGATAAAAATAAAGTGTATCGAATTGTACTTTTTGATTTGCTTCAAAAAAATAATATTTTGTCCACATTTGCTGTTGTATGAACGTATGTTATGTTTCTATGTCCAATTAATTAAACAACTTGTTAACTGTTTATTATGTTACTTAACGTATTAGATACATACTTACATATGCGAAACTTTTATTACAAAACTGTAGGAATTTGTTACAATACCCTTAAATTTTGCAAGATTTAAACTTGATAAATTTAATGTTTTAATTGCGAGATTGTTGAAACCGGGATTTTGTAGATGCCATTTTCTTAAATCTTCTCGAACAAACTGTCCTAATCATTTTTATTTCTTCTGTTATACCTATCGTTGTCAGCCTCGGTTCACAGTATACATTTTGTGAGGTCAGATGATTTTCTTTTTAATTTACTTTATCTTTTTCGTTGAATGCAAAAGTGTATCGAATTTCTTTGAAGTGTATTTGTGTACTTTAGCAAAGTCGAGTGTATCGAAAAAAGTACAATTTTATCGACTTTTGCAACCCTGGTAGAGATAGAAAGAAATCTTGAATGAACTATGGCACTATATTTGTATTGTATTTTGTTTATTTGGGCTGATTGTGCAGCACAAAAACTTGCAAATCGACGACGATGAATTGTAGAAATATTGATTCAAGATTAAGTACCACTTTTAAATTGAATTGTATTTTCGATTTGTGAAGCTTATATAGAACGTAGAGCTACGTTTGATATATCAAAATAATTGTCAATTATCGAAGCTGCTAATAAAACACAAACGAATTGTATAGGTGCACAGATTAAAGAGTTATTAGGTGAAATGTAAATGAACAGAAATATTTTATTATCTCGGCTTATGTATGACTAAAAAAATCAAATTTTACATATTATATGTGAATCTATATAATCTATCTCCGGTATAAATTTGAGATTTTTAAATGCAACCGTTAAAAAGATATAAAATAATAACTGCGAAAAATCGATCAACAAAAATTATATAAAATATAAAAACAAAATACTAGGTATCAAAATTTCCCGAAACAAAAACAATTTGTAATTTATTATCTTTCTTAAACTATACAATTTCGTACAATCAGCCTTAACCCTGATGTGAAGCATTTGTGAACCATCTATTTTTGAAATTTGAACTTACAACCATTAATATCTCACTTTGTAGATTTTTTGGAATTTCAAAATATGTACAAAATTGTTATATTAAACTTAACCATCGATAAACAAAAAAAAAAATACTGTGGCACTTCTCATTTGGTTTTTTTTTTGTTCGACCATTTCACATAAGAACCATATTTTAAATTCCTTACAGCTCGAATTTAAAAAAAAAAACCGTCATATTGCACCTCTACATTATTTTCCTATCATAAACATTTTTCACAAAATTTCCAACGCTTAGATTTAGAAGCACAATGCACTGCTAAGTGCTGACTGCACTAGCTCTTGCTTTTTATTATCATAGTAATATGTATAGTTAAAACTTATATTGTTCATTTTAGTAACACCAACCAAAAATTCAACCGTACCCTCCCTATTCTCTTGCAATCATCTTCTATACATATTTGTTCATTCCAAAATGAATGGTAACACCACCAAATTTTCTGTCGTATCCCCCATATACGCTAGCGTTCATCTCATATTACCTTTGTTCAATTTATTCATTTTAGTAACACCACCAAAAATTCGATCTTATCCCCCTTATACGCCAGCGTTCATCTCATATACACATATATTCACTTTATTCATTTTAGTAACACCATAATTTACTCAAAACGACCCTATAAACATTTTCAATGTTAAAAAAGTCATCATTACATAAAAAGGATTATAACTTCTTCTTGGGTGGTTGTATCATTTTGAATTTGGTTTCATTAGATTCAACGTTACAAACTACCCTTAAAACATGTATCATATGATCAGGTTTTACCCAAACAAATAGTTTGATAGACCTCCAAATTCTCCCCGTCTGCACCTCTTCAAATGCATCTACACAAAAAGCCAATGCGGGGATTTTGGGGAACTTTGGATATGTTATAGAGGTTGCAATTCTGCGTCGATTCCAATTTTAATATTTCATGAATTAATTTTTTCAACCTCGGAACCTATTTTTCCTGGCCTATTGTTTTCGTGAAAAGTTTTTAAGAAATAAAAATGTAGTCTATATTTTTGTAAAAAATTGCAAATTTTTTTTCAAGTTGATTGTTTTCAAAAATTTATTCTCAAAAGCTTTTCGCCACAACAACATGACTTAGAAAAACAAATAAGAGAATGGAATATTAGCTTTAAAAAAAAATACTATTATATTCGCACGATGCACGGTTCACGAGATATATGATAAAACGCGTTTTCCAAGATGGCGGCTAACGCTCGTGCCTCCCAGCCCCGCCAACATGGATTTATATTCAGGGGACACCCCTGAACATATTCCATCAAGAAAATCAGTTCAGGAATAAATTGCAAGAAAAAGTACCCGGCTCTTGGCCTAGTAAATGTTTGTACAAGAAAGTACATTTTGAAATCTACTTCGATTTTTCTCAATCTACTTCACATTTTTCTTCAAAACTACTTCGGCTTTTTTTTTGGAAGTGGTAACGCTGGCTACACCTACACTGCTGCAACAGCAACAGATACAGCAAACAGACTTCAAACCTCAAACGAACTAGTGATAGTGAACTATATGTCGTTCAGTATAGCTCACCAGTTCATGATCGAACTTGAGAGCTAACGAACTAGAGGGCTAACGAACTAAAAGAACTAGAGAGCTAAATGAACTAGAGAACTAAACGAACTAGAGAGCTAAACGAGCTAGGGAGCTAAACGAACTAGAGATCTTACGAAACGATACGAACTATAAAGGTAAATGTAATATGATCTGAATCTGATGACAAGGAGTTGCGTTGCGTTGTGGCAGGTTTTGGGTTTTGGCATTGTATATAAATTCTATAGTAGTCTCATGAAGAAAAAAAGCTCGTGGCCATCTATGCGTCCAAATGTTATACTAATTTTTGTTAAGGGATCTCGGTAAGGCGATCACAGAGAACCTATCGACCAAATGTCTACCTACAAAATCGTGTTTCATGAGAATACTATAGATTGGATATACAATGGTTTTGGTGTTATGTTAATTGTCATTATTATAAGGAAACAGGTACGTAATATACACTTTTTATGTAATAAGGAAAACAAATTTAGGGCTGAGGGTATAAAAACTTTAATTAAAATTCACTTTATTTTTCTTATATTTTTTGGTAGATTGTATTGAACTAGAGAACTAAATGAACTAGAAGAGCGAACTAGTTCACTTAAAAAATTTGAACTAAATTGAGCGCTCTTTAAAGTGAACTAAAATGCACAACCCTAGTTTTTATTACTTCACTATATCGAGCGTTCAGCAGTCCAGGTGCAGATCAACCTACCCATGAACCACTCGTTACAAAAAAATATGTGCAGCAATCAAATAACATAAATGATTGCAAGACTGTGTTGCACTGAATTTTTTAACAATAAAGTTGATAAATCGGAGGAAAAACAGAATAAGCTGAATTTTATAAGACAAAATTCTGAGAAAGAGAATTTCGAAAAGCAGAATTTCAAAAGACAGAAAGCATAATTTTAGTGCAAGACATAAAATTTTGAAAAGCAGAATTTTGACTTTTGTCATTCAAAAATTTAAACAACAAAATTCTGCTTATTCTGTCTTTTTCTTAAATAACTCATATTTATTTACGAAAATAAACAAAACAAAATTGTCTGAGCATCTAGGGAAGAGAGAGACCGGCTATGATGAGGAAGTTCAAAATTTCTGGAAAATTTCAAAATGTATCCACTCAATTCTACTTTTCATTTAAACAGAATTTTGAAAATCAGAATTTTTAAAACAGGATTTTGTAAAAAAAAATTTTGGCTCTGCCAGGAATGCGACCTCGGCTGAAGTAGCGTATTTTCAAATTCTTCAATCATAGTTCTCCAAATGGTTTCAAAATTCAATTTTTGAAATTTCCTTTTTTTTAATTCTGTAAATATTTTGCAAAAATTGTTCCTTATTTCGTGACCTTTTTTGGTAGGAAAAAAGCGCTTCAATAATGTTAAATATTCACTTAAATCTATATAATGAGACTATATGAATAAAGTAACATAAAATTCACGACTGAGTCGCACGTATTAGCTCTTTAATTCAAGTATCTTAAACCCAGTTTCACAGTCTCATTTAAGCCTTGAACTGAGTTCAATTGTTTTGCTGAATTAAAATTTAAACCAAAAGTGGAGTACAAACTCCCACTATGCCAATGGGGATTAGAATTTCAAAAATTTGGACATTAAGAGAATAATTCTTAAAAGCATGGAGTTCGTTGTTTAAAATGTTAAAAACAACTCTTTTTTAAAAGTTTGAGATAAAAAACTGTGCTTTTTGAATTCTCAAATAAATATATGAATTGGAAAAAAATTGAAAATCATTGGAAAAGAAAAGAAAATTTATGAAATTTTGGATACATTTTTAAGAAAAAATTTTGATATTCCAATTTTAAGTTTCTGTTAATATACAGGTTAAAATTTTATTAAAAAAAAATATCAACCCGATTTTTTAAATATCGAATTTTCAAAAAAATTTAATTTTTTGTAAAAATTCCCAAATATTTTTTTTTAACTTTTGATATGCAATATTATTTATGTTTTTCTAATGAACTAATTCAAAATCAAATATTGCATTCTAGGGAAGGCACCTAGTCTTAAAAGTTGCTAAGTAAGAGTTCTGTTTTATTTTATAGTAGACAGTTCTAATTTTAGTACACAGGAAAAATTTCAAAATCGCAGGAATTATTTTTGAGAAAAAAATGAGATTTTCTTCTACGGTCTTAACATTTCTATGAAAAGTACCGTTATAAAATATTAATAATAGAATATGAAGAAAATTTGAAAATAAATTCTTCTGATTAAGTGGTGTGACTGAATATAATTCAAGTAAAAAGTTCAAGTGAGCTCAACACCTTATTGTGTTTCGCCCAGGTACGTTAGGTGACTATCATCTAACTGATGAACCCAACTATAGTACCGAAACGCGAATATGGAGCTGAGCTCACTTAAACTCTTAACTTGAGTTATAAAATATTGTTAAAAATGTTGAAAGCTGTAAAAAACCAAGTTTGAACAAAGTGGACTTGGTTATTTTAGAAATAAAGATTTTTCAAAAACAAAAAATGTTTACGTTTTTGAAAATCCAAAAAATGACTTCTTTTAAAATATTGATAAACTACATACATAAACATAAAAAAATATATTACTATCAGTTACACCATTTTCAAGAAAATCCAAAATACAAAAATATCTTTGGGAGGTAACATTAATAACCACTTTTTGAAAAATAGTTTAGCACCCGAAAGGTAGCCTTTACTTAATGTAATTTGTTGAATTCTTTTAAGAAAAGTTGTGGAGCCATTTTTGAGAAAAAAAAACCTAGAAAAAATATATCGGTTATGTGCATTTTACACCAAAAACAAACTATTACAACTATTCTGGACAATTTTTGGTACGAAATTTTGTTAAAAATTCTTGCGTCTGTTTTTGAGAAAATTTAAAAAAAAACGTCTCTGTTTATGGCAGCTATAGCTGTTTACATATATTTAAGGGAATCACATATAAATACTCTGTACCAAATTTTAAGGAAATTGGTCTATTCGTTCAGGCTTAAACTTAATGTTTAGTGGACGTACCGACACACGGAGACGAATGATTCCCATGAAATTTTAGAAAGAGTTGTTTTAAAATGTCAGTTCAATTTTCAATAATTTCTAAACTATATAAAATTACTACAAATGAAGTGTTGGTACATATATAAATATCGAACACTAAAGTCTTATGGTCCACGACATAGCAACTGGCAATGAGCTAGTTGTTTTTCTATCATTATAAAATAGTAACAAGAACTCCCATTTAAAATTTTTAGCCTTTTTTCGACTTCTATGTACTCACTCCCATTTTAACTTTGGGAAAGAATCTTTCAATAGTCGCCTTCAAAGATCAACCTTAAATATAAATTTAACTTAAATCAGTAGAGTGATGGTTCAAGAAAATCATACCCATAATCTGGTCTAATTACTGTAATAATACATCATGTTTTAAAAATTTACTACAAATAACATGTAATTGTAAGCCATACATTTTTGAAACACCTCGACTCAAGAAATTAGCCTTTATTCGTAAGGGTTGATACTGGTGTGAGTTTAGTCGACCAGTTAACCGGTCTCTAAACGCTCGCTCGACCCTAGGATTACATTACGAATGCAAATTAGAAAATTAGAATAGCAAAACACAAATATTGAAGCACAACCCTCTGAGGTGATGTTTTTGTTGTGAAGAAGGGGGTTACTTACATATAATATTATATAGCCATTGCTATATGTATATGCTTTTGAAGTTGCCCTTAAGGAGATTTTACAAACTTCCTAAAGGCTCTGGTTTGGTTAATCTGTATATTGGTCATCCTTCTAAGGGATTGAGGATTTTGCCTCTTTTGGTCAAGCGTAAATACCATAAATTGATGTATGTATAATGTACACACACGCATATTTATTGGTACGTATACAAGGATATAATGATGGGTAAATGTGTTTGGGACAATATAAATATTTTTTCAAGAGCACTGCCTTATAGCTAGCTACATATAGAGAGTATAGGTATAGGTATTTATATCCTCATTTGAAATTCCAAATGCCGCAAGGCAATTTAACAAATGATTTTGCAATTGAATGTGTTTTGTATGCGTGTGTGTGGGAGGCATATTCCGCATGCTTTTTCAATCTAATATTCCATCAGGCTGTTTTGCCATCATCAGTCGTCAGAGATATGTTATTCCGATAAAGAGAAGAGGTATGGGATGCACAGGGCATCAGGTCCTTGGAGGTTTTGATGATGGTATAGAGTAGAGAGAGGAAGAGACTTTGGCGGAGAAAAAGCAGAAGATAGAATTGAAATAACCAAATTTAGATATTATTTGTGTTGCTGAACGTTTTATTTTGAATTAATTTAGTTTTTTTTTTTTTTGTTATTTCCATCATCCATCCATCATCATATCTGTTGGGTTTGATTCAATGCGGAGTGGTGGCAGAGAAAGGGATTTATGCATATTCATTTATATACTCATTGAAGGTTTTGTGTATATTCTCCACAAACGAAAAATGGTTGCGGGCTTATGAATAATTTATGAGGCAAACAGTTTTTGAAGGTTTCTTATGCACAAAACGAGGAGAGTTTGTTAAATCTAATTAAAGACATGCTGACAAATATTATAAAATTTATGTCTAAATTTGTAAATTCTCAATATAAAGCTAATTCCCGCAGCTTCCTGGATTTTCTTCAGTGCTTCAGTCTGTTGAATTATTGAAGTGTATTATTTATTTGTTTGATTAATCCTTTTGGTGTAATTAAGATCGTGTTTTAAGAAAAATAGTTTTTTGACGCTGGAAAGGGAAGTGGTTTAGTGACAGGGTCCCACCTGTACTAGAGAACTACCATTCTACTTTGGGACCAATACATTTTCGTATCTACCCGTACAGTCGTCCTTAGTTCTAAAGACAAGGCCAATGTATTTGTAGAACAATTCGCCGCAAATTCTACTCTGCCATATAGTGACAGGGTCCTACCTGTACTTGAGGAGGTCCATTCCTCTTTTGGACCAATATATTTTCGTACCCGTACAGTCGTCCTTAGTGCTAAAGACAAGGCCAATGTGTCTGTAGAACAATTCGCCGCAAATTCTACGCTACCATATAGTGACAGAGTCCCACCTATATATGACAACATCTTTCCTTTTTAGAAGCAATACATTTTCGTACCCGTACAGTTGCAAGAGTATTCAAAGATCAAGACATTCGGAAATCTACCGGCCCTGATGATATATTACCTATTGTCTTGAAGACGTTTTCTTCCACTTTAGCGAAACCACTGCGTTATCTTTTTTACGTTTCCTATTCTTAAGGCCAATTTTCCTCTGGGTGGAAAAAAAAACAGCCAATCCCTAAAAAAGGCGATTCATCTTCTCCTTCCAAATACCGACCAATTGCTGTGACATCTATTCTTTCCAAGGTAATGGTAACGCTGATCAATCGTCAGCTTATGAAATATCTTGAACAACTGGCACTTGTCAATGACCGTCATTACCTAAGACATTCGTTGCAACGGATCCACTAGTGATTTGATGGCTTTTCTCACCGAAAATTGGAATCAATCATCGCATCGTTTTAGTAAAAGTAAAATTGTGGCCCCCGACATCTCAAAAGTATTTGATAGAGATTGGCATCAAGCTCTTTTTCCAAAAATCATGTTTTTGGTATAAACGAGTTACTTCTTCGCTGGATTAGTAATTATCTATGTGACCGTACAATCCAAGTTGTTTTGGACGGTGTCAAGTTTGAAGTTCACAAAATAAATGCTGGTATGCCCCAAGGCTCCATATTGTCTCCGACACTGTTTCTTATTTTCAGAAATGATCTCTTGTCTGAAATTACTAATCCACTTAACTGTTTCGCTGATGACAGCACCCTTAGTTTTGCATACTCCTTTCCAGATTCACCCCCTTCACATGCAGTAGCAGCAGAATATGTTGAGCTCATTCAACTCAGATTTAAACAGCACTGTCAAGTGGGGTATTGATAAGCGTGTGGAACTTAAGTCAAAGTTGTCTTCAGTCGTTAAAGCGGATTATACCCCTTTTACCATTACATATGAATGGAACTTGCATCGATGAAACTGAAAAGCTTTCCATTCTTGGTATGTGCGTTACTGATCATCTCTTGTGGAACGACCACATATAAGAAAGAACTTCTTTTCCCTTTCTGATCTAGCTACTATATATAAAGCATACATACGCCCAAAGCTTGAGTATGACTCTGGTCAGGAACTTCCAAAACAACACCGCAACTACTGGATGGAATCCAAAATAGACCTTTAAAACTGATAGGTGACAGATCAATTTCAGAAACATTTGCTTCGTTGGAACACCGTCAAAATGTTTCTTGCTTATCAGTTATCACTGTTTTATCGCAACTTTTTCAAATGTCGCTCTGTTGAAATAGCTAGCTGCATTCCTCCCCCAAAACAATTTCAGCGTAATACCCACTCTGCTAGGAATACTCATCAGTACCTATACCCTTGAGCCTAACTTTGGACGCACCGTCAAGAATAGAGATTATTTCTTTAGCTGTACCACACTAATGTGGAATTCATTACCCAACTCTGCTCGTTATCTCCTACTCCATTCTCCCTACTCTCTCCGTACGCAACCTACTGAAACGTGTAGGTAGGGGCTTGGAGTGAGTATACATACGAGGGAAGTGACGAGCCACTAGGATAACGATTTATTATTTGATTTTTTTTTATTAATTCTGTATTGAAAATTTTCAACCGAAAAAGGCGGCTTCTCTAAGCTTGCTCCAGGTACTGTAAGGACTAGGAACAGCACTGGCCCAGAACCTCTTTTTCATACTCGACATAAAAACGCGATCAGAATCTTGGGAAGCCGAGTGCTTTTTGGGCGAAAAAAGGATTGAAACTATGAATTAAGGTCAGGTTGAATAGCACGCATGGACAAATAGACACACCTCAATTAATCCGTCTATTGAAATGAGTAAAGGTGGACTTCTAGGTGACACACAATACTGCCCTCCACATTTTATCACTGATAATTAATAAAGTCTTAATATCAATTCCTTTATTTCAATTTAAAGAAGCTCTAACGTACACCATAATTCCTACAAAAAAAAAGAACCGTCTTTCATATCCCCACATTGGTACCCAATCAATTAGAAAAAAATCCCTATAAAATCGATTTCAATTATACAACATATATTCCCTTTCACGTCGGTTGGTAGTTGAAAAATCTTCGGAAATCAAAGAATCATAAATCAGAATTACACCATGCTGTGGTTTCAGCTGAGATTTTCTTCTCAAAAAGTCTCAATTCTACTATAGATATATACCAATGCGAACGTACATATAACCTTCCCGAAATATTTAACCCGCCACCATCTCTATAAGGACGGGAAAAAGGAGCATCAGTACCCAGTTCTGCTGAGGCACCTCTAGCTACCAACCAGACATTGCAGTTGAAACAAAAACGAAACGCAAAGCTTGAAAATTTCAACTACGATTCCTGCTGATTCCGGATTTTCTCCTTCAAGTTACTGTGCACATCATCATATCTCTCGCCCTCTCTATTTTAATGTAATTAATTTTCTATCCTTGGCAAAAAGAATTAAGAACCTCTTCCGCCCGAGGAGGAGAGAGCACATCACCATTGCCATCGCAACCCTATTGCTACTGATGATGGTAAGCAGCATCGCATCCAGCCAAAGGAGGAGTCCTGGTGCATCATAAATATTAATAACAAAGTATCTACGAGCAGTTCCGATTTTTATGATGTGCATCAGCAACAGCAACAGCAAAAAAAAAGATACAAAAGCAAAAAGAATTCATTCCTTCGTTCCGCTCGAAGATTTTTCCACAAAAACTGTCTTCGTCCTTTCTTCACTCGAAGTTGGAAAAGCATCTAGTTTGAGTTTTTTCTTCTTTTCGTTGAATTTCTTGCAACATCAGATATCATTCTTGACACACATAGAGCTACATAGAGTTCTACAGTCAAAGTCAGCCAGAGCAAGTCTCTGTCTCAGTCTTCGACTACAAGGGATTTCCGTTTATATAGCAGCCCGCATTTTCATCCCCATCAGCCACATTTCCATCATCTACATCGATATAGTCGCTGATTGCTGTGGCGTTATCGGAATTTTTGATTGCAATTTTAATTCGATTGCCTCGCCCGCGAACCACCCGCAATATCATCATTTGTGGCATTTGGAGATTTACTAATGGACATCGGAGATGATGGAGAGATGCCAGGCAGCTGCTCTGATGCGATGCTCTCCTCGATAATCGAAATCCAGATGTGTGTGGTTGAATGGCGATGGTGATTGCGATGCTGGTGGCGGTGGGATAGGTCATGTAGCAATGGCGTCGATTTTTATGTTGTAATTGACTTGGACTTTTTTTTTTGAGGAAAAATTATAAAAACAAAATAAGCAAGTAACCATGGCCACGATTAGGGAATGTTTAAAACAAAAAATCCAGACGAATAGCGTCTGGAATTGTAAACAAGAGTCGACTGGTGTGGTATTTTGGAAATTAAGTGTGTCTGGAGACATTGGAATAGGCGCCCTTGGCTCATTACTGCCTTTTAATGGTTTTATTTGAATTTTTTTGTGATTTTGATTAAAATTAAGAACCTTGGGCAATGACCTTGTTTCATTTTATCTTAAAATTATTTGAAACCAAAATGAAAGAGTTCATTGCCTTAGGTGCACATTGTATACAACAGCTAGGGGCTCTGAAATAAAGTATTTAGGTACTATAATTCAAAATAATGTTTTGAAGTATTTTCACCTCTGTTGTTTTGAGCATTTTTAATGAACTACCCCCAGCGGGTAAGGGGCAAGAATATACCCGAAGTAGGCATACCTGTCGTAAGAGGCGACTGAAATCCAAACTCCGTATACTGAGATACGGTAAACGAGTAAAAGTTGAATGAATGAATTAGTTTAAGGGTATAATTGTACTGCGACCTTAAGATCTATTGTGCCCCCTTACTAGGGCTTGATGAGGTTACTCATTCTACAGCTGATATTCCAAATTGGTTTCTTTTAGAAACTTGAGTATTTGGAGTATTTTAAGAGATGATAGTTCTCTCTCCTCTATCTGGTGATTTCCCAGATGCCTTTGTCATTTATGCACAAGTCATCTCATGACATCTACCCAGTATGTGGTCCGGGGTTTCCTCGTGCTCATTGCAGAATTTGCATATGGCACTGTTTTTCAGGCCAAGAATGTGGAGCTGTCTCCATAACTTGCAGTAGCCTGTGAGGATTCCCATTATTATTGGCATGTCTTTTTCTATTTAAGCGGATGCAGGGTTGGAATCTTGCTTGGTTGTAATCTCCAAGAAGAAGTTTGGCCTGCCCGAACTTAGGGAGGTCGTTCCAAATTTTTGATCTTTCCTCCCTCTCTGCTGTTTTGATTTTGTTTTTAATCATGTTATCTCCTATTCCGCAATAAGGCTTTGGCTCCATTATGGGGGTCATTGCTCCTTTTTTTTGCTAGGGAGTCTACCTCTTCATTGCCCTGTATGCCAACGTGACCGGGTACCCAATGAAGTGTGACATAGCTGTTCTTGTCCAGTTTATTTAGCCTGCCAACACACTCCCATACCAGCTTAGAGCCAATACTGTACGAGCTTATTGCTCTGAGTGTAGCCTGGCTATCTGACATGATTGCAATATTTTCGTTTTTAAATTTTCTTTCGAGATTTCTTTCTGCACATTTCCCTATGGCATTAACTTCTGCCTAAAAAATGCTGGTGTCCCATCGGTATGAAAAGTTTGGTTCTAGGCCCGAAAATTCCAGCCCCAGTCCCTTCAGACGTTCTCGATCCATAAGTATACCATTTGATGGCATTCGCTTTAAGAGTGTAGTTTATGTTTTCGTTTACCAACTTCTTTTTGTTATTTAGCGCCGTATGAAAGTTCTTAACAAAGTTATACTTTTTAATCATGCCATCTCTTGAAATGTCAAGAAAGTTTGATTCTGTGGACCTGCAAATCGAGTCTCTTTCCCTAAGACCAATGACCCAGTTCCTTCCCTTGCAAATCTCATGATTGCTCCCTTAGCACCAATATTTATGCCCACGTGTAGTAGGGTCAGGTCCAGAATGACTTCCATGGTTGCTGTAGGGCAGGTTCTCATTGCTCCGGTGATGCAAATGCATGCGAGCCTTTTTTACCTTTTCTAGTGATTTCTTAGCTGTAGTTAGTTCGGTTCTTTTCTGTCATACGACCGCCCCATAAGTAATGATGGGTCTTACCGTCATGGTGTACATCCATCTCAGGATATTTTGTTTACAGCCCCATGATTTACCTGCAAGTCTCTTACATATCATGAGAGCTTTTGTGGCTTTTCCAACAGTTGTCTCGACATGTACCTAGATATTAAACCTCCTTCTGGATGTCGATTTCTTCACTAGCCAACCGGATTGGTTTCATGCGTGGTAGAATCCTCTTTTAAGTAAAAGGAACTATCGGTGTCTTTGTGGGGTTAATGTTCAATCACACTGATAGACACCATTTTCGTGTTATTTTCAATCCTCTCGGAATAATATCACAGAGAGTTTCTTCGAATTTTTCCAAAGCTTTTATAACAAATCATTGGTGAAACCGATGCAGCGTATTCCTTGAGAAGACAGACTTTCCAGCATTTCATATACTACAAGACTCCACAGTAAGGGTGATTGAACTCCTCCTTGTGGACAGCCTCTTGTTGTGATAACTGTCTGGACACTATGTTCTGCATAAGCTTCCGCAGTTCTTGTGCCTAGCATTCAACTTATCCATCTGATTATAGTGACAGGAACACTCTTTCATATTCTAAAGCCCTGTCAACTGCTTCATGTGTTGTCAAAGGCGCCCTCAATATCTAGGAACGCACGTAAGGCCGTTTCTTTGGAGTCTAAGGCCACACGTAAGGTGTTTGTGAGTTCATACAGGGCGGTTTCTGTAGATCTTCCCGCTCTGTAAACATGCTGACGATGATGGTTTAAAGGCTTGCTTATTAATACTTCTGATCTGATGAAGTTATCAATAACCTTTTCCAAAGTTTTCAGTAAGAAGGATGTTAAACTAATTGGCCTGACAAAATTTTGGATGTGTTGTATCTTTTTTCCCAATTTTTGGGATAGAGATTACCTTGGCTCTTCTCCATAGAACTGGTATATGCCCAAGTGCAATACTACTTTGAAGTATTTTTTATAAGATAAGGCATTAATTCCTTGTTTCCCTTTTGTAAAAGGATTAGAAAAATACCATCTACACCCGGTGACTTACAAATTTGAAAGGTGCTTTACGCCCATTCAATGCTATTCCCTGAACAGATAGATTTGGCTATTTTCCAATCTCCCTGGTTTGGTCTGAGAGGTATTCTCTCTATTGTTTTTACTGTTGAAGTTGGTAAACGGCCCGGAAAATGAGTATTTAACAAGAGGGTTGATCTTTGCTCCTCATTTTTTGTAAAGCTACCATCAGGGTTGATAATGATTTTAAAGTCTTTTCTTTCGCAAGTGCTTTATGTAGTCTTGCTGCTGCAGAGGTAGTAGAGATCCCTTCACAGAATTTAGCAAAACTATTCCTTTTGGCATTTCTTATTTCCCTGTTATATTTGGTCATTTCTGCAGAGTAGTTGTCCCACTCTCCAGTTCTCTTTGCCGTATTCAAGAGTTTCCTTACCTTGGACTCTTTCACCAACTATATAGGTCGGTTCCCACCGTATAGACTTGGTCAGAATAATGCGACTGTTGATTGGTTTTTGTGGTGTGCGTGAAGCAAGCACCGCTATTTTGAATTTTCAAAAAAAAAAAGTTTGTGCTGTAATTTGCCCAACTTGTGCTGCCATGTGCTGTATTTTAAAAATTATCGTATGTACTAAGGGCTTGGTTTTTAGAGGGCACTCATTTTCTTAGCGTGAAATTAGTACCGCCATTTTCGATTTTCGAGAAAAAAATTGTGCTGTATTGTGCTCAGCTTGTGCTGGCTTGTGCCGTAAATATTTTTGAAAAATTCGCAAATTTACAGATTTTACGAATGACATTTTTGCGAAATTTCTTTAAATAAAAGTTATGCTCAGAAAATGCTACTAAGAACCAAAAAGAAAAAAAACATCGCATAATTGCAGCTGTTAAGGCCAAAACAAAACTTTGCGAAGGGCTGAAGTGTGAAGTCAGCACCGACATTTTCAGTGCAATTGCAATTTTTTATCTCTTCGGAATATGGCAGCACGCAAATTAGACACAAAACACTGCAACTTTCACTTTTAGGTATTACGAAATTTATAAAAATTTCATTCGTAAAATTTGCAAATTTGCAATTTTTTTTACTATATACGGCACAAGGCAGCACAAGTTAAGCACAAAAAAGCACAACTTTTTTGTTTGAATATCGAAAATGGCGGTGCTAACTTCAAGCTATAGCCCGTCGCAAGGTTTTGTTTTGGCCATAACAGTTGCATCTATGCGAATTTGTTTTTCTCTTTTGGTTCTTAGTAGCATTTTCTGAGCACAAAGCAGCACAACTTTTTTTTAAGAAATTTCGAAATTTCGCAAAATTTTCATTCGTAAAATTTGAAAATTTGCGAATTTTTTTAAAAATATTTACGGCACTAGCCAGCAAAAGTTGAGCACAATAGAGCACAACTCTTTTTCGAAAATCGAAAATGGCGGTGCTAACTTCACTCTAAAAAAAAATGGTTAGCATCTAAAAACCAAACCCTTAAGCTGGCCATACACGACAGAGCCAAAGAGCCAAATGGGCCCGCACCGATCCAAAAATCGGTCATGATGCACATGGCATCAGCACAAGTTGGGCCCATTACCTTTTTCTTTGAGAATCAAAAATGGCGGTGCTTCAAGCACATGTGAAAATTCGTTTGACCGTTTATCTTGTAATATCTGTCACGTGATTTTTCAGTCATTAAAAAAAATACATGAGTTTAAATGCGAACGAATGACATGATTATTACCATGAAATCATACCGGGTTTTGACCAATTTATGTTTTTAGTCGCAACGACAGAAAATCACAAGTGTGACTCTGAAAAGAAGAAAATACGACGATAGTTAAGTATAAGTTCTTTAAAGTGGCGTTAGCATAGTCAAAAATAGGTTTTCAACATCGACACCTAAGCACATTAAGTATTCAGCGTCATACCAGATGTTCCTAGAAACCAAGACAGGCCTTGTTTTCAATGGCTTGACCAAGTGGAAGAAATATATATTCATCGACTTGGTATACAAAATTCGAGAAGGTAGGCTATAGAAACTAAGCCCGATAACTGAGACCTAGAGTACTACTTGGTTAGAACAGGCACTTTTCTGATTGCATTTTTGGCTTAATGTACTTAAGTTTAACTTTTCCATAAAGGTCCTCTGTAAATAAGGCATCGAATGAAACCAAAGGCTGTTTTTATTTTTAATGAAAGCATTGAGAGGGTTTTGTTGTTTTGTCCAACAACGAGTCCAACCATTTTTATATTAAAAGAAGAATTTTTTTTCGCAAATTTTTCAATTTGAATTTCTGAAAATGGGCTTGCACTTTTATAGAATATGGTATTCCATCCATATACCAAGAGCACTATATTATAATAAATAACAAATAAAATCCCCAATTTGTCACATAGTGTTTATTATTAATGAATTATTTACTCTCCGAAGCATTAACCTTCTCTACATCCGCTCACGTTCCTCAAGGAAGAAAAACCGCACGAGAATGGAAAACAACAATAACAAATATAAAAAAAATCCTTGCAAAATCAAACTAAATAACCCACCACTCTCCTTCTTGTGTCTGTGTTCATACTTAACCTAATGGCTGTTTGCTTATCCTGCCAATATGTTAACAACAAATTCCAAAACATAAACACCGACCCGACCTAAAAGCAAAGTAACACCAAAAATGGTGCCGAATACTAACGCCTCAGGGAATATACCAATACCTATATATAGAGTGTAGAGCATATAGCAACACCATCTAAAACCTCACCTCCGTGTATCCTTCGTGATTTCCGCAATTGAAGCAATTGAAGTTGAAGAATAAAAGCCGCACGAATAAAAGGTATCCTCGCTTCATCCTCTTCGACTTAGACATTTTGTAGAATCTGAATGAAGCCATCTTAGAGGCGAGACCAAAAGGCAAAGTCTTAGAATTTTATTTACCTTTTTTTTCGTTGTTGTTGTAGAGGTTATTTGCTTCGCCTAACCCCCACATAGGTATACCAAATAGGTCCTCCACAATCATTCCTTAGAATTTGTGCTCACTTCCACGAAGAAGGAAGCCCAGAAGGCAAACATATGCGAGAGCATGCTGCAAATTCGTTGCTGCTACTGCCAGTGAACTTGATGAAAATCAAACCGTCAGGACCACTTTTATTCTCTCGAATTGTATGCTCCACTTCACACATAGAAAAGTCCTTTTAAGCAATGAACGACTACAAAAACAACTTTATTCATTGATGGTGGTGGTGCCGGTGCACGGTGAAAATGTTATTCCAAATGAAAATTGAATTACCAGGGATTTAGATTTTCCCAGATTCCCTAATACAAAAACAAGAAAATACAAAAATTTAATACATTTCTGCCGCCTCTTCCACTGCTGATGCCATCGTCCCTTCTTAAGAATATCCTTAATGGCGACACGGCTCGCAATGGCTTAAGTATTTTTATTTTTATTTTTTTTGTTTGAGGGGGGCACGAGGACTAACGTTAAGAGTCCTTTCATAGTATACCTTCGTATTTTTTTGTCTTCTTCTTTTTTTCAAAATCGTGTGATTTTGTTATTTCAATTTGATTAGTAATGAAATGCTTAAATGTACCGTTGAACAATTGGGTAACATCAATTTCAGTGAACAATATTGGCACAGAAGGTTTCTTTACCTTCTTCCCTTCTCCGCAATACCTATACTATCCATCCCATCAAAAAGCTAATATTGCAAGTTCCAATTTCTTTTTTTAGCTTTGAATAAACTTTTTGGGTTGATGGTGGAGCATCTTGGACCGTTTTGAGAAAACATTAAATTGATGAATTGTTCCAGTTTTTCTTTGGCTTTTTTTATTTTTAAAGGAATCGATTGAAAATAAAAAGCAAAGCCTGAGGTCTGAATTAGCATAATTTTTTTTATTCAATTTCTCTTCAAAGTTCGATAGGGATAAAAGTAAGTGAATTTGAAGGGAAATATTTGTTTGTGGAAATAAATCATTTGTATATTTCAGGTCAGGCCATTTTCAGTATGGGATTCAATAAAACTGGATTACTAAAGTTTTTTCAAAGTCAAGGTCAGTAGAAATAATTTGTGTCAATATATTATTTGTTAACAGAATTATGATGCACATATTTGTATAATCCTCAGGGCTGAGATACATATGGAACTAATCTATTAATGGAATTTTGAAACATAAATTTAATTTTTGTCTCTCAATTTCTCCAGCTTCCAGCATCTATGCAGGTACAACAGTTCTCAGACTATGCTTTGTTTACTTAGTTTTATATGAACAAAAATTGGAGCTTTAAATCAAATCCGATAAACGATGAAGAGAAGTCTAAGAGAGTGGTTTTCGTCAGGACATCCGTCGCACCGGTTTCCGTTTCCGTATCAACCATGCATCAAGCTAAGTGCTAAGTCCGTAATAAGTGAACCGATTCCCTTCAAATTTAGTACAGAGCATATTATATTTATGTAAAGTAAACACCTATGATTGTTCCAATTATTAAAAATTGGAGCGCTTCGCAAGAGTAGAACCCGTCTTCATTGTGAAAACAAAAAATGAAGTGAAGAGAAAGAATGACTTCATGAATAAACTAAATTGCCGAATTTGAGAATCGGAAAATTTGTAAGGGACCTTGTGTTTTTTTATTTTTGTTAATTTTAACTACTTTGTACTATTCATGTACACATTTCAATAATTTTTTTTTAATCAAACTCTCTTTGAAAGAAATGAAATATTTTCACTTGAGAACTAATAAAAAAAAATAAAGATTGCCTTGAAAAAAAAATAGGAAATAATATTTTTTATTATTAAATTTAAGGATGTATTAGTAATTTTTATGACTATAAAAGGAGTCACAGAAATTGATTCGAGATAGTTTTTTCTGAAGTTTTTATTTGTGCGGTAGCTCTTGAAGTTTTTTTTTTGTGTCGTATTTGTTGGAAATTTTCCAGATCCAGTTTTAAATTGTTTTGCAATAATTATTAATTTGTTTTCGAAGAAATAATAAATTATAATTCAACGAGTGAATACAAAACATTCTTTGTGAACCAGCTTTGAAATTTGAATTTCAGGCATTACCGTTTCAAAGAACGATTATTCTTGCAATTTTCGTTATATTAAAAAATTCACAATTATCTATCAGTGACAGAGCAAATACCACAAACCAAAATATGCAAGCAGCTTAGACATTTTGAATCCAACAATCTTATACTGTTTGTGAATGGAAATTATTGGATGCTACCACCAAAAACAATCTTATCAAAGACAGCATTCTTTGAGTGCAAAACCAAGAAAGTTCCAGATGAAGAGAATATTTCAATTTCAAGATATCAATTCGTTTACTGCTAAAGCCAAATAATTCTTCAATCAACATTTTTATCATCAAAAACAATTTTAATTCTTGTTCAGTGTTATTTTTTTTTTTTTCTTTCTAAATAATTTTCAAATTTCTGTCATTTGCTGTTTTCATTTGTTTAAAAAAAAAAGGGAAGTTAAGTATTCTTAATTTGTTTTTGTTTTCGCTTTTCTCATTCTGATTCCTTTGTGCATATTTCGTTGAATTTTAAATAAAAAAAAATAATATTATTTTCTATTCCTAGTTATAAATAGGTTCAACAGGTACAAGAACGAGAGGCTGTGCACATCCTTTTTGATTCAAGACCTGCGTATTTATTATTGAACCACGAATTTTGGGTAAATTTTATAAACATTTAATAACCGTTATGGTGAGTCTTCTTTTTATTTAAATTTAAACGGAATAAACACACTCTGGACTGTAAAAGGTGTCCAATTTTTTTTTTTTTTTTTCAATTTCAACAAAAATAATAATAATACTTAATTTCAAAATATTAATCTCTTAAACTTCTCTGCATTTCATCTCAAATTATTTTACTTTTTTCTTGATCTAATATAAACTTGACTTAACTTTACTTTAACTTATGTATGCTGTGTGCTCATTTTCATATAATAATCTTATACTATTCAGCTTATTATTTTCTTAGATTTTAACTAAGCTTAACTCAAATTTTAATTTAATTTTAAAAATGATTTCAAATACCTAACTTAATATTAAATACTGGAAAATATAACTTTTAAATATATTTTTTTTTAATATATACAAACACAGCTCTGAATTAGATTTTTCTTATTAAATAATTACATTAATACATTTTTTTTTATAAATAACACGCAAATAAATTGATGATTTTATAATAATTTTTTTTTAAATGAAACAATCAGTTTTTCATTTCCTTATTTCTAAATGAAAAGTTTTTTTAGAATGAATATGTGGTAATTTCCTTTCATATTGTGTGTTTGTGTAAGTGAATGTGGTGAGTGATATTTTGGTGATGATAGGTATGTAGATTATTTTCCTTTAAACTTCTTGTTAGGGGCTACTGTAGAAAATTTGAGTGAAGCAGTAGCGTAGGCAGTTTTTTCTTTTGTTAAAAAAACTGTGGGAGGGCAAAATCACTCGCGGAAACCAATATCATCTTGAGGTTTCCCACTTCAATTTCTTTCTCATTTGATTTTCAATTTCTAATTTTTTTTGTTTTGTCACTTTATAATTTTTGTTTGTTAAATTTTACTTTTATTATAAATCAGGCATGTATAGTAACATTGCTTAGCGAGTCAGCGAAAAAACCCACCCCTCCGACGAGCTAGACCTTAGAAATGCAAGCATGCCTGCCCGCACTCGATAAGCTAAGCAACCTACCATTCAACCATTGGTTTTCTAAAGGAGTCCTGTATCTTTTAGGAAGTCATTGGAAACCTTTAAAAAAATATCTATTGACAGTATTTTGAATCGGTAGGAAAATTCTAACTATATTTTCCACTTCGTGAGAATATGGTTTCGGAATTTTGTTACAAATTCTCACGCAATCCTTGAGTAACAAAAACCTCTAAATTCCACTGTAAGCAATTGTGTTGATTTTGGTCACGCAGTGGTCCATTTGTTAAATTTAATAAAAAAAAAAGAAATTAAGTCAAATTTGTGTTTGAAATGTCTTACAATAATGCTCTTGAATGTATAACGTAATTATTATGTGAAATAGTGATTCCATTATCAAATTGTACTAAATTTAGAAAAGCAAGTCCAAAATGTTGAGAAGGGTTCCTAAGCTAAGGGATTAGAATAAGTTTAAGTATTATTCTTTTGAAATGTGTTTAAGACATTTTTGCTGATACGAAACTTACAGGCATTTATGTCCTACTTAAATATTTATGTTTCAAATCAGCAAATGGGGCTACAGAAATTTATTTTTAGACCTTATTTGATCGAATCTGAAAGAAATTTGACAATTTTGACAGTTGGAAGTTGAAAATCAAATTTTCGGTCGACTTCTCAAAAACTCGAAATTTGGCTACTTAAACACTGGTCAGCGACAAAAATGGTCGTTAAACCAAACCATACTAATCTGTAAGATTTTGACATGTTAAATCCGAATCTGAAGTCAAAATATTGTTCTAACATGTCGCATTTTTGAGATATTTGAACATAAATATGTCAAAAGCCTGTTTTTTTTGGTACATTTGACGGCGAATTTCTTCGCCACTAAATATGTTTTTTCTGAAACTACTGTTTGTATCTAAAAGAACTATGTATATCATCTGCCTTACTCATTTTAAATCTTTTTGAAATCCGTTTTCCTCTCAAAACGGTAAGGTTTCCAGAAAACCAGACGGTTGAACAAATATAAAAACTGATATTTGGAAACTTTGTCGCTTTCCATCTTTTAAGGAACTACATATGACAACAAATCATGCGTGTGTCGGTTCAAAGGTAAAACTCACTAAGTTCAGAAAAAGAAATCAAGAAAATGCATTTTTTTAATCTAAAAAGTGGCTCTGGACCTTTGGCACCTCATATGAGGGAAATTTGATTAAAAAAATGCAATCTAATTGGTCAGTAATTGGTCAGAAAAGGTCAACTGGTCCCAGAAATTGTTCAGCCCTTGATACCTTTTAATCAAGGCTTAATTTTTCTCAAGGTCACGCGTTGTTAAATGTCAGCTATTTTTAGTAATTGGTCAGCAATAGATTTTTTTGTATGAATATTTAATGAATTAAAAAAAAAATCAAAATCAAAACGATTTTTGGCACCCCATTTTAGGGAAATCTGCCAAAAATGTGTACCATCTGAAAGATCTCTAGATAAAAGGTAAGCTTGTTTCAGTAATTGGTCAGGTATAGATTTGAATCGGTCATTTCAAAAACCACTTAAGTCATATTTTTTTCCAATATTCTTTTTTTGCTGTAAGCGCTTATTTTTCATCCCGCACCCGCGCATTGGTCTGTGAGACCCTCAAATAAACTTTCTGCATACATTTTAATAACGGTACAACTTAGCGCAATGTAATTTTTGGTAGCTTCGTCATTGTTTCGACCTTTAACTCAGTGTGGTTTAATTTTTTCGTAGGTTGATTTAAGTTGTTTTTGAAATGACCGATTCATTTGTTTTAATGAATTTTTTTTCAAAATTTCAAGGTCAGCAATTTTTGGCACCTTATTTTTGGAAAATTTACAAAAATTTAATACCATCAGAAAGGCCCTGATAACTTTATAAAAGGTCAACTATTTTCAGTAATTTGTCAGCCAAAGTTTATTTTTAATAAATTTTTAAATTATTATTCAAGGTCACACGCGATTTTTGGCACCTCAATTATAGGAAATTTACAAAAATTTAATACCCTCTCAAAGGCCCTAAAATCTTTACGAAAGGTCAGCTAGTTTCAGGAATTGGTCAGCTATAGATTCATTTTTAGGATTATTTAAAGTTTTTTTTTCAAGGTCACGAATCGTTCATGATTATTATTATGTTTACAGAGTTCACAAGCCATTCCGATTGTTCCTCACTTGTCGACTCCATTTAAATTGTAATTTCATGTTTTTTTTGGAAGCATGTTCAAAACCATAAAACTTGTTTTTAAATTTATAGCAATCAGTTGTAGGTACCAACTTGGGTAAAAAATTTGATTAGTGGTTTAACAATTTTAACTCACTTACTAACTGAAATTCATAGATGGTTCAGGTTTCAAGTATGTGCAAATAGCCAATAACATGTTTTAGCCATCATTGGACCAGTGAACTTGCCAAAATCGGTGAGTTTGAACTGCTGAACTGCACCCAAAAACTTGAATTATATTTGCACAACTGGCCCAAAAATAACTAAAATAGTTTGAGCTAGAAAAAAATGGTTTCAGGTACAGTAGGAATCTATATTGCACGATTATTTCAAAAAAAAACTCCAAGGGAAAGATTATGCTGCCCCAATTTAAAAAAAAGAGACGGAAAATGGGGTGGGAAGCAGAGAGAGGGAGAATACGCCAGTTTTGTCTATTATGATTAAGACTTTGAGGAACAATAACACAGGTTTACAAGGTTTTTGACACGACTAAGTAAAAGTTTAACTAAGGATAATTTTCGTTTTGAACTGAAATCCGTTATCTTCTTTTCGCTATTAGCTCTGGTTTTCGAGATACCGAGATACCATTAGGAAATGCAAAAATAAAATCTGAAAGTACTAATCTTAATCTTTGATATTCAGCATTAATTGTGCCAATATCTCTTTTACTTTTTGAAAAGTCATCAGTTGAATTTCATCAAGATTAATAAAGAATATAAACAAATAACAAAGGTTTTTGGGATGTAGGTTTATTAAGGGACTATTAGAAAAAAGTAAAAAAACTAAAAAAACAATTCGCATAGTTACATAACCACAAAAATTACGAAAAAGGTTTTTTTGCATTTTTTCGAAAGTTGATAGCGAGCTGATAGCAAACAATGGATAACGGATTAGAGCTTAACGCTTTTGTTCATTGGGAATGATCCAAATTGTTGTGAATTACAAAAACAATTGAAATTTTTCAGTGAAGAGATGAGCAGATTTTTAATAAATTTAATCTTAAAATACAAAAAATCAATATTTATCAACTATCATTGGTAAGTCACAATATGGGTGAATATGCACACCTGTTACGAATTTTTGTGATGTCGACTCGAAACCCATAGTTTGACTGTTCTATCAGTGAAATCCAAAATCATAAAAACTACGAACTATAGACGTTTGTGCTGTTTTTTTTTTTAAACAAAGGTTTAATATGTGATGTGTACCTAAACATTGATGAATTAAGACAAATCTGATTTCATATGAAGACTCCAGCTCCTCCCATAGGCACAACAGTTTTATTTTTTTACCAGATCAACTGAATCTAAGTCTACAAACGGATCATGTTTTTCAAAAATGAATTAAAACAAAATCCGTAAGTGATAGAATTTTTGCGAAGCCAGATTTATTTCTAAGAAAGTAAAATCTGTCTTTATCTCAAAAAATTATTTAACAGCAAAAAAAAAAGATAGTTTTTGTTGACCGGTTATCCAAGAGTTATTTCCCAAAATATTGGTCATTTACTCGGAAACACCCTGTGTAATTCTTGCTTACTATTTTGTTTCATTCCACTTAGCATTTGATATCATTCAAAATCTATAGTAAGTCCAACAATGACATATAAAAGTATTACCGATCAAAAAATCGAATCTATACCAGAACGTATAATACTCGTAAGTGCGAAAACTTTAAACGGATGACTACGATTCACCAAACTATGAAAATGGAGGGCACTATATTGTAGCTTGGTTTTAGGTTGGCAACCATAGGAGGAAAAGTGCCAAACAACATATATATAAAAATGGAGTTGGATGATTTCTTTTGGTAGATACATTAAAAAAGAAGGCGTATGAATAAAATATTAATGATGGAGTCGTGGGTATAAATTTATACGAAAACGGGGTCGGAGTTAGGCACAATTAGGATCTAGGAAAATTAAAATGCCGGTGATGGTTGGTTAAACAAACGCATTGATTATGTAGGTAAATATGTTAATATGGTGGACAAGGCCGCAAGGGGGAACATTTATACGATAACGGGGTCGGAGTTAGACATAAAGAGGAATATCAGGAAATTTAAAGTGCCGGGTGATGATTGTTATTGGTAAAGCAAGAGCATTGTTTAGGATGGAAAATAGGTAAATATCATTGACAGGGCCGCAAGGGGGTAGATTTATACGAACACGAGGTCGGAGTTATATATTGTTTTGGATGTACATAAATAGGTAAATATGGTTGACAGGGAGGCAAAGGAGTATAAATATCTCAGGGTACGGAAATGCTCCTGGGGATCAATATATTGCAAGTTCGTTGTTTCTTGAGCGATTTCAATGAAATTTAAACAGTTGATAGCTGATACAGATTTTAAAAAGAAAAAAATATTTTCAAAACAGTGTGTTTCAAAAAGATGTCAATATATTGAAACTTCATTAATCCTTGGTCGATTTGACTGAAACTGACATAGATGATTGCTTTTGGTTAGACAAGCGCATTGTTTTGAATGCTTAATAGGGAAATATGAATAAAATAATATTTAAAAAGTTAATTAAGTTGAAATTTTAAAAACAATAGGTTTCACCACTTAAAGGAGAATGGGCATATTTGAGCGTTAGCGGCCATCAATGAAATTAGTGTCAAACGAAAGGTATGTTACTCAGTAACAACTTTTACTATAGGCGTTACATTGCACTTCATTTAGAAAAGAAGATATTTCAATATAAATATAATGCAATTGCAAATGGAAGTATCACATAAAAATTATATTATTAGTGTTTGTAATGCTTTATCCTAACTTCAAAACATATAGTAGAACTGTTGTGTTTTGGGGGATTTCAGAAGCTCCCTAAGTCACGTTTTGGTTTTAACGGACCCAGTTAGGACTTCAACAGCATTTTTACTTTTTTTAATAGGTATATTATTTTAGTCAGGATTAAGACCCTATATTTGAAGACGTGAATAAAGCAGGTTGACTAATTGGCGCTTTCCAAATGCCAATACATGAAAGCGTAAATACATCTATATTAAGATTGACCCCTTATAACGAATAGGCGGGCTATGATTTTCGCAAAAATATGAACAGACAGAATGCAACGTTAGAAAGCACTACTAGTAATTGGTCTGTTTTTGACGAAAACCAAATTCGATTACACGCAACGGAATCAAGTAGGATTTAGAGCTTGACTAGATACATTTTTACTATATAAAATACCCATAAAACATTTTTTAATATTATGTAAATTATAATATAGGGTATTATGGCAAATGAACCTATTAATGATGTTATATAGGCATTTTTATACACAAAATATTCATGAGACTGTGTAGATTTCTTAGTTCACTTTCCTTTTCTATTTTCGCATTGTTAAGAGACCAGAATACTTAGTAAAACATGATTGAAGTGTTTAAACAAAAATGAATTTTTTTTCGTTTTTGAAGTAAATGCACCACAATGAAAAAACTTCTGCACAGTGATAGTAGGACTCAACCACATCCGAAAATAATAAAATCTTTCCTGTCCGCTCACGCCCATGTTTCATACAAATTTTCCCATTCTCCTTTACTCAACTTAAGTAGTTGTGAAACTTCTTGTTTTTAAAATTTCAACTAAATTAAAGTGAAAAAAAAACAAACATATACGTTTTAAATTTTATTTTATTCATATTCCCCTATTAAGCATTCAAAATAATGCGCTTGTCTAACCAAAAGCAATCATCATCCAGGATTACATTTTTTGCAAAACCCTGTTGAAAATATGTTTTTCTTTTTTAATTATGTATCAGCTATCACCTATGTCAGTTTCAGTCAAATCGACCAAGGATTAATGAAGTTTCAATATATTGACATCTTTTTGAAACACCCTGTTTTGAAAATATTTTTTTTTTTTAAATCTCTATCAGCTATCACCTGTTTAAATTTCATTGAATTCGCTCAAGGAACAACGAAGTTGACTATTTTTTGAAACACCCTGTTGAAAATATTTTTTTCCTTTTTAGTTATGTATCAGCTATCATCACCTATGTCAGTTTCAGTCAAATCAACCAAGGAACAACGAAGTTTCAATATATTGACACATTTTTGAAACACCCTGTTTTGAAAATATTTTTTTCTTTTTAAAATCTGTATCAGCTATCAACTACTGTTTAAATTTCATTGAAATCGCTCAAGAAACAACGAAGCATTTCCGTACCCTGAGATATTTATACTCCTTTGCCTCCCTGTCAACCATATTTACCTATTTATGTACATCCAAAACAATATATAACTCCGACCTCGTGTTCGTATAAATCTACCCCCTTGCGGCCCTGTCAATGATATTTACCTATTTTCCATCCTAAACAATGCTCTTGCTTTACCAATAACAATCATCACCCGGCACCTTAAATTTCCTGATATTCCTCTTTATGTCTAACTCCGACCCCGTTATCGTATAAATGTTCCCCCTTGCGGCCTTGTCCACCATATTAACATATTTACCTACATAATCAATGCGTTTGTTTAACCAACCATCACCGGCATTTTAATTTTCCTAGATCCTAATTGTGCCTAACTCCGACCCCGTTTTCGTATAAATTTATACCCACGACTCCATCATTAATATTTTATTCATACGCCTTCTTTTTTAATGTATCTACCAAAAGAAATCATCCAACTCCATTTTTATATATATGTTGTTTGGCACTTTTCCTCCTATGGTTGCCAACCTAAAACCAAGCTACAATATAGTGCCCTCCATTTTCATAGTTTGGTGAATCGTAGTCATCCGTTTAAAGTTTTCGCACTTACGAGTATTGTACGTTCTGGTATAGTCCCGCATAGTTTCGGTTTTTGTATTTGCGTCAGTCTCCCCAAAAAATCATCATAATCCAATATCAGTTCCTCAAAAGTATATCTTGATTTCTTTTGCTTCAGTGTCAAAACCTTCCAATTTCTAAGAATTTAGTTTTATTATTTTTTGATTGGGTGTTTTGTGTCTCTTGAATTTTTAATTAATTAAGAATTCAAAAATACGTCACCAATGCTGTATGTAAAATAAATGTATCTTTATAATAAAATATAAGAAGTGTGATCGAATCTTCACATTTATCTAAACGTAATAAACGGATGGGGATGGAAACCATCACTATGTAGTCCCATCAGACTCACAATAAATGACTTCTTTATGTGGAAAAAAGGGCACCCCATGCATGTTAATAAATCTTAGATTATTGTTGACAAACACAATTGAAGACATTAATTTACTCCGCTCGATCTGTCATCAGTTCTATTTTTTTTTTGTGTCCTGTCTGTCCGACTTAGCTTATATAAATTCGGATACATAATTTCCCATCATCATAACAGCGTGAAGAGACTACTTCGTGCACCTATATTCCGGAGAGTTAGAGCTCCAATTATCCCATTTGTCTTTCGTTTTGTTTAAGTTGGTCTCCCTGTGTCATTGAGTCCATATGTCTTTGCGTGTTCAACCCTTGGCGCTTAATAAGTCACTTGCAGTATTATATAGTTTCAATTAAGTAAATACTGTCGCAACCACATACATTCGTGGGATCATTTTGTTTAATATATTTTTTTTAATTTTTATTTTTAAAAAAATTCTATTTGATTCAATTACTTGTAATGATCCTCCTCTGACTGAGACAATATAATAATGATTGGGATGTTTGTCTGCTGAACCATAAATCAATTGAAAGTAGATAAAAATTTAATTTCATCAAGTAAATGAAGTTAAAAGACGTTTTTAAAATAGGGGGAATACTTCGCATGGGATAGGGATTAGAGTTATAAAGATTTTCTGAAAAATAAAAAATAAAATTTAGGGAGAGAGAGTTTAAGACTAAAGCGAACATAAGCCCATGATCACTTTTAAGGAATATATTTTTTACTAAATACAAGGTTATAGTTCTGAGAGCCGAATTTGACAATTCTGCACTTAAAATTTTTTCTTAAAACTAAAATTTCCTGGTCAAAATGGATGGTTTAAAACATTTTCTAGGTAAAATTTGTATGAGGAAAATTTAAAAAATATGTATGTACCATACAAAAAAAATCGAATAATCATGCATTTATAATTTTTTTACCAAAAGGCGCATTTTTTTCGAAGCAAAGATACATAGCCCATGAAAATTAGACTTTCACTACGAAAAAATTGCAACAAAGCTAAATTTTGGTGTGGTATATTATGACGTCTTAAGCATTTCCTGAAAAGTACCTTAAATGTGGCCCGGGGCAAAATCTGTTGAATACGTTCGGTTTAACTCATTTTGTTTTGTTAACATTTATATTAAAATATGGATAAGGCCTACTAGCTTACCCAGTCTCCTACCTCCGTGGTGGTGTAGAAAATAGTACGTTTATTTGACGCATGAAGAGTGAACTTTGACGTTAGATTTAACATCATTTGTATATAGTCATAATAGAGGACTCATTTTACAGGCAATTATAAGAGCAGTACAAAATATATTCTAGACATCATCAAAAAAATTCACAAATAAGCTTTAAAAAACGTAATTTCATCCCACCATATGAGGCATAGGTGACCTTAGCTC
The DNA here is from genome assembly GCA_963921185.1 of Dasysyrphus tricinctus. NCBI lineage: Eukaryota > Metazoa > Arthropoda > Insecta > Diptera > Syrphidae > Dasysyrphus > Dasysyrphus tricinctus. The sequence continues at coordinate 108,447,173 of OY992533.1, forward strand.
CGCTGTAGTTTTGAGATTAATAAACCTACCACCTCAAAAACTTGATTTTACAATAAGGAGTTGTACTTAAACATAAATCACAAAACAAAATTTTCCCAGCGATAAGCTAAAATTTTATAATTTTTTTGGACTCAACTCACTGCACCATGAAGTTCTTGAACGTTTTTCTCTGAATCTATTAGTTTTACGAAAAAAAGTATATTAACATTTTTTGTGTATAGAATAGCACAAGCTTAAATTTTTGCCTACTTACTTTTTCAATAAAACCGATAGTTTAGGAGCAATTCCCAAAAAATGGAACTTCAACCCCTAAAAAATTTACCCTCGGGCCAAATTAAGGGTACTTTTCAGGAAATGTTTAAGCCGTCATAATAAACTACTCCACCAAAATTCAGCTTTGTCGCAATTTTTTTGAAGTTTGGTCATTTTGTTGTCTAATTTTCCTGGGCTAACTCTCGAGATATGTATAAACAATATAAAGAACTGCCTAAAGCACTTGAACTGTCAGAGATATGAGGCCATGAGTGAAAAAATGTTGTGACCAAGTTTTTGACAAATTTCATATTTTGTTTGTTTCGTATTTTTACATGGAATACATCAAAAGCCAACTAAGCGAAAATTTGTAATTCTAAAATATTAAAGATTTCCAAAAATGTGACTTATCCTTCTTGAATTCAAACTAAGATAACAATTTTTACCCGAAAGTCTATTTTTGATGCTACATGACAAATTACATTCCTTGTACCTGATACAAGGCCCATCAATTCAGTCTGGATGCATTTAAAAACAGATGGAAAACAAAATTACGTGACTACTTACTTACTTACTTACTTAAGGTGGCGCTACAGTCCGGGGTGGACCAGGGCCTCAACCAACAAGCTTCTTTCAGCCGGCTCGGTTTCTAGCTAGCTGTCTCCAGTTTCGCACCACCTTTTACGCTGTCCACCTCTACTGCGTTGTCCCACGGGGTTGGATTCAAAGACTTTCCGGGCCGGAGCATTGGTGTCCATTCGCTCTAGGTGACCCAGCCATCTTAGTCGTTGGCTTTTCACTTTTGTGGCTAGGTCGGTGTCGCTGTACAGCCCATACAGTTCGTGGTTGTATCTTCTCCTCCATTCCCCATCTATGCAGACGGGACCAAAAATCACCCGGAGAATTTTCCTCTCGAAACAGCCTAACGCGTTCTCATCCACCGTTAGCAGTGTCCATGCCTCTGCACCATACATCAGGACCGGGATGATAAGCGTCTTATACAGGGACAGTTTAGTTGCTCGAGAGAGGGCTTTGCTTCTCAATTGCCTTCTTAGCCCGAAGAAACAGCGATTGGCAAGAGTAATTCTTCGTTTGATCTCAGCACTGGTATCGTTCGCTGAGTTTATAGCGGATCCTAGGTAGACAAAGTCTTTGACCACCTCAAAATTATAGCTGTCTATAGTGACGTTCTGTCCTAGACGTCGGTGTTGGGTGTCCTTTCTTGTTGACAGCATATACTTCGTTTTGCTTTCATTCACCGTTAAACCCATCTTCTTGGCTTCCTTCTCAATGCTCACAAAAGCACCACTGACATCACGCTTTGTTCGTCCTATTATGTCAATGTCATCAGCGTAAGCGAGTAATTGGACGGACTTTTGAAAGGTTGTGCCTCTAGTGTTGACGTGAGAGTTTTGCACTATTCTTTCAAGAACGATGTTGAAGAAGTCGCATGACGGCGGGTCGCCTTGCCTAAAACCTTTTTTGACATCAAAGGTGTCGGTGAGGTCTTTGCCGACCTTGATGGAGCAGCGTGTATTCTCCATCGTCATCCTGCACAAACGGACGAGTTTGGCAGGGATGCCAAAACTAGACATTGCTCTATATAGCTCGTCTCTATAGAAGTATAGATGCTGTCATACGCGGCCTTGAAATCGATAAAAAGGTGGTGGGTATCGATTTGAAACTCCTGGGTTTTCTCCAAGATTACGTGACTACCAACTTTTTAAATATTCTTTATAATCGTAATGTCATATTTGATCAAAATCTTGAGTTCGAATATTTTTTACGAGTGAAATTTGGCATGTTGGATGTTGTACCGGGTCAAAACTGCCAAAAATTATAAGAAATCGTCACGTGAGTTCTTATTTGTCCTAAAGACCCACCTCCTCACTTTTCACAAGAGAGCGTTTTTTAACTTCAAAGTGGTACCTATTTTGCAATCACGTGTTTTCTTTTTACTTTTTGAAAGTTTGGATATTTTTCAATCCACCCAAATCACAGTCTGTCCATAAGTTTGCAAAACTTGAAAAATCGAATTTAAGATTTTGGTCCAATCTCCCAGTTCTATTATAGAATTCATATTGGATATGACACAAATAACAATAAAACACAAAGATTCAAAAAATAAATAACGGAAGGAAGTGAAATGCATTATCAATTCAACTTTCAAGTTCAGCTTGTAAATACGGTGGTGAAGAAGACGACCTCATTTTAATGTAAAAATTTGCTTTTTGATTCTATTTAAAACTTAAATGCCATTAAATTTTAAACTCAGCTTATATGTACATAGGTAGAAATGATGCGGTGGAACGGTTTTGATATCTCAACTCGGTTTACTTATGGACAAAATTGGGTTATAGTTGTGGTATTGTAGATATGTTTGAAGAATCTTAAGGAGATGGATCAAAACACTTGCTCAGTTGGATGGCAATTAACTACCGAAACCACATACGCTTCGCCAAACCAGGCAGCTGCGATATTGCGGGTAGAATTGTAAGAAACGCAGTCAATCCAAATGTATTTCCATCCGTTCACTGTTCAGTTCACCACGAGCTCCCCTAAAAAACCGGTTGTCTGTTTGTTCGTGGTCTAAGGAAATTGACGATGAACACTATTCAGAAACAACTTTGTTAAGATAGATAAATTTAAATTCTTTGATCTTCAGTTCGTAATTTATTGGTAAAAGTAAAATATTTTCAAGAAATTGTGCTTCAATTTTAATTCTGGACATAGCAGTACGTTTACAAGGGAGAATTTTTACTGCTTTCTTTTCCGGTAGATCATGACATAATTTCTGTTCGAATTCAAATTATAGCATGAACTTTTCACGGAAATGAAGATATGTAACATGAAAATGTGTAAATAAGTATCCACACTCAACGTTTTGTGGGAAATTTGTATCCGAAGTTAGAGTGTGATAAAACGTCAAAATTTATTTTTCCATTTGTTTCTTGTACGAAGACAAGAAATAAATAGAGACATTGATATCTGAAAATAAAAAAAATCCAGACATAGGGGGACTCCACAGAGCTGCTCAGAGAGCAGCCCGGGAGCTCTAAGGGTAAAATCAAAGGGAGGAACGCCGACTTCTCAGAAGGAAAAGAGAGAGCATGCGAAGCGGGTGGTCGAGTCTGTTGAGGACTGTAACAGCAGGGGGATGTTCGAAAGTTCTACGGAAGGGTTAGGTAATCTACCCAGTGCTACAAGGCTAGAACGGAAGCCTGCCGAGATGAGAGTGGAAATATGGTAAATGACACGCAGTCCGTGCTGAGAATCTGGAAAAAACACTTTTCTAGACTGCTAAACGGCGAAGGTGGCCAAAATTCCTCTGTTAGGCAGAATAATTAATTCAACCTGGACGATGATTGTCAAAATTTCCATCCACCCGATCTAAATGAAGTGCGGTTAGCGATAGCCAAGCCGAGCCGACTGCCAGCCAAGCTATTCAAAGCAGAGGAAGATGACCTGGTAGGGAGTATACACCAACTTATCTCCAAAATTTGGTTGGATGAAAGTATGCCCGATGAATGGAACATCGGTATAGGAGATGCTCTGACTTGTGCCAACTACAGAGGTATAAGCCTCCTCAACCTCGCATACAAAATCCTGTCATCGGTACTGTGTGATCGCTTAAAACTGTTTGTCAACGATCTGATCGGCCCCTATCAGTGTGTTTTTAGGCAAATCAACCGTCGATCAAATGTTCACACTGCGACAAATCTTGGAAAAAGCTCAGGAGTTTCAAATCGATACTCACCACCTCTTTATTGATTTCAAAGTCGCATATGATAGCGTATATAGATAGAGTCGCATCTCGGCATCCCTGCCAAACTCGTCCGCTTGTGCAAGATGACGATGGAGAGATCTCGCTGCTCCGTCAAGGTTTGTAAGAACATCACCGAACACTTTGATGTCGAGAAAAATTTGAGGCAAAGTGACGCGTTATCATGCAACCTGTTTAACATTGAAACAATTGTACGCAACGTGCAAAGTGAACAACAGAGGTACGATTTTTCAAAAGTCCGTCCAACTACTTGCTTATGCAGATGATATTGACGTCATTGGGAGAACGAAGCGAGCTGTTACCGGCGCGTTTGAATTGTATTGAATTGGAGGCGGCTAAAATGGGTTTGGCTGTTAATGAGGACAAGACGAAATATATGCTATCATCGAGAAAGGAATCTCAACATCGTCGACTCGGGCAAAACTTCGAAGCCGTCAAGGAATGTGTCTATCGGGCGCCATTATTACATTGCAAAATGACATCAGTGTAGAGATCAAACGAAGGATTATTCTTGCAAACCGCTGTTTATTCGGACTAAGAAGGCATTTGAGTAGTAAAGCCCTATCTCAAAGAACCAAGGAGACTTTATATAAGACCCTAATCATCCCGGTACTGCTGTATGGGGCAGAAGCCTGGACCCTGTCAAAAACGGATGAGAATCTGCTTGGGTGCTTTGAAAGAAAAATTCTTCGAGTGATCTTCGGTCCAGTATGTATCGATGGAGTATGAAGAAGCTTTAACAGCGAGCCTTACGGGATTTTCAACGACGTCGACCTGGTCAAGAAGCTGAAAATACAGCGGCTGAGATGGCTGGGACACGTGGAGCGTATGGACACTGACGCACCAGCCCGACGAGTCTTTGAATCTACCTCTTATGGTCTACGCCACAGAGGAAGACCCCACTTAAGGTGACGCACACAAGTGGAGAACGACTTCAACCAACTTGGAGTGCGTAACTGGAGGCAGGGACCGAGCTGGCTGGAGCGGCTTGTTGGTTGAGGCCGTAGTCCACCCTGGACTGTAAGCGCCATCTAAAGGAAAAATTAAGTAAGGACAATTTGGTTTACACCAATCGAAAGAGCATATAACATATATACATCTTAAAACTCACATATAAAACTCATTTACTGTCAAAATGACAGTCGCACAAATAAGGATTCACGTGACGAAATGGTAAAGTTTGATTGGGTAGGTATATGGTATATATAGTCAATTTTGAATTAAAATGACTATTTGCCACATTAACGCCTTGAGCCTCTACGTGCTTTTATCTAAGCTAGTTAGTCACCTTTATTTGATGATTTAACTCCGAGACCAAATTTAGGGCGCTTTCAGTTGTGGCGCCCACTTGATTTTGACACTGAAATCTATTCATAGTGTAATTCGTCATCTCTAATTTGATGCGTGAAAGGAGTAGATGGGTGATATCCATAGTGTGGCATATCGATGACAATAGATTTTTAGCAACTGAAAGATAAAGTTAATCATCAGTTTCTGAGTTAAATCAGGCTTAATTAATTTTCAGGATTAACTAGCTCAGATTTAACTCCAGAGTTAACCCTGAACTGAAAAAAACTGTTGTAAAAATTGCATGAAATAGAAATAATTATTAAAAAAAACAGCAGCAACACTCACAGTATTGTTTTGTAGCTTTTTGGAGAGCCAGATGTCCATTCTTATAGTTTATTTTCAGATAAATTTCTCTTAATAAACAATTTCAGCAAAAGTTGTTTCCAAGCTAAATATATTGAAACTGTTGAGTTTGAAATAAAACTATTTACGAAAAAATTAAATTTGAAAGTAAACCATAAGAAAGTAGTAAACAGTACTGTAGGTGTTGCCGTTGTTTTGTAGTCAATAATTATTAGTCTTTTCCTTGAAAAATATTTTTAAATTTCACAAATTCTTCAAAAATCTGTATTTGCAGTTGTGTTCATCAAAAACCGATTTGTATTTGGAAGTAAACTCAATATTGTTGTCACCTTCAAAAATGATGCAAGACATAGGTACCCTTAAAGACAATTCATCAAACTATTTTCTTGATTAAGTAAATAAATACGTTATGAAATCTTTCCAAGAAAATGTTTCTGCCAAAGTACAATATTCTGTTTATAAATTGCATCAACTCTACCAATAGATGTCCTGATTTTAAAATTCTTATTGAAACTTCTCAAGTATCATCAGATAACAAGATTGCATTCAAAATTCTACAAAACAATGAAGCTTAAAAACAAAAACTTCTGTATGCACACAAAGGCATATACGCACATTTGATATTGATTTGTAATCGTTTGAGAAAATCTCTTGTAATTCAACACAACTGAGTAAATATCTTAAGTCCAAGATATATTAAAATAACAAAGCGATATATAAATCCATCACTATGCTATATCAAAATTCAGGACCTCATCTAGACATGTTTTCGTCTCTAACTTAGGGATTTTAAGATGCATTTTATATGAATGTGTATATGTATGTCTGTGCACATATCATTCATTCTTGAAAACTGATTTAAGCTTAGTTGATGATGGAAATCCACTAGGTATATCCTTTATCTGAATTTTGTGGACAGAAAGGATGTTCTTTTCCTGTTCCCTCTAAAGATCTTGTTGCTGAAAATGGCTTAAATCTCAATAAAACATAAAACAACGTATTTATATTATCTATATCTCTGCTATTGTATTCTTAAGTTTCACAGAGTGAAGATAATGTAAAGATATTCCAAAGTGAATTCAAGAGCAGAAATGATTTTAGTGAAGTCCTTTACAAGACAAATATATATAATATGTATGCTGCTCGTAGTATAGAGATGATGTTTCAAAACAAAGCGAAAAACATTCAAAATGTATGCCATACACACACAATCTTATATAACAAAATACCTAAGTCCTTTTGAACAATAAAACTATCCTCAATAGCACAGTAAACATGGCCCCAAATATACTTCTAGATTCCCTTTGTCTGCAATGCCAAGACAATATAAATAAACTTTTGATCCTTTCCCGACAACCGACGGACGGACAAGAGAACCCACATATCTACTACTGAAACTAGATGGTAGAAGACTTCCCTGTGATAGTGTATGTCTTCATCATAATCTCTCATGCGAAACCAACAAGAATCTTCAAAAATATACATACAGACAGATACACACATGCCTGTATATACACATTTATAGTATAAATAGTTTCCATGGACAATTATTGAAGAAAATTAAGTTTACTCCAAACAACACACAAAGTTGTTGTGTTTTGGTCTATATCTCCAAAAGTGTATTGTGCCATATCACAAGTATCGTAAAGGACATAAGGGAAGAGGATGACACTTCACATCACTGAGTATAAACATATACTGCCATCCGCCCTACTCCACATCATCACAAATATAGAAATGGAACTTCTTGTTTTGGTGAAATGCTAAGCCATCCTGTGGTATGTGGTGAGTTCTGATCCTACGTATTCTAGGATATTTTTTGGGGGGAAAGTTAGAACACACAAATACTTTACTTAGGCTCTCCAAAGTGAAAATACCGTTAAGATGAAGCACACTCTTGATGTATCCTTAATTTTTATTAGTTTTTCCATTGATTTTGTTTTATTTCTCTATTTGGCTGTTTATGTGAGTTTGTGTTCTTATATGAGTACGGGTGTATGTGAATAAGATCCTTTGTTTTATTAGCTTCAGCTAATGCAAAACGGAATGCCACGACGACTGGTTGAATTTCACCAAGTAGTTCTTTAATCCTCAACTTGAAAACTGTATCAAAACTAGACTTACTTAAAGGACTCTCAACCTGTGGTCTCAGCCTGACCCAAGGAATTTTTCAATCATATATGTAAGATCCTGATGACCACGCTGCGCTGTTTTACATCATTTGGACCAAGCTCTAAGGCATTCGTGATATCTTTTAACAGGAGGGTTATTCTTCTTGGTAACTCAGCTACGGTGTCATTAGAAGTTTGTTTGGTTTGTCCTCGTTTACTTCAAGTCCGACAAGTTGCGTTTTGTAGTTAATTTGTCGTTTATAAGTTGTGACAGTTTCGAATTTTTCGTTCTATGCTTTCTATGCTTTTTTCAAAAGTGGTACTAAAACTTATAATTTTAATGCTGAATCATTTTCGATAGTAAATCGTTAACTATAGTTGTGACAGATTCGAATTTTTTGTTCAATTTTTCTATGTTTTTTTTTTGATGCTTCGCAAACTTGATATAAATTCGAAGAGCGGTTAAAACTTCTAATACTTTATGTTTTATGACTCAATAATCTTCCTTGAATTAGCTGTGCAAAATTTAATTCAATATTGAAATTTATATGTTTTTTGTGTGTCTTTTGCTGGCAAATCACCAACTCAAAAAGTTGTAAGAACTGGTAATACTGAATGGTTGAAGGTTTAATAATTTTCCATTTACTAGTCTTTAATTAGTTGTTACAGTTTCCAATTTGTCATTGCAATGTTTTCTATGTTTTTTTCTGGTTATTTGCTTGCTTGACATAAAGTTCAAAGCTCCACCTCAAAATGGGGTAAGAACTGCTTATATCAATTAATTTATGGCTTAATAATTTACTGATAATTAGTTTTCTGTGTTTTTTGTGTGTTTTGATAACATGATTATAACTAAGCAATGCAGCTCTCACCGATCGATCACCGATCACGTTCATCTATCGTTTATTATTGTGACACTTTTGAATTCGTCATTCTATGTTTTTCTATGTTTTTTTTTTAAATCTTCTAAAACCTAATATTTTAATGCCGAATGATTTTACATTTATAAATCGTTAATAAGATATAACGAACTCGAATTTCTTGTTCAATATTTTTCTATGTTTTTTGATGCCTCGCCAACTTAACATACACTCAAAAAGCGGTCAAAATTTCTAATACTTTAAGCTGAACTCCTTCTATCATTTGTAATTTCGTTTCTTTCGTAACTTTTAAATAAAACGCACCGTTCACTTTGCTAGTCAGAATTCAACTCACTGCTTTTCGTTTATTGATCGTATATATTCCTACCTATCCGGCAGCCAGCTTCCCCTCTTACATATTCCAGGTTACTTATTGTTCGTTTTCTCTTTTTTACTGCCACAACTCGGCTATCCTGACATTGTAATCGTCCCGATTTACGCCTAGTTAATAATTTATTATTCTATCCAAGGTTTTATGTTTGCCGCCTCCCATATACCCTCATATGGAGTTTGTGTCAACTGAAAACCCTCAACGTCCTTTAAACAATATCTATCATTTGGTAATACTTTGGATACCTCATACGGACCCTTGAACTTAGGAGCGATCTTTTTACATGCACCCGGGGTTGAGATGAAATTCTTTATCATAACATAATCTCCTACTTTATATTCTTTTTTGCACTCTATTTTTATCTTTCATCATTTTATTATAGTCTTGACCTTTTTCTATCTTTTGTCTTGCTTCTTCTCTCATTTGATCTAAGTCTCTAACTATTTCTTGTTCATTTTCATTGTCTAAACATTCTTTCAAAAAATCAATCACCACCCCCCTTTGGGTGACACCAAACAACAATTGACTAGGAGTAGTTCCTATGCTTTTATGACTAGTATTATTCATTGAAAACTCGATAGTTGGTAACACACCATCCAATGATAACACTGTCCGGCACTAGTCAATTTTGCAATCATTGGAGCAAGGCTTCGATTGACTCTTTCAACCTGTCCATTTGCCTGGGGGGAACCTGTTGCGATCTTCACATGTGTAACATTGTTCGCATCAAGAAATTGTTTAAACTCTTCAGATGTAAATGCACTGCCCCGATCAGACACAACAATTCTAGGACGACTGTAAGAATTGAAATAACCCTTTAAACATGCAATAGCCTCTCTAGCATTTGTAGATTTTACTGCATTATAATCGTACAAACTTAGTAAAGCCATCGATCACGAGGAAAACATACTTTTTATTTCCACTTTTTAATGATACTGGACCAAAGTGATCAATATGAATCATTTCAAAAGGAACATTTCCCTTAGGTATGTTGTGAAGTAATCCCTCGTGTTTACCAAACTTGGGTGAAAATGCTATGCACTTCAAGCAATTACTTATATATTCTTTTACTTTCTCACTCATTTTAGGGAACCAATAGGTTTTGAGTATATTATTCAAAACCTTATCTCGACCAACATGGCCCATCTCGTCATGATACAACCGCATCACATTAGTTTCCATAACCTCTGGTACATAAAATAAAATCTGCTTTCCCACTTTTCTATACACCAACCCATTTCTCATCTCATATAGCTTATCTTCCCTATTTTCTAACTCTCGTCTGATTTTCTTTATGGTTTCGTCATTATTTTGTTGGATCGATAAATTTTGTTCGAATCTGTTTTCTTCTAGGATCAAAATATTTGGAATCCGACTTAACGCATCCACATGTTGCATTTTCGAACCATTCCTATGTTCTAACACATAATCGAAATTCTGCAATTCGAGAGCCCACCTTGCAATCCTGGGATTAACTTCTTTTTTGTTAAGGGTTAAGGTCAAGGAATTACAGTCAGTAATGATTTTAAATTTAAATCCATGAAGATAGACCCTAAATCTCCTTAACGCATAAATGATCGCCAAAGTTTCAAGTTCAAAGCTATGGTACTTTGATTCATCATCCGTAGTACGCTTTGAAAAATAAAAGATAGGATGAAATTTCCCATCTTTTTTCTTTTGTAGCAATATTGCACCGAAACCTAACGCACTTGCATCGCAATGCAACTCAGTTTCATCCTTTGGGTTATATAATGCTAACACAGGCGATTCACTCATTTTTTGTTTCAATTCTTCGAAACGATCCAGTTCTACCTCACCAAATTTAAAAACTGCATCCTTTCGAATTAGACTATATAATGGTTGAGCAATCAACGAGAAATCTTTGATGAATCTCCTAAAATAGGAGCATAAACCCAAAAAGCTGTGAACTGCTTTCACATTCTGGGGTATGGGGAAAGTCTTTATAGATTCCACTCCTTTTTCATCCGGTTTGATGCCTTCATTTGTAATAAGATAACCTAAATAGCGTATCTGTGACACCATAAACTGACACTTGTCTAACCTCAATTGTAATTTATTCTTAACCAATCTTTTGAAAACTTCTATCATTATATCTAAATGCTCCTCTTCCGATTCTGTAGCGATCATTATATCGTCTATATAAATAGTAACTTTCCTTTTCCTAATCAAATCCTCAAACACCCTATTTATATATCGTTGGAATTCGCATGGCGCATTCCTCAACCCAAATGGCATCTTTAAATACTCGTATTGTCCCATTGGGGTTACGAAAGCTGTATACTTTACCGATTCTTCGTTCACTTGAATATGATGAAATGCGCTTTTCAAATCTATTAACGTAAAAATCTTTTTATTAACCAACCCATCCAACAAGTCATCTATAAGTGGGATGGGATAGTTATCTTTTTGTGTCATTTTATTTAGGGTTCGATAGTCTACACATAATCTTATATCACCTGTTTTTTTCTTTACCAGTACTACTGGTGAAGAATATTCTGACCAACTCTCACGAATCACTCCCTGTTTCATTAGGTCGTCTAAGATAACCTGCACCTGTTCTTTTTCGAAATAGGACATTCTCCTTGGAGGGCAATGGAAAGGCTTTTCATCGTTCAACCGGAGTTTCATTTCATACTTAATCTCTGGCACTTCGGGACGAGAACAGTACAAATAATGTTCTTGAATAATTCTAAAGAATTTTTCTTTTGTTTTATATGATAATTCATTATTTTTCAAAACGATATCTTCTTCATTAAGTGTTGGACCAAGTTTTCCAATATAATTATTGTTTAAATTTTGTGAATCATCAACTATTATATTTAAAAATCTTTTACATTCATTTTCATACATATCATTTGTCTTTTCATTAGTACTTTCTACTATCTTTTGTAGTTTTAATTTAGCTTTCTTTAGGAAATCCCGCCCTAAAATAGCAGGATATTGCATTGTTTCATCTGACACTACTAACATTTCCATAGGTATACTTTCATTTTCAAATATAACATTCAAATTTATTTGTCCAATTATGGACAAAGGACTTTTATTTATTCCGCAATATGAACTAAAGTTTGATATGTTTTTAAAATTTAATTCATTTTTTCCCATAAAAATACTTAAATAACTTAATTTAATAAGGCTGACCGGACTGCCGGTGTCTAATAGTGAATCTAATGATAAATTAATATAATCAGATAATACAAAGATTAAATTTCTTACGCAATCTTCCTCGGAATCGGAGTCAATATATCCGATTGCTGGCACCTTCTTTCTCTTGGGGCATTGAGCCGCCAAATGCCCCATCTCAGCACAAACGTAGCACGCACCTGGCTTCCTTTTTTCTTTTCTGCATTCGGTCGCCATATGTCCCATCGAGTTGCAGTTAAAACAGCGAACTTCCTTCCCGATGACACCTGATGCCTGTCGTGATGTTGTTGCTGTCGGCATCATTTTCGGCTTGGTTGGACATTTAATTGACATGAAAGCTTCGAGCAACTGCGTCTTCCTGGTGAAGCATTGTAATCTGGCACTTGATGCCAGCCTCTCGTCTGGTATTCCCTCGATTATATGTTCGATCATTTCGTCCTCCTCTATTTGAAGTCGGCTGCCAAGAATTATTTTTTCTTGAAAATAACCATGAAAGGTTTCGCCCTGCAGCCACTTCCTCAGCTCAAACACTCGTTTCCGTTGCAACTTAGATGAGTGATCGTCAAAAATCTGTCTCATCTCTAACATTAGTTCATTAAAAGCCACAGTTGTCACATCTCTTCTTGAGTGAAACCATTTGAGTGCCTTGTCTTTTAGTTTAAGAGACACTAGCACTCTCATGTCACTGTCATTCAATTTGTAAGCAGCGCGAACATTCTCCAACTGCTTCTCAAAATGCTCAAATGAATCACCAGTGCCCTTAAAGTCGACAACGAACTCTTTAATTTGACCTACATTTTTCGTTTCTTTATTCTCGTTCATTTTCTTTAACCACTCATTTTCTTTCTTTAGCAATTCATTTTCCTGTTCTCTCAGCCTCTTCATTTGTTCAATTTCCTTTGCCAATCGTTTGCTGTTGTATACGTTCTTTTTTCTTTCATTTTCATTTCTATCTTTTTCCTTACTGTTGGCTGGCTCTCTTTCATTTGTGTTCTCGTGTTCATTATTATCGTTGTCTTCATCATCGGTATCGTTGTTGTCTGCTGCTCCATCGTTGTCTTCCCCGTCATCTTCATTTGTGTTGGTAAGCGACTCAGAATCACCGCGCAGCTGCACTGGAACTTCCATGAGTCTCAATATAAGCTCCGCCTTGTTTCCATTGGTTTTCAACCCCAATGCATTCAACCACGATTTTAACTGTGGAACGGTGTATTTCTTGAAGCTATCAACATCTGCCATCGTGTGTATTGTCTGTGTTGTTTTTTTTTTGTACACTACCTATTTCTTTTGTTTCTTTTAGGGCGAGGCTCGAGTCTCGAATTTATTTAAATAAACTGCGTACGCTGACGCCAACGGTCGTTTGGGTTTTTCCGTTGAATGTATTTTTTTGTGTGAATTTTACCAGCTCACTCGCGAGGGCCAGACAGAATATTAAATAATTTTGTGTGTGTTTAATAGGTACGATACCACATAACTTAGGACGAGTAGCTACAGATATAAATACACTCGCGATGGGTTCTTTTTTTTTTCGTTCAATTAGACTCTTTCTTTTTTTCTTCTTTTTTTTTAACTTTCGCTTTGTCTATTCTTTTGCTTTTTAATTATTATTTTATATTTCTTTATCGGTGGGTGAAATCGCACTTCTGAATTTTAAGCTGAACTCCTTCTATCATTTGTAATTTCGTTTCTTTCGTAACTTTTAAATAAAACGCACCGTTCACTTTGCTAGTCAGAATTCAACTCACTGCTTTTCGTTTATTGATCGTATATATTCCTACCTATCCGGCAGCCAGCTTCCCCTCTTACATATTCCAGGTTACTTATTGTTCGTTTTCTCTTTTTTACTGCCACAATACTTTATGTTTTATGGCTAAGTAATTTTCCGTTAAATAGTTGTGTACAATTTAGTTCAATATTGAAAAACTTTCTATGTTTTTTGTGTGTCATTTGCTAGCTAGCTTGATATCAAGTTAGCAAATCATCACCTAAAAAAGTTATAAAAACTGCTAACACGGAATGATTTATGGCCTTTTAATTTTCTGTTAACTAGTCTTTAATTAATTGTGATAGTTTCGAATTTTTTGTGCAATGTTTTCTATGTTTTTGGGGTATTTGCTAACTGCATATATCCAATAGTTTATGGCTATGTTATTTAACAATAATAATTAGTCGTTAATTAGCTGTGATTTCTTAAAATGTGTTGTTCTATGTTTTCTATGTTTTTATTTCAAAAAGTATGGTAAAAACTTCTTAGACTTAATACTTAATTGCTAAGTTTGCCGTTAATTAGTTGCAAAAAACTTAATTCAATTGTGCAATGTTTTCTATGTCTTGTTACCATTTTTCGAGCTATGTCAAGTTAGAAAATTACCAAAAATTACATAGAAAACATTGAATGACAAATTTAGAATTGTCAGAACTAATTGACGGTGAATTATCCACCTAACCATTTTTCGATTCGTGAAAGTTGTTATGCTTCACACTCATAGAAAATAAATCACCCAAAAATACATATAAAAACATCGCACAACACAATTGAATTTGTCACAACTAACTAACGAATAATAAACTTTACGCTATAAAGCATTAAAATATTAAGTTTTAGAAGTTTTTACCACTTTTTGAAAAAAAAGACATGGAAAACATAGAACGACAAATTTGAAATTATAACAACTGGTTAACAACAAATCAAAATTTAGCTATCAACCTACCCATTTTTCGATGTAAGAGATTAGCTTTGCTTATACTTAATATTACGTTAACAAAACACCCAACAAAACATAGAAAACACAACTTATTAACGGAAAATTATTAAGCCCTAAACCATTAGGTACTAAAAATTTGAACTGATTTTCGACAGGGTGATTTGCTAACTTTATATGTATATTAAGCTAGCAAAGCACCCGAAAATATATAGAGAACATTTAACAACAAATTCGAAATTGTCACAACTAATTTACAACTTATTAACGACAAATTATTCACTTACTCCAAGTATTAGAAAAAATAGCTTAAAATCATCGAGTTACGGTACCACAATAAAAAAAAAAATCTGTTTGAATATGCATTTCCCGAAATTGCAAAATTTGTCAAAATACTGGTGAAATCCACCGCATAATATTGTCTAAGGGCGTTAGAGCAAAATTGCCAATTTGGATTAATTTGATGGAGACCAAAGATTAGCTATGCTTGAGCAAATCAACATAAAAAGGGGCGACTTGCTACTTTCTTCGATATTATATGTCTTTCTAAGCGAAGTCAATTGAATGATTTATCAAGAAAGACGACGACGACGACAGATACAACAAAAATCACATAAAAGAACATCCCGAGTCTTAACTTCCGAAGATGCGAATGTTGTTGTGTGTTTGGACAGATTTATCCAAACAAAACGTTTTGCAGGCTATACATAGAATCTTTTATAAAATAACATCAAACAGAAGGGAGTCCTCGAGCTTGATGTGAGAATAAGATACATATCCAATGCGTTATAGAATTTGTCGATTTATGATAAACAAATTCCTGGACGGAATTACCCTCTCATAGCTTCATAAGATATTCCAAACTCGAGTCGCTGAAATGAAGACGAATAAGGCGAGAATAAGTTTACCCCAAGAGCTTGGTATATACAATGTACATTATTATCTATGTATGAAGGTATATAACATTGCATAGTTCAAGGTTTTGTTTATACGATAAAATTTAATTCGAGAAAGAAGTCCCATACGGTAATGGTAAGTTTATAGTAGTTCTGGCTTTTGATATAGCTTAGCGTAGAAGATCCACTGCAGATGATGATTCTTTAAGGATCAAGATTATGTTTATGGATTTTTTCTTTTTTATAGGATGCGGGGAATAAAAGAAAAGTAATGAAAACGGTATTTTTATGATAGAAGCCAAATGTGCGAATTTTTTTTGTTTGATTTTTTTTTTGCATCGAGGCGCCTCCGGAGTTTATATCAAAAATATAAACAACATCATAGTTCATGGCAGAGCATACAATAATGCAATCCGGGAATACATTTGGGATTTGGCATTCAATGCTACTGAATTCACGTTGGAATAATTATTTATTGTTAAGACTGAGTTTTGTATGTTTACGTTGATAAAAAGAAAAATCCTTTAAGAAGCAACCAGGGCATTTTCTAAAAATAAAATATGTTGCGTTTGAAAAAATTCTGGTATTAAAAGTTAAAGTTTTAAATACGCTAAGTAAGAAAAATAGGAGTTATCCCGTATAACATAATACTCTGAGAATAATAACTTGAAAACTAAAAAAAAATTAAAATAAATATTCAGCAGAACTCCTATAGAAATTTTGTACTAAGACTTTTTCTGTGAAAATTAGTTAGAAATGAAAGTTTAGCTTAAAATGTTTTTCAGCCACAGATGAAATTTTCACAAAGAAAAGAGTTTTGCTGAAATTCGGAACCCTTTGAACTTGAGTAACTAAGTGTGTTTAGTGAATCTGTTCTGCACTGAAAATTACAGAAAAAATCAGAAAAGTGCAGGATTGTGTGTTCAATGCGTAAAAGCCTTGCCAAAAACTGTCCAAAAACTGTTTTACATTCTGTCATTTTGTGTTTCATAAAATTTTCCAAAACAGTTTAGTACAATATTTCATGCACCTACTATCGAATAAGTGAGTGACAAGTGTCAAAGCACCAGCTGATTTTTTTGTTTGGGATAGTAATAAGGACAAAACTATGATTCTTATATTTTTGATGAATCAAACATGAATAAAAAAAAAGCATAAAAGAATATAGAAATCGTGAATTGTTTTTAAACTCGATTTGGAATGAATACAATTAAACAACAATTCAAACAATTTTGAATTTGAAATTTCATTTGATAGGCAACGGTCAGTCTCGTTAACACAAATCTGCACTTCCTTATTCTGACAGTTTCCACACACTTTTGCTGTTCTGCAGTGTTCTGATCAATGGGCATGGTAAGTACCTACCCAGCCAAGTGCGTGGCAATGGCACTACACCCTTGTCACAGGAACAAACTCAGGCGATTTTCGACTCCCATCTAACTTCAGTACCAATAAAGTTTCTGCAGAAACTTCAAACTCGCAATATTTTTGAACTGATCAAACACAGGTCGCTCACCACATTTCCACCCTTTTGCAATAGTAATTCCCGAGATATAATACTTAAAAAATCGCAAAAACCATAACTGACTTACCCACTCACCGACTCAGACTCACTGACAGATCACAAAAATTATGGAGCACTTCTCGACAACATAGTAACTTGAAATTTCGAAAAATCGAAAACCTGCAATTTTCTATTGAAGGGGCGTGGCATCCACCCACATTTTAAAAAATTCAACTTCTTATTAATTATATGGAACACTTCGGATTGTAATGGAACGATGAAAATTGGTAGATAGGTAGGGTTTGAAAGAAAAAAAATCAAAAATTTGGAGTTTTCCGTTCAGAATGCGTGGCATCCACCCACTTTCTCAAAAATTCTTATAAACTATATGGAGCATTTTCGACTATGGTAGAACGATGAAAATTGGTAGGGTTTGACGTGCATACAAAGATGAAAGACAGAAAATTATAATTTTCAGCTTAAGAGGCGTGGCATCCATCCACTTTTTAAAAATTTTATCATTTATATAATGCACTTCTGATTGTTGTAGAACGATGAAAATTGGTAGAACAGTATGATTTGAAAAATAAAAATTGAGATTTTCCATTCAGTCACTTTCTCAAAATTGCTAGCATTTATATGGAGCACTTTTGGCTGTTGTAGAGTTATGAAACTTTGAAGCAGTGTTCCCAGATTGGTGGTTTTCCAAATCCAGTTCGTGGTACAAATGGTGGGAAAATATTTCAATTGACCTGGAAAATTCATAAAATCTATGATTTACCAATAACTGGAACTAGCTGACCTTTTGTGGCCAATAAGTGACCTTTTAAATAGCATACTTTTTTTAAAGGGACTCAAAAGTGGTGCCAAATTTGATTTTTTTAAACGATCTTTAAAAATTCATTAAAAAATTACTGACAATTGTTGACTTTTTATCACGATCTTTCGGATCGGTTTACATTTTTTGCGAACTATCGCAAATGAGGTTGTAACAATCGTGCGTGACCTTAAGAAACTTCAAGTTTTGATTACAAAGTTTCTAGGGCGAACCAATTTCTAGGACAAGTTTACCTTTTTTGAAATGACATACATTTTTTGCGGATATGAATTACCATGAGTGCAGGGCCACTTTTGTTTTTTTTTTCTTATATCTAAGAAATATTTATAGTAGAAAAAGTTATAGTTGTTTTTTCTCTTTCCAGTATACAAAAATGGTGGGATTTTTTTGGAATGCAGGGGGATTCTAGAAATCTCATCTGGCATCACTGCTTTGTAGAGCGGTAGGGCTTGATTTTCACCTGGCAAAATAAAATCTCTGCAAAAAAGCAGTGAAATCACAACAAAAACGTTTAAAAAAAGAGCCAAGTTCTTATATGTACAAGAAACCTGTGCGTAAAAAGTCAGCCAAAAAAGTAATGAGATCTGAAATGTATGCCAAGCTTTAAGTTCATGAAGTTTAATATCAAATATTTTAAGTAAATTTATATCGAAACAACTCAAAATTATAACAGAAATTTGGTATTTAATGATTACTGATTTTGGTAGACTTACTTGGCAAGTTTTGTGTTAATTACTTACTTAATCAAAAAAAAATTATTAAAACTTGACCAGTGAACCCCCACCAAAGAACTTGGCTCTTTTTTAACACTTATATTTTTTGTTGTGATTAATTTTACGGCATTAGTGTAGGCACCAAACATAAAAAAAATAAAAACAGGAGTTTTTGAAATTTTTAACTTTTTTTAATTTAAAATATTGTACCTACAACCATCTGGTTTTTAATATTTGACTAATAGCCAAGTCAACGAAGTGAAAAATATGCCTCTACCTCAAAATAAATTCAATTGTTTTGGAACTTGGCACACTTACTCAGAATGGTCTAGTGATGTTGTGTAAAAAAGTCCCCATGAATCCGAGGCGAGCTCTAGCGGCAGGAGTGTGCAACATATTTATTTTTCGGTTTTTCGTGTTTATCTAAGAAATTATTTGTCTTATCAAAAAATAATCTGAAACAGAAGAATAGCTTATTAAATTCTCTACAGTAATGATGGTAATCAAAATTTTCATATCTCTTATAGATTAAAAGTTATTTGGCTCCAAAAATTCGTACTTTTTTCAATTACCTAAGAAGCGCTGCATTTTGTATCTCAAGTATGAAATGCGGTGCTAGCGCTAACATTTTAAGCATTCTACTGTCCGAGCACCCAAGGATTTTGCCAAGCCCGTTCATATATTTCAACATCTTCTATTATATCCTCTTAGTTGCGAAGCACCAACAAGCCTCGGATACGGACGGATTTAGTGTTGACGAACCAAGCAAACGAAATAAGAATCTATAGACCACGTGCAGCCGAACATTTAGCGGAGGCCCTAGACTGCTACAAAGCAGACATCACCGCCATCCAAGAAGTGCGATGGGATGGGCCGGGCAAGAGAAAACTGAAAGACTGCGATATCTACTACGGTGACTGTTACCGACCACAAGGGCAGCGTCTCTTTGGATGTGGATTCGTCGTTAGGGGCAGACTTAGGCAAGAAGTCTTGAGTTTCAACTATGTGAACGAGCGCCTCACGACAATTCACATCAAGGCTAAATTCGCCAACATCAGCCTGATATGCACGCATGCCCCCACAGAGGAGAAAGATGACGACACCAAGGACGAGTTCTACGAGCTCCTGGACAAGACATATGAGCAATGCCCTAGCTATGACATTAAAATTGTCTTGGGTGATTTTAATGCCAAACTGGGAAGAGAAGACGTCTTTGGTGGCACAATCGGAAGATACAGCCTGCACGACACCACCTCCGATAACGGACTCAGGCTAATCGACTTTGCTGCGGGGCGAAACGTTGTGGTAGCTAGTACGCAGCTCCCGCATCTCGATATACATAAGGGGACATGGCGAATTCCTGGTCAATCAACCGTTAACCAAATTGACCACATTGCGATCGACGCAAGGCACTCCTCCAGTATCAAGGATGTCCGAACGTTCCGAGGAGCCAACGTTGACTCGGACCACTACCTCGTTGTAGCAAAGGTAATGCTACGGATATCCAGACCAAAGCCAAAACAGGGAAATACTGTGAGGAAGTTCGACGTCGGACGGCTACATTCGCAGGAAATCGCCAGATCCTTTTCCGATCGAGTCTCTCGCGCCCTCTTAACTAGTCCTTTGCCGCCAACTGCAAACATCGAGAACCAGTGGAAAAACAGCCAGGAAGCCTTCTGACGTGCTGGGCTTTGCACGGCCACCACAGCGAAACCCCTGGTTCGACGAAGAATGCCGGCAAGTACATGCAGCCAAACAACAGACATACAAAGCGGCGCTGCATAAAAGGACCAGAGCTGCTCGCGAGCTCTACGAGCAGAAGAGGAGAGAGGAACACAAGCTTCTTAGAAGGAAGAAGAAAGAGCATGAGAAGCGCGCGATCGAGGAGTTAGAGAGATGCCACTGCAGGAATGAAGTTCGGAAGTTTTACCAAAAAGTAAAAAGAACCTCCCAAGGTTACAAGGCCCGAACCGAAGCCTGCAAAGACGATCAGGGGAACATCGTGGTGGAATCGCAGTCGGTGCTGAGGATATGGAAAAATCATTTCTGCAAATTGTATAACGGCGTTGACGAACCGAATTCCGCTAACATGCAAATTGCACCATTCAACTTGGACGACGTAGGCCAACAATTCCGTCCACCCGATCTTGACGAAGTGAGGATAGCCATATCTAAACTTAAGTCTAATAAAGCTGCTGGAGCTGATGGCCTTGCGGCTGAACTATTCAAAGCGGCTGGCGATGAATTGGTTAGGAGTATGCACCAGCGCATCTGTAAAATATGGTCGGAGGAAAGCATGCCCGATGAATGGAACCTCAGCATTGTTTGCCCGATCCTCAAGAAAGGCGATCCTCTGGACTGCACCAACTACAGAGGCATCAGCCTTCTTAATATCGCCTACAAGATCTTCTCTGCCGTACTTTGTGAACGCCTGAAGCCATTCGTCAACAACCTGATAGGTCCATATCAGTGTGGCTTTAGGCCAGGGAAGTCCACCATCGACCAAATATTAGCACTACGGCAGATCTTGGAGAAAACCCAGGAGTTTCAAATCGATACCCACCACCTTTTTATCGATTTCAAGGCCGCGTATGAAAGCATCTATAGAGACGAGCTATATAGAGCAATGTCTAGTTTTGGCATCCCTGCCAAACTCGTCCGTTTGTGCAGGATGACGATGGAGAATGCACGCTGCTCCATCAAGTTCGGCAAAGACCTCACCGACACCTTTGATGTCAAAAAAGGTTTTAGGCAAGGCGACGCGCTGTCATGCGACTTCTTCAACATCGTTCTTGAAAGAATTGTGCAAAACTCTCACGTCAACACTAGAGGCACAATCTTTCAAAAGTCCGTCCAATTACTCGCTTACGCTGATGACATTGACATAATGGGACGAACAAAGCGTGATGTCAGTGGTGCTTTTGTGAGCATTGAGAAGGAAGCCAAGAAGATGGGTTTAACGGTGAATGAAAGCAAAACGAAGTATATGCTGTCAACAAGAAAGGACACCCAACACCGACGTCTAGGACAGAACGTCACTATAGACAGCTATAATTTTGAGGTGGTCAGAGACTTTGTCTACCTAGGATCCGCTATAAACTCAGCGAACGATACCAGTGCTGAGATCAAACGAAGAATTACTCTTGCCAATCGCTGTTTCTTCGGGCTAAGAAGGCAATTGAGAAGCAAAGCCCTCTCTCGAGCAACTAAACTGTCCCTGTATAAGACGTTTATCATCCCGGTCCTGATGTACGGTGCAGAGGCATGGGCACTGCTAACGGTGGATGAGAACGCGTTAGGCTGTTTCGAGAGGAAAATTCTCCGGGTGATTTTTGGTCCCGTCTGCATAGACCTGGAGGAGAAGATACAACCACGAACTGTATGGGCTGTACAGCGACACCGACCTAGCCACAAAAGTGAAAAGCCAACGACTAATGGCTGGGTCACCTAGAGCGAATGGACACCAATGATCCGGCCCGGAAAGTCTTTGAATCCAACCCCGTGGGACAACACAGTAGAGGTGGACAGCGTAAAAGGTGGCGCACGCAAGTGGAAGAGGACCTCAACCAACTTGGCGTGCGAAACTGGAGACAGCTAGCTAGAAACCGAGCCGGCTGGAAGAAGCTTGTTGGTTGAGGCCCTGGTCCACCCCGGACTGTAGCGCCACCTTAAGTAAGTAAGTAAGTAAGTATTATATCCTCCAAGCCCCATTTCAGAAATCTCAAAAGCAAGTTACAGAAAGCAGCAGTCGATAATATTTTTTTAAACGGCTGTCCCCTTATTCATTCAGGATGGGATTCATAGATTCAATTATTTGTTGTTGTAGGTATTCTAAGAAAAAAAAATGTACAAACATACGTCATTCTTGCCATGGTGAATGCTTGAATGTCGATCATATATTATAATTATAAATCCTTAAACCGTTAGCACCAGAATCATATTTCATACTTTAGCATATAAAATGTAGTGCTTTTTAGGAAATTTAAAAAAGTACCAACATTTGGCACCAAATAACTTTTTAACTATAAGAGATATGGAAATTTTGGTCATAGTCAATATTTTAGAAGATTTCATAAGCTATCTTTTTTCTCAAAAAAATTTTTGATAGGACAAATAATTTCTAAGGCAAAAACGAAAAACAAAAAAATAAAAATTTTGCAAGTTCCTGCCGCTAGAGCTCGTCTCGGATTCATGGGGACTTTTTTATACTTCATCACTAGACCATTCTGAATAAGTGTGCTAAGTTACAAAACTGTTGAATTTTTTTTAAGGTGAAAACCTTTATTGACTAGAATATAAGAAATTGAATGATAATTGAATATTAAAAACAAACAAAAACAAACTTATTTACTTAAAAAATAAGTTAATTAAAAAAAAAAAGAAATAAATTATATTTTTTCAAATTTTTAGTTTGAAAAAAAATTTAAGAAAATTATTCGTGGAAATAACTTTGTTGAAGAAATAAATTAAAGAATAGAAGCACAGCGTTCAAAGAAAATATAGCACGATCTTCTCAGCTTTACCGGTGTCTTTTAACATTTTGTTGGTTTTATTATTTTTATTAATCTTAATATTTGAACGCAAATCAACATTTGTGTTAATTATATGCCTATTTCCATTGGAGACTCATTGATCTATGCACCTCGTATGTATAGGATATTCGCAAAAAAGTAGGAATGCTATATCTAATTGGGCAGTATAATTGTCAAAAAAGTTGAATGGTTTTGGAAATTGGTCAGCCGTAGAAACTTTTTTATAAATTCAAAATAGCTTTTTATGGCCTTTAGTCCTACAAATTGGCGTTTCGTTCGGCTTACTCACTTGAACTCATCAGTGACATAGTGAGGGCTTTGTCAGACGCAATTTGTTTTAAGTTCAGTTCAACTTACATGAATTTTTCAACGAAAATCCACTGTAAACTATATCCAACAAGATTAGAATTCCTAATCATTAAGCTGGAAGTTTTTTTGCCCGGGGCCAGGCATAGTTTTTATAAAGCCTAGTTTAAGTTCCTATGTGAAAAAAATATATGCAAATATTTTCGCATGTCAAAAATTAACGAGGTGAAATACAATTTATTTTTGTTTGCATGATTAATTTACAACTTAATGAAAAAAAACATTGCTGTCATGGAATGTCATGCAAAACAATGTCATTGAATACAAAACCGGTAGTTGTTTTGCATGCGAAAGAAAGTGTGGTGAATAAAATATTTTTTTTATGGTCGATTTACACTTTCAAATAAAAATATATTCATCTCAAAGCATTATTTGCATGCAAATTGTTTTTGCATACAAAAATTTTTTTAATATCAGCATAGTTTACAGTTCCCATGCGAAAAAAAAAATCAAAATTTTCAAAACGATTTTCCACCTATTCTGTGCACCGAATTGAATAATATTCAAGGTGAAAAACATTTGCCTTGGCCTAAGCCACCCATTGAGTTATTAATTTTCCCTTAATTAATAAACTAAAGTCAAAAAAATGAAAAATAATTTTTTTTGGATAAAAAAACCATTTGCATGCAAATAATGTTTTGAGGTGAATATGTATATTTTTTTTGGAAGTGTAAACCGACCATCCAAAAAATCAGTACTTTACTTACCACACTTTTTTCGCATGCAAAACAATTGCCGGACCATTGTTTTGAATGACATTCCATGACAGCAATTGTTTTTATTTTGCATGAAACTGTAAACCAATCATGCAAACAATTAAATAATTTTACATTTCACCTCAATTATTTTTGACGTGTAAGAATATTTGCATAGATTTTGTTTTGCGCACGGGAACTGTAAACTAGGCTATAATAAATAGATTTAGGGTTAAACACTCGGTGGAAATCAATCTTATACATATTAAAAAAGATTTAAAGAAATACTTTTTTTTTCCACAAATTTAATAATTTTATTAATAAATTTTGCCAACGCGCTTCATCTAAGTTAGGACATCATCAGAGGGCACTAAATTTTCACATAGAATCATAGAATCACAAAAGGTGAAAAATAAATAGTGGTGAATAAAAGTATTCACACGAAAAACCTTGAAAAACTTTATAATTTGATTAAAATTTTCTATGGCTGTACAATTTCTAAAACCAGTTGATTTTCTTGGACCACTCAGTGACCAATTCGATAGCATACTTTATTTGCAAATATGCCACACCCATAAATTGGGGTGCCAAGATCCTAGAGCATTCATTGGAGTAATTATTTCCAGGAGTTACAAATCTTGCCGGTTAAAAATAACTAAAAAAAAAAATAACTAAAAAAATCAATAACTTTAGAGTCGATTTCTGAAATATTGAAATATTTTTAATTCCTGTAATAATTTTTAACCCGGTTAACCTCAATAATTGGCCTGAATCACATTCAAATTATCGGTTAATTGTAGCAATTCAGATTGTAGAGTAAATAAATTACATCGTTTCTTAGCAATCAACTTAATTCTTTGTTGACATGTGAATTTGTACACAGAAAAGTGGTTTGTTCCATTTTTTTGTAAACCAGAAAAAAACGTTTCCTTGTAATTATTGATTAAAAAATAAATTCGAAAAATACGTCGATAATTCCAATAATTGCTTGATATACAATTTATCTATGTCAAATTGGCAAATGATAGCTAGCTAGCTATACATTAAATATTTTATATTCTCTTAGTCCTTCATCAGAACTCTTTCTATAGATAATCGAACATGTTGTGTTCGATATTTTCAAAAGAATAAATCCGATAGATATTTACAGGCCGGCTGATGCCTTGTGTATTTTAGAACTTTGAAATCGCAAAAAAAGGTAGTTACACAAAAACAGCATAAAACAACCAAAGTACTAGAAAAACAAGGATAAACGTTTTCTCCCTACCTATCAGGCAAAAGAAAAAGGTGATTTCAGAATCAACGACAACAGCAACGATGACAAAACAAAAAAGACCTAACTCAAGCTAAATATACCATTTATCTAAATTACACACAACCTTAGACAATTTATTTTGATAGCGCACTCGGTTTTGGTATATTCTTTGTGAATGTGTTTATGTTTATATTCAACTTGTTTGGGTGGGAATTGGAAGTGAGAGGATGGGAAGTCCTTAGAATCAAAGCCAAATGGAAATTAGCCTCGTTTAGTCTTATGGCCATCCGCACATCCACAACCCACACCACATTGAAATTTTGAAAAATATAAATAATTTAACATCAACGCAAGGATCGTCAGTTCAGTCAATCAGAAAGGACTTCTCTATCCATTCCATACTTACATAAACTCTCGCATCAAAAAATATCCTTTCAATTTTGTCTTCAAAAATGTAGGTACTCGTTTCTTAGAAAAACCAATAAAAATACAAACAGAAAACAAATGGATCAGAAGAAGCAGGACTGAGAATATTCTGAGAACGCCTTCTGTTTGTTTACTATTCCAATACTCCCGTTATCATTGTGAAAGGAAAATAATATCCTTTTTCTGATTCTTCTGCTTATGGCCATTGGCAAAAGATGACTGTGCTGCTAGCTGCTACTCTATTCATCCTGTTCATTTCCAGTGAAGTTAATAAATAAGTAAATATCTAATAGCGTTTTACTTTAATTCAAGAAAATGGCCATCTTCCATATAGGAAGGAAGTAAGAATGGGAAGTTTGGGGCATATATATAGGGTCTGACCGAAGGATACAATATCTCCAGATGAGTCCATTATTATGAGTAAGTATGAGTGTGCTGTTGAAATTGTCACAAAAACTGGACATTCAAAGAGGTGATGGGAGGTTATTGATGGGGTATTAAGTCATAAATGTCAAATTGAAGGATAATGGCTGGAATGGCTGGTAGAATATGTTTTTTAGCACCGGAAGTGATAAGTTGACTGAAAATGGCAGAAAAATATGAATTGCTAGATATATGAATATAGGAGAGTTATAATGGACTGAGTGATAGGAGAGAACATTTATATAAATATTTGCATTTGAAAATGAACAAAAAGAAAAGGTAAAGTGACCAAGCCACCAGGCATAGGATTAAGAGAAGTGATGAAAGAAATTTAATTTGTTGCCTTTCTTTGATATACAGCAAAAGGAATCCATTTAAAAGAGGAGTCAGATGGATTTTATTTGGCTAAAAGACTTTTAGCTTAAATAAATAAAAAGAAGATGTTCTTTCAAATCCAAAATGTAATGGAGGGATCTATGTGTCAACTGCGTATGAGTAAGTTAACTTTGAAATTGTTAAATGCTTAGGGTTAAGATAAAGATGTTGACAGAATAATTTATCACATTTGATGTTTATAAGGGGCAAAAGAGAACTCAAAAAGCTATAACGGTGGTGATTGACAGCAAGTGGTAGGGTTTTAACCTTTTAAGAAAATACATTTTTATTCAAGTTTTTGAATAAAGTTTAAATAGTGGTTATATATTATGTGACATTCTTTTTTTATGAGGAACAATTTTCAAAATATAATAAACTATTATTTATGTCTATGTGTGCACATATGTAATCCTTTTAAAGACTTTCTTGCAAGAAATATTTTTTTCTCAGCCCAGTTATCACTGATTTATGAATTTTTAAGCTTGTAATATAAAATCTTATTTAAAACAGTATAATAGCTTTCACTTTGGTCTAGCTATATTGGTGCATATAACCCTTTGACGAAATGGATTACGGTAAGTTCATTATAGACTGTCACGCATCTGCCGGAGGAAATTCCATATCAAATATTGAAGTGACAAATACTCCAAGAATTCCTCTTTTTAAAATCTTCGCCAAGCATAATATTAAAAAAAAAAAAAAATGAGCGACTGGATCGCACGCACTGGGTCTCTAGTTCTTAGCTATCTTAATACATGGACATTATGAGAGAAAATTTTTTTAAATCATGGAATTATTCTTATTTTTTTAAATAAACTGTTTTAAAAGCTTAAGAGTGTTCCGAACTGAACAAAACCAGTCATTTGCTAACTTTTTTTTTTGCATATATAAGACCGTTTTTTTTTCACTTTCATCAGATACTTTGTTTTATAAAACTTTGCATTTTTACTAATTGGTCACTAGTAGGCGTATTATTGTATTAAAAACAAATTTTTCTAAAATTAACTGATTTTAACTTCTAAATTTACATAAATTTTCTGTCAAAAAGTACATTTTAAGAATTAAAAATTTCAATATCAAATGATACAAATATGATTACATAATTAATGAAAATAATGAAAAATATATTGAATTTATATCCACTTCAAAAAAATTTGTCAAAAAAATACAGTTAGGTATAAAAAATTGACTGTCAAAAATGGGTTTTTTTCAAAATTCACAAGCATTTTTATTTTTTATTATTAAAATTTTTATAAGGTACAAAATTAAAAATTTTCTCCAATAGTGGCATAATAAAAATATGGAATTTTATTTTATTAAACATTTTTTTGCAAAAAATGCTATAGTGTAGGCTACATTTGCTTTGAAAAACAGCCATTTTAGCCATTTTCTCGATTTCTTAGAGGCTTTTACCAAAATCTAGAGCACAAAATTAAATTTTTGTTCCAATGATGGCATAGAAAATAAGTTTATCTGTCCATAGACACTTTAATCGCTTTGATCGGATAAGTACACGCTTCGCAATCTTATTCATGAAATCACTATTTCAGTCCGGAACACTCTTAAGCTGAAAAAAAAGGAATTCATGAATAAATATGATTATCTGTGCAAAATATTTTGAAAATCGTTGGAGCGGTTTTAAAAAATCAAAAATTTTATATTTAAAATTTTCAAAATATTCTCAAGGAAAAATTTTGGAATGAAAATTATAAACTTTTAGTATAGCCCGTACGTCACTACATTTTTTTTCTCATTTTTAATTCACTGAAAATGAAATTAAAGCACAACATACAATTTCTCATTTAAATTTTCAGTAGGTATGAGTGGGTACGCACTATATCCATAAATGTAAAAATGTCACAAAAAATGTATAAAAAATGTGATTTTCAAATTATATTTGTCAGGTTCTGGTAGATTTTTCCTGACATTCAAAATTAAAAATTAAAAATAATTCCGAGGTACACTCAGTAATAAAAGTAAGTATACACTGGGTCCTAGAGAACACTGGTTTATGATGTATATTCACTTAAGGCATACACTGTAATTGTGAAAACTAATTAAGAAAAATGCTATCTCTTTCTTAAAATCACTTTTTATCACTTTTTTACTCTGCTGACACTTTAATTGATTAAATGCGAAATTAAATGATTTAAAAATGTAGTGTCACACGGGCTTAACTTAAAAAATATAAATTCTCAAGCTGATTTTGAAAAGTCGCACCTTCAAAAAAATATTTTGATATTTTTTTAACTCTCAAAATGTCTTTTTTGAAAATTTTTGATATGCAGTGTTGTTCATACTTATTGGAAGTTTTTGTATAAAAATTTGTATTTGAATCCGATCAACCAATAATGGCAAAAATTCAAAATCAAAAATTGTGTTCTAGGAAAGGCACTATGTATTTTTAAATGCTAAGACTTTTTTTTTTATTTTAAAGTTAACCGTTTTAATTTCAGAACACCGAACAAATTTTATTCAAATCGTAGCAATCATTTCCGAGAAAAATGAGATTTTCTTTAACGGTTTTTTAACATTGTGTAATAAACACATATTTTTTTAAATATATTAAACAGAATTAAAAAATTGTTAGGAACCGAGCTCAAAATAAAATGCATGACTGGGGCGAAAGTGCTTGGTTTTATGTTCAAGACGTTACGCGACGGGCTTAAGAAAATTGTATAAAAAACATGGAAGTTATGAGAGAAAACAGTAGAAGAGCATACAATACGATATTTAAATAAGCTAAACAACTCCTTCGACAGTTTGAGATGAAAAAAAAGCCTTCCTAATTCTTGATTCAATAGATTGTATAAAAAAAAGTTTAAAATCGTTGGAACATTTTTTTAAAAAAATATTTGTTTATACATATATAAAATTCTTAAAACATTTTTAAGGACAAATTTTGGTACGCAAATCTATAGTATATATTTATAGGAATATAAGAACAAAATTTTAAAAAA
This sequence comes from Dasysyrphus tricinctus, assembly GCA_963921185.1. NCBI lineage: Eukaryota > Metazoa > Arthropoda > Insecta > Diptera > Syrphidae > Dasysyrphus > Dasysyrphus tricinctus. The sequence continues at coordinate 108,477,074 of OY992533.1, forward strand.
ATTGTCAACTCATTTTTGAGTTATCGAGTTCTCAAAAAAAAATTTGAAACTATTTTTAAATTCAAAAACTTTTTTTTGAAAATTTTTATATGCAATATTATTTAATCTTATTTTAAATTTGTATATACAAACATTCGTCCAAATCTGTAGTAGCCCAGGAAAATTAGACAAAAAAATGGCCAAACTTCGAAAAAATTGCGACAAAGCTGATTTTTGGTGGAGTGGATTATTATGACGTCTTAAGCATTTCCTGAAAAGTACCCTAAATTTGGCTCGGGGCTAAATTTTTTAGGGGGGGTGAAAGGGGTTGAAGTTCAGTTTTTTGGGAACTGCACCTAAACTATCGGTTTTATTGAAAAAATGTGAAACTAAAAATTAAAGCTGATGTTATTTTACACAAAAAATGTTAACATACTTTTTTTCGTAGAACCAATAGTTTCAGAGAAAAACGTTAAAGAACTTCATGGAGCAGTGAGTTAAGTCCATAAATTTATAAAATTTTTGCTTTTCGCTGAGAAAATTTTGTTTTGTGATTTATGTTTAAGTACAACTTCTTATTGTAAAATCAAGTTTTTGGGGTGGTAGGGGAAAGGGAATGGCCGCGATCTTGAAAACAAGGTTGATTTTGTTTTTGTTTAATAACTCGTTGAAATTGCGTTTTTCAAACAAATGATCAAAAGACAGATTTGAGACAATTAAATTATCTAAAAAATGAGCCATTAAACAGCTCTGTATGTTTATTAATCTCAAAGTAACAGCGGATCAAAGGTCACCTATGTCTCATATATGGTGGGGATTAAATGACGTTCTTAAAGGTTTTTTGCTTATTTGTGAGTTTTTTTTGATGATGTCTAGAATATATTTTGCACTGCTCTTGATTGTCTGTAAAATGAGTCTTCTATTCTGACCAACAAAATTCACAAATAAGCGAAAAACCTTAAAAAACGTCATTTCATCCCCACCATATATGAGGCATAGGTGACCTTTGATCCGCTGTAACTTTGAGATTAATAAACATACAGAGCTGTTTAATGGCTCATTTTTTAGATAATTTAATTGTCTCAAATCTGTCTTTTGATCATTTGTTTGAAAAACGCAATTTCAACGAGTTATTAAACAAAAACAAAATCAACCTTGTTTTCAAGATGGCGGCCATTCCCTTTCCCCTACCACCCCAAAAACTTGATTTTACAATAAGGAGTTGTACTTAAACATAAATCACAAAAAAAAAATTTCCCAGCGATAAGCAAAAATTTTATAAATTTTTTGGACTTAACTCACTGCTCCATGAAGTTCTCTAACGTTTTTCTCTGAAACTATTGGTTCTACGAAAAAAAGTATGTTAACATTTTTTGTGTAAAATAACATCAGCTTTAATTTTTAGCTTCACATTTTTTCAATAAAACCGATAGTTTAGGAGCAATTCCCAAAAAACTGAACTTCAACCCCTTTCACCCCCCCTAAAATATTTAGCCCCGGGCCAAATTTAGGGTACTTTTCCGGAAATGCTTAAGACGTCATTATAAGCCACTCCACCAAAAATCAGCTTTGTCGCAATTTTTTCGAAGTGAAAGTCCAATTTTCCTGGGCTATAGTGATAGTGAGGAAATTTTAAATTAAAGAAAAGTTCTAGGACGGGTATGTACTATTAATAATTGCTAAGTGTAAAATTTTATAATTTTTGGTAGTAGATCGTATACTCATTTTAGGATGTATATGTCAAAATTGTTCGAGTCGTTTTTGAGAAAAAAATATTTTCTCTTGCGGTTTTTGAACTTTTGTATGGATGGTACCATTATATTTTTCACAAATGTAAGTTTTTTTCTAAAAATATCTTAGAAAGTAGTAAAAAACTTTCAAAAATCGAGTTTCAAAAAATCGATCATGTCGTTTTGGAAATATTTCATTTTCAAAAAAAAATTGGAACATTTTTTAAAAATCCAAAAAATATTTTTTTTTTTATTTAGGTACCTACACAAAACTATTTATATTTTTGGAAGCTTCTGTATGAAAAAATTATTTAAATCAGTTATCAGTCATACCGTTTTGACGAAAATCGAAAACTAAATATCGTCAGCCGAGAATTACAAGGTCGTATCTCGAAAAAAATCAAAATCGAGGTTTTGATGCAAAATTGTTCAGATATCAAGTAAGAAACGTTTTGCATCACTTAAAATATGCCAACATTTAAATTGAGGCAGAAAAAGCCATAAAATCAAGGTCGTATGTGAAAATTTCATTCACTTTTTAGTTCAAGGTCGTATGTTGCACATACAACTTTGTAATCGCAATACCTACTCGAAAATTGAAACAAAGTTGTAGGTACATAACTCTGCAAAAGAAATCAAAATTAGAAGAAAGGTTCTATCTCATCACTGTTAGAGGCTAGCGAAAGCATTTCAACCTTTGTGCTATCTCATTTTGGTGTTAAAAGTTTGTTTTTTGCTGCCCAAAAATCAAGTAAATTTTGCTTTAAGAAATATATAAAAATCAAATTAAATTAAAAACCAAGAAGGTAAGTCTTAAGCCCAGTAAATTATTTACTAAGAACTCAATTTAATAACAATGTAGCAAACAATAATGGAAAACGAGATTGAATTTGACCGTCCAGCGCAAGTTGATCAACAAAAAAAAAGTCGACATTGTTGCTATGTTAAAAAAAAAATAAATCAATAAAAAAACGCTAAAAAATTAACTAAAAATGTGTTTTATTTATGTGATTTTTAAACATTTTCTTTTACCATTTGATTTTTAATTCATATTTCAGAAATTGCAGTTGTAACTACCTTTTAATTTTTCTTTTTCCTTAGATAAATTTTAGTTCAAAGGCGTATGTCAAACATACGTCTTTGAACTAAACAAAATTTTGTTACAAAGTCGTATGTGGATTTCAAAAATGCTCATTATTTAATTTGTGGATAAAATTTTAATTTGTTTTGGTGTAATCTCGGTTATGCTTATGGGTTCAAGCATATTTAGCTAAAAACACCAAAACAAAACTAACTCTAGATATACTAAAAAAGTCTCATTTTTTTCTTTTCGCTGTATCTCAAATGTATATGTTTATCACATACGACCTTGTAATTGTCGGCTGACGATATGTTAATGGTTCCTTGAGAGGTACCATTAATAACCATTTATTGAAAATGGTTTTCCACTTAAAGGAAGCCTTTACTTAAAGTAATTTACTGACTTTTTTTTAAGAAAAGTTGTGAGCCATTTTTGAGATACGATTATGTAAAATTGCTAAAACAAAATGTATGGCAGGTACCGTTATTTTTGATTCTAAAAAGAAATTGAAAAAAATGCACGGGGGGAATGACAAAAACCAAATAGCGCTATGTACCAAGTTTGAAGAAAATCTATTCAGCCGTTTAGGTTGTAGCTCAACAGACAGAAAAAAAGACAGACTGGCAGGCAGACAGACAGCATTGCGAGACCCTCTTTTTTCGTCTTCGTTATCATCTTAAGCCTAGTCCGCTGCTGATGCGAAACAAAATTTTTAGTTGATCTCCTACAAGACAGCGAAATTCTTACGAAAACGAAGCGGAAAAATATTCATTGACAGTTGCTCAAATTCAAAATAGTAAAACAAATGTAAAATGGAAAAAAATCACAAGCATTCACTCCATTCTTACCTTTATCCACTCGAGATTTATGGTTGCCAATAGTTTTGGCAAAACGTACAAAACTGTAATACCTCGCCAATTGGTGCATTTTTTAATGTAACCTCTTTTTGGATGATTGTACAGATGTAGAATTCCAGCCGTTGTGACTCGGTCAGCTTTCAGGAATTCGGCTGGCATTCCATGAAGTCCAGCTGCTTTGTTGTTTTTGAGAAGAGTTATCGAAGCTTGAATTTCCAGTACTGAAAGGTGTTCTATGTCAATAGCCCTATAGATCTATGCATTTCGATTAGCTGGGGCACTTCAGCACTCTGCTCAATATTTGAATTCTTTCATATCCGCTCTTCTTGCAGCGTTTTCCGTATTTTCTGCCATTTGCAAGCTAGACGATAAAATAAATAAATTGGGTGGTGCAACAGCTCGTGGAGAACCAGGGCCTAGTGACTTACAACTCTCAACCATTCCTGTGTGCGTGTTGTTGGCAGGAATGGAGGGAACCTACAGTTTTTTGCCGAGTTCGAACGGCTAAGTGAGAAGCACTTTTTCATGACAAGAATACTCTTGGAGGATTTGTCAGTTCCTCTCAAGAGGCTGTACCTCGGAATCGAACCCACACCCTCGGCATGACATTCCTACGCACTAACCATCATGCCACGAGGTACTACAAGCTAGACGATAATCGCTTCGCAAACTCAGCCTTTCGATTAACATCTGTTTCGGCATTTATTTGCATCTTCAACTATTTGCAAAGCTTGATTTTATCCCAGGTATCTTACAAGCGTCTGTAACTCTCGCCTGCTTGGTTACCGTTTCGGATCTAGCTGAAATATACGATTACACTGGAATAAATATCAGAAATTAGAAAATATATATCGTCACCTGATTGCAAGAAGTAGGTATAACATGATTTAAAAAATTTTGGAGATAGCAACCTTCACAGATACCTAACAAGTGGAGAATGGTAAAAAGTTAAATTTGTATGTTTAATATCTTAAATTTGTCCATGGTGGGAAAACATTGGACAAAAACACTTTAAAACCGTAGAGAATAATAAAGTTTTTGCCGATATATTTCAAAAATAGAAAATCGAGTTAACTAGCTCTTGCAATCAGGGGACGATAAGTTGATGCCAGTCCCTGAATTGGTCTTAAGTCCAAGTTTGACTGGTAAAACCAGTAGCGTAGCTACCGCGGTATCAGCCGTATCAATGATACGGGGCCCCTGAGGTATAGGGGCCCCGAGACTCAGAGTACTTGACGTGGGTAAGAAATCATTGAGATGCATTCGACACACAATTTTAATAGATTCGCTTATTGAAGTTTACCTAGAGTTACCCAGGTTTTCTTTCTTTAAAAATTAATAGAAACAAACCACAGCTTCCATTTTTTATTTCTGTTTTTTTATTATTAAAGTAAATATGTGTATTCCTTGAACTTCTAATAAAAAAAACGAGAATTTCCTGCAGCATGTGAATCCACAAAAAAATTGCTTTGGAGCTCGTGTCTTTTTGACAATTTATTATTTACCTCAACTCGCCCCAGCAAGAAACCTCCATAGATCTTCTATAGGGTGACCCTATAGGTGTCAAAAACAAAGAATTTGCTGATCAGGGTGCTGATCAGGATGAGTTCAAAAATAGCCTTGGGGTGACCCCGGGGGGACTTCAGGGCTCAATGAACATACCTTATTTACATAATATTTAAAATGTACCTATGACCAATTTTGTTAACTTGTGTCTTTTCGAAAGTTTTCCTTCCTGTGTAGTTATCTCTACCTAAGTCCTACCAACTGGCGGGACCACAACTGCAACGTGCAACCCCTTTTTTTTCACGAACCACGTCCCAGTAGCCCATGATAATTAGATGAAAAAATGGTAAAATAAGGAAATAGTTCTTATAAAACTGCATTTCGATGGAAAGCTCCGTTTAACTGGCCAGATAAATTGGAAAACTTATCAAAACTTCATTTATTGATGGATAACATTTTTTGTACAATTTGTATTCAGGTTCATCTTATTATTATAAAATAAAATTTTTGAGTGGAAGAGGTAAGGCCGTTTTTTTCAAAATGGGTGTGAGTGCTGAATTTGTTTTCTAATACCTCATTCGAATTTCATTTTACAACGAATAATTGAGGAACCAGAAACTTTCAGACAGTCTTATTATCTAAATAATCAGCTATTAACGAAGTCTTAAAATTATAGCGTTTTAAAATTTGACTTTTGATTTTGACCGTAAAGTGACAAACAAATATTTTTGGAAATATGTATCTTGAAAACTGTTATTTTTTTCAAAAATCTGGTTGGTTTAAATTTTTCTTATAGAATTCTACACAAGAAAGATTATTACACTATTTCGCTAGAGCAACAAATTTTGGGAAAAACGTGCACAAACGCTACAAAACTTTTACTGATATCTTTTCAACTTTCAAAATTTGTTTCTCATGCAAAAAAAATGTTATAATCTTTCTCTTGTATGATTTCATGAGCTTAGATTTAAATCTTTTGAAAAAATTAACGCTTTTGAGATACATATTTATAAAAACAGGTTTTTGTCCCTTTTACCGTACAAAATCAAATATCAAATTTAGGTTACCTACATATGTATCTAATATGCTGATACAAGGAAAAGGGGGGCCCCTAAAAAATATTTGATTTATAGAAATGGAACAAAATTGGGCAACATTTTCACGAAAAATTGATTTGAAGATGCGAAATGGATGAAAATAAGTTGAGAAAATGATATCGGTCACAATGACCAACCTCTTGAGTTAATAAAAACTTGCACTCATTCCACGGAATTTTAATTTCTGCACAAAATACATATACATACTACTCCAAAGTAGTTATTAGTTTTTCAACTAATTTTCTATGTATTTGTTTACAATATAACTGTCAAACTACAATGACATTTGATGCCGTTTGCAAAAATAATGGCCCATTCACATTAAATGATAATACTTTTGCACCAACTCCTTAAAAACCTATTATTGAAGGGCAAAATCCTCACTTATTGTCCATTTCTGCATTTTATTTCTGCGTTGATACCTCCTTTTATACATTCCAAATTTTATATCCTAATCCTACTCTTAGAAAGTATTTTTTATGAAATATTTTACATTATGTAGTGTGTACCTACTTTAAATTGTGTATAAATTGTGTCCCTCAATCAAAATTTTACATAAAAAAAAAGAGTCCTGGATCTTATCGTGTTACGACTTTGGGTTCAACAAACGAAACACGTACTACCTACGCTATACGATATGAAACATAGTGAAAGTCACAACCTCTCAATAATTTAAAGAAGCTTCGAACTATTCTCACTTTTATATAAGAAAAAATATACAAAATATGACTCAAGTCAAAAGATGTCCTTTAAAAATGAAAAAAAAAAAATAAAAGAATAAGAAGAAACAGAGTGTTCAATAACGCAGCAAAAGCACGATTTGTTATCCAGAATATTATAACAGATATTTTTATTACCCACTTACTTACAATACCCGTCGACATCTTCGCGCGATTTATAACCATCGTTCGTGAGTTCGTTCACATCCATTCTTATTTCAACACCTTAAACGCTAGAAAACTCAATATTGCCTTGTGGCACGTTTATACTTAATCATAAATCGAGTTTTTACTGTCGACACAGTCGTTCTTTCAAAAAAAAAATCATCATCATCATCATTTTTCTTCATGACTTAAAAGCCAAACAACTCAACAACAACAACAACATCAACAACAAGAATGGGAAAACAATTTGCAGGACAAGAAGTCAACAGGATATACAGATACACAAAAGCAGGACTTGTGTTTTAAAAATCTTCTTCTTGTTCGTTTTATAGCAGAGATGGGCTGAATCACAAAATGCTGGAAAAGCAAAATTTTTCCAGGAGAAGTACATAATACAAAAACGACCATCCCATTCTTTCGTTCACAAAAGGAACATTCTCGCGATTGTCGTCCTCTGATGATGGCGATATGGGTTGGTCTGGTCGGTTGGTTATGGTTGGTCTTTTACATCCCATCAGGGCGCTTTCCATATTTTTCACTCTGCATGGCCTCACGAATAATGGGTGTAAATTTACGCGGTTTATTTCGTGGTCATGTCACCACGTATTTTGTGGCTTTGTTTGGCGGATGATGTTCTTTACATGATGCTCTGAATGGCACCTTGTGTGGTGTTCTTTTGATTAAAAAAATTCAAAAGTGTTGGGGAAATTATTGGAATATTGTCGCACTAACCGACATTTTTTTGAAGTTACCTTAACTAGTACAATGTCTGCCATTGATGATGGGAAAATAATTAAAATGCTTTAAGGGAAGAAGGGTTGCCATCTCGCAGTTGAAGCAAACTGCGCAACGAAAAGTATGCAATAATAAATCAGTTATGATCGCCCCTGATTATATGCTCTAACAGAAAAAAATTTGATATTGAAAGCAGTTTGGGTGTACACCTAGAAGTATGCATCCTATTAATCGATCTTTCAAACTTTAAATCACCAATGTTTATGGTAAAAAATCACCAATTCTACAAAAATAATTTGTAATTTTTGTTCTCCTTCCATAATCGAATAAAAATGAAAATATTGATATCTTTTCCTGTGCATGAAGGTAGCAACGCCATTTTCTATTTTCTTTAAAAGAGGTTGTGCTGGAGTGTGCCCAACTTCCTCTGCCTTCTGCAGTATTCAAACAAAACTCATTCCTATCAAAGGCTTGGTGAGGTCACACAGAACGCGATCCGTCGGAACAGTCAGTACTTAACTGAAAAAGTAACGCCAGACCACGCTCTGTTTGAACAGGCCTTAAGGGTGTAATTTTTAGATGGCAGGAGTCACTTTTATCGTTAGACTGAAATCGTGATTTTTGATGTTTTAACAAAAAAGTTGTGTTGTACTTTGCTCAATTTGAGAAGCCATCCACCTTTAATATTACAAAAAAAATCTCCGTTAAATTTTAAGGTGCGAGTAAACTTCGGGAGTTAATCTCGCTGGACTGTCCATTTGAGAATACATAATATTTTTGAGATTTTGATATGGATAGTTACTTTCATAACCGTGTCGACTTGATAGCTATATTTTTACTGTGGAAGTAATAAAAGTGAAATACATTCTTATAAGCAAAAGTATGAAGCTGCTTTATTTTAAAAAGAAAAACAATGGGTTTTGACATGGATAGACCATCACTGCCAATTCAGTCTGAGGTCTACTCTTACAATAGAGCTTCAAATTGAATATTCTCAATACAGACAATTTTTTCACTTTTTTTCAAAGAGGATACAAAATTAAGGGAAGCCATACCAGTACGTGAGCGTATATTGGTAGCAGTCGTTTCCATTTAAGAGTAGGTACTTTCACTAAAAACTCTCAAAAGTCTACCCCTCCGTGAGCTAATTTCATGACTGTGTTTACTTGTAAGTTTTACTCTCGAGAGCTGCTTGAGAGTAGCTCGCAGTCTTTTTACTCTCAAATGGATACGCATCTTTAGGTAAATTTCTGGTATTCGGTTAGGCATTTTATGTGTACAGTTTATTTATTTCCTAGTCAAGGGTAAACTTAAGGCTCAGTCTAAAATTTTTGTTTTGATCGCAATGATTTATCAGTAGTTTTCCACAAAGTTTCAAATTACTTATTTTCTCTATGAATCGATCTATTTCCTCAAATGTCCACTGATCTGGGTATGTGGACTCTTGACAGTTACTAAATACGAAATGTGTGGGAATTTTACGACTTCGTTTCCAATAGTGATCAAAACATGTGTCCGCACTTGCGAGTAACTCTCAAACAGTTCAAATGTCGAGAGTAAAAAGTCAACCCCCGTGAGCTACTCCCAAGACTGTTTGTTCTGCTCTTCTTACTTTTTTTCATCATATCTTTTTTACTACGGTAACTAAAAAAAGAATATAAAAAGCGTATTGAGATTTTGTCGCAACAAATCGATTGCCGTTATATTTTCTTAAAATCGATACATTTCTTACGGCGCTGCCGCTGGTGACAGTCCAAATGTTATCAAAGTTTTTTTTTGGCACTTCTTACTTTTTTCAACATAACGGTAAATACAAAAAATATAACATGACATTTCGATATTTTTTGATAGCAAATCGATTGTTATTTAATTTTTCAAAGTCGATGAATTATCACGGCGCTGGTGACAGTTCAAAAATTTTCGAAACAAAAATATCGGCACTTCTACTTGTATCATCATAACTTTTTTATTATGGTAGCTTAGAAAAATATGAAATGTCATATCGAGATTTTGCTGTCGATAGCTGTTTCTTTTTTTAAAATCGATAGCTTTTCTACGGCGCACAGTGGGGCCAAACCTACGATTTAGGGAAAAAACCTCTAAGCGGTATCATTTCGTTTTTATTTGCACCCGCTAAATTGAATGGTATCATCCGTTTTATGGTAAGGGGATATTTTTAACTTTTCATAATAGTGAGATATTTTGTACGATCAGGTGGAAACTAAAAAGTAAATAACGATTTCTCAGAGAAGAAAAAGCCGATTGGAGTGATTCAAAGTTATTTTTAAAGAAATATAATAGAATTTTCAAATTTCATTTCGAATTCTGTGGAAAAACAATCACGTCTTTATTGAACTGGTTATATTCAATCATAAATTATCTTATTTCTTAAATTGAATTTTTATTCAAAAAATTTTAAATAATAATCCGAAAGGTGGAGGAATCATGGAAAACATCAGTTTTAAAGGCTCAAAATTTCAATGGTCCGTTTTAACCCCTTATTTCAGCCGAAAGCAAATTTTTTACTATAAAATTATTATAACAGCTGGATTCTGCATGGTAAATACTGAAAGAAAAGTGAATCATAATGCCATATTTAACACTTTTATATTTGAGGGTTTTTCCACCTCGACCCCACTGTGCGGCGGCGCTGGTAACAGCCCAAAAATGTTTAAAGTATTTTTTTTCGGTACTTACGTTTTTCATCGTAACTTTTTTATTGACGTTAACAAAAACAAAAAAAAATTATGTATCGAGATTTTGTTAAAGCAAATCGATTACCGTTTCATTTTCAAACCGATGAGTTATTACGGCGCTGGTGACAATCCAGAAATTTTCAAAGTTTTTTTTTTCGGCACTTGTTACGATTTTCATTATAAATTTGCTGTGACAAATCGAGTGCCGCAACATTTTTTAAAATCCGACCATTTTTCCATTTTTTTTGTGACAAAAAATGGTATTCAAATTGTTTGCAAAGTTCAGGGTCATCTAGAAAGCTGTTTGCAGCATTTTCATTATCAATTTTCATTATCAAACTAGCACGAACCTTTACGGACTAGATTTTTTTTAAATTTCCGTTAAAAAAAAAAATGAAAAATTTTCTATTTTTTCTTGTGCAGTTCAGGTCAGAGAGATACAAATAATGTATTAGCAACTTATAGGCCAAAGATAGATTTTGCGAAGAGTGGAATAAGCAAAAACTTTTTTTATTGAACTTCCTTTAAAAAAAGACCAAAATAAAAGTTGCTTAATGTGAAGTAATCACTGCCATTTTATGTTTTCAAAGCAAAAATGTTGTGCTGTATTGTGTTGGCAGTCCAAGTGCCATGTGACATACAATAAGGAAAACTCGCAAATTTTAAACACTTTTAAATTTTCTACATTCCTTAAAAAAAATCAAACACAAAAAACCCTGTGCTGTATTTTGCTCAACCTGTGCTGCTAAATGTGTATATTTGCGATTTTTAGCCTTAACATGAATTTAGCCATGAATAAAGTTAGCACAATTTTAGATTTTTGAAATAAAAATGAGTGACAAATTTAAATGTTTTCTGTTTGTAGAGAAGATATAGGTACCTACAATTCTAATCTTCTGATGTCTGAAACTCAAGGGGGCACATGGAAGGACAAACTGACCATATGGCAGTGCAAACTGGGCACAAAACAGCTAAACTTTTTTCTTTAATAAAAATGAAAAATTCATAAAAATGTACGCGTCAAAGGAGAATGGGCATTTTTGGGCGTTAGGAAAGGTATGCTACTCAGGAAAAACTTTCACTATGGGCGTTACATTGCATTTCATTTAGAAAAGTATATTTCAATGTTAATAAATTGCAATTGCATTGAGCAATATTGCATAGTGATTATATGTTTAGTGTGTGTAATGCTTTATTCTAATTTCATAACGTCTACTGACAGTGTAGTACTGTGTTTTACGGGGTATCAGATTATACCAAGGACACATTACGGTTTTAAACAGACCCAGTGCATATCTCAAAAACTTTTTCGTAATAATATAAATAGAGAAAAAGTAACGCCTATTTTTGACGAAAACCAAACGGAGAACATTCGTTTACCCGCAAACGGAATCAAGAGCGGTTTAGAGCTTGACTGAATACACTTTTATTACAGACATGCCTCTCAAACATTTTTTAATATTATGAGGATTTTAATATTATGGGCTCATGGTAAATGCTCTTATTAATGAAGTTAAATGGCTATTTGTATATACAAAATATTCTTGAAAGTGTCTAGGTTTCTTATTCCACTTTCCTTTTCTATTTTTGCATCGGTCAGAAGCCAGAAACTTCAATATTTTGTATGCACATGTTACCACAATAGTCCGGTCTAGAATTCATTCCTTTTACATAAAGGATGAAATTTAGTTTGGGATTAATTTTTATAATCCTCTGTCGCGTGGACGCCATTTTGAAAAATGGCACCCAATTTGTAGTCCAGTTAAGAAACCGAAATACCAGATCTTTTTGTGGGAGCGACATTATTTTTATATTTGCAATTTATTTTTGACATGCTAAGGATGTAGTTTAGCTTGGGAGTCATTTTTGTAATCCTATTGCCTAGACGCCTTTTTCAAAAATGCCACCCAATGGCCCAATCTGTGGAAATGCAAAATTTAAAAACTCATAAATTACTTGAAACATTTCCACATTCAAAAGAACGATTTATATCTTAAAAGGAAGGTGTTGAGTAGACGCATCTTCGGGCAAAATTTCAGTGTTGCCACTTTTCGGGAACATACTTTTTTTATGTCAACGGGTGGAACTTCCACTTTTTTAATCATTTTTAATATATTAAAAATGAAAAAAGTTGCGGAAACACCTCTGGATGCCAAACGCGTTTTGGGAAATAAAAATTGATATTTTTAAAAAAGGTGTGGAGTAGACACACCATCGGTTAAAATATCAATATTGCCACTTTTCAGGAACATACTTTTTTGTATGTCAAAATGTGGGACATCCCCTTGTTTTGGTAGTTTTTGGCGTGTGAAAATTTGGGGAAACACCTCTGGACGTCAAAAATGTCTTGAAAAAATTACGGTTTGTGTTTTAAAAGATAAGTGTTTAGTGGAAGCACCTTTAGATAAAATTTCAGTGTTGCCACATATGGGGGATATACTTTTTCTTATATCAAAGGGTGGGACATCCACTTTTTTGGTAATTCCTTATATTTTGAACATGAATAAATAAATAAATTGGGTGGCGCAACAGCTCGTGGAGAACCAGGGCCTAGTGACTTACAACTCACAACCATTCCTGTGTGCGTGTTTTTTGGAAGGAATGGAACAGTTTTTTGCCGAGTCCGAACGGCTAAATGAGAGGCACTTTTTCATGACAAGTATACTCTTGGAGGTTTTGTCAGTTCCTCGCAAGAGGCAGTACCTCGAATAAAACATTTCTGTTTTTAGGTGGCACGGCTGGGAATCGAACCCACACCTTCGGCATGACAGTCCTACGCACTAACCATCATGCCACGAGGTACTACATCTTTGAACATGAAACAAGTTGCGGAAAACCCTCCAGACTCCAAACGTGACTTGGAAAAATAACGGTTGGTGTCTTAAAAGGTAGGTGTTTATTTGAACCAACTTCGGTTAAAATTTCACTGCAGCCACTTTTGGGGAACATAATTTTCCTGATGTAAAAACCTAAAGGTCCCACCAAAAAATGCACGGGACTCGGTTCCTGACCGGACTATAAGGTGAGCACTATTCGGCACAATGTTTTTTGTTTAATACATCGATAGAGTCAGTGCTTACTTCATACATCACACAAATACCCTTTTCAATTTGAGCTTACACAAATAACCGATAGGTACGATTGACTTAACTTAAAACAAGAAAACGGGGTTAGCGGAAGCTTTTTTATCTAATTTTGTTTGGAATTAATTTTTGTCTGATTCGTATTTTTCATAGGTCAACAGAAAAAAAAATTGGAACATTTTTTTATAAACTTTTAAATAACATAGGTATTCCCATAATGGTATGCCTTTATTCTTAATTACTTTCATAGAGGAATAAAAACTAACAGTGATATTTTTTTTTTGTATTTTCTTACTCAATTTGTCCTCCAACTGTGTATATCCTTCTGCAAATGTCAGTTTGTTCTACATTTCAATAAAATTCTAGTCAAACACACTCCTTATTGTTCTTCTATTATTTATTCTTTCTCAAATGAGTTGAATAGCAGCATCTTGGTGAAGGAATTTATTTTGTTTGTCGTTGTTGTTGTACTTGGTTTTTATTTTTGAAAGAAAGAGAATAGTAAATATACATCAGAAGACATCCAATGCAATGGAATTTATCTAGTACGCGCACTATTGCACATTAATTAAACTTTAATTTGAAGCAAGGATATTAAAGTTTTTTGTAATTGGTGTAGGTATGTATGTTATGTGTGTACCTATGGTATATGACATATAGGATGAAGCCATACGTTATTATAATATCGCCGCTGTTTTTCAACATCTTTATTCCATGTCAACCTCATTATAAAACTGATGCCCTTTCTATGTATATTCGCCTAAGGTGCGCCTCTTTATATCTATATATTCCACAACAACAACAAGAAGACTTCCCATTAAAAACAATCTTAATTGCAAAAGATCACGAGTCACGACTTCCAGCTCTATGTCAATGAGTCCTATATCAAATTTCATTTTTATCCAATCCCAAAATCTGGTACTCTCTCAAGTACCTACACACTTAAACAACAACTCTCTTAACAATTAAAATCAACAAATTCCCATTCAATATACAGAAAAAAAAATCACACAAAAAATTCCAAAAAAATATAATAACACTCGTACATCCTTGAAATAAAAAATTATTCAGCTCTCGAAATTTTCGCATAAACTTAAGGCCATTCATAACTTAAAGCATGTCCCCCAAAAAATAAATAAAATTGTATACAAAAATAAAAAGACAAAAACAAACGCAAACCATACACCCCCCACAAAGGCCTTAAGGCTCTTAAAGTAATTTCACAATACCTATACTTTACCACCACTGACATAGTGGTACACTCTCATTCATTGCAACCATCCTTTTCTGATCCTTCATACAATATCATTCACCCAATTTGTAGCAATTGTACACGTACCACCATTCATACTCCCTCTTGTATACCACCCTCACTCTTGTATGCAGTACAAACCGCCGCCGCCAATGCCGGTGTTCGAACAATGTACCCGTATTTGAGTTCTTGTTGCAGAGGGGATACCTCCTTGTCCCTTGCCAAATCCACACAACCCACTCCAAAGAAACACCAGCATACCACACTCCGCACACACATGGGCGGAGGATGAAAAATTGCGTTCCATTCATTTTTCTAAGCACACTTTTATCTTCAGCAATCATCTGCGAACGTGAACTGTATATGATGTGATGTATCTTTAACTCAAGTCCTTTTTCTTTTTTTTCTTAGGGTAGGTACCAACTGTAGGACATGGATTCATAAAAAATCGAAATTCTGTTAACAATAAATGAAGCTTTAAAAATTATGGTATTTGCTTTGGACTTTAAGGAAATTCTACATTTTCTCGAAAACGACTTCCACGATTTTCATTAAATGTTCAAAAAAAAAAACTATTATGCATTATTATTTTCAATATTTTAGTTAACTTCTTTAATTAAAGGGCTCTAACCCTTTGTTGCCTAAATTCAACGACGTACGCAAAATTTTGATCAATGGGAGGGTGGGCAATCTTATTCAAAAAATAGTTTTGGTACAGAAATCTTGTTTTAAAATGCTTTCAAAAGAATCAAAATTTCTTAATGTATGAAATATAATCTGATCAGGGGGGGGGGCAAGCCACCCCTACCTGCGTGCATGCTTGCCCAAATTACTTTCTTATATCTTTATTTAATAATTAACAGTGCATAAGATGGTCTGGTTACGGATTTTGGAATAAAATCGTTGGTACACTGAGAGAATTGTTTGATTTGTTTTTATTTCCTTTCAGACTAGTTCGATTTCAATTTCGTTTATTCTTGAGATTTAATGTTTCTGAATAAATGATCGCCAAAAATAGAGAAGTATTTCTAGAAATGTCTGCATCTTACCTACTTTGTTATTTATAAGCAAATACGTCCAACCCAGTTGGGAATGTTATTATTTCACCAACAGTCATGAGTTTGTATCCTTTCTATGTTCTTTCATTTAGTCTATATTCTAACGCAGAACACTGTTATGGGGGTGGACGAACGTTGGGGGTATTGTTATTTTGTCGCCTTTTTTTGTATTTTCCTTGAAGAACAAAAATTATATCCCTTATGTGTGTTTTTTTGTTCTATATTTTTTTTCAAGTGAGTTTTCCCACAATGACACAGAGACGGTGGTCGTCATCGTCACTCTAACTTTTGGAATTTTAGTCCTTGTCCTTATTTTTTTGTTGTTGTTTTATTTTTTGACAATCATATCACTACATTAACAGACTGCAGAGAATACTAGAAACATCTAAGCCTACACACGCACTTGATACTGGTCATTATTTTTTTATTTATTTAATGAGTATAGGGAAAGTTGGGGTAACTTTAATTTTGTAGATTGAATTTTATCTTCCGGTGTTATAAGACAGAAGTTTTTTTTTACCAAATGCTATCACGGCACTATGATCCGTTGCAAGTAGGGTTGGCTACGATACTCAAAAAATTTCTGTCACGTCTGGGAATCTGTTTTAGTAACCGAAACTTTATATTGTATTGAGATGAGACCGAACCGAAACTGATTTTTTTGGACCGAAATAAAAAGAGAGTCTCGGTTGTCCCATTTCGTCTTATTAAAATTCTGGTTTCAAAATTCTGTTTTTCAAAATTCAGCTTTTTTCAGTTCTGTCTGTTGAAATTCCGCTTTTCAAAATTTTGTTTTTCAGAACTCTATTTTATAAAATTTTAAGCAATAAAATTCTGCCTATTCTGTTTTTTTTTTTTCTTCTCAAAAACGGAAAAAAGTAATTTTATAACTTTACAATTCATTGCAACACTTGCAATCTGGAAGAAACTATAATTTTGCTCATCATTTTTGTATGTTATTTGATTATTGCACATATTTTTCTACAACGTGTAGTTCATGGGTATGTTGGCCTGACTGTATAACTGTAGACAAATGACTATACAATTTCTTCACTACTCCCCGTAAACAATTTATCTTTTATGTGATTTTCACAAGCCCATATACCATAATTTTAACATTTACCTATTCTTTCAAAATATCGGGTTTTTCAATAAGAGCGCTACAAAAGTTTTTTTTTAAATAAAACAAAAACGGTTTTGAATATCAATAAAATTCTTTATTCTTGGGAAAGTACGTTTGATGCCATTATGTATGAAACTCAATTTCTTTTGCATAGCCACCACGGGCACGCTTGCAGAAGTCCAGACGCTGAACCCAATTTTCGACGGTTTTCAAGCATAAATCGGCCGATACTGCTGCAATTTCACGTTCGATATTCGTACGAAGTTCATCAATCGTCGATGGCTTGTTGGCATAGACCATAGACTTGACGTAGCCCCACAGAAAATAGTCTAACGGCGTCAAATCGCACGACCGAGGCGGCCAAGCAACTGGACCATTTCGTGAGATAACACGTTCTCCAAACTTGGTTTCCAATAAATTGATTGTGACATTCGCTGTGTGGCTTGTGGTACCGTCCTGTTGGAACCACATGTCCTCCAAGTCCATATCATCCAATTGGGGCCAAAAATATTCGGTTATCATTGAACGGTAGCGATCCCCATTCACAGTAACGTGCCGGTCTTGATCATCACGGAAGAAGTACGGCCCAATGACGCCGCCGGCCCATAAACCACACCAAACCGTAATTTTTTCGGGGTGCAATGATGACTCATGGAGTACGTGTGGATTGCTGCCTGACCAATACCGCATATTTTGTTTATTGACGAAGCCATTCAGCCAAAAATGAGCCTCATCGCTGAAGATGATTTTTCGATGAAAATCCGAATCATTTTCAAGTTGCTGCTCAGCCCAATTCACGAACATACGATGCTTTTTGTGGTCAAGCGGCTTCAGTATATCTTTTCTTCATAAAATGGCAAACCTTATTAAAGAGAAATGTCAAAAGAGCGGCAAGAAATATGGTTTCGTTTGCTGTCCCTGTCGCTCTACTTTTGTAGCGTCCATGCTGAAAAACCCGTTACAACAACTTACCATCCACGCACAACTTATATTTGCTTTTATTTTATACTTTAACGGGTTAATGAAGCTGTAACTGTAAGTGCAAAAGTTTCGTAAAGCCTAGTTTACAGTTTGATTGAGGTGTAACACAAAAATTATTTTGTTTGTTGGTTGGTACAGTTTCATGCAAAAAAAACCATTGCTGTCATGGAATTTCATCCAAAACCGGCAATTGTTTTGCGTGCGAGAAAACAGTGTGGTGAATTAATTTTTTATTTGTATAGTTGGTTTACACTTAAAGAAAAATATATACACCTCACAGCACTTTTTGCATGCGAATGGTTTTTGCATCCAAAAATAATTGTTTTCCATTTTTAGGTCTTTTTTTTAGTAATTAAAGGTAAGTTAATAACTCAGTGGGTGGCTTAGGCCAAGCAAACATTTTTCGTCTTGAATATTATACAATATTATGCACAGAATAGATAGAAAATTGTTAAGAAAATATTATTTTTTGCTCATGGAAATGTAAACAATGCTTATAGCTATAATTATTGTCTTAGATAAAAGAGCAGTCTTAAAACCTAATACAAAAAATTGTCCCTATTTTATGATGAGACAAATATGTGAAAATTGTTTTACAACATTGCTCGCACTTTTTGACATTTTCCAAACCTTCTTTTTATTATTGGCAGAATTTTGTAAAACAGAATTTTGAAAATATAAGTTTTGAAAAGCAGAATTTTGCAAAAAAAATTGTGACCCTGCCATAATTTCAACCACTACCCATTCTTATCACTCTAAGGACTACTTTGTTCACAGTTAGTCATCTTTAATAAATGATGATCAATGATTATTGTGACTGATAAATCCAAGAATATGCTTTTTAACCACAATTTTAGTTAATGAATCCATAGTTTGAGTTGTTAATTATCAAAATCTCTAATCAGTTTGATTAGCTCAGCTCAGTTTTTCAATGCGAAATATTCCATGTTTCGGGATTTAACCTGATCTTACTCTTCCGGAACGTGTTTTCAATCAATTTATAAGCCCCAAAAATTAACTCAGGGTCATGAACCAACTGAACAGATATTTCCGACAAATGCGTTCTAAGAATCTAATGCAATTTTTGGAAAGCTGGATCGCTGTCTATATTCGACAGTGCCACACCTTGATTTCAATATATTTTGGACAATTGAAAGATTAAGTAAATCGTCCACTGAAAAACTATTTCTAAGTTAACTCGGGTTTAATTTATTTGTGGGATAAATGTTACTCTGATTGAATTCAGAGTTAGCTCAGCACTGAAAACTGGCCTTTAGTAACCAATTCTTGTAAATGATTTCTAATAAATTATTCTTACTAGGTTTGGATGAATATCAAGCCCACTTTTTCCGTATATCTCGTCTTAGCAGATTTAGATGAAATTTTCAGTAAATTTCGCTGACTTTCTTCTCCACTTTTCTAATGTTTGAGTTTTATACTCCACGTCGTCGTCCGTAGAACGTAAAAATTGCATAACATGTGTTATTTTATATTTACAAAACCAACCCACTCCTCTAAAAAAGTATTGTCTCTACTAGAAGAAGAAAACAGCTTCATCCATCCAGGCTAGTGATAGCTTCTTTTTATTAAGAAACAATTGAATCAAGGGTTTTTATCAGCATTCGAACTTTACTCCAATCAGAGCTAATTTACTCAAATTTTGAGGAAGAAAATACCTAAATCCACTCCGCCCTTCCGCTTTTTTGTTAACTCCTCTTTTTTAAACTAAAAAATTCCTTAGCCAAGCCATATGCAATTAAATGACAAGACTGAAAATATGCTGAACAGAATCATTTTGTTTTCTACTTTTATCGTCGTTTTTCGTTCATTTCGTGATTTAAGTCATTTTTTTTTTGTTAGATTTTTTGCTTTGAAAACTTGAGTTTTTCCTCCGTTTTCAAATCTACTAGGGAAATTTTTGATTTAATCCAGGTTCAAACCTTGGTTTTCATGGCTCCGCGAAATTAGGCCCCAGGAAAAAACCAAAAAAAATGAAATAAGGCCCCAAAAAAAATGCATACAAAACAACAACAATGAAAATTCTCGAACTTTGGGGTGTTATTTCATTTTTTGGGGCGTTACTTCAATTATCTTTTGGGGCCTTATTTAATTATGAAATAAGGCCCACATGAAAAAAGATCACAGCATTAAATTTAGGGCTTAAATTAATTTTATTTTGAAAGACAATTTGGGCCTTATTTCATTTTACATAATTTACTTGAAATTGCCAAAGCAACATTGTTTTTTCAAAATGGAAAATGAAAATCTGCAAATCGAGGACCCAGAGCTAGCAAGGTACCGCTAAGTGTGGTCCATGTAAAACCGAGGTGATGTAAAAGCTTGAAGAGAAAATGATCGTAACACAGGTTTAGTCAGATTATATTGAAAAGCATCAGAAAGTCACAGAAAAGCTGACAAAAATCGTGCGATATCTTGTTACTTACTGATGCTTTTCAATATGAGGGTCGGTCAAAACCATCAGCGAGTAACAGAATAGCTTAAAAAAGTTGCTCAAATTTTGTTTCTTATTCTTTTCGTCGTAAGGACATAATAAGGAAAATATAACATTCACTCCGAAAAAGGAACAACAAAGCTAATTTTTTTAGAGATTTACTTTAAGGAATTACTTTTAAGGAAAACTTTAAATTTGGGCAGAGAAAAATAATGTAAACAAAATTCAGTCTTTTGCTTATTTTTCGAAAACTATCAATTTTCTTGAAAAAATGTGTAAAAAAGTGAAGCTTATACATATAATTCTAAAAGTAAATTTTTCCAAAAAAAAAATATATTTTCTTTTTGTGTTATTAGAATTAGCAAAGAAACAAAAGATTTACCAAAACACCACAAAAAATAGTTTTTAGTACTTTTTTAGACTAACTGTGAAAAATTATATGTAATCAAATATCGCATCAAAATACACACGAGTACAGCTGTAGAATACTTTTCATTTCAGTTCAATGCGATGACTCTTTACAAAGAAATAACTCTTCAAAAAATACTAACCAAAATTGAAAAAAAATCTTGCTCAGTTAATTTTTTGACATACCTTAAATGCCGCCGCCGCCGGCCGGCCGCGCCAGTGGTCGAACTTTTTGTCGACCGTTTTAACAAAGAATGTCCCAGATATAATAAACAAATGTTTTCGATCGAAATAAGGCCAATCATTCTAAAAAACAATTGATCATTGCTCGTTAATTTGCATGTTGCTTGTTTTATTGTTTTGAGAAATAGTACGTATACGCCACCAGTACCATTTTGATTAAAGCCTAATACCTTTTTTTATTGTAAAAAAGGACGGCAGATCAAATTTTAATTGTAGTTTAGTTGACAGTTATTATAATAAATAAGTATAGTAGGGGTAGCTCGAAGCCGCATTAACAGTTAGACCAAAAGATGTATTCAGCGAAAAATGTATTTATTATGAAGTGTTCCGTGCACCACCGGTAGGATATTTGCTTAATTAGTCCTTAAATATATGTTTATTAATATTTGTATTTTAAGCATGTGCCTTGGGAGTACCTTAATTGGCCGTAAAGGCTTAAGTCTAATTCTTTAATTTCACTTGCAGCAAAATGGTATTAACAGTTTATTTTTATTTTTTCTAAGAATTTCACTATTCATCTGTAAGAGTTAAAGTTCCTTCCGAGAACTAGTACATTTATACAACATTTCGAAATATATCTTTTTCTTTAATTCTTTGTTTGTTTACATTGCTCTCAATGGTCTACTTTACTAACACAGTTTTCCGGAAACCTACCTGAACCCTACTATCACCACTAAGCCCAGAGACGCCCATCTTCACCTTACATAAATTTTAGTATTTACCTACATTATGTGGTTCTTGCTTTGCCCTCATCGCCGTCCAACATAAAATTATTCAGGAAATGCGGTTTAATTTTCATATTGAAAAACATAAGCACCTACCGAAAGAGAGTTTTCAAAAACACACAATTTTCGAAGGACAAAGATTTAAACCAAAAGAGATCCCAAAGTTTGTTCCTACAACGACGGGGGAGCATTTACTTGTGCAAATAGAATACTTTTACCTTTTATAACATAAAGTAAGAGGAGCGGTTTATTTTTGGGCAGCTCGTTCTAGATTCGTAAACACAAGACAAGAATAGGTTTGAGAAGGATTTTCATTTCATATTGTAATTCTTCTGGGCTAGAACAATCTTTTTTACTTTGTTTTTTTTTTTTCTTTTTTCTGAGAAACCTCCTTTACCGTTAGGCTAGGCCAGAGGAACCTGCTGAATGCTTGTGAGCTGTATATGAGTGTTTATGTTTTTTGTGTATGTTTGAAATGTAGGTATATTTTAAAAAGGAAATGGTTTTGTTCTTCTTCACTCTTGAGGCTTTTTAGTGAATTTTTACAGTGTAAAGGATTTTTTTTGTTTGCAGAAAAGATACAGAAAATAGAAATAGACAGTGGACGATGTGAAAATGTACTCGAAATCTTGTAAAAAAGAAAATATAACAAAAAAAGGAAAAAATAACGAGACCACAACCACACATATGTATGTATGAATGTTTCAAGGATCATTTTTTATCCTTCACTTTCTTCTCGTTTTTTCTTCTTTTTTTTGTGGAGATTTTGTATTTTCATAGTTAGTTTTCTATTTTAAAGAACTTTAAAAGTGTTATAGTGAGAAGATAAATTTTTACGTGACCTGAATGTCATATAGGTTTTTTCAAGAAGGATGCGGGTCGGATGGAGCAAAATAAAATATTTTCTTTTAAAAGTGAAAGTAATATTTTTAAATGTGCAACAAAATATACAAAGAGAAAATGTATGTATAAATAATATTATATGCTTACACAAAGCTAAAAAAAAATTGTAACAAGCATGGGGGAAGGAAATAATGATTTAGTAGTTTTATTTTATGCAAATGAATACGAATATATAGGCTTTTGACCTTGATTTACTTTATGATATACCTTATGGAACAAAAGAACTTTTGTGGATGTTTATTAATTTTTTTTTTTTTTTTTTTTTTTTGACCGTGGGTAGGCGTAAAACCTGCATCAGGCTCTATGAGGACCGGAAAACGCGTGCTCATAGAAGTGTGAGATTCTTACTACACTAAAACCACCTCCACTTCCCGATTGCAACTAAGTTGAAACTTATCTAGCAATTTATTTTTAACGAAGTTAAGTAACGTGTTGCAGGTAACTTTCCGGTGAAAGTTTCTGCTTATTCCGCGATTTTAAAGCGGTTTTGTGTTCACCGCACCAAGTCGGAAGGTTTTGTTCTTTGCAGACGGCGTACTAAATTCGACTCGTCAAGAATGTCAATAATCGTTGGATTAGCGTAATCTAATAGCCGATTTCTATGTTTTCGCGCGAAACTCTTAATTTCGTCTCGAACCGTAGGAATCCCGAGATCCCTGTGAAGATCTTCGTTTCTTATATACCATGGTGCATTTACAAATGACCTAAGCAATTTATTTTCAAACGTTTGTAATTTATTTAAATTTGTATCGCAGGTACAACCCCAGAGTTGTATACCGTAAGTCCAGACAGGTTTAAGTACCTGCCTGTATAAAATCAACTTATTATCAATACTAAGCTTGGAATATTTACCGAGTAGCCAGTTCATATCTCTTAATTTACTTTTTAATTCTTCGCATTTCTTTTTTACGTGCGGCTTCCATTTTAATTTCGCGTCTAGAGTCATTCCCAGATATTTTGCTTCATTCGCAAATGGTACACGACCGGTATTAAGAAAGACGGGCAATCTATTTATTTTTTTATACGTAAAGTCCACGTGGACTGACTTTTGTTCATTGAGCGCTATTCGCCATGTTTTTGTCCACTCATTAACATTATTAAGAGCATTTTGTAATTTAATCGTAGCTTCGTTAATCGTTTTGCCTACTGCTAGTATTGCAGTATCATCAGCAAACGTTGCTACGAAAGTGTCTTCTGTTTGAGGTATATCACGTGTAAATAGAAGGTAAAGAACTGGACCTAAAACACTACCTTGTGGTACCCCAGCCACTATTTCTTTGAAATTAGAATATTCATTTCCGTGTCTTACACGAAAAAGTCTGTTTTCTAGATATTCGTTAAGAATTTTATAAAGTCCTTCAGGCAGAACTTGTCGTAATTTGAATTTGAGGCCTTCGTGCCACACCTTGTCAAACGCTTGCGACACATCCAAAAAGACCGTCGAACAGATTTTCTTTTCTTCAAGAGCTCTCTCAATTACGTCAGTTATTCTATGCACTTGATCAATTGTTGAATGCTTGCTTCTAAATCCGAACTGATGTTCAGGTATTAATCGTTTCTCTTCTATTATAGGCTGCAGGCGCAGGAGTAGTATTCTTTCAAAAACTTTCGATATTATTGGAAGAAGCGAAATCGGTCTGTAAGAATTCTTTTCGTGAGATGGTTTGCCAGGTTTCAAAACCATTATGACTTCCGCAACTTTCCATTGGCTTGGAACATATTCTAGCCTTAGAGCGGCATTTATTATATAAAGTAGGTTAATTAATCCTTTATTAGGAAGCATTTTTAATATTTCCGCTGTTATTAAGTCATACCCCGGAGCTTTATTAGACTTTAGCTTCTTTATTTCTCTGTTCAATTCAGCAAGCGTAGCATTTCTGGTTCTGTAATTTTCACTTGAGCTAAAACTCATATTAATATTTTCATTGAGTGCTTGCCCATCGGAAGGTTTAAATGTTTCTTCCAGGTAATCGGCGAATACCGCCGCTTTCTCTTTGTCACTTTTAGCCCATTCGTTTTGGCTTTTCTTAATCGGGGGTACTGGAAGCTTTGGTTTTTTCGTTGTTTTTATAGCTTTCCAAAGTGAGTAGTTGGATTCTTTCCCAGCTGACAAGCTTTCAAGGTGATTTTCAACTTCACGGTTTTTGAAATCTGATATCGCTGTTTATAGCATATTACACAAGCGATTTAAATGAGCTTTGTGTTGAGGAGCACGGGTTCGCTGCCATTTCTTACGTGCTTTTCGTTTATCTTTTATTAAGTCTTTTATTTCCTGCGGATATTTTATATCTTTATAGCGCGGCGTAACCCTTTGATAAGGTGTGTTATTCCACGCTGCCTTTTGTATTATATCAACAAAGGTATCTACTGCGTCTTCAAGCTCAAGAGGCGTTTGTAATGATACCCTCAATTCAACGTTGTCCTCGATATCTTTCTTAAATCCTTCCCAGTTGGTTTTACCGTTTGTTAACCTGGGTGGTTTTTCAATTTTGACAAGGCTTTCGCTCATAGTGAGTATGACTGCAGAATGATCAGAGAACAGATCATGGCCTTCTGAAATTTCAATACGGTTAGAGGGTATTCCTTTTACCATAAACAAACGATTAAGTCAGGTATTTTTGACGGATCAGTTGGCCAGTAAGTTGGCTTTCCACTCGAATGAAAATCGCAGTTATTTTCCATTCCTGCCTCATAGAGCATTCGACCCTTTTGAGATATGCATCTTGAAGCCCAAAAGGTGTGCTTCGCATAAAAGTCGCCACCAACAATTAAGTTTGGGCTTAGCGACTTTATCAATGTCGTAAATTCACTCTTATCGATTTTGCAACGCGGAGGGCAATATATCGAAGAGACATTGAGGAGAATGTTTTTAGTTCTAACTTGAACACTACTCAATTGCATCGATTCTACCTCTATTTTCAGACCTATTGAGTGTTCAATGCACTCTTTTATATATAACGATGATCCACCTCTTGCTTTATTTGAAGGATGAACAGCGTGGTAGTCAAGAAACCCGTGGATTTTAAGATTTGATTCATTTTTGGCATGCGTTTCTGATATCAAGCATATGTCGATATCATTTTCCTGCATATATGTACATCTCTAATTCTCCAAGTTCCCTAATCCGTTGGCATTCCACGTAAGAATTTTAAACTTTTCCATCATAATTTTTTTGAGAGAGATTTGGGTCGAAAACAATTTTCGAGCTTACTTAACCTATCAAAGATAAGTTTATTTGTGTCACATTGTTCCTCAAGTTTCGACAGAATTATTGAAAAGACTTTTGAAACCGGGTCTGTTTGAGTGTCGTTGTTTGCGGGTATATTTTTGGCCGCTATTTGGGCATATGTTTCTGCATTTCCTTGCTTTGATATATTCTCCGAAAGTATTGACACTGTTTTCTTTTCCTTACGGATACTAGGTTTTGGAGCTTTACTAGATTTTGAAGTCTTGGGAACTACGGTTTCTATTTGCCTTTGTGGGTTTCTTTGTGTTTTGGCAGATTTCGATCGCCGCTTTTGTAATTCTTTAGCTACTTCGCAGCCTCTATAGTTTGCCGGGTGATTTCCATTACAATTAATGCACGTCGGTGGACTTTCACTTTTTCCGATGCAGTCAACGGTTAAATGCTTTCCGGCGCATTTTACACACCTTGGCTCTTTTTTGCAATAAGTTTGGGTGTGATTGAATTCTTGACAGCGTTTACACTGTTTATTAATGGTCATGTTATTCCTTTTTATAGAAACCAAAACTTTTACTAAAAGCTGATTTCGATTTTAACTTTTACTGCAAAAAATCAAAAAATCTTAATTCAAATAAAAAAAAAAATTGTCAATGTTTTGGAAACATCGTATTTTTAAAATACTATTTTTTTTTTTTTTTGTAGTCCGGGAGCCGACTTACCTGTTACCTATATCACCATGAAAAAATTGGATGCCAGCTCACAGCTTTAGTGCAAACATTTACAAAACTACTGGTCGGACAAGCTTTTTCAGGTCGCAATAGTTAGAAAATGCACTTTTCAGGTTGCATTTTCCGCAAAATGTACCTATAATATAAGCATCTGCTATAAATGGGATATCAAATGAAAGGTAAGATTGTCCTCTAGTCTACACGATACCAATAGTCGGACAGATTTTTTTGGCTTTTGCGATGAGACAGACCATTTTTTAAAAAAATGATATTTTCTTAACACTGCCTTTTACATCAAGGAAAATTGAGTAAAATCATATCAAATAGCTATGAAAGTGGCCTCAACCACTTTTTTTTTCATTTTCATCCATAGGATGCACAAAAACCCTAATTTTAGAAAAGTGGTCGGACTAGTGGCAACAGCCAAAAAAGTCTATCCGACCATTGGTATCGTGTAGAGGACAGTCCTACCTTTCATTTGATACCCCGTTTATAGCAGTTACTTATATTATAGGTACATTTAGCGGAAAATGCAACCTGAAAAGTGCATTTTCTAACCATTGCGACCAGAAAAAGCTCGTCTGATCAAACTGGGAAGCTGTAATTGATGACTAGTCTCAGGAGTTGCTTATATAGATTAAAACTTTTGTCTGTTGGCTTAGCCCAGTTTTCTTCTTCATCAGCAAATAGTGGCGGTGGAAAGCAAAGACTGTCCGTGAATGTGGGTTGAATCTCAGCAGCTCGTTGAAGTTGATGGCTAGGTATTTGGCGCTGCGTTTGGATGCTAATCTGGTTCCGTCTGGGAGTGCTAGGGTGATGCTTCTACAGCTATCAGCTGACCAACCACATCTGCCCCCCCAGTTTCTGAAGCAGACAAGCTCCGATTTGGTTGAGTTGATCCGGATACTCCAACTGGTGTAAAATTGGAAGAGTTTGTGGATATGTGCCTCGACTTCTCAGCCATCTATCAATGGAGAGAATGATGAGCAATATGTAAGTGAGTCATCAGCGAAGAGAAGGTTCTCGCATTCACTTGAAATCGGTTGGTCAGATATTATAGGGAAGTGGTCCAAGTTTCGACCCTTGGACAACTCCAGCCCCGATGTTCTTCACTGTCGATTTGCATGTTTGCAGTTACACAAAAAAGTTCCTGGAAGAAATAAAAGAAAATATAAGGATAACTAAAGGATAACCTAGTATGTGGAGTTTATGGATTAGGGCTTCAATCCATACACTGCCGAATGCTTTCTCGACATCCAGGAAGCATCCGACAGTAATTTGATTGCTGTTTAAGGCTGTAGTGATGTGGTGATGAAACTTCAGGAGTGGATGCAGGGTGGAAGGTTTTTCCCGGAAGCCGAACTGCATGTCTGGGATGATGCTGTTTTCACTGCAGAGCTTCTTGAGCTTCCTGAGTATCAGCTCTTCCAAGAGCTTACTTAGATTGTTGAGCAGGGATATTGGCCTGTAGTTGGTGATTATGTTCCTTTCACCTTTTTTGGGAATAGCCATAATTTTTGCAGCTTTCCACTTCTGGGGAAAGTAACTGTTGTTGATGCAGTTGTTGAATATGATCGCTAACAACACCATCACCGTTTGTGGAAGCCTGTTTAGAACAAAGCTGGATACCTCATCCGGTCCAGGTGACATCTTTGGTTTGGAATTGCGAATTATATCAGCTATCTCCTCTGGGGTGCTCAAGTTTGGGCTGTCGACTGGATCACTTGCAGGACATTGCTCTATCCAAGTTGGGAATAATTGTCTACTGGATGGATGCCTAAATTTCGCCAAGGAAGACTCGATCATCTGATGTACTAGATTTTCTGGATACCCCTTCAAATAGGCCATATACAGGAGTCGTCAATTGTTTTCCTGTGAACTTATAATCCTGCGTTAATATTTATGTGTGGGATCGGATATCTATTATCTAATTGACTTTACCTAAGCATTGTGATGTGATGCGTTTTATTCAAGGCTGAGGTAAACTCGTCGTAGTCCAGGGTGTTCCCGATGAGAGTAACTAAAACTCGGGTTAAGAACGAAAGAACTCGGGCCAAACACTTGTTTTATAATATTTTCTGTTTATTTTTATTAATAAGAATAGGCTTACAATTTTAAAATTATGATTTTTGTCTTATGGTTACTAACACGGTATTTTATAAAATCAAGGCTCGGTTTTGTAGAGCTACAGGAGTAGACTCTGCCCACAAAGTTCACTAAGAAGAAGTCGGCCGGTGACTAAACTGTAAGAATCTGATTCCAACTTGAACTTAAGGCTAATTCAAGGGAGAACAACGTGTTTGGCTCTTAACTATAGCTCCAAAGGGCAGGCAGGGAGAACAAGGGTAGGAATCTAATTCCAGCCAAGGGCTTATCCAAGGGAAAACAACGGGTTTGCCCCTGAACCAGCTTCAAAGAGCAGGTAGGGAGAGCAACGGTAGAAATCTGATTCCAGCCTAAGGCTAATCCAAGGGAGAGCAACTTGTTTGGTGCTGAACCAACTCCAAAGAGGAGGCAGGGAAGAACAACGGAAGGAATTAGACTCCAGCCCAAGGCTTATCCAAGGGAGAACAACAGGTTTGGCCCTGAACCAACTCCCAAGAACAGGTAGGAAGAGCAACGGTTGGAATCTGATTCTAGCCCAAGGCTAATCTAAAGGAAAACAACGAGAGATTAACGATGGAGGCATAAAAGGTATTCTTTAAATGATACATACGAACGCACCAAATAAAGTAACCTAAATTTATCAAGGTTGCTACAAACGATGAACCGCAGGAAACTTAACTTTCTTAAAATTCACAATTAATAAATAATTAAGAATTAATTTGAGGTAATAAGCTTCGGCTATTTCGGAAATTCGTACCTTCTCATCATGATTTTTCTGCCACAAGACAGTGTGAACTGTAAGGAGGACGAATGTAAAAATCGTATGACAATGCGGTGCACTGTTTCTTTTGCTAGTACAAAAGTGTATACAATGGAATGCTGTGGGCCATGGCTGTTGATCATTCGGCGGGTGGTGGTGGGTGTATATTGATATGGGTGAAGGTAGATATTTGGTGGTTTGGCTATGTAGGCTGATGGTGTATATTAATGGTGATGCAGGCTGCTGGTAGTTGATGATTGGCTGATAACTGGTCTATGGAGCGGTTTAATGATGATGTAAGGTACTGATAGTTGAGGTTGATGGCAGTGGGTGCATTATAAATGGATGTTGACGGAATCGGTGATTGATTGTTAAACGCTTGGTGTGGGGGGGGGGAGTGAAAGTGTAACACTTCATTACAGTGAAACAAATTGTTAAGTCATCGCACAAAAAAAAACTTATGTTACAAAGGAACCGAAACGGGTTTTTGCTAAACGAGACCGAGACGAGCCTGATTCATACGAGACCGATACTGAGACCGAGACCGATACTAATACAGAGACCGAGACCAAGGCCGAGACCAAGACTACGACCAAGACCGAGACCGAGACCAAGACTGAGACCGAGACCGAGACCAAGACCGAGACCGAGACCGCGACCGAGACCAAAAGACCGAGACCGAGACCAAGACCGAGACCGAGAGGAAAACCGAAACCAAGACCGAGACCGAGACTGAGACCAAGCCCAAGTCCGAGCCCGAGCGCGATACCGATACCGTCACGATACTAAAATTTTCCGTTTTTAAGGATACCGAGAAAATACTTACAGAAGTATCTTTGGATTGGTACTCCTATAAGTACAGTAAAGGTACCACTATTTTTAAACCAAAGAACATTTCTTTTTCTTATTTTTAATTTGCTAAAAATGTAAATACCTACAATTTTGTATATACTTATCGGGCTCTCAATCTATGAAAGGTCACAGCCAGAGACATGACAGCCTTCCATCCTCTACAATCCCGAGCACACTGCTTCCAGTCATCTGGAGCAAGCTTTCGGGAGTCCACCATTGGTTGATCTTTAAACCGGAACCGCGGGCTGGTATTCAAACTCTCTTCTAAAAATTTATATAAGTAGTATTAAACACCACCTACACAAATTGACCAAGTTGTTTTCGAAACATTGAGTTTTCAAAAAAAAAAACATTGAAAAATTTTCTAAAAATCCCAAAAAAACTGGGAGAAACCATTAATAATTATTTTTTTGTAAAGAAAATATTTAACCAAAAAGTAGACTTGCAGATGAAAGGCCAAAGGTTGAGGTGATGTATGTACTCTGATAGATTAAATTTAAGTTCTCTTTCCATAGCTGGATCGATTTTTTTAAAACTTTTGGTACATAATGGCTTTTGATGATTCACATTCACACCTTTTTTCATTTTTTAGAACCGAAAATAACGGTACCTGCAATACATTTTTTTAACAATTTTACAAAATCTTCTTTTTCTCTAAAACGGCTCCACAACTGTTCTTCAAAAAAATAAATAAGTTTCTTTTGGTATAGGCTACCTTTGGATCGAAAACCAGAGTTCAAAAAATCATTATTAATGGTACCGTAGTACCTCGGGGCATAATGGTTAGTGCGTTGGTCTTCCACGTCGAAAGTCTGGGTTCGGTTCCCAGCCGCTGCCATCTAAAAACAGAAATGTTTTTTCCAAAGTACTGTCTCTTGAAAGGAACTGACAAATCCTCCAAGAGTATACTTGTCATGAATAAAGTCTTTTTAACTAGCCTTTCGGACTCGGAAAATAATTTTAGGTCCCCTCGCCCCTCCATTCCTGCCAACAACAACACGTTCACAGGAATGGTTGAGAGTTATAAGTCACTAGGCCCTGGTTCCCCAGGAGCTGTTGTAATACCAAATTTATTAATTGATAGTATTTATTAATGGTACCTCCAAAAGCACCATTTTTCTTATTTTCGTTTATACAGAAGCTTCTAAAAAATATTTTTTGGATTTGTATAAAAAGTTCGAATTCTTTTTTCCAAAATCAAATATTTTGAAAGCTTCACGGTAAATTTTTTTTCAAACTCAGTATTAAAGGGATTTTTAACACTTTATTTTATATTTTAAGAAAATTTACTTCTAGGGAGCAAGGGAGAGCATAATATCAAAGAACCAGCCATACTAAATAACTTTTGTTTGACGTTGCTAGCTCTCATACTACAAAGCTTTTATCATTATTACATCGATTCCCCCGTTTAATAGTTAAATAACAAAAATAACCCATTCCACTTTTAAGGTTCAATCCACTATCAGCTCCTCATCATGAATCAATATGAGTTAACATTCCTTTGGCAGCAGTATATTCACCATCATACACTTTTCATATTCCAATAGTTAAATTTTGCAAATAAGGACTCTCAAAAACCTGAGATCTGCATTGGAATTTTGTAATGAAATCTCTTGGTTTCAGGCAATGCACTTACATTCTTCACATTTCATCCATCAGCAAAGCACCCGACTGATGAGCACAGAAGGGCATAACAAACATCTACGTGAGCCTTATACCATCAGGATTCCATTATCCTGCTGCGTGGTTTCACTATCTCTGTACAAATATAGCCGTGGCAACATTTGTTGACCTCATATTCTCCTGACGATGCCATCAATGTGAAATGTGCAAACACATTTGCGTTCCGATGTGCTGTGAGTGGTGTATGGTCCTGGCTCCTGGCCTATAGCTGATGCTTGTGAAACTGCTGCACTATCTTTCGTCATTGATTTTTTGTAAACGAATATATACACCGGATAAGTATGGACTTACTTGGTCCGTTTCGATAGTAGGTCATGCTCTATGCCAAAAGTCCACAAACGGAAATTTTCTAATTTCCAGCCAACGCAACACAACGATGACAACGCACACGATGTCACCCCATCAGCATCACCAATTCCCTCTATAGCCTTGGGCCTCAGGACATAGGTGGAATCTGCTTTATACTTCAGATTTGAATTTGGCGGATTTTATTGCTCTCTGGACAAAGTGTGTCGTTGCTTGTATTACCCTTCCGATTACACTGAGCCTAAGCCGAGCTGCTGCGCTTCTGCTAGCATACTGGCCGATATGCATTAAGTCAAATGGATTTTAAGGGGATGGCATTTCATTAGAACCTATGGTCATCAAAGACGAGCCCATAAAAATTCAGTCAATACCGTGTGCGTTCTAGAGTTGCATCCTCTTTGTGGCACTTTGTAGGCGAAATATAGTGCTGTGCGTTTATACCAGTTGAGGGAACTCTCTGAGCTACAACCAGATTTCCCTTATTCCAACCATCTACCTACGCCCGCCATGGTAATTATATCCTTGGATATGATTAAAAGTTATGAACCATAAACTATTTTGACCATCCAAAGGTGGTATACGTGGATATCAGTATGAATGGAGTTTTAAGTTCAAATGGAATTCACTGGACCGTTGCACCCCGTTCATCAAAATGAATTCAGTATAGAAAGATTTAGCCTGTATAAATTTTAAGGACGACAAGGACGACCGAAGCGATGCATGGTTTTATATGGCAACGACGAAAGTGACATTAATGAGAGAGATCCCAACTATTCGACACATGATATTCGAGGTGGAAAATTTTGCTTCCAAAGTGTATAGGTACGGACGGGTACCTGATGCATGATTTGGCGTCTCCAGAACGAAACTTTGAAAATGCAAATTTCTATTTATCTGGGTGCTAAAATTAGGAACAATTGCTAGATGTGAAACCAAGCACAATGCATCCGAGCATACGTTTTCTCAAAACCAAATTCCAAATTGGCCAAACGGATAATGAAGGAATGTCATCAGAGGGTTTCTATTCACGGCCGGCGGCGGCGCGGTGCCATTTGATGATAAAACCAAAACCAGAGAATTTCAATGCGGGTTTTTGGAAGACCAAATGGATAACATTAGTGGCATTTTGTGACCATCAATCGAAGTTAAATACCAAAAAAGCTTGACTTATAGAATTTGTAATTTAT
This sequence comes from Dasysyrphus tricinctus, assembly GCA_963921185.1. Lineage (NCBI taxonomy): Eukaryota > Metazoa > Arthropoda > Insecta > Diptera > Syrphidae > Dasysyrphus > Dasysyrphus tricinctus. Next base: position 108,510,673 of record OY992533.1, read on the forward strand.
CGGAAAATGATTTTTGTGGTTCCTACTCGTATGGGTTGGGAGATGAAACACAGGGATCGCATCGTCTGGTCGCATTTTTGTTGGAATTGAATTAAGGTTTGCATAGTAATCTGATTTTACTATTAAAATATTAATTTTTCAAAGCATTTATTTCTCGGACTGATAAACTAAAAGTGAAATATGATTATTGATGCAAACCAAAGTCTTTATTAAAAATAATTTCTTTCGAAACTACTTCATGTAGCTAATATGGACCACCATTTTCCTATGACTATTGAAAAGTTGGCCCCCAATATGTGGTATTGAAGAACTACTAGGTACTAAGTTTTAAAAAAATGTGACAAGGAGTTATAAAACCGTAAAGAAGCAAGTGCAAGAAAATTATGCATGTCGTTTTCACAAAAAAAAACAAAATTTAAAAAAAAAGTATACGGAAAATTTTTTAAAAAATCCAAAAAATAATTTTGTGAAAAAAGCACAAAATACTACAAGTAATTATATGTACTTGTGAGCAGCTTTCGCATACAAAATATTAAAAACGGTCACACCGCTTTCAATAAATTAAAAAAAATGGTTCTTTGGTAGTACCTATTAATAATCATTTTCGAGAAATAAGGTTTCTACTCAACCCCTTAATAAAAATAATTTATTCATTTTTTTAAGTTTTGGAGACGTTTTTGAGAAAAATAAAATTTTGTAAAATTGCTTGAGAAAATTTATATGGCAGGTGGCGCTATTTTTGGCTCAAAAAAAAATGGAAAATTCTGATGTCAGGAGTGTATCCACAGCTGGGGAATCTCGCTAAAATTATACCTCTTCCTTAAAATGGAAAAATTATGAGTTCAGGCCTTGTATCTTACCTTTTTTGTTGAAGGTCTTTTAAGAAATTCTACCAAAATAGATCGGTGCTTATCAAACGAGGAACATGATGCTCATTTCAAAACAGTCTGACTATCGTAAAAAGAATAGTTGCTTCACAGCACTGTTAAGCAGGACCGAAGATATAAGGCAAGCGTTGGATAAGGATGAGGTAACTTTCCAGGTGCTACTTGATTTCTCAAAGGCTTTCGATACAGTCAATCACGTTATTCTATGCTTAAACTTATTCACAACGTTAATTTTTTATCGGCTGCTACGAAGTTTTTTAACTTAAAGCAAGCAATGACAACTGGCTACAGCTTATCCAATTTTCTCCCGAATTTCATCGGTGTCCCTCAGGATTATATACTTGGTCCGCTATTGTTTTCTTTTAACGTCAACGCACTGCCTTCTGCTCTCTCATATGCATGCGGATCACGTTCAAGGTCTAATTGTACCTTAGCTGCTCTCTTGGACTCATTGAGCATGGAGCTTTTTGTTTAGAACTTAGAGAGAATTGCAAAATGATCCCAGCTGAATGGTGTTCTTTTAAATCCAATTAAATCTAAATGCCTTGTAATATCAAGAAAAACACTTGATCTTTCTAATTTCCCTATAATTGTGTTGAACAATGAGACATTGAATATGTGGAAACTGTAAAAAAATCTTGTAGTGACTAGTGACATTTAATCGTTACTTGACTTGGGATAACCATATGGGTGATTCCGTCCCAACTGTGATTCTTTGTGTCCAGTGCTTTTTTGTTATTTAATGTAAAATGTTCGTATATATTTTTGGTTTTAGTTGTGTTAACAGCTATTTACTTCAATCTACATTTGATATCATGACCAAATTTGCTACTTCTTCCACATGTCTTGGAAAAGTGTAGTAAAAATGTCAGTACCGTGGCATGTCCGTTCCTTGTTTTTCCGATCAAATCTACTTTTTTCTAATGAAATACTTTATTGAATAGAAATGTTGTCCTTAGAAAAGCTTGAGTGCATTACTTGGTTGACAAAATAATGCAAAAATTAAGTCAAAATACTTATTGCTGAATAAAATAATCAAGAATGAATGTTGTCCAAGGTATTGGTTTTATTTTTGAATTCAAAAGATTTCCCGCTCAAACGCCATTTTGTTTTTATTTAAACACGTACACTCCTCGTCAACTGTTTACGCACAAACATTTTTGAATATATTTTATCCATTTTTTCCAAACAGTGATGGTTATTATGCCATCTGTTGATGGTAAAAATTTTCGTAACATATAAATAACAGAATTTCAAAGTTTTATCCAAAAACAACCGTGAGTTTTTCCTTCAACCACTTCCAAAGTGTAACTTATGCAAAGTAGAAGTTTTTTTTTTGAGTCAACTGAATAGGTACAAAAATTAAAATTATTATTGGAATGGAATGAAACAAGTTTTTGTTTAAGTTTAGTAGTGGGTACTTCCACCTTTATTTTTAATTACTTCGTAAATTCGATCCAGCATGGAATCGTATAGCTTTTTAATGTAATTTAACGAAATTTCGCTCCACGCTAATTTGATTGCAGAAATTAAGGTTTCTTTGTCTTCGAACTGACGACCACCCTCATAAACTTTGCGTACTAACCATCCCCAGACATTTTCTATGATGTTTAGATCAGGTGAGTATGGCGGCCATTGAAGCAACTGCACTTGTTGCTCCTCTATCCATGTTTTTATTATGCGCGCTGAGTGAATAGGCGCATTATCATGTTGGTAGGTCCAGTTTATGGGTCCAAAGATGTTAGAAAATTAAGGAAAATTTCTTTCCAAAATTACTTTATACCCAGCTGCTGTCATTCTTGATGTTACAACCTCGAGCTCAACTGTTCCATAATAACTGACTGCTCCCCATATCATGACACCTCCTTCACGACTATGATGGCGCTTTAAAAATCTTTTTTCTTTTCTTAAGTCGTGAAAATAGAAGTTGAACCCATCAGGGCCATCGAAATTAAACTTTTTTTCATCTGAAAAAACCACGTGATACCATTCTTTTTTCCAACTCATGTGAAGTCTTGAAAAATCTAATCGCAACATTTTCCGTCTCTTGTCAAGTGGTGGTTTTTTCTTAAGTTTCATTCGTTTAAGATGGCTTGAGTTGTTGATTACTCTTAATACTGTTGAGCAACTTGCGTTTACGCTGACTTTTTGTTTTATTTTTGCCACAGAATCAGAAGAATTTGATGCATATCTTAAAATTCTTCGTCTCTCAGCTGCTGTTGTTGCTGTTTTCTTACCTCCCTTCATGTTTTTGCCGTATGCATCTTTATTTTTCAAGTAAGAATAAACTACACTAAAAAATCGGCCAACTTTATCAGCTATTGCACGTCCAGTTAGGCCTTGGTCTCTAAGTAAATCGATTTTAGCTTTTCCAACACTGTTAAGACACGTAGATCTACCCATTTTTCTTAAAATTTGAAATCAAGAATTAAATTTTACTGAAAACACTAAAATCGTTAATTTAAACTGTCAAGCACTCCAAAAAACTTATAAACAACGAAGAAAATGGCGTTGTACCTATTCAGTTGACTAAAAAAAAAACTCCTACTTTGCATATAAAACACTTTGCAAGTGGTTGAAGAAAAACTCACGGTTGTTTTTGGATAATTCTTTCGGAATTATCTGCTTAACATCTTAAGGGAATAGTTAGCATCAACAGATGGCATAATAACCATCACTGTTTGGAAAAAATGGATAAAGTATATTAAAAAATGTTTGTGCGTATTCAGTTGACGAGGAGTGTATGTGTCGTTTTTTTCTAAGAGATACACTATTTATGTATAGTTAACAACAGTCATTTTATTTTGTGCACGTTTTTGTACTTTAAGAGTGATATGTTTTCATGCGATGAAAGTGTGTCACAAATTTATTTGTCAGTACCGTGGTAGTATTTTTTAAGCTGTTATGACGTGTTTTTGGTTGGCTATCAAAATTTTGTATTCCCTTTAACGGCAAAAGCTAAAATTGTCCTCGAAATTATTTTTCTCATAAGCTTAGAGAAGTGAGGTTACATAAACGGTTTAAATGTCAGTACCGTGGATGTCAGTACCGTGGCATTTAAATACTTTTTGAACTGTAATTAAATTTAATTAAATAATTCCTTGCAATAATATATTATATATTTAACCAATTCTCTTTATAAGAACGGTAGCAATACCTCGGACGAGCCAAACAAAAATTATTCCGTGCAATAAAAACTAAGTAATAACCCAGCACAAAGAAAAGGGTTGCCATTCAGAAGAACAGACCTCAAAAACGAAAAAGAGAACATTTTTTTAAGAAAAAAAGGGTAGTAGAAATGTCAAGAGGTCAAAACATATAAGACAATCAAGAATCTCAACAAGAATATGGTCAAAAAGAGAGAGAACAAATAAAAAATAAAAAAAAAGAAAAAGAGTTTCATTATCGTCTATTCCAGTTGCAGTACATTTCACCGTATTTTATGTTTTTTAAAAGTTGTAGCAAATGGCTTGTACTGATTTGATACTCTGACTAAATGAAGCCAGAAAAACGAAACAAAAATTGTTTTCAAGAAGTTTTAATTTTTGAAAATTTTCTAAAAAAAGAATCACCGTTGGCGGAGAATCACCCGCATATAAATGCTTTTTTTGGGCTAGGTTTACGACGCACTTCGTACCTTATGGCTATGAGTGACTCAGTCTCTTACACCAGTAAACACACGTTTGCTTCTTGTAAACACTCTAATAATGCCAATATTGAGGTACATACGGTTGCGAAATTTATTGTAATTTCAGTTTTGTAAGCAAACGGAAGATAAAAATGTAGCTTTTAACAGTGCAGTACCTTAGATAATTGGTGCGAAGATATGACAGATTGCTTGGTTATGTTACTCGTTTGTTGGATTGGAATTTGAAATGCCTTGTCAAAGGTCAACACCTGGACAAAGAACTGTGGTCTAGTGGTTAATCCATCGAAAACAGAACTGGTTCTCTTTACTAACAGAAGGAAAATACCAATATTTAGAGTACCATCAATCGAAGGAACACCACTCAGATTCTCGGATCAGGCGAGATACCTTGGTATGATCCTAGATATGAAACTGAACTGGAGACTCAATGCTAAAAAATTTGTGGTCGCATTCTATTCCTGCAACAGGACTAACTGCTGGAAACAAATCACAACGGGCCATACACAGATTCTTCAGAGATGCGTAGGAATATTAATGTTTGCACAGACTACACAACATCCTATCTAAGCTTCAACAGACCCTTCACTACCTCTTTTCCTAAAAGAGAGGATCGGGAAAACAACCAACCTATCAGGTTTGAATCTATTATAACTGTCCACACTGATGATTCTAAGATGGACCCTGGAGTTGGTGCAGGAATTTTCTGTCGCGAAGAGCTTAGCGTTCTTAGCATACATACAGCACAACATTAGACTCTGCTGGGTTCTTAGTCACAGTGATGTATAGGGAAACGAAAAAGCTGATAAGCTGGCGAGAACTGATTCAAGTCAAGCCGAACAACATAATGAAGTACCAACCTGTAGAATCAAATAGGATATTGGTAACAAAATATTAGAAAAAAAAACTAATGAGAGAAGATACCTGCTGGAAGCATTTGACACAATTAGAAAATTATGGCCAAACGACAAATCTAGTAGTACGAATTTTTTAATGTATCAGGGTATTTTAAACCCTCTGTTTATGATTTTGGTATCTTAATAAGCATTTTGGGCATTATTTTGTACACATATCAAAGGGCACGGTAGTGCCCAGCCAAGTTCGCGGCACTACACCCTTTTTACAGGAGCAAACTCAGGCGATTTTCAACCCCCCTCTAACTTCAGTACCAATAAAGTCAGAAACTTCAAATTCGCAGTATTTGCTGAGCTAAGCAAACACAGATGACTCACCAAATTTCAACTCTTTAGCATTGTGTAATTCCCGAGATATAGGACTTCAAAAATCGCAAAAACCGTAACTGACTGACTGACTCACTGACAGATCATCAAAATTATGGAGCACTTCCCGACATCGTAAAAACTTGAAATTTCGCACAATGGTAGGCCTTGTGGTGCATACAAAGGAAGAAATCGAAAATCTGCAATTTTCTATTCAGGGGGCGTGGCATCCACCCACTTTCTTAAAAATTCTTATAAATTATATGGAGTACTTTCGATTGTTGTAGAACGATGAAAATTGGTAGGTCGGTAGGGCTTGAAATATTTTGAAAGACAAAAATCGAAAAATTGGAAGTTTCAGTTCAGGGGGCGTGGCATCTACCCACTTTCTCAATAGTTCTTATAAGCTATATGAAGCCATTCTGATTGTTGTAGAGCGATGAAAATTGGTAGAGCGGTAGGGCTTGAAGTACTTTGATAGAACAAAAAAATAGAAAATTTGGAACTCCCCTTTCAGGGGGAGTGCCATCTACCCACTTTATCAGAATGACTATTATTTATATGGAGAACTTTCGGTTGTCGTAGAATTATGAAACTTTGTAAAGCGGAAGGGCTTGATTTTCACCTGGCAAAATAAATCTTTGCAAAAAGGATTGAAATCACAACAAAAATATAAATGTTAAAAAAGAGCCAAGTTCTTATATGTAAAAGAAACCTGTGCGTAAGAAGTTTGCCAAAAAAAGTATTGAGATCTAAAATAAGTGCCAAGTTTTAAGTTCATGAAGTATAGGTAATATCAAATATCTTAAGTTGAGTAATATCGAAACAACTCCAAACTATGACAGAAATTTGGTATTTAATGATAACTGATTAAAATTTGGTGGATTTACTTGGCAAGTTTTCCCTTAATTACATATGTACTTAATCACAAACTTAAATGTATGAAAACTTGACCAGTGAACCCACCAAATTTCAATCAGTAATCATTAAATACCAAATTTCTATCATAGTTTGGAATTGTTTCGATATTACTCTACTTAAGATATTTGATATTAAACTTCATGAACTTAAAACTGGGCATATATTTTAGATCTCAATACTTTTTTTGGCAAACTTCTTACGCACAGGTTTCTTTTACATATAAGAACTTGGCTCTTTTTTAACATTTATGTTTTTGTTGTGATAGAATACCAACTTAATTTTTATTCTCAAAGAATATCCCACAAATTTTAATTTAATATTAAAACTTTAAGAAGATTCTATTGAAAATCCATTAAAAAAGCATTTACATTCGACTCACTGGTTATGTTCATAAATAAATCACTATCAAATAATATTTATATCAACCAAAAAAAAAAAACCAAAACACAACATCCTACCCCAAAAAATGTTGCATATATGAAGTGGCTTAATAACATTCTTAAATGGATGTAACATAAATCGCTCGAAATGTTTCCAATTTCAAAATTGAAAACCTAAAAGGATTAGGTATATCCTTTTTCATCTTGTAGGTAAGTACATAATATCGACGACCTTTCCCACACACTTGACTAACTTATATTTATTGGCATATTGGCCTCTCGCCAATATCTATATCCAACATTCAAAATTAAGGCTATTTCCAAAGGATCAAAATCAAAATTATAAATATGAACGTCCTTATATGAAGGAACATATTCCAATCATGCTTGTGTGGTTTAATCTAATTCGTCAACATTAAGCTCAAATTGAGCTTATAATATGCCATTAGGTAAATGTCAATTTCCACAACTCATAAACATTTCTGGCAATTGTCATTAACGGCACCTTTTTGCTATATCTACGGTCGGTTTAACCGAGCAAAACCGAATGATCCTTACTACCGATACGACATCTTACCACGCCACGCAACAACGGGTAAAAAGTTTGGTGGACACAAATATATCTATATAAATTGGTATGGGTATGTGTAGTAGGCGGGTATGGGATTGATTTTTATGCGAGGTAATCATACATGAGGAAAAATAAAAATAAAAATAAAATAAAATACAAATTATATTTCCGTATATCTGTAGCTGTATCCGGTGAAAGACGATGTTGATGCTGTTTCGCATCATCAGAATATATGTACATTTCTACAGATGTGTAGTTAAAAATACATATGCATCCACGTTTGTAGCGGTATGTAGTAAATAATTTTCCAGCTCAATAAGCAATGCAATATCCTGGGGACATCCATCATCAGTATACCAATACATGTTTTCCTGTTTCTTGAAATTTTATTTTCAGAATTCTGTGCTTCAAAGGATGTAGTACTTGCTTGTCACCGACGACCGACAACCGACAACCAACGACCGACGACTTGGATGCAGGATAATCAAATATGTCAAAAAGGAAGAAGAAATAAAAAAAAATTATACAATATTAATTTATCCTTAAACGATAAAAATGTTATGTTAGCCTTCGATTTTTTTTTTATATTTTTATTTTACATTAAATTATTATCCTGACATCAACAAGGATTCTCTTGTTCTTCAAAGTACCAATACGAAGGACCTTAATTTCTTGCTTTTAATCATGACTTATGAACTTGTTCTTGACTTTAAGCATCGCAAGGATTCCACATGATATATATCGTCATATTAGGTAAGCTCATCAACATACATACACACATGAATTTGCTTTACAGAGGAAAAATTTTGCTGTTGTTGTTTTTGTTATATCCTTTTTGAAGAAGCAATAATTGAGGAGAAAATTAAAATTTCCTTTGATAATTGGTGCATGCTTTTGTTTTAACTTTTTTCCATTGACGTCTTTGTATTTCATTTTTTTTTTTTTTTTCATGGACGGAATATCCTTTGTAAAAGAACAATTTGATTTGTGGGATTCTTTTTAAAGTTGTTTTTGAAGGAAACCATATTGCATAGAAATTTACATACAAGCACAACACGCATCGTATGTACATTTTATACACACTGTGGTGGGCTTGTTTTGAAAATGAATAAGGAAAATAAACCATGAAAGATTGAAATGGAAAGATCAAGGATAAAATCATACAAGTGGAAATTTATGAAAATTGTTTTTTGACTTTTTGGGAAGTAAACATGATTTTTTTTGATTGCCATTTGTATAGATTTTTTTTTTTGTTATCAAGCGGGAAATGTTTGGAATTTATGATTTCAGATAAATAATGCAGTTTAGATGATCATCCTTAATGATACGAATGTTTGTCCTTAAATTATAGAACTTGATTTAAAAATTCAAAGAAAGTAGGTTCAGTCGTTTTGGCTAAAGTTCGATATGAAGGATGCACAGACAAACAAATGACGGAAGAGGTATGAAAAAAAAAGTTAGTTGGTTCTTATGGTTGCTGTTTAGATTGGGAAAATTGAATCCGATATTATGGCATTTTGTCGGCAGATAAGTGAGGGCCAGGGATGTTGTGAGGCACGAAAAAACATTACCCGGAAGTTTCCAGAGAACTTGAATTTAAAAATTCAAAAAAAAGCTATGATGAAAAAGTGAGAAGTACCGAAAAATAAAACTTTGAACATTTTTGGGCTGTCAACAATGCAGTAACAATTAATGCATCGATTTTGAAAACTGAAGTGCCAATCGACTTGTTACAACAAAATCTCGGTAAGTCATTTTTGTATCTTTTTATTAACCGCAGTAAAAATTGATGTGAAAAAGTAAGAAGTGCCGAAAAAAAAAACTTTGAAAATTTTTGGACTGTCACCAGCGGCGTAAATATCTATCGCTTTTAAGAAATGTAACGGCAGTCGATTTTTCACGACAAAATCTCAATACACTACCTATTTATTTTTTTATTTACCGAAATAAAAATTTATTATGAAAAAAGTATAAAGTGACGAAAAAAACATGTACGGCGGCGCTGGTGACATTCCAAAAATTTTCAATTTATTTTTTCGGCATTTCCTACTTTTTGCATCAGAACTTTTTTACTACGGTAAATTAAATCAAATTAACGACTGGGTCGCACGTATTTGCTCATATGTATCAGACACTGCGGGTTTAAGAAAATTATGAGAGAAAAATGTAGAGAAGCATGAAATACGACATTTAAATTGGGTCGGGGTCAGAATACCGAAAACCGAAATCCCGAAAACCCAAACTCCCGAAAATCCAAAATCCCGAAAACCCAAAATCCCAAAAATCCAAAATCCAGAAAACCCAAAATCCCAAAAACCCAGAAACCCGAAAATCCAGAGTCACGAAAACCCAGAATCCCGAAAACCCAGAATCTCGAAAACCCGAAAATCCAAAATTTCAAAATCCCGAAATTGAATTCCCGAAAAATTATATAAAATGAAAAATTTGCGCAAATTTTTCATTTTATATAATTTTGGGAAAAGTATTTCTAGATTTTTGATGTTAATTTATGTTCTATCTTATATGGAAAAGGCAAAAACTGTGTTAAAATTTGCATCTGAATAATAATTGGCTTTTAGGCACATATTAAGTTAAACACAACGAGACAAAAAAGAAAACGCAAATAAATCGTTAAAAACGTTTCCTAAATTTTTGTCTTACAGATGTATTACATATATAAGTGTTTGTATGTACATGTACAATGTACATACATAATGTACAGTATATAAATATTCTTTTATACCAACCCATGCTCTCAGACTTTGTTTCAAATTTATTTTTTTTTATTTAAAAATTTAGAGGGAATTCACTTACGTACTTCGAAATTAAGCACATACTTCTTTACTTTGTTTAATGCTAGTCAAAACAATTTTCAATCAAAATCAATTTTTTATATAAAAACTTAATGCGTGAATGTCTTAGACAAAAAATATGCCTAGGTCAAAAAATAAGCAAAACGCAAAAAAAACCTTTCAAGGCGATAAATTGAATACAAAACAACATGCTAAGATTCGGAAGAGAATTTAAAAACGATTAAATTATCAGAACTCGACAAAAATTCAGATTTGTGAGACATAACAGTTATTAATTTGATTTCGATCCACAATATTTGATCATAATCGAGATTTCATCGATATCAGTACTTTAATGTGAATTTGGCCAAAAAGTTCGTCAGAAAAGTCAGAATAATGGCAGTGACATTTTTTCCAAAAAATGTTGTATACTTTTTAAAATTTATTTTTTTTTCAATTATAGTTTCGGGATTTTGGCCTTTTTGGATTTTGGGTTTTCGGGATTTTGAGTATTCGGGGTTTTGGGTTTTTGGGATTCTGGGTTTTCGGAAATCTGGGTTTTCGGGATTCTGGGTTTTCAGGATTTTGGGTTTTCGAAAATCTGGGTTTCCGGGAATCTGGGATTCCGGGATTCTGGATTTTCGGGATTTTGTGTTTTCTGGATTCAGAATTTTGGGATTGTGTCCGTCTCCCATTTAAATTGGCTGAAACATTTCTTACGACAGTTTGAGGTGAAAAATTGAATGTCATCTTAATTCTTGATTGAATATGATTGTATGAGAAAAAGAATTTAAAATCGTAGGAGCGGTTTTTTAAAAAATTATTTTTTATATATAAAATTCTTAAAACATTTTTAAGAACAAATTTTGGTATGCAAATCTAAAGTATATATTTATGTGCATATAAAAACAAAATTTGAAAAAAAATTGTCAACCCATTTTTGAGATACCGAGTTTTCAAAATAAAAAATTTGAACTTTTTTCTAAAAATATTTTAGAGAGTACTAAAAAACTCTTAAGTATCGACTTGTAAAAAAAATTGATAATGTCGTTTTAGAAATATATATTTGATTTTCCAAGAAAAATGTTGAAACATTTTATAAATATCCAAAAAATATTTTTTTAAAAATGTTGGTACACAAGACTATTTGTTTTTTTTCGGAAGCTTCTGTATAAAAAAAATAATTGAAATCGGTCCAACCGTTTTGAAGAAAATCAACAATTAAAAAAATGGTTCTTTGGGAGGTACCATTAAAAACCATTTTTGAAAAATGTTTTCCATCCAAAGGAAGCCTTTACTCAAATAAATTCATTGAGTTTTTTTTAAGAAAAGTTGTCGAGCCGTTTTTGAGAAAAAAGCGATTATGTAAAATTAATAAAAGAAATTGTATGGCTGATACCGTTATTTTTGGTTCCAAAAAAAATGAAAAAACGTGTCGGCAGAGTCACCAAAAACCACTATGTACCAAGTTTGAAGAAAATCGATCGAGCCGTTTAGGCTGTAGACGAACAGACAGACAGAATTATGCCACCCACTTTTTTGGTGCTCTCTATCATCGTAATATCATATTTAATCGTTATCTCGATTTTTTTTTTGCACGAATCCAAAACTTGCCTTATAGTACCTACACGGAAAGAATTCTTGGATCATATCACGAAAAATGAGCTGCAAATTACGAAAAATGAATCTCGATTTATACCTTGGCTCCGGATTTCGTAATTTACGACTATTTGCTTGCAATTTGCAAAACTGAGCAAAATGAAGATATTGATACTCAAAAATCGTAAATCAACCCTCTTTAAGTATAAATTATGCAAGCGAGAGAAAACAGAAATTGCGAACAACAAATCGCAATTTGATCCCAATATTCCTCAATCGCACAATTTGTAAATTTGCAAAAAAAGGTTTGTGATCCTGATCACCAATTTTATTTCGTGATATTGCACCTGGAAAGATCAATCCTGCTCTACCCTTCATTTAGCAGCTATACACATTTAATTTAATTTATTTGAAATAAATACTTTACGCTTGACTCTACTTGGATTTGAACTCGCAACCCTTTATAGTTGCGGAGCGAGCATGCTACCAACAGGCCAATTTGCATTACAGATCGTTGGTGTCACACATTGATGATTAGATACCTGCCATGTTGTGGTGCTTTATTTCTTCGAGAAGTAAATTGCGACCAGAAAGTCGTGATTTAGGATTTTTTTGTTGGTGATTTGCAACTATTTTCATGGAGTTGCAAATTACGACAAAAAAAACGTAATTCAGTGATTGTGCAGTGTTAATTACTAAATATTTATCGCAAATCAATATTTTTAAATGCTGTTTGTGAAATTATGCTTTTGGAGAGTAAATTACGCCAAAACAGTTGTATTTTGCTATGAAAAGTACAAACTTGAATCATGGATTTTTATTGCAAATCACGAAGAAACAAATTTTGTAAATTGCTACGTTTTGACTGTTAAATTACCAGTTTTTGTATTAATTTGGGATTAAAATATCTTGATTTACGAATTAAACATGATTCGTGAATTGCAACTGCAAATTTTTAAATTGGTGATTTTTCAATTCTTTCCGTGTATGTATATCGCAAGTAATAAAGGTTGAAACTTTTTTTAAAAATTCAAAAACTCTTTTTTTCGAAAATTTTGATATGCAATATCTATTATTTAATCTTATCTGAAATTTGAATATAAAATCTTTATCTAAATCCGTTCAGCCGATAATGAGAAAATAAAAAAAAACACGTTCTCTGACAAGTACCCACTATTAATAGTTGCTTAGTGTAAAATTTTATAATTTTTGGTAGTAGATCGTACTAATTTAAGTTTATGGAAAAGTTTAATCACAATATTGTAGGAGTCATTTTTGAGAAAAAAATATTTTCCTTTGCGTTTTTTTAACTTTTGTATGTAAGGTACCGTTATTTTTTCATAAATGCAAAATTTTTTCTAAAAATATTTTAAAAAGTACAAAAAAATCGTAAGTAATAAGTTTTAAACCGATTCGGTCATATCGTTTTCAAAATATTTGATTTTCCAAAAAAAAATTTGAAACATTTTTTAAAAATCCACAAAAGTATTTAATTTTTAATTTTGGTGCACAAAACGATTTACATTTTATGGACGCTTCTGTGTGGAAAAAATATTGAAATCAGTACTACCGTTTTGAAGAAAATCGAAAATTAAAAAATGGTTCTTTGGGAGGTACCATTAATAATCATTTTTTTGAAAAATTGGTTTTCACTTCAAGTTGTGGAGCCGTTTTTGAGAAAAATACGATTATAAAAAATTACTCAAAAATATTTATGGCAGGTACCGTTAATTTTGGCTCTAAGAAAAAAACGTGTGGGCATAATCACCTATGACCACCATGTACCAAGTTTGAAGAAAATCGATCGAGCCGTTTAGGTTGTAGACGAACAGACAGATACTCACTTTTTTGGTGTTCTCTATCATCGTAATGTAATGTAATGATTGTTATCTCATTTTTTTTTTCACGAGTCCAAAACTTGCCTTATAGTAATTATATCGCAAGTAAAAATGGGTATTTGGGAGTTACCATTAATAATAATTTTTTTTAATGATTTTCTATCCGAGGGTAGCCTTAAAGAAATTTATTGATTTTTTTTAGGAAAAGTTGTGGAATAATTTTGGAGAAAGACAAAGATTTTGTAAAACCGCTAACAAAAATTGTATGGTCCTTTATTTGTGGTTCTACACAAAAATAAAAAAAACCTGCGGGAGAATTGCCAAAAACCTTTGGCACTGAGTAATATTTAAAAAATATTGGAATCGACCACGCTTAAAAAAACGTTTACCTGCTAATAGCTTGACCCTTTACCTTAACAACCTGAAGCCTAAGCCTTGAACACAAGGCTTTTTGGTAATTTTCTAAGCACGAAATTAAATTTGTGTATCTAAATAACTGTAACTCACCATCCAAATGTTAAGGAAAATATTATTTATTTCAAAAACGGCTGTAATTATTTTGATAAAAAAAAATCAGGGAATCATTGTAGATATGGTATATTTTTTGTGCCAAAAAAAAAACTAACAAAAAGTTTTTATCGGCACTAAAACTTTTATACAACGGTTCCTTAAAATGCTCAAAATTTTGAAAAAATTATTTGTGTCTTTCTTAGATATATACTCAAATTTGGCATACCAAACATTTTTTCAAATATTACAAGGGACTTCCGAACTTTGGAAGTTGAAAGTGACATAGCGGCGATATTGTTGAAGCTTTATTCGTTAAATTGGCGTCATTTATTCAGTTTGTTCTGTGAAATCACCATGGACGGTTATAGCATTCAATGAAAATGCAAATGAAAAAATTGTTTTATCAAATGGTAGTTCTGTTGGGGCAACGTTCACCGAAATTTTCATCTTATAATCATCTTCAGTGTGAGGCCCATTCCTAGATGAATGTGTGCGTCAACAAGGAAAATTGTCAAATTTGGGACGATGCCTATCCAATAAAGTCCAATGCATCCCGAAAAAGTCATTATTTGGTGTAGATTTTGGGCTGGTGGTGTCAAAGGTCCATATTCCTTTGAGAACCATGTTAACCAGGCCATCAACGTCAACGGCGAGCGCTATAGGTCAATTCAACTTCTTGTAGCCTAAATTGGATGATATGTACCAATTTGGTTTTAACAGGAAGACGATGCACGCTGCGTGCCACACAGCTCACACAACTTTGTAAATTTTGTTAGAGCGGTTCGAGTGCATGGTCATCTCACGTGGAGGTGATGCGAACTGGCTATCGGGATGCAAATAGAGAACGTTTGCTTTCTTAAATAAATAAATAAAAAAAAAAAAAAAAAATGGGTGGCGCAACAGCTCGTGGAGAACCAGGGCCTAGTGACTTACAACTCACAACCATTCCTGTGTGCGTGTTTGTTGGCAGGAATGGAGGGGACCTACAGTTTTTTGCCGAGTCCGAACGGCTAAATGAGAAGCACTTTTTCATGACAAGTATACTCTTGGAGGATTTGTCAGTTCCTCGCAAGGGGCAGCACCTCGAATAAAACATTTCTGTTTTTAGGTGGCACGGCTGGGAATCGAACCCACACCTTCGGCATGACAGTCCTACGCACTAACCATAATGCCACGAGGTACTTTCTTAACTGATGAAATTGGCAGTTGCTTACTTAAGTTAAGAGACCTACATTACTTTAGCTTTGTGCAACCATTAAGCATTTAAACTTATTTAGCTACAAACTCAAATAGCTTAATTATTAGGCATTAAAAAGCATAAAATTTGAGTTCAAAATTTTGAATCTATTCAACTTCAATACTTAAAATACTCGTTAATCTTGAGGACCCTTTCTATATAATAAATAACCCTAACATCGAATAAATTCAATTACTCAGAGATAAATTCTAAGCATAAGCTGATGTTTTTTTGTTAAATATTTCTTTTTTGTTTTTTGCAGGGGACTAGAAAACACAAATATAATAATTAAATCAAAACCCAGTTTCTATAACAAATCTCATAATGCCATCTAACATCAACTTACAATAAAATATCCTTATCTCATCATTAATATCCTTTTTCCGGCCACTTTGGAAAACAAAGACCTAAAACTCTCATCGCACATAAAATTAAATTGTCTCCAATTGCCTTCTGCTGCAATGAATATAGTGTCTCTGTGAATTCTTCATTGTTCTTCATCCTTTTATGTTTTATTTTTGTTTCCTATGTACTATCTATATTACTCCTTGTTCCTCATTTAATTAGAGAAACGAAACTCTCTTGAGTCTTTCGTGCGGCACAAAACAAGACATTTGCCAAGCTGTTGCCTGCTTCTGATTCTACTATGATTCTACTGCCGGAGCTGGTGCAGCACAAGACCAATTCGTTTGGAATTACTCAAGATACATCACCATCATCACCCTTAGAGTTCCTTATAACTGTGTGTATAGATAGATGTGTATACAGTACAGGGTGTAGATAGGTACACTAAGATCCTGGTAAGAGGATGTCTTCTTATTCTCCTACTGCAACAGCACCAGCCACCAGCCATTAAACACAAAAGGATCTTAATCTCAAAAATGTTATACAGTTATCATGGAGTATTTGTCCAGTCATATTTCTATCCGTTTAAATGTGCAATGTCTAGTACCTATAGAGAGCTCCTTGCTTGTTAAAAGTACTGCAATCTTTTGGTACAAGTCGCCTATATATTGCAAGATATCCTTGATAATAATGGTCGGGTTGATGTTGCTTGCTGCACTTGGTACCTTTGCAAAGTCCTTTTTGGTCCTACTTCAAGTATTGTGCGGAGACGAAGAAGTGTTACCCATTATTTTCTTTCCTGGCCAGCAAGATACCAAGTGGCTGGAAGATAGTTATCAAGAAAAGAAGAGATGATGCCTTTTGTTGCCCCACTGCCAGCCAGTCGTGGTTGGCTCCAAGTAGACTGGGACGGATGGTGCAGGCAAAAAGATTTTTTATATTTTTTTGTTTATTTTTTTTCTAGCAACTTGTCTTGGGTTGATACCGCGACGACAATGAAGACGACAACGACGACGATGATGGTGATAATGATGCTGATGCAGAATATTTTTTCATGAACCATGCGACTCCTTTTTACCATTATTGTATATCCCAGCGCCTCACTCTCTCTCTCTCTCTTATTGTTTCATTGTTTCTCTAGTTATCGCCATGTCACTGAATTGTGTTAGACCGCAAAAAGGTTTCAACTAAAAATAAAGTGATTTTCTTACTCAGAAAAAAATTTACAGTAAGGTCGATTATTTTGGCAGGAGTTTTTTGTTTCAGAAGTAAAGAACCTAGAAGTGTGCTACCAGCAAGCTAACTCCTTACTGGATGGCTGGACTACTGGAGAAGTTTTAACAATTTCATATAATTGTGAGGGCTAGTTGTTAGTAAAAATATTAATCAGATTAATGCAATTTTTAATAAATAAATCAGCATTGGAATGGAACTGATCATGTGGCTTTGGCAGGCGCAATGCTATAGACATCGATTTCTAAGGGCAAAAAAAAATATATCCAAAGTTTTCGGATTTTCAGATTTTCTTCAGTGGAATTTTTGAATTTATGGTTTGACAGATATGGTTTGACATCAATTGATTACTTTGTTGGGAAAAAGTTCAAAATTCACCAGCAAACATTAAAATCTCTAACATTTCATTTTTCAAAGGGTTTTTTTTAATCAAACAAAATAGTCTAAGAGCCAACGACATAAAAAGTCCAGTCATTTGCGTAAAGTTGTAAGTCATATCAATATAAACCTTTGAGGTGTTGAACCATAAGTTTGTCTGCCTACCTTAGCACGTGTCGAACATGAGTAAAATTGTACGTGCATTTCTTTCATCGATTTATTTCAATGTCTAATGAACCTCAGTCTTAAACCATAGGACTTGACAATTTGTTGACTGACAGATAGGAGAGAGACTACATTTCGACGCACATCATCATCATCGTGTCCTGTATCCCCGGCTGGGGCATAGGGCGTCAAGAATTTTGACGCACACAGAATACTAATAGAGAACTTTAAGCTAAGCACTTTTGGTTGGAAATCGAGAACCCTTCTGATCTGATATCTGAACCCTTTAAAATAATGGCTCTTCATCTGAAAGAATTTTGTGATCTTTGCATCGAAATTGAAACCAAGTCTTCGATAAAGTCGGGAATGAAAAGTGAATTTTTCATTCGCTGCTTTGTGGAATGCATTTTAATGCTTGTGTATTGCGAATTAGCGTTTGACAGTTCGCAGAAAATATGTATATTTGAAAAAAAAAAAATTATAACACGTTGAAAATCTCCACTATCAAATCAATTTATTGTATATATTGTTCGTCTCGTAGAAAATACAAAAGAATACAAAAATGATAAATACAACAATTTTAACAAATTTAGGGTTTGTTTTCTATTTGAATTTGTAGATAGGATCGTTTATTCACTTCACCGAAAAGTTAAAACAATAATTTGATATTTGCACTTGGAATTACTTAAGCTTAGTTTAGACAGTCAACGTAAATGGTCAACGCATTGACTCCTTGACATCATCAGAAACATCGTCAATATACTGTATCAACGCATGAAAAATTGACGATCACACGAATGACGGAATTCGTCAATGTTGTCCCAGCGTTGACGTGTTATCTGTGTCAACGCAATTGACGTTGACAATTACACAAATTGACCACATCCAAACATATGAATGCTGGCACGGAGCTGACAAGGGCAAAATTGAATCATTTTGTACTTTGACGATCATATGACATTGGCTGCGGTGTTATCGAACAATACAATGTGGATGAATTAAGAAATCTGAATTTTTTTACTACTCAGAAAAAAGGTGATTTTAGGGCAATTGGGCGACATTTAAATTGAAATACACTTTTTCCGTCAGAATTTAGTTCATCCCCCATCTGTCAAGTCATGAACTGTCAAGTTTGATTGAAGCATGGCCACTATGTCGATGGATTAAAAAACAGCTAAAAAATCAGACATTTTGGAAGTTTTCTTACTGCTCCGGAAAAAAATGATTTTAGGTCAATTGGGTGACATTTGAATCGCAATATATGCTTGCTGTCAAAATACAGCTCGTTTTTCATCTGTTAAGCCATCAACTGTCAAATTCCTTTGAAGGCTACGATGTTTATGGACTAAAAAACCTCTAAAAATCATAAATCTTTCAAGTTTATTTACTACTACGGAAAAAAGTGATTTTAGGGCAATTGGGAGACATTTAAATTGAAATACACTTTTTCCGTCAGAATTTAGTTCATCCCCCATCTGTCAAGTCATGAACTGTCAAGTTCCATTGAAGCATGGCCACTATGTCGATGGATTAAGAAACAGCTAAAAAATCAGACAATTTGGAAGTTTTCTTACTGCTCCGGAAAAAAGTGATTTAAGGGCAATTCGGTGACATATGGATTGAAATATAATTTTTCCGTTAAAGTATAGTTCGTTCCCTTCATCTGTGAAGCCATCAACTGTTGATGTATTAAAAATACTCAAAAAATGCAAAAATTTTGAGATTGAGATGAAGGTCAACGCAGAGAAAAAGCCACTCTGTCATCGTAAAAACACAGTCAACGCGTTGTTGAGCAGTCTGTCATAGTGTCCTAACTGCGTTGACATGGTGATTACACGGCAAACGAAAATAATCCACGCATTGAACCTTAAATTCGTGTCAACGAGAGAGAACGCAGCCGTCAACGCATGGACAGTATTCTGCGTTGACGATCACACGACGAAACAACTTTGGGACAGAATTTAACACCATTTTGGCGTCAGAGAGTCAACGCGTGGACCATTTGCGTTGACCGTCTAATCATAGCTTTACACAAACTTATTCGCATGCGCAGGTTAAACATCATGTGAAAGGTACTTCAGGCTGAGGAAGTGACAGTGTGCAATAAAACTGGCTATGTTGTTATGCAGCGGGCTGTCCATTACACTCATAATTCTGTCTTTTCGGCTACAGCGTGGAGTATCAAGCATTTTTTTTGTCATTTTTTTTAGAACCAAAAATAACGGTAGGTACCTGCCATACATTGCATAATCGTATTTTTCTTTAAAAAGGCTCCACAACTTTTCTTTAAAAAACATTCAACAAATAGCTTTTGGTAAAGGATCTTTAGGTTGGAAAACATTTTTCAATAAATAGAACCATTTTTTTTATTTTCAGTTTTCTTTAAGACGGTATGACTAGTTTCAATAATGTTTGTATTTAGAAGCTTCTAAAAAAATAAAAAGTAGGTATTGTAACCCAAAACTTAAAAAAAAAAAATATTTTTTGGATTTTTGAAAAATTTTTCAAAATTTGTTTTGGAAATTCAAACATCGACTTTTTTGAGACTTTAAAGAGCTTCCTAGCACTTAAATATTTAAAGAAAAAAATTTACTTTTTGTTTCGTTAAAAAAACCGTTATGTAAAATATTTTTTCTCAGAAACGGCTCGTACGGAAATTAGTGCTAATAGTTCCACTCATTGAATGTTTATTTTGATAGAATAGATTTTAGGTTTTTAAAGATTTAGAAATGGAATTTTTGGCTATTTTGAGGGACTTATTAGATTAGGGTTGCATATACGTATACCTTCTCGAAAATGAAAAAAATAGTGTTAGACCAGTTTTACGGTTCAAAGTCCTTGCCAGACCAGTTTAACATTTTCAAAGTAGGTTTTAAAGAAGTAACTTTTTTGATTTTGGAATACCTATCTCGTTTGGCAGTATTTTGTCCATATAACGAAGAGAATAAGCTACCAAATACCTCGGTTTGTGAAGGTAGATTTGCTAGTTTTGACAATTATTTAAAAAATTAGAAAAAAAGGAAAACAAAAATCACCAACTTTGTAACATTTAGGGCTGTCTGACATGCATTTTCGACAGCCAAACTTGTCTGGGACTATTTTTTCTTTACTAAAGGAGACATAAGCTACCAAATATTGAAAACATGGCTTTGTAAAATATTAGAAATTAAAAAAAAAGCAATTTCTTATAATACCTACTTTTAAAGTGTTGAGCTCGCCTGGCAAGGACTTTCAACCGTAAAACTCGTCTGGCACTATTTTTTTTCATGTTCGAGTAGGTATAAGCATAAGTATAACATGTGTTCAAAACCGAGAGCAAGTGTGTTTTGATTTTGACAATTATTTTAAATGTTGAAAAAAAAAAATAGATGGCAGCCCTAAAACTGTGACAATTTGAAATTTGACGTTTGTTTTTGGCTTAACTAGTCATGACTCATAAATACACCCAGTTTGAGCGCATAATCTAATAAGTCCCTCAAAATAGCCAAAAATCCCAATTCTAAAGCCTTAAAAACTTAAAATCAGCTTAGTTTGAACGAATAGATATTTCTCGGTCGATTTTTATATAAACCATTTTTTGAATTATTAATTTTAAAGAAAATTTAATTATCTTTCTTTTATATGGTGTAATGCCTACACCAACAAAAAAATGCGGGTTTAAATTTTTTTTAAATTTAAGTTAAGTATACAGTTCCTTGACGAAAAAAAACTACATGTATTTCTTATGGGAGCACTTTTTGTGAAAAAAAAAATTTTTGACGTTTAAAATTTTTTTATCGAACTGTGAACTACCCAAAGAAAACAAATTTTATATTCACCACGAAATTTTTTCGTACAAAACAATGTCACTGACATTCTTTTTCCGAAAAAAAAAAATGCGTTTTGGCATTTGCATTTGCTTTTTCATAGATCAGTCTCATTGAGATTTTTTTTTGGGAACTGTAAACTGACGGACGAATAAAAAAAATTTTACACCACGGAAATTTTTTCTGTCGAAAATATTTTTTTTTCGCACCTCGAAGAATTTTTTTACTCAAAAGAACTGTATACTTAGCTTTAGCAAAAATTTATTTTTTTTTTAAATCCATTTTGATGGTTAATTGTATTCTTTACAAAAAAAATTCTGAGAATGATCTCTAAATTTTGCTTCGTTTTCGCGTAGTGTGCAAAAAACTAAAAAGATGCTTTTGCACCCCCCTCTCCAAAATGCACCTTCTAATTTAATAGCACTCCGCGGTTTTCTCATCTTCAATGGCCCCTTTGAAGATTGTTACAATAAAATTCGATGAACGTCTTAGTTCCTTATTGCCCTGTTTCTTTGGACATAATCAATAGCCTAAATGCTTTCTTGACATCCAGAAAAGATTCAATGTTGACTTGATAGCTGTTATGGTAATCTTGTGTTAAAATTTCAAGAGTTTGTCGAGTACTGATGGGAATACCAAGAGAAAGAGTTTACAAAGCTGTTTTGGGGATTGATATTGGCTTGTGATCTTGCCTTTGTTGGCAGAGTTTTTAAAGATGATGTCTAATGATACCAGAACTACTGATGAAAGGCTCTGGACGAAGTTTGATACTACATCCAGCTCACTTCTTCGGCCTGCAGTTACTGATTATTATCTCCACCATCTCTTTTTGCTGCTTGAGTTTGCATTGGGAAGTCGGTCACTCGTAGGATAAGAAAGCACTGATGGAAGATCTAGCAGGGCCTTGATGGGAGCGTAAGGTTTGCTTCGGATAGCAAGAATGTTAAAAAGTTGATCATGAGCTCAAATGGTTAACTATCAAACGTTAAAATATTAGCACTTATAGCATGAATGCAATCAAGCTAAAATGGTTCGCGAATTCGCCCTCAATAATGCCTGAACTTGTTACTGGTTCACCCGAATGAACTTATTTATTTTGACAAAACCAATACTTTTATGTCATATAATTTGAGATTACAGATTGGCTTAATTGTTTTCGGCAGTATTTCAAGAAAATGGATATAAATATCTTGTAAAATAATGCTTGTTATCCTTTTATTAGTAATTGAGACCGTATTGGTAGTAATACTTTCTTCAAAGTTGGTTTCAGTTATTTCCAGCAATTGCAGCAGAATAACATTAACCCAAAGATTAACATAAAGCTTCTTATATTAATTTCTGCATTAAATACTGAATTATTTATAAGATTCCCTTACTGGCACCATTGTATAAGCCAACGAAGACAAAAAACTAACAAAAAACCGCAAAGAAGAAGAAATGTTATCCTCTTGGAAAATATTTTACTTTGTTCAGCTGGTTTTGGTGATACATTTTCTCTTCATTGTTTGCAAATGCAGAAAACTTACTTTCCCTTGCTTGCTGCCACCACTACCACCCTCCGCTCCATCACTTAAATATTTTGGTTTATATATAGAAAAATAGTTACATTTTGATTGCGACAAGCTATAGACTTCGCTATCGCTTCTTCGTCACGCCCTCTGGTCTTCGTTTTTCCGCGGAAGGATTTTTCCTTACTGTGGCTAAAGATGCACATTTATTTCATAAAAAATGAAGAAAAGGATAAACGGCTGAAGGAATAAAGTTACAAATAAAAAAATATAGCCACAAAATATTCACTGGGCGTACATTTTTAAAGCAATAGTAAATACAAGTGAGCATCCAGTAAAACTGCAGCAACAGCAGAATCGGTTGAAAAATGATCATTGTACCATAGTTGGTAGTGTTCAACATTGAATTTGTAATTGGGACGTTGTTGGTTAATTAAATAGTCCTTGCAGTCTGCAGTGTCCTTTCTGGATAAAAAGCGAATGTATTTCTAATTTTCATTCTCCTAAACCTTCCTTGTAACTCCTGATTTAGTTTAGTTTTTGTTGTAATGCAGTTTAGCTACCGGGAATTGATTCAATAATATCCATCAGGATAACTATATGTATACAGCAATAAAATGTGAAGGATTGGGAAACAGTTATAATCGACACTAAAATACCTACATACATATGTAAATTACATGCATGTAAACCAATAGTAATATTTATGAGAAGCACTATTCAGCTCTAGTAGCAGCAGCAGCATCAGCAGCACACGTGGTTCATAATACTTATACTCGGGTTCCATTTGGTCCTTGTGTAAACATTAATCTAACAATGTTAACAGTTAAATTGAGCAAATAGCAATTTGCATCATTCGCTTGCATGAATAGAGGTGCCTACTTAAACAAGACATTTTGCCCAATGTAATCCTTAAACATTACCAATCCAATCGGCACTGCCACCACCGTCACCGCCACCGGCACCGGCTCCAGCGACCCAAATTCCCTGACAAAACAAATATACCAGGACAATTAAAATCCATAATTAGCCCCGGATTTTTGATCCCATCTGGGTTCGTCATTTTCAAAGGATATGCGCAAATATTGAAAATACCCTAAAGAGGTCACCGTTATGGCGTACACGCTCTGTTAAAATTACCGTCCTACACTTGACTTCAAAAAAAAAACATTCCCTGTAACTAGGAAAGAGACAACGTCAATTAGGAAAGGAACTTTCTCCTTGCAAATCCTTTAAGGAGCAAAAATGTGGCTTTTTAACAGAAAACCCCTTTCTCTAGGGTGTATGATGATGGTTTGATGTACCAATCTCCAATGATTCAACGCAGGACACAGAAAAAAAAACCTTTAAAGAATCGTTCTTCCTTTGGGAAGTATATATCGAAAGAGGAAAAAACTATCTTTAACGACCACGACCGACATCATCACCGCACCAGCCAAGAGTATAAGCTCCTGAGCATTCCACAGACCACGACTTTGAAATTAAATCAGAAATCAAATATCAATTTAAGGTTTTTCTTCGTTTTTATATTTTTTTATTCTTGTTGGTTTATGAAAAAAAGGGATCTTCCAAGGAGTCGATATTGGAAAGGAATGTGCAAGGTTGATTTATCCTGAACGATTGTGCAAAAAGGAAGGGAATTTTTGCCCCCGAAAGAGAATAATAAATTCGTTATGGATGAGAGAAGTTTGAGAGAGATAGGTGCGGATACAGAATTTTAATGTGGAGGGGGGCATATGAGGGTACTTTCTGTTCAAACTTCCCTTTCTTAAATGATGTGTTTTAAGGAGACTAAAATGTATTTTTAGCAGGCTTTACAAGGATCAGTCAAAACTCGTGTAAAAGAGGAAATCCATCATTATCGCATCCGACCAATTTATTAAGGCAGTCATAGGAAGCGCCCCTTTCTATTTTTCTTCTCAATCTCAAGTGCCCAGGAAAGGATTTTAAAATACTTTAATTTTCAATAGGTAGGATTATTTCTAACAGTAGGTACTATCGAGAATTAAAACTGATTTATTGATAAACGTCAAAGAATTAAGCTCTGTCTAGAACTAAAGCCTAGTAAGGGTACATGTACTTACCAAAGTTCCTACATGTTTCCTTTTTTTCTAAATATGAAGATGATGATGATTTTTTGTATAATCGCCACCGCTTTCCCCTTTTCATATGCGCATCTGGAAAAAGGTGTCCGGATTGAAGGGTTTTATGGGAGTTTGAATTTCCATTTGATTTGGATTTTTAATTTTTTTTTTTTTTGCTTCGTGCTTATTTCATTTTTTTTTTTTTTTCATTTTTTTTTTTTGTATTTTTCAATTTAAATCAATGTGACTTGTAGCGGAAAGGAGTTTTTCACGGGCTGATGAGTAATGTCGGCGGGAATTAGTTTACTTATTGCAGTCAAGTATAACCATTCGCATGATTGAATTCGAATGAAATAATACTGCAAGTTCATGCAAATGACTATGGGTTATCAATTAAAAATTAATATTTGATGAACCTTGAGGAAAAAATCGCCGGTCTCTTTAGTAAAATTGTTATTGTCAATGACTGTTTTTAGAAATATTAAAGTGGACAACCAAACCACTACAAAAATAGAAATAGTTTCATCAAAACTAAAAAAAAACTTATTTTAAACGCACAGAGTGAACCAATATCAACTCTTTAGTTGGGGCCGCGACAAGAAAACTATTTTGCAAGGATCTTTTATCTCGTTTACGTGGAAGGTTCAATTTTCTAAAAAAAGAAACGTAAAATGCATAACATACAGTCGACTCCCTCTAACTCGAATTTTCACGGGATATCAAAATCAGTTCGAGTTAGAGAGAGTTTTGCAAAAATTCGAGTTAGAGAGAAATATTGTATGGTTTGAAATTTGAGGGGAATAAAAATTAGGGTGAAAAAGTTCGAGTTAGAGGGAAATTCGACTTAGAGGGAGTTCGACTTAGAGGGAGTCAACTGTATATTTAAAAACAACGGCAGCTTTTACAAACTCATGCTTTAGTTTTTCAACGTTAAAAGTTCTTTCTCTTATTTTGTTTTCAAATAAAGTTGTTTTTTTTGTATTTGTTAAAGTTTTTTAACCAAAAATTTCGAAAAAAATAAAACTATTTTTTGTTTTGGTGGAAACCTTAAATATATGTATATTAATTAGTACACAAAATAAAATTAAAAAATCAAGCTTTTTAAGATATCGAATTTTTCAAAAAAAAACTTAAACTATTTTTTTTTAAATTCAAGATATATATTTTTGATAAATTTTGATATGTTATCTAAAATTTCATATTTAAAATTTGTATTAAAAAAATTATTTAAATCCAAATTGATTTGATAGTGGAGATTTTTAACATATTTTTTCATGAAATAAATAAGTTATTAAAATAAGTTATTTAAAATAAAATAAAATAAAATAAAATAAAATAAAATAAAATAAAATAAAATCAAATAAAATAAGTTATTTAAAATAATATTATTTATTTATTTAAATCCGTCCATCCAATAATAAAAATTCCAAATCAAAAAAGCCGTTCTATAAGGAGGTAGGTGTTATTAAAAGTTACTAAGTGCACTTTTTTTAACATTTTGTGGTAAATCGCATGAATTTTAAAATAGGTACCGACAAACATTGATCAAAATCAAAGGAGAGCGAATAATAAGATTTCAACAGTTTCATAACACAGGGCCCGATCTATGGGGGGGGGGCCAGGCATTTTGCCCCGGGCGGCAAAATTGAAAATTTTGGCTGGTTGGTAGCTACAAAAAAATAATTTTATGAATTTTGTAACAGACCAAGACATAAATAATTGTTTCCATACAGCAATTAATAAAGAAAAGTCCTTTCAGTAAACTATTCATTGACAAACTCTTCATACTGCTCATGAAGCTAAAAAATAAAAGACCAACATTTTAAAACTTGCTTTGAACAAATGCAATAAAACGTCAATGTCAATACTACAACTCTGTATTCGGATTTTTAAAAATGTGTCGTTTCCTACTTGAACTGTCATAAGCTTAAATTATTTAAGAACGGTTATTTTTAAATGCAATAAAAATTAAAAAAACAATATGGGTCATTCATTCGTCGTCGTAGTGTTTACTTAATTAAGTAACTTAATTTCATCTGATAAAATGTTAGAAAACTACTTTAGTAGATTAAATGCCAATTTTATTGGTTATGGTTGTAGACACAAACATGTGTTATACCATTTTGGAAAGTACATTAAACAGGCCAATTTTTATCAAATTTGCCACTTATGTTCTCTTACATTTTTTTCCCTTTATTATTTTTCAAACTTTGGTGAAAAAAAAAATTGAATTATTTTTGAATACAAAAATAATTTTAAGAAATTATAACACAAAAAATGCATCATCTGGTGTTAAAATTTACTACCCATCATTTGGAACGGTTATTCAAGAATATTATAAAAATACAAAAATAATAAGAATCCTTTATGGGTGGCCGTTGTAATTAGGTATTTTAGGAGACCCTGAATTTTTTTTAACATTTTTCGAAAATAAATTATACCATGGAGACCACAAGAAAAATATTTTTTTATATTTTTTTTCTGAGCAGTCATAAGGCCTGCTATCACCAGTTGCACTATTATCCACTCATTACGGGACACCCTGTATACAATGAATATTCTCAAAAAAAGTTTGATTAATTTTTTTAGTATTTCTAAGGATTATTCTTTTTGTGGCTTACATAATTACTGCGTATTTTTTTTTCAAAAATTTTTTAAAAAAATATTTCTTTTTAAACAGAAGGCAACAATGATTTCAAGTAAGTCGATGTTAGAAAAGATACATAAATATAAACCGACTTTAAAGCATTTTAATCTTTATCTTCTAAACTACTGAACCGATTTTGATAGATTTTTTAGGACAGTAAAACAAAAATTATTTAAATGTATGAACAGCTGTGAACATAAAAATAGCATTGGTTTCACAGACATTGTTGAAATCCTTCTATTTTCGGTTGTAGACTTTCCAATTAAAAAAAGAATGCATTTAGTTAAAGCCTAAATCATTAGCATTATTAAGAATGAGATCACTTTAATAAGTTTGCCGTGCGTTCAGAATAACGGTAGATTTAATCGTTAGGAATGGTTTTTGAAGTGAACATTAAAATAGCAGTATTTTGTAAATATTCTATTTTTTTTTTTCACTTTTTTGAAGTGCTATAAACCGAAAGCAAGTGAAATGTAGTAGAAGAAATGTTTTTAAAGAAAGATGAATACAAACAAGCATTTTTAATTTTTGTTTATGCAAAAGTGGGCAGTATTTAACGCTTCACTGCTGAGCAGTGCAAATTAATTCTGTTGCAGCTCAGAGAAGGCAAGTCATACCAGGAAATGCACAACATTTATTGTTGTTCGGCTTAAAAAGAAAAATAACACCCCATGACGGAAGGAGAATCGTGCGATTTTCTCGAGAGAGTCCACAAAAATCGACAATCAAGATTCGTTAAGAGCTCAATCTTTCTATGAGTAATATGAACTGGAGAAGAAGACTCCTAGAGGCAAATTTAGAAGCGATCATGCCGAAAAATAAGCCACCTGCAACCAAAACATATCCAGAAAAACAGATGCAGTTTGCAAGAAACTATGTTGGATTTCCTGTGAGCGTAATATTTTATGGCAGATGAGTCGCAGGTTGTTTTTTATGGTGGTATTTGATCCTGCTAGGATGTGCAACGTCTCCCCAACACTGAACCTTAACCCCAGTATTCTACAAGAACGGTTAAAAATATATCATTTTTTCGTTTATTTTTAACCCACTGCTATTTTCGTGTTCACAACTGTATGTACACACATACACTCATAAATGTTGATAAACCTGTTCAGAAGCCCTATAATAACATATTTATGTGAAAATCAAACTATTCTAACCACTTTTTTTTTAAATTTGGTTAAAAATCGCTCCATCTCTGCAGTGACATATAGTCTTAGGGCGTCATTATAAAGGGTGGCAAATATAATTTTTGCCCAGGGCTGCGAAAAAGCTGGGTAGGGCCCTGCGTGCTAGAGCGATTAAAAAGCCAGATGCGAACTCAGCGCATCAAAAACCATTAGAAAAATACATTACGGTTCATTTTACAGACAAAAATTCAAATTTTGTCAAACAAAGTAATTTCTTAGTGCTTTCGAATGGATTTTCGAAAACAGTAAAAATACGTCAATTTTTGACTAGCGCTTGGGTCCAAATGGGTTTTCGCAGAAAAAAACTTGAATAGAGATTTATTGGAAATTGTGTGTATCTACTTTCAATGGTACTTTGATGTAATTTTCGAAATGCATTTTCACATCATTTTTTGCATTTTTTCCATGATGCGTCTCGAAATTTTGTTGGCAAACCTCAGATTTTGATTCAGCACCCCTGAAAACATAGAGGAGGGAAAAATTCAAAACTAACCCACAATCTGCTCGCAAAGAGCCTTTTTAAACACAAATTGACGACTATTTAGGAAAAAAAGCTTATATTTTTTGGGAATTTTTCTAGACATTTTTTTAAAATTCCGTTACTCCTAGAGAAACTACCGACCTATGTCTGCTTTTACTTTTTTTGAATAGCAAAAACTATGTATTCTAACAAACCAAAGAGGCAGACATACTACTATCCCGTTTTCGAGGTAGATTTTTTCGACTTTTTGACGCCACTGCTCCCAGAGGTACTATGATTTTGGATTAGGAATGCCCATTCCATGCTCGAGGTCTAGTACAATGCCTCCACTTAATATGAATCGTACTGAAATACCGTAAGTCTGCCGACCACTGGCTCTTAGACTATTATTCTTAAAAAACGTATGAGTGATTTTAATATTCAGCCTTATCGCCAATTCCGAGGGAGATAGCTCTCCCTCGGATTTTATTTTTTCCCAGGAGTTGAATACTCTCATCGCCAATCTCCCCCCGAATACAATTTCCTCCGGAAATAACTTCGAACTATTTTCGAAATATTTTGAGA
Organism: Dasysyrphus tricinctus; assembly: GCA_963921185.1. Classification (NCBI taxonomy): domain Eukaryota; kingdom Metazoa; phylum Arthropoda; class Insecta; order Diptera; family Syrphidae; genus Dasysyrphus; species Dasysyrphus tricinctus. The sequence goes on from OY992533.1 coordinate 108,540,675, forward strand.
GAATTATTTAATTTAAATTATTGAACTGTCAAAGTCTGTGAATAAATTAATGAAATAAAACTATGTACCTACATTTTTAAAGCATTTAGGTCGGTATTTCTTAAAATCTATACCATAGCCTTCAGATTAACTACCGAAGAAAGAGATCGGAGAAACCCCAGAACCCAGCTTTCACATATTTACTGGATATTTAAATTAATTCAATGCCACCACCCAAAAAATCATTTGGCATACCTTCTTTCGTCAAACTAAATGCATGCTTACGTTTTTTTTTGCAGAAGGTGGATACAAAAAGGTGACTCAATCCAGCTTTAGGGAAGTCTTGGCAGAAGTTTATTTAATTTTTGAGAGAGAGAGATCTGCCCCAAATGTATCACTTAAGATATCACGGAAGATAAAAAATAAACAAAACTGGAATAAAAAAGGCAAAAGTAAAACTTACGTGTTATATTTTCAAAATCCTCCAGCTAAACTTAAGTGAATTTTTTCCAGGGAAAAATCACTAATTTTTCTTCGGAAAAAATATTGGTGATACCTACTTTTTTCCTAGGATGTTTTCCTTTTTTCGAATATTGTTTACGATTGGAGAGTATCACATGGGGGAAAGAATCCGGGGGAAAAATTATTTGTGATAAGGCTGATTATATACTACAGAAGCTTCAAAACAATTTTAATAGGTAGTAGGTATTTTGTTCCAATATTCTCAAAACAATGTTTTTGTAATTTTTAAAAATATTCCAAACTTTCTTGGAAACTTAATAGTTTTGGATACGAAATGATCGATTTTTTTCAAACTCGGTACCTAAGGCTTTTTAATACTCTTTAGGAAAATTAAGGAACATAACATACTTTACTATTATGAAAAAATAGCGGTACCTTATATACAAATGTTAAAAATTTTCAAATTTAAAAATCGAGTTATTTCACTATGGCTAAACCAATTTAAAATGATTTTGTATGTCCAAATTTCAAGTATTTCGAAATAATATTGCATATGTCAAAATTAAAAAACAAAAATTTTTTATTCGAATTTAAGACAAAATAGTAAACATTTTGTTTATTTTGATACATTTATTTTTAAATTTTATTTGTATGCATATTAATACAACCATAACAATTGCATACTAAAACTTTACCTTAAAAATATCTTATTTAAAAAATATTATATATAAAAATATATGTTTTTAAACCACTCCAACGATTTTAAAAACTTTCTTTCCATGCATGCATAATATTTATCGAGCATTTTCAAACTATGAAAGGAGTTGTCTTGTGAAATTAAATATGGAATTCCATATTTTAAAATATTTTTCTTTGGCAGTTTCCATGTCTCCTATTAAAAAAATTTAAAAGGCTTCTAAGCCCTAAAATGGGATTTTTTGGTTTCACTAAGCGCTTTTAAATACAAAAATGTCATAATCACCCTTATAAACTAAGTGCCCATTTTTGGCTCATTAAATTTTAAAAGTTTAATTTTTAAAGTTATCGCATTCTACTAGAGAAAGAAAGCAGCTGATATTTTGCTGTCACAAATCATCACTCTATATCTAAAGCATAAATGTGAAAAAATGAAAATTTTACAATATCGCCATTGAATTTTTTACTGGTTTAAAATGGATTCTTTTTTCGCCAAATTGATATTTAAAAATTTAATAGCTTCTTTGATCTCTGCACATTACGTACATCAAAAATTAGGAATAACATGTGATACCAAAAAAGTTGTATCTACCCGACTCTTAACAAAATGTAGTTGCAAATTCATTTTTCTTCCTGTTCCTGGCGTATCATACATAAGTATAAATTGTACTTTTGTTGTTTTCAAAGTTACTCTTTCCCTTTTTCCTCTTTTTTCCGTATTAATTCTGGGCTTTATCTAGTTTGGAAGGATACATAAAAATCATAACTCACTTACTAAAATGGTCGGTCAGTCAATATTTTTGCATTTATTGACATTGGTTTGGAATGATGTTTTCTCATTGTTTCTGGATCCAAAGATGTGAGAAGAGTTCAGAGAGTTTAATTTAAATATCCCAAAAATTTTCTTTTCTATATGTTGGTGAAACTGAAAAATTTGTATCGTCTGAAAAATTGAGAAAAAGTTTAGTTAAAAGCAGTTTTAGAGTTTGTTTATAGAAATGCCCATAAGCCTCTTGAACATAAGAGCAACTTTAAATATGCGACCAAGTCCTGCATTTTATTTATTTGCCATTCATTGGTAAGTATTAAGATACTACATGGGAAATTTCAAATTCGAAAAATTATTCGAACTTAAGATTTTGATCAAATATGACATTAGATACGAATATAAAGAATAATTAAGTAGTTAGTTAGAGGGACTACAGAAATTTGTTTAAGGATCAAAATAACGGTAGGTACCTGTGGTGCAACCGTAAAAGAAAAATTATTTTTTTTTCTAAATTTTCCCAAAAATATAATTTTTAAATAACCTGTGAAAGACTATGTACTCCTGTTTCCTGAATTATAAAGTCTACCTATCAGTGAAAACAACTATTTTTCAAAAAGGGTTACAAGGGGTAGGTAGCCGTCTCACAACCGTATTACATATTATTATTTTTTAATTGTAGTTAAAAGTCTCAAACAGCCTTATATCAACTTTAACCATATTCTACTAAACAAAAATGAAGACCGAACTCAATTTCCCTGACAGTGATCAACATTTTAATTTAAATACACTTTTTGATAACCTTTTAAACTGCCTGTACCTTGAACACCTTGAGTTCCATACAAAATTGACGTAGGTAATAAAGTAAAATGCAAAACGTCTATTCAGAAACTATTCGTATTTATTTAACCACCAAAAGTTCGACCTCTGCCACTGATGTTAATTTAAGTTTATCGAACCCAAAAAATATCCTCATTTTTGATGACGGTATCGACACTTTGTAAATCCTTGAACTGAAATCGTAACTTATAAATCATCATAACCGTTGTCACTTTATCGACAGAAACAATTCATTGTTGTGCCTAAAATCTCAATCAATAAATTCGTAATAATTCCAAGTCTGCTGTCAAATCACGGTGACAGGTTCAAATCGGATTTTTATTAAATATAAATTCATACACATGCATACATACGTATTCGTCATTTTATTTGTTGTTTTTGTTTTGTTTTTTTTTTTTTGTAAATAATCCCTCAAAACTCTGTTTGCCCTCAAAAAACGAGATATGGAAACTGAATAATAATCCTTTCATCATCGGCATCGCATTGGTGTCTCTATACAGTAAAACAGTTTTAAATATATAAAACACACAGGCGCCAGGCGGCGTGGCTCACACACAAGAAGGGACATTCAAAAATAATGACTATAAAAGGATACACAAGGACTTTAACCCGATCACACATTGTTAGTTGAGTGAAGAATTATTAGGGTGACCATTAGCACTGTGGTATATTCTTTATAGAAAATAATTAAAAATAACTCAACATACTTTCTTTGTTATGTGAATTCTTGACTAAAGTCTCAAAATGAAAAGCAGTTTCAACAATTTTTGGTTTATAGGGGGACGAACTTGAACCAAATTGTGTACATCTTTCTGTAAGTAGTGCTCTGATTGGCGTCCCGATGTACAAACTTTGGCTAAATTTCACATCACCCAAAAGAATTTATTTGTAGAATTTTAGCCTACTCAGATGGGTCAAAAAGACTATTGCTTGGTCTGTGGACTTCAGAGATATAATCTTCCATGAAAATATCTGTGTTGCTTAAAAATTCAGAACTTCAACTTTTCGAAACAAGCCGCTAAAAACTTAACAACAGATTCGAAATTTTTCAAAGTCGATATAACCGTTATCGACAAAAATAAAAGAAGAGTAAAAAAGACCAAAAGTGTAACACGGGCTTTAGACATATAAAGTTTCCTTCCTTTTGGTAAAACTTCATAATTTTCAATTACATTTTTGTCTTCAGAGATGGTCACCTTATAAGTGACTATATGAATTCTACGAATGCGATATGTCATCGAGTAGCTGTATGCAATGAAATGTCCCAGTTAATAGTGTTTATCACTTGAATTCCTACAAAGTATACTTTGAGAGGCGGGCCATAGCTTTTCTCCTCGCGGTCATGATATGATACCTACATTTACTTTGTCTGAGAGATAGGAACAAGTGCCATTCAACTGGCTGTTAACTTTGTAGGTAGGTAGGTAGGTTTATATTGGTTGGTACTACTACTGGAAGTTGTCGTCGTTAGTCTCGCTGTCGTTGTCGTTGACGTTGACGTTATATTATTGAAATGGGTCACGTGCACAAAAATATTACTGAAGTGTTTCCTTCCGTCACATATGGCTGCCATACAGGACGAAAGGATGACATTTCTCTTAGTATATTTTGTATTCTTTTGTGTGTGTCCCTTTCTGCTCGCCTCTATACCTATACCATTCAGAGCAAACGATAGCTTTGAGTTTTTTTGGTTTTATATTGAATTTTGTTCTCCTTTAGCCAGAGCTCAAAAAAAAAAGTTTGAGAAAATGTTTTTGAATTGAAATTTATATTGGAAATATGCAGTCGATTGTAAGGATTATGAAAAGGAGTTTAAAGATATAACTATACACAGTATAATAGTCAGTTCAAAAGTAGGTAGTATTGGACTTGCTTGGCAAGAAGATAAGATAACAGCAACAAAAAAAAATAAACTTCTCTATAGAGAAGGTCCGCTGAAGTGGAAGATGTGTTTTTGCAATCGGTTGAGAGAAGATGTTATTCCTTCAAATTGAATATAAAATGGCGACAATTTATGCAGGGATTTGAATTTAATAATATTGAGAGAAGAGGGTTTTGTGTTGGATATTGTGTTATAGATAGTAAGCTGTGTTTTTTGATATAATTTTCATTATATCTATCAACCTGATGATGGTGCCCATTTGGACTTGGGAAGAAAAAGTGTTTTTTGTTTAAGAATAAATCGGGATAAGCCAACCAACCGGTGATGAGTGTTAAAATTAAATTATGGATGGAAAAAACTTGCCCGTTTTTCTTGTGACTTTTTTTTCAAGAAATTGTAAAACCTGTTTCCTAATTCAATAATTCGAAAAAAAAAAACTTCAATAACCTCGTTTAATATTGTGACTTGTAACAATTGAATTAAGTTTTCTTTAGCTTTTTGTCGAAAAACATTGCAAAACCCGATTATTCCTTGGAGTAAGCCTGTTATCTCTTCAATTTTTATTGGTCACGGTTTCGCTATTTTAATTTATTACTTTGAAGAAGTTGTTGAAACTTTGTAGTTTTTTTTTAAAATAAGATCTCTTACCTTATTGGCTTTAGGTCAACTAGCAGCAAAGCTTTTTTATGCAGCAATACATAACCTCCTAATTAAAAATTGCAATTCCTGAAACTCTAACTTTAAATGCATTTAATACAAGAATGGAGTTATGGCTTTCAAAAAAACTATAGCACATTATTGTAAGTGCGTTGATTTTTAATATTTTTTTTGCATTCAAAGTCAATGTTTCAGAGACTGACACCCAACTGACCACAATCTTTTTCTTAGAATATGCCGAAGAATCATGCCTTATTACTGACAAATTATTGTACACCCCGTAGACAGAACACCTTTATCCTTACTTGCGTAAAAGGTGTTTTTTTTTGTTTTTTTTTTTGTTTTTTTATAGATTTGTTATTAAATTAAATTGGCAGCACTTTTTTGAGTAACAGAATTATGACAGCTGACAGCTATTAACACTAGTCCAGATGTGTTGGACTGGTTTCGAAACCTAGATATTGTGGATCCTCTTGAACTGATCGGTTTTGAAAACTCACAAAATACTTTTTTTTCAACATTTTTGTTTTGCTCGAAAAATTGAAAATCGTTTGGATTTCAAAAGAAAATTTTGTTCCTAGCAATATCTCAGATATATAATTAAATATAATTTATGAAATATTCTTAATATTTCCGGTCGAAGTCCTGTCAAAACAAATTAAATTTCCAAACGGTCTAATGTCACGCATGTGAAAATTATTTTCAAACCAATATTTTGAAAATCCGAAGATGTCTGAATAAAAAGCGAAAAACCTTTTCCAGCTCTCATGTCCGGTTCTTTCTAAATGAATTTAAAAAAAAAAAAATTCAAAATCTTGGATGTAATGTCGAAAATCCATGTTACTTATATTAGCGTATGAGTTACAAGAAATTCAAGAATGTAAATCAATACATACAAAATATCTACTCGTAGTTACTTTAATTTATTTTCCTTTGAATTTGCATTTTTTTAAGTAATAAACTTACTATTTTATTTTTCTCGAAATCAACGTAAATATAGCATTCGCAAATTAAATTAACCAAATCGCAAATAGATTTAACCCAAACGCAAAAGGAATTAACCCAATCGCAATTCATTCGCAAATAATTTAAACTATTAAAAAATCATTTTAACCAAAACGGAAACTAAATTAACCTTAGGTTGATTAATTGTTGCAGCTGTACTTTTAGGGTCTAATAGATTTTATTTTGGGATTATCCATAATTGTTATAAAGCCATTATTAAGAGATTGGCATTTCATTTTTTCGCTAAGTTCTTGGAAAAATGCACAAAACTAGCTCAATTTAGAATTGGGGTTTTGTCCAAATCTTATGGTGAACTTTTTCTACTGTTATAAGCCTTCCATTTCTTCACCACACAGCTAGAACAACAAGTTGAGCCCGGGTTAATACAATTTGCGTATTGGTTAAGATGATTTGCGTATAGTTAAACTATATTTGCGTTTTGTTTAAATCGAAGTGCGATTGGGTTGATTCTATTTGCGTTTGGGTTAAATCTATTTGCGCTTGGGTGAAACTTATTTGCGTTTAGGTTTAACCTACTTGCGATTTGGTTAATTTAATTTGCGAATGCTATAGATTAAAGCAATTTCTTCCCAGGATCCTTCATACATTTAACCTAAATTAAAATCAATTTCACCGAAACGTTAACAGATTTAACCCAAACACAAGTAAATTCAACTCAAAGCCAATTCAAAATTCATTTGTTTTTGGCTTAAAACTTATTTACGGTTCGTTGAAATTGATTTGCATTTAGGTAAAACCCGCTTGCTTAATTGATTAGCTAGATTTGCGATTGTTTGCTAAGAATTTGACTTGGTTAAGGAATATGACTTTGTAAAACAAAAGTACACTCGGACGTATACGTGATTTTATCATTTTTTCCAAATTTTTATCGCAAAGATTGCCATTACTAATTTGAAGATTCGAAGATTCCAGAATCCTTAAAGTTACAATAATAATCATCATCATCATCAAGTCCTGTAACCCAGGTTGGGCCATAGGGCGCCAACAAATCGTTTCCATCCTTCACGGTCTGCAGATAGATATTTTAACTGTGGCCACGTCTTTCTCTGGGAGTCTGTTTCTGCTAGAACTGTTGATTTCCATGTTGTTCTTGGTCTTCCAACCCGCCGTGCACCCTGAAGATTCCATTCAAAGGACTGCTTTGCAATTTCATCGTTTGGTTTCCTCAGTGTGTGACCATTCCATTGCCATTTACGCTTTCTTATATCAACGTCTAGCCGCTCTTGACTTGTCCTGCGCCACAGTTCCTCGTTTGATATAATTTGTGGCCAGCGAATTTTTTGAATATGGCGTAGACAACGGTTCACAAAAGGCTGCAATTTCTTTGAGATGGTTGACTTTCCAGGTTTCGCAAGCATATAACAGCACGGATTTGACATTGGATTCGAAGAATCTCAACTTTGTGCGCAAGGAGATTTGACAGGACTACCAAATTTGGGAGAGAGAACTGAAGGCTGCGCGAGCTTTATTTATTCTACTTTGAACGTCCAGATCAGTACCACCATTTGCTGAAACAATACTTCCAAGGTAGTTAAATTGTTCAACCTCTTCAAATAGCGTCTCCTGTATTATTTTTTAATTATTTTTGTCTTTTTGCTATTTATTTTAAGACCACTCGACTCTACTTTTACTTTCAGAGCTTGACACATCCCGTTTAGCCCGCTGATGTTATTTGCCAATAGACACATATCATTGGCATAGTCTAAGTGACTAATGGCCAATTTCATAAACAAACACTAAAATTGCTTTTATCTAAACTCCTTCTAAATTTTATCAGACATTTAAAATTTTTCGGTTTCACCAATATAGAAAAGGGATATTTTAGGGATATTTTAATTTGACTGAGTTTGCCTCACATCCCTGGATACAAACAAAGAGGTTGTTTCCCTCACACATGCGAAGTGTATGAGAAATAGCGAAAAAGCATTATGGATGAGGGACAATTATTCTGACAGCAAAATATCAGCTGTTGTTGACTGGAATGTCTTAGCAAAAAAGACTTTTAAGATTTAATGAGACAAAAACGAGCTTTTAGTTTACAAGCGCATTTAAAATCTTCTTAAGTATAAAACCATTTGGTGAAACCAAAAAGCATCATTTTAGGGCTAAGTGGCTTTTTAAATAATTAAAAGCCTTTCGTGAAATTGGCCATAAGCCTTTCAAACGGTCTCCATTGAATGCCCTGCCTCTCTGCTGTTCCAACGCTGGCTGTCAAAACGTCGTCAATCGCCAGTAGAAAGAGAATTGGCGATAGAACATCTCACTGTCTCACACCCTGCCGCACTTCGAAAGAGTCGGATAGCTGCCTATTGTGTAAAACAAAGCATCTTGCGTTGTTATAGGACTCTCTTATAATGGCAAACATTTTTGGGGGAATTCCTCTACCAAGAAGTGATCTCCACATACATTCACGGTTTACTCGGTCAAAGGCCTTCTCAAAATCCACGAACATGAGGTAAAGCGGTGACTGAAACTCCTCAGACTGCTCAAGAACGATACGCAGTGTGTTGATATGGTAGACACAAGACCGCCCACTGCGGAAACCATGCTTGATGCCTCTTGAGTGTGGACTCGATTCTAACCTTTATCCGCTCCAGAATGATGGTTGCCATTAGTTTTGGAAAAAAATAATAATAGCTTTATATAATTTATTGCATAAAATATATACACTAGGGTGGTCGTTAAAAAAAGGAAATCATGGTCCATGGACGGGCCTGAATCGGATATAAATTAAAAAATAATTAAAATCCTTTTTGTGGTTCTTTTTCAAATAAAGTTCTTTTGGTGAATGGTTTTCCCAAAAATTGTTTTCAAAAATTTTGAAGAATAATTGGAAAAAAAAATAAAAGACCTTTTTTTATTTTATGTACATAATTAAGTACTTATTTATTTAGCTTTTAGTTTCTTATGCTCGAACTAAGTATTTGAATTCTAAGTTAACTGGCTTGTAGTTTCTAAAAATTGAAATATACAAGTAAAATATAATTGCAAGTGTTGCCGTTGTTTTTAGTTTTAATATTTAATCCATTTGAGGTATTTTTTTAGAAAAATGTTTCCTATATTTCCCCCCCTTTCAGCCCAAGCCAGGGGTAATATGGCCCCCCTCTTAAAGGATTTTTTTTCTTGACAACATTCAACCAACATGTTCTGAATTTTTTGTCACATTTTGCACGAATCACTCACAATCAGTATGGGCGTTAGTGCACGACTTGAGGGCATACATGTCATTTTGACCTGACGGGTTGAGCTTTAATATACTAATAGTTCATGTCCTAAATTTACGTTTTAAAAGTGTTGCCAAGGTGGCATCACTAACAGAAGGACGAGAGAATTTAGAGCAGTATTGGCTCATCCAAACATAAAAACCGAAAAAAAGGTAGTGTTCCAGCCTTTAGTGAAAAGCTCCCAAAAATGCATTTTTGCATAATTTTTTGCATTTTTTCCATGTTGCGTCACGAAATTTTGTTGGCAAACCTCAGATTCGGATTCAGCTCACCCGAAAACATAGAAAACAGGGAAAAATCAAAACTCCCTCACAATTTGCTAGCAAAGAGCCTATTTGAGCACACATTGACTGGGACTATTTGTTTTTTTTTTTAATTTTGGCAAATGTTCAAAACTATTTAAATTTTTAAGAAGCTTCTGGATAAAACAAAAATATTAATCACTCATAAAGTTTTTTTTTTACATTAAAAAGGGAAAATGAAATCATAATAAAGGCAAAAAAATGCATCTAGGTATTAAATAAAAAGAATATTAACATAATTTATCGTTCAACTATATTAGAATTTATTAAACTACAAACGGCCTTTTAAAGTTTTCAGGTGACAGATTTCTACAATTGTCTCTTGAAAACTGCTTAAAGGAGCTAAAGTACCTTTCTACTTGAGAGCAGAAACGAGTGGAACCCATTTAAAACTCTATACATCCATTCACTTCAACCTCTTCGGGAAGTTTGAAATCAAATTTTGATGAAATTCTATCAGAAGAAGCAAATTGCTGAAACGTGTGGAATGGTTTGGTGAAAACTTTTGGTAAGATTTTTTTTCAGTATCAGACAACTAACCTATGTCAACCTTGTATTTTATTTTGTAGAATATATCACGAAGGAAAAATTTTTCATTCCAGGAAAAAAGTCGATAACGTGGCAAAGAAAACTTTTTAAAACAGAATGAGCAAAATTTTATTTTTAAAATTTAAAATGACAGAATTTTAAAAAGCAGAATATCCACAGATGGAATCAAAATTGCATAGTTGTGAAAAACAGTATTTTTACGAAAAAAACAGAATTTTTGAAACAAAATTTTTAACTTTTTTTTAATTTAAAAATATATTTTGAAATTTTTAATTTTATTTTAACTTTTTGGATATTTTTATTAAAGTATAAGAAATTAAATTTAAATCTATCTTTCAAAAATGGGGAAAATTCCAAATAAACAAGCAAATGATTTCGATAAAAATGATATTATCAGTAACGTTTTTTTTAACATTTTCATGCATCGAATACCGTTTTTTGTACATAAAATACTTCTTTAAAATTTTAAAATATGTAATGAAACAGTTTTCAAACAATAAAATTTGTAATAGGTATATATTTTGTAAGATCTCAAAAAAATTTTTTTGAAAATTTTTGTTCACAGAATTGTCTAAAATATTTTGAAGCTTCTGCAAAAAAAAAAAAAAACAATATCAGTTCAATCTGTCAGCCAACCACATATCCCAGAAAAAATTGGCAAAATTACTAAAAAATTCTGACAATGCTAAATATTGGTAAAGAGATTTTTTTTTATGTCCTAAGCATTTTGCGGGAGCCAATGGTGCAGTGGATGTAGTGCTTGACTGCTAACTAAGAGGTGTGGCAGCATTCTTTACTATATACTCATAGATAAACTGAATGCCACCAGTGAGATTTAATGAGATAATAAACACCTTGATCTCAATCCACTGTGCCAAATCTTTCCTATCCTCCTGCTCTCTCTAACTAGTGCCATGCAATTCAGGTTCCATTTAACATTTCAGGGGAAGAAGAGGGGTCGAAAGGAGGTAAAACTCTGTTTTTTCCTAATATATATTTTCATAAAACTATCTACTAAAATCGAGATGCATCCTTTCTTCATAGGATAGCTGTGTAGGTATTTTGAGTTTAACCATAAAATTGCAATCGTGCATATTTTAGCCCAAAGCTCAAAATACCACTGGTCATATCCAAACTCGTTCCTTTTAGTTTTTCCATTTGATGCAACATGTGCATTTTTAAATTCTCTTAAAAAAAAAATCCCTTATTGCATCAATCAATTTTGATCAAATTATGCGCCAACATACCGCAGTGGCTAACATTCTTTTCAGGGACAAAACCACACACCAGATGTACGTACCAGTACATGTCTCAGCAGCTCAATTGATATCAAACTAACCGTAAATGATCAATTCATCTCTCCATTGACCACACGGATGCAATTTATCATTCCTCGTTGTTGTTCAATATTTGACCAACCAACAACGAGATATCTTCCCCCACTTTATCTATGTGTCTTAGTGCTGCAGATGGAGGCTATGCTCACGCTCAGCTCATATACAATGTATTTTTGTTGAAGAAATCATCCCCCCCAAACAAAAAAAAAAGGACAACAAATTCCTTGTTTCTTTCGGGGAAAATTGTCATCCACAATAATAGACCACCATCACTCCACCACCACACATAGTCAGCATCATCAGCACCCAGAAAAAAGTGTCGAAAAGACCATTCCAAAACACCATATTACCGCCACTACTGGTATAGTACCACATTTCATCTGCAGATCAGCCAACTTCTCATCGTCATTGGTCGTGTCGGTCATGCAAACCGAAAGGATAACAATCTTATAGTCCGTATATGCGGTGGTATACTTATCACCTGCACACAATGGAGCTTCATCCTAGAGTTGTGGCACTGCAATTTCAATTGTTGTTGTTGTTGTTCTGTTTTAGTGTCCATTGCCATTCAAATGAGGTGAATTGCCATGGCTCCCAAAGCAAATGCCACCCTCTTCCCATTCCCAAACCATAGCATCGGTTGGTATTTAGGAATTTTACCATTTCGCATTTTCGAGTCCAGATAGTATGACCATGTATATAGCTCAACCAGAGCAATGTACACACATCGAAACTTTATACTTGGCCAAAGTTTCCAAGAATGCAACAACACCAATGCATTTAGCCCATATGTTTCTTTTTCAACATTTTTCAAGGCAAGTTTGATGGGAAGAGCGTAGGGTGGGGGGGTGTGGATTAAATGTGGGGAGCAATACGAGGAGACTGAGCTGAAAAAGTTAACGAAATTTGTACAGAAAAGTCTCTAACGTCCCTGGTTCCTGATGGTTAGAGTGTAGACAAAGTGCTTTGGGATCGAATTCCTTGCTACTACTCCGATTTCTTCCAAAAGTACGACCATGATGGTAGAGTAGAGCATTGAACGAAGGGATCCAACGGAATGAGGAAAGGTTAGAAGCAAATTGCAAGAGCGCGGTGACCTATTCCCATACACCCTGAATAAAATGAAATAAATGGATAGGTAGATAGCTATACACATATACAGGGGTATAGGTATATATGGGTATAACCGCACTTAAATGTAGAACAAACTTTTGCTCAAAGGAATATCCATTATCCTTTCGTTCCTTGTACAAATTGGAAGAATATGTGTATATTGGTTAAGGAAGTTGTATATAAAAGTTCTTTGCTGAGGTTTTTTGTTGGTGAGAACTTTAATGTGCGGTGAGTGTGTGTGTTTGTTCTCAAACAATAGCCAAAGAAGCACTATACTTGGCCTTTAGATTATCTTTTCGGAGTTTAAGGACCTCATGTTGATTTAAATAGAGAAATACAAAGATTTATCAATACTGTGGCAGTTGAAATAAAATAATAGTTAGTATCTCACAAAATTTAATGAGTGTCTTTTCTTAACATTGACGTCAAATCAAGTCCGTATTCCATCTCAGCAGAAGTAAACTTTTCCACCAGTAGTTAACTTTCTGAGAGTTCTAATATACTTTGGCTACAGAGAAAATGTTATCCTCAATAACTTTAAAGAGTGAAAAGAACCATACCTAAGCTTAAACCTAATAGCGAACTTTTCTACCAGCAAAAGGGTAAACTTTTAACTATTTTCTCCCAATGTTCTGCTACTGCCATGGACATGGACACCCTTTGTTTTTTTTTTATTCGAACTTCCCCATCGAAATGACTTTTCAATTTCTGTTCAATTTTAATGGGACATGAAAACGGTCGAAGGACCATTTTTTAAATCGAAATGCATCCCTCCTTCTTTATACACTCATACACACATGGATCATTAGCCGCTCCAAAGGATAATCTTTCGGTGCTGCTGGTAAACTCAAGCAACCGAAGCGGCTAACTTTTTTTTTTTTTTTTTTACCCAGATGTGGTTGGTCCTTAAGCGAAGGAGGAAGAAGGACACATTCTGATGGGTATCGTTAAATAAAAATTTTCAAAATGATTTTTCTCTGGATGCTGGAAGCAAATAACTTTTTCTTTTAATTTGTCTTCTTTTTTTTTTGTAAATCCTTCGAGTTGGAATAAACTTTGTCTTTTCCATGTATCTCCTTGGACTATTTGGTCATAATTCAATGACTGATTACATTCGTCAGTCATGTTAATCAAATTTATTAGTGCAAATATATCAGAGTGCACTAGAATTGGCTTAATTGGATTACATAGAGAGATGCAAGGATATATATTTATCCTTATCCATCCATATGCAAAAGGATATATACGCGCAAAGCTGATATTTTATAGCTGCTAGCTTGTCTGTTATGAACTCTAGCTACTATGTATGACAATATTCAATAAAATTTCAGATTATGCGATGTGATCTGGTGGAGTAGTAGCAGTGTGTACGGTTTTGTTTACTGACAAAATAAATCAAGCTGAAACAGTCCTCTTAAACTGGTGGACCCAACACAATACATATAAAGTACATTTAAGCAACTTAAGGGACGAGAACGAAATAATTTCCATTTTTCAAATAAATTTGACAGTTTGCCGAAATCAGTTTGGTTGAGTTGGAGAACTATCCTTTAACTGACAACAAACTGACAGCAATGGAAGTATGTAGCTCTCTGCCTGACTGTCTGTAGGGCAGTGTAAATGATATAGTGTTGGGGTGCAACTGTCAGGACACAATTTAGCGCATCAGTTGCATTTGAAATGTTTACTTAACAAAAAGAGAAATTACATTCGAGGTAATGAATGTTAAGTCACTTTGAGAAATGAAATGGGTCAGTAAAAAGCTTGACAACCTCTCGTCTTAAATGATCCTTTTACTACTCATTGAGGTTTTAAAGAAGTTAAAAAAGCGTTGTCTTCATAAATTGAAAAACAAAACACTACAACAAAAAATTAATTTCAAAAATTTTTCAAACAAAAAACTTGATTTTTAAAATTTTTTTTTTTTTTTTAATGTACTTTTTATTTCATTTCAATTCAAAAAAGTATCTAACTAATGCAAAACTGTGAAAAAACTCCACTGGAATTGCGGTTTTCTTGTTATTTTGATGACGACTACGCATTGTTTAGGAACACCACAATTTGTTCCTCTACCTGGTTTGTAAGATTTTGAAGTATTGGTGAGGAAAATCGGTTCGATGAATCAACTTGAAAATTTACAAGAATATTGATGATTTAAAAGTCTATAAATGTGCATACCAACGCAAGCCATGCGATCAATATTTGCAAAGAAAAAAAAGATTTACGACAAGACCACAAAACGTCGGTTTTTAGTCCTTTTTTTAAACTAACGGTGAACGGTAAAAAAAAATAATTTCTACAAAATTAAAAAAAAAATCTTGTAAAACGCTTTTTCAGATTTCCAAAACTGTCTTCGAATTTTTTATAACATCATTATTTACTGAGATATTGGTAATCAAGGCAAAAAGTATCTTTTTTCATTCAAAGTTAGATAAACCATGTCAAAAAAAATTGTACGACAACGACAAAAAAACTGAATTGAAGCTGAATAAACAAGTTACCTGATCATGTTATTTAATTGACTCAAAAAAAATTATCTATTGAAATAAGGACCTTCAAAAAAAATACAAAAAAAAATCATTTTTTGCAATAACGCAATAACGGTACTTCAAAAAAATTTGTTTGCAAACAAATCTCGAAACAAAAAACATAAAGCTGTAAAATGCTTTTTATTTCAACTCAATACGACCACTCGTCACAAAGATACAGCTCTTCAAAAAACGCTAACAAAAATTGAAAAAAAAAATGTGTTCCTTTAATTTCGTTGACTAGTGTAGTTATCAACTAAAAATATATTTCTAAAGGACGGTTTTTTCATACCTTTAATCAGTTATCATTTAAATTGATTATAATCCATGATTTGAGCACTTAATTTGAGAAAACAATAATTCACCGATTTTTAATAAGCATGATTTAATCAAAGATCTCCTGGAATTACATTTTTTTCAATATTGGTTATGGCACTGCAAATTACCAAAGCATACAAAAGGAAAAACTAAATCTATCTCAATCCTATACGAGCACAATGAATAAAAGTAAAGAGAAACCAAACATCGTTTTATCCTAGAGCTTTTTTGCCAGGCCTTATATAAAATTTATAGAAAAACTACGACTGGGAAAAAAAATCCATCACATGGTATCACAAAATTCCAGCACTACCTACACAAAGGTTGCAAACCAAAAATCAACTAGCCATATTAAAATAAAAACAAATTTCACGTGGCACATAGGAGTATTTGCCTAAAAAACTCGGCCAAAAGTCGATTTTTCAAGTATCAAAATTGAAAGGGGAACTTTTTCCAGACAATAGCTAAGATCCCATGGAACAATAGGCTAAAATATTTTTTTTATTGCTCAACATATTTTGGCTATGATATTAGTTCAAAGTCTTCGATTAAGAATTTGTCACTTCTTTTTGCAATCAACCTTCAAAAAATTTGAAACATTTTATTAAATTATTTCTTAAAAATTTTGTGTAGTCTGATGAAATTTTTGGTATATAAAAATCAACTACAGATGTTCACTATTATATTGAGCCATTTTTACGACAAATATTTTAATATTTATATTTTTTTCGAATTTTTGTTCTAAAAATGCAAAAAAAAAAACCCTATTTTTGTTGGTTCTTTTTCATTGGGAAGTAATTTTTTTATAGATGTAGGCAGTAGCGGATCCAGGATTTGGCTGTGGGGGGGGGCTTGGAGTTCCCTTGAAAAATTCTTTATCATATACGAATGCCCTACAAACCCAAATTTTCTTTTCTCAGAAAGTAGGCTAGTCAGCAGCTGAATCAAAAAAGATTTTGTACAGTGCAAAAATATATGTAGGTACTTAACAGGAAAATTCTGCAAAATTTTATTATTGTTATGCAATGGAGCATCTGATAATAAGTAAGCTTCAGCTGCTATTTTGAAAAGACGCTTCCAGTTTCCATAAAGACACATCGTATAAAAAAGTTATTAGGATATGTTTATAGGAACTTTAATTAAGTATGTAGGTACCTTTCTTTAATTTGAATATTTTTTCTAGGGTTTATAAAACCTCAATCTAAAGTACTTGGCTTAACTTTAGACAGCCGTCCACATCCGAAAAGTTATTGATAAATTTTGTAGATCCCTGTTGTCCAAAATTTTTTTAGCTTGGATTTGATAAATTAGACATTTTATTTTCATATTTAAATAAAGCATGTTACCAACTAATGAGAAGGTTTGAGAAACTTTCTAACAAGTACCGTCTAAGAAAATCTAATAGCTAAGCCTAAAAGAGTCACAGTGCAAACTTTTGTTTCTGTTTTTGACACTAACGAAAGATCCGTACGAAAATTAAATGGAAAAAATTGAACCAAAAGAGCGTACGCAAGGGGGGCAGCTAGATGTGCTTGCATCCCCTTAATCAAAATATATTTCAAATATTATTCAATTTTTCTTCTTTTGATGAAAACATTTAAAGCAAGATTTCTGTAATAAAATTATTTTTTGAATGAGTTTGCTCCCACCTAATCGAAATCCGGAGTACGCCCTTGTATCTCACCTATCTAATTCTTAAAATCTAATTCGTATAGAAGAGAATGCTATTAATGGCAAAATAGAAAGGTAATTAAGCTCCCTATAAAAAACACAATTGCAATTTTTTTTTTGTAAAAGTAGCTGTTCGAAGAAATTAGCTAAATCATGTTTTACAATTCACTTTTTGTAAATTTGAGGAAAAAAATAAAATTGGATGTTCTGTACATATTCCACCGACATTCCGATCATTAACTATTTTAATGCGAATTCCATTCATATTTTTTGTCAATTCAAATCTTACAGTTTGACGAAGATTTCAACAAAATCTGAGTTAAAATTTTAAAATTTGTTTGCCCTTCTAATTATTTACAGTTATACGAGTATTAGGTCCATATTAAAACAAAAATGTATATTACACTTTTTAAAGAAAAAAAAAATTAACCGTTACAGCTGAATTTTACATTTCGAAAACGAGTTGGAAGTGCATTGAAATTCTTTCTCATTTCATTAAATGAATATTGCTCCCGGAAAGAGCTCTCTTATCTTTCGTTAGAGCACAAAGGAAATCAAAAGAGAAACTAAGATCAAAAATCGCTTCGACTTAAAGCAGTCTTTGAAATTGTCAAAATATCTTTCGGCACAAGAGACAATCTGAAATAAAAACATAAGTTTCTATTTCTAAAACAATATTTTGATGTTATCATGCAAACCATCCGTATCAAAGTTATTCAGCCCGATTACCTATAGCATCCGTCGAATGAACTGCGGAGCGAATCAGACTGAATGTTGACATTTTTACTATGATCCAAATTTCAAAATTGGGCCTGACTCATTCGTCGGATTCTGTAATCAGGGTAATTTTTTACACCGGAAACTAAGATTTTAAACTTAAGCCCCAAAAGTTTTCTGGGCTTAGCTAAGTCCGAAAATTATCAAGAGGAGTTTTGTCAAAGTTAATTTGATCCTTAAGAAATTTCGATACCCAAGGAAGGTAAAAATAATAGCATGAAAGTCAACCTCACTTATTTCAATATAAAGGCTTGGAAAAAAACACAGCTTACTGTTTAGTCTGATTCCTTAGGGGCTTAAAAAAACAAAGCTCACACACAAATTGTTAAGCCCCAACCTCCATTTTTTCCCTGGACGTCGGATTAATTTAATGCCTGGAAAAAAACACAGCTATTATGCAAATTTGTAAGCCCTAACAGTGTTAGTTTTCATCTGATTCCCTTGCACGCTTAGGAAAACGCTTCGTAAAGGCTTAGCCCCAAGCCTCAACTTTTTGTCTTATACCTTTAAGGCTTGAAATAAATAGAACCTACGTAGGTATATTTTATTTTTTATATAATCGTCTTTCTTCGTCCAATTCTCTTGGGGTCTCGAAAAAAACACAGCTTGCATTTAATATTTTTCAGCTCAACAACTCATTCAATTTTCCTAGGGCTTGGAAAAACACAGCTCACATGTAAATTTTGTAGCCACAATCTTAGTTTTGTTCTTCTAACTCTCTTCTGAATCAGCCGTGGGGGGGGGCTTCAGCCCCTATAGCCCCCCCTCTGGATCCGCCACTGGATGTAGGTGGAATTGGGTTCTCATTTGTATATGGGTGGATAAAATAAACCATCAAGCTTCATTTTCAAAAAGAATCAGCTGCGGATTTTTGCGGATGTAGTTGTTTTTTGTCATATCGTATTCCCACTTTTATGCCCATTCAAACTGACTATTTGTGCTGTTATTTTTCTTTGGGATTTCATTTTTTTTTATTTTTTGGAGTTATTTGGTAATTATTTGTATAAAATATGGTTTAGCAAAGCTCCCAGTATTGATTAAAAAAAAAATATTGGCTGCAGCTTTAAAAGAGGGTAAATTTATTAAAAACGGTATTTATTACATGGTTTAAGATGAAAATATTGCAATCAAGACAAAAAATAATTTTGGCCAGTTTTTGCATACAAATACTGCTATGTGCGTGGGTGAGTTATTCTGCGGAGTAATTTAGCAGCAATTAATCTTAAATTAAACTCAACATTTAATTTGAAGACACTGATTGTCCGTGTTTTTCTCAGCAAAAAAATGTTTTTTTCGAAAGCTCACTTACCATAAACAAAGATGATGACACTTAACGGCTGGCTGATTTGACAGATAGATTGGAAAATATAACGATTTTTGGAGAAAAAAAAACATGATTCATTAGGCAAAGTTCAGGAAAATGAAATCTCAGAGCCCTCAACGATCGCAGTGTCATGAACAGGATTCCTCAGAAATTTTGCTGTTGAATTCATTATCATCATCAAGTCCTGTAACCCCGGTTGGGGCATAGGGCGCCAACAAATCGTTTCCATCCTTCACGGTCTGCAGATAGATATTTTAACTGTGGCCACGTCTTTCTCTGGGAGTCTGCTTCTGCTAGAACTGTTGATTTCCATGTTGTTCTTGGTCTTCCAACCCGCCGTGCACCCTGAGGATTCCATTCAAATGACTGCTTTGCAATTTCATCGTTTGGTTTCCTCAGTGTGTGACCAATCCATTGCCATTTACGCTTTCTTATGTCAACGTCCAGCCGCTCTTGACTTGTCCTGCGCCACAATTCCTCGTTTGATATAATTTGTGGCAAGCGAATTTTTAGAATATGGCGTAGACAACGGTTCACAAAAGCCTGCAATTTCTTTGAGATGGTAGTCGTGGCTTTCCAGGTTTCGCAAGCATATAACAGCACGGATTTGACATTGGATTCGAAGAATCTCAACTTTGTGCGCAAGGAGATTTGACATGATTTCCAAATTTGGGAGAGAGAACCGAAAGCTGCGCGAGCTTTATTTATTCTACTTTGAACGTCCAGATCAGTACCACCATTTGCTGAAACAATACTTCCAAGGTAGTTAAATTGTTCAACCTCTTCAACTGGCGTCTCCTGTATTAAAATACGCTGATGTGTGGAGCAGCCTGTGAGCATTATTTTTGTCTTTTTGCTATTTATTTTAAGACCACTCGCCTCTCCTTTTACCTTCAGAGCTTGACACATCCCGTTCAGCCCACTGATGTTATTTGCCAAGAGACATATATCATCGGCATAGTCTAAGTGGCTAAGCCTTTCAAACGGTCTCCACTGAATGCCCTGCCTCTCTGCTGTTCCAACGCTGGCTGTCAAAACATCTTCAATCGCCAGTAGAAAGAGAATTGGCGATAGAACATCTCCCTGTCTCACACCCTGCCGCACTTCGAAAGAGTCGGATAGGTGCCCATTGTGTAAAACAAAGCATCTTGCGTTATTATAAGACTCTCTTATAATGGCAACAATTTTTGGGGGAATTCCTCTACCAAGAAGTGATCTCCATATACATTCGCGGTTGACTCGGTCAAAGGCCTTCTCAAAATCCAGGAACATGAGGTAAAGCGGTGATTGAAACTCCGCAGACTGCTCAAGAACGATACGCAGAGTGTTGATATGGTCGACACAAGACCGCCCACTCCGGAAACCAGCTTAATGCCTCTTGAGTGTAGACTCGATTCTAACCTTTATCCGCTCCAGAATGATGGTTGCCATTAATTTTGGAAAAACGGACAAAACTGTAATACCTCGCCAATTGTTGCAATTCTTAAGATCCTCTTTCTTTGGCAACTTAGCAATTACACCATCCTTCCAGTCGCTGGGATAGATTTCGTTTTCCCACACAGCTTGTATCAACGGGTGTAGAATACTAGCCGTTCTGACAGGGTCAGCTTTCAGGAACTCGGCTGGTATACCATCAAGTCCAGCTGCTTTGTTGTTTTTGAGAAGATTTATCGAAGATTGAATTTCCAGTGCTGTAGGGGGTTCGATGTCAATATCCCTATATGATCTACGCATCTCGTTAAGCTGGGGCACTTCAGCACTCTGCTCGGAAGAATCCTCATTGAGCAAGGCACAAAAGTGATCCTTCCACCTGCGCAGCTGATCCTCGATTGATACCAAAAGTGTACCATCCACATCCATTACAGGATGATTGGTGTTGCTTTTCTTCCTGACAACTTCCTTGGATATTTGGTACAATTCCCTCATATCTCCTCTTCTTGCAGCGTTTTCCGCATTTTCTGCGAGACCGTCTAACCTCACCCTCTTGTCACGTCTCACACATCGATAGACCATCTTATGTGCTAAGCGATACTCTCTTCGCAATTCAGCCTTTCGTTGAGCATCCGCTTCGGCATTTATTTGCATCTTCAACGATTTGCGAAGCTTGATTTTATCCCAGGTGTCTTGGGATATCCAAGAGTCTCTAACTCTCGACTGCTTGGGTACAGTTTCGGATCCAGCATCCATAAAAACACTTTTTATATCACCCCACATCTCATCAATTGTTGAATGTTGTATTCCGTTTAATGACGAAGCTCTGTCGTTAAGGTTGGTGACATAGTTACGACATATGTTGGGATCACTTAAAGCATTTGTATTGAACTTCGAATTCCTTGCTGCACACTGTGATTGACGTTGTACAGCTGCAGTTCGTAGCTTGAGACTCATGAGAACCAGATGGTGGTCGCTTCCCATGTCGGCATTTCTAATGCTTCGAACATCGCACATTGACTTCCTCCATTGCTGCTGAATCATGATGTGGTCAATTTGGTTTTCAGTTTGACCATCCGGATGTACCCAGGTGATTTTGTTGCAAGTCTTATGTTTAAACACAGTCCCACCCAGTACAAGACGATTAGCGTTACAAAAATCGACCAGCAAATCGCCATTTTCATTTCGTGACCCCAAGCCATTTTTCCCCATGACGCGTTCCAGACCGTAGTTGTCTGATTCGACTTGAGCATTGAGATCTCCCATGACAGTTATGATGTCGGCTCTCGGAACACCACTGTAAACTGAGTTAAGATGAGTGTAGAAAGCGGTTTTGTCTTCCTCGGTCGCTTCATTCGTGGGGGCGTAGCACTGAATTATTGTGACGTTGCGAATTTTTGAACGGAACCTTGCTGTCATTATTCTCGCAGAAATGGGCGCCCAGGATATAAGACTACGCCTCGCTTCTTCGTTCAACATAATTCCGACACCATGCAGCCTTTGGCCACCCTCTCTTTCATCCTCCCCGGAATACAGCATTCTCGTTTGCCCAGAGTCAGCTCTGTATTCGGCTCTTCCTCTCCACCTAGTTTCGCTGATGCCCAGGATACTGATCTTAAGGTGAAGCATTTCACGCTCAACCTGCTCGTATCTACCTTCGCCGTACAGGGATCGAACGTTCCATGCTCCGATTTTCGTACGTATGCGGTAGCCAAAAGTATCATTTGCTCTTCTTAAAAGACTTCTTCTATTTGAGGTTGGTGCACGAAAGATGCCGCACCCCCAAATCCGATGTGCGGTTTACAGCAGCCGAAGCTGCAGAAGGATTCTCCATAAAATGGTTACCTCTTGGGGACTCATTTCCATTTGTTGTCATATTTCATGTATTAGCATATATCTTTCCACCATGGTGTTTTTCGAGATACGATTAATAACATACATAAGCTCAGATTTGACAGACACACCCGCCTTTTGTATGGTCAAACACATAATTGCTCAAGGCCGCCCACTATGGGAAAACAGACGCCTTTTGTAGCCGCCCAATATGGGTTACAGACGCTACCTGCTGCTGCCGTTGGCCTTTTAAAAAAAAAAACACTTCTCCGCCACCAGACTATCATGCCGTTGACCGCCACCTGCAGTTAATCCGTCTTAAGGGGGCTTTTAACCATCCCAAGGACAAGTTTGTGCCCTGACCAGCATAGCTGGGTTGTCTGCTTATCCCGACATCCATTCGGTCCCCCTGCACGTTAGCGTTACCCGCCCTCTACCACGTGGAGGTGTGCATAGGGATTTTCCTATCATTGAGCCTAGGGCCGTATGGCGTCCTAGCACTCTCAAGTACTTTGGCCCTCCGAAATATCATTTTACTGAACACGCTTATTAATCAAACTGAAAATTGGGTGAACGAACACGCTTTGAATATCACATATTCATGACTATGGTCGGATTAAACAGAATCAGTGATAATCTAATATCAAATGTATACTACTGTGAACAAACTGACCCTAAAGCTCTTGAACATAAGCATAAAAGTAGGTACTGAAAATTATCAAGAGCATTATGCTTTTGAGCATTTAATATGAAAAACAAAACTTACAAAATTTTTGAAAAGGAATAAATATTTAAATTTTGTCTTCAAATTTTTAAGTTTGAAAATAATTTTGTCTAAAATTATTCATTTTCGAATAAAATTTATACGTGTCTCATTGGAGGAAATTGAA
Organism: Dasysyrphus tricinctus; assembly: GCA_963921185.1. Lineage (NCBI taxonomy): Eukaryota > Metazoa > Arthropoda > Insecta > Diptera > Syrphidae > Dasysyrphus > Dasysyrphus tricinctus. The sequence goes on from OY992533.1 coordinate 108,564,280, forward strand.
TCACAGCCTATGCCACTTAAAGAAGTATTTTAGATTCAGTGGTACTGGTACTGACTGTAAATTGAATGATGTGACATAGGTATATATATTATTTCTTGTCATGAAAAAGTACTCCTCATATACGCCTAAGCAAATTACCGCAAAAGATTGACTTTTTGTAGGCAGAGCTGAAGCGGACATTTGGCAGATATTTTAGTTCCATTATTAAGCTCAGAGCTTATAAAAATAAAAACAAAATATCTCTACTTTTCATAAAAATGCTATCTCTTGTTGGATGACTGTATAAATACACACTTTTATTTATAAACGCAAATTAAATATTAATAATCTTCAATCAAGATGTGAAAACTTTTTAATTCAATAAAGTTTCAGTAAAAATAACTAATTCACCACAGAAGGTGCATTAACGAGTTATTAAGTTGAAAAAATTTACTTTTTTTGCCAAAAATAAGTGATTAAATAAATCAAACGCTACTGAACTGCGTGTTATCTACAAACACCGATTTAGATTTTGTGAGAAAGTGTTTTTTTTTCAAAATAGATTTCTTGAGAATGTATATGACATGAGTTGTTTCCTTAACACTCTTTAGTGACAACAAAAAAGGAAGTTAAATGTTGAGTGTTGTAGAAGCTGTACTTAATTTAGAACAAAAACAACAAGATCAGATAAAAGCTGAACAGCACAAGTACGTGAAAACTATCTGAACAAGAAAGAACACAAAATGGCAGCTTTGTGTTGATGGGATTGACCGTTGCCTATCAACTGTGAAATCTAAAATTTAAAAATGAATGAATTGTTTTTTGCTTACTATCAATTCACAATTTTTATATTCTTTTATTTGTTTGTTTTCTATATGTTAATTCAAAAAATATAAGAAAGGCAATTTCGTGATTAATTTTAACTCCCAAAGAAAAAAATCAGCTGGTGCTTTGACACTTCTCACTCACTCACTTGAAAATATTGGCTAAACTGTTTTGAAAAACACAAGTGACAGATTGTAGAACAGTTTAGGGCAAGTTTTTATACTATATCGTTCATTTCATAATCATATTCAAAGATTTGGTATTTAAAAAGAAGTCTATATTATTTTTAACCTTAAAAATTTACTGACCTATTTTCAATGACCGACAATGTGTCCCAAAAGTTTTTCCTTGTCCTACTATAGTTGCTCCATATCCTTCTCACTACACTATCTGTCCCCAATATGGACTTTTATTTATTGACATTCTCTTCAGATTGCATGTCTATAAAATACAAAAAAAAATATATAATAATGAAAAAAAAAAATCACTCCGTTCGCCCTTCTGATGTATTCTACACAATATTTACCCGCACTTACTTGAGTGACATACTGCAATCAATCAATCAATCTATCAATCCAGAGCATTTATGTGAAATCCTGTATGTATGTACGTTCAGGACATTCAATGTTGTGTAGTGTACCAGCGAGAGATATTGTGTGTTATTAAATTACCACAGTGAAATATGTTCTCGCATAATTTTTCAGCGTATGTATATTGCTGTAGAAGTGCATATAAACTGATGAATATCCTTTTCCCTTATGCAATTTGGATTAAGCCATGAGAATAAGAGCAAAATATGGAACCATTTTACGAATAGGGCTAAGTGGTGTTTTGGGGCTGGCTGGTTAGACCACACATGATATTTGTAATAATTAATTTGTTCAAAATATAGATTTGAAATGTTTTGCATACTAATTTTTTGAAGCAACATATTTAGTGATTTTGAACTTGATAGAAGGTTGTTATTGCCTCAAATGGTTTCATTTTTGAAACGGAAATTTAAAATATCTAGCATTAAAATGTAAAACAAAATGTAACTGCTTTTTAACCAAAACCCGTTATAAACAAGAAAAAACTCGGCAAATTTCAGTGAAATTGTTTCAGTCGTTTCCTATAGCTATATGAGACACACAAACTAGCTTTCATTTGAATGTATGAGATCGAAAAGTGCAGAAGAAAAAGATTAATAAGCCCAAAAATCATTCTGGAAGAATTCCTTCCAATTCACAATATCATGTCAAATTCTATTCCAAAGCTGAAATAACAGCTGAACTTTTGTATTTCTGACAAAAGCCTTTGTGCTTTTAAGTTGAAAATTGGGTTACCCTTATGAATTCACATCACACTCAACTCACAAAACTCTTTGACAGTAATAATTGTACTTCGAACACTTAAGGTTAGGTGCACCCAAGTTTCAAAAGGAGAAGAAAACAATTTCCCAGGATAATAATTGAAAACAAACAAAATGTGGGCGTAGAACGATAAATGAAAAGTCAATCATTTGCATGCCATAAATTCAATATGCACACGAAACATCATCAGAACAACAGTAGTAGGTAGGTAGTAGAGTAGAGTTCCTTTGGCTTTTGTATTATATTAATCCTTGATCTGTGCGTGTTTGGGTATATTTATCTCACAAGCAATATGCGGTGTTCCTTTGGAATGCAAATACAAGAATAATAACGATATTCAGATTATACCAGTACCTATACAGAGGTAGGAGAGACGGGTTTCTTTCTCTGAGAAATATAATCTTGATTTTTGACATGCAACTGCTCTTGAAGGTTTTGTTGCGAAAAACATTACTAGCTAGTCGAATCGTATGTATGAGTAGGAGTATATCTTGATGTTCCATTAAGTTTTTTTTTTTTGTTATTGCAAGAGGTCGAAGGGGATTGCTTCAGTTTTAAAGGAAGAAGACGTGTTGTTTTACCATGAATTGATTTTATACTCTTGAGGTGCAGCATGAGAAACGAATGAAATTGAATGAGCTTTGTTCTATTCATTGGAAATTCTAGGTTTTCAAAAAGGATAGAGTACCTTGCTACCTTCTGGGTTATTATGCTTTTCCATATTCTTGAAGAGTATGACTCAATTTAAGAACCTTAATCGCTTTTTATAAGTTAAGCCACATACCTACGTGTAATGTTCAAATGTAAGGAACATAGAAATATATGTAAGTCTCAATAAAGGCTTAATCGTTCGTTTGAATTTGTGTTAGGTTGAATGCAGAACACATGCTTTTGTAAGGAGCTATAGATTTTTGATACCTACTCTTTTGACCTTCTTCTTGGAACGTTGGAACATAGGATTATAAAGTCGATTGATGTTTTAGGTCATACAAATTTTCTTCGAGGCTTAAATAACAAAAACGATTACTGTTTTAATGAAGGTCAAGTTGAATGTTAATTTATGATAAAAATATACTATCTACCTTAGGCTTGAGAAGTGGATAACCATAAGGTCGATTAAGAAATGTTCTGTTTATACTCACTTACTAAGAGCCTTGGACCTGCTACGTCAGTGAGGTTCCCCTGTCGCTAACGTTTTCGTACAAAAGAGTCGATGGTCTCTGAATGAAGTTCATCATTGAAATACGGTTTGGCTAGATAATCTGGAAGACTTTTCACGGACATCCATTCGCGAACGTTTGCAGCTTTCTTGTTACAGCGGTAGATACTTTCAAAGTGCCGCATCCATAAAGAAGCACGGTATTCAGCATTGGAGTGGAACAGTCATAGCTTGGTCTTTAGGCTTATAGAGTTGTTTCTTCATATTTTGGACAGCATTCCGAACGCGCGCCGCCGTCTCAGTTTGTGCTGCTTTATGCCACAGACAACAAAAAAATGGCAGTAGACGCTCGATATAGTGAAGTAATAAGAACCACGCCTATTCACTGTTTCGAGATTGTTCACTTTTTCGAGCGGGAGTTTTCTAAGGTGAATTTGATCCAAAATGCAAATTTTGTTCGATGTGAAAGTTTTTAATTTTAATTAAACATTAAACAAGGCTTTCTTTTTATATATTTTCGGTGCATGGCAGGACAAACTGAGCACAAAAGAGCACAACTTTCATTTCTAGGAAATTGCGAAACTAAAAAAAAAATCATAAAATTTTGAAATTTCCATTTGTTTAATATTTACGGCACAAGGCAACGCGGCGCTACAAGTTAAACACAATACAGTACAACTTTTTTTTTAATCGAAAATGGCAGTGCTAACTTCACGCTACAGCCCTTCGCAAAGTTTATTTTTGAACGTACAAATAGCAATGATTATCCATTTTTTTTGTTATCTCTTTAGCGCTTAGCAGCATTATCTGAGCACAAAACTGTTTTTTTTTTTTTAAAGAAATGTCGAAATTTCAAAAAATTCATTCGTAAAGTTTGCAAATTTGCAAATTCTTTTCAAAGTTTGTTTGAAAATCAAAAATACCTAGCAAGAGCTAAGTTCATGCTGAAAAAATAGGTAGGTGCCTTCTTAAAAACATACAGATTTATGATTACGATTTGTTTGTACCCAACCACTCTCTCTTTCAATAACGAAATTTCTAACGAGCCTAGCACTATCGACAACCCTTTTGTCACATTCTTCAAACAATCTTTTGTCGATGACTCTGAAACCTTAATGTTTCCTTCACCATCTCAGCTTTAGAGAAAGTAGATATTATCTCAACTGATTTCAGCAAGGCTTTGGACAAGATTTCCCATTTAAGCTTATTCTTTTCAAATTGTCCACTCTCGGCTTTGAATCCTCTTTGGAATTCATCTTACCTTGAAAACCGTTTCTACAGCGTTCAATTTAGTTCTGCCACCTCTTGCCCTTTCTTAGCTTCTTCCGGTGTCCCGCAAGGCATCCACCTAGGCCCACTTTTGTTTATTCTTTCTATTAACAATATTAAAGGGTCATCTCTCATCAAACATTCTTCTATCTCTCTGTACGCCGATGATACCAAATTTTTCAAGGCCATTTCTTCAACAGATGACTCTTCCCTTATTCATCAAGATCTTGACAGTTTTTTAGTTTGGTGTCTACAAAATAGCTTGGAGCTTAACTATATCACTAAATGCCAAGCAATCACTTTTTCACGCAAACGTATCGAATTTCCTCCCCGTCTCTACTTGCTCCATAATCAACACATACCCAACGTTGATAATATTCGCGACCTTGGCATTTAATGCGAATTTTCTCACTCACTCCAATCTTTTAATTCTGCGTCCCTATATGAATCGCTTTAAGCTAATCAACTTAAATTCGTTGCAAGAACGAAGAGAAATATCAGACATTCTCTTCATTCATCGACTACTCTCCGGTTCCGTTGACTGCATGTCGCTCTACAACTCTATCTCTTTTAATAATAACCCTCCTAATACACGTAATCCTCGTCTCTTTTTATATACCCACCCACCGAACCTCTTATGGCTCCAACAATTCTATCTCTTGTATGCTGCGGGTTGTTAATTCAAACATGTGCTCCTTCGACTTTAAACTCAGTACTCCTTCCTTAAAACTCCGGCTTGTGAACCAACCTCCACCTCACGAACCTAAGCTTTAGTTTTTAGTTTAAAAGTTAAAAGATTAAGAATTAGCTTGTATTAAGCCGAATAAATGGGGGATTAAAAGATTAAAAATTGAAAACTGGTTGTCCTTGCGAAGATGAGGAATTTCTAAAGATGATCCTTTTTGCTTTTGCCAATATATATCTTTAACCTATTGATTTCAGTTTCTCTCTCTACATTTTTTGTCGGTTGGTGGAGATCCATGATCCTATGGGAGAGTAAGAATGCATGGTCCGCGTAATCCAGAGGTGTCCCTGTTTGAGGTGTGATTGGAGGCTACACGGAATTCTCCATTTCCAGTCGAAAAAGCTGCATGCAGTACATCACTTATCACCAACAGGAACAGTATGGGTTATAATATACAACCTTTCATCAACTCACTTTGTATTTCAAAGTCCTCTGACAATCTTCCTTTATGCAAAACTTATCATTTGTATCCATCATAAACAAATAAATAAATTTGGTGGTGCAACAGCTCGTGAAGAACCAGGCCCTAATGACTTTCAACTTATCACAACCATTCCCGTGTGCGTGTTATTGGCAGGAATGGAGGGAACTTACAATTTTTTGCCGAGTCCGAGCGGCTTGATGAGAAGCACTTATTCATGACAAGTATACTCTTGGAGGATTTTTCAGTTCCTTGCAAGAAGCAGTACCTTCAGGAACTACATTTCTGTTTTTTGGTGGCAGCGGCTGGGAAACGAACCTAGACCTTCAGCCTGACAGTCAAACGCACTAACCATTATGCCGCCAGGTACTACTAGGTTCCATCATACGTAGCCTTGATAAGAGCAATCAATATTTATCCGGGATGCCCCTCCTATGCTTAAATTCTCTATTGCATTGTCAAACACCTTTACGAAGTCGTTGAACAGTAAGTGAATTATCGATATTCAACACTCTGTTTGATGACGATCACAAGGTGTCGATGTGGTGAGGATAAGAATACTTTTTCCACAACACACCAATTGTTATCGATGGAGGTGAGTCCCGTGCTACTGATTACTCTGAATCCTTGTGAAAGGTGGTCCCCAAGTAGTTGGTGGACTATTGGTACTTGGACATTCGGGTGTTTTCTTGTCATCTCCGAACTGCTGTTGTGCGTATAATACTACAGCAACAACCATCAGATGGTGGTCCTGGGCCATTCTCATGTCTGCACCCTTTCTGTTAAGAACTTCCAGAAGACTGCTTCTAAATTGCCGACTGATCGTGAGGTGATCAATTTGGTTGGAAATTATTGGTCTGTCCGTCAACACCCATCTGACTTAATGGCACTTCTTGCGCTCAAACATGGTTCCTCCTATTATAAGGCGGCTGGTTTTAAAAAAATCGATAAGAACTTTGCCACTGTGGCTTCGGTCACCAGCACCATGCTTTCCCATAACCCGTCTGAGCCCATCATTTTTGTTGCCAACCTTGTGGTCTCCACGTGGTGTACTATCATTAGCAGCACTCACCCGCTATAAAAGGCCTCCTTCACTTCGGAAGAAGAGAGTTCCGTTGGGGCGTAATACTGTATGATGGTAACGCGACGTACCCTACTCCGGAACCCAGCTTTGAGGATCCTATATCATCTAAAAGGCTCCCGAGAAATTAAGCTTTTGAGAGCTATTTTGGAAACCAGAAATCCAATGCCAGATTCACAATAGCTTCCATGTACCTTTCTGGATTGGAATAATACAGTGTTACAAATTGGAGACTTAAACTTCCCCGAGCATTCACCATCTAACTACACTAATTCCTAAGATGTCCACCATTTACTGCATACCTAAATTCTTTTCTAATTGGAGGAAAAATCTGGCATTTTGAGAAGCTTAACTTCCTTTGTCAAAAAGCGTCTTTACATTTAAAAAAACAGTCTGTCCGGGTACAAAAGCCAAAAGTCGTCAACGTGTTATCAATATTATTTAAGGTGTAGTCTCAGTTTTGGTAGCGGTCCTGATGTAAGTTACGAAAAATACTAACCTCCGTAAGCTTTCTTAGAATGCTAGCTTTTTCGCACTTGTAATTTAAGGATACGTAGGTATATAGGAATATGCAATTAGATGCGTGGTGACTACCACGAGAAAGTTAAACTTCAAGCACTTCATCCTGACTGATTGTTACGCTTCTGGTCCAGACCAAGTTCTGAGCAATCAATAGTGACCCGATAAGGCACGATGCAGATCACTCAGAGAGACTGTCAAAACCCGAACTGAGAATCTGCACACTTGGACAAAAAGGCCTATCAATAACCTTTTCGAGTACTTTGCTGATACTTGGAAGTCTAATCGATCGGAGATTCGTGAGATTGGAGTTGTCTTTTTCCCTCATTTGAAAAAGATTGTACCATGACTGCTTCCATCGCACCGGATTGTTTGCATTATTCAGAGCGTCATTTCATAGTGGCATGGATTTCAATTGCTTCCTGAGTAAGGTGTTGTATAGAATAGTCAAAGGTTGGATATACCCATCGACTTCTGAGTACTACTATAAGCTGACTATGGATATAGTTTCAAAAAACCTGAAGGTTAAGTAACATTGTTGAATCGGGAGGCATAGATATTATATTACCAAATTGAACCCTCAAAAATTTAGTCAAAAGCATTATATTCTGCTTCATCCACAAACTGATGGGAAAATTAAACATTTCAACAGAATTTAAGATCATCTTTCCAAAGTAGCTGCTGGTTGTGAAACAGATTGTTGAAAGCATATATTTCCAGCCTATTAGTGATCTTGCGTGGTTTTGGAAAAGACACCAATCGACAAAAGGAACTGTCACTGAAGCCCAAGTTCTTAAATACATTTGTTGTGCATTGATACCGTTGAAAACCCTTTTTCAATTGAAACCATCAGTAATTTCCTTGAAAAATTCGACTATTCTGCCAATCACATGTTGGAATAATTACAATCCTCAAGCCCCATTGAAACTTTTATTTTACCTTAATTTAAGAAAAGTGAAATTTTGTAGGTATATCCCTTCACACGAATTGCTTGCATGGTAGAATGTTAGGTACATTTCTCCCACACACACATCACACAAACAGACTAGAACACAAAAATATCCTTTCACCAGCCACCACTCTACTGCACTTCCTTTGTCACTTCAATTTACTGGATTACTTTCGGATTACTGTCATACTCCGATCGGAAGTGATTCGAAAAACGAAAATTCGCCCGAAAATTGCCAGGATATGTGTACCCACCGGTAATACGGGCTGCAAACAGTGCAAACAGCCCGTAGTACACTTACTTACATACACTCAACAACAACAAAAATAAGTTTTATCGTCTGGTTTTATTCTTCTTTTTATTTTATTTTTTTTTCTCATATAAACCTACCATCAGCCCGTGCGTCACTTCTTTGGTCCTTGCTGCTGCTGCCATCATCTCTCTTTCTCTCTTGACAGAAAAACTTCAGCGAATCAACAAACGAACGAGAAAAGAAATCCTTGAGTAGATGTCATCCACAAGGATTACGAGAGTTTTATAAATTTTACTGCCTTCTTCGCCATTTTTTGTTCTTTACTTTTTTGTTGTTATACGCGAAAGTTTACTTTTTGAATGCAACTTTTCTCTTTTTCAAGTTTGCTGATTTTTTTTTGCAGTGTTGTCCCAAAAGTTTTGGGCCCCTCAGTCTCAGTCCCTCTGCACTCTATATAGTAATCCCTCATCGAGTTCTTTCAAATTCGCTGAAATTTTTCTCTTATATAGCGGAACGGTTTTCCATTTGTTTGAAGGGCTTAAAAAAAAGAGGATATATGCTCACTGCTCTATGTACCACCTCCCTTAAGGATTTTATGCCGCCGCTGGCAGTATTTATCCTTCAAAAAAAAATATTTGTTCCAAACTTTTACAACCATTTGATGCTTTCTTTCCAATATTTTCTCTTAAAAAAAAAACTTTGACGGATATCCTTATTTTTACACTAATTACTGACTTTTGAAGGACTTATATTTTGTCCTGGAAGAAATCTTAAAAAGCAGTATTTTTTAATAAATTTCAACTTTTCGAATCAAGGTTAAATCAAAAGATATTTGTTGTTTTCAAAGTTGGACGAAGAATTTTTATAACTTATCGAAGAAAGTTCTTCCAAATTACAGTGCTACCAAATTGGCATTTAATCTGGAAGTGACATAAATGTATGAGCAAAACAAGAGAATAGAAAAATTGTATTGATAATATTTTGTTTTGGTTTGTTTCAGCAGGTTTGCCGTAAAATTTAATAAGTGAGATTTAAGAACTAGTGATGTGCTAGACTCCAAGCTTCTGTTACTATTTTTGTAAGTGAGGCTCTATAGTGAAAAACGATTTCACCATTTTTTTTTTGTTCTACAAATTGTAATGTGAAGTAGGTGCTGCTATCATACTTTTTCCGTCTCGTATTTTTTTTTTTTGTTGTTACTCAACCCAGCTGGAGTAATAAACTAAAATGAAGTGGCAATAAAATGCGATTTTATGAGAAGCTTTTGAAGCTGGGTACCTACCAACGCTTTTTTTTTTTTTTTTTTTTCGGTTCATATTGTTATAGTGTCATGGTTCCTTTTATGTGTTATTTTTTGTCATTGACAGGACAACATATGGTAGAGTTAAGTGCATATGGTGTTATGGGATTTTCAAGTCCTGACAAAAAAGAGGGATCAGTATGCGCTTACCCATGCGGCGGATAGTATTTTTCCAAGGACATATTTTGTGTCGATTTGTTGCAAAAAAAAAATTATTATTCTATACAACCTTCGATGGACAAATGCTACTTGTTACGGTACTTTAAAATATTATTTTTATTCAAAAGAATTTTTTTTAACATTTTAAATATTTAACAGGTGACCATGACCTCAATATTACATTCAATATAACGTGTCAGTACACAAATACATGTAGTTTTTCCACACATTAAATGACTAGGGTGATTAATTCAGTTTGAAAAAAGAGTGAAGACTTCTCCAAAAAATCTACTACATTCAGGGCCGGATTAACAAGTAGGCAGAATAGGCAGTTGAAAAATGAAAAAGACTTCTAAAATTTTCTTACAAACATTCCTTTAATTTGGTTGGAGAGCATGCTGTGAAGTGCTGTTTTTATGCAGTAGATTTTTTGCCATTATGCAGACATTATATAATTTTTTTTTCGCTTCCACCGTATTAAAAAATAAAATAAATAATGAGAAAACTTTGAAGACATTGTCAACTACATGCTGGGAAGCACATTCGAATGCGACGAATGCAGTTTACGATTCATTTGATATCATATTAGAGGCTCTAGAAATCATTGCTGATGATGAATCACAAAATATTGATACTCGTTATGAGGCGACGTGTATCGCGAATAAAATGCAAAAATTCGAATTTGGTTTCATGTTGATTTTATGGAACTCTATTTTGACTGCTATGCGTTCAGTGAGTAAGTCATTGCAAAGTGAAAAAGCAAATTTGCAAACGTGTGCTTTTTTGTACGGATCGTTAGAAGAGAGTTAGTTTCATTCCGTGAAAAGTTCAATGATTTCGAGGAAAAAACAAAACAATTATTACCTGGTGTAGGTTATACAGAAATCGTAAAACGTACTCGTCGTAGAAAAAAACAACCTAATGACGGAAATGCTCCAGAAGTAGAATTTTCGCCTCGCAATGATTTTAAGACAAAAGGTTTCCTCGAAATCATCGACAATCTTCACAGTGAAATCAAACGACGTGCGAAAGTGTATATGGAAGTTTCAGAGAGATTTGCATTTCTCATCAACTTTTCTCTAAGTGATGGAGACCTCAACGAAGCTATAAATAACTTAGTTCGTTTTAATTCTAGAGATTTGGAAGAGTTTTTCATTGAAATGAAACAATTCCAAAGTTACGTGAACTCCAGGTACACTGATGCCCAAAAAACTCATAGTCATTTGTATAAGATTCTAATGGAAGATCAATTAGCCGATGTATTTCCTAACACATAAATAGGTCTTCTTTTTTTAACATTAATGATCACAAATTGTTCTGCCGAACGATCCTTCTCGCAATTAAAAAGAATCAAAGCTGCTGAAAGAGCTACAACGCGACAAGAGCGACTCGAGATGTTAGGTATACTTTTCATTGAGTCATATTTACTGAACAAAATCCATATTGATGATATAATTGATTAATTTGCCGAAAACAAATGTAGAAAACGGCATGTTTAAAATGTAGATAGTAATTTTATTGATATTATTACATTGTGACAATAAAATTTTTATGAAAGATATAAGTTTGTATTTTTTAATCGAAAAAAGAAGGGAACGGATGTGAAAAAAGGGCCCCCAAATTGATGGTTGCCTAGGGCCCCGTTGAGGGCTAATCCGGCCCTGACTACATTTATCAATTTTGCTTGTCGATAAGCGTATTTCCAACCAAAAAATAAAACTAAATTTTTCATTAGGATTTTTCGTTTCGCATCAGCAGCATTCTAGACTTCAGCAACGACCTACTGCTACTTACTGTAAAAATTAAATTATATTAACAACAAAATCTATGGTTAACCAATTACTCACTAACTTCAGGTGGCACTATACAGTCCAGGTCCAGGGTGGACCAAGGCCTCCACCAACAAGCTTCTTTCAGTCAGCTCGGTTTCTAGCTTGCTGTCTTTAGTTTCACACGCCGGGTTGTAAGAGGTCCTCTTCCACTTTTTGCGCCACCTGTTAAGCTGTCTTCCTCTACTGTGCATGCCATCCCACGGGGTTGGATTCAAAGACTCTCAAGGCCGGAGCATTGATGGCATTCGCTCTTGGTGACCAAGCTATCTCAGTCGTTACCTTTTCACTTTTGTGGCTAGGTCAGTGTCGCTGTACCGCCCATACAGTTCATTGCACCTTTAACTCCATTCCTCAACTTTCCTCTCAAAACAGCCTTAAGCGTTATCATCCCTCGGTAATAGTGTCCGGGACCGGGATGATAAGCGTCTTATACAGCGACACTTTAGTTTCTCGAGAGAGGGCTTTGCTTCTCAATTGCCTGCTTAGCCTCTTGCGAGGAACTCACAAATTCTTCAAGAGTATACTTGTCATGCTTCTCATCAAGCCGATCGGACTCGGCAAAAACTGTAGGTCCCCTCTATTCCTGCCAACAATACGCACACAGGAATGTTTGAGAGTTGTAAGTCACTAGGCCCTGGCTTTCAACAAGCTGATGTACCACCCAATTTACTTATTTAAACCTATCTTCTTGGCTTCCTCCTCAATACTGACGAAAGCACCACTGACATCACGCTTTGTTCGTCCGATTATGTCAACGTCGTTGGCGTAAGCGAGTAATTGGACTGACTTTTGAAAGATTCTGCCTCTAGTGTTCAAGTGAGTGTTTTGCATTATTCTATTAAGAACGATGTTAAAGAAGTTGCATGTGTGGTGGTGAGAATCAATTTGAAACTCCTGGGGTTTTTCCTAGATCTGCCGTAGTGCGAATTTTTGGCGGATGGTGGACTTTCCTGGCCTAAGGCCACACTGAGCTGTTGACGAATGAGGAGTGCCTGCCTTGCTACGACCGCAATGTGGTCAGTCAGCTTGGCAGTTTATTGACCAGGAATTTGCCATGTCCCCTTGTATATATTGAGTTGAGGGAACTGCGTTCAAGCTACCATAACGTTTCACCCCGCAGCAAAGTCGATTAGCCTGAGTCCATTATCAGAGGTGGTGTCGTGCAGGCTGTATCTTCCGATTGTGTCACCAAAAACGTCTTCTTTTCCTAGCTTGGCATTAAAATCACCCAAGACAATTTTAGTGTCAAAGCTAGGGCATTGCTCATAATTCTTGTCCAGGAGCTCGTAGAACTTGTTTTTGATGCTTTCATCTTTTTCATGTGTGGGGCCATGCACAATATGAGGCTGATATTGACGAATTATGCTTTTGTGCGAATTGTCGTGAGGCGCTCGTTCACATAGTTGAAACTCAAGACTTCTTGGCTATGCCTGCCTCTACTCTAACGACGAATCCACCTCCAAAAAGACGCTATACCCTTGTGGTCGTTAACAGTTACCATAGAAGATGTCGCAGTCTTTCAGTTTTCTTCAGCCCTGCCCTTCAAATCGCACTTCTTGGAAGGCAGTGACGTCTGCTTTGTAGCAGTCTAGGGCCTCCGCTTAGTGTTTGGCTGCACGTAGGTAGTCTAAAGAGAGATAGAACATTCCAAGTGCAGATAGCTGATCCGAAGTTTGTTGTCCTTATTTCGTTTGCTTGATTTGTCAACGGTAAATCTGTGCGTATCCTAAGCTTGTTGCTGCTTTGCAACTAAATACCTTTACGTTGCCGGGAAGTCACTCCAACGGCACGACCACCAACCTGGAGAACCAGACCCTTAGTATGACTCCAAGGGCAGGGAGCCGGGCTAATCGCTTTTTATAGGCCTACGTTCCGAATATGTTGTAGTAGCCCGTATAAAGCCTGGTTTACACGATAATGCACCGCATGTGTTTTTTTGCGGTTTAAATGCAAACGGCACTACAGATCTCAACGGCAGATGTACAAACGTCGTGTGAAAGGATCCATATAGAATGTATACCTACGCCATTGCAGAAAAACGTGCGGTGCACTGCCATGTAAACGAAGGCTAAGGTGTTCACTTAGATGTTCAACCTAACTGGAACTATAGACGCCACCGTTGATTCCATCAGAGGAATGCTTTCACTGCTAGCTTGATGAAAGACGTGTGTGAAGTTAGCATAACATTTTTGAGCTAGACCAATGGGACCATGGCAGGAATTTGCAGTTTTTTTGCATTTTTTATGCATTTCTATTCCGGATTTTGCAGTTCACCAAATAGTGGGTGTAATCGACTGTACTGCTAACTTCACTGTGAAGTTAGCAGTGCCTATGCTTTTCTCAGCAACCGGGCTAGCTAGGAATCTGAAATAAGGCTCTGAATTTGCAGTTTAATTTGCAGTTCCAGAAAAGGAAAAAACCAAATTTCTAAATCCTTACATAAAAAAAATTTCATACTGTACTGCTAACTTCACTGTGAAGTTAGCATAAAAGTCCTTTTCTCGGCAACGGTGATACCTAGAAATTTGCAGTTAGGCTCCAAATTTGCAGTTTAATTTGCAGTTCAGGAAAAATTTATGTCCAAATTTTTAAGTCCAAATTTGACAAAAAATCGATTAAATTCATTTTTCACTGTTAACATCACTGTGAAGTTAGCAGTACATATCCTTTTCTAAGGAACTGAGCTAGCTAGAAAATTGCAGTTGGTGTCCAAATTTGCAGTTTTCCATGCACTTCAAGAAAAAACTAAGTTCAAATTTTGTAGTCCAAATTTGACAAAAAAATCGATTAAATTCATTTTTCACTGTTAACATCACTGTGAAGTTAGCAGTACATATCCTTTTCTAAGGAACTGAGCTAGCTAGAAAATTGCAGTTGGTGTCCAAATTTGCAGTTTTCCATGCACTTTAAGAAAAAACTAAGTTCAAATTTTGTAGTCCAAATTTGACAAAAAAATCGATTAAATTCATTTTTCACTGTTAACATCACTGTGAAGTTAGCAGTACATATCCTTTTCTAAGGAACTGAGCTAGCTAGAAAATTGCAGTTGGTGTCCAAATTTGCAGTTTTCCATGCACTTCAAGAAAAAACTAAGTTCAAATTTTGTAGTCCAAATTTGACAAAAAAATCGATTAAATTCATTTTTCACTGTTAACATCACTGTGAAGTTAGCAGTACATATCCTTTTCTAAGGAACTGAGCTAGCTAGAAAATTGCAGTTGGTGTCCAAATTTGCAGTTTTCCATGCACTTCAAGAAAAAACTAAGTTCAAATTTTGTAGTCCAAATTTGACAAAAAAATCGATTAAATTCATTTTTCACTGTTAACATCACTGTGAAGTTAGCAGTACATATCCTTTTCTAAGGAACTGAGCTAGCTAGAAAATTGCAGTTGGTGTCCAAATTTGCAGTTTTCCATGCACTTTAAGAAAAAACTAAGTTCAAATTTTGTAGTCCAAATTTGACAAAAAAATCGATTAAATTCATTTTTCACTGTTAACATCACTGTGAAGTTAGCAGTACATATCCTTTTCTAAGGAACTGAGCTAGGTAGAAAATTGCAGTTGGTGTCCAAATTTGCAGTTTTCCATGCACTTCAAGAAAAAACTAAGTTCAAATTTGTACGTCCAAATTTGACAAAAAAATCGAAAATTTTACTTTGCACTGTTAACATCACTGTGAAGTTAGCAGTACATACCCTTTTCTCAGCAACTGAGCCACCTAGAAAATTGCAGTTAGGGTCCAAATTTGCAGTTTTTCATGCACTTCAAGAAAAAAATTAAGTTCAAATTTTAAAGTCCAAATTTGACAAAAAATCGATTAAATTCATTTTTCACTGTTAACATCACTGTGAAGTTAGCAGTACATACCCTTTTCTCAGCAACTGAGCCACCTAGAAAATTGCAGTTTAGGTCCAAATTTGCAGTTTTTCATGCACATCAAGAAAAAACTAAGTTCAAATTTGTACGTCCAAATTTGACAAAAAAATCGAAAATTTTACTTTGCACTGTTAACATCACTGTGAAGTTAGCAGTACCCTTTTCTCAGGAACTGAGCCACCTAGAAAATTGCAGTTAAGGTCCAAATTTGCAGTTTTTCATGCACTTCAAGAAAAAACTAAGTTCAAATTTTAAAGTCCAAATTTGACAAAAAATCGATTAAATTCATTTTTCACTGTTAACATCACTGTGAAGTTAGCAGTACATATCCTTTTCTAAGGAACTGAGCTAGCTAGAAAATTGCAGTTGGTGTCCAAATTTGCAGTTTTCCATGCACTTCAAGAAAAAACTAAGTTCAAATTTTGTAGTCCAAATTTGACAAAAAAATCGATTAAATTCATTTTTCACTGTTAACATCACTGTGAAGTTAGCAGTACATATCCTTTTCTAAGGAACTGAGCTAGCTAGAAAATTGCAGTTGGTGTCCAAATTTGCAGTTTTCCATGCACTTTAAGAAAAAACTAAGTTCAAATTTTGTAGTCCAAATTTGACAAAAAAATCGATTAAATTCATTTTTCACTGTTAACATCACTGTGAAGTTAGCAGTACATATCCTTTTCTAAGGAACTGAGCTAGGTAGAAAATTGCAGTTGGTGTCCAAATTTGCAGTTTTCCATGCACTTCAAGAAAAAACTAAGTTCAAATTTGTACGTCCAAATTTGACAAAAAAATCGAAAATTTTACTTTGCACTGTTAACATCACTGTGAAGTTAGCAGTACATACCCTTTTCTCAGCAACTGAGCCACCTAAAAAATTGCAGTTAGGGTCCAAATTTGCAGTTTTTCATGCACTTCAAGAAAAAAATTAAGTTCAAATTTTAAAGTCCAAATTTGACAAAAAATCGATTAAATTCATTTTTCACTGTTAACATCACTGTGAAGTTAGCAGTACATACCCTTTTCTCAGCAACTGAGCCACCTAGAAAATTGCAGTTTAGGTCCAAATTTGCAGTTTTTCATGCACATCAAGAAAAAACTAAGTTCAAATTTGTACGTCCAAATTTGACAAAAAAAATCGAAAATTTTACTTTGCACTGTTAACATCACTGTGAAGTTAGCAGTACCCTTTTCTCAGGAACTGAGCCACCTAGAAAATTGCAGTTAAGGTCCAAATTTGCAGTTTTTCATGCACTTCAAGAAAAAACTAAGTTCAAATTTTAAAGTCCAAATTTGACAAAAAATCGATTAAATTCATTTTTCACTGTTAACATCACTGTGAAGTTAGCAGTACATATCCTTTTCTAAGGAACTGAGCCAGCAAGAAAATTGCAGTTAAGGTCCAAATTTGCAGTTTTCATGCACTTCAAGAAAAAAATTAAGTTCAAATTTTAAAGTCCAAATTTGACAAAAAATCGATTAAATTCATTTTTCACTGTTAACATCACTGTGAAGTTAGCAGTACATATCCTTTTCTAAGGAACTGAGCTAGCTAGAAAATTGCAGTTGGTGTCCAAATTTGCAGTTTTCCATGCACTTTAAGAAAAAACTAAGTTCAAATTTTGTAGTCCAAATTTGACAAAAAAATCGATTAAATTCATTTTTCACTGTTAACATCACTGTGAAGTTAGCAGTACATATCCTTTTCTAAGGAACTGAGCTAGGTAGAAAATTGCAGTTGGTGTCCAAATTTGCAGTTTTCCATGCACTTCAAGAAAAAACTAAGTTCAAATTTGTACGTCCAAATTTGACAAAAAAATCGAAAATTTTACTTTGCACTGTTAACATCACTGTGAAGTTAGCAGTACATACCCTTTTCTCAGCAACTGAGCCACCTAGAAAATTGCAGTTAGGGTCCAAATTTGCAGTTTTTCATGCACTTCAAGAAAAAAATTAAGTTCAAATTTTAAAGTCCAAATTTGACAAAAAATCGATTAAATTCATTTTTCACTGTTAACATCACTGTGAAGTTAGCAGTACATACCCTTTTCTCAGCAACTGAGCCACCTAGAAAATTGCAGTTTAGGTCCAAATTTGCAGTTTTTCATGCACATCAAGAAAAAACTAAGTTCAAATTTGTACGTCCAAATTTGACAAAAAAATCGAAAATTTTACTTTGCACTGTTAACATCACTGTGAAGTTAGCAGTACCCTTTTCTCAGGAACTGAGCCACCTAGAAAATTGCAGTTAAGGTCCAAATTTGCAGTTTTTTATGCACTTCAAGAAAAAACTAAGTTCAAATTTTAAAGTCCAAATTTGACAAAAAATCGATTAAATTCATTTTTCACTGTTAACATCACTGTGAAGTTAGCAGTACATATCCTTTTCTAAGGAACTGAGCTAGCTAGAAAATTGCAGTTGGTGTCCAAATTTGCAGTTTTCCATGCACTTCAAGAAAAAACTAAGTTCAAATTTTGTAGTCCAAATTTGACAAAAAAATCGATTAAATTCATTTTTCACTGTTAACATCACTGTGAAGTTAGCAGTACATATCCTTTTCTAAGGAACTGAGCTAGCTAGAAAATTGCAGTTGGTGTCCAAATTTGCAGTTTTCCATGCACTTTAAGAAAAAACTAAGTTCAAATTTTGTAGTCCAAATTTGACAAAAAAATCGATTAAATTCATTTTTCACTGTTAACATCACTGTGAAGTTAGCAGTACATATCCTTTTCTAAGGAACTGAGCTAGGTAGAAAATTGCAGTTGGTGTCCAAATTTGCAGTTTTCCATGCACTTCAAGAAAAAACTAAGTTCAAATTTGTACGTCCAAATTTGACAAAAAAATCGAAAATTTTACTTTGCACTGTTAACATCACTGTGAAGTTAGCAGTACATACCCTTTTCTCAGCAACTGAGCCACCTAGAAAATTGCAGTTAGGGTCCAAATTTGCAGTTTTTCATGCACTTCAAGAAAAAAATTAAGTTCAAATTTTAAAGTCCAAATTTGACAAAAAATCGATTAAATTCATTTTTCACTGTTAACATCACTGTGAAGTTAGCAGTACATACCCTTTTCTCAGCAACTGAGCCACCTAGAAAATTGCAGTTTAGGTCCAAATTTGCAGTTTTTCATGCACATCAAGAAAAAACTAAGTTCAAATTTGTACGTCCAAATTTGACAAAAAAATCGAAAATTTTACTTTGCACTGTTAACATCACTGTGAAGTTAGCAGTACCCTTTTCTCAGGAACTGAGCCACCTAGAAAATTGCAGTTAAGGTCCAAATTTGCAGTTTTTTATGCACTTCAAGAAAAAACTAAGTTCAAATTTTAAAGTCCAAATTTGACAAAAAATCGATTAAATTCATTTTTCACTGTTAACATCACTGTGAAGTTAGCAGTACATATCCTTTTCTAAGGAACTGAGCCAGCAAGAAAATTGCAGTTAAGGTCCAAATTTGCAGTTTTCATGCACTTCAAAGAAAAACTAAGTCCAAAAAATTTAAGTACTCAAATATTCATACAATTAGTACTTAAATACTCATATAATTAACAAATCAAATTCCCCTTATCAATATTTTTTTAAGAAATTGAATCATTAAGCCTACTAATACCTCTCTTTTTCATTTAAGGAGGGGCAAAATTCCCATTATAATAACATTTGTCCAAGTCGGACTATTTATGGATAAAAATATAAATCTTAAAAAAAAAATATCAAAAATGAAAATCGACAATAGAAAATACTAAATTGAAAATAACTATACATACATAAATAAAAATTCCAAATAAATTCCAAATCCAATAAAACAAAACAATAAAATTTTGGAATAAATGAACGGTGAACGTCAACAAAAGTTCAATTTAATGAAGAAAAAGAACGCACCTTCTTTGAAACAACATGCTTTCCCTCAGTGACTGTTCAATAACAACGAAAGTGACAGACACAATTGTCATACTAGAGTTGCATACAAGTCCTTCAATAACTCCAGAAATCGAAAACAGTTTTGTGACCGTCTGCATGTATTTCTTGTTGCATTTAGGTTTGTTTCTGCCATTTTGTTTTCAAGCCGAACAAAAAAATATTTTTTTAACATGAACCTACATTAGGGTGTCGTCAATTTTCCAAAATAATGTATTAAAGGTTAAATAAAATTTAGTGACCAAAAAAAATTTGACCAAACAAATTATTTCTCATCATCATTGAATTAAAAGTCATAATATTATTAATTAAATAATTAAAAGTCGTAATATTTTATATAAAATTATTGTTTATAATTTTTTGAGTGAGGGATTAAGGAACAAATATAAACAAAAAAAAAATGAATAGCTGCAGTAATTACAAAAATAAAATGTGAAAACAGCAATACCTATACAAATATAAATTTGTAGGGTTTATTGACAAATCGGACACAATTTTTTGGTAAAATATTTTTTTAGGACATTCATATTTTACTAAGGAGATGTTTGTCATTAAAAAAATATGTTGGGAAATAGACACCCTAAAATATGGTAGTTATTTTTTAAGAATCTGACAGCAAGTTACAATGTAGATGCATTTAGGATCTTATTTAATATTTCTGTTAATTTTTCACTTTGTTACAAAAGTGTTGTATATTAGTTTTACTGAATCAAAATGATTAGATACTTTAGAGTTACTTTGAAGTAGCAAAAGATCAAAGTCACAAAACAGTTTCGATTTTGTTTTTGAGAACGGCTAATTAAAATTAAGTTACATTGAAACACAATGGATAACTACTCAGTTACTATTAAGCCACTTCTATTTATTTTTAGGCCCACTAAATAAGAACAGTGACCTGAATATAACAAAGTTGGAACTCAAATAATTTAAAATACAGTGAGAGCATTCAACAACTCTACAAAAACTTCCGAGTTATTCTTGTGAAACCAGATTTTTTAATTTCTTGTTGCAAAATTCAAATCTGTGCCCCTTGGGCAGTGATGTTAACAGTGAAAAATGAATTTAGTCGATTTGTTGTCAAATTTGGACTTTAAAATTTGAACTTAGTTTTTTCTTGAAGTAACTGGAAAACTGCAAATTTGGACCCTAACTGCAATTTTCTTGCTGGCTCAGTTCCTTAGAAAAGGATATGTACTGCTAACTTCACAGTGATGTTAACAGTGAAAAATGAATTTAATCGATTTTTTTGTCAAATTTGGACTACAAAATTTGAACTTAGTTTTTTCTTGAAGTGCATGGAAAACTGCAAATTTGGACACCAACTGCAATTTTCTAGCTAGCTCACTTCCTTAGAAAAGGATATGTACTGCTAACTTCTCAGTGATGTTAACAGTGAAAAATGAATTTAATCGATTTTTTTGTCAAATTTGGACTACAAAATTTGAACTTAGTTTTTTCTTAAAGTGCATGGAAAACTGCAAATTTGGACACCAACTGCAATTTTCTAGCTAGCTCAGTTCCTTAGAAAAGGATATGTACTGCTAACTTCACAGTGATGTTAACAGTGAAAAATGAATTTAATCGATTTTTTGTCAAATTTGGACTTTAAAATTTGAACTTAATTTTTTTCTTGAAGTGCATGAAAACTGCAAATTTGGACCTTAACTGCAATTTTCTTGCTGGCTCAGTTCCTTAGAAAAGGATATGTACTGCTAACTTCACAGTGATGTTAACAGTGAAAAATGAATTTAATCGATTTTTTGTCAAATTTGGACTTTAAAATTTGAACTTAGTTTTTTCTTGAAGTGCATGAAAAACTGCAAATTTGGACCTTAACTGCAATTTTCTAGGTGGCTCAGTTCCTGAGAAAAGGGTACTGCTAACTTCACAGTGATGTTAACAGTGCAAAGTAAAATTTTCGATTTTTTTTGTCAAATTTGGACGTACAAATTTGAACTTAGTTTTTTCTTGATGTGCATGAAAAACTGCAAATTTGGACCTAAACTGCAATTTTCTAGGTGGCTCAGTTGCTGAGAAAAGGGTATGTACTGCTAACTTCACAGTGATGTTAACAGTGAAAAATGAATTTAATCGATTTTTTGTCAAATTTGGACTTTAAAATTTGAACTTAATTTTTTTCTTGAAGTGCATGAAAAACTGCAAATTTGGACCCTAACTGCAATTTTTTAGGTGGCTCAGTTGCTGAGAAAAGGGTATGTACTGCTAACTTCACAGTGATGTTAACAGTGCAAAGTAAAATTTTCGATTTTTTTGTCAAATTTGGACGTACAAATTTGAACTTAGTTTTTTCTTGAAGTGCATGGAAAACTGCAAATTTGGACACCAACTGCAATTTTCTACCTAGCTCAGTTCCTTAGAAAAGGATATGTACTGCTAACTTCACAGTGATGTTAACAGTGAAAAATGAATTTAATCGATTTTTTTGTCAAATTTGGACTACAAAATTTGAACTTAGTTTTTTCTTAAAGTGCATGGAAAACTGCAAATTTGGACACCAACTGCAATTTTCTAGCTAGCTCAGTTCCTTAGAAAAGGATATGTACTGCTAACTTCACAGTGATGTTAACAGTGAAAAATGAATTTAATCGATTTTTTTGTCAAATTTGGACTACAAAATTTGAACTTAGTTTTTTCTTGAAGTGCATGGAAAACTGCAAATTTGGACACCAACTGCAATTTTCTAGCTAGCTCAGTTCCTTAGAAAAGGATATGTACTGCTAACTTCACAGTGATGTTAACAGTGAAAAATGAATTTAATCGATTTTTTGTCAAATTTGGACTTTAAAATTTGAACTTAGTTTTTTCTTGAAGTGCATGAAAAACTGCAAATTTGGACCTTAACTGCAATTTTCTAGGTGGCTCAGTTCCTGAGAAAAGGGTACTGCTAACTTCACAGTGATGTTAACAGTGCAAAGTAAAATTTTCGATTTTTTTGTCAAATTTGGACGTACAAATTTGAACTTAGTTTTTTCTTGATGTGCATGAAAAACTGCAAATTTGGACCTAAACTGCAATTTTCTAGGTGGCTCAGTTGCTGAGAAAAGGGTATGTACTGCTAACTTCACAGTGATGTTAACAGTGAAAAATGAATTTAATCGATTTTTTGTCAAATTTGGACTTTAAAATTTGAACTTAATTTTTTTCTTGAAGTGCATGAAAAACTGCAAATTTGGACCCTAACTGCAATTTTCTAGGTGGCTCAGTTGCTGAGAAAAGGGTATGTACTGCTAACTTCACAGTGATGTTAACAGTGAAAAATGAATTTAATCGATTTTTTGTCAAATTTGGACTTTAAAATTTGAACTTAATTTTTTTCTTGAAGTGCATGAAAAACTGCAAATTTGGACCCTAACTGCAATTTTTTAGGTGGCTCAGTTGCTGAGAAAAGGGTATGTACTGCTAACTTCACAGTGATGTTAACAGTGCAAAGTAAAATTTTCGATTTTTTTGTCAAATTTGGACGTACAAATTTGAACTTAGTTTTTTCTTGAAGTGCATGGAAAACTGCAAATTTGGACACCAACTGCAATTTTCTACCTAGCTCAGTTCCTTAGAAAAGGATATGTACTGCTAACTTCACAGTGATGTTAACAGTGAAAAATGAATTTAATCGATTTTTTTGTCAAATTTGGACTACAAAATTTGAACTTAGTTTTTTCTTAAAGTGCATGGAAAACTGCAAATTTGGACACCAACTGCAATTTTCTAGCTAGCTCAGTTCCTTAGAAAAGGATATGTACTGCTAACTTCACAGTGATGTTAACAGTGAAAAATGAATTTAATCGATTTTTTTGTCAAATTTGGACTACAAAATTTGAACTTAGTTTTTTCTTGAAGTGCATGGAAAACTGCAAATTTGGACACCAACTGCAATTTTCTAGCTAGCTCAGTTCCTTAGAAAAGGATATGTACTGCTAACTTCACAGTGATGTTAACAGTGAAAAATGAATTTAATCGATTTTTTGTCAAATTTGGACTTAAAAATTTGGACATAAATTTTTCCTGAACTGCAAATTAAACTGCAAATTTGGAGCCTAACTGCAAATTTCTAGGTATCACCGTTGCCGAGAAAAGGACTTTTATGCTAACTTCACAGTGAAGTTAGCAGTACAGTATGAAATTTTTTTTATGTAAGGATTTAGAAATTTGGTTTTTTCCTTTTCTGGAACTGCAAATTAAACTGCAAATTCAGAGCCTTATTTCAGATTCCTAGCTAGCCCGGTTGCTGAGAAAAGCATAGGCACTGCTAACTTCACAGTGAAGTTAGCAGTACAGTCGATTACACCCACTATTTGGTGAACTGCAAAATCCGGAATAGAAATGCATAAAAAATGCAAAAAAACTGCAAATTCCTGCCATGGTCCCATTGGTCTAGCTCAAAAATGTTATGCTAACTTCACACACGTTGATGAAAGGACAAAGGAGAAGTACCTTAGTGGGAACACTCCTCCCTCCCTCTCTGCTGTCCCAACAACCATCAGCAGGTATTGTGAAACCCCATCTTCAAACTTCAATTGAGGAACTAGGCAACCGATATTCACCACGAGGAGGTGAGAGTAGAACTTGATAGACAGAGGTTGATTTGACAAAAAAACCTGTGGACGCTTGTGTCTATCCCTTGAACCTCAATGTCTTTGTTAAGCATAGTCTATTCTTTTAGTCTAGAATGTAAAGTTGAAAGTTGCTGATTAGGTGATATCGAGTGAAAATTAATTTTAAAGGTTAATTCTCCCAGTTACAAAAATATCCAACCAAATAGGTATGTTGTTTATTTATTTGCTTTCTCATTAACTGGAGGCGTAGATTCGGGGATGCACAGTACTCACCTTCTAGGACTGCATAAGGCACAACAGGATTCATTAAGAAACCCTATTACCAGATCTATAGAATCTCCCCCGTCAACAAATCTATTTTTCTGAAAATAACAACTTTGTCTAAGAAATATTTCAAGGACATCTAGAAGCAAACTATAAAACAATGTCCTTAACAGATATTTTTAGCCCAAAAGCCCTGATTTCAAAGAATGTCGTTACATACTTCAAACAAATTAATTTCCCTTTTCTTTGAAACAATCCTATGCTGACCACATTTTGCATGTTAAATAGTTTGAATAGAATTTCTGGTTTACTCTAATTTCTTAGTATCTTAAAATATTTCTTAATCTGTCAACCAAGTACATATACCACCTACCTACTATGGATGCACACGTTTTATATCACACAAAAAATGTTTATCTCTCAAACCCTCAAATATCTACTAATTGACTGTCATCAACTAAAAAATTCTCATTATTTCTTTGAACTTTAATTTGCAACTCATTCAAACAAAGTTTTTTTCTTTTGCCACAAAATGCAAAGCCATCATCAGAGAATTTTCACAATTTGCCTAAAGGCAAACACATCCTTAAGAAAAGACGAACATAACTTTTTTTTTGTTATTTTTCATTTGAAATTAAAAGAGAGAAATAATGAAAAAAAAAAAATAAAAAACGATCACAGAATTCAACCTTCCAAGTACTTGAACAAACTCAATCCTTTGAGTTGCATAGCATAAAATTAAATAACCACCACATCCAAACATTTTCTTCAAGGTAGAAAAGAGAGCTAAGATATTAAGAAAAAATACATAATCTTATATTTTTTTTCCAAAGGAAAATCCTGATGAAACTATTTGCCAAACATGCTAACACACACACAGGCACACTTGTATAAAAGTTCACAAGATTTGAAGAAGATATTCTCTTGGGAAGAAAAAACCGCCTTAGAAAACTATTCTGATGTACTTAACAATGGTTTTCTTTGCTAATCATTTGCCTTTTTTGAAGAATGTGTACGAAACCATATACCTATGTATGTACTTTTCCCTATAAAGTGAGTTATATATGCAATTTCATTCGCATTCCTTTCGTAGAAGGAGCTTTATTGTTTTTTGTCCACTTTAGCTTCTTCTTTAGTGATGTATTTTTCTTTTGGTTCTTCTTGTTCTTCAATTTGCATACTCTTAAATGAAAAACAGAAATGCCTTATTCCCGTTCTGTGAAAAAAGAATAACAACAGTACAAAATTTTGTTTGAATTTTTATTGAAGTGTTGAAAATCTTTGATGGCGGTATTGGTTATAAAGTGAATTGGCCAATATTTGCAGTATGGGGCGGTTGGAAAGCAGTGACCAATGGTCTCGGTAATTAGATGGATTCTTATGGATGAGATGAGGCTTCACTTTGCATGAACCTTTTTATTTCAATTGGGGTTACTTTTTGTTCATTTTTTTTTAAGGGGATGATTTTAAAGATAAGTTTCTATATGCTACATATGAATTGAAAATTACTACTACATATAATGCACTGAGGGAAAAATGTATATGCACTCAGCACATCATTGTATTTACTCATCCCATATTTTTCTGCACACATACTTTTCTGTACTCATTACCTAATGAAATCTATACTGACAACATAAACCTATTAGCAGTGAAGTAGCTACTAAATGGTTCTGTAGACTCATTACACGAATATGTACCACGCTAGCTTACGATTATGTAGTGAGAATAGATTCTATGCACTATTTTTTGGTATCATTGCGTAATTATAAACTTTCCATGGACTCAGTAAATAATTATGTGTAGGTTGTCGCATGATGATGTACTGAGTATAGATCATATGCACTTATTAAATAAATGTAAATAAATCTATTTAGGCAATTTTTGAAAAAACTGTAAGTTTTCTGCGATTAGTACAGTGTCTATGCACTCAATAAATAAATATAAATATTTTATGTATGCATTTACTAAAAACAAACCGGTTATCTGCGATAAGTACAGATTCTTTGTAGTGAGGACAGATCAAATTTCTATGTAATGAGTACATATTTATGTAATGAGTCCATATATATTTATGTACTCCATGTGTGTATGTCCTCACTACATATGTTTGTAACGAGTCTATGTACTCAATTCATATTTATGTAATGAGTCCATATGTCTATGTACTCCACATATTTGTGTAATGAGTCCATATGTCACTACACATTTTTGTTATGAGTCCATACTTTTAAGAGAATCCTCTGTAACGTTTCACCTTTTTCTGAAAGTTTATTTTCTAGATATTTATTTTATTTTAAAAATAATTTGTGATACTTACTCGGATTTGAACTGGGAACCTCTCACACACGAAGATAGCGCGCATCCACTAGGCCACTTGGGGCCTTGGGGGCACAAAAAACTGGTGCCAAAACTGAATAAGTTGAAACTCATTGCTTGGATGGCTGAAGTGCTCAATATACACATAGAGTCAGTACAAGTTGCGTGGACTCAGCACTGTAGCTAGTCAATAGATACATGTGTAGGTATTGAGTATATACCGCCTGTATTGAATAAATGTCGAAATGGCACACGTCGTATTTACTCAACACATAACTTAATGTAACGTATAACAGTTTCAGTTGCATGGGTTGCGCTTGATATGTGTTGAGTATATACCGTCTGTATTGAACAAATGTCACCATAGACTCTATGCAGGTTGCATATACTCAGTACATAACTTTATGTAATAAATGTTTTCTATACTTTGATGGCTGGGGCTTGATATGAACTGAGTAAATACCATCTGCATTGAATAAATCTCGACATAGACTCAGTACACGTCATATTTACTCAGTACATAACTTCATGTAATAAATGTTTTTTATTGGTGGATGGCTGGCGCTTGAGTATAAACTGTTTGCATTGAATAAATGTCACTATAGACACAGTGCACGTTGCATATACTCACAGCCTTATTCATAAACGCATTATAGCCAGAATATAGCGCTATGCACTCGCTATATGGCCACCGAACGCGAAAACCTTATTCATAAAACTTATACAACGTAGAATAGGCTCATTATAAGCTAAACGCGTTTGGAGGTTGAATAGTGGCAATATAAGAATATAATTAGTATCGGAATGTCACTAATATACTCACAGAAGTGAAATATTCAGATATGTATGCCTACACACACATACATAACCTATTCTTCCCAATAAGAACTGAGCAAAAGGCATAATGAAATAAAACAACAAAACAGTTTTTATCTCAAACATTTTTATTTAATTTATGCACATAATGCGTACCTACTATTAACAATAACAATGAGAACTGTATTATAAAAAAAACTAAAAATAATCCAAACGGAACGGAGCTGTGGCGGCCGCTGGCGGCGCAGCAGGAAAAATGGGGTTTGATTTGTTCTTTTTCTTTTAATAAAAATGCACTGAGTAAACGGAATATTAAATAGCTTAGTTTTATTGAAATATTTATTAAATATAACTAAAAACGACACAAGGAAACTTCAAAATTATAATTATTAACACAGAAATTGAAAAGACCCGAACCGACAGCATTATTCTTTTATTGATTTTTCACGAACAGCTGATGTTTTCTTAGAGATGTGCAAGTAAAATGTAATAGATTTTCCCTTTTTGGTACTTTATTTGACACAAGCGTTGTATAACTATAATGGGTAGGAAAATGTTTTATGAATAAGAATTTGTGTTACTTTGAATAGTGGCCTTATACAGTGTATAACTATTCATCTGTTTAGTGGAATCTTATGAATAAGGCTGTCAGTATATAACCAGTGACGGTGCGTCAATAAGACGTTTTAGACAGTGTCTACCCTACCGTAAAGAGAAAAAAAAAAGAAAACTACTTGTTACAATCAAGAAAACTGTGTCCCACATTCATTGCATTAAGTCCCTAATATCCATAACCTATCTCAAATTGTCAACACCTATAATTTAACAAACTTATACATTCATCTTATTATCACACTCACATTTTCCACACCTACTTTTATTTCATTACATACATAATTTGACCTCTACCAACAACCACAAAGCACAAAATCTCAATGCTCAAACACAATACAAAGGCTATAGCTTCGCTATGGCTCTGCACTCTGCATCTGCTACGTGCTTCGGGAAAACCCGACTGAAAACGAAGACAGAGTCTTTCGTTCTACCTAAATTATACGAAAATAAAATCAACGGATTATGTTGCTCAGGTATAATTTCTATGTGGAGCAAGTAGACAGATTCGAATCTGTCTAATTGCTTATTTTGCTTTGAACTTTGAAGTAAATTCGAAACTTTTTCGTTGACTGTAAGTGAAGAGAACAACTTCTTAATTTTTTATTTTTGGAGTTGATTAAAGAGGAGGATTATTTTTATTTTCTCATTTATGTTTGGTACTATTTGTTTTTTGATCGTTCGTTCACCGTCCAGTGGGCAGTTGTAGGTCAACCCTAAAAAATGCAATAGGTAGGAAGGCTGGACTCTTTCGCGGAAGTACACTACTAACGAAAAAAAAATAAGGGAATAAATTTTTCCTTGTGCGTTTCGAAGAGCTGTATCTTTGTGATTAGTTGTCGTATTGAGTCGAAACAAAAAGCATTTTGAATCTGTGTGCTTCCTCTTGTTTTGAAATTGTTTTAGAAATACATATTTATTCTAAGGTACCATTATTGCCTTATTGCGACTGAGAGAAATGGTACGAGAATCAAATGTTCTATTATTTTCTTTGTTTTATGAGTTTTTTTTATAAATCAACACATTTTTTATTCAGCTTTAATTTAGGTCTATAAATTTTGTTTGTTTGAGATTGGTGTACCTATATAGCTTTTGGTCAAACAAATGCATACTTTTGTCTTTGATCACCATTATCTCAACAAAAAATAATAAGGATGAGGATGACATATTCAAGGACAGTTTTGAAGACTTGAATAGGTTTTCAAAATGATGTTTTTAAAACTTTATGGGGAGTACATAAATGTTGGCCCTTCAACGTTTATTTCAAAAAATACAAACATTTTATAAATATCATTATCTGTGCACAATTTTTTGTAATTTGTATTCTTGTATTAAATAGGTTTTTAATTTTTGCTTAAAAGAGTTCGTTATTGGTAGCCATGTTTTTTATACACGTTTGTGAAGTCTTGTGTGAAGTTTAACGTTTGATTTCAAAGAGAAATACGCTGTATTTTGGACTTTGTTAACAGTTTTTATTTTTGACTGGATAAGATGGAAAGTAATGAATTAAATTTATAACTGTCTTCCCAGTTCGTTCGAGTGCCGCACGTCACTGTATATAACTTTATGTATCAAATGTTTTGTATTGTTGGATGGCTGGCGCTTGATATGCGCTGTTTATATACAGTCTGCATTCTACAAATGTAGACATAGATTCAGTATACGTCGTATTTACACAGCACATAACTTAATGTAGTTAATAATTTTTTATTTAGATGGCTGGCACTTGATATGTGTTTGGTATTAAACGTCTCTATTGAATAGATATCGAGATAGACTTAGACGGTGTCCACATTGGGTATGAAAAAGTGAATTTTTAATGACTTTTCAGTATTCATATCTCGCTCCTACTCCTTCATTGAAGTGAGATGTGAATACTGAAAAGTCGTTAAAAATCCACTTTTTCATACCCAATGTGGACACCGTCTTAGTACACATTGCTTATACTCAGCACATAAGCTTAATTTTTAAATTTAAATTTTATTAAATCGAAATATATTTGACTTTAGCTGGTCCAAAGTTTTGTATTGAGTATATTATCTACGTCTGTATCCAATACACAAATCGGTACTCTAGATTGTTAGTTTTATTCGATACATAACTTGAATTATAACTAGTACACATTAACTTTTCTTAGTGAATAGACCTTCGATGGCAATCCTTTGCAAACATCGGTACATACAGTTTACATTTATGGTTCTGTACGGAGTGCATTCATTTTTCCCTCAGTGTGGGGCTGTTAGTGAGGCCAACCTTTCATTTTGACCTGACGGGTTGAACTTTAGTATACTAATAGTTCATGTCCTAACTTTACTTGAAAGAAGTGTTGCCAAGGTGGCAACACTGTCAGAAGGACAAAAGAAGGGTTTCCACTTACCAGTTTTAAATCCCAAAATGTTGCTTATAAAACGTAAGCCAGGCTTGGACGATGACCTGAGAGCTCCCGTTATATTCAGCACCCTTGAAACCATAGGACCAGATTTTTGATTTTATCCCACCCCTCCCCTTGCACGAAGGGGGTGGAAAAAAACCGTTTTGTGAAAAAAAAAAATAGCAAAGCCAAAAAAGTTAGACGTCATCATAAATGATGACTGAATTTTTAGTGAAGCAAGTGAAATATTACCAAGTTCCAACAGCATTGACAAGAAACTTGGTCCAAATATTTATTTGTCATTAGCAACACGAATCAAAAAAGTCCACAAACATATTTTTAGTGAAAGGGTGTTTTTTTTTCAATGAAAAGAAAACATTTTGAACTACTACTATGAATCCGTATGAAAATAGTACTGTCCAACCATCATAATTGTTTTGCCTGAAATTTATTTTGCTTTAATATGTGTACAAGAGTAAAAAGACTCGAGAGATTTATTTAACTTAAGTAAAATAGTCATTTTGGTAATTTTTAATATTTTGAACATGAAACAAGTTGTGGAAGCGCCTCCAGATCCCAAACGCGTGTTGGGAAAATAACGAGATATATGCCTTAAAAGATACGTGTTGAATAGTCTCCACTTTTCAGAAACAATTGTTTGTATGTCAAAAGGGTGGAATCTCGATTACTTTGGTAAATATTAATGTTTTCAACATAAAAAAAGGGCGGCAACGTCTCCAAATACCAAACGCCTGAAGGAAAAATAATGAGATAATATGTCTTAAAAGATATGTGTTGAGTAGACCATCCTTCGGGTAAAATGTCAGTGTTACCACTTTTTGGGAACAAACCTTTTTTTATGTCAAAGTTTGGGACTTACACAACAATTGTGGAAACGCCTCCAAATGCCAAACAAATATGGAGAAAGTAACGGTTGATGTCTTAAGGAATAGGTATAAGTAGAAGCCCCTACTTTTTTTTATGTCAAAGTGTGAAATTTCCACTTTTTTTTTTTTTTAATATTATTAAAGCGAACAAAATGTGGAAACGCTCCCAACTCCAAACGTGGCTTTGAAAAATGACGATTGAAGTCTTACAAGGTAGATGTTGAGTAGAAGCATCCTCGGTTAAAATTTCAGTTCTGCCACTTTTGGGAAACATACTTTTTTTCGATGTCAAAGCGTGAGGTTTCCACTTTTTCGGAAATTTTGTTGGGAAAAAAAGTTTCAAGTTGCTTCGTGTTCAAAATATTCAAAATTTATAAAAACATGGAACCTAACCCTTTTAATATAAAACTAAGTATGTTCCCGAAGAGTGGCAACACTGACATCTTTACCGCAGGTGCTTTTACTCAATACCTATCCTTTAAGTCGTCAACCGTTATTTACCCAATATTCGTTTGGCAAACGCCTCTATTCCACACCTTTTTTCATGCTCAAAATATAAAAAACTATCAAAAAAGTGGAAGTCCCAACCTTTGACATAGAAAAAAGTATGTTGCCAAAAAGTTGCAACACTAAAATTTTAACCGAAAGTGCTTCTACTCAACATCTACCTTCTAAGACAACAACCGTTTATTTTTCTAAGCCACGTTGGGAGTCTGGAGCATTTCCACATTTTGTTCACGTTAATAATATTAAAAAATACCAAAAAATATTTATCTATTAAGACATTTAGGGCTAGTTTTTCAGTGCGAGATCATCCTAGTCACCTAGTCTCGGGGTTAAACCTGAGTTAACTCCATAAACGTGTTTTTTAGTCACTTGAAACCCTAAGTTAACTCAGGGACCAAATTGAAGGCCTTTTCAGTTGTGGCGACATTTCGATTTCGATAAGAACAGTTATTGTCAGTGCAATTTTTGTTGTGGCGCCATCTCTATTCCGATGCGTGAAAGGCGTAGAAGGGTGATATTCATAGTGTCGCACATCGTTGGCCCTAGATTTTTGACAACTGAAAGATGGAGTTAGTCCTCTACTGAAAAACTATTCCTGAGTTAACTCAGGGTTAATTTATTTTCAGGATTAGCTAACTCCGATTTAACTCAGAGCTAACCCTGAACTGAAAAACTGGCCCTTAGGAGTTTCTCTTTATTTTACCATTTGGCCCATATTGAGAGCCAATTTTCAAAATGGCGTCCAAACGACATGATTAAAGAATTATTCCCAATCTAAATTTCATCCTTAGCATGTCAAAAATAAATTTCAAATGTAAAAATAAGATCTCTCTCCCCACAAAAAGTGCCAGAATTTGGGTTTCTTGACCGGAGTACAGGTTGGACCCCATTTTTTCAAAATGGTGGCCAAGCGACAGGATTACAAAAATGACTTCCAGACTAAATTTCATCCTAATCATCTCAAAAAAAATTCCAACATTCCAAAATGGTCACCACCAAAAAACGCACGGGATTTGATTTCCTGACTGAACTAATAAAAAAAGAACTAAAAAGTAAGTACCTACCGATTTCTCGAAGATGAAAAAGTGGACTGGAGTGACTATTTTTGAAGGAGAAAGTAGAACTTTCAGATTTCTTTTTGTAAGAAAAAATCACGTCGATTTGAGCCAGTTATATTTAATCATAAATACTATTCACTGATCCCAAAACTGGTGGAATCTGGCGATGAAATTTTTACAAGATTTTGCTTACTACCAGGACAGATAAAAAAGACTTGAGACCGACCCTAATAAAATTAAGCTTTTTTTGTATGGCAACTGAAGTCTGAACTGCACCCGAAGTCCAAATTTTGACTAGATTTTTCAGTGTAGTCTGAAAAGTGGGTTACATTATTTTCTCATCAGATACCTTTTGTATGTATTAACATAATACATTAAAGAAATTTTTTTTATAATAATCTATTAGTGGGGGACTAGATTACGCTACAAAATCGCTGCTATACGGCAGTCTTGCTTTATGGCACTGCAAAGACGGTAAGCAGAAATGGAGAGCTGATGTAAACTGAGTTCTTTCGAAAACTTAATTTTTTTAAGGATGTTTTGTCTTTTGCAAAATAGGTGAATGAATAGCTGCTACTGTACAAAGATGCAGATGTAGTACAAAGTCAAATCACGTTGACTACATTGGTTTGGCCATATTGAGTGAATAACCGAAGACGAGTTGGCAAGAAAGACTGAACCTCTGAATTGGAGACCGAGTCATTGTATGAATCAAAGCACTTCGTCTGGATAACTAAAAGCACCTTAAAGGCATCGAAAAAGATTGAAGGCTGGCGGCCTTGTATGCATATAATGGGAACACCGCTTACCATATTCCTTCTCATCATGATTATTGAAATTATAAATGTTTAAAAAAATATTAACATTTTGATTCCTTAAGCCCACCATGTTTACAATACTTACATCACTAAGCCCTGTATATTTCGCGCTTGGAAATGTAAGCCCCCCTCCATTAGGTTCTAAATGTATGTCATTTGTTTCTTTTGTGCTTGGGGAATAATAATAAAAAAATAAAACAAAATAAAACATCAATCACTCACTAACACAGCACACCTACAAATGTATATACATACTTGCTCCTACTCACGCAATGCACGCAGATGTGAGTAAAGCGTGAACGTATTAAACATCTTATACAATTACAACCCGTATAACCTGGGCTTAAAGGCTCTACAAAGCCCCTTGCCGCTAAATGAAGGTTCCTAATGGAACGAAAAAGTTTAGCTGACAAAAAAAAAAAGAGATTAAAAAAGAGGAAGAAACACACAAAAAAATGTCATAATAAATCCAACCAAACCGTATCACCCCCAGCGACAGGAAACAAACAGGATAACTCTCACCCAGTCTCTAGTTTTAAGTCCCAAACCATTTGAAATTGATAAAACTCCTGTCACAGTCTCTCTGTTTATGCCACGATGGGAATTATGTGTGTTTGTTTAATGTACGAGCATTCGTACATTGAGTTGAGTTGCGAGTTCAGTTAAAAAAGAATCGCAGCATCCTCGAAAGTAGGTACTATTTGTCAAATAAATTTGACATTCGAACAGCGGAAATTGCTTCCAGCTATACTCAACTCAAATCAACTCACTTTCTCTCTCTCTTTCTAGATATCTCTCTTACACACATTAAAGACATAAGGACATGGGTTGATAAATTGTAATCGCTTCAGTATACCTACTCATACAATTTTCTCCACTGGCCCTCTCCCAACTGTGGCAAAAATTCTCGTGGCAAGGGATGTGTTTTGTCCCCTGATTTGAGAAAATTTGTCCTGAATTTGAATTTGTGTAATTTGTATGGATTTTTGTCGTATCGATTTCCACACGTACATATCGCAAGAGCTTGAAGCTGATTTTAGCTATTTTGGCCGATGGGGACATAGATTGATTCTTAGAGCGTGTATAAAAAGTTAGATTAATGTGAACAGTGTGGTTTTGGTGGAATATAACTTTTCGTATCAAGGAACCTGAAAATTGAGAAATTTGTCTTGAAATAGCTGCGAAATCGAGTAATTTTTCGAAATAAAAGATAAGAGTATGTTTATTATTTCAAGGTTAAGAGTTTATCGTTTTCTATTGAGTCATTATGGATTCACGTGTTTGAATTATATGAAAAATATACATCTACTTAGGTAATTGTAGGATTTTGAAACAAACATTTCATTATTACAAAGAACTTTCAATGCCTAAGCTGATGTTTTACAAAGTAGATAATCAATTTTCGTGAAGTTAGTCTATTTAGTATTGAAGTGAATATATTTGTCTGAAGAGAGCTAAGAGTCGACATCCTTTTGTCAAATGTTATTTTTTCCTTGAAAAACTGAGGATAATCATTTACGTCTTTATCTCTATAGGACTAAGCTTACATCCCAAATATAGAATTGTGAGAATAATGAACTCTTATGGAGGCTTTAAGAAGTTTAAGGTAGAGTCGTCATGTTTGAAACGTTGCATTAATACAACACCTCTGTCCTTGCTTGGTGATTTATTAAATTCAATTATAGAAATCCAGAATTGCCGTTCCTGCCGATTCTAGAAAAGGGCATATCGTTTGACATTTAACTCAAATATGTACCGGTTTTACTCCATATGCCCTTGTACCTAACATCAAAGCCACAGAAACAGTGATGTCGAACGTACTACAAAAGAAATACTTTTATTTGTTTCACGTAGGGCATACTACCGTAATGCTTCCTCTATTTTGTAATGCATTTTGCTTTTTGTATTGCCCTTTTGTATTACTTTTTATTCTGTTATTTTTGCTTTCCAGTCGAGGTTATGCTCACCACCGGTCTCACCAGGGTCGTCCTAAATAAAACACGAAACTTCCTAGAAAAAAGTCTAAGAACCTTATCACAAAATCTTATTTGAGAACAACTCTTAAATTTATAACACACAATATTCAGGAACTATGTATGGCTCACTGGTACATCGCTTAATTCTAGCAATTGAATGATTCACGGGTATTTGGTGACTTGCGCTTCTGGGATCTAGTCTTGCTGCCTTATATTGGTAATACTGGTTTCTGTTGTCTTGAGTTCTTGATTCAAATCCGGGTGCTTGGTGTCGGGTAATGTTGTTTCTGATGATTTGGTTTTTAAAACAGGTTCTTTTATGCTGACATTGGTATTGCATTCTCTCTGGGACATCAGCAGGTACTTTGCCCCTGGTGGCACTCAAAACAGCAGGCTAAAATGTTATTGTACATCAGCAGGTACTACGCCCTTGATGGCAGTTGAAACAGCAGGTTAAAAACGCTTTGGTACATCAGCCAGGCTATACGCCCTTGGTGGCACTCAAAACCGCAGACTTAGACTCTTTGGTAGATCAGCAGGTACTAAAGTCCCTGGTGGCAATTAGGATTTAGGACGCTTGTCTTCGTGTAAGGCCCCGTATCACTGGTGGCGGGAAGCTTTTGTAAGAAATTGCTGAACAATATCTCCTACCTAACTTTGTCTCACAACGAAACCCCTTACCATTGGTGGGTGAAAGCTCCGAGAAAGCAAACAAAGCTATATGGCCGAATCGTCTCAACTTGTTTATAGTCCAAGAGCCGGAAGCAAATTTTGGGAGTGGAGGTATAACCAAAATTAATTTACATGTTTGTGTAGATATACGCAATACTATACCAAATTCAACCGTCTGTTGTTGTTTTTTCAGCCGGGGGTGAGGATGGGCGTTTGAAAACGTCGATTTTTTCTTTTTTTGCCTTGGTGGTATATCCACTTTTTATATAAACAACAGAGAATTGTGCCCTTATTCCGAATACATAGGTCCCAGACGTTTTACTTTCTGCTAACTCCTTGCCAGACGCCCCCAATATATAGGTCCAAGACGTTTTGGTTACAGCCTTGGCCCTGCCAGACGGCTCTTATGTATCCAAAAAATGCAAGAGAAATCACTTTTTCCATTTGGGGTATAACCAAATAATTGATACAAAAAAAATCTAAAAAACCTCCTGATTGTGAAAATATAGGTCCCAGACATTTTAGTTTCAGCCATGAGCCTGACAGACGACATTTCTGTATCCTCAAAATGCATTTTTCGAATAAAAACTTCAATAACTTTTTTCTTTTCACATAAAACCATGAGCTGGTCACACTAAAATGCCACTTATCTTCATTACTTATCGTCTGACTTTGCGTTTGAACTACAAAATGTTGTAAAATTTTTTCTGTGACGTCATGTGTCAAAGGTGTGTGTAAAATGTATATGGTGAAGTACAATTTTCACTCATAATCCAAGATAATACCAAAGTAACATAACAAAAATAGAGATGGCATCACTTTTCATATTTTTCAATCTCTATCTAGTTTTTTTGCATTTGTAATTAAAATTTTCGATTCATTTTGTAAAAAAGAGCAATATTGTTGAATTTTTCCCGAAAACTCTGTCTGTAAGCGTTCAAAAGTAGAAGCTACTTGACTCACCCCACACATGACAGCATGCGTATTGCTTTTGGCCCGAAATGATGCAAACCTTTTTTTGTGAATGTAGTCCCCAATATTTTTTCAAAAACGACAGCACTGCACAGAAGCCACCACTGGTGGGTGAAGTACAAAGTGGAATATTTATGAGTTTTCTATGGAATTATATAAAGTTCACACCCAGTTTGAGCCAAAATATGGATAAGACAACTTTAAAATAGATACAAAGGAAAATTCAGCTTCGTCACTGACTGAACAGAATGGAGACGGAGCTGCACAGCTGGAATAGCTGTCAAAATGTTGAAATTCAATGATGCGAACACCACACGACGCAGCTGCAGATGGAGATGCAGACGCAGCTAGACAAGTTGACCAACTTTTAACTTTTGATTGCTGCGTTTTTGACGTTTCAAAATTCCGAGTGCAGCCGAGCATTTACATGGGGGTTGAAGTGAGTTTAAAACTCTTTTCAATCTCTGATAAAGATGTAAGGTAATTTCAGCTTCTTTTTCATCATTTTCCATTATTATTTTTGTTCTTATTTTATTTTCGAGACACTGAAGTGTCAGAAAACTGAACAGCAGAATTGTGGGCGCGTTAAATAAATCACGTACATTTTTTGACAGCTATTCCAACTATACATGCAGCACCAGTTGCAGCTCTCTATTCTGTTCAGACAGTTATAATTGCAATATTACTAATCAAGAGAGACTTCACGTTTTGAAAAAACTAGTTTGCAGAAGTAATGAGTGGTAGCCTAGTTTTTTTTGTAATTAGTTATATTTAGTGATATCTCAGCTACCTCAGATGGTAATTTAGTGAAATCTGCTATTTCAGTTTACTTGGTGTAGGTAGGTTGGATTGGTTGCCAACAAGTGGAACCGACATTATTTAAATAGTTAGAGCATAAACTCGGGTTAATTATAATACCACATAAAAAGACACTTTTTCCTTAATTTTGAAATCACTGTGAGGTGGGAGCTCCCCATTATCCGGCCAGAAAACCGAATCCTGTGCATTTTTTGAGGGGATATTTTTATGATTAGAACTCATTTTTTTTGGACACTTAGATGAAATTTGGCTTGGGATTTGGGAGTCATTTTTATAAACCTTTCGCTTGGACGCCATTTTAAAAAATGACACCCAATCTGTAGTTCAGTCGGGAAATCAAAATCCCTGCACTTTTTGTAGTGGAGGTGCCATTTTTATAATTGTATTTTTTGACATGCTTAGGATGAAATCAAACTTGTGAGTCATTGTTGATGTGACCCTGAAAAAAAATACGGGAAGGCCTCCAGACGACAAAAGCGTCTTGAGAAAATAGCTGTTGATATCTTAAAAGTTAAGCGCTGAGAAGACGCACTTTCGGGTATGATGTCAGTGCTGCCACTTTTTGGGAACATAGTTTTTTTTGTGTGTCAAACGGTGATACTTTCACCTTTTTTGGTAATTTTTAATATTTTAACATTATAAAACTAGCGACTTATTTTCTCAATGCACATATCCGGAGTCACTTTTAAATTTTTAGTTACCAAAACAGTGGGGGTCGCACTCTTTGACATAAGACAAAAATATGTTCCCAAAAAGTTGCAAAACTTAAATTTTAGTCGAAGGTGCGTCTGCTCAACCCCTTTCCTTAAAGATTATTCTTCCAAGACGCTTTTGATGTCTGGAGGCATATCAGCAATTTGTTTCATGTTCAAAATATTAAAAATTAACAAAAAGGGGTAGTTCCACCCTTTGACATACAAAAATATGTTCCCGAAAAGAAGCAACACTGACATTTAACCCAAAGGCTTGTCTACTCAATCCTTATTTTTTTTAAGACACCAACCGCTGTTTTGCTTACTCGCGTTTGGCGTCTGGAAGCGTTTCCGTGACTTTTTTCATGCTCTGCAGTACCATTCTTTGACATCAAATAAAGGTATATTCCTGCAAAGTGGCAACATAGACTAAAATGTCTATGTTGCCACTTTACTCAACACCTATTTTCTAAGACATCAGATGTTATTATCCAACACGCGTTTGGCATCTGGAGGCATTTCCGCAACATTTTTCATGCTCAAAAAATTAAAAATGATCAAGAAAGTAGAGGTTCTACCCTTTAACAAAAAATATATGTTCCCAAAAACTATAAATATAAATATAAATATAAATATAAATATAAATATAAATATAAATATAAATATAAATATAAATATAAATATAAATATAAATATAAATATAAATATAAATATAAATATAAATATAAATATAAATATAAAATATGAAGGTTCGTCTACTCAACACCTATCTTTTAAAATATCAGTCGTAATTTTAATCATGGAATTTATCCAAGTAAAGGTTATTTATCATTTTTTTAATTGCTTACCTTAATCAAAAAATGTTTATTTTGTCATTCTTGCTCGGTGTCAAATGATTTCCAAAAATCAACAGTTATATTATTCTGCATAAAAGTATGGAAATTAAGTTGTAGTTTGTTTCTCAAATAATTTTTTTCCCAACCCAAATAATTCATAAATCAAGAGCAATTGTAATTTAATAACTTAACCTTAACCGCACCGCATATTATATGTTAAGAGTGTTAACCCAAAATTCGAAATTGCACCCAAATGGCCATTCAAAACTAATATACCTCAAACAAGTGTCATGTTGGTCTCTTAATCTTTATCATCACAAGCGAATAAAAGGAACATATATGTACCTCCTTTACATCTCTTCTTCATATACATAATAATTCGCATTCAAATCGAGGAGGTTTGTATATGTATGATGACTCCCTTGCGAGATGTTATCTTTTAGACTCCTCTTGCTTGTATGTAAGCAAATAACCTCGAATGTCTTTTGTAAATAAATTACCACCCAACCACCCTCTCTCGCAGACAAAGAGACATCAGAGATGTTAATCATCCAGAAACCGACAACACATCCGGAAAAGTGATCTATGGTCATAACAACAATTTGCTAATCATCTATGTGAATCTTGATTGAAATTTGCCATTCCCCGGTCTCCATCACCATCGCTCCATCTCTTTGTGAACTGTTCTATAATAAATTCGACCCTAAATCAGTAATTACACAGGATTTACATGCATAAATTTACTATCACTCATCTCACTATAATGTATACTCTATCGGGCGTTGATCGATCCTGGCATATAGTGTATATCCTTATACACAAACATAAACATCTGACTGTGTGTATATTTGGACATTTCCGTTTGTGATGCTGTAATTCAATTACACACCATAAGAGCGTCCGTGGAACCGATTAATATGGCTGATAGCAATAAATTTGTCTATCAATACCATAAATTGAATTAAATCGTTTACATCGGATAACAGAACAGCTGGACGAAGGCATACAAATCGCTATACACTGACTATACTACACTATACATGGGTTGCGGCTCGAGATGATGATACTCTCTCGTACACATAATCGTTCATGTATGCGATGCGAGGTCATCGCGCGAGTTATCCTTGCATGACAATGCTTCTCTTCCTTTGCTTACATAGTTATATGAATATAGGTAGATAAACGTAGGCCATAACAATACCGTTTCGATATTCAGTCTCCCTCTATTCTTGTACCCATGCCCACTCCTTCCGGATGTGAACTGTAAATACACATATCACCCCAAGTTTCCGGTCCCCTGAATATTGTGCAAGTGGTTAGGCCAATGGAATGAATGATATGATGGCCCCAAAAGCCAATATGGCATATTTTTCATTTCAATTCAAGCTTCAGGCAATAACATCCTTTTTGGGGTAAATTAAATCCTCTGCCATTTTGATTTGCATTGTGGAATATTTCTTTATTTAATTTAAAAAAAACCGTATCTACCAATTTATGTGTAAATATCCACCATTCTTTCATCTTATGAGTTGGAATTGGAAATATTCTGAAGTGAATCTGGCGTAGACAGAAAAAACTGCACTGCTGTGCTGTAACTGAGAGTGTGCCTAAAAACCCAGGTGTGTCCATTTCTTTTCCTTTCCACAGCTTTTTTCTGTGTTAACACATGCCACTCAGCTCATAGCACGGTGGCTCTATTGCGTGACGTATTTCCTGGACCAAGGATTTCTCGAAATAAAGACTTCAATAACACATACGGATTTTTTCTTCGGGGCTATGTCAAAGATAAAGTCTACTCCAATATTCCAACCCACAATTTACGCCTTTAAGGAAAACATCAGAGCTGTTATTCGCGACATACAAATTTCATCAAAAGAATCCACGTCTGTTCCTTTACTTTGAATTTCTGTGATTTTCTGTGCATTTCTGCGCATTTCAGTCCAAAGTTATGTCAAAGTTCATATACAAAAAATATTTTGACACAAGTTTGAACTTAAAATCACAGAAAACCAAAGTAAAGGATCAGACCTATAAATGCTATTTTCTCGGCTCCTGTTTGACATAGAGTTATATTTTTAGTTTGATTTTGTAGGTTAAAATATTTTATAAAACTTTTGTTTACAAACATTTTTGACATCTCCTTCTTATGAATAGTTACTGTCAAAAAACTGTCAAAATTTTGTTTATAAAAAATTGTTTTTCACGCTTATTTTGCCTATTGTCTTATCTAAACGGGAATATAAGTATATGAGCCTTTATTTGATTTTCCTCTCAATCATTCCCAGCTTCCTTGTGCTGGTTTTGGAAATAGTTAAAAATAGCGATCCGTCAGATAGATTGATAGTATGCTGCGACTGATGGTTAATTTCGATATTCCGCTTGTCTTCTGATGCAAGTTAACTTAGATTTGCTGACTTTGAGGCACCATTTTGTGTAAAACTCCCACAACCATCTCACGTGGTAGCGGTGCTCTTCTACTCTTCAAGCTGCAATGACTGGTGACAGATTTGGCATATGTAAGCGAATAATCTCCATAGAGCAAATTATAAGCATTTTTGGGTTAAGGGTGGTCCAACGGTGACGTGAAGATGATGTAGAGCTCTAAGGTCCCAGCTTCGATCCATGAGAAACCCCTGCTCTAACGGTTTTGGTTGTTTACTGGCTGTTTTCAATCTAGATGAAGAACGATCTGGAAAATTATTTTGATTAGTGTACCTGACTAATTAAAAATGGAAAACTTATGAATTAGTTCCTGTATTCAGGTGCTGTCAAATCCTTTCTCTATATCCAAGAAGTATCCAACACCATCCTGACAGCTATTTACGGTGTCCACAACGTTCAGTCTCCGAAGAATAAGCCCTTCAAGACTTTGCAGGCGTTGATGAGAACAAGTATTGAGCGATATTTGGAAACACTTTCTATATCGACTTTCTTCGCTATCGGTACTTTTTTTTCGTTGTGTTTCATCTCTTCGGAAAGCAGTTATGAATTGTTGACGCATTTGTTAAACAGAATCGTGATTAATAGCAGCATGACTTGGGGAAACTTCCTTATGATGTAGCTGGAAAACATATCTAGTCCAAATTATTTCTGAGGTCGTCCATTGTTGATAAGCTCAGCTTCTTCTTCGGGGTTGGTGAAGCCTCCATCCAATTAGCTCTGGATCACTAGTAGAATTTCTGTCGTTGAAAATGGTAATTTTAGTTGCCACTTACTGTAGCTGCTCTACTGTTGAATCGACTTCCTCTAAAAATGAAGGATCGCTGGTTGGATTTGACACGAAATGTTCTTTAAAATATTCGGTAAAAGCTTCATCTTGAGTTTTTCGTGACTTCCCTTGTCTGATGATGATTTTTTCTGACATTTTTTGTCTTTTGCCGATGATCTTCTAGACTTCCTGGAATGCATCGAGCCCTGGTTTACTGGATAGCAGGTTTTTTTTTGGAACTGGTTGTTGTTTAAATATTGAAAAGCATTCCTCATTATAATTTGTGTACATTGAAATTCACTCTTCATAACCATTTGGCAGTGTTCCAATCCTTTTGCAGTCGTTTCCGTAATCACTGTCGATGATCATAAGTCCAATGATTCATTCTGAAAAATGCTGGTATCTGTCCCTTGAGGTCTTTGGTCTCTTCTGCTCATCCAGAGCGCTGTGTATAGTAAATGGTGATGGATGATTTGATGGCTGCCTCAATTTCATTATGAAATAGGTTTTTATTGGCGTCCGTCATCACTGTTGTCGGGAGCGGTACGATAACCCGCAAACCAAAATCTCGAATAGTGAAATCTCGCACTGCGTAAGCTTTTCCATCTGTTTTACTCTACTGGTCTCTTTCCGAGTGGATGGAAAACAGCGTTTGTCCATCCAGTCCCTAAAAAAGGTGAATCTTCGTCTCTTTCCAACTATCGACCAATTGCACTTACGTCCCTTCTTTCCGAGATCATGGAAACGCTGATAAGAACGAAAGCTTCTAAATTACCGGCAGTATGGCTTTCGTAGCAATAGGTACACTGGTAATCTGATGGTATATCTCACCGAGCAGTGGAACAAA
Organism: Dasysyrphus tricinctus; assembly: GCA_963921185.1. Classification (NCBI taxonomy): domain Eukaryota; kingdom Metazoa; phylum Arthropoda; class Insecta; order Diptera; family Syrphidae; genus Dasysyrphus; species Dasysyrphus tricinctus. The sequence goes on from OY992533.1 coordinate 108,608,163, forward strand.
TTTTTTCATAGTTTTGGAAAAAGTAAGATTGTTGCACTTGATATTTCAAAAGCGTTTGATAGAGTTAGGCACCAAGCTCTCTTATCGAAAATGTGTGCATTTGGTATTGATGAATCTCTTCTTCGTTGGATTAGAAATTACCTTTCGGACTGTTCAATACAAGTTGTGCTGGATGGTTTCAAGTCTGATATTCATAAAATAAATGCTGGTGTGCCCCAGGGCTCCGTTTTGTCTCCAACTCTCTTTCTCATTTTCATTAATCATCAATATCTTGTCTGAAACTTCTAATCCATTAAATTGTTTTGCTGATGACAGCACTCTCAGCTTTTCATATTCGTTTCTTGATTCACATCCTTATCCTTCGGATGTGGAACTTGAACGGCAGCATATGATAAGCTCATTAAATTCTGATCTTGACAGCATTGTTCAGTGGGGAACTAAAAACCGTGTAGAATTTAATGCTTCAAAAACACAATACTGTTTGCTGTCTCTAAAGCAGAACCAACCTCAATGCTGCTATCCATAAGTGGTACTTGCATCGAAGAAACTAAAAATCTTTCAGTTCTGGGTAAGTGCATCTCAGATCACCTTCTGTGGAATGAAAAAATATTCAATATGTCGTCAAAAACGCTGCGAAGTGTTTAGGTCTTCTTCGAAAATGCAAGACATTTTTCTCCCCTTCTGATCTGGCTGCAATCTACAAAGCCTTCATTCGTCCAAATCTTGAATATAATTTTCATATTTGGGCATTTAAGCCTTTTAGATAGAATTGAAAAAAAGAGCTCTTAAATTGGTAGGTGCCTGTTATATAACGGAAATATTGGCATCTCTTGAACACCGTCATAATGTTTCATGTCTCTCCTTATTCTATCGCTATTTTTATAAACAGTGTTCTAGTAAAATAACCAGCTGCATTCCTCCTCTAAAACAATTCCACTGTAATATGCACATCAATTTACTCTTGAGACCAATTTCGGACATACTGTAAAGTACAGATTCTTTTTTTCAGCCGAATAACACGAATGTGGAATGCTTTACCCGGCTCTATTTTCCCTTCCATTTTGATATTCAGAACTTCAAAACTAATGTGCATCAGTATCTCCTTTCAAATCCTTCCCTACTTTCCCAACGCTCGCACTGTGTTCAATCATTTTAAAGGTAGTCACAACCCCTTTAGTGCGCGTATATTAGGTACAAAAAAAACGAAATCTCGCTTTCATAATCTCGCAATTACAAAATCTCGCTTATAATAATCTCGCAAATTTCAACCAAAATCCCGCAATTTAAAATCTCGTAAATCAAAATCTCGAAAATTCAAATATCAAAGCAACGAATCACGGCTTTTCATTCATGGAGCTTAAAATATTCGACTTCGCAGTTTGCACATGATACTTTACAGTTGGATATACAATCTCTATGATTTCTCACTCTCTCTTTTGTTCTCTTATCAACAATAGTATAGAAAAATCAACAGTAACAAGAAATAAATAAATGTGTGGTCTTAAAGTACTTAGGCACTGGATTTTCATATTTTGCGTAGAGGTTATCTCGCAAAATTTAATTGCATTGCAACAAATACCAGATTTTAATTTGCGAGATTTTGTTTAAAAAAATGTATTTGTTGCTATGCAATTAAAATTTTTGAGATTATGATTTACGAAATTTAAGCTTGCGGGTGCTCGTTATTGCGATATTACAAAAAGTGGGATTTTGTAATGGAGGGATTATGAAAAGCGGAAATTTGTAATTGCAAGATTTCGTTAAGCGAGATTTTGAATGCGAGATTTCGTATCCGAAATCTTTTGTCGGGTATTTAAATCTCCTCTAATTAGTCCAAGCCTTCTGTTTGAACACCCTATACATTCACTTTGAATGAGAATTCGAAGTTTTATCAAAATCATAAGGGTCTTTAGAAGAATTTTTGAAAAATAAACTTTACTGTGGGTCTCCGTTCTACATAGATGAAGTTTGTGCCTAGTTTACAGATCCCATGCGGAAAATAAAATCATGCAAATATTTTTGCTTGTCAAAAAGTATTGAGGTAAAATACAAAATTATTTGTTGCATAATTGGCGTACAGCTTCCCACAAAAAAACAAAAACCATTGCTGTCATGGAATGTCATGCAAAACAATTGACCGGCAATTGTTTTGCATGCAAAAAAAAATGTCTGGTGAATACAAAAAATGTTTTTATAGTCAGTTTAGACTCAAAAATTATATTTTCACCTTAAGGCACTATTTGCATGCAAATAGTTTTTGCATCCAAAAATAGTTATTTCCCATTTCTAGGCCTATAATTTATTATATTTTGGCCAAGGCAAACATTTTTCCACTTGAATATTGTAGAGTATGGTGCATATTGAGTGTACAATTGTTTTGACAATTTGGATTTTTTTCGCATGCGAACTGTAAACTATGCTTTAACTAAAAAAAACAATGCATACAAAAATGCTCTCTACCAAATTTGAAACAATTCCATCCGGCCATTTAGACTGTAGTTCGATAAAGCAATAAATACAAACTCGGTCTCAAAGCTGCCCTTCACAAAACTTACCCTCAAGCCCTATAAAGGTTTCGTAAAGGACCCACTTCTATCAAAACTCTTTTACTATTTGCAAAAAGTTTTTTAAAAAACTGTCAATCTTTTATGGAAAAGTCATCTGACTCTGGCTCATGTTAAATTGATCAAAGTTCAGGGAAGTCATAAATTTTCTACCTCCAAAGATAATGTAGAAACCTATTTAATCAAATTTTCATTTGCAAAAAGCTAAGAAGCATTCCGGTACCTTCTCAACTCTCAAATTTAAAGACTAAAAAAAAAGATGAGAAATATGTTTTTAAAGTTTAATTTTTTTTAAACATCTTGTTTTCGTTACTCCTGGCGATTGCTACACGTGCCCTAAAACAAAACAACAACAAAAAATCATAGAATTTATGATTCTACTGTTCAGCCTCATTTGGCAAAATTCAATCCGCCATTCTTGTATCACTCCACTGGGACTACTACTCCAGTTAAATATAATATCTGTTCTGGTAGAGAAGAGATATGCAGAGGCATCGCATCAGAGTCGCTTCTTGAGGTTCTCGCTCACCGAAAATATAAGACTTACGAAATTAATTTTTCTTAGCATTTATGTTTTAGGATATAGCCCCCGCAGGGTTAAGAATAAAAAGTTGGTATTATATTTTTTTTTCAATCTTTTTCTTTTTTTTTTCATTCAACCATCGCGCATCAGCTTCGTAGTCTTCTTTTTGTAAGAAGTAATTACCATCTGGAAGGCTGAATGGGCGGTTTCAGGAGATGAAGTAGATATCTTAGGACTTTTTCGTATCACAGCCAGAAGAATCTACACAATAATGGAAAAGACGAGCAATGAAATTAAGAAAAAAAGAAAAAAAAAATAAACACAGAAAAACATCACCGACCCACAAAAGAAATGGAAAACATAAAACAATTCGTTTTCCTTCAAGAAAAAAGGTTTCATCTTTTTTTTTGTCCAGGTTAGATCTAGTAGATATATAGAAAGGGGAGAAAGTTTTGGGGGCAGTTGGGGCGTGAGCAATAATAACAATAAAAGATAGAAATAAAAAAAATACACAAACTTTTCTCCTGCTGATGCGCTCCACTTGCCTCTTTCATCTTGAGGTATACTCTGGTACTGGTACCTACTCTGGTACTGAACTGCCATAAAGTTTTCCTCAATGGTTATGGTAACATGGTTATTATTATTGTTATGGCAAACAAAGCATTTGAAATAACCAAACCCTATGTCGAACCTGACTCCTGGACCTGGACACGACAAAAGGTGGTATACACAGGAAGATCTCCGGGATTTTGTTATCCTGGCTCTGGGTTCGCTCGCTGTTTTCTTTTCCTGCAATTGATTAAGAAGTCTGAGGAAAATATATAGAGGGAACAATTAGTTATGAACTAGTAGCTTCTTGTAGCCTTAGGCGACAGACATTTTTCAAAGTTGTTGGTATAGGAAAAGATTGGTTTGGTTAAGAAAGATAAAAAAAACAATTCTGGTGGCAATTTGCTTTATAGTGAAAGAAGTAAGTTGCGGTATCCACTGAACTGTAGAGCTAAGAAAAAGGCTTTATTGGACTTTTGTTTGCAATCTTTTTATATTCCCTTATTTCTTTGAGATAATTGTTTCATTTTCTTGACAAGAAAAAGAAGCAAATTAGGAGGAAACAAGCATCCACACAGCTGATGGTGGAAAATGCCTTGAGGACTTTAATGTGTAAAACATAGTGAAAGATGATTGTTATATGATCAATTAATATCCCCTTTTAACTTGCTCTCCAGAAAAAACTGCTTATTTTGTGAAAGACAACATTTTCGAAGGTTTTAACCAAACAAAATATAACGATAATGGAGAAGATCGAAAAAACCATCTGACTTAGTGTACATCTGTGTTGCATGGCCCATGAGATATACTGGGGTCACAGTCGCTTGACTTGTCCCTACTTCATAATTTTTTAAGAATTTCTTAACATTTAACGGTTTGTGAAGTGACTCAGACGATAAGGCCGTCCAACTAAGCATCACACTATATCAGCCTATTTCTAGTGACAAAACTGGTGAAAAACTTCATCATCTACAGGAGACAAGGGATGTAGACATGCTACAAACAGAAGGAAAGGACACCATAACGCTTCCACCTAAAAACAGGAATCTGGAAAACATTGAAGTTGACTATCTAGAACTGGCTGTTGCGAACGCGTTGTATAACTAAAAACAGCGCAAGACGTCAAGGGATAGATGTCAGCACCATTTCCAGTATATCCGAAACTTATACGCACATAGGCAACGACTTAGGAAACTTCTGCAAAGGATCCTCTAGCAAGAACCTAACGCAATTAACAGCAACTACCAGACAGTTTTGAATTGAGCTTCAGTGCGTCAACATTATGTTCCGGAATTCCATCCAACATGACAACAACAACCAATTTCAGAAGAGACTGCAGACTGGACCTAATGTTTTCAAGAATATCAACAGACTGATTGGTTAATAAGCACCAGTACCTGCGAAGATTATCAACAATAACCAATTAGATGATCCAAAGTTCATAGAAGAAATTGAGGCTTCCATTCAATAGACATCATTGATGCCCGACTTGAGTAGAGCAACGTTAAGTGACACTAATCCTGAGAGTGATTTAGCCAACATCCCGAAACTGAACTTTCCAAAGGGGATAGCTGGAAATCATTAGCAACTTCAAACCAAAGAAATCAGCTGATGGGATATCCAACTTAATCTTAAAGCAACTTCCGTAAACAGTAATGGTTTACTTGGCCATCATCGCAGACTACTGCATCAACAACAGTTATTTCCCCTAGAATGTAAAACTGCAAAAATCGTAGTAATTCCCAAGGAAGGTGCATGGACAGTGCAAGAACAGGCCGATATCTACTTAAGTAAGTTCTGCGGTGATGGCAATATCATCCCAGACATGCAGTTCGGTTCTCGGGAAAAGCATTCCATTCTGCATCCGCTTCTGAAGTTTCATCATGACATCACCACAGCTTTAAACAATCATCGAGTTACCGTCGGATCCGTCGGATGCTTGACCCCTTATCCATAAAAACTCCACATACTAGGCTATCTTTCGGCACCAGTAAAAATTATGTTCCCTTTTCTTTCTTCCAGGATTTTTGTTCGTGCAACTGGAGAGCTCAAATCGACAGTGAAGAGCATCACAGCCGATGGATTGAAACTTAAACCACTTCTCTACAACATCATTACCCCTGACCAAGTAATCTCAAGTGAATGCAAGAACCTTCACTTCGTCAATGACTCGCTCTGATATTACTCATTATTATCTCCATTGACAACTGTCTGAGAATTCGAAGCCCACATCTGCAAACTCTTCGAATTTTACACCAGACCAAATAAGGTATTCCGATCAACTCATCAAAATCAAATCTTGTTTGCTTAAGACCAATTAGTCTAACCTTAGAAAGGCTAATAGAAACCTACACTCTTGTAGGGGTACGCCACAGGAAGGGGTCTTATCTCTCCTGCTTCGGCTACTGGTCGTCAATCAGATCATAGGTGAACTAAGTCAAAGCGGCCACAGGAACTTTGTGAGCTCCTACAAAACGCCCTTGACAAGCTTAATAATAGACCAGCAGCTGCGGACTTCATATCAACCTTCGGTTTGGTTATCGATAAGAAACTAAACTGGAAAGAAAACATCAAAGAGAGAGAAAAGAAAGCTTCAATAGCCTTTTCTACACCTCCAGCAGAATTTTTGGTAAGAGATGGAGACCCAGCTCCAAAACCATTCCCCGATGTATGTTTACAGCTATTATAAGGCCTATCCTCACATACGCATGTTTGGTTAGGTGGCCAGCATTGGATAAGGCAACCAATCTAGAGACAATGACAAAAAAATCAGAGGCTGGCCATGTATCGGCAACCCCAGTGCCCATGAGAACCACGCCATCCGCAGCCCTAGAATCGTTCCTCTCCTAGCCCCACTTGATCTATTCACGAATTAGTTGGTGACAAGAAGTGCTCTACGGCTTTAAGAGTGTAAAAATTGGAAAAAGGGCCACTGTGGTCATATAACTATATTGAATTTGTGACGCAGACACTAAAAGAGACTATACGTACATATATTTTAACCCAGTCACACCAACAGATATCCCTAAAAAGGAATTTTTGGATGCAGATTGCTCTAAGCTCACTACAACAAAGAATCTGATGTGTAGAAAATAAAGCTTCTAAACTCTTACAGCGGTTTCCAAGCGGAAGTACAGTTTGTGAGACCGCAAAATATCTTTCTTCATTTAAACTGATAAATTAGAACATTGATATTTTCGTAGACAGCCAGGCGACAGTCGAAACCTTTTCGTCAATCATAACGAAGTCAAATCTGTGAAACAAATTCAATTACCCTCCGATGACATTACGGAAATGAAGTGGCGGAAGAACTGTCACTCGAACCGAGCCAAATAGTACCCTGGGTTCTTATGCCACTGGAACAAGAAAAATGTAGGATTCACCAGAGTTTCCTCAAAGCCGCTAACTACAGATGGTCAACTATTGACTCTTGTCGGGTTTCAAGGAATCTATGGCCAGATATTTCCAAGAAAAAAAAACAGACTATTTATTGAAGCTAAGTAGATCTCAACTGTCTCTCTTGGTTGGAAACGGGTCACAGCTTCTCACAGGGAACCTACAGACACAGAATGGGTATCAGCTCATCTGACCTATGCAAGACGAAGAGGTGGAGGGGGGCTCAGCTAACTTTCTTTGTGAATGCCTCAGCCTAGACAGAACTAGGTAGTCCTCGGACAATACTCTTTCGACGAACTGGGCGATGTCTCACTTTTACCACTAAGAAATATCCTTAAATTCATTCAGAATTAAGGATAGTTCAAGGAGGCACCCAAGACTTCCACTAACTCCCTCTTCTTACCCTTCCTATATCAACATTTCACATATCTTGGGGAGCATAAGGGATCCATTGAAATCCGTGTGAGGTGATTGCGGACTGCCGCACTATCACCCCACCTAACCTAAACTAAGCTAACCCAATCTGCTTCAGAAGACCAGGAGGCAGATGAGATCGCACAACTGGAAGCTGCAGACACATTACTCTAGCACCCCCAGACAGAACCAGATTACCAGCCACGCAGCACCAAGTACCAAGGCATCAACTTCAACGAGGTAGTGAAATTCAACATTCAACACACATTCACAGACTGTCGTCAGAAAAGCCAATTTTGCCTTATCACCTCTGCTCGCTGATGAAGAAGAGAATTGGGCTAAGCCAGCAGACAAAAGTTCAAGTCTACAACAATTATAAATAGAAAGCTCAATAAAGCAAAATTGAATTGAATTGAATTGAATTGAATTGAATTGAATTGAATTGAATTGAATTGAATTGAATTGAATTGAATTGAATTGAATTGAATTGAATTGAATTGAATTGAATTGAATTGAATTGAATTGAATTGAATTGAATTGAATTGAATTGAATTGAATTGAATTGAATTAAATTGAATTGAATTGAATTGAATTGAATTGAATTGAATTGAATTGAATTGAATTGAATTGAATTGAATTGAATTGAATTGAATTGAATTGAATTGATTTGAATTGAATTGAATTGAATTGAATTGAATTGAATTCAACGGTATGTGAAGTGCCTTTGAAACCAAAAAAAATCAAAATAAAATTGATTTTGTAAAATATCGTTTGAAAAAGTGAGAATCAACAAGAACGAAGCTTAAAAGTTTTATTTTAACATAATTGTACTTCTATATCCTTAAACGACTTCTTCATTGGTTCCTTAATCCTAAAACACGAAGGACTTTCTCAATTAATATAAAGTAAACGTCAACTGGAATTATAGGTATACCCCAAAGCTATTAATTGGAACTCACAGCCTATATAATCAATGACAATCCCACAATTTCATTATGTCAATTACCTATTCAAAATATAGCCTTTCATTTATACCTACATATAAAATAATAATATGTAGTTATTTATATTTCTATACTTATGTATAAACGACATACCCACATACATAGATATATGTGTTTATTAATCGGTTCTCACACATCATGTAATCAAAGCCACAATTGAATGATTACCGCACTAATTTATTGGCCAACGCCTCTCTCTATCAAATTTATTTATGAAGGGGGTGACAAACATACATAGCATTCGATTGGAATACGAATTCAAGGATCAAATAAAATATTATAATATAGAATTTCCTCAATAATAATAATTGTTACATAAAGATACATAGAGAACATCAATTCACCCACAAAATATATATCACGCTTCATTTAGTTAACAGTTGGCAATCTTTCGCCAATTGACGGCCTCAATTAACACCTATTTTACGTCAGACAATTTCCAATTTATCGAATCCTTTCATTGTAATTAGGCGCCACCAAATTACGGACGAACACATCCAGGACATCAGCCCAGGTAGAGATGTATTAGCTGATGTATAGTCACACACGGTACACACGTCCAATCAATTTACCTATACCACCCCGACATTCGCACCATTATTTTCGGGTCGGTTATAACCAAACGTCGTTGTTGGGTATGACTTTAACATGAAAAAGAAGGGTGACCAAATTGGCCAGCAGTGGATAAAGGATTCGCCAAACTGCAAAGGACGACAAAGTATATTTATCGACGTAGAGCGACCGTAGACGCCGCCAACCCCAACGACCAACGACGACGACGGACATTTTGAGAAAGGCAGTCAATTGAATATCGTGCTGCTGTGATGGGTATATTGTTCGTGGGTGTATGCGTTTGAATGGCAATTTGATTGATTCCACAGAGAGTAAGAGAAGTCGGGGTAGATGCGGGGGAGGTGAGGAGATTTAGATGTACGAACACGCCACTGAAAGGACTCAATGATTAGTTGTCTAATTGGGCTCAAAGTGGTGAGGTTTTTTTTTTTTTGTTGTTGTCGACCTAGAATTAGTTCGAATTTGATTTGATTGGTATGAATGATGATGACACATCTTGTTCCGAATTCCCAAAATTCTATATTCATCAAAATGCCTAAACGTCAAGCTTATATAGACACACACAAAGCTATGCGGCATTAACATTTAACAAATCTTCTTCGACCATAAAATTAACTAATTACAAAGGAAGGCATTGGCAATTTTTGATTTGCCAATTTGACGGCAAGGGCTTAAACCTTAAGCTGATTGAGTCTTATTGGGGTGCATGGAAAATTTGATTAGGGCTGATTGAATAAAATCAGTTGTACATTTACCAACCTAGTACATAAAAGTTTTCTAATTGCAGTAACATTTTTGATGAATGTTACAAGAAATAAATTTGTCCCTGCTTATAGTATCTATACCTATGTATGGATGTATATAGGAAGTAAAACACGTCACATACTTTTACTGAGGAAATTGTTCCTGTTTTTTTTTACATGATTCGAGCTGAGCTCACCCTAGTTTAGGTCTGGCTTCGGCCGTGATTTCTCTGATACCATTAACTGACTTCTTGCACCATTTTAGAATCATCTAGCTGTGGTGGCATTTTAAGCGTATGGCCTATGGGATCTCAAAATTCCTAAGCAAAGCTTAGCTCGTATCATTTTTGTTGATTGAATTCAAAATCAATACTCAAATAGTTCCTCAACATACACGTTTGTCAATATTAGTAACAGTTTCTACACTCCCAAAATTATGTGTCGTATCTAGCTGTATTAACTTGACCTGCCTTTAATTATTATTTGGTACCATTTTTTTAGAAAATCAATTTTCAAAAATGGCGAGCACAAGGAAAGCCTCCCACCAAAAAACAGATATTCTTCACACTTGATTAATGTTTTCAATAGGTCTTTTTTGAACATAATTGACCACCCTTTAACTTTTTTTGCCACCCCTAGAAATATTTCTTTTTTATTTTTAAATTTGTTCGGTTTTTTTTTTTGTAAGAATTTTTTAACTTTTAATTTTAAAAGATGAACATTGTGAAAAACTCAATTATTTTGAATCCCAGCTACTTTAACTCTAAATTTGAAAAACACAATGTTGTACTGGAGTTGTCTCGTTTTTGCACCGTGCACATAAAAATCTTGAAAAATGCAAACATTGCATTTGAAGATTTGAGTCTCAAACGGTGCTTCAACTTTCAAGAGTAGTTGGTCCCATGGTTTGTAGGTGAATGATAAAGAAAACAAAGTCTCCATTTATTTTTAACAAACAACGGAGCAAAACCAGGCAACTCCAAAAACAAATTTATTTATTTTTTTAATAAATAATTCACTTTATTAAACAAAATTTTAACTTATAAAATGTGTTTTTTGTATTCTCTTTCGGAGAAAAATAAAGTTTTTGAAAATATTTTGTTTTTATTTTTAAAACAGTTTTTGGCATTTTTCTTAACAATCAAAAATATGGAGTTATCTGGTTTTTGCGCCGCCGCCGGTTGCTTCAATTACTCTAACTATCAAAAAAAAAATTTGTATTCGAATTTTAGAAGATGACTTTCTGAAAAACTAGATACATTATTGAGTTTCAAACAATGGTCATCTATCAAAAATTCCAAAAATATTTGTTTGATAAATTAGATTAATTTGATAGGGTGGTCATATAAGATAATTGAGTTCTTTACAATGGTCATGTTGCAAAATTCGAAAACAAAAAAATCGACAGGCTGGGTGCGACTCACACTGGGAGCTTCCCAGCCCAATGTTATTTTGTTTTTCAAAAATCGCCAATGCGAACGAGCATTATCAGTTGTTCAATTTGCAGTTAAGTGAAGATCAAAGATTAGATCGCTTTCGAGATATCAGAGACAAAATTATTGTTTAATAATAATTGTTTATGGGACTCACTGATGAGTACTCATTTTTCGCTCTCTGCTCATATATTGCTCATGAGCAAAAGTAAAAACAAACGAAATGCCCGCTCTTAGAATCAGAGTACAAACCAACGCGAAATCATAGCGAATCATTCGCAAGGACAGTTTTTTGTTGTTGTTTAGCATTGTGTATCTTTCATATTTTGTATTATATAGCCTTAAACGTAGAATAATTAAATACTCACTTTACAGTGCCAAGTTAGCAAAGCAACTTTGACGAATCGTAAAATGAATAGGTGGATAATTTGCCGTAAATTAGTCGTTGGTTAGTTGTGACAGTTTCGATTTTGTAGTTCAATGCCTTTATGTTTTTTTGGGTGCTTTGCTAGCTTGACATAAAGCTAACAAAGCACCTTGTCAAAAATCGGTAAAACCATTTTACATTTAATGGTTTGTGGCTTAATAATTTGCACTGCAATGTTTTCTATGCTTTTTTTGGGTGCTTTGCTTACGTCTTATTAAGCTAGCAAAGCAACTCGCTCAGATCGAAAAATTGGTTGGTGGACAATTTGTCGTTAATTAGTTGTGTCAATTTCGAGTTTGTCGTTGTAAGTTTTCTGTTTTTGTTTTTCGAAAAACTTCTAAAACTAAATTTTGTATTGCTTAATAATATGAGGTTAATTAGTCGTAACTTAGTTGTGGCAAATTCAATTTAGTCGTGCGATGTTTTCTATATATTTTCGGGAGATTTGTTTTCTACGAGTGTCAAACAACTTTCACAAATCGAAAAATGGTTAGGTTGATAATTTGCTGTTAGTTAGCCGTTAATTAGTTGTAACAGTTTCAAATTTGGCACTCAATGTTTTCTATGTTTTTTTTTTTTGGTGTTTTGCTAATTTGACAAAACTTGAAAAACTTCTTATACTTAATGTTTATGGCTTAGTAATTTGCCGTTAATTAGTGTTGACAGCTTCGAATTTGTTGTTCTATATTTTCTATGTTTTTTTCGAACATTGGTAAAAACTTCCAAACTTTTCACAATTAATCAAAGAATAATTATAGGCAAATTACTAAGCAGTAAATATTAAGTTTTGGGAGTTTTCACCACTTAAAAAAAAAACTAAAAAAACATAGAATGACAAATTCGAAATTTTTCGATCACTGCAAGTTGTTGATATCAATTTATCAAAACACCAAAAAAAACATAGAAAACATTGAACGACAAACTCGAAATTGTCACAACTAATTAACGACTAATTTACGGCAAATTATCCATCTATTTACTTTCCGATTCGTCAAATTTTCCCTGCTAACTTGTCACTCATCACTTCACTAGCATGATTTGTTCTGATTCCTGAGCAGGCTATGAGCAGAGTTGTAAAAAACGCAATATGAAAATGGGGACATTAAAAATCTACTGCGGAAAAGTTGAACCTACTGCATTTATTTAAAGAATGAGCTGCGCTCCTCTTTCCTTGAAGTGGCAACAATGGAGGAGATAGGTTTACTGAAGAAATAGCACTTTATTTTCAATTTTGAGGTTGTGAAGAAAGGTGACGGTCGTAACGACGATTGGGACGACTGTGACGATGACGACGGCCGATGTGATGGCATCGACTCGCTGTCTCGGCGTCATCCCGCTGAAGTCTCGCCATGGTTGCCAAACATGGTTTCAGTGTCGTGGTTATTATGTTCGTCTCGTTGTGGTCTTTCCGTGCCCGTTTACATGGGGATCTGTATGGTGATTTCTCGCTCATCGTGACATTAACACTTGGTTTTTGGCATCGAGCATGTTTTGGTATCATCTCACTATAGTCTCACCAAATTTTTGTTGTCTATTATAAAATGTTTCAAAATAAGCCTACAAAAAATTTCGATTTAGCGTTTTTACGCTAAACATCGTTTCCAGAGTATTTGTCACCGAATCCATAAAAACTTCTGCTTTGGTGACGAAAACGCTTGAAACTATTTTAAGCATTTTCAATTGATTTTTTTTTTTAATTATTTTAAACTTTTTGAAAAATTTTATTTTGAAAAAAAAAATACACTGACACTGCAGTTTCAATAAATGATTCCAGCAGCCTTAGCGTCTGCATTTTTAAAATGTATGCTTGAAAATATTTTTTTTTTTTCAAAAAATATTTACGAAAACAACTTTATTTTTATTCCTAATAGGGAACTCCATTATATCGGATTAGAATTACTAGAAGCAAATTGGTTGTTCTGCTTAGACGCAAGCCCGAAATAAAGTGAACGTACAGACGCAGACGCATGTATACGTCATACAATCGCACAGAATATGGTATGATGAAAACCACTTTTTTTTTTGGCTTCTCCACTAATATTATAAAGTTCAGTTTTATCAAAACCTTTGCTTTGTTTTTAAGCTAATACTTACCCAATTGATAAATTAAGTTTTACTTATCAAAATCAAAATTAAGTTTTACTTAATTTAATGGTATTTCTCAGCAAAAAGCTTTGAATTTGTAGACCTAGTTTTATATTGGGTTAATCGTCTTTAAATGCAAAAATGATTGCCATAGTCAAATATTTTGATGCTTGTAAAACAGAATTACTTACTTTTAGATAGATTTAATTAAATTTTGATGGCCAACTAGAACCTATCTACCTAAACATACCATACATTATACAATGTATGTATGTACAATGAACATATATACAGACAAAATGTAAAGTAAAACCAACTTGTATATGTAATCTTAGTCTATTAATCAAAGCATACATATAACATGGGCCTTTTTAACAGTGCTGGAGTATGAACTGGCAAAAGTGTGTAACCTCCATGGGCTCTGTGGCTTTTGAGGGCCCTGTAAGTTGAGTAACAATGTACTTAATGTGTATTTTCTGTTTCGTTAAGTCCAAACAAATTTTTTGAAAATCAAATAAATTTATATAAAGTGCTTTTCACATGAGTTGCGAATTGCGAATGCGAATACATTTTTTGAGTCAGCTCTAAGCGCAAATAACAACAAATTCGTGTTTTAACTTTTCGACAAAGTGGTTAAACGATCCTATCCACAATCCTATCAATTGTTGGTTTCATTTTAAAACTCACTCTGGTAATGGTTTGAGATTTTCTTGTTGGATTTGTTGAAATTTCCATTGAGTCTCATGAATCTTGATTTCTACCTATTGGCTTTGCCTGCAAACTATGAAAATTTGCAAGAAATGTCAAGAAATCAAAAACATTAATCATTGCCACGTTAGAAAACTGACAAATGAAACTGACATTTAATATACTGTCACTGGTGCGGGTTTTTTTGTGTGTGCTTATTAAAAACAATGATATATTAGGCGTGTTCAGGAAAATGAAATCTCAGAGGGCTCAGTGTCAAAAACTGAGCAAGCGAATCCAATATTTTCTTTCCTCAGTTATGTGACAGAAACATTTCTGAGGAATCCTGTTCACGAGACTGAGTTGGCCGAAGGCTCTGAGATCTCATTTTTCTGAACACGCCTATTGCTTATTCGTCATTCTCTTCTGATAGATTTTCTGGATACATATTGACACTGACAGATCAATGCCATTTTCTTAACTCTAGTAAGCATTTGTCATTATTGAAAGGCCTGTTCTCATTATTTTGACAGTTTTGTGGCATAAATAAAGTTAGTTTGTGAGTCATTCAAAATTGGAATTAAAAACGCTACACAAATATTGCTTAAAATCAATAAAGAACAACTATAGAGCTCTTATTCAAATACCAATCACTTTCTAATTCAATGACAAATGTCAAAATAATCATTTTGTAAAATGTACACTGGTGTATGGTCAATTTATTGATGAATTTTAGTAGTTGAAATTGTTTCAAATAAATGCCAAAACTTTTAGTAATTAAATTTACGCTTCAAGTATCAAAATTTACCCCAAACTTTATTTAAGATGAAAACCTTCCTTTTTCTAAACATTTTTTTATTTGACAGTTCTCATAGCTGTCACTTTTGACGTGGGAAGATTCATTAGTTCCCTATTAATTATTTGACTCATATGTCAGATGGTCTTATACGAATTTTATATGAAAACAGTGCGTACCTATTTACTTTAAGTCCAGCCCTGAAAAGCCTGTTTAAAAGCAAGTACCTAGCCACAACAACGGCAGGACACACAACAGTTAAAGCAACAACAAGAGTAAAACAAACTCAACCACACCAAGAACAACGACAGCGATAATGGTCTATGACAAACAAAATGACATTCCTATTGTTTATCCTTGTATCCTTGCAAACATATATCTATACACACACATACACATATTATACATTCACACACGTGCGTTGTGTGAGCTTAATTGATTTATTATCCTATCCATTGGTTACGTTCGTAATTTATGGATCGTTTTCGAAACGTTTATCATGGACTAGAGCCACAGTCCTGCCATTGCGTTGCTTCGAAAGCGGAGGAGGCGGAACATCGAATGGCGTGGCGCGGCTCAGCTCGGCTAACAGTTCCATTGCCATTCTTTTCGCCAACAACAACAACAAAAACAACTATCCAGGCAATATGTCGTCCTTCCTGTGGTGGAATGTGTCTTTATAGATAGTTGACCAATTAGCACTTTGTTTGCATTTTTATTTTATGATTTCGCAGAGTTTATATATATTTTTATTTTTTTTATTTTTATTCTCGCACCAAAATAGCAATGGAGCCATTTATTTTATTTAACGGATCACGCGTCATTTGATCGACTGGAGCACGACATTTTGACAAGCAACACACCAGTCTATATTTGGGCATTTGGGTATAATTAGATGGTTGTTTGCACCCTTTTTTTAATGGCGGCCAACACCACCACCACACCATCATCAGTGCCATAGACAACATCGAGCGGTTTAATGGAGCGATTTCGACTTAATATGTGCGATTGTCAAATAAATAAATCTCTTTTAATGCCTTGGCTATATGTGTCGTTTGCCATTTTTATGGCTAAGCAATAGGCTTGAATCGATTTAATCGCGTGATTTAATGTCAAAGAATTGGGTTTTTCAAACAAAAAAAAAGGTCATTAAGGAAGTCGTGATTTCTTTTGGCAAAGTTTACATACTTTTAGGAGGCACTATAGGTGTGGTTTTAATATCAGTATATGCACGAGTTGAAGAGATTTAATGGTATTTTCGAATAAATTTGCATATTTTTAGGAGCTGTTTAGTTGTAATTAAGGGTTTATGGATCAAGATAAATATTTTTTGTTGTTCTTGTCGAAATGAGGTTTGATTTATTATCATTATTCTTGGTGCTTTTTGATATTCGTATGTGTTGGTAATTTTCATTGATTTATGCTTGCGTCTTTGATATTTTTTTTAACTAACGAACCACAAGATACATGCCTACCAATTGCCAACATTTTACTTAATTTTGGTTACTCAAAGTATATTCGTGTCATGTCTGTCACATAAGTCCTTTTTCGAAGAAAACAATTAATCCAGCAACCAACCAACCGACAAGTCCAGAACAAATTCCAATCAAAAGGATTAACATTCTGTGGACATCACTTAGGTTTGCCTCTGATGTTGAGTCTCTCTCTCTCTGGGTATAACAAAGTTTAGCAAACCATCCAAATATGTATATACAAGACCGATACTTTGACATCAACCTTAACTCGATTACGGAACGATAGACAGATGGCATTTCATGACTGAAAACCAAAGTCTCTCAAGACTTTGCTTTTGATAGTTATGCAAGGTTGATTTCCCACTTTCATGTGACTAAGTCAATCCCTCAAATAGAGGCTCATCACATGTGTGTAGGTGGAGGTGAATGTATAAAATATAGATTAATTTTATGTGTTTGGCATGCATATGTGTGTGGCTCTCTGGTGTTGGATGCGGTGACCAAATAGAAATGTTTATACCCTTGTTATTGATAAACCGTTGGAGAATCCATTTTTAATGACACTTTAACCTTTTGTATATGGTAATATACATTCGTTTCAGTTTGGTGTCAAAATTTTGGATATTACTTGGCACTTAAGACACACACTTTACATACGTAGAGATCCTTGTGACAGAAAATCTCATTTGAAAAAAACACATCTTTTGGTTGAAATCAATTAATTTGCAATTTAATTGAAATCAAATTTTGATTAGGATGTAGAAGGTAGAACATGATGCTCACTCAAGCACCTTATAACTATACGAAGCAATAAATACACAAAAGTAGATTGCTAAGTAGCATAGAGGCTATCTAATGTAGTTCTTGATTGATGCATTTGCTTTGGTATAGTCTAAAGGCAAATTTAAATACGCATACGCCCCAGTGAACCGATATAGAGTTTTCGATTCACATTTACAGTGGGGCCTAAATGGTTGGATTCTCAGGGCTACAGGGATCAGGCAGTCACAGACGCAAGAGCACTTGGTCTCGAAGAGTGGAGGGAGCCTTCGAGGGACCGCAACCGATGGAAGACCGCAATATATCAGCCAGAGACCCTTCATGGACTGGGAGCTGGATAAGTAAGTAAGTAAGTAAAATTGGTATTATCTTTAAGTTTCCCAGCTTAAAAAAATCGTGGTTTTGGTTTTAGGCAAAAAAATGTGAATCACGGAAATGGGATATTGACGTTTTTGGAGGAAATTCCCTTGTTTTTAGGTAAAATCCATTTATTTTGTTAGTGGCTCAATAAGTTTCGGTTTTTTGTATACCAAAATGAACAATTTTTCTGAATTGAAAGACAAAGTTTAAATCAAGCACATGAAGGTTAGTTTACATTTGGGAGTACTTTAACTACAAGACTCTCGAGAATGACTCTCGGAGAGCTGTTTACCCCTCTAAGAACTCATGAGTGCATCCACTTGCGAGTTTTACTCTCGAGAGCAGCTTGAGAGTTTTTCGCAGTCTTTTTACACTCAAATGGATACGCACGTTAGTACCTGCTACGTTGGATACCCCACATATTCCTGTGTAAATGAAAGTATCGTACCTTTTCGACATCAGAATCGAATTCTATGCCAAACTTCATTAAATTAAGTAAAAAATTGTTTGAATTATTTTTGGTCGAATATGTTTGCTCTCCTTTAAATTAAAAGTTGCCATTAAAATTGAGAAATTAAAAAAATATATATAAGATTACATATTTTTAATGGTGGCTTTAAGATTGATGGAGGACTAGGCTAAGGCTAAGATATATTTCCTTATGGTATTTGTGTAAACACAAACTTTAAAATTTTACAAACAGATACATTTCCTTGACACTATTTGCCCCCACTGTTCAATCTATTTTATTGTCTGTTGACCATTCGACCACTTTGCTTGTATGATGTCATAGAGGGAATACTTCTAAAGCACTCTTAACCACATGAAATTGAATTTAGATGCAATTTTGTCCTCATCTCATGTTGTTTCAACGTCTTTACTCGTTTATCAACTCTCTCGATAAGTGGGTGTGTGTATGGTTTAAGTATATTTGATTCTTTGAAATACAAAACCGAAATACATTGACAATCTTAAACATATTCTTAAGCCCAAGTTATGTATATCTATAAATATGTGTTGTTTATTTAAAAGACTATTTTATATCGAATAAGTACTTATTATATTCAAGAAGACAGGGCTGTATTGTCAGTAAGGCAAGGAAAGTAAATGCATATGGGGATAAGGATATTCTCCCTATTTCCACGGAATTCTATCAGAGTAACAATTATTGAATTCACTCAAAAGCTTTGTTCAGCTAGAAAATTGTTGAGTTCAGAAAAGGGCACCGCAGAGATTAGGGAAAACATTCAGAAACAGGTGACCGCATAATCCAGAGCTGCTATCGAAATTTGTACCCTTTTCTTTTGATTTAGTTTAATAACGATAATAAAAAAACAATGTGCACTCGAAAGTCGAAAAAGCGTTCTAAAAATATGAATTTATAATTGAATTTTTTGTTCACACAAAATGTTTGCAGGATGAAAGGGTGCGTATCCATTTCAGAGTAAAATCATCTGCTAGAAAATCTTAAGCAGATCCCGAGGGTAAAACTCTAAAGTCGTGAAATTAGCTCACAGAGGCGTTGACAGCTATCCAAGTTTTGTTATGAAAGTACATAGTTTCAAATGGAAACGCACCGTCCGTACATGCATGTATTTTGATATCGAATACAAAAGTCTGGTAGGATTATTTTACAGCCGTTGTAGGGACGAGAGGTTGAAAATAGCGGGTTTCCAGTTTGTGTCTCATGGGTACAACCACTTCAGTATAGTTTTTATAGAACATATACAGTTGATTTGATATTGGAGATTTTCAACGTGTTTTTTCATGAAATAAATAAAAGATATTATTTTGAATAACTTAATAACACTTATTTTATTTATTTATTTACTTAAATGCGGGTGATATGAATAAAACGGAGCACGTACTTCGAGTAGGTGCTCAATGAGAATCAGAGGAGGTACTCAGTAAAAAATTACCTGCTCCCATTTCGTATGAATAAAATTATAAACAAACTCTAGAGCACAGTACACAAATCTAAGGTATTATACTGCGCAGGTTATCAGTCGAAAATAAAAAATGGCTGTGAGCGTGAGAAAGAAAACACACGTAAAAACAACAACAAATTAAAATTGAAATTGTCAGAAATAAAAATGGCTGGGAGTGTGAGGACTTAAATACACGTAAAAACAACAACAAATACTGACATTTGACACAAATTTTGATATATGCGCAGAAGAAACAAAAATCAAAACTCTAATGATATTACCTTTAATATGTGTACTGTGCTCTAGAGCACCTCCTCACTCCAACGGAGTAGCTGCTCTTATACCTCAAACCAAATTATATTGTTTTTGACATTTAAAATTAATTTCGATGATTTATAATAAAAAAAATAATTCAAAATATGAACATTTTTCTGTTTTTTTGTGAAAATGTTCGTTCGTTGAAGTTTACCCATGGTTGAACCAGGCTTTCTTGATAACCCCAAGAATTATCAAAAAAAAAAACATGGATTTTTCGGTTCTCAAAAACACCAAAGGGTCTTCAATTATTGTGATTTTGAGATAAGAGATAAGAAAGAAACAACATTTGTTTTAAAAATGTATAAAAACAAACCACAGTTTCCGTTTTCTATTTGTATTTGTATTTGTATTTGTATTAAATTTCTATTTCAAAAACGAGAGAGTTACGTGCAGAATGTAAATCCACAACAAAGAATGCAACTTTGACAGTTTCATCATCTTAACATCAACTCCAATTGTATGGTTTTTGAGCTACTGCCGCAATTTTAAAAGAAAAAGTTTTAAAGACCAGGGATCGTGCCTCGGTCGAGGCGTTGACTTATGTACGAAAAATATCTTCCCCAGCTCAGCTCCACTTTTGAAAACTTGAATCTCCTACATATGTATAGCGAAAGAAACCAGCATTTGTTTCATTATTTGTTAGGGCACCCCCCCCCCACCACCCCTCTATCCTTAATTATTAAAAAGGAAATGGTTCCTTAAGAAATAACACTTTCTGTGCTGAATTTATATAGAATGCGATAATATTTTTTTTAATTTTCTTTGTTTCTTATAAAATGTAACCTTGCAATTAAAACTTACTCCAAATCATGACAGAAATTTGATATTTAATGATTACTGATTAAAATTTGGTGGGTTCACTGGTCAAGTTCTCATACTTTTTAAATTTGTGATAAAGAAAGTAATTAAGAGAAAACTTGTTAAGTAAATCCACCAAATTTTAATCAGTAATCATTAAATATTAAATATCTGTCATAATTTGGAGTTTTTCGATATTACTCTATCTTACATCCTACTAATATAATAAATGTGAAAGTGAGTTTGTTTGCTTGTTTGTGACGCTTTCATGCCTAAACCGCTGAATCAATTATGATGAATTTTGATATAGAGATAGATGGGACTCTGGAAGCGTCAATAGGATACTTTTTTTTACCATATGAGACAAAAAAAGAAAGAAATATTTGGTACCAAAACAACTTAATATTATATAGGAACAAAAATAAATCAATAAAGTTTGAAAAAAAATCAATCAAATTTGATATTTCGTTTAAGATATGTAGTTTGTTTTTCGTTTTGTTATTTTGATGTTTTCTTATACTATTTGCTTCACAATCGTTGATTTAAATTAAACAGGAGGAGAAATCCATTCATGCCGAATTAAGGACCCTGCCTTCAGAGCTGATGAGACACTTTATCAAAGAAAGCATAGGAAAAGTCCCATGCCCAGCTACATACATGTAGCTGTAGCATATTCGCGTGTGGCCCAGTGGCCAGAATTTCTATGTTAACACCAAATGGAGGGCCATACATTATGTACATATAGTCAGCAGCATCCTCACTTAGGGTATAGGGAATTCTGTGGTTGAGTGCATAGCCAGAATATGAGTACATACATTCATACATATGTATGTACATATGTATATGAGGGTTTGTAGGTTCATATATCTTGATATCGAATGCTAAAGTCTGGCAGGATTTTTTGACGCCCGTGCTCGGGACGAGGGGTTGAAAATAACACTTTTCAAATTTTCGTGTCAGGGGTACAACCAATTCAATTGATTTATTTAAAATGAGAAATTGTGCTCTGGAATATTTCGTAAGTCCACAAACTTTAAGTGTATGATCTGAGTAAAAAAACTCAAGATACATATGACCCTTTAAAGCAAAGCTTATTGGCCTTATTTTTTGTTTAATTTATTTTAAATCTCCAAATATTTCTAGATATGGTGCACATATGTAAAATGTTTATATCTCAAGTTCTTCAAATCAGATCGTCAAAATTAAAGTCTGCGGACTTAGGCAAAATGACAGAGGATTAGTTCCTGTTTTTTGAAAATGAATTGATGTGGTCACAAAAATTGGAAACAGCTAAATATTTTTTACACCCCGTCCCCAACACGGGTGTAGAAAAAATCTTTCCAGACTTTTGAATTCAATGTTAAGATGCATGTACCTACAGATTCTCAAATTCATATTTTGGTTATGCGTTCACCCAAAAAATTTGCAACCTGGCTATTGGACTAATATTGGGATATTCAGTTCGCCGAGAACTTAGAACTTATGACTCTGCAGTTAATATTTTTGATTTTGTAATAATTTTATCTCATTCTGTATTAACCAATATCCTGAAAAAAATAAATTAATAATTTTTTCGTTAATGATTTCTGTATCGATCTACAACCAGAATCGGTTGACAAAATAAACATGAGCGCGAGCGAAGCCGCGGGGAAAGGCTAGTATTTGATATTTAACTTCATGAACTTAAAACTTGGCATATACTTTAGATCTCATTACTTTTTTCGGCTTATGCACAGGTTTCTTGTACATAAAAGAACTTGGCTCTTTTTTTAACTTTTTTTTTTGTTGTGATTTCACTCCCTTTTGCAAACATTTTATTTTGCCAGGTTAAAATCAAGCCCTCTCACTCTACAAAGTTTCATAATTTTACGGCAACCGAAAGTGCTCCATATAAATATATAAGAGCAGTTCTGAGAAAGTGGGTGGATGCCACGCCCATTGAATGGAAAATTTCGATTTTAATTTTCTCTTTGTATGCTCTTCAAATTCTATCAATTTTCTTCGTTCTATAACAATCGGAAGTGCATTTTATAATTGATAACAATTTTTAAAAAGTGGGAAGATGCCACGCCTACTGAGTTAAAATCTTTGACTTTTATCTTTTTATGCACGTCAAAGCATACCGCTCTACTAATTTTCATCGTTCTACAACAATCGGAATTGCTCCATATAATTTATAAGAATTTTTAAGAAAGTGGGTGGATGCAACGCCCCCTTAATAGAAAATTGCAGATGCAAGGCCTACCGTTGTGCAAAATTTCGAGTTTCTAGGGTGTCGGGAAGTGCTTCATTATTTTGATGATCTGTAAGTGAGTGAGTGAGTCAGTCAGTCAGTTAGTTACGGTTTTGCAATTTTTGAAGTCCTATATCTCGGGAATTACTAACGCTAAAGAGTTGAAATTTGGTGAGCCACCTGTGTTTGATCAGCGAATTTGAAGTTTCTGACTTTATTGGTACAGAAGTTAGAGGGAGGTCGAAAATCGCCCGAGTTTGTTCCTGTAAAAAGAGTGTAGTGCCGCGAACTTGGCTGGGCTTGACATTTTTTACAGGTGACCGCTTAACAGACGTCTTAGATAAGTTTTATTGGAACTTATTTTCTACGTAAAAGACTGCCGGCTCACCTGCACCTCAGAACTATTTTTTTTTCGCTAAATTTGTTAACCTGGCAGACGGCATTGCCATGCTCTACTTGATTTTGTAATTATAAATAAGCTTATAAGGAACTGGTGAATAAAATCGCTTAAATTTCTTAAATCTATTTTTTTGTTATCCGTACAAATTTGAAAAAAAAAATTACTGGACACCATGTAGTCATTTCACATAGCGACAGCTTCCAACTACTTAACTAGTGTATATCATATCACAATGCTGTAGCGTTTTGTAATAAATATTTGCGTTACGCAGTGTCGTATGGAAACCCTCACCTCTGCCATCCTTTTTTAATCTAATTTAATTAAAAAAATACAAGTTGATTTGCAAAATGTAACTAGTGTGTAAACAAACTGTGGTCATTTACTCGTAGTGAAAGTAGTATAATGTGTGTGTATGTAAAGTATAAGTAGTGACTAGATAGATAAATGGAAAGATAAAATTTACATTTTAGTTTATCACAATGAATATTATTTATTTTCAATTGTTTTAAATCCTCTTGACAATTGCGATGAGGGTGATTCAGCTTATCTTTTGTTATTTCAGTGATAAACAATTTTGTTTTCGTTCAGTTATTGGTTATAGCTGCCAACCATTACACAATATTATTTTGGCTTAATGCCTCAATACCTACATCTCAAACCATTCCAAGGTAGCAAAAGCAAGGTCATTTAATTCAAAGAAGAAAAAAAACACTTATCAGCGTATCACACTCCAGCTTTCTGATAAACATTATTTATATTAGTTGAAATATTCCTTGAAGCGTCATTTCACTGAAATCTCTTTGGATCCATTGTGCTCTGCAGTATGTAGTACATAAAAGGAAGTTTAGAGAGGTGGTAAGTGAAATTTTTAGGAATGGGGTGCTTTACTGAACTACTTTGAATTCTGAATGAATTTAGTAGGAAAAAAGAAATGCTGTCTAGTTTTTCGAAAAAGTATTCTCCGAGAGCTGTTTTCTTGGTTATGGTTTGGTTATGCTTGGGCTTTCTATCTGTTTGTATTGTCACCCTCTGCAAATAAGTCACATGTATGGCTGATACCTGCTCTGCGTATGTGGGTTCCCAATGAGTTGTGATTCGTTAGAATTCCATCGAGGAGAATATGTTCAAGTGTGCTTAATGTCAATACTCTGTATGTTCATAGAAATAGCCGGCCATAGATTCCTCGAAGCTAGACAATAGTCAAATATATGTCTTTTGAGGCTTGAGTTAACTCTGAAATGCATGTACCTAACTATAATTATTTGGAGTTTGAACCTTCCAAATTTTTTTGTGAAGGATTCTTGAACTCTGATGACGTGTTCACCTCAGTAAATTTTGATCCTTTCCCCGATTTGTTTGGGTTATACTTATGACAACTTTAAAAACCTTTATTTATACTTTCCAGCATTTAATTTCTTAAGTTTTGGTTATGACCTTTTCTTAATTTTGGTGTTATAGATTTGGTGATAAGACCGTATTAGTACCCCATACTTTCCCTATACGGAATCAAGCAATTTTATCAAATAAAATAACATAATAGAAAAATATATTGAATGTAGATATCCCTGCTTTCCTTGGTTAACTTCTTCAAATCGTCGCTGAAATTTTGAACATCAAATAATATTCAACTTATACCTCTCATAATATATTTTTCTGAAGCCCTCATGGCTCGATTCATTATCAGAAAATAAATTGCTTTATCTGCCCAATTTCTTTCAAATGAACATGAAGCTTTTCTATAGAGTTAGAGAGATTCAACCAAAATATCAAGTGTCGCAATTGAATGCACTCTTTGAGAGGACTTTTCAAATAATTGAATGGAAGTCCTTGCTTTTTTTTTGCACAAAACCCATCACCATCATCCTCAAATTATGTCCTCATGTAAGTTTCTCTAAAGAGTGATTAGAAATAATATTATCCTTAAATGATAAAGAATTCTCGACCAGCCTCTGCGTCCATCTGCTTCCATCAGAAAGCAATTTGAAAGCAATTCACTATGAGAACTACTAGTCCATCCAGACTTAAATTATCATCCTGCTCTTACTCATTTGTCCTGCAATAGCCACCACCAACATGTGCGGGTAGTAATGTTTTTTTTTTTGATTTGAAATAAAAAAAAAATATTTCTTTCAAAGGATTCCCAGTTCCAGACAAGTACAGTGTACACTGTACAGTAAATGTGGAATTAAAGCTTAAGTACCAGCGGTATTTATAAAGAAGCTCTTGTGTACTTTATGATGGCTGGTGTGTGGTGAGAAAAAAAAATAAAAAACTTAAATACAGATATAAGAGCGAGCAGAGGTTAAAATGGAAAAAATAAAGAACAACCTTTGTATGTATGTTTGTAAGTAGAGTATTGAAGTGTATCCTTTTGCACACACAAAGTGCCATAATCACACGTTCTCCAACTGCTGAGTGAATGAATGTAGCCACAAAAAAAAGGATACAAATACTTAAACCAACACACACACAAACAACAACAACAACAACTGGCAAGGGGATTACATATAATAATGTTTACGTTTAACTGATGTGGGAATAGAAATAAATTTGCCATGAATGCAAGATGATTACGGTTGAGTATCGTTAGATGATTTATTTACACTTAGGTAAATATGTGTGGACGAGCTCAAGAGGTGTTTAAGTGGACCTATAAAATTGGATGCTCTCTAACTTATAGAAAAACACCTACCAGTAGGGTTTATATCTGAAAATATGTGAAGACTTCAAAATACAATAATAAGAAGCCAAGCATTTATGAATACATCTGTAAAATACTCTTCTCCATTCCGAAAATTCATTTTTAAAAATAGTACAAAACTCTATTTTGTCTTCTGTTCTAATATTCATCTTGAATGACACCCAGCTCACAGTACAAAACAAATTTGTCTACAATAAAGTGGAAGCTGCTTACCGAATGGCATGTGATACTGCAATTCCCCGAAAAAACTAATACAAATAAATTGGGTGGCGCAACAGCTCATGGAGAACCAGGGCCTAGTGACTTACAACTCACAACCATTCCTGTGTGCGTGCTTGTTGGCAGTAATGGAGGGGACCTACAGTTTTTTGCCGAGTCCGAACGGCTAAATGAGAAGCACTTTTTCATGACAAGTATAGTCTTGGAGGATTTGTCAGTTCCTCGCAAGAGGCAGTACCTCGAAAAAAACATTTCTGTTTTTAGGTGGCATGGCTGGGAATCGAACCCACACCTTCGGCATGACAGTCCTACGCACTAACCATCAAGCCACGAGGTACTTCCAAAAAAAAAAAACTAATCCAATGGAGGAAGAAAGCCTATTTACTGGAGGTCAGAGGAAATAGCTGAACTTCAAAAAAATGCCTGCATCTGAGGTGAAACTGAAAAGTCACCAGAGGAAGAAGAAGACAAGACGACCATCTCCAACATGACCTTGAAGAGTTCAGAATCAAATGCCACAAGTTCAGGAAAGCTATAAGTGTCACCAAGACACGTAAGTTGGAAGATCTTCCGCAATATGTTAACAGCGACCCCTCGGAACTAAGAAACAAAATCGTCATGAAGAAGTTCAGAGTGCAGAAAACAACAGCAGACCTAAGCCTAAGTCCAGAAATGGTGAACCATATTGTAGACACGCTATTCCATCAGACCACTAGAGACCCCTATGACGCCACGAAAAGATATAGAAGCGCTCAGTAAAGAAGAACTGAAGACTACTGCTAATGCTAACGCTCTGCGAAATAAAAGAAGAATCTATAAAACCAATCGCCCAATTCTGTACACAACTTTTACTCAACATGAATAAGAACTAGCAGAGGGGACATTCCCCAACCGCGGGAAAAAGCAACAAATTGTACTTTTAAGTAAAAGTAAAAAACACCCAGACTGCTCGTCCACCTCTGCATGCTGGAGACAGAGACTGCAAACTAGTCTACCAAGCAACAGAAAGACTGGGAAGGGTATTGGTTCAAACCTTTCAAATATCTCCTACAACGAAAATCTATGTATGGAGATGACTGAAATTCCTTCCTAGTCAGCTACGTAGATGACGTTGCAGTGGTGATAACAGCTAAAAACACCAAATTTCTACAACTCAGGCAATCCTCCTACATGGAAACGAAATGTTGGCAGACGCTTTTTAACAGGAGAAATACAGGAAGCAGATGGTAGCAGTATCTACAATGAGTAAGCGCTCTGCGTGTAGCTAGCTCCTATCGGACGGTTTCGAAGCCAGCCGTTCTCGTAATTGCAGGGCCCTGTGTCATAATAAAGTACAATAATCAATACTAATAGTCAAAAAAGGACTTTTGTACTTTTCAGTGTGTATTAATATTACTAATAGCATTAGGAAGGCCACCCTCATTATGAAAAAGAAACAGTAAGTTGTAAGTGGTTATACCTTGAAGTATTTAATCTTGTGCTATCAACAAATAGAATTATGTAGCTCTATTACGGAACAGGGCTCAGGAGTGATGCCAATAGATCTTCAAGCTCCACAACGAAAGTTCGTTTACGAAATGAAGACGGAAATCCTCGTGGAAGCGGCGATAACGAAAACAAAAGCGCTTACAGAATAGCAGTGGCAAGAATGATGGGTGATGGAAAACAGATGGCGCTGCACTGCTAGGCTCATCGGAAACGCTCCTGAGCGGAGTAATCGGAAACACTGTGAAGTGAACTAATACGTCACCCTGTTCCTCACCGGACACGGCTACTTCAACGCTTTCCTAAAACGGACGGCAAAACAAGCAGCCCCTCTTGGAAGTACGGCTATCTATAAGAGCAACTCCGGCACACCAAGGGTGGGTAGTCAATGGGTCAAACGTCAAAGCTACAAAATCTTATGGTCCATAAGACATTTCTCTTTTTATACCCATGGAATCATCATCATGTCCTGTAACCCCGGTTGGGGTATAGTGCGCCAACAAATCGTTTCCATCCTTCACGGTCTGCAGCTGGATATTTTAGTCTGCTTCTTCTAGGGCTGTTGATTTCAATGTTATTGCTGGTAAAACTAAGACGATTTTTTTAAATTGACACGAAATTTACTTTTTTTCGAAAGATAATCTTCTGGCATTATAATTTAAATATGATTTCTGGCAAGCGACCGCCACGGCTGGCTCGAACGTAGTCTAATATGGACGTGACTTTTTCCAACAATTGTGGCCATATATCGGCAATAACGCGGCAATTATTGTCCTCCAAGTGGTCAATCGTTTCGGGCTTATCGGAGTAGACTTGCGGCTTTACATATCCCCACAGAAAATAGTCAAGCGGCGTTAAATCGCACGATCTCGGAGGCCAGTTCACGGGTCTATGTGGATACCAAACGTTTCCTTTAATAAATCAATTGTGGCACGAGCTGTGTGACATGTTGCATCATCTTGATGAAACCACAAGCACTGCACATCATGGTTATTCAATTGATGAACGAAAAAGTCAGTAATCATGGCTCTATAGCGGTCACCATTGACTGTAACGTTCTGGCCACCATCGTTTTTAAAGAAGTACGGACCAATTATTCCACCAACAAATAAATCACATCAAACAGTCAGTGTTTGTGGATGTAACGGTGTCTCAACATACACGTGAGGATTATCATCAACAAAAAAGTGCAGGGGGTCAATTCTCGATCTGTGAAACTGTGAAATGAAAACAAAGTTATCGTTTCAGTTTTCACAGAGTTTTATCATTTTATCACTTCACAAACACGCGCAAGACGATTCCCGAACTCGTTATGAAAAACAGCTGTCAAAGTGAGTACTAAAAAGTACTAACATGAAAAATTCTACCACTTGCTCATAGAAAAAGATGATTGTGACGTCATAGAAAGATCAAGATGGCGACTTGGGTGTTTCAAATGAGTACAATTTGTTTGTGTTTATCATTTTTCTTTTCACAGGTTTTCACAGAGTGAAAAGATTGTGATAAACGAATTATCATATGAAAACATTTTGGCATTTGTTTTCATTTTTTCACACTTCAAGAATCGCATTTGGCGTGAACGCGTTATCATATTTATCACTTCACAGTTTCACAGATCGAGAATTGACCCCCAGGGTACGTATTTCGAACAGAGCCATGATTTTCAAAATAAATTTGCACAATTTGGAAGCATTGTTCAGGTGTCAGTCTATTCATGTTGGGCACGTTCCGCTGGCTATTCTCAGTTATCCGGATAGCTTTGTGTTGTTGTAATCCCTTGTTAAAAAACAGCTGATAACAGCTGACGCAACAACAACTCAAGTTATCTCAAAATTTTTGGGATAGCTAGATAGCATAGCGAATAAACATTGGAACGCGAGGAATGCCAACCCAAACTTAAACAAAAATCAATAAACAGCTGACAAAATGGCCGCCAGTTAAAATAGTGTTGCCAACTTAAAGTTCTATACCTCTAAGAAAACACCTTTTTTATAACAGCATGGATTTGACATTGGCCTCGAAGAATCTTAACTGAGTGCGTAAGGAGATTTGACTGGATTTAAAAATTTGGGACATGGGATACGAAAAAAAAATTGTTGTGAAGAGGTGTTTTTCAAAGCTGACAAAATCTCTTTTCCATCTGCTAGTCCTTTCTCTTTCCGAACGAATGGATAACAACATTTCATCAGCCTCAAACTATCGGTTTTAACTTCGAACGGGTTATATCACAAATGTATGAGGTCACTCACTGATATGTGATCGATCGTCAACTTCAAAAATATTTTGAGCAACGAAAGCTGCTTGGGAATAGGTCCACTTGCAAACTGATGGTATAGCTAATACTCAATTGTGGTTGTCTCCTTATGTCATTTTGAAAAAACAAAATATTATTTTAAGCTCTGTCATTTAAGGAGCTGTCATTTTGTGGTCCTTAGAAACTCTTCTTAAAGGGCCAATGGAAAACACCATTAGTGAAACCGTCATATGAACTACATCAATCGATCCCCGAACGACATCATCATTTTTCCTGAAGAGCATGTGGAAGTTTCTCATTTATTTTTCAGCTTACTATGACTATGACAGGGAAGGAGACTGTCGTTTTCCATTGGTCACTCCTTTACTCCAGATTTTCCATGGAACATGAAATTTTACCTTCAAACAACACAGCTGTTTGAGAGATTAATCTTATCAGTAGATACTCACTACTCAACCATGGATGAACTTAAGACTTGTGTTCATTCTTAAAGCAAGTCCAACCTCTTACCACCAAAAAGTAAACTGTTTGAATTTTGAAAAGCAGGGTTTATTAAAAATTAAGGGTTATTTTTTCATTGAAGAGTTAACTCTGAGTTAAATCAGAGCTAGCTAATCCTGAAACTAAATTAACCCCCAGTTAACTCAGAAACTATTTTTCAGTTGAGGATAAACTTAATCTTTGAGCTATCAAAAAATTGACTTACGACATTATGGGCCAGTTTTTCAATGCGAGTTCATCCTAGTCTCGGGGTTAAACCTGAGTTAACTCCAGAAACTTGTTTTTCAGTAAATTGAAATCGTAAGTTAACTCCGAGCTAACTCACCTAATTTGGTGAGTTATCTCTGGGACCAAATTTAGGGCCTTTTCATTTGTGGCGCCATCTCGATTTTGATATTGTAAGTTATTGCAAGTGCAATTCCGCTGTGGCGCCATCTCTATTCCAATACGTGAAAGGCGTAGAAGGGTGTAATCCTTAGTGTCGCACATCGTTGGCCCTAGAATTTTGACAGCTGAAAGATAAAGTTAATCCTCAAGTGATTAACTGTTCCTGAGTTAACTCAGGGTTAATCTATTTTCAGGATTAGCTAACTCTGATTTAACTCAGAGTACATCCTGAGCTGAAATACTGGCCCTATGGATATCGCCCTGATAAGCCTTTCAGTATCGAAATCGAGATGGCGCCACAACAGAAACTATACTATCAATAACTTTCACTTTTGAAATCAAGATGGCGCTACATAGGAAAAGGCCCTCAATTTGGTCTCTGAGTTTACTCACTACATTAGGTGAGTTAACTCGAAGTAAAGCTAGGATTTAAATTGACTGAAAACCAGATTTCTGGTGTTAATTCAGGATTAACTTAAAAACTGGCCCTAAGCTATTTCTCTTTTTAACCAACGGCCTACAACAATCCTATTTACATTTCAAATCAAGGTGCAGCTTGCTCTAAGCTCACTATACAACTAATAATCTGAAGTGTTAGGCCTTGAGATGAAAAACAAAAACATTTCACTTAAAAAAACAGACCTACGCACTCAATAAAAATGGAAAACCATTTAAATCGGTAAGGCATAAGAATACAAACAATTATAACGATTCTAAGCGCAGAGAAATTATTAAAAAAGTTCATACAAACAATCAATTTTTTTTTATTCTTTCCGGTTTTCCCAAGTGTCCACACCATCATCCCTGAAGATTAACACAAACAACAAAACCTGCACCTGCATCAGCGTTGAGTTGTGTCGGTTGTTGGTGTTTCGGTGCTTCAGCGCCTCAGTGGGTATTCAGCCTTCTTTCTTTATTATTCCAAACCAAAGCTGTGCCACAAGCAAGAAGTGTTGATTAAAAATTCCTTCCTCATCACTGAATCCTCCTACCCGCAGGGAGCTCTCACTTTTCTCTCTATGTTTATGTACGCTATAGAGAAAGCTTTGCCGCCAACTTAACAGTATTCTTGCAAAAACCCGCATCGCCTCTCCTCACCTTCCACAAGAAAGGACGACACAAACACCGATGATGATGATGTTGATGTTGATGATGAAATTGACGTTACTTTTCTCTGCTCACAAGAGATGTTGTTCAAAACATTCTCCTCCTTTACTGCTTTTACTTTTTTTTTATTATTCTTCCAACAGTGCGGGGGAAAAGTGTGCAGTGCGTGGCTGACATCAACTGCACCGGATATGCATCGCTTTTTCTGCAAAACAGAGCCCGTGTGTTACGAAGAAATTAGTGCCAAGTTGGCACACTAGGTGAAACCCACAAGGACACTAGCACATCATACGCTGCTTATATTTTCGAATAGCAGGGGCCACTACGACAACGTCCGTGCGTTGGGGCACGTTATGCAAGCTGCATCATCTGATAAAGAGATATAAAGGGATATATCATAAAAAAAAAATGGAACAACAGCTGCAGCAATGAAAGAAGGACCCCTTATGTACGTTTTTACTTTTCTATTTTCATCGTAGATAGCCGCGAGGCGATTGAAATAAAGAATACAATTTTTTGTTTAAATGGCGCCCAACGCGAGAAAGATGGAATTTTAAAAAAGAATTAAACTACCTAACCTGCTTTTATCATTAAAGTAGAAACAAAATAAAAAACTTATACCAGCTGAGGTGAAATATAAATTTGCGGTTGTTTTCAAGAGCATCGACAACAAAAACAACAACAACGGCCGACGCGACGACACACGGCAATATTGAAGAAGGAAATTTTAAAATTTGACCTCGTTAACCGGCATAGTGCGCGAGGTGGTGGTAATACTGTGCTCTGGGGGTTTTTTGGCATAATTGTGGTCTGTTTTGACATCGATAATGGACCACATACATACACTCATATACGCCACTGAGGGGTGGAACAGCACGGGACACAAACTAAGGAACGGTTCCACTCCACTATAGCATTCATGTGGAATTCAGGATCAAAATTGATGTCATGGTGGTTAAAGGTATGACGTCCTGACGCTGTTATTCTTGTTGTTGTTGTTATTTGTGATGTGTTATTGTGTTCTTTATGTTTATGTTATTGCTGCTGGGCTTTCCATTATACTATTTAAATTAATTTCACTGAAAAGTAAACAAATTTTTAAATTTTTGCTTTTCATAATATTATTTGTTTTAGTTTTTTTTTTTTAGTTTTTAGTTTTTGAATTGTTGGTGCACGTGTGATGATGGTGGAATAATAATCATTTTTCACAGATTTTTTTTTTTGTTGTGTGTGGAAAACTAGGGGTTCTCTAGAGAATGCAAATGTGGTTAGTAATTCATAAATCAACCGCATATACACGTGCCATATTGCCTCAACAATTAACCTTCGGCTCAACAAGCATTGGCCCGTGGTTCTAAAATAAACACTTTTATGGAATATTATGGCTGATGAGGGACCATCCATCGGGTGAAGCCAAACACTCACCGCAATTATATGTATGTGCGTAATCGATAATTTTAACGATTTAGTGGTGGTTTCGTGTGTAGGTACATTTTATATGAAAAAAAACAGAATTCGGTGGGTTAGTCGATGAAAAATCAAACGATTTATGATGGCAAATTGCCTATGATATCAATGGATTTGATTTTGAATACATCAGAGTGTTATGTGTGGTTAGGATTTGGGGTTTTTTGTTTGTGGATTGCATTTTTTAAAGAGGATTGAGAATCATTTATATATGTTTTTAAAGTTTAATTTTTAACAATTTTGTGTAGGAAACGAGGACCTAATAAGATCTCTGAGAATACTAGAACTATCGCTTTATTTAACTAACCATCAAAGAGAATAGAAAGTATATTCCTAGATTATCTTTTTTCCTCTCGTCAGTCTATAAGCCATCCATCCATTCGAATTCAAATTTAATTTTGTATTGGGATCAAGATCGTAAGTTCCCAAAAACTGGGGTTCAGTTAAATTAATTAAACAAAACCGAAATATCTGCAATAAATGCTGCGTTGATTTTGTTGTTTTTATAAAAAATTTCCCTTGGGAATTAAATATTATGGTTTTCATCTACCAACAACAGATGTCGTCTTTCGATGATGTGAGTCTGATGAACAAGGAAAGAATGGAGTCTACTCCCTCCAAAATAATGAGGTCTACTTCTGTCATAAGGAGATCGGCAAATTTCAGTTTTTTCATGTTTTGTTTTTTTATCAAATTAATTTGAAGGCTTTTTAACAATAGGCATGTTCAGGAAAATGAGATCTTATAGCCCTCAAGCAATCTCAGTCTCGTGGACAGGATTCCTCAGAAGTTTTGCTGTCAAATTACTGAGAAAAAAAAATTGGATTTGCTTGCTCACTTTTTGACGTATACAATTTACTGATTGCGCCCTCTGAGATCTCATTTTCCAGAACACAACCAATAAATTTGTACGAGAAATAACTGTCAAAATAATTCACTAAATCAAATCAGACTTAACATAAATATTACGACAGTAGAGAAGTTTAAAAAGTGATTTTCGCAATACCAACTTTTTTTATTGTGTCATTAGCTGCGTTTTATTATCTCTGGGTCTGGGTCGAGGTTATCTTTTAACATGTATTACAAAAACAACATGGGATCTAGGTTTCTATCGAGGTTAATTTCAATAACCCAGATAGAGGTTTTCACTCTGGCCGGCAGAGGGCTATTTACCATTGTGAATGGATGTCAGCGATTTGTCAGCAGTATAAGGAATAGAGCGGAAAAGAGACAAGTGCTTACATGAAAAACAAATAAACATAAGAAAAAAAGAGACTGATATACAGCACTGCTTTTGCACTAACCCACATCGTTTTATTTTCACGAGGTGAACCATATGGGTTATGAGCGATAATAAAACGCGGCTATTATGAGTTCGAGTTGTCAGTTCAAATGATCTGATTTTTCATGTACTTATGTAACTTAAACAGAAGTATTCTTTTAAAGTAGCGTTAAGCTAACAAGATGTCATGTTGCCTTTACAAATAGCCTCAGTTGATTCAACATGACAATAAAATTTGATATTATAATGAAGCATTACCCTTTCCTACCTGCGCACCTGTTCCCATCCTAAAAACCATTCCCTATACCTATATCACCAACTTCCATACCAAAACCAAAACAACAACCCAGTATAATAACTTACACTCATGTCCCCACCTAACTACGCACCTGAATACAAAGAACTAGAAAGATTTACCCGTCTAAGACGGTGTCCACATTGGGTATGAAAAAGTGGATTTTTAATGACTTTTCAGTATTCACATCTCACTTCAATGAAAATGAGAACAACTCTCTCTTCCCCAGGTACCCCCAAACTGTGAAATCAAACTGTTTTCAAAAATGACCGCACTTTGTCGGTACTTCTTGGATCCTTGAAAAAATGAGTGTTGCATGCACATAAATACATTTTTTGTGACTGCAGTGATTTTAATTTCTTTCCACTTATTTTCTTAGTTTTGTCTAGGGGTGAAGATCATTGCACGTTTTAGTTTGTTTTATATAGGGAAATGTTCTTACTTTACTTTTTAGTTTCGCTAATTATTTCGTTCGTACATTGTCTACTACGTTTACGGATCCAAAATGGATTCGTTCGCTTGAAGGGGAGATAGACGTCAAATGTTAGTTAATATTAGCTGTGTTAAATGAAGAAAAACTACATCAGGGGCCCAATTCCACAAGAGTGAGTTTTTTTCTGTGTACACAGAATTTCTTGTACACATCGATTTTTGCGATTCGGCAAGTGTGAGTTTTAAGTTTTTGACAGGTAACGCATTCACAATTAATCAAATTTATTTACATTTGCTTTGGGTGTGAATAGAATGTGTACACAGAAAATCAGTCACCCTTGCGTAATTGGGCCCAAGAACTGTATAAATGTGTGAGAACTGTCAAAACTGTCAGATTTAAGCAAAAAGTTTTTCTGAGATAAATTTTACCATATTATTATCCCAGACAAACAAATCAACTGGTACTGGTACTTCAACATTTCTCACTCATTTTCTCCACCATAAAAGTAGGTGCAGGAAATATTGTTCTTAACTGTTCTGAAAAACATCATGGAACACATAGCGACAGAATGAAAAACATTTTGGGTAAGGTTTTTACTCATGGAACACACAATCCTGTACTTTTCTGTTATTTTCTATTCGGAGCAGATTCATTATATACACCTTTTATTATCCTATTTTTTCAAATTTTCACAGCAAACGGACAAAAGAATTATCTTCACCGCGTGAATTACAAAGAACTTAAAAAATTGAAGCAATACATAAAATTCCTGAAGACAAAAGGAATAACAATATGTGTGCTCGCGAAACTCATTTTTGCAAGGATCCTAGAAGTACCGACAAAATGAGTCAGTGAATTTTCTTGAAGGATTACTTCGGAGGTTTTCGAATTAGTTTCGGAGAGAGCGCTCATAACTTTATGAGTGGTCAGGACCACTCATAAGTCTTATGAGCGCTCATAAATATTCACTATTATTGCTTGGTGAATAGGTTTATGAGCCTCATAAGTTATGGCCGTCGGTGAATACCGCCCTAAGTATAGGTGTGGTGAAATTAGATAAGGAAATTTGTACGAATAAGGAGGATCTCTACTGAAAGCAACAAGTTTCCTATTACACGATGATTCTTTGCGTCTAACTCTTTTCAAAACTCAATGGGTCATATTCATAGATGATGTTTAATCTGTTGCTAGATAAAACTGGAGTTTACGTACTGAAGTTTCAATATGATAAACTTCAGATATGCCTAGCAAGAGCTTAAACAACGTGACGTGGTGAAACGAGAGGATACATTTTAGAAATTTGCTCCTTGCAGCTGTACAACTCACGTTTGGTTCAACCGAAAAGGTCTATAAGAGACTGCCATAAAAACTACCAAATCAGTATTGGAACTACAGACTACAGTAAATGATAACACAGCTCAGGCAGTCCAATAAATAATGTGTTTTAAAATTGTGTTTTTTACCGGATTTACCAGATTTACTGTGATTTTTAGCGGATTCTTTCGCGATTTTTACCAATTTTACTGTGATTTTAACCGGATTAGTCCGAGATTTTACGAGTTTTACCGTGATTCGTATCAGATTCGTTTGAAATTTTTACCAGTTTTACTGAATTTTTTACCGGATTCATCTAGGATTTTTACACCGTGATTTTTATCAGATTTTTCCGATATTTTTACCGATTTTAGTGAGATTTTCACCAATTGTATTGTGATTTTTACTGAATTCGTCCGAGATTTTCACCAGTTTCACTGTGATTTTTAGCGGTTTCTTCCACGGTTTTATCAGTTTTACTGTAATTTTTACCGGATTCATCTAGGATTTTTACCAGTTTAACCGTGATTTTTATCGGATTCTTCCTATAATTTTTACCAGCTATAGTGAAATTTTTACTAGTTATACCGTGATTTTTCGGATTCGTTTGAGATTTTTACCAGATTCATCCGAGACTTTTACCAGTTTTATAGTGACTTTTACCGGATTCATTTGACATTTTTACTAGTTGTACTGGGGTTTTATTAGTTTTACTGTGATTTTTACCAGTTTAACCATGATTTGTATCTTATTCATTTTAGATGTTTACCAGTTTTACGGGGATTTTTCCCAATGTTACCGTGATTTTTACCGGATTAGTTTGAGATTTTTTTCAATTGTACTGGGATTTTTACTAGTTTTAATGTAATTTTTACCTGATTCATCCGAGATTTTTACTAGTTTTACCCTGATTTGTATCGGACTCGTTTGACATTTTTGCCAGTTTTACTGAGATTTTTACCGGCTTCCACCAAGGTTTTTACCAGTTTTAATGTGATATTAACCAGACTCGTTTGAGATTCTTACCAGTTGTACTGATATTTTCATCAGTTTTACTGTGATTTTTACCACATTCTTCTAGGATTTTTACCAGTTTTACCGTGATTTTTATCGGATTCTTCCTATAATTTTTACCAACTATAGTGAAATTTTTACCAGTTATACCGTGATTTTTACCAGATTTTCCGTGATTTTTATCAGATTCGTTTGAGATTTTTACCGGATACGTCCCAGATTTTTACCATTTTTACTGTGATTTTACCGATATTTTTATCTGTTGAGCTGAGATTTTACCAGTTTAACTGTGATTTTGACCGGATTCATTTGAGATTTTTGCCAGTTTTACTGTGATTTCTAGCTGAGGTCTGCAAGATTTTCAACAGCTTAATCCACTCATTTCACTGATCCTTCACGTGATTTGCGCCACAGTGGATTCTTATATAACAAGAACTTCAGTGGTTAAGGACAAAAAACGAGGAGGGCAACCCACCTATATCACCATACCCACCTATATCACTATATCAACCATCGTTTGCAGCACAGAAAGGCTAATAATAGACGTGTTTTTTTGGAAAAAATTATAGCTGGCAGAGTAAAATTTCATTGGATAAACAACAACTAAGCCAAAAGTGTCGATAAATAAGGCAGCAAAAAGTGGATATAAAAGTTGAGATTAAGTTTAATTAAGTTTAAGCTTACGAGTAGGTGGCGCTGGACTTGGATTAAATATAAAAGTGGTTATAGTGTTTTATTGGTAATTGCATTGCTGCGCTAGTTGTTAACAATTATGTATGTAAATCTAGATGTAATTGAAAAAGAGTTTTAGGTTATAAACTAATAATAAAGAAAGACTTTAAAATAAAGTTTTGTAGGAAATCGGTGAGCATGCCCTCAGCCTAAAATAAAAGATACATCACAGTATCTTGATAGGTATAAGTATATAACCTGATCAACCGTGTTGGTATTTTTAAGAGCTTTTTTTCTGAGTGTTCCGTTGTAGCCTTAGGGTCATCATCATCATCAAGTCCTGTAACCGCGATTAGGGAATAGGGCGCCAACAAAGCGTTTCCATCCTTCAAGGTCTGCAGCTAGATATTTTAACGGTGGCCACGTCTTTATCTGGGAGTCTTCTTCTGCTATAACTGTTGATTTCCATGTTGTCCTTGTTCTTCCTACCCGCCGTGCACCCTGAGGATTCCATTCAAAGGACGGCTTTGCAATTTCATCGTCTTGTTTCCTCAGAGTGCTACCAATGCATTGCTATTTACACTTTTTTGTTTTTTATGTCAAAGTCCGGACCTCTTCAACTAGCATCTCCTGAATAAAATTACGCCGATATATGGAGCAAACTGTGGGCACTATTTTTGTCTTTTTGCTGTTAATTTTTAGACCATTCAACTCTCCTTCCACTTTTAGTGCTTGACACATCCCCCTTATGTTATTTGCCAAGAGACATATTATGTCATCAGCATAGTCTAAGTGACAAAGCCTTTCAAACGGTCTCCATTGAATGCCCTTTCTCTCCACTGTTCCAACGCTGGCCGTCAAAACATTGTCTATCGCCAGTAGAAAGAGAATTAGCGATAGAACATCCCCCTGTCACACACA
Organism: Dasysyrphus tricinctus; assembly: GCA_963921185.1. Lineage (NCBI taxonomy): Eukaryota > Metazoa > Arthropoda > Insecta > Diptera > Syrphidae > Dasysyrphus > Dasysyrphus tricinctus. The sequence continues at coordinate 108,647,701 of OY992533.1, forward strand.
CTGTCACATTTCGAAAGAGTCAGATAGCTGCCCATTGTGTAAAACAAAACCTCTTGCGTTGTTATAGGACTCTCTTATAATTGCAACAATTTTTGGGGAATTCCCCTACAAAGAAGTAATCTCCATATAAATTCTAGGTTGACTCGGTCAAAGGCCTTCTCAAAATCCACGAACATTGGTGATTGAAACTCACAAACTGCTCGATAACGATACTCAGAGCTTGATGTCTCTTAAGTGAAGACTCGATTCTAACCTTTAACCGCTCGAGAATGATGGTTTCCATCAATAATTGCATTTCTTTTAGTTTCGTTCACTTTTGCTCTCGGAAGTTAAACTGACCTTAATTTGACAAAATATGAATAACAAAAAGAGATTTGTCCAGTTTATATTTCTGAGAATCCAGAGAATCTCCCCTGTTTTGCTGCCAAATACTAAGTAAAAAAAATTTGGATTCACTGATATATAAACTGAACAATTGATGATAAGTACCTACAGACGATACAGAGAAAGTTTCTTTTCGTTGATTTATGACATTAGCTTCAGTGCCCTTCCGACAATAATAGTTCTGCCTTTACAGTCTAAGGTTACTTTCACTATACAGGTAGGTACATAATGTACATTTCGGAAAATACATTCAAGTGGTCGAACATTTCCGGATAAAATACAAAATTTTTCAAACTTGTGTGATTACAAGTAGAATTTTTTCTCAAGTGACATGCTTATAGGCTTTTAAATTTGTTTTGAATTAAAAGTACTAAAACAAACAGTGCACGTAAGCGGGTTTTACTGTATTAGATAACCAAAGCATGGTATTTTTTCAAATTTACTATTTTCAGTTATTTCGATCCAGAACAATATTGTTAATAATATTAATAAACCAATCTTGCATTTTCAATGCTTTCTTGAACCACAAAACAGTTCCGTATGACGCAGTTCTGTTACTAATTTTCCCAACAAATGAAAACTTTATTCAACAAGATTAAAATTCGTAATCATTGATATGGAAAACTCAGCCCATAGCCATAAGGCCAGGATAGCAAATTAGTAGAATCTGTATTTGTAAATATAATTTCTGCAAACGATTTACTTGTCAAAGTCCCTTATCTTTTTTTTTTCATTAACTATAAGCAACGTCCTGTTCCCCAAATGCCCTCCAACCGGAAAACAATTATAAACAAAAACAAAAAAACTGAACTTAAAACTCACAACTTTTTTTTCACACTCTCCAATTTATGATCATCATTTCCCTTTAATTACCGATTCAATAGCAAATGAACACTCTATCTATAAGCTATGTGCGGGTCTCTCGCTGTTAACTGTCTCAAGCGAAATTCAAAACGGAAATTAATTGCTTCCATACCAGAAGTAGAAAATTGCGGTTATACTTCTTCTTTTTCTCTTCGCCCGAATTCAGCCATCATCAGCGGGTGCACTATATGTATATACGCTGCCTTTATGGCTAATTAAATTCCAGCGGTTAATTAACAGCCAATTAAGCAAAATCACTTCTTCTTTCTGGTCATGGTTTTCAAAAGTCCTTTCCCTATCCTATATCCTTTCCTTCCCCTCTACACCTATCCACATCTGCACCTCTCAGCATTCTCCAGCCAGCGTTCAATTGATGGAATAAATATTGGTATATATTTTTCTTACACTTAAATACCAAAAGCATAATTTGTCCTTAGAAGATGAAGAAGAAGAAGAAAAAGCTAATTCCCTCTTCGCTGGTACTTCAATAGCGACAACGACTTCGACAACGACGATTGCAAAACTTATCGAACAGCTATTCCGTTCAACGATCCGGAAATCGGGGGAAACCTGTTTCTTTGCCAAATCCCAGTTAATGAAATAAATAAAAATAATAAAATCCAAATCAAAGAGTCCTTAGGTTTCTGTAGGAAACAATTTGAAAATAATTACCACCCTGCTGGTGTTGGTGCTGCTGCTGTTGCTGGTTCTAGTTGGTTGATGCCGCCGATATGGTCGTATAGTGGTGGTTTTGGTTCCCTGACTAGCTGTTGAATTCTTCATTAGATTGGAGGAATATGAAGGAAAAGAGTGTTAAGGATGAAGAAACTTATATTTCTTCTTCTTCATGTTGTTTTTCCTCGATTCTTAGTTGTAACTAAAAAGCAATTCATTATGCTCATTTGCCTATTCATTCGCGTTTAATACACGTACACATACATACATATACGATATAGGTACATGCAATAGCACTCTTTTATAGGAATAGGAAAAGGAGTAGATTTTCTCATTTCTGTGTAATTTTTCTCAAGGACTATTCAAAGGAGCAGAGAGCCGAACACACAAAAAATGAAAATATTTTCCTAATGAGTTGGAAAATTACATTGCATCGCATTCTTCTATTGCAATAACAGAAAATAAGGCAAGCGGGACCAGCAGGCTAACGAACTCAAATAATGTAGAAGGAATTAACATCTTTATGTGTGTGTACGATAAGTGTTAGAAGAATCCAGGGCAGGATTAAGGATATAAGCCTAATAAAAAGCCTACTTCTCATGCACAGTCTCCATGAATACATATGATAGCGGCATGGGACTAATAGACTTTTCAGTTCGTAATACGGTGAACAGTTTCCTCGACTTTGAATACAAAGCAACCTGGCGCACTCCAAATGGTAGGTACGCTTACCTATTCGACGGAAGATACACCTCTAACACCTTAGTTGGATTGTCAAATGAAAAGAAACTACGAACCATCTTATAGAAGAAATTCGACGTTGATTGCCTTACCAAACCTGTAGTCCATAGGTTCTACAATAAGCTTTGAACGAGAAGCTTTTCGCTGTGCATTCACCTGCCATAGACAACACCAACAACCAGTGTCGCAATAACATTAAAGATACCGCTAAAATCTGTCGCTAAGATCTAGAATGTTATAACTACTTTTGTTTCGAAACCACAATGGGGTACCAACCACTCCCGAAAAAGAAGGCATGGTATGGAAGTATGGAGTATCGAGCAAAGAGAAGAGAAGAGAAGAGAGGAAAAATGGAGTATTAAGCAAAGAGAAGATAAGAGAGGAGAAGAAGACCCTGCGTAGAAAGAAGAGCACGTACGACGCCTCACTGCTCAAGGAGATCGAAGATACCCGCAATCAAAAAAAAAAAAAGGCAGTTTTATAAAAAACCAAGAAACTGGTTGCTTTAAAATGGCTTTAATACCAGAACAGGCTCTTCGAAACAGCGAAGGAATAGTAAATGTATTTCAGCTGCATTTTCAGCAGCAGCTGAATCGGCATCAGACAAAGCGAGAAATAGGACAAGAAGCGAACCCAACTTCAGTCAATGAAGATCTAGAACCACCACCTAGTGTAGAAAAAAGAAGCTGAAGAACAAACAAGGTCACCGGATCTGATGGCTTACCAGCGGCGGGGCCCATCAAGCATGGAGAAGATGTGTCGAAAGGGTGCAAGAATCAACTTAATAACCAAGTTTGGGTGGAAGAAAGCATACACAATTACTGGTTTTTCAGCTCCATATGCTCCTACTACAAAAAAGACGATCCTCTGTTCTGCAAGAACTATCGAGGCGCATTGCTGATAAACGTTGCATACAAGACTTTCGCGAGTTTTTTTGTTAAGATTGAAACAAGTAACTTCCGCTTTGCCCATGTTCGGAGGTATATGTTCAGCGTGTTCCTGTTTCTTCAATCGGCGAAGTCAAACAGCCACCATCTTCTCGTCTTCAATCATAACGGACGGAGATGATCAGCGTGTTCCTGTTTCTTCAATCTGCGAAGTCAAGCAGGCACCATCTTCTCGTCTTCAATCATAACAGACGTAGATGTTCAGCGTGTTCCTGTTTCTTCTATCGGCGAAGTCAAGCAGCCACTATCTTCTCGTCTTCAATCATAACAGACGAAGATGTTCAGCGTATTCCTGTTTCCATTTTCTGAAGTATTCATTTGGTTTTGAAAGATCTGCAGTAAACGTTATTTCCATTTGTTCTATTTGGTGTTGGGTACCTAAAGCAAGGTTGTCAGCATATGTAAACTTCTTTTATGTCATTTCTGGAAGATCCTAGGTGTAGAGGTTGAATAGAAGTGGTGCCAACACTGATCCGTGGGGTAGGCCGTTGTTAAGTTTTCTTGGCCAACTTTTTGTATCATCAAAAAAGACTTGGAATGATCTATCGCTGAGCATGTTGTTAAGAATTGTTGCTATGTTGATGCACGATCTGAACAAGTTTGTAGATGATCTCTCCAGACTGAGATCGACAAATGCAACCGTTGTTTCGAGCTTGGCTCGATTTAAATCAATCTTTCGAAAAACTTGTATATGACGCTTAGCAATGCAATCGCTCGGTAACTTTCTTTTTTTCCTTGGATTTCCCAGACAAGGCAATGACTTTCGATTTTTTCCGTTCTTTGGGGAAGGTGCCTGCTTCCAAAATGTCTGAATAAAAGCGTACGATCCAACTTTTGACGCGTGCCATTATGGAGGAGAAACTTGGGAAAGATACCATCTAGGCCAGAAGCTTCTCCGGGGAAGAACTTAAGGAGTGTAGTTTGAACTTCCACGAGGTTAAAAGGTCTTGAAACTCGATCATCTGTTGAGAGGTTTTCAACAGTTTAAGGCTCCAATGGATCGTTTTGCTTTCTACTTTTTCTGAAGGGGCCCCTGGAAAGCTTCAAAATTCTATTAGGCAACGAGTTAAGGGAGGGCTAATTGATGCTTTTGGTGTTTCTATTGATGTGCTGCTTCACAGTTTTTCAAGGAGACTCCAGGCTTTGCGGCTTGAATGCTCGAAGGTGGTATTTTTAACAGTACTTACCCACTTTGCACCGCGTGATTTGTCGAGAGACTCTAGCAATTTTTCTGCGGTTTCGGGTTTTCCATTTGTCTCGCATTCTTGCAACAATATAATCGGCAAGTACCAGTGTTGCTTCCGGCCAGAAATATCGACCGGAAAAGACAAACGAATTTCAAGTCGACCCTATCACCAACTATTCATTGACTGAAAAGTCTTATATGATAGCATTCATCGTCAGGAGAAAACGAAACTTGTAGGTCATCAAGAAAACGAGGCCAAGACCAAATACATGATATCAACAAACAATGAAGGATCTGTCAACCAACTAGAACAAAACGTCACTGTTGATAGCAGCAATTTCAAGCAGTTAAACGAATTCATCCACCTTGGAGTAAAGACTTATCATTTGAACGATATCTTAGTGGAGATCCGGCGAAGAATAACCATAGCTAACGGGTGCTCCTTTGGTTTGGTGCAACAGATGGCTTTAAAACTCCTCTTTATACTGCCAGTCCTCTGCTTTATGGCACCAAGTTATAAGCAAAATGGGAGAGCTGATACTCGGCTCCTTCCAAAGAAAAATTCTTCGACAGATATTTTGTCCTGTGTGTGAAGAGGGTAAATGGAGGAGAAGATACATCCGCAAACTCTATGAGCTGCATCATAATGTATATGTAGTCGACCACATCGATTGAATGGAATATAATGATCCAGTCGAGACAGTCTTTGTATCCCAAGCCAACAGTTTCGTGAGAACGAAGAAGACCGAACCTCCAACCAAGCCATCACGGATTCCAGAAAGCTTAGTCTAGATGACTGGAAGCAGCGTGCTAAGGATCGTAGAGGATGGAAAGTTGCCGTTGCTCAGGCTGCATCCCTTCATGGACTGGGAGCCGGATAAGTAAGTAAGTAAGTTAGTAGAACAAGAGGCGAGATTAACGATAAAAAGCATTTTTTGATACAAACAAAAACTGACAGTTTTTCAACACTAACTTTTCATCGGAAAGAAATATCAAAAATGTTTAGGAACAAAAATTGTATAATATATTTTAACCTACAGAATCAAACAAAAAATTTAACTCTACGTCTAATAGGAGCCGAGAAAAACGCATTTACATTCTTAAATACACTTTTCAAAATGGCGGATAACACATTATATCCCACCAGCCACACTGTCCTCACGAGAATTTAGAAAAAAAATTTTATTTTTACTAAAAGCTCCGCCGATAAATATGTATATTAGACCAGAAAGGATGATCGTTTTTATACCTTTTCTAGGCGCTCAGACATTCAAAAGTAAGTATCGTGCTTTAGCCATGTTAAAGAATATCTCAGCCTAGAGTTCAAGGGCCCTTGATAGTTCAGTAAATGGGGCCGTTGAAAGCCTCGATCCGCCACTGAAACGATGTTAATGTACCGTATATCTTTATATCCCCGAATGAATAAAATTAAAATGGAACACAAAAAAACCAGGCCAATAGGCTGGTCGAGAGGCTGGAATCACAAGCAGCAACATCGAATCAAACAAAAAAAAATTATTATTTCAAAGCAAAGTATAGAAAATGAAAAAAAAAAAGAAAAATGAAGAACAAGCTGGAAATTGGAAAAACGAATCCTTTTTTGCGAGTTTGGTAATGGTGTGGCGGCGGCGGGGGCACTGGCATGGCAGCGGCACGCTGTTGAAACTTTTTTCATTAAAAGTGTGAAATGGAATTGCAATTCACGGATGCTGATTCCGTGTAGCCCAGCTAAAGGGTGAGTGCTGAAGCGAGTTATTCCATCGCAGCTTCTCAAGAATCTCAATAATCGTTCGTGACATGAGAATCAATAATTACACTCTAGATGACGCTACGTGTTGAACCAAACTCTCTGCTGAATGCCTGGTTATAGCAGGTTAATTTTCGGCACTTTTTGTTTTGCTTGTTTTGGTTTTTTTTTTTCTTCTACGGAAGGCGATTCATTCATTACAAATGGTGGATATATGTATTTCGAGTTTTTCTTTTTTTTCCTTTGAATCATTTTCATTTTGTTTTATTTTTATTTGCGGATATTAAAAAAGTTTCAATGACTCATTGACGTTTGAGCGGGAACCAGGAAATTTTATTGCACATCACTGGTTGCTTGCTCTTTGCTAGCTTTAGCATTCTTCTACATCAGTGAGAGAGTCAATCATTTAGGAGGTGAGGTGAGTTTTTATTGCTAAAGTTTATTATTTAACCATGCACACTGTACCTATATAAAGTAGTTTGGGTTTGGGTTGGTGATACTAGTACTACCCTTTTTTTTGGATTATAGTTGAGTGTAGGTACTTTTTAAACACACTACAACCTGCCAGAGTATTGTTCTTGTCGTAGATTGTCAGTGAAATGCCTCGTATTTTAAGGAATTTTTTTCATACCCGGAAAGTCGTTAAAATGTTATTATCACTTCATGCAAAATATCACGCATTGAGCTGGAAGGTGTGCCTTGCGAGGGTTCTTCTTTTGATATAGCAGTTTGACATATTCCGGTAAGGGCTTCTAAAGAATAGCGTTGGTTGAGGATTTTTATGAAACTATATAAGCTTCTAGTTTTATTGAGACCGATGGGAAAGTTTGTCATCTATGGACTTCATAAAAACAGAAATTTTCATAATCTTGAAAAAATGGTCTTATTTAAGACCAAAAAGAAATCTACTTCGATTTTTGTAATTTCAATTAACGATGTTAAACATTTAAAAAAAAATCGAGATTCTCACAGTCGACAGTTTTAAGATAAGTATAAGTAAGTCAGTCTTTCTGCCAGACATGACGACATAAATAATGACATTTATTCCTTCACACGATGTCAAATGATGGAGCACTGATGCGGTAAGAGGTAACTACTGGCAATCAGCCTAGATAGAATAGGGTCTTCTAAAAAAAAGATTTCACTTTGAATTTCAGAAATAAAACCCGTAGGTTTCATTCCTCAAAATAAAAGGATAAAATCACCACGTTCATTTGTTCCTCTTTGATTTGGCAACAAAAGCTGTGGGTCATAGTTCCCGTTTTTGTGGTTTTTGATTCCAAATGAAAATGGAAATAAAACCCATCGAGTAAAAATAAATAAAAGTATAAAATTTAACATTAATTACCATAATTAGGCTTCATGCATTACGTTTTAAAGCATTTGCTGTGTCCATTGAAGTTGCCTGTCTAGCGACTGAGCATACCCTAAGTGGATAGTACAGTCAAGAAACCGAATCCCGTGCGCTTTTTTCCGGGGACCTCTTTATGTATGGAAATTGTGTTTGAGATGATAAGGATGAAATTGAGCCCGGAAGTCATTTGTGTAGTCCTGTCGCTTGGCCATCATTTAAAAAAATGGCGCCCAACCTGTACTCCAGTTGGGAAAAAAAGTTGCAAGTTTTTTGTGCTTAAAAAATTCAAAATTTACAAAAACATGGAAATCCCACCCTTTTTATATAAAAAAGTATATTCCCGAAAAGTGGCAACACAGACATTCTTACCGAAAGTGCTTCTACTCAACACCTATCTTTTTAGATGACAACCATTACTCTACCAATACGTGTTTGGCATCTAGATGCTTTTCTACAACTTTTTTCATTTTCAAAATATTAAGTCCCATTTTCAAAATATTAAGTCCCAACCCTTGACATAAAAAAAGGTATGTTCCCAAAACGTGGAAACTTTTACCCAAAAGTGCGTCCACTTAACACTTTTTTTTTAAGACATCAATAGTCATTTTTCCAAGACACACATTAAAAACAACCAAAAAAAGGGAAGTCCCACATTTTGACATTAAAAACAAGGTATTTTCCTGCAAAGTGGCAACACTGAAATTTTAACAGAAGGTGCGTTTACTGAACAACTATTTTCAAAATATAAATTTTTATTTTCTAACACACGTTTGGGATCTAGAGGCAATCCTGCAGCTTTTTTCAGGTCTTAAATATTAAAAATTATCAAAAAAGTGGACCCGTTGACCCCGTTGACATTAAAAAAAAGTATGTTCCCGAAAAGTGGCAACACTGATATTTATCCGAAAGTGCTTCTACTCAACACCAACCTTTTAAGACGTTAACCGTTATTTCAGCCATGGAAATTTTCCAAGTAATTTATGAGTTTCTCTTTGTTTCACCATATGTCCCAGATTGGTCGCCAATTTCCAAAATGGCGTCCAAACGACAAAATTACAAAAATGATTCCCAAGCTAAGTTTCATAAAATAAATAAATAAAAATAAATTTAAGAATTAAAAATAAGATCCCTCTCCCCACCCCCGAAAAAAATGCCAGGATTTAGTTTTCCTGGGCGGAGTATAGGTTGGGCGCCATTTTCCAAAAAGAGAGTTGAAATCCCATAAGCGCATGGGCTCAACAAATTAAGGCTCCAGGGAAATAATGCCCCAAAAAATTAACAGAAGACAACAATAACGAAAATTCTCAAACTTGGAGGTGTTATTAAATTTTTTGCAGCCTCATTTCGTTATGTTTTTAAGGGTCAAGGTTCATTGTGAAATATAAGACACCAATGAAATAAGACCCCATCATTAATTTTGGGGCTTACTTTATAAAAATATTTGGGCCTTTATTTAATTCAATTTTGAAAATGCTAAAAAAAACAAAAAAAATATTGTTAAAATCTACTTCATAGAGGGCCAAGGTGGCTCCAAGGTCCGGGGTGAACCAGGCCCTTAAGCAAGAAGCTTCTTCTAGCCGACTTGGCCTCTATCTAGCTGTCTCCAATTTGGCACGCCAAGATAAGTTGGTTCAGGGCCTCTTCCACTTGCATGCGACACTTGATACGCTACGCTCCTCTACTGCACTGTCTTACGGGGCTCAATTCAAAGACTTTTCGGACCGGAGCATTGATGTCCATTCGCTTAAGGTAACCCAGCCACTTAAGTCGTTGGCTTTTCACTTTTGTGACTAGGTCAGAGTGGCTTTACAGCATGTACAGTTTGTTGTTGTACCTTCTTCTCCATTCCCCATATCCAGACGGGACCAAAAATCACCCGGTCTATTTTCTCTTATAGCCGCCTACAGCGTTCTCATCATCCATGCCTCTGCACCATACATCAGGACCGGGATGATAAGCGTCTCGTAAAACTCATCTTCTTTCTCAATATTTTGAACGATGTTAAAGAAGTCGCATGAGAGCGAATCACCTTTCCTTAAACCTTTTTTGACATCAAAGAAATTGGTGAGGTCTTTGCCTGAGCGGCGCGGCATGCATTTCCCATCGTTCATCCTGCACAAACGGACGAGATTGGGAGGAATGCTAAATTTAGACATTTCTCTATATAGCTCGTCTCTATAGATGCTGTCATACGCGGCCTTGAAATTGGTGAGAAGGTGGTGGTTATCGATCTGAAATTCCAAAGGTGGACTTTCCTGGCCTAAGGCCACACTGATATGGACCCATCAAGTTGTTGACGGTTTCAGGCCTTCACAAAGTACGGCAGAGCAGATCTTATATATGCAATGTTAAGGAGAATGATGCCTCTGTAGTTCTTGCAGTCCAGAGGATTGCCTTTTTTGAGGATCGGGTAAACAATGCTGAGGTTACATTCATCGGACATGCTTTTTGTCGACCGTATTTTGCAAATGAGCTAGTAAATTCTCCTAACCAATTCAAAGCCTGCCGGTTTGAACAGCTCAGACGCAAGGCCATCAGCTACAGTGGCTTTATTAGACTTAAGTTTAGATTAGTTATCTTCACTTTGTCAATATCGGGTGAACAGAATTGTTGTCCAACGTCGATCGCGCACTTCTAATGCTCCTTCTTTTTATTTCTGAGAGACCAGTGTTCCTCTCTCCTTTTCTGCTCGACGAGCTCGCGAGCAGCTCTGGGTCTTTTATGCAGTGCCACTTTGTGTGCCTGTTTTTCGTCAAACCAGGGGTTTGCTGTGGTGGTAGAACGAGACCCATCAGTACATCAGAGGCAGCATCTCTGATGGCTTCCTACCAATTCTTTCACAGGTTCTCGATGCTTAAAGTTGTGGGCATAGGACTATTTAAGAGGGTGTGAGAGACTCGATTGGAAAAGGAACTGGCGATTTCTTGTGACCGTAGCATTAGCTTGGCTACAATGAGGTAGTATCCGAAGTCAACGTTGGTTCCTGGGAACGTTCGGACATCCTTGATACTGGAGGAGTACCTTGCGTCGATTGGTTGGCAGCTGATTGACTAGGATATCGACACATCCCCGTGTGGATATCGAGATGTGGGAACTTGAGCAACAGAAAAGCACGATTTTCTTTTTTTCTTTTGGAGCCCTGTTTCCTTATTTTCTTATTTCTTGGGGCCGAAAGTTAGAATCATACTCTTAGTGTGGACTTTAATGCCAAATCCTAAAGACAATAACACTCATAATTTTATTTCTTTCTTTTCGTGGGTCTCCCGCGGTTGCTTTCTTTTCTATTATTTTGGGTAATAAAACGGTCTTCATATCCACGGGTTTTATATTGCATTGCACCTCGTGAAATAATGACTCTCTTTCACGTGACAAATTACCTGACCGAGTTATTTCTCGAATGTGCCTACTCTTTCATAAAAATTTAATTGACGTTCAACGTTCGAAACCTTTCCTCTTAGGTCAATAAGTTATGTTGTCCCAATCTAACGCGTTAATTGGCAACAGAATAACTGAAAGCTGAAACTTTCCAAAACTCATGGAAAATATTTGGTTTGCAAAAGCATTTTTCCTGTTTTTCAACTGAAAACTTAAACTTTCCTCAATCAAATTTAACTATTTACAATGTAAAGATCCCCCAATCATACAATTTAATCACAAGATATTAAACCACACTCCTTTCAATCCATCAAAATTATTGCAACAATAAAAATTTAATTCAACTGCTTAAATGTTTGATCCAATTCCTACATCCATCTGAAATTCCAATCATCTTCTACTCATTTCAAGTGTCACCCATTTACCTACTGACTTTGTTTGAATAGCAAAGTTTTTCGTTTCAAAACTTTGAATACCTACCTCCTGCATACATACATACCTACACCCTATAGAACCCGCATTCACATTTAACTCAGTTTGCCCACCTAAATTCAGTATCACCTCTCAACGGTAAATTTAAAACCATAAAATTTATTTTTTGTTCACTCGCAAAGTCAAAACTATTTTACTATGCGAACAATAAACCTGTCTCGTTGATTGATGAATCTACTCTCCAACGTTCGTTACAGCAACAGCAACAGCAAAAATGCTTCTTCTACTTCTTTATCGTCATCTCTTCGTTCGTTCTCTCTGATGTTCTCTGTCATAAAACGTTTTCAACAAAACGGCAACACTAAAAGACAAATCGAAAACTTTTCAAATTAATTTAAAACAAGCCCGCACCACCGCGCCTTCACCTTTTTTGTCTGTCAAAAAACTCTCTGTTTTGTCAAGGTGATACCATCTCACACCGCCAGAGGTCGTATAGGGAAGAGAAAGAATAAAAAAAATTACATTTTACCAACTGCTATAAATCGTCCAGCATTCCCTTATACCTATCGCTCTACCTTTGTCAACTGTCAATTGTCGAATTTGTTGATTACAAAATCAGTCCTCCGAGGATTGCTGTATCCGTACTTAATATAAAGAAAGGGGGCGAGAGAAGTTTGAAATTCGGTGGCTCCTCCACCCATCGTCATCTTCTAAACTTATTATCAGTTTCACCATTCACCTTTGGGCCATACAGAGGGGGCGGGAAAAAGTTACTCTTTTACCTACCAACCTATACACCTATACTATATCGGTGTTCGTTCGTGTTCCATTGAACACCGCACACAGTTGACAGTTGAAAACTTTGACGTATTCACAGAGATGAATCGTTTTTTCAGAAGCCCAATCCGTGACTTTTCTCTGGCGCTTTCCCTCTCCCGCCGTAAAATAGTATCAGAAACGCCAGCAGTACTATTTCGAAAATCCATTTGCAAAACGTAAAACCGTTTAACTTTTGCGATACTTTGTTATTCTTTTTGTATAAAATGTTCACCAAAAAAGCAAAAAAAAACGAACAACGATGAAGATGACGACGACGACGACGATGACTCACAGATATTATAGAAAGAGAAAAGCATGAAAATGGTCTTTGAATATTGTTCTTCGATTCCTCGGAATAGAAGTTGAAGAAGGAAGAAGTTTTCACTTCGATTCATCTCTTCTGTAGTAGAAAGGTACACCACACCACACCATTCAATCTGATTCCATGTGTCTGGATCCTGGATGGGTAATGTGATGGAATTTATCCCCTGAAAACTCAGATGGGTTACTATATATACCTGGAATTCTGCTTTTCATTCACTCAAAGGAAAAACGGAAAAGTTAAGTTATAAATCTTTGGTGTGGAAAATGATTTTGTGTAGAATCCTTTCCGGCAGGCAAATGATAAGTTATAATTTTGTTCTAACAATTTTCAAGAATATAAATGAATATTTAACAACCTATACATCTATTTGTAGGATAACTAGGGTTGCAGGCATTGTCTTTTTGGATGTGGAAGGTAGATGGTTGTGTTAAATTGAAGTAAATGATAAATTTTCTAAATGGTCATCATCACAATGATATTTTTTTAAATATCGATGTCTGATAGTTTTTTTAATATTTGTAGGTATTTGATTACGTTATGGGTAGATAAGGAGAAAGTTTTCAATTTTCTTTAAACCATAGCCCTCGCAAATATTTTAAATGTAATAAAATTATGTTTATTGAATTTTTGAAATTTAATCAACAAAAAGCAAAGTAATGCTAAGTTTTCGCTCCTTTTTACACTCCCCTTTTATATACTTATTTGCTTGTAAACTTACTTAGGTACTTACTTACAGAACTACTTACTCACTTTCTTATTTTTGTCTATACTTACTTACTTACTTTTTTGCTTATTTACTTACTTGCTTACTTACTTACTTACTTACCTACTTACTTACTTACTTACTTACTTACTTACTTACTTACTTACCTTCTTACTTTCTTTCTTTCTTACTTACTTACCTACTTACTTACTTACTTACTTACTTACTTAATTACTTACTTACTTACTAACTTACTTTCTTACTTACTTATTTACTTACTTACTTACTTACTTACTTACTTACTTACTTACTTACTTACTTACTTACTTACTTACTTACTTACTTACTTACTTACTTACTTACTCACTTACTTGCTTACTTACGTCCTTGCTTACTTCCTTACTTATTTAATTACTTACTGACTTACTTATTCACTTACTTACTTACTAACATATTTCTTAGTTACTTACTTACTTACTTCCTTACTTGCTTACTTACTTACTTACTTACTTACTTACTTAGTTACTTACTTACTTACTTATTTACTTACTTACTTACTTACTTACTTACTTACTAACTTACTTACTTACATACTTACTTACTTACTTACTTACTGACTTACTTATTTGCTTACTTACTTACTTGTATAATATCCACTTAGCTACTTACTTATTTACCTGCTTACTTACCTACTAAGTACTTAATTAGTTGCTTTCTTACTTCGTCACTATCTTACTTACGTAATATCTACTTACTTTTCACTTGCATTTACCTGCTTAGGAATGTTCTTAATTACTTACTCACTTTCTTTATATACTTACTTACTTTCTTACTTATTTACCTAATTACTTTCTCACCTACTTGCTTCTTAGGTACTTTAACTTAAATACTTTCTTTGTTACAATAATACCGTCATTGATTGATTAAGAAGATAATCACATTCACAAAAAAACCTTTAAAAATAGTCCTTCCTTCATTCCTTACACATTAAGGAAGAAATTTAGCTTAGGAGTCATTTTTGTAATCCTGTCGCTTGGCCGTTTTGAAAATTGGCGCCCAATCGGTTGTCCAGTCAAGAAACCGAAATCACTGCACTTTTTGTGAGGGATATTATTTTTATATTTGTAATTTATTTTTGACATACTTAAGATGTAATTTAGCTTGGGAGTCATAGTCATTGTTTTAATCCTGTTGCTTGGACGCCATTTTCAAAAATGGCGCCCAATCTGTGGAAAATGGTAATTAAAACAAAAACTCGTAAATTACTTGGAAAATCTCCATGATCAAAATAATGGTTTATATCTTAAAAGAATGATTTTGGTAGACGCACCTTAGGGTAAAATTTCAGTGTTGCCACTTTTCGGGAACATACTTCTTCTTACGTCAACGAGTGGAACTTCCAATTTTTGGATCATTTTTAATAAAAATTAAAAAGGTTGCGGAAACACCTCTAGATGCCAAACCCGTCTTGGGAAAAAAATTGATATTTTGAAAATAGATGTTAAGCAGACGTACCTTTGGCTAAAATTTCAATGTTGCTGGTTTTCAGGAACATACATTTTTGTTTTGTCAAAATGTGGGACCTCACCTTTTTTGGTAGTTTTTAACGTGAAAACAGTTGCGGAAATGCCTCTGGACGTCAAACGGGTGTTGGAAAATGTTAAGTAGACGTACCTTTTGGTAAAATATCAGGTGTGCCACTTTTCGGGAACATATTTCTTTTATCAAAGGGTGAAACTTCCACTTTTTTGGTAATTTTTTAATATTTTGAAACGCGTATTGAAAAAATAATGGTTGAGATTGTTAAAGATAGGTGTTGAGTAGAAGCACCTTCGGTAAGTATTTCAATTTTGCCACTTTTAGGCAGCATACTTTTGCAGATGTGGAATTTTCACTTTTTTTGTGTCCTTAATATTATTAACGTGAGAAAAGTTGCAGATGCCAAACGGATGCTGAGAAAAAAGTTGCAAGTTGTATCGTTTTCAAAATATTCAAAATTAACAAAAACTTAATTAATCATGTAAATTTTCCAAGTAATTTACGAATTATTTGTTTGATTTACCATTTTCCAAAGATTGGGCGCCATTTTTGAAAATGGCGTCCAAGCAACAGGATTACAACAATTAGTCCCAAGCCAAATTACATCCTTAGTATGTCAAAAATAAATTAAAAATATAAAAATAAGATCGTTGGTCATACAAGGGTGGATGAGTTGAATCCTACAGAGGGATGGTGCCACGCCCACTATTCTTCAATCTTGGTTTATTAAGAAATGGCTGAAGCGATATGGTTGAAATGTTCATATTTTGTTATTATGACGGGAGAAAAAGATTAAAAATTGAAAAAGTAAAATCCACCCACTGCCACGCCCACTTTTCATATTTCTTTGTTTCTCTGAAACGGCTTCAACAATTTCCGTGAAATTTTCAGAGTTTGTTCTTATGGGCAAGAACAAGATTGGAAAATTGATATTATTTAAATCTGTCTACTTAAACGCCCACTTTTCTAATTTCTTTATATTAATAAAAATAATATTAATATATGTATTATGTGGATTAGGCCTACAGGGGACACCACTTAAAAAAAAGAAGACATGCCATGAACACTACCTCCAATTTGGTTTCGAAACGAGTGATGTGCTTAATCAAAACGCTTGGATTTCTCGCCCCGCCCATGTATACTGATGAATTCTACTAAGTCTTGCTCAAAAAATTTAAATAAAACAATTTTTTCTCATTTTTAAGAATGAACTCTGATTTCTTTTTGCAAATCGTAGGAGGTGTTTCCGAACAACAAAGTGGGCGTGGCCGTGGGCGGACTTTACTTTAATTTTTTTTAATTTTTCTCCAGTAATCATAAAAAATGAAAATTTCATCCATATCGATGCAGCCATTCTTAGTAAACCAATATTGAAGAAAAGTGGGAGTGGCACCACCCCTGCACGGGGTAGGATAGCTACCCCCAAAACGTACTGCAAAATTTCAGCCTGCTTATATTTTTTTCCATTTGATCAGAAGTAAAATTGCTCTTTCTACTGGACTAATCGGCCTCTGAATCGCTTACTTCATGGTTCGCACCCCGATGACGGCAGAGTTTTTCAATTAATATGAGCATAACCAGATAAGGCGCCACTTAAAGGAGTCTGAAGATCCCAGCCCTTCTCTTGTATTCTATCCTTATTCAACATCTTTAGAAATTAAAAATTTGTAAATAAATATGTAACTGTAATACTTAGAGCCAGTTATTCAGTGGGAGATAATCCTAGTTTCGAGGTTAAACCTGAGTTAACTCTTGAAACGTGTTCTTCGGTCAACTGAAATCCCTAAGGGCCAGTTTTTCAGTCCGCGATAATTCTTGTCTCTAGGTTAAACCTGACTCAGCTCCTGAAACTTTTTTTTCAGTCAATTGAAATTCTTAGTTAACTCCAAGTTAACTCACCTTATTTGGTGAGGGACCAAATTGAGGGCCTTTTTCCACAGTAGCACCATTTCATTTTCGATAGTGAAAGTTATTGGCAGTGCAATTTCCGTTGTGGTTCCATCTCAGTTCCGAAGGTGAAAGTCGTAGAAGGGTGACATCCATGGTGTCTCACATTGATTTCAATAGATTTTTGGCAGCTAAGAGATAAAGCTTATCCTCAACTGAAGAACCATTTCTGAGTTAACTCGGAGTTAATTTATTTTCAGGATTACCTAACTCTGATTTAACTCAGAGTTAACCTTGAATTGAAAACTGGGCCTAACGGGATGAAATATGTAATTTTTCCAGTCCTCTCTTATCTTTGAATTTTGTCCTAAAAAGTTTTCATTCCTGCATAAGCTCGTATTTTTAACTGATTGAAGCTGAGTTGCCCAGGCAATAATATTTTTTTTTTTAAACATCATCGTCGTGTTAAATCCAAAGCTCCATTTTAAGTAAAATATTTTTATTTAGATAAATTTGTTTGTAAAAATATTTATTGACGAACCAAAAATTGAGACATAAATTTTACCACCTGATTTTTATCTCTCTCAAACAATATATATTATATCAATCCAATTTGAGAAACCATCTTTAATGCTATCTCACGTTAACTGCCCAAAATTGAAATTGTGATCGAATAACAATCTGTCAGCTTCAATATTTTTATTTTTGGTTATGCATCTAAATTCGGTAAAAAATCTGTACAATGAATGTGGGTGATGCACGAGTCATTATTGTCGTCTACGTCGCCACATTGTCTTTCAAGTATGGATGGATAATGGTGGGCACAAAATTGTGAATCAATTTTTAGATAATTTCCTGACCAAGAAATTTTATGATTTTTTTTTTTTTTGTTGACAATGTTTTTCTCTGAGAAATGTCTTAACAATTTGGAAGTTTTATTGCAAACACTTTAATAATAAAAAAAAACTTGGTAACAGATGGCTTTATTTCTAATTCAAAAATTTATTTATACAAAAAAATGCTCTTATTTAACGATTTTAATGATCTATAAAACCAAAACTAAGTAACTTGGTACATTTATTGGTTGTCCAAAAATAGATGAACAATAAAGATTAATTTTTTAAGTGTTTGACCAACCAAAGTTGCTAATATGTTTATTCGTCAAATTGAAATTTATCGTGTAGTTCATTTTTTTATTTGTATTGCTAATTTGTGCAGACCTTATTTCAATTACCGGATTACATATCGAAATTTTAATACAGTCAAAACCACTTATTTGAAACAAGGTTAGTGAAAAATCAATTGCCGACCCCTGATGTATACATAATCCGTCAAACAGACATCCATTGCTTGTACAAGAAATCACGCCGTTTGATAATAAGTGGCATTTTCGATTGGCAATCCGGAATACTGATTGTGAACACTTCTAGTTTCAATTCTGAAATCAAATCCTTAAGCATTTTCTCTTCTTTTCAGAACATGAACTGTCATTCTTCTCCCAATCGAAAAGGCCAAAAGATTCATTTGAACATGCGTTGCTCAATCAGCTAACTTGCCATAGGAATTTGGCATCAGTGGTTGAATAATAAACAACAGATTTGCAAGACGCGCACCGCCACACAGTGTGCAATTTAAGCATTCTAGGTGGGCAAAATTAATGCACCTGCAATATGACAAAATTAGCCTTGGTCATGGTTATAAATAACCTTCTAATTTTACTTTTATAACTCTTGCAATGCTGTATCGGGTAGAGTTGCATTATTAAAAACTTTAAGAATATGTCATCAAATCTGTTGGAGCCTGAGTTCGTGCTCCACACATACAAAATAGATCAAAAAAGAAATTGCAGGAGCCATTCAATATCAATACAGAGCTTGTTGTTTCGCTAACGTTCGCAGAATATTCTTTGCCTTAACTGTAATTTTAATGTTTCCTTACACAATGATGATAAGCTGACAATGATATTCTGCGAACTGTGATACAACCAAATAAACTCAATTTTAAATTTCTAACTTCGACATTTTAAGAACATAGTGAAGATTTACAAACTTTTATTTTTAAGGAAATTTATACCGTTCATTAAGTAAAAAAATTTAATTCCCTACGAACCACAGATTTATTGCACTTGGCCCGAGAAAAGAAACAACTGATTTGCATTTTTCGCGTGCATTTTTGCAAAGATATTAACGAAAACTTTGAAATCATATTCTGTTAACTAACACATGATAGTTTTTGCTTTATAAGTTGGGGTATCAAAGGTAGAGTTTGTGTGTCATAGAATATCAACTAATCTTAAAACATAGAAAACATTTTGAAAATTGAATTTTGGCCACCTAAATTGGCAAAATTGCACACTGTGCACCGCTGCCGACAAAATAACATGACCGGCACTGACTCGCAATATACAAAACATGGACACGTCCCTATTGGCAAACATTTTATAGACTCATTTTCATATTCTGAGAAATACAAAGGTAGAACAAAAGTTATGTCATAAAAGGCGATTTTCATGAAGTACAGCTTGAGCTATCGGAGTTAGCTCTGGCAGAGCATGATCAAAGCACTCCGATTTAATTTTGAAACATATCTGAGCTCTCAACTGTCATACGATTGCGATGCGTTCAACTCACCAAAATTAGGTAATGACTAAATTTTCATCGGACAGCTGGCCAATCAAAAACTTGAAAAATTCAAAATTATGAACTGAAATGGATGTATCGAACGCGTCCACTTAAAATGAGTGAATAAAAGAATGAAGTTGGCTGCGCTCAGCTATTTGTTCCATTCGCTCGGTCTTTTTATTCTGAGCTTGTGGAGCGTACTCCGAGCTAGCTCTGATTTAAAAAAGAAACACAAGTTGAATGCTCTATGCGCTCGGAGCTAAAAAAGAAACACAGGTCATTCTTTGACAGGTCAGTACTATGCACGGACTAAAAAAGAAAAACGCTTAATGTGAATGTGTCATAATTTTTGCAAATGGCGTAAAACTTCAATAGCCGTGAACCTTTGGGGCAAAGTACCTACTCACTAGCCATTTTCATTGGAACGCACTAAATTTGCTTCGCAAGTAGCAATATATTACAGTTTCAAGTGTTTTACAAGTTTTTATAGTCTGTGGAATCTCTAACAACAAAATTGAAAAATACTACACACACTTTCTCAGTATAGTGGATTTTTTAGCGAATGCAGCGAGTCACGAATGCGTACACGAAATCCAATAAATTGAGAAATTGTGTGTGGAATATTCTTTTGAAAGAATTCTTGTAGACAATCTCAACTAATTAGGTATGTTTGTTATCGTGAAATTTCTTGCAAATTTTCACAAATTTTCAAAAAAATTCTCACAAATTGTCATAAATTCCTGTTTTTTAACTCAAAAAAATTGCATCGAAAGAGCGCAATGAGAGAGCAAATATCTTCCCCTCCGTTGGAAAACTTGGGAATTTCTGCTACACACATAAAACGTATTTTGTATACAAATTTCGCGCAAGCATTTTACTTAATTTTAGAGCTCTGAGAAATTGTTTCTGTTTTTTGTTTAAGCCTGAGTGAAAGTCTTGTTTAATGCTTAGTTAAAATTAAAAACATTCACATCGAACGAAATCGAAATGTGCTTTTTGGATCAAATTCGCCTTTAGAAAGCCTTAGAAAACTCCCGCTCGAAAAAGTGAACAATCTCGAAACATTGAACAGGCCTGGTTTTTATTACTTCAATATATCGAGCGTCTACTGTATTCAGTTTTCTCTGCATATTCCAATTTTTACTTCTATTTTCAAAATATGTAGAAGAACTAAGGAAATTAAAAATAGCATAATAAAATTAATTATGTTGTCAAAGCAAGCCAATAGCTGGAAGCCGTAAGAACAGAATTAAAAATTAGGGGACTGAATTTTGATTAGGTAATGATAATTTACTTTTCCGAAAAATAAAAGTGCAGTAGACTCGATTTAAAAGCGGCTCTGGACCTTTGGCACCTCATATGAGGGAAATTTGATACAAAAATATCCCATTTTATTGATCAGTAATTGGTCAGAAAAGGTCAACTGGTCCCAGAAATTGGTCAGCCCTAGATAACTTTTAATCAAGGCTTAAACTTTCTCAAGGTCGCTCAAGGTCACCCACGATTTTTGGCACCTCATTTAAGGGAAATTTGCCAAAATCTTATACCATCCGAAAGATTTCTAGATCGTGATAAAAGGTCAACTATTTTCAGTAATTGGTCAGCCATAGATTTTTTTCTATGAATTTTTGAAGTTCGTTTCAAGGTCACAAAAAAACTTTTGGCACCTCGAGAAAGTTTAAGCCTTGATGACCAATTACTGACCAATTAGATGGGATATTTTTTTATCAAATTTCCCTCATATGAGGTGCCAGAGGTACAAAGCCTTAAAAGCAGAAGATTTTTTACGAAAAAGTGCTTAAGATCTATTGAAATCATAGCAAAGTTGCAACGCCGTTTATACACAAAAATGACGTTTCTAACAAAAAGTTATCAAATAAAAAAAAAAATCGAATTTCAAAAAAATATAATTTAGTTAAAATACTAACAGCCCTATTATTGACACGATTCAAAACTAGTTTTAACGTAAAACTAGTTCTATATAGTCTGGGAGCCCACCGTAAGATTAAATATCTCATCGCGGCCACGCAAAAATTGGATGCCAATCGATAGCTTTAGTCCAAACATTTACAAAACTGTTGGTCGGACTAGCTTTGTGTGGTCGCAATGGTTAGAAAATGCACTTTTCATTTGCATTTTCCGCTAAATGTACCTATAATATAAGCAACTTATATAAATGGGTTATCAAATGAAAGCTAGGACTGTCCTCTACACAATAGCTATGGTCGGACAGAGTTTTTTGGCTGTTGGCACGAGTCCGACCACTTTTCTTAAATTAGAAATTTTGTGCATCCTTGGATGAAAATGAAAAAAAAGTGGTTAAGGCCACTTTCCTAACCATTTGAAATGATTTTACTCAGTTTTCGCTGATGTAAGACGCAGTGTTAAAAAAAGACCATTTTTTTTAAATGGTCGGACTAGTCGTAACAGCCGAAAAAAGTCAGTCCGACCAATGGTATCGTGTAGAGGACAGTCATAGCTTTCATTTGATACCCCATTTATATAAGTTGCTTATATTATAGGTACATTTAGCGGAAAATGCAAATGAAAAGTGCATTTTCTAACCATTGCGACCACACAAAGCTTGTCCGACCAACAGTTTTGTAAATGTTTGGACTAAAGCTATCGATTGGCATCCAATTTTTGCGTGGCCGCGATGAGATATTTAATCTTGCGGTGGGCTCCCAGACTATATAGAACTAGTTTTACGTTAAAACTAGTTTTGAATCGTGTCAATAATAGGGCTGTAAGCAAATTATTAAAATCTAAACTGTGTCAAATCACCAGGTGTTTTTATTTGTAAACAAATTGAAAACAAAATGTCATTTGCAAGGAGAATCTCTTAACCTAATCAGATACCCTCTGGTGGATTTAAGTTTCGTAACTATTCTTCTCATCTGCTTGCGTATGAGAGCAAGAGTAGATGGAAGTACTAGATTATAGTTTTCGTCTACTCATGAGTACTTTGCCACCCCCAAAGGAACTCGGCTAACGTCAATAAAAATCAATCGAAGGTTTATTTTGTGTTTCCAAATTTCAAAATGGAAGTGGTCTTTCATTTTTTGTTATGAAGTGCAAGTAAGAGAGAATGTTTCATTTGTGTCAAACAATGAAAAACGGGAATCAGCTTCGAATGAATCCTTCAGCGCCGTATATAAAAGTATTTGTCCTAAGAAGATTTAACAAGATTAATTTCTAATTTTTAAGATTAACGAAATAAATTTGTATGGTAAATCTTCTAGATTTGAAGAAGATTTAAGGTAAATCGTATTTAATTTCAGATTAGTGTTAGGTGGAAATGTTGCATAACACATAGTGCATTCAGCCGAATTAAAAATGTTTACTTTTATACTTAAAAACTTTAAAGCTCGTGGCAAACGCATTTCATTTATATCCAGTCTCTAAAAAGTCAGCTATGAAAAGGCCTTCCTGGTATATTTCTTTATTTATTTAATTATTTCATAATTTAAAATAAAACTAATTCTCAAAAAAAAATAAATCCAGCGTGGAACAACAAATCTAGTTCCGATATTAAATCCTGTGAAAGAGTTGGGAATGTTCAAAAACATACGCAGATGGAATATGTATGAGTTCCAACACCATTATTCATCTGAAAATAACGTCGAAATAAAATAAGTGTGTTTGACTGTTTGCTAACGTGTAATTTTTTGAAAATTTTCACAAACTGTCACAAACCATAGAAAAAAAAACAAGTTTGGGAAACTTGGTGAAAATTTCACGTTACCAAAAACTAAACAGGCATAATATAAAAGTCTTCTGGTTCGAATTTTTTTTATGTTTCAATGTATCACTATTTAGGTACAAAATTTTGTTTTTTTTACTTGACTTAAATAGATACTTGTGTCTTCTATTATCAGCAACGGCTTTTAGTGGTCCTATAAATATATAATATAAATAGTCGATTGAAAGTAGCCCGATAATTTTTTCTTAGATTTATTTCATAAGAGTGTTGTAAAAATTTGTTGACGCGCTTTTCTATTTTTAAAAAACCGTTTAAGAGTAAGATTTTTGTCGAGTAATGTTTTCTGATTCTTTTTTAAATTTCATTTTACATTTATTACTTATCAAGAGTCATAATTGCTTGAAGAGGCCTTTTTGTAAAATGAATTAATTTCAAAGTATTAATTTGACAACATGATTCGATTTGAATCAAAAAGGAACTGTCAGAAAACCCAATCAAAAACAATATAAGATAAATATATTTTATCTTTGATTTAAAGTCCATCAGGCTTTTCATCAATTTTAAAGCTTCAATTTAATTTTCTATTAAAATAAATCCCAATATTATTTTCCACTTTGATACAAAAAAAAAAGAAAAATTACTTTCTCAGCTAGTTGGAGTCTACTGTTATCGTTTAAATTCTTTAAACTGTAAAAGAAAAGTGGTTTTTATTTATGATATCTCAAAACTATATTTTAGTCATTTAATCGTTTACCTACACCTGAACTAATTTGTATGCAAATTTATTAAAAAAAAACTCACGTTAAATGAATGAAAATAAAACTTATGAATAATATAGTACAAAGACATACCTACTTAAGATAAATCGAGTTCAAATCGAGTTTGAAATTGGATTTTTGAAAAAAAAATATCTCGTGATTGTATATGCTCTCATACTCACATCCATACATTCAATATTGGATTTAAACTTAATAGATTATCAGAGAGAAAAAGCTTCAAACATTAATTCAAACGAAATTACATCTCATTACTTCTCATCTACGAGTATAGTGACATAAATTTATTATTGCATGTACTTTTAGTGTTGTCTGTGTGTTCATTTAATTTTCTCTCTTTGAATTAACTCCATTGAGCAATTTAAACGTCAACCGGAAATAATTAAAAATCAATTTCCTTCGCATTGCCATCACCACCATTTGACTACAACATCAACTGTCACCATGACAGATAACTGCAAGTGCAAACTGCAATGCAAACGCCACTGATGGCTACTTCTACTACTGCTATTGCCGGTGATCTTAATTACAATCGATTGATCTTTCAAAGAGATACAGACTTACAGACACTTGTTTTGCCGTCTGTCTCTTTTTCACTATGCACTTCAACAAAAGAAAAAGACAATATAAAATCGTAAAATAGACGACATAATAGGAATATAGAAAAGAAACAAAAACAAAACACACCGTCCCACCTACTCCTCCTGTTGGTTGCTCTTTTCAATTTTGCCTCTCAGGTGAACTTATGTAGTAGAGACGGATTCATGAATGGATGAGTTCCACCGATCACCGCAGACTAAACACGCAAATCACGCCATCTGTAGAACGAGCAGCGGACGGCATCGATGCAGTTCGATGCTTTTATAACCTGTACGCGGAAAAACCGGGAACGCGATCACGAATCCATTTTTGTTTTTTTGTTGTTTTTGCTCATTGTGTGTGGAGGAGGAGGAGGTTGTGTTTTTTTTTTTGTATTTGTTAATTTGAAACTTTTTTGCGCTCAATGAGGGTTTCGCAAAAGAACGTTTTACTATTTCATCGTGAGACGCGTTCTTTGACGGAAGATACTTTTACGCGCTTCGTATTCCATGTTGTTGCGGCCGCGTGTCTTTTGTTTGTGTTTTGATTTGTGAATTGCAGTCAACTGTCAGTCGGAGTGCGGTTTTGATTGAACTGATTGAATTGCAGATTACCCTAGACAGATGAACAACACAAACAATAATGATGAGTTTGTCTTCTTGATGAGTGGACTGACAGATGTACGCAACTTTTAACAAGTGCGATTGTTCGTTTTGAATGAAAATTGTTATTTTTTTTACTGTGCGTGTTTTACTGATTCAAATGCTTGTAAGCAAATTAAGATGCAGTGAATGAAAAAATGTATAAATTGAATAGATGATTCAATGAATTATTTATATGAAGTGTATTTATTTTTGAATAAAAATTTTGTTTAAATGGATTACCACCAGGTGTCAATGATCATGGTAAGTAAAGGAAACTAAAGGCTTATTGCGATTGTACTTTTTTATAAAAAGAAAAAAAATTCGTATACAAAGGACCTTATAAATGGCTCCTATAAATTATTGGATTATACAACAGAAGATCAAAATGAGGCAATTTGTTGGTAAGGTCACTGGGTCGTATGTGGAATATTTTGTT
Organism: Dasysyrphus tricinctus; assembly: GCA_963921185.1. Lineage (NCBI taxonomy): Eukaryota > Metazoa > Arthropoda > Insecta > Diptera > Syrphidae > Dasysyrphus > Dasysyrphus tricinctus. The sequence goes on from OY992533.1 coordinate 108,673,438, forward strand.
CACAAGATTAAGAAAGTACACTTTATGTATTTATATTAGGTACCTACATATTAATTTACATAATTTGATTTAAAAATATCATCAAATACGATTTATCAAAGATACTCGCGCCAGATTTTAGTTGCCAGATATTGATTAAAAAATATATTTGATGCAATACAATTTTGAGGCACGAGTACGATAACTTGGGCGCCGGAAATTAAAAACGGATTTTTGTAGAGAGGTCAAATATAAGCATGTTTAACTACTCCCTATACAATTTTTCTCTTAAAATGTCCCCAAGAATCATGCCCTAACATATTGCTGACGAATTAAGGGACACCCTGTATAATAATGTGCCATAGCATTTTTATAGCTATTTTTTTTTTATTTTCATATTTTCTGTTTTAAATAAAGTTGTTTGAATGAATAGTTTTTGAGAAATTCAATTTCAAATTTTAATTTAAAAAAAAAAAACTAAATATAACAACACGACCGGCACAAACGAAATGACTACGACTTTTGGTTAGACGAATGTCAATCAAAAGAAAATATGCAACAAGTTCGAATTCGAACCCAAATAAAGTGCAACTTGGGATGCTATTACCAAGACTAGCTCAATCAAGGGGGTGAGTTCACTAATTGATTCGATTACAAATAGTGATTAATGATATAGCTATCAAAAAAAAATTAAAGTTTTGATTTTATTGCTACAGGGCCGTAGTACCTGAAAAGAAAAAGGGCGCCAGCAATTTTTTTTTTTTTTTGAGAAAAAGGAAATTGCAAACCTTCGGAGCGGAACCGACGGTGAAAGCAATTTTTATACGAAAAAATGAAAATATTGTATATTTAAAATAGGGAATTTTATTAATTCTGAATTGCTTGGGAAGCCTTACAGCAGGATTAAAACCCAAAATCTTTTAAACAAAATTTAACAACGGAATTTAAAAACAAAATGGACCGTTATTTTTAACGGTTTGCGTGTCTCGCAATTTCTAGAAAAAGTATACGAAACAAAAACCAACCGGTATATGAAATTAACTACCAAATTTGAAATGTACGAAAAAATGAAAAATGAACTACTATAATTATTATAAAATCAGCCACTCTACTTATTTTTTTGTTTTAACTGCCAACACTTCCCTCTGCTTCTATTCTGCTACGATTTTCTGCAACCTTTTTTCCACTACCTTTTCACCCTCACTTCATTCTTTTTTTTCAATTTTTCCAAAAATTTAACTTTTCGTTTTCCAATATAAACCTTTTTCACTTTGCCTCTTCGCCTTTAACTCTCTCTTCCAATGATCAACTTTTCGATATGCTCTTCTGTCAAGAAGTGCCCATCCAGATTTGTTAATGTTTGTTCGAACTACATCTTGCACTCAACTCCCGTGCTTTCAACCAATCGGAACATCGTAAGCCGCGGACTTCTATCACGTCATTTGTATGCTACTCTCAGCTAAGTTGCTGAAGAGCGCTACCGTTGACAAAATCCAGCGGTCCTACTTACTCGCACATATCCCTGGGTTTATGCACATTCATTGTAGAATTCGCCGATTGCTGCACATCCAGGAGCGGCGAATACAAATAACGCATTCAGCCATTTTTCCCACTATTTTTTTTGAGAAAGTCAAACTAAAAAAACAAAATTTCAATGATAAAGTTCAATTCTGACTTACTGAATACATCTGTCCCCTCCAAATTTCGCTTACTAAATCAAACAAAAATAAAGTGAAATTTAAGAATATGTTTTTCGAAGGAAGAGTTGACAGCTATTTTCTAATACGCGATTAAAAAAAGAAAACTACGTCGGTGGGCTTTTGTTAGATTTGGGGAAAAGTTAGGGATTGGCAAATAACGTTCCATTTTTTACATTTTGCATGAAATATGACGATTTATGTTGGGCCCTCGGCCATTCTCAGAATTAGTTACATCCGCTTTAGGGGACCAAGTGTCACCTGCGCTTTTGTTGAGCAGACCATCTGTCTGTCAATCGGTCATTTTGGATTAGGGGACCAACACTGTCACCCACGGTATTGTAACAGACCGCCCGTCTGTCAGCTTGTGAGTGGATAGCTCCTCCACTTTGAATATGCTATATACACCATATTGTTTTCTTGAAAATACTGAGAGAGTGAACCGATGGCTGATGGACCATGGCTGATGACCTTCTCTCTCCCAGCATATTGAAAGAAACAACTGTAGGGAAGGTGGGTAACTGAAAGAACAAATTTTGTCACAGCAAATTTGACCGTGACAAAAATTATATGTTTTTCAAAAACGGATCGATGATTAGTTTTTTAAGAAAACTGCTCCAACAATTTTAATTCTTTTTGTTGCATATATTCATATTTTTTTAAGTCATCAAATGGCATACTTGTTTTTGAACTCTAAGCTATTTTACGAGTTTTTGTGTGCAGTTAAAAGTTCGATTTAAATGATTTTCTTAAATTTCTTTTATATTTCCTTATATAATTACATATTTGCATTAATTTCTTAAGTTCCAAGCCACTTGAACATAAGAGCGAGTATATGTGCGATTTAGTCGTGAATTTTATTATTTAATAAAATCATATGCAGAATCCAGGCACAAAGTTTGTGCTAACCAGTATTTTTATTATTTTGTTTTAAATAATTTTGTATTAATAATATCAACTTATTTATCATAATTGTTATTATTATAAGTAAAACACATTTTTTTTTAATTTGCCCTTTCTCACACATTACATAATTTCTAACTTTGTGAAAAATATTTTTTTAATTGCCAATCAATTCGTTAAAACATAGGTACCTAGCTTTTGAGCAAATCATAGGTTTAGTAGAAAAATGATAACTTTATAAAATAATCGAGCTAGAGACTAAACGTTTTAACCGGTTTTCATTAAATTTGGAATAGAATATCTCAAGAAACATTTTCATATATATTCTAAATTTGTAGAAAATCGATCTCATTTAGGTTCTATAGCTCATTGTAAAGACGCAAATTATTTTATGCAATTGGACAGCTGTCGAACATTTTTTTTAATTGACACTACTGGTTGAACCGCCGCCGCCGGTAAATTGAAGATTCAGAGTATACAAAAGTAAACTGGCTCACTCTCCTTGAACCCAGTCTCTATATTTTTTTTAAATTTCTGATTTTCATTACTTTGTCATATCAAAACAATAACATTTTTCATATTTACTGATGAATCGAAATACTTCATCATTGAACTTTCCCCAAGGTGAGTACTGAGTACTTACCTCATTAGCCAGTCCGCCTGATACCTACCAACAACAAGTCACTCATCTCATTATTTCTGCCCACAAATTATCACCAGCTGTCCATCGATATCGTCATTTACAAAAACTGTCAGTACTCCACCCCCAAACATTACCTACATTCTCTCAAACCATTGCATCCCCACAAAGGCAAAAATGACCGCACTAACAAAATTCTTACTAATTTATTGAAATAATATGACACCAACTCTAATTTACACCCGTTTTTTGTTATTGTTGTTTGTTCTATTACTGAAAATACATACCAAAACAAGAAAGACATTATTAAAAGAAAAAATTGTAATAAAAATCGCGCAAAGAGGAAAAAATAAGCACAAAAAGAAAAATCTTGTCTCAATTTTCCAAAAATGGCTAAAATGAGTCTCCCACGCAATATTTGAACAACAACACAGCGCGCACCCAAGACTATAAGGCGATATGGATGGCGTGGCGATGGCTTTGCTTTGAAAGCGTGGTGCGCGGGAGACGACATTATAGACGCCCGCCACAAATCTGGAGGAGGAGGCTTTAGCGTGTTCGCACATAAAGTTAACAACTTGACACCTACGCTGCATGGCCATAGTGTTACTGGCTCTCCACACTGCATAAATGCATTACATTGATGTCTCGTCGTCCGTCGTCGTCGTAGTTGGGGCAATAGTGGTAGTCCAGGAGACAGACGAACGGGTGCACCACCTCCTCCACTATATTACCGCTTAATACTTTGATTAATCAAGTGCGCGGAGCATAGAATCTTTGAAGTTGGCAATGTGCGGTGCTGATTGCAACCAGTGGTTTCAATTATCCGGATTAAGTTCTGGGCCGAGATTAATAGTATGCGGTGTATTATTACGACATAACGCAATATGCGCAAAGTGCACTTGTGAACTGGATTTGAGCTGGATGACTTGACTTTTCAAGTTCGATTGCAATTTGATATAAAATATTAACTAATGCTCGTTGATGAATATTTTTTGAAGCGGATTATCTTCATAAAGGAATTGAAATTTTCATTAGTCATCATGGATGACGGCGGGTGGATCTATAACGTTTCAAGTAGATCACGGAAAACTTGTGTACATCAGGAAAAAAACCTTTAAGCAGACATCTGAAATTTCATTGAATTTGTTTACATTTGAAAAAACTGCTATCAGTAAAGAAATGTCAAAATAACAAATATAAATGCAAAAGCAAATAATCAAAAAATGTAGAAGCTTATGGCAGCCATTTTGATTTGGTTGATATATTTTATGTTACAATATTTGGGGCGACTTTCCATTAAGGTGGCACGCCTAGAACTTTAATTTTTGAATAGTGAGCTTAGGTAAGGTTAGGCTAGATGGGAGATGATACGGCAAGCCATACCACCTCAATCGGATCACAATGCGCTCTCCCCAGGGTTTATGCAAAATGTGATTAAAAAGAGGAAGTGGACTGTGGGGAATTAAGGTATGGGATGCCTCCCTGAACCATCCTGTATTTTGAATTAAGAATGCTCTTTAGTGGCAAGAGGAAGATGTTGCCCAATTCGCCGAAAAAATACTCCGAGGGCCAATTTTCTGGTTCTGGCTAGGCTGGGGCATTCACAAAGAAAGTGAGATGAGATTCTTTCACCTCTTCAATTAACACCCTCTATACAAGTCCGATGAGCTTATGCTCATTCTGCACATGTGGGTTCCCATTGAGCTATGACCTGTTAGGATTCCAATTAGGATGGATAGTTGGAGCCTGGCTTACTTACGTTCATTTTGATGGCACTCACACTCCAGGATGGATTATGGCCTCAACCAACAAGCCTCTGCAGTAAGCTCTGTCTTTAGTTGAAAATGATGTCTCCACTGGTCCTCTGTACTTGATGCTGGCGGCGCGCGGGTTTGCTGATAGATTGAGAGGGACATGGTCGGCAAAGGCTCTGGCGATCTTTTGCGATCTAAGCGTTGTGGCGTCGCTCGTGGATATCCATACGTAGGTACTACCATTGAATAATTACAATGGTACTACCAAAAAGTGGTCTGAGTCTATGTTTGCTCCTCGGAACGTTCGGATATCCAAGATACCTACTGGAAGCATGTCTGTTGTCTATCGTGATGTGACCAATATGGTTGACGGGTTTTGGATAACAAGACCTCTAAGTCCCTTTGTTTATATCAAGGTGTGGGAAACGAGTGTTAGCTATGATGACATTTCACCTCGTCGAGAAGTCCACCATCCTATGTCTTTATCGGGTGTTTCGTCGTGTAGGCTGTGTCCTGGGGTCATCACCATTAAAATCATCCGTATCCAATGCTTGTCGGCGTTTCGGAAAAAGTATTTTTTTACACGGTAGGGAAGTTACCCCGAAGCATAACCCCCAGCCTGGAGACCAGACTCTTAGATGACTCCAAGAGATGCGAGCCAGATAAAACCGCTCCTTATAGGCCTGAACTTCGAATAGTTCCCCATAGCCCATATAAGGTGTTCACCAAGTAGTTCAACCTTGTTGGAACTGTAGACGCCATCTCTGATTCTATCTGGAGGATTCATCCGCTGCCAACCAATCGTTGGAGTGCCTTGGTAGGAACACTCTTACGTTGCAGGGTAGTAACAGCCTACTTTTCTTCGGCCGTGGGAGACCCTTCTACAGAAAGTAGTTCCTTGATTTCATAGCTCTAGGTTTCATCGTAGTATACGCCATAAGCCCCACCGCTGCGTCAAGGTTCACCGCGTGTTGGGTAGTTGAGGTCTGCTAATTTTAAGTAAATATTCTGTTTTTTTCCTCAAAGTATTCAGCCATAGATTCCTTGAAATCTCACAGGCGTCGATCGCTGACCATCTGACGTCTGCAGCCTCAAAAAAATCTTGTGGATTCTCCTTTTTTCTTGCTTCAGTGGCCGTAGATGGGAGAAAAACCGTGGTTTTTGATAAATAATAAGAGTCTGACGCTTGGTCTATTTTAGTAGGAACTTCTTTGGACGTAACCTGCTAGTCGTCAGAATTCTGCTCCCGGAGGAAGTTCTCCAGCTATTTTTTTGTGGACTTTGGGTCTAGTGGAAGGCCACTTTTTGAGGCAACTTAAAATGTTTAAAAGGTCACTTTTAGTGGGAACTTTTAATGACCCTGAACTTTGCACACGATTTGAGTATCATATTTTGGACTGTCATCAGTTGCGTAAAAATGGTTCGATTTAAAAAAATGAAACGTCAATCGATTTGTCATGACAAAATCTCGATACGCCATTTTTTATTTTTTTTTATTTACCGCAGTAAAAAAGTTATGATGAAAAAAGTAAGAAGTGCCGAGGAAGAACACGTTGAAAATTTTTAGACTGTCACCAGTGCCGTAAAAATGCATCGATTTTAAAAATTGAAACGGCAATCACTTTGTCATGACAAAATCTCGATATGCCATTTTTTATTTTATTTTTATTTACCGTAATAAAAAAGTTATGATGAAAAAGTAAGAATTGCCGAGGAAAAAAACGTTGAAAATGTTTGGACTGACCCAAACTTATCATGACAAAGTGATTGTCGTTTCAATTTTTGAAATCGATGCATTTTTACGGCGCTGGTGACAGTCCAAAAATTTTCAACGTGTTCTTCCTCGGCACTTCTTACATTTTTCATCATAACTTTTTTATTACGGTAAATAAAAAGAAAAGAAAAACAGGCGTATCAAGATTTTGTCATGAAAAATCAATTGCCGTTTCATTTTTTGAAATCGAACTATTTTTACGCAACTGATGACAGTCCAAAATATGATATTCAAATCGTCTGCAAAGTTCAGGGTCATAACTTTTAACTCTTTGCTTTGAGCCATTGTAGGGTGGGTTCATCCCATAATAGAAACGAGTTTTGAACCATTTAATCGTCGACAACGGTCCGAATTTAGGCACGAAGCTGGTAGATGCAAGTACCTCGCTACACTCCAGGATCTTTAACTCTACTTGAGCCACACCGCTCGTTGGTCAGTAGTCTATCGAAGCCCCCCCCCCCCCCCACTCTGTCTAAAACGGCCACTTGAAGGCTCTGTTTTACCACGTTCACTACCTCACCCGCGATATAGTTCGTCTTAGGCTTTTTATTCACAGCCATCAAAGGGGTTAACGAGTCATTATGCCTCGTTCTCTTTCTTTGACTACCTGATGCACCTTACTCGACCCTCTTATGACCTGTACTCGGTTAAACTTTGGGTTGCTGCTAGTCAATTCGGTGGAAGAGGCACCCTGTTCAACAGGTTTGTCTTTTATTAATTTGCCTGATGGCTAATATAAGACTGCAAACTTAGTTTTGTAATCTTGGCCAAAAGTTTCCCAGCTCAGCTGCCTCCAGTCTCTGAGACAAAGCTTCTTGGTGTCACCTTGGCCATACCTATGCATGGCTCTCTTGGCATTTTCAATCAGGTTGCCATAACGGTCAGGGAGGACATTGGGCCATCAGCACAAACTTCGGTGGGCTCACTTTGAATAGACCTCTTATTGGGAGTAGAAATAATCTTGGGTCCTGCTATAATACCAAGATTTTGGCCAAAGACTCGCTTTTAGATAATTTTTGTTGTCCTTTTACAGGGTTTTCAGCCACAGTGACATCTGCGTCCGAGTCCATGTGAACTGGCGAAGGATTGATATTCGTTAATTACCATTAGTACAGGTTGGCAATTTTGTAGTAACAAGGCTGTTTTGATGAAACACTTCCTGGAGTGCCCTATCTAAATAAATGGTGATTTATTGGAGTCAACAACCCCCTCCTCCAATAAGGCTTCTTAGAATTTGTATGGCACAGGTCTTAGGACTTTTTTTTTCTGTCAAAATTTGTCAATTGATATTTATTTAAACTCAAATGATGTAAATGGTTCCAATAGTCTAAGGCCACCATTAAAGTTGACAAAAATAAATTTGAATGCTTTTACGCGTTGTGTAAATTTCCCCGATGCTATAATAATGTGAAATGAAACCACAAAAAACCCATTTATGGCATGCATCTCCTATATGCCTTGTTACATCTCTTTAAATTTAAAACTCATAAAATTCCAATTTCCCTATTCGAATTTATGCTACCATTTTCCTATAGATAAATAACCAATGGATTTAGAGCCTGACTCTGCGTAATCCACCCAATTGAACTCACATATCCAAAATTCAAACTCCTTCTCACAATCAAATTGGAAAAGGACTTTCGTTTCACCAATTTTGGAATCACCTCTCATATATACCAATTTAATCCCCACAAATGAACATGAAAATGAATTAATCGCTTTTGCGTAGGCCTTCTCACAATCGACGACTATGTAAGGCAACCCGCGCACGAATTTGGCAAACAAAACTTTTTCAACAAAAAAATAAACTAATAAAAAAAAATCAATAACGAATAATGTCTAAAAGCCTAAACGTAAAACCTCCTAATACCCCATATTTGATGCATTAGCGTGAGTGCAGCGAGTATAACTAAATTATATACCCCTCACTCTGTCGCTCTGCATTACCTACGATACGAATGGAAATTATATTTTGACCATAAACCTCGACGACAACGTAGTCATCACCATCATCATATATAGAAGCCAAACTAAAAGTACCAAACAACAACAACAAGTATCTGATGTAGGTACACTTTGAGCCTAGAGAATTACAAAAATTAAGTCGTCGCAGTCGTATCTTTTGAGCTGAGTTTGCTTACCCTCTCTTTGGATTTGGTTAAAAGATTCCGTCTAAAAATTCCGCCCAAACACCTTCGCGCCATAATCCATATTTGGCTGGAAAGCATTTAATCTGTGCAAATAGTTGGGTTCCGTTCCATCTTATAGCTGGAGCGGGATTTCATCTAATAGTCTAGGAGTTCATGTTGCAATTTTTTCAAGAACGAAGAAATTACTTTGGAAGAGTGCGCCCGAAAGTCATGAAAATGAAGTTGAATTAAAACTTGCGACTTCTGAAATTTGCGTTTTTTTACTCAAAGTTCCTAGTTTCAAATTGGTGTTATATTTGGTTCACAAAATGTTATATTAGAAACACTGAGTTTTGAAATTTGTTGAATATAAATTTATATATTTCAAAATGCAGCTAACCCACCTGTGTGGGCTTACGTATGTGCTTCTGTTCATCTGATACTCTGATCGTCTGTAGTCTGTTCGTTCGAAAAATCGAAATTACGAATAATGCTAGGAATGTATGTACTTAATTTTGGAAGAGTTAAGTACAAAAACCACAGTCTGGCAGGGTTGCCGGGATCGAAAGGTTGCCATCTTGTTTTTTTTTTTCAAAATGCAAAAAAATGGTCAAAATTAATATACTTTTACAAGGCTGGAATTTAGATATATTTTGATTAATGCAATCTTATGAAAGAAAGAAATAATGCCAGACAAGTTCCGCTGGTGAAAGTGCTTGCCAGACGAGCTTAAACTTTTTAAAGTCAAAATTATCTATTTTGAGGAACTTGTTATATAGAACGCTTAAACTGGGTGTAAGACTCATTCGCAACCAAGGAGGAAACAAATATTGATAAGTCAAGATTTTAGGCTTGCCATCCATTTTTTTCAAAATTAAAAATAATAGCTATGTTAACTTGTGTCTTAGTATATGAAAAAAATAGTGCCACATGAGTTTGGAGGTCGATATTGCTTGTCAGACGTCTTAAAGGTAGGTTTTTTTTTCAAAATATTAAATGTTTGTTAAAACTAACAAACCATCTTTTATAAAGCTGAGTTTTGTTATGTATGTATGCACGACTGGGTCTCACGAACTTGCTCTTATGTTCAAGACACTGCGGGTTTATAAATAGATAGATAGATAGATAGATTAGATTTTTTATTAGAATATTGTATATACATTTTACAAATCATGTTTTACATATATACAAAAAATCATTGTGACATGGCATTTGCCGTCTGCCAGATTGACAATTAACATAAATTATACAAATATTGTAATAAGCTTTTATATTTATTTATATGGATTTAAATAAGAAGTTAATTTTAGAACTTTAAGTTTGAATTAATTAAGTGGATTATTGTTTGATAAATCAGAAATCTTCGTTCATAATTCTAGATCAGTAATTTAACGCGGTTTTGCAATATTTGTACAGAATGCCGACATTCATCTCATTCAGAATGGCAACAACTTGTTCATCCGATAAGAAGTCACTTCCAAAAAAGCTCCTTCTTGTTTCCCTTAAAGTAGGGCATTTTCCAACGAAATGAATAACGTCCTCTCTTTCTCTAAGATTGCACATACTGCACTCCAATGGTAATTCGGGTCTGTGTGGTATGAAATTCAGGCTTATAAGTTCGCTTCGGAGTCTAACCATTGTTGAAATCTCGTTCACACTATATGCATCACTGAAGTAGTTTCTTTCTGCAAGATTGTGGTTCAGCCTTCTATAAATTGTTCTGAATAAGGACTCAGAAGCTTCAGCTACATAATCTTCTCTACATTTTTCATCTACTTTCGCAATCACATCATATAAGATATCCTTGCAGCTTGGTATGCTTCCAACGTTCAAATTGAACACCACATTACATCCTTCGGCGAGGCAATTCCACTCCCTGTACCAACTATTTTGATTTTGTACTGCTTTAAGAGCTACTTTCTTGACCAGTCGGGAATCAGGCATCTTGAAAGCTTTCAGTAAATAGTCCGCTTGCAGTTTAAGGGTTTTGACGAATAGAGGTGAAAGTCCTGTCTCTAACATAAGAACGTAGTTTGGTGTGTTCATTGGCAGACGAAATACTCTTTTCACGTAGTGAGTTAGTAGTTTATCCACAGTGAGATACTTTTTACATCCCCAAACTTGGGCGCCATATAAAAGAATACTCTCCGCTGCAGCTTCAAATACTTTATATTTGCTACTATGTGCTATGTTGACGTTCATAAAAACTCTTTTCCATGTTATATTTATAGCTGTTTTTGCTTTTTGCAGTTTTTCTAATAGATACTTTTCCATACTTAAGTTGCTCGAAAAGATGACGCCTAGGTATTTGTACTCCTTGACACATTCAATATCTTCTCCGTTAAACACCCACTTTTCATTCGATGCGTTTCGTCCACCTCCTCTTTTAAAAACCATCACCTTAGATTTTTGAGTATTGACAACCAAATTCCATAAACAACAGTAATTGTAAATCTTGTTTATCATAAGTTGGAGTGTTTCTGGGGAGTACGCAAACAAGACTATATCATCCGCGAACATCAATGCTTTAATACGCTCTCCCGCAAAGTCAACTCCTCCAGGAAGGAAGTCAATCAGATCATTTATGAAGAGCGAAAAGAGGGTAGGACTCAGTGTGCAGCCTTGCCTCACTCCTGATGAAGTTGCAAACCAATCCGAAAGTTCAGCTCCGTTCCAAACTGCAGCCCGTGTTCCTCTGTATAACTCTTCTAGCATTAAACCAAACTTCAACGACAATCCCAGATTGTACAATTTGTAAAATAAGGCGCCTCTGTTGATCGTGTCAAAAGCTGCTTTGAAATCGATGAAAAATACATACAATTTTTTACCCTGCATGCAAAAGCTTTCGGCAAGGCTCCTGAGGACAAAGATATTGTCGATTGTAGAGTAACCGGATCTAAAAACCCGCTTGGCACTCGTTTAGCACGTTTTGCGTTGTGATCCACTTTGTAAGTCGTTTCTGTAACATTGTTGTGAAGATCTTATATGTTGAATTTAGAAAAGAGATTCCTCGATAGTTCGCTGCATCCAACAAGGATCCTTTTTTGTGTATCGGGAATATTACAGCATTCCTGAATTCATCTACCGGAAGATTCCCCTCAAAAACTTTGTTAAATAATGTTACCAGGTGTTCTTTCAGTGTGACGCTTCCGTATTTGTAGAACTCTACTGGAATACCATTTGAACCCGCTGCTTTCCCATCTTTAAGTGTCCATAAAGTTTGTTGAAGTTCTTGCAAATTAAATTCTGGGTCCAAAATCTCGTTCTCAAATCGAGGAGCTGCATAATGCCAGTTCGCTAATGTTGTTTCCGGATTTAGTAGGTCTTTGAAGTGAAGGAAAAGTGAATGTGCACACAGTTTTTTGTGAATTACTGGTTGTTTTCCATTTAATTCCCAAGCCAGTTTCCAAAAGTCCCTAGCGTTTTTACAAGACACCAATCTGCATGCTTGTTTTTCATCATATTTCGTCTTTTTGGCTTTGCATAGCTCTTTAAATTTCCTATTGGCCTCTAAGTAGTTAATCCTAAATGAACTTTGGGATGAACTCCGAAAATTTCTCAACCATGCAAAAGAAATCTTCCGAGCTTTTCGGCATTCTTGATCAAACCAAGGCTCATTTCCTGAATTCCATCCTTTTCCGCGAGGTTGCTGTTGAGGGTAAGATTCCTTTATGGTTTTCTCTAACATTCGAAAGTCTGGTCTTTGATGTACTTGGAGTCTACCATCCAGTTGTTGTCTGTATGCTGAGGCTTGCGCTATCTTCCAGTTAAGTCTGGGCAGTGATTGCGGGCTGATAATTTCATCATCATTTGGTTGCAAGCGCCGCCGTTCGAATGTTACAACAATGGGAAGGTGATCCGAATACGGAAATTCTTTAACTTCTAGATCCGTCACCAGTGACTCCCAGTCTTCACCTAGGATTGCATAATCAATCAACGATGATCCTTGGCCTCCAATAAATGTGAAATTACCCGAGGTGTCACTCGCACTCGTTCCATTCAGAATTCGGAGTCCAAAAGAATCGCAAAGCTCTAGGAGTTTCTTTCCTCTTGCATTATAAGCAGTATCCTTTGATTGCCTATAAAAACCGTTAATAACGTTCATTACTCCTGCCTCTAGGCCGATTCTCGCGTTTAGGTCTCCAATAAGCATAACGTTCGTCGATCTCATGTGGCTAAGTAACTCCGTTACTCCTTCAAAATCTTCTTCCCAATTATTGCAGTTGAGGTATTGAGGTAGTATCCACAGGTGTTTAGTATTAATTTCTAGGTAAACAAACCATATGTTATTGTGCATCCGAAACTCGCATTTCAAACTTCGAAGCTTTTTTTTGAAACCGAAGTAGCAACCTCCACTTGCTCTTCCACGCTCATGAGTCCGCATTGCCGGGATCCACTTAAATGCAGAATCTAACAGCTTATTTTCGATAACTGAGAAGTTATTTTCAGTTACAAAGGTTTCATACAAAAATATTATATCAAAGCTATTTACAAATTTATAAAAATCACTAAATAAAGATTTATTAATCAGACCTGATACATTGTACGATAAAATTTTAAAATATTCTTTTTCTTCGCTTAAATTACTAGATACTACAATTTTACTTGAATGGCAGACGGCTATAGTACTAAACACTACAATTAAGACCCTCTTCGACACCACTGGGTGCTGGCAGGTGTACTGCATTACCGACTGTGTTGATTTGTTGTGCAGTTCCTGTCAGTTGGTGATTGTCACTACCAGCTGTTACGCTGATGAATTTGTCTATTAACGCCATCCCGCCTTCTACTTCACACTTCAGAGTATTGTTATGGTCCAAGTAATATGTATTGTTTTCGAATAAAAGTTGTTGTCCACGAATAGATACTTTGGTGTTATTATTGTTTGCAATGATTTTTGCCTTTATTTGCATAAGGATTCGCCGTTTTTCTCGCGCAGCTCTTGTATAATCTCGGTGGATAGAAATTCCAGTATCTCTCAACTTTATGGCAGCCTTCAATATGCGTGGTACGTCGTCGCTGTGCTGCAATTCTACGATGACATTAGCTAATCTGTTGTTCCTGGAACGAATGACTTTTGTTTTTCGTATTATTGCCGGGTTACTTTGTTGTAGAAGGTCCAAGCAAACGTTTTTGGCTTTCTCCATCACCTGTTGGTCATTTTCCATTGCCGGTATGTGCAGTACCAAATTATTCTCGTTGCTTTTCCTTTCGAGAAAGTCTATTTGCCGTTCCAGAACCTGGCATTTATTCTCTACGTGCAGTAGCTTGGTTTGAAGCAGTTCATTGCTACGTTCCAGGCATTCCATTTTAGTTTTAACTTCGATTAAATCTGTTTTTGATGCCAAGTTCTTCATGCGCTCGTCAAGTAAAGTTGCTAGTGAGCACTCGAGAGTTTTCACATCGATCACTTGCATAGCACCTGCACTGGGACCTTGTGTAGATGAGTGCATCTCTGGCGAAAGAACAGTGCACGGACGTTTTTGCGATTGCGTGGAGTTAGGGCTTCTATTATTAGGGTTGGTGGGTGGTTGTGTGACGTTTGTGTTTCTATTGTTGTTTGTAGGTTTATTGTTGTTGCTTTTTGTTGGTGGTGTTCTTTGTGGGCCATTCATTTTTCGTTGTTTTAAGTTTTTTAAACAAAATTTATAAATAAATAAATTGGGTGGCGCAACAGCTCATGGATAACCAGGGCCTAGTGACTTACAACTCACAACCATTCTGTGTGCGTGTTTGTTGGCAGGAATGGAGGGGACCTACAGTTTTTTGCCGACTCCGAACGGCTAAATGAGAAGCACTTTTTCATGACAAGTATACTCTTGGAGGATTTGTCAGTTTGTCAGTTCCTCGCAAGAGGCAGTACCTCGAATAAAACATTTCTGTTTTTAGGTGGCACGGCTGGGAATCGAACCCACACCTTCGGCATGACAGTCCTACGCACTAACCATCAAGCCACGAGGTACTACATGCAATTTTATTTAACCCTACTTGAAATTTGTATATAAAAAATTCATCTAAATCCGTTTTGCCGATAACGAGAAAATTCAAAATAAAAAAAAAGTTCTATGACAGGTACTATTATTAGTTGCTATGTGTAAAATTTTATAATTTTTGGTAGTAGATTGTACTAATTTTAGTATATGAAAAAAATTTAATCAAAATCGTAGGAGTCGTTTTTAAGCAAAAAAAAAATCCCTTTGCGGTTTTTTAACTTTATTATATTATTAACTATATTATTTATTTATTTTTTTATAAATGTAAAATTTTTTCTTAAAATATTTTAGAGAATACTTACAGCTCTTAAATATCGAGTTTCAAAAAATCGATCATGTCATTTTCGAAATATTTGATTTTCCAAAAAAAACATTGGAACATTTTTTTAAAAATCCAAAAAATATTTTTTTTTTAATTTTGGTACACAAAACTATTTATATTTTTTGGAAGCTTCTGTGTACAAAAGTAATTGAAATCGGTCATACCGTTTTGAAAAAAATCACAAATTAAAAAAATGGTTCTCTGGGAGGTACCATATTAATAACCCTTTTTTAAAGGAAGCCTTTACTTTAATAAATGTATTGAATTTTTTTTAGGAAAAGTTGTCAAGCCGTTTTTGAGAAAAATACGATTACGTAAAATTGCTAAGAATAATTGTATGGCAGTATGACTGGTACCGTTATTTTTGGTTCTAAGAAAGAAATGAAAAAAACGTGTGGGCATAATCACCAAAAACCACTATATACCAAGTTTGAAGAAAATGAATCGAGCCGTTTAGGCTGTAGACGAACAGACAGACAGACAGACAGCATTGTGCCACCCACTTTTTTGGTATTCTCTATCATCGTAATATCATGTTTAATTGTTATTTCAATTTTTTTTTTTGCACGAATCCAAAACTTGCCTTATAGTACCTTACCTATGTATATCGCAAGTAAAAATTGTGCTAGATGAGTTTGATGGTCGAAAAACCTTGTCAGACGAGCCTAAAGTTCATAAAGTAGGTATTATAAGGAATACTTTTTTTTACTAGTATCCAAATTTTTATATGGTTGTCAAAATCTTACTTTTATATCGCCAGGTTATGAATAAATATAAGCTTATGCCTTTTTAAATATGACATGCCTTTTGACAACTATTAAAATGTATTAAAAAAAAGCAACGAAAAATACAGCATAGGTTTAAGTATAGATTTAATTCCACCCTTGTATTAAGCTAAATAAATAAATAAATAAATGTACTTATGTACTTCATCAACCTTAGGATCGTCTGGCAAGCTCTTTCGACTGCCAAACTCGCCTGGCATAGTGTTTTGTATGTATGTATGTATATCCAAAACTCGGCTTTTTAAAAATAGGTGTGTTGAATTTGGCATATTTAAATTTAAAAAAAAAATATGTATGGCAACCCTAGAACTGCGAAAACTTGATTTATCATTATTTTTTGACCTGACTGATTACGAATGCGTCATACACGCAGTTTAATCGTTTTATCTTACAAGTTTCTCAAAAAAGACGATGCTATTTATTAAATTTTATAAAATTTAAGCTCATCTGGCAAACACTCAACCGCCGAACTCGTCTGGCAATATTTTATTCTTGTATTAGATTGCATAAACTAAAATACAGGGTAATTCACCTAAGGTATGATGAAAAGATTGAGTGTCTAGGTTAGATCAAGACATTAAAAAAAAGCCTATAGAAAGAGGGATCTATTCCCCACGCTTTGGAAGGACAGGTTTCTAAAAAATTGCATTTAAACAGAACAAAATTTAAAAACAACGACATGACATGTATTACTTTATTGTAAAGCCAGAAATCCCTCCCTAAAGATATTTAAGAGAACAGTGTTTCAAAAGACTAAATTTAAAACTTAAAATTTTGAAAAAAGAAATGAAAAAAATATTTTCAAAATAATTTTTTTCAAAATTTTCTTCTTATCAATTCTTAGTTAAATGCTGAAAACTGGATTGTTCTAAGAACTTAAATCTTCAAAGTATTAAAAAATAAAGGAACCAATTTCAGTAAACATAAGAAAAAACGAAGCGATGATAATCAACCAGTTTCTGAAATGATCATTTAGCCGGATTCTTCGTAGTTTTATAGGAAAGTTTTTGAAGTTTTAACATTTTTTTTTTTCTCCAAAATTTTAAGTTTGAAAATTTATTTCTGTGATGTTTGATAGAAACATGATAGCTCCATTTAAAATTTGGGTCTTTATGTCCACTTTTCATCGAGCTAGAGCCTAAACGCGGGAACCGATTTTCTTCAAATTTGAAACATGATTCTTCCATAATCATGTTCATTAATATTCCAAACTTGAAGAAAATCGATTGATTCATTAAGGCTCTAGCTTGATGTAAAGTGGACTTGAAGATGCAAACTTTAAAATGGAGTTATCATATGTTTCTACCAAACATCACAGATTTAAAAAAGAAAATAAAAAGAAGGGATTTCTGGCTTTACAAAAATGTATAAAATGTATAAAAGTGTTACCGTTTTTTTTTTTAATTTTCTGTTTTAGATCAATTTTTTAGAAAATTGTCCCTTCCACCTAAATGGGGGGAATAAACCCCCCTAAACCCTGTCAGCTCAGGCTTGTAAAAGTAAGTTAGTTTTGACTTTTTTTTTAAATTACTTTCCTCCAAAACAAAAATTTTGGAATAGATATCTACCAACTAAGAAATTTTTGATACTCACTTCTTGTTTTTGTTTGTAAAACCACTTTCCCAAAATGCAACTTTAACTTTTTGACTATAGCCTGATAAGATTTCGTATTGGGTCACGATGCACCGAGAGAACCAACAAACTTCATCTTTCTCTTGAAATGGTTTACGTTTCTGTCAATGAAAGGCATTTTTGGTTATACGGAATCGAATTGCTGGCACTGGCACGATGACGGTAGAGTGGAAGTGCAACAGCTGAGTAAGTAAGTATGTACACAGAGATTCCCTTATTGGGATTATTTGTGACTTCGAAAAACTTAAGGTAGAACTATAATAGTCGGAAGGGCACTGAAGCTAATGTCAAAAACCAACGAAAAGTAGCTTTCCGTACCGAAAAAAGGGGAACACACCCATAATGTAACTATCATCTTTCTCTTTTTGGCATTCCTATTTCACCAAATGTCAGTTTTACTTAAGTGAGGTGCGCTCGGGAGCGCACCTCACTTCCGTAACCAAAGTTGAACGAAACTTGACGAAACGCTCCACTTCGCAATTATAGTCGCGTCAAATGCTTTCCGTGTATTCGCTTGTTTTTTTTTGTTCCGACCACTTAAGTGCCCCTCCGAGCATTATAGTTCTAGCTTTACAAGAGAAGTTGGAGCTGTGTAGTATTCAGCATCAGCACTATATACGCACTCACACACAATGCGTAATAGTTTTTGTGTTTCGACGAGCGAGTGCTACGGATTCCACCAACGCAATGCGCCGAAGTATCAGAACTCTTGCAATCTTAACCATAAATGGAATTTATTTTTTTGCAAAAATAGAATTTTGCATATGGAGTTGGATGATGGTTATTATTATGACTTGAAACCATTTTTGAATAAAATAGGTCTGAAGTTGGTATAGGTAGAGTTGCAGTTTAGAGATGTAAAAGAAGTTGTAATGCTTGAGCAGATAATAATCGTTGAAAGAATAGGAGCATTCTTTTTAGTGAAGCAATAAGGAAACGTTAGAGTTAGACCAAACAAAAAAGTTTTTCAAAATAGCTTTTTATGGCCTTTAGTCCTACAAATTGGCGTTTCGTTCGGCTTACTCACTTGAACTCATCAGTGACATAGTGAGGGCTTTGTCAGACGCAATTTGTATTAAGTTCAGTTCAACTTACATGAATTTTTCAACGAAAATCCACTGTAAACTATATCCAACAAGATTAGAATTCCTAATCATTAAGCTGGAAGTTTTTTTGCCCGGGGCCAGGCATAGTTTCTATATAAGACATTAACTTCCAGCTTAATGATTAGGAATTCTAATCTTGTTGGATATAGTTTACAGTGGATTTTCGTTGAAAAATTCATGTAAGTTGAACTGAACTTAATACAAATTGCGTCTGACAAAGCCCTCACTATGTCACTGATGAGTTCAAGTGAGTAAGCCGAACGAAACGCCAATTTGTAGGACTAAAGGCCATAAAAAGCTATTTTGAATCAATAATTCAACAAGTCCAATCCTTAATGCTAAGTCTTCTACTTGGCTGATTTATTTCAGTAGTATATAGAATTTGTATTATAAAACCTTCTTATAAAAAAGTTTTTCATTTGTGTTTTTTATATTATGAGTTTCAAGTTAACAAAGCAGCTTTCATGAATCGAAAAATGGGTAGGTGGATAATTTGCAGTTAATAAGTTATGACAATTCTGAATTTGTCATTCTGTTTTCTATGTTTTTTTTTTCGAAAAGTGGTAAAACCGTCTTAAACTCAATATTTTATTATTTTTATTAATTAGTCGTTAGTTAGTTGTGAAAAACTTCAATTTTGACATGCGATGTTTTCTATGTATTTTTGGGTCATTTGTTTTCTATGACTAGTGACCGGTAAATTAAGCAATTAAGATTTGGAAGTTTTTACCACTTTTCGAAATTAAAACATAGAAAACATATGTAGAACAACAAATTCGAAATTGTTACAATTAATTAACGTAAAATCATCCACCTACCTATTTTTTGATTTCTGAGATTTGCTTTGCTAACTTTATATCAAGTTAGCAAAGCACCTAAAAAAACATAGAAAATATAGGAATTACTTAATTATTTTTCATATGAATTCTATCACTCTTAGGGCCAATTTATTCACAGCTAATCAGCTTTAGTCAATGATTATTATGCAAATAACTGGTAGATCTTTAAATGTGGTCCTTTACCAAAACTTTAATCAAGAAATCCATAGTATAATTATTTGATCATCGAAATCGCAAATCATCTAATGTTGGTTGATAAGCGCCATGTAACCAGAGCCTGTGAAAAACTTATAACAGATTTAACCCATAATGTAAAAAAACTAGCTCTCTTAGGGTCAACTTATTCACAGTGGTTTCAATCTGTAATATGATTTTCACCAGGTTCTGATTAAATCGCTGATACGTGATTGCGATGATTTATAACTTAAACTATGAACTCATAGATTTAAATTTTAGATAACAAACAAATTCAATCATATACCAATTTCAATAATCCCATATTTACTGACCCTTAATGCAATAGACCTACGAAACTTACCTTTCTGTCATTGTCACTTCGTTATGTATGACCTGTTTTTAATAGAATCTAAGCTCATTTCATATAAATCACAAAAGTTGAATTTCCTTCGTTTTTTTGCAAAAGCATTTACCCATATTCAGAAATTGATCTTCATCATAACTCTTTAGGCTTTCCAAAAAAAAATGCGATTTTATATTTAATGAATTTGAAAAAAAAAATTGCTGATGACGAATCTGACCGTCTACGTCGTCGCCGCAATGTCTTCAAAATCAAAAATTGGTGTGAAGCGTGGGCCCAAAACAAATTCAACCAAATCGAAAGACCGTGCAAAATAAAATGAAAATCCTGACCAAAATAAAAATATAGGTATGAGCCGATGAAAGTTACCATATTTGTATCATTTAGTCACACACTAAATAATGATTTATCAAATTTGTTTATACAGGTTGTTTCCAAGTTTACCATGAAAAAAAATGAATTATACACATGTTCTAAGAAAAAAAAATCGTAGTGGAGCTAAGTCCTTTTTCCCATTTACCTTCTTATGGCCTTTTCGATTGGGGACAGAATGACAGTTCTTGTTCTGAAAAGAACAGAAAATTGTTCTGAATTTGATTTCAGAATCGAAATGAGAAACGTTCACACGTATCGAATCGCTGTTCCGGATTGCCAATCGAAAAGGCCATTACTTTATTTTCACAATTTTGAGTTTTAAAATATTTGTTTTTACTTAAAGATATAATAAAAGAATTAATGTTTGGCTTTAAAAAAGCTTAAAAGATTGTGTCTTAACAATTTTGTTTACGTTACAATGCTTAAGAATTGGATCCAAGACCAATTTCAACTTTTTTTTTTCAAATATAGGTCCAAGAATTATTTACCAAAGTATTTTAAAATAAGCTTGTAAACACCCTGTTGCTATCTAATCCATATGGATGACATATTACTTCAAGCCATGGACCTCATTCATTGTGCAAAAAAAATATTCAAATTTGATGATCTTTAAAGCCAAATTAAATTAGTTGAGTTGTTTATGGTTTTTCTAAAATAGAAAAATGTTTTTGAAATGTCTAATATTTTTTCCTGTCTCAGTATAAATAAAATGCACGACTGGATCGCACGTACTTGCTCTTATGTTCAAGTTGTGTGGGACTTAAAAACTTTAAAAAATATTCAAGTTATTGTAGAAAAAGTATAAAAAGCATTTAAATCGTTCTTTTAATTGTATAAACAGTCTGATAAATAACTTAGAGCTCAAAAAAAAGTATGCCATCTGTTTACTTGAAAAAATGTGAATATATGCAAAAAAAAATTTAAAATCGTTGGAGCCGTTTTCTTAAAAATTAATTTTTTATATATAAAATTTTTGTTACATTTTTCAAAAAAAAATTTGGTATGCCAATTTTGAGTATATATTAATTTACATTTAAAACTGAAATTTCAAAACAATTCATCAACCCGTTTTTGAAATATTGAATTTTCAAAAAAAAAATTTGAATCTTTTTTTAAAAATCCAAAATTAATTTTTTCCAAAATTTTGGTACACAGTATTATTTATATTTCAACAAAGCTTTTGCACAAAAAAATTTATTGAAATCGGATGAGCGGTTAATGAGAAAACCGAAAATCAAAAAAACCGTTATATGGCAGGTACCATTAATAAATGTTTTTGGTAATTTTTTTTCTTACCAAAAAGTACACCATGTCTACAATAATACACTGATTTTTTTTTATCAAAATCGTTGGAGCCGTTTTTGAGATAAATAAGCTTTTCCTTAACGGTTGTATGGCAAGTACCGTTATTTTTTGAGCTAAAAAAAAAAATTCAATTTCCCCTCTGGAGAGTTACAAAAAAACCTTAAGTTCAAAATTTGAAGAAAATCGCTTCAGTGGTTTAGGCTGTAGGCTGAGGTACGGACAGACAGACAGACAGACAGACAGACAGACAGACAGAATTGTGCCACCCACTTTTTTCGTGTTCTCTATCATCGTAATGTCATGTTTGATTGTTATCACGAAATTTTTTTTCGCACGAATCCAAAACTTGCCCTATAGTACCTATATCGCAAGTAAAAACCATAGATTTTTCAGCCGATAAATTATTTTACTATTAAATATGAATCGTGGGCAGGTATATAATTTGATTGTGTGATATGACGGATAAAATATATAAAATATAAAAGCTTTTTAATTTATTCAAACCACTAAAAACTATTTAAAATAACTTCAGAAGTTTTAGATAGTATCCCCACCACATTTGTCGCATAACACTTCTGTATACAAGTCATTGATTTATCGTAGCAAATCTCTACTTTTAATTTTAAAAGTACATAATGCGAATGTAAACTTTCTCTTGGGCGCCATTCCACATAATAAATAACAATTTTTTAAATAAGTTGGATTATAAATTGGCAATTTTTTGACAAATATGTCTGATTTAGTAGCACTTTTTTTAAGAAAGGTTGATCAATTACTTAAAAACTGCACGAAATTTATACTTGCAATGGTTTTGGGTTCAATATTTTATCTTATGCCTACATTTTAGCCAACCATTTATATATGAATTTTTTGTACTTCCTTGTTTATCAAAAGTCCTGGAAAAAATAATTGCAAACAGATTGTTATGGTTTACAGAATTTAATAAAATGCAGGACTGTGCAAGATACTGCGGGTTATATGTATATAAAAACATGGAAATTATTAGAGACAAATGTAGAGCTAAAACAAAACCTTTGATAGTTTGAGGTGAATAAAAGAATGCCACCTTAATTGTTGATTGAATATGATAATATGGAAAAAAAAATTTAAAATCGTTAGAGCGGTTTTTCAAAAAATTATTTTTTTATATATAAAATCCTTGAAACATTTTTAATAGCCTATTGAATAGACCTTTTAAAAAGGAACAATTACGTGGAAGGGTTTTTTTATTGAATACGTTTGTTTGGCCCAAAAGCATGCTTAAAACCGAAAATGCTACTAAATTCACCCATGCGTTTCTGAGAGAATGGTCATACTGGCCACTTTTCAGTATTTTTGGTATAACTCGAAAACTAAGCCGAATTTGACAATTTTACTTATAATACTTTTTGTTCAAAATTAAATTTTCAATCGAAATTGATAGTTCGGAAAATTTCTTAAAAAAATTTAAGGAGGAAAAGTAAACAAAAACCAACATAAAAAAATCGACAAAATCAAAGATTTTTAATTTTTTTTTCTAAATTGCACATAACATTTTTCGGAGCAAAGATACGCTCAAGACATGCATGAAAAAAGTAAACTGGAGTTTTACGGCTTTAATATGACATGTTAAAAAAGTCATATTATTTGAAAATTGACAGAGATATAGCCATTCAAACTTTACCATTCCTTATCATTTTTCGCAGTTTTTGCCCGAAAGCCTATTTTTTGGTACTTTATGACAAATTTAACGTTCCTAGCACCTAGTACCAAATCATATGTTAATCGGACCAGTCGTTCGGTCTGTAGATCTGAAAGCATTTAAAACAGCCGAAAAACGAAATTGCGACCTTACATACTTTTTATAAATTCTCTATAGTTCTAATGTCATATTATATCAAAATTTTGATTTCGAACATTTTTACGAAAGTGAAATTTGTCATATTGTAGCGAAAAAAGGGACCTTCGGGCCAAAACTGCGAAAAATTATAAGAAATGATAAGGTTTGAATGGGAATATCTGTCAATTTTGAACAAATATTAATTTTTGAACATGCTATATTAAGGCCTTTAGTCTCCACTTTATTTTGTCTATGCATGTCTTGACCCTATCTTTGCTTCAAAAAAAGTTGTGCACAATTTATTAAAAAATTTAGATATCCTTGATTTTTTGATTTTTTCTAGGTTGGTTTTTTTTAATTTTTCCTGCTTAAATGTTTTCGTAAAAACTTTTAAACTATCCATTCCAATAGAAAATTTAATTTTAAACAAAAAGTTTTATATGTAAAACTGTCAAGTTCGGCAAAAATATTGAAAAGTGGCCAGTGTGACCATTCTCTCAGAAACGAATGGGAGAATTTAGTAGCATTTTCGGTTTTAAGTATGCTTATAGGCCAAACAAACATATTCAATAATAAAAACCCTTGCACGTAATTGTTCCTTTATACCCCTCATTTTCCGGTCTATTCAATAGGCTATAAGGACAGATTTTGTAATGCAAATATAAAGTATATATTTATGTGCAGATAAAAACAAAATTTAAAAGAAAATGTCAACCCGTTTTTGAGATATCGAATTTAAAAAAAAAAATTGAAACCTTTTTAAAAATTCAAAAACTTTTTTTTTGAATATTTTGATATACAATAATATTTAATCTTATCTGAATTTAGTATATAAACAAATATTAAAATCCGTCTAGCCGCTAATGAGAAAATTCACAATACAAAAAACGTTCTATGACAGGTACTATTAATAGTTGCTAAGTGTAAAATTTTATAATTTTTGGTATTAGATCGTACTTATTTTAGAATATGGAAAAAGTTTAATCAAAATCGTAGGAGTCGTTTTTGATGGTGGGTACCGTTATTTTTTCATAAAAGTAAAATTTGTTTCTAAAAAATTTTAGAAAGTACTAAAAAAAAAAAGTATCGAGTTTCAAAAAAATTGATCACATTGTTTTCGAAATATTTGCCTTAAAAAAAAAACTGGAAGCATTTTTAAAACACGTTGACTGACATGTGACCCACCCGTGGGTCACGAAAAAGATTCACAGGAGGCCATGTGACCCACCGGTAGGTCACACTTAATTTATTTTGATATAAATGTTTTTTACTTGGCTTGCTGGTGGTATAATTTTTTTCTTCTCTGGCACCTAGTAAAAAGACCCATCTGTCTCCACCGTGGCACTCTGGTGATTTTGTTTTTTTTGTATGACGGCAGTCAACGTGTTAAAAATCCAAAAAAATATTTTTTTTTTAATTTTGGTACACAAAACTATTTGTATTTTTTGGAAGCTTCTGTATAAAAAAAATGATTGAAATCAGTGATACCGTTTTGAAGAAAATCGAAAATTTAAAAAATGGTTCTTTCGGTAGTACCATTAATAACGATTTTTTGAAAAATGGTTTTCCACTTAAAAAAAGCCTTTATTATTAACGTATTGAATATTTTCTTAAGAAAAGTTGTGGAGCCGTTTTTGAGAAAAATACGACTATGTAAAATTGCTAAAAAAAATTGTATGACACGTACCATTATTTTTGGTTCTAAAATAATAAAAAAAATTGTCTTAAAGGTGTAGGCATAATCACCAAAAGCCACTATTTACTAAATTTGAAGAAAATTGATCGAGCCACTAAGCTGTAGACCACCCACTTTTTTGGTGTTCTCTATCATCGTAATGTCATGTTTGATTGATATTCCAGAATTTTTTTTTTGCACGAATCCAAAACTTGTCTTATAGTTCCTATGTATATCGCATGTAAAAAAAAAAGTATTAAGTTCCAACCAAGTAGCTTTCAAACCGAGAAGAGGGTGTAGGTGTATAGATGCCCTACTTTACATTGACTTTGCAGTAACAAACGCCCTCTCAGTGCCGTTTGAAAATTGAAAAAAAGAAGTTTTTCGGTGCAAAAAAACTTTTTTTCAATTATCTTTACGCTAATATCTCATAAACGTGACATAATAGAATATTTTTGACTTCTAATTCGAGTTCAGCACCCCAAAAACCTTTGGAAAAGTATATTTTAGTTTCTGTTTCAAAAAGAATTTCTGCCGAGTTTAATTAGGAAATTTCTATGCAATTTCCCACTAAAAAATCCATTTAAAAGCGACTAATTATTATTGTTATATAATTGTATTAATGGAAGTGAATTAATATTGTTAGGCACCATTGGAAAGGAAAATTGGTCCTTTTTTTTTCATTTTCATTCATTTGTTTTTATTGTAGATTAAGATACAAAAAGTCTTACATTTAAATAATATTTTTTAAGAGTTTCAGAACTTAACATTTTGTTCTTTTCAGCTTTAATTTTTGTTTATATAATAATGGAAATACTTGAGAATACATAATATTTAATTAAGGGAAACTTCTACAAAATAAAACCCTTATGTAATACTTATAATCTAAATTGCACATAGTTCTTTTATTAGACTATTGTCCGAGAATTGACATTTATACATAAAATCAGATACATATTTAATAGATAGGGTCGCAACAAGATTGACACTAGCTCTTTCATGTAAATTGAATGTAGAAAAATGTTTAGGTAATTTTAAAACTATTTTAAGTATTTTGTTTTGCATAATTTGCAATTTCTTTTTATGACAGTCCGCGCAATCATACCAGACAGGAACACCGTATAACAAGATAGGTTGAAAAATTGTTTTAAACAAAATAAGTTTGTTTTCTGTACTAAGTTTTGAACTTCGACTTATAAATGGATACAGTATTCTTATATACATATTAACTTTTTTAATAGTAACTGCTGTATGATTTTGAAAGGTTAGCTTTTTATCTAATGTTATACCCAAATATTTACATTCGTTTTCCCATTGTATATCGGTATCATAAAATTTAAGGCAGGTTGACGGTAAATAACTACTTGCCCTGCGACGTGTAAAGAACACGGCTTGAGATTTGGTAGCATTGGCCTTAATTCTCCATTTCTTAAAGTAATTTTCAATATCTTTAAGTGATTTTTGTAGTGAAGACATTATAGTAACAGGGTTTACACATGTAGAGTATATTGCAGTATCGTCTGCAAACATTGCCCAATGTGTATTGCTACTTGCAATCTTAAAATCTGCCACGAAAACATTGAAGAGAATAGGGCCCAAAACCGATCCTTGAACAACTCCAAAAGGGATATTCAGATAATCTGAATTGCAATTTCCAATAAAAACCGCAAATAGTCTGTCTTTCAAGAAACTTTGGATTAACTTGATCAGAAATAGAGGAAATCTAAACAATTTCATTTTATGTAAGAGAGCATCATGCCAAACAGTGTCAAAGGCCTTCTCAATGTCCAGCAATACCAACCCTGTTGACATTTTAGAAGCGAAGCCTTGTTTAATATGATTTTTTATTCTAACTACTTGATGATTTGTACTGTGCCCTGATCGAAAACCAAATTGTTGTTTTGGCAATACCTGAAATTCTGTAATATGGTTCACTAAATTCTGCTTAACTATTTTTTCAAAAATTTTACCTATGTTGCTGAGCAGACTAATAGGTCGATAGCTAAATGGATCAGTTTTTGGTTTCCCAGGTTTAGGTATGGCAATTACTTTTGCTTTTTTCCATTGTTTAGGGAAATAGTTCAAAGTAAGACACGCATTGAATATAAAAGTTAAAAAAATTAACCCTTTCCTTGGAAGTTCCTTGAGATATTTGTTTCGAATTTTGTCAATTCCAACAGCCTTATTTGTTTTACTCATTTTAATTATGTCTCGGACTTTAGAAGGTGTTGTAAGATACTTATTTTCGAGATGTGATTCCGTTAACTCTAATTGTTAGTTAGTTAAAAAAAGTTTAAATGACTTTTATTTTTTTAAATAAACAATTTACAATGATAGAGATATCTAAGTCTAATTGGTTTGGCCTTAGGCCGTCTACCAGGTTGACAATATATATAGAAAATCTTGAGTTTATTTGTATACAAAACATTTTTTCTTTTGGATTATAAATTAAAAATCTCCCTCTACAATACGCTTTCTGTAACAAAGTGCAGCTTCGGTGTATTTATATAAATTATCCCATCCTTTTTCGCCGTTTAAAATTTGTATTGTTTCTCTTTCGTCTAGAGTATATTTCCCAAAGACTTCCACGCGAAATTCCTTCAAAATTGGACAAACTGCGAGGAAATGGAACACATCTTCCCTCGTTTTCATGTTACAAAGGTCGCATAGTATAGGTAGATCGGGACGGTGGGGTATAAAGTTCAAATTAACTATTTCACCTCTTACTTTGAAGATTGTGCTGATTTTATCGACAGTATAACAATTGAGAAAATACGTTTTTTCATGGAGATAGTGGTTCAATTTACTATAGTAATTCCGGAAAATCGACGATTTAGCATCTTCAGCATATTTTTCGTATATATTTCGACCTAAATTTTCCAACACCAAGTTAAATTTTTGTCTAAGAGAAGGAGAATCCTCGTCCGTCTGAACTATTAGGTCTATTCCACAATCTGATGCTATTTTCTGCCACTCAATGCAAATACTTCCACCCGATCTTATGATATTTTTCAGGATTTTGTTTGGAATTCTTGTTTGATCCATTTCCAATACCTTTAAGACATAGTTAAAGTGCATTTCTAATGTGTACAAGAACATTGGTGAGGTCTCAGTTTCAATATACAACATATAATTTGGGGTATTTTTTGGTAGCCGAAATATTCTTTTTAAAAAGTAGCGAAGAAATTTTTCAACTGTTTCGTAGGCACTATATCCCCATACCTGGGCTCCATAGAGTAAAATTGAGGCTGCAGTTGAACGGAACAGCATTTGTTTCGCACTATGCGCTACGTACTTGTTTTTGATACAGCGATCCCAAATCGATGAAATTGCTCTTTTCGCATCTGATAATTTTTCCTCAAGATGTTTGCTTACATTTAAGTTTGCTGATATCAACATGCCAAGGTATTTGTAATTCCGGACAATCTCTACTTCTTCCCCGTTCAACTTCCACTTTTCCAAACGAGAGTGG
This sequence comes from Dasysyrphus tricinctus, assembly GCA_963921185.1. NCBI lineage: Eukaryota > Metazoa > Arthropoda > Insecta > Diptera > Syrphidae > Dasysyrphus > Dasysyrphus tricinctus. Next base: position 108,702,178 of record OY992533.1, read on the forward strand.
CGGCCACCCCCATCTCTAAATATCATAATTTTCGATTTATCCAAGTTCACTGTTAAATTCCAACATTTACAATATGCGTGGAGTTTATTGATCATTAACTGCATGCTATCACACAGAAAAACGATGTCGTCCGCATACATCAATGCTGGAATTGTAACTCCGCAGGCATTTATTCCACCCTGTACTGCATCTGTTATATCATTAATATATAAAATAAAGAGCAGCGCGCTTAGAATACACCCCTGTTTTACGCCCATTGAAGTTTCGAATTCTTCAGACACAAGATCACCATCCCATACGACTGCAACATTTTTCTCATACAAAGCTCTCAGTATACCGACAATTTTGCTTGATACTCCAATTTTAAATAGTTTATAAAAGAGGGCTTCGCGTGAAATTGTGTCAAACGCCGCACGAAAATCGACGAAGAAGGCGTACAACTTTTGCTGCTTATTTTTATATGCTGCAGCAATATTGGTAAGTGTAAATATTTGGTCAATTGTGGAGTAACCCTTTCTAAATCCAGCTTGAAATTCTGTTAGAATGTTCTTTTCTTGAACCCATTGGCTAAGTCTTTTATAAATTAAAGCTGCAAACAACTTGGCCGAAGAATTCAAAAAGGAAATTCCCCTGTAGTTTGTTGGGTCCTTATAGTCGCCTTTCTTATGTATTGGAAAAATTATCGATTTTTTGAAGTTATCGGGAACCTCAGCCGTTTCAAATATTCGGTTAAACTCTACTGTAAGTGAATTCATGAACTCGCTTGTAGAATTCTTATAAAATTCAAATGGAATTCGATCGCTTCCTGGAGCTTTGTTTAGTTTTGAATTACTTATAGCTTCTTGAACTTCCTGCAATGTAAAAGGGGCGTCTAGTTTTTCATCAAGAAACATGGGAGCTGCATATTGATATAACGGCGATGTTAATTGAGCGTTGAGAAGGCTATTAAAGTGGGTTCTCAGAAGGGGAGCTTTTAAAGACACAGCGATATTGTTAGTGCGGCCATTTATATACTTAACAGCTTTCCAAAATTCAGCCGAAGACCTCGAATTATTTATAATGGTAATATTTTGGTTTTCACAATCTTCCTTTTTACGATAGCAAATCCGTTTAAAATCCTTGTTGGCCTCACTATAGAGTTCTTTAAATAAAATCGTATTGTGCGTTCTCAAGAGCTTTAAAAATTTGAAGGATTTATCTCTAGCTTTCAAGCATTCTGAGTCAAACCATTTTTGCTTAAAAACAGTGTTCATTTTCGAGATATTGCTTGGAGGAACAGCTTTCTTGATGATTTCCGTTAAAGTGCCAATATCAGCTGCAAGATTTTGAGCTTTCACATATTCAAGTTTCACATTCAAGTTATGCTGATAAGTATCCCGCATTCGATCATTCCACATTAACTTCGAAAGAAGAACTAATTCTTTCGTGCTTTCCTCGTTTGCACATGTAGTCACAGAAAATGAAACTTCCAAGGGCATGTGATCAGAAAAAATCTCCGCTCCAATTTGAAAATCTGCCAAAAGTTGATTCCACTTTCCTGATATGAAACAGTAATCAATAACTGAGCAGGATGATCCTCTTATAAAGGTAAGTTCACCCTCCGAGTCACCTGGGCAGCTTCCATTCAGTACATGAAGATCGTAAGCGTCAGCAAGTTGCAGTATTTTTGACCCTTTGTTATCACAAATTGAATCCTTCGAATAGCGAATTGTGTTCAAATAAAAGCCATCATATCCAGTCACAAAGTTATTTTGCAAAAGCCCTATCCGACCATTAAAATCACCGACAAGCATTATATCAGTTGTATCCAAAGATTGAAGTGCATCACATAACAAGTCGTAGTCTTGTTGCCAATGGTTGCAATTTAAATATATAGGTATTAAAACGACTTCACAACTGTTTGTTTTTATGTATAAAGAATGCAATTCTCCAGATTTTTTAAAATTAACAGAAACGCCATCAAGATTTTCACGATACCCGAACAATGTTCCCCCGCTTCCTCTTCCAAAATTCGATGTTTTAATCGCAGGAGTCCAGCTAAGCTCATAATTTAAAAAAATATGCTTAAACCTATTTTCATCATATTCCAGAAGATGAGTTTCGAATAATACAAAAATATCAAAATTCTTAACATAATTAAAAAAATTCACAAAATTACTCTAATTGTTTTATAGACTCTTTAACTATGGATATTGTTTGATCATCACTCAAGTGAGCGGCAATTATGTTGTTTTTATGAAAGCAAGATGCCAGTAAATTCAACTTTTCATCTTGGTTGTAAACTTTAACAACACCATTAGAAAGTGCTGGAATATTAGCATGCTTTTTAGAAATTACTTTACTTACTTTCCAAAAGGGCTTGGAGGCCTTTTTGAAAGAAGACAGCAATATATTCCATCTTTTATTTCGATGGGCAAGAATGGCATTTTTAATCTGCTTATTAAGTTTTGAAACCATATCCCTATAATAGATCTGTCTGTATCTTATCCAACACCTTCTAGCCGTGTTTCTCAAACGTATAAGAACCAAAATGTCGTTAGGTAAAGGTGCTGCAGGTTTAATTGCAAGAGTTTTTTTAGGTACAGCTTTATCTACTGCATCATTGATGATATCGACAAAGTTTTGTAAATACACATCAATTTGATAAGTTTGGTTAACTTCATTCAGCGCTAAGTTTTGCGTATTTATATTATTCGAAACATACGCCCGATAAACATTCCAATTAGCAGCTGAGAATATATATTTTCTTTGCAAATTTAGCTTAGAAGTTGAGCCAGTAAAAGATGTATGCACTGGTAAGTGATCAGAGCTTAAGGCTGTTAGTGTGATAGGTTGCGTAAAGTAATCAATTTTATTCGTAACAAAGAAATCCAATACCGATGGAGTTTTATTTTGGTTAGTTGGAATATAAGTAGGATTAACAGGGCTAATTAAATAGTTATTATTCTGTGAAGTCATAATATCGTGCAAAATATTACCCCAAGAATTTGCCCTTACGCAATTCCAAGATTGATGCCTGCAGTTAAGATCGCCACCTAGCAGAAAATTGTCTTTGTTACGCATAAGCTTTAGAATATCTTTTTTAAATAATATTTTTCTTTCATTATTACTATTTTTTCCAGGAAAATAAACAGAAAAAATATCAAGAGATATGGTTTCATTTATTCCTACCCTAATACCAACACATTCAATTATTTCTAAATTCATTGTTCCTAACATGCGTTGACAAATCTCTTTTTTTGCCAAAATTGCCACTCCTCCTCCCAAGACACTTTCCCTATCACGTCTATAGCAGTTGTAATTAGAATGAGACAAATTTACTTCGGGCTTAAGCCATGTTTCTGTAAGCAAAGCTATGTCAACATTGTTGCGAACGAAGTAATCAAATAATTCTAAACTTTTGTGGCGAACGCCTCTTGCGTTCCAAGTAATTATCTTAAGGCTTTTATTAAACATTTTGCTTATATACATATTTTAGTGCCAAACATTGTGATGACATTAAATTGGTCAGCTTTTGATCTACATAGATTAAGTTTTGGCATCATTTCACTGAGTAATGACATTAATTCATTTGGAGAAAATAAATCATATTGCTTATTAAAACTCTGATGGTTGTTGCTGTTAGTATAATGTTGTTGTTGTTGCACTGGTACAGCTTCTGGTTCTGCATGAATCTACATTGAAGATGTTCCACTTCTAGTTTTGTTTTTATTTTGGTCCGTTGTTGGAAGAGCAGGAAAGTCACTCAATGAGAAAATAGAGTGATTTTTTTGAGAAACAAGGTTGCTCTTTTGTAATTTATGAGTATTCGAGTTATTTCGATTTGCAATTTGTTTTCGAATTTCGAAGAAATTTGAGCGCATTTTACATGACGGGTCGTTGGCTTTATGAGCACCGCTACAATTAGCACATTTAATGACATCGGGTTTATCACAATCAGCAGCTTTGTGTTTTCCAGAACAGTTAGGACAAAACATTTTAACATTGCAATGTTTTTCCCCATGGCCAAACATCTGGCAATTGTAGCATTGAGTCACTTTATTAGGGTAATGTCTTTTGTCTTTGTATATAAACTCTATAGTAATACCATGGAGACGTTTTTATTAGTTGGGTGTGTGATCGATGGTGCGCTGGCGTCGCTAAAGTTGCTTCAACATTTTTAAAATTGAATTATCAACATTCGCATGCGTATCTGGTTTTGTTGTTGGTTTTTCGGTATGAATTCTCTTTTTTCTTTTTTTTTGCTATGAATGAATTTTAAAAGCAATGGTGGTGGTTTTTTTTTTAATTTTTTGCTCTATCATCTGTTTTCTGCGCGCTCGTCTGTTTTTTCGTTCTTCTTGAATCCAAAGAATTTTATAGGTATGCAAGGATTTTGTTTTTGTTTGTTTTTTTATTTGTCGAGAGATTTCGATTTTTTTCTTATTTGGGTTCTTAGTCGTTGTGTTTTGTTGTTGTATGTGCTTAACGAGGTGCATTAAGAAAAAATAGATTTTATTTTTCTGAATTTACAATTTTGTAGATCAGAATCAAAACGAAAGAAATTTAAGCTGAAAAAATGAAACAGCGATGTGGGTACCTACATTTTTCAACTATTTTTCATATAAATTATTGATTTCTTGAAATTTCATTATTTTGATCAAAATTATCATTTAGATGATCTTACAAATAATTCTCGTTAGATAAGTATGCATATCGTCCGTCAATCTGCGAGGGTGTGTTTGTGCGATAATTATCTATGGGTAGCAGAGATGTGAAAGAATGCATTAATTTCAGTATTGAAATCAATTGATTAAAAAGACTTATTTTGAAGCATTTTTACTTTACCTCAGTACTTCAACTTCAAATGTAATTCCCATTCAATGTTGAAGTCTTTAGTAATGCAATCATTTCCCGCAGTTAAATGACTTAAAGTAAAACTAATGCAATACTAAAGACTGCTTTTCATTGAAGTCTTTTGCTAAGAATGCATTCTTTAAGCCTTTTGATTACAGTCTTATGACTGCAGTCAATTGACTGCCTTGAAGTCCTTTAACTGCTTGTAATCTTTTGACTGCTTGAAGTCTTTTAACTGCATGAAGTCCTTAAACTTCTTGGAGTCTTTAAACTACTTGGATTCTTTTTACCTTTTTAATCATTATGAAGACTTAAACTATTATTGATATTTATTTGAATAGGTACCTACTTAGGAATCGAAACTAACCACAAAATGAAAAAAAAATGTTAGGTTCAAAAATTGTACATACATATACATACATATGTATATGCATTTTTTTTTTTTTTTACTGAGCACCATTTTGTTTGTTCTTCTACTAGTGCAGTCTAACATATTTTTAATCGAAAAAAAGAAAACTATTAACATAAAACTATTAATATATTGAATATGGTGAAGGGGGCTATAAGGAATGTAAAAAAATCTATTTCCCAGCAGCGGAGTTGGAGGGGGGATTTGGGGGGTGAAAAAGAGGAGGGAAATTGTATTATTGCGTTTTCCGACTTAAGTTGACCCCAAAATGAGAAGTGTTCAATAGAAATGTTGTAGATCCGGCAAAAATCTACAACTTTTATTTAAACCACTTTTCAACGTAACCTCAAAATTTCTGAGATATTGACGAAAAAACGTATTTTTTTCTGGATTTTGTTTTTTATTTTTCATTTTTCCAAAAATAGTTCAATTTAAATGAAACTTTGTGAAAATATATCTTGTTGTGTCCTTAATTAGGACAATATTTTTCAAGCATAACCAATTGATCAGTTTTTGAGATATTCAATTTTGTTTGGAAAAAAATACTTTTTTTCAAATGAAAATTGTACTTCAGAAAATCATCGTACCGAGTTCGTTAAAGGATCATTAGTTTTATTTTTAAACGAGAATGGGCATATTTGGGCATTAGCGGCCATCAATGAAATAAGTATCAAATGGAAGGTATGTTACTCAGTAACAACTTTTACTAAGGGCGTTTTATTGCACTTCATTTAGAAAAGAAGATATTTCCATGTTAATATAATGCAATTGCATATGGAAATATTGCATAGAAATTATATTTATTAAAATTAAATTATTATTAGTGTGTGTAATGCCTTATCCTAACCTCATAACATATCGTGAAATTGTAGTTTTGAGTTTTGGGGGATTTCAGAAGCTCCCAAGGTCACGTTGCGGTTTTAAACAGACCTAGTTCGGATTTCAACAGCTTTTTTATCTCTTTAAATATTTTATTTTAATCCGGATCTAGACCCCATGTTTGAAGACTTTAATATAGCAGGTTGACTAATTGGCGCTTTCCAAATGCTAATACATGAAAGCGTTAATACACCTACATTAATAATGTCCACTCATAACGACTGGGCGGGCTATGATTTTCGCAAAAATATGAATAGACAGAATGCAACGTTCGAAAAACCACTGGTAGTTGGCCTATTTTGAACGAAAACCAAATTCGATTTGACGCAACGGAATCAAGCTGGATTTGCACCTTCGTTCTTCATTCGGTGAACGTTGTTCCACAAGCAACGAACAACGAGTAAAATTCATCCAAAAATTAAAAACGGCTTTGAATTTCTTCGTTATTCGTGTTCGGTGTTATCATTTACACCTTCGTTGTCCCGCGTAAGGGCAAAAACGAACAACGTACACGGACAATAACAACGAAGGTGTAAATCCAGCTTTAGGGCTTGACTAGATGCACTTTTACTATATAAAATACCCATCAAACATTTTCTTAATATTTTGTAAATTATAATATACGGTATTATGACAAATGTACTTATTAATTATGTTAAATGGGCATTTTTATACACAAATATTCCTGAGACTGCCTAGATTTCTTAGTTCACATTCCTTTTCTATGTTTGCATTGGTTAGAGACCAGGAAACTCAGTAAAACTTGAGTGAAGTGTTAAAACAAAAATGCATTTTTTTCGTTTTTGAAGTACACCACAACGAAAAAACTTCTGCACGGTGATTGTAGGACGCAACCACATCCAAAAATAACAAAATCATTCTTGGCCGCTCACGCCCATGTTTCATACAAATTTGCCCATTCTCCTTTACTTTTATGTTTTCCAGTGGAGCAAAACCGAATGAAATTGAATGTATTTTTCTGGTGTATTTTAACAACCAAAGTAAATTTTAAGTTTGTTCACAATCTAGTATTAAAATATTCTATCATTTTTTTTAGGTTTTTAATGACTTAAGAATAATCCAATGTGATATTAAGTAAGGCCTAGCCACCGAATTAATAATATTTTTTGCTTTACGTCGTTATCAATAAAGATAAAATTATAAGAAATAAATAATGCCAGTTCTACCACACAGTTTTTTTTTTAAACAATGTACATACTATATAAAAATTCAAACAACATATTTCTCAAGAAGAATGTAGATAAATTATTTTTCAAATCTTAAAATTCTTTTTACGGGGAATAAGTTTTTGGATTTGGGGCATTTAAGGTCTCCAGCGCCTACATGATAAAATTGGGCGTGGGTTGTGGGTGGGTCTAAGAAAATCATCAGCAATTTTCTCTTACTCATTTAAACAATATCTGATGCTAACAGTACCAAATATTTAGAACCGTTTTTGATAAATCAAAATATACAATGTAGGCGTGGCAATGGGCGGATTTGAACAAAAAATGCCTTAAGCCTTTTTTTGTTCATGCGAATCAACTCTGAAAGCTTCATGCTCGTTGTTCGAAGATATAGAAACAGAAAATATGTTTAAAGTCTTTTCTAGCTCATGTGAATCAACTCTGGAAATTTCATCTAGATCAATAGGGCCTTTCCCGAGATATAGAGACATTCAGCCTTATTGTGAGTTTCACCCGAACAACATTTCACCCGAAAAAATTGACATTTCACTTTTCCCCTATTGTGAGTTTCACCCGGAAAATGTTTCATGTTCGAAAAATTCCCCTTATTGTGAACTTTCATTTCGGGCGGAATGTCAAACAATTGACAGGTTAAATTTTCACTTATTTTTAGTCGGTGAAATACAAAAGTACAAGAAGCGAAATGTAAGTTTTTATTTATTTCTTAATGATAACAAACTAAACAAATCAATATTTTTCTTGAAAATTCAGGAGCAAAACAACAAACAAAAACCAAAGCGATATTCTGCTTAATAAAATGCAGGGGGAGCCTGATATTGCGAAGGGTTTCACCAAATCTAGTAAGGAGAAAGTGGACGAGTTTTGGAAACATCTTTCCTCGGAGCTGAACAGTGCAGGGCCACCAGTGAAGAGTGTATTTGAGTGGAAAAAAGTAAGGAATGGGATTATTTTGTACACTACCGACAAAATTAAAACATGCTTATGTATATGTACTTAGGTTTGGACAGACCAAAAGCGCTACGTTCGGCAAAAGGCGGCATCCAATAAATTGCATCAGAGAGGTACAGGAGGTGGGCCAAACAAAACCAAAATGTTCTCACCTACGGAAGAGGCGATATTCCAACTCGTTGGGATGAAAGAAGCAGTGGAGGGAGTGGGTACATCGAATTCTTTTGGGTTGTCTCGCCCCAAAAAGATAAGACTAGACGATATACCTACTCCCAAACCAAGCGAATATGAAATTTTGCTGGAGGAAGCTATGGACACAAATGGACAGTACGATGAAAATGTGGTGTGCTCACCTGCTGGTTCTATTTCTCAAACAGAAGCTTTACAGGAAAACAATAGCGTTCATCCAACTTTGACATCTCAAACCACGAAAAAAAGAAGGTGTTCCAAAATGACTACCAACGAAGTTGTCGTAGAGGAGCTGGAAACTCAAAAAAAACTTTGTGCAAAAGTGATTGAAGCGATTTCTATAATGAAAGATCACAACACACAAGTCCAGAGTGGCATTAAAAAGTTGTACCGTTAAATGGATCGCCTGGGTGATATAAATAAAGAACTGTTAAAAGAACAGAAGCGGCATAATATAGAAATGGAAAAAATTCGTAAGTCTGAGCTTGAAAATTACATTGAGAAAAACCGTAAAATGTTAGAACTGGAAGAGCTTAAGATTGAAATTATGCGGGGACGAGATTTGTATAACCCCGCGGTTTAAGATAATTGGTTTCGTACAAAAAACTTTTTGCAAACAAATCAATTTATTGGATAAGGATTCTGAATTTTGTTTTACATACATAGATGATAAGTTAAGTGACTCAATTTAAAATGAAAGCTGTGAATTTATACTTTACATAAAGAGATACATAAGATTAAAAAAAACTTAATTAAGAAACCCATATTAGTTTTAAAATGAGCTGTGACTTATTTTTTTAAGGTAGTTTATAAGATAAAGTGAATTTATGCTTTTTTGTTTTTTTCTTTTTATTAAACTGTTTTAATAAAAGTGAATTATTTATTTTTTAATTATGGTTATTTGTTTTTATTACATTCAAAATATTTAAAATCAAAGAGAGTTTGCTATGTCTGTACGAATGCGCTGGCTTGTTGTCAGATAACTTGAGTTCAGTCCAACAGACTGCACGTTTTCAACGACATCCACCGAATTACTTTCTATATCAGACGTTGAGTTTGAAGAGGCCAATTCGCTTTTATAGTATATGCATATATTATGCAGTGCTGAACAAACGTTTATAATTTTGACAGCCTTTGTTGGGGAGTAGTACAATTCCCTTGCACTCAATAAACATCGCCACCTGTTTTTAAGAACACCGTTGGTTCTCTCAATTATATTTCGACACCTCGAGTGAACCTCGAGTTGATCCACTATTAGGTGTTCTATAAGGAGTTAGAAGCCACGGTTCTAATTTGTAACCAGCATCTCCTAAAAGTACTTGAGAGTGCTAGGACGCCATATGGCCCTAGGCTCAATGATAGGAAAATCCCTATGCACACCTCCGCGTGGTAGAGGGCGGGTAACGCTAACGTGCAGGGGGACCGAATGGATGCCGGGATAAGCAGACAACCCAGCGTTGCTGGTCAGGGCACAAACTTGTCCTTGGGATGGTTAAAAGCCCCCTTAAGACGGATGAACTGCAGGTAGCGGTCAACGGCATGATAGTCTGGTGGCGGAGGAGCTTTTTTGGTAAAAGGCCAACGGCAGCAGCAGGTAGCGTCTGTAACCCATATTGGGCGGCTACAAAAGGCGTCTGTTTTCCCATAGTGGGCGGCCTCGAGCAGTTATGTGTTTGACCATACAAAAGGCGGGTGTGCCTGTCAAATCTGAGCTTATGTATGTTATTAATCATATCTCGGAAAACACCATGGTGGAAGGATATAAGCAAATACATGAATTATGACAACAAATGGAAATGAGTCCCCAAGAGGTAATCTTTTTATAGAAAATCCTTCTGTAGCTTCGGTTGCAGTAAACCGCACATCGGATTTGGGGGTGCGGCATCTTTCATGTACGAGCGTCAATCAAGACGCCATAATAATAAGTGAATCGTTGACAAATAGAAGAAGTCTTTCAAGAAGCGCAAATGTTACTTTTGGCTACCGCATACGTACGAAAATCGGAGCATGGAACGTTCGATCCTTGTACAGCGATGGTAGATACGAGCAGGTTGAGCGTGAAATGCTTCGTCTAAACATCAGTATCCTGGGCATAAGCGAAACTAAGTGGAGAGGAAGAGCTGAATACAGATCAGACACTGGACAGACGAGAATGCTGTATTCCGGGGAAGATGAAAGAGAGGGTGGCCAAAGACTGCATGGTGTCGGAATTATGTTGAACGAAGAAGCGAGGCGTAGTTTGATCTCCTGGGCGCCCATTTCTGCGAGATTAATGACAGCAAGGTTTCGTTCAAAAATTCGTAACGTCACAATTATTCAGTGCTACGCCCCCACAAATGAAGCGACCGAGGAAGACAAAACCGCGTTCTACACTCATCTTAACTCGGTTTACAGTAGTGTTCCGAGAGCCGACATCATAGTCGTTATGGGAGACCTCAATGCCCAAGTCGGTTCAGACAATTACGGACTGGAACGCGTGATGGGAAGAAATGGCTTGGGGTCACGGAATGAAAATGGTGACTTGCTTGTCGACTTTTGTAACGCGAATCGTCTTGTGATAGGTGGGACTGTATTTAAGCATAAGACGTGCAACAAAATTACCTGGGTGCATCCGGATGGTCAAACCGAAAACCAAATTGATCATATCATGATTCAGCAGCGATGGAGGAAGTCTATGTGTGATGTCCGGAGTATAAGAAATGCCGATGTGGGAAGCGACCACCATTTGGTTCTGATGAGTCTCAAACTACGAACCGCTGCCGTACAAAAACCAGCGCAGGATGCAGCAAGGAGCTCAAAATTCATTACGAATGCTTTAAATGACCCCAACATATGTCGAAACTATGTCACCACCCTTAACGACAGAGCCTCGTCATTAAACGGAATCCAGAATTCAACAATTGATGAGATGTGGGGTGAAATTAAAAGTGTTTTTATGGAGGCTGGATCCGAAACTGTACCCAAGCGAACGAGACGTAGAGACTCTTGGATATCCCAAGACACCTGGGATAAGATCGAACTTCGCAAATCGTTGAAAATCCAAATAAATGCTGAAGCAGATGTTCAACGAAAGGCTGACTTGCGAAGAGAGTACCGCATTGCACATAAGATGGTCTATCGCTGTGTGAGACGTGACAAGAGGGTGAAGGTAGATGGACTCGCAGATAATGCGGAAATCGCTGCCAGAAGAGGAGATATCCGGGAATTGTACCAAATAGCCAAAGATGTTATCGGGAAAAAAAGCAACACCAATCATCCTGTAATGGATGTGGATGGCACACTTTTGGTATCAATTGAGGATCAGCTTCGTAGATGGAAGGACCATTTTTGTGCCCTGCTAAATGAGGATTCAGTTGAGCAGAGTGCTGAAGTGCCCCAACTAAACGAGATGCGCAGGTCCTATAGGGGTATTGACATCGAACCCCCGTCAGAATCGGAAATACAGGCATCAATAAATCTCCTCAAAAACAACAAGGCAGCTGGACTGGACGGAATTCCAGCTGAATTCCTGAAAGCCGATCCCGTAACAGCGGCTAGTATTTTACATCCGTTGATAAAAAACATTTGGGAAAACGAAAGCTATCCCAGGGATTGGAAGGATGGTGTGATTGTTAAGTTGCCAAAGAAAGGTGACTTAAAGAATTGCAACAATTGGCGTGGTATCACCGTTTTGTCCGTTTTCCCAAAACTAATGGCAACCATCATTCTCGAGCGAATAAAGGATAGAATCGAGTCTACACTCAAGAGGCATCAAGCTGGCTTCCGCAGTGGTCGATCGTGTGTCGACCATATCAACACCCTGCGTATCGTCCTCGAGCAGTCGATGGAATTTCAATCACCGCTTTACCTCATGTTCGTGGATTTTGAGAAAGCCTTTGATCGAGTTAACCGAGAATGTATATGGAGATCGTTGCTTGGTAGAGGAATTCCACCAAAAATAGTTGCCATTATTAAAGAGTCCTACAACAACGCAAGGTGTTTTGTTTTGCACAATGGGCAGCTATCCGACTCCTTTGTAGTGCAACAGGGTGTGAGACAAGGGGATGTTCTATCGCCAATTCTCTTCCTGCTGGCGATGGACGACGTATTGACGGCCAGTGTAGGTACAGCAGAGCGACAGGGCATTCAATGGACACCGTTCGAAAGGCTCAGTCATTTAGACTATGCCGATGACATATGTCTACTGGCAAATAACATCAGTGGGCTGAACGGGATGTGCCAAACACTGCAAGTGAAGGGAGAGTCGAGTGGTCTAAGAATAAACAGCAAAAAGACAAAAATAATGCTCACAGGCCGCTCCACACAGCAGCGTATTATTCTACAGGAGACGCCAGTTGACGTAGTGGAACAGTTCAACTACCTTGGCAGTATTGTCTCTGCAAACGGTGGTACGGATCTGGACGTTAAAAGTAGAATAAATAAAGCTCGTGCTGCCTTCGGTACTCTGTCCCCAATCTGGAAATCAAGTCAAATCTCCTTACGCACTAAGTTGAGATTCTTCGAATCCAATGTCAAATCCGTGCTGTTATATGCTTGTGAAACCTGGAAAGTCACGTCTATCATTTCGAAGAAATTGCAGGCTTTTGTGAATCGCTGTCTTCGCCACATCCTAAAGATTCGCTGGCCACAAATAATATCAAATGAGGAATTGTGGCGCAGGACAAGTCAAGAGCGGCTGGACGTCGACATAAGAAAGCGTAAATGGCGTTGGATTGGTCACACACTGAGGAAACCAAACAATGAAATTGCAAAGCAGTCCTTTGAATGGAATCCTCAGGGTGCACGGCGGGTTGGAAGACCAAGAACAACATGGAAATCAACTGTCTTAGCGGAAGCAGAATCCCAGAGAAAGACGTGGCCACAGCTAAAGTACCTTGCAGCAGACCGTGAAGGATGGAGACGTTTTGTTGACGCCCTATGCCCCAGCCGGGGTTACAGGACACGATGATGATGATGATCTCCTAAAAATCAATTAATTTTTCTTCTTCACGTCTACTTTACATGGAGCTAGACCCTATACAGGTAAACCGATTATCTTCAAATTCGAAGCATAATTTAAAAAAGAAAATATGTTTATAGATATTCTAAATTTGAAGTAAATAGGTCAATCAGTTTAGGCTCTAGCTGAGTGTAAAGTGAACTTTGGGGTTATCAAACACCACAGAAATGTAAGTTCGTTTTAAAAATTTACCCAACAACCAAACATTACTGCTGTTTTGCAAATAATCCTGCTCCATTTTCGCTCGGAGCTCACTAACATTCCAAATGAATGAATCATGACAGGCTCCAGGATGCGTAGCGTCTATGAAGCGAATCTTTAGTTCACTATCGCATACCTGTTAAATTATGTAAGTACATATAGGTAGGTAGATTTCTTTCATTTTAGAAAATAAGGAACCATAATTAACTTACAATTAAAACGTTCAAGCTACAATGTCCTTTTCTGTTATAAAATAAATGCTTGTTTGATGAAGGAGATATAACGTTAACATGTGTACCATCGATACAGCCTGTAACACCAGGTATCCTGTACTTGGAATAAAAGTCATGAATGATTTTTCGCTGTTCTTCCAGTGTTGGCCATTTTATCCATTCAACGCAAAGTGTCTGTTCAAGAACATCCAGGACTTCAGTGAGTACCAGACTAAAAGTGGATTGTGCCAAACCAACATCTTGGTCCTTCCCAACTCCTTTTTGGTATCCACCTTCTGCAAAAAAACGTAAACAGGCGGCGAGTTTCACAATAAGTGGTATACCAAATTTTTGTTTCGGTGTGGGCAAGGAGTTGGTAAGCACATCCAACAAATATTTAAATGCTGGTTTATTAAGCCTGTAGTACTGATGAAACCTGAACAAAATACGCATGAACTACTTTATTTTTAAAAACAAAAAGATTTTCATTCGTACAAGGAATCACGCATCTCTAAAGGATTAGAGTCATCCCTCAAACTTCTTCGAATTGCTCGCTCCTCAATCATTTCTTCTCCTTCAGACAGGATACGCAGCGCTATACTATGCATATTTAAAGAATTTGAATTAAAAAAAAAATACGGATACAACTTTTTTAAAAATAACAATTATTTATGCATTTATTTTCAAATCCTCAAATTTGTATTTCACAATAGTTGTCAAAACAAACATATGTTTCTTCGAAATGTCACTGCTGGTTCGAAGTGAAATTTCATTCGGGTGGAACTCACAATAGCTTTTAAAATTCCGGGGGAACAAAAATTTTTCGGGTGAAATATTTTCCGGGTGAAACTCACAATAAGGCTGATTATGAAATTGGTTGTGGTTGTAGGTGGATATACAAAAATCACCTCCATATTTTTCTTACCCATACCAAAAAATTCTAATACCTCAAATAATCATTAGAGCTGTTTTTGAGCTATATATAAAGATATAAAAAGTGGAAGTGGCGGTGGGCAGATTGGAACAAGAAATATTTATGAATATGATTCATGCGAATCAGCTCTGAAAATGTCATGCAGATCGTATGAGCCATTGCGAAGATATAAAGACATGACAAAAATTCTATTTGTTACCCACCCAACTGCTCAACTAAATCAAATGACAACCACCGCCTGCCTATCCAACGTACTGACCATGTCGAAATCCAACAATATTTCTTTTTTTGAATAACTGAAAACCCTACCTAAAACAATATAAATAACAAAAAACAAATACAAAAACACCCACCCCACGATGCCCAACTGACCTACATTAAGAACCAACCCAATATCGATCAACCCACCAACACCAAAGGCAACCAGTTTAAATACGTACCTACATACATTCTCAATAAAATATTTCGATCGCTCGCCGAGCAGGAGCAGCAGCAGCCGAGTATAACAACAAAAACACACAAAAATAACAAAACACGAAAGTAAAAAAACAACCAAAAAATATACATGCCTAACTAAATGACAACATCATCAGGGTTGCCACTTTTCTGCAATTGCAATAGATCTACTGCATTTTTTCTCAAAATCAATCTGCTTCCTTAAAATAAAATCTATTGCACTTGATTTTACGAACAAAATTACCCTACACGCCTTAATACTAATATGATATGTTTAATTTATGTCTATTTTGTTTTTTTTTTTTTATGTTTTGAAGAAAAACAAATGTTTTATTTTATTTATTTTTCAGTTTTGTTCGAATGACATAATTAGTTTTTTGAAAAAAAAAAGTAAATTAAAAAAGATGTCTACTGTGAAAATATTGAATCTACTGCACTTTTTTTGCAAATCTACTGCGAACAATTCTCTGAGGTGTGGCAACCCTGAACATCATACTTACCTACCTACCTACAATCTACAATCATACATACCTACATAAAACACGAACAAACGCATTTTTTTCTTTTTGCTTATTAAGGGAAGAGCGCCGAAAACCAACGACAACCTTCCCCCAGCAAAGCATCTTCACAACTAAAAAGTAAAAATGAAAATGACAACTAAAAATATACAAAGATGCAAGCATGGTGTTTCAACATGTGGCAAGCAACATTCATGGGTGTGTCAACATGGGTGTGTCAACATCAGACGGTGTGTCAACATTTATCTTCATGATATTACTATAAAGTTCATATACAAAGCTTTTGTAGTCCCACTTGACTAACATTTTAAAGATGGTTGAATGTTGTTTTTTGAGATCACTAAATTTAATTGAACCACGTTCTATGTAAATTATATATTTGTAACTTACATAATTGGCAAATGTTTGTACAGTGATAGGTTTTACGTCGGTGCATTGGATACCCCGAGAGATTAATTCTCGTTTAAGTATTTCACTGGTGTATAGATCTAGACCAGAAAGCACAACTTTAAAAGGTCTATTATTTTTCCTCTGATGAGTATAAAACTCGTGGTTTTGCTTTTTGAGTTCAATTAATGTTTTTTCATAAGATTCAAGTGAAAGACACATTATTTTTTGTCCCAAAGAAATATTTTTAAGAACATAGTCATCGATTTTAATATTTTCTAGTAATAATCGTATCACTTCACTTGTTGTTTTTAGAATCACTATTGGTGGTATGGATTCAGACTTTTTTTCTTTAATAGTAACATTGCTTTCTTGGACATCTTCATCATAGTCCATAAGACTTTGCAATGGTTTAAAAGTATTTCTGCGATCTACACTCATTTTAGATTCACCTGAATGAGATCCTTTGAAAGTAAGTTTTTTGCTTGGATTGACGAAATCGTCATCATCCATACAATCACTTGCACGTTTCAATGAAAGAGAAATGTTTTTTTTTTTATATATATAATGTCTCTGATAACTAGTACACGTATTGACCGCGTGGGTGTTAGCACAAGACTGAAAATTGGTCCTTTACAAAAAAGGTTTTAAGTCATTTTTCAATAAGAGTGAAATTAGTTACCATTCTATCTTTATTTAAAAAAAATGCTAGTTTTACGTTAAATAAATGTATGCGTATGGTAATTTTATGGAATGAGTTTGATTGAATGTAACTTAAAAACGGCTGGATTTACGGTAAAACATGTTATGATCTTTTTTGTAGAGCGTTCAATTTTCTACAAGAAAAACGTATGCCGTCAGGGTGTCACCGGGAAGGTATCAGCGTTACCACTTCCGAAAAAAAAGCCGAAGTAGTTTTGAAGAAAAATGTGAAGTAGATTGAGAAAAATCGAAGTAGATTTCAAAATGTACTTTTTTGTACACTCATTTATAAGCCAAGAGCCGGGTTCATTTTTCTTGCAATTTATTCCTGAACTGATTTTCTTGATGGAATATGTTCAGGGGTTTCGTCTGAATATAAATCCAAGTTGGCGGTACTGGGAGGCCATCTTGGGAAACCTGTTTTATCATATATCTCGTGAACCGTGCATCGTACGAATATAATAGTATTTTTTTTTTTTGAAAGCTAATATTCCATTCTTTTATTGGTTTTCTTAGTCATGTTGTTGTTGCGAAAAGTTTTTGAGAAGTTTAATTTTAAAGTCAATGAATTTTTGAAAACAATCAACTTGAAAAAAAATTTACAATTTTTCAAAAATATAGACTTTAAATTTTTATTTCTTTTCACGAAAACTTGATTTAAGTAAAATCAAACAAAAGAATGGGGTATTTACTCTAAAAAAAATTACTATTATATTCGTACGACGCGTCGCGACGCACGGTTCACGAGATATTTGATAAAACACGTTTTTCAAGATGGTGGCTGATGCTCGTGCTCCCCAGTCCCGCCAACTTGGATTTATATTCTGGGGACACCCCTGAACACATTCCATCAAGAAAATCAGTTCAGTAATAAATTGCATTATGAACCTCCTTTATTGTTCTGGCTTTTGGAGTACCTATATATTTTCATTCAATTTAGTTAAATTAAACTAAAAAAAAACTTAAAATGTTATGTGTATATTTCAATATAGCTGAAATTATAAAACAAATTGTTTTTTTTCGGCGGTAATTTTTATTTGTTCCACTTCAAAACCTCACAACACCTGGTTCAAGTGTAAATTTTTTTTACGAATCCAAGGAAAAAGTCAAAACTACGGCACAATTTGCATCGTAAAAACACAATATGGCTGGACTAACTGCGAATTCAATGAAATAAAGGAAAAGGAAGTAGATTTGGCTTTTTTTTTGTAAAATTGAAGTAGGTTAAAACAGAGAATTTTAAAATGAAGTAGATTCCTATATTTCAGTGATGGTGCGAAGTAGGGAGTAGATTTAAAAAAAATAAGAAAAAAAGAAGTAGATCTACTTCAATTGAAGTAAAGTGGTATCACTGGAAGGTATACTACTTTGTTTTTCCGCCTATACTACTTTGTTTTTTTGGTAAACATTAGTCTTGACAGTTCATATTTGGCAGTAGTGAAGTAGACACGTGGCAAATTTATTATGGAAAAATATTGATAAGCCAACGTGTTTTAATCGTTTAAACATTTTATCAAAATCAATCATCGATTACTGTGACGATGAGAAAGTTACATGAAATTTTTGGGAGAAACAACTAGGCACATTTTCATTTGAATATGTATATGTGAATAAACAGAATAGTCGGTTCTGGGCAATGGAAACCCCTCAAATTATTTATCAGTCACCTTTGCATCAATTAAAAGTTACAGTCTGGTGTGCAATTTTGTCGGGAGGAATCATTGGACCTTACTTCTTTGAAACGTAACGGTAACTGTGAATGGGGAGCAATATTGTGATATGATTGAAAACTTTTTAACGCCACAACTACATGTTTTGGGCTTGATTAACATGTGGTATCAACAAGACGGTGCCACATCGCATACAGCCAGGATTACAATGGAATTACTGCGAGACCTCTTTCCACAAGAAGTTATTTCAAGAAATAGTAATGTTGATTGGCCTCCACGGTTGCCTGATTTAACTGCTCCGGACTTCTTTTTGTGGGGATATCTGAAAAGCAAGGTTTATGCAAACAAACCAGAAACGCTTAAGCAACTCAAACTAAATATTCGTGATGAAATTAATAAAATACCGCGTGAAATGTGTGAGAATTTAATGAAAAATGTGCTCAAAAGGGCTCGCATTTGTGAGACTAACACATAAAATTTACCTGATATTGTATTCCATACATAATTGACGACATTAAATAAAACATTTATCAGTATAGGATCCATTCTCTTTCATTTAATCAAAAATTATAAACAAACAAAGTAGCTTACCTTCCAACAAGTTTTGGAGAACTTTAGCAATTGCTTTGGCTTCTTTCAACAAGTGGGAAATTTCATAAATCCACCGTTTCTGTAACTGGAATCAACAAGAGTTCTAAAAATTGCGAATAAACTTGTTGAATAGTTGATAAATTTCAACCGACGACGATTGCAGGCTTGTTTGAAGTCAATAAGTTAGAAATAAACACTTTCAGTAGTTTTTATCAGGTGAAGGAATCTTGAAGATCGCTGAGAATCGAAAATAGACAAATATATTCAAAGAAAAAATTAACTTTGAAATAGAGACACATGTGCTGCCCGTGTGTGGTGCACAAAATGTTGATTATCTTACTGAAAGTCGCTCCTACTCATACATATAACGCTCGCCCACTAATAGGAACCAAAGAGCTAATTGTCTTTTTTTTCGGAAACTTAACAACTCATCGTGTACGAATTACTTGTTGAACTGGTTAAACATGTCGAGGGAAATTTTTTTCAGTTGACAATAATTGTTACGGTTTTTATTGAGTTACAGAAATGATGAGCAAAATGAATTGGATGGCTCGGCAGTGTATGGGCAGCTTAAGGATATTATGACATAACCTGGAAAACAGCAAAAAAAACAGTTTTTTTTTTATTTTCTAATGGGAATATCTCAATAACGTGATCCGATGGAATATTTCTGACTTCATAATGAAGTGAAACCTATAGAAAAGCATGTTTTGGTTTCTACAACAAAAACTTTGTTGACCAATGTTATTAAATACAATTCAAATGTTCGGCCTAGTTCATTTAAATTAGTGAAATCTCAACAAGTATTATTATTTAACGGCTAGGAAATTATAAGATTCCAAAGTTTCGAGTTGCGATGAGGGACCTCTAAACGTTAAAATTTTGAGCCTATTTTTTTTTACACAAATTTTTTTGAGCCTCATAAGCTACCGACTTTTTATGCTATCACGAAAATCAAATCGAAAGTTCGTTAAATTTGACCCACCCTACTGTACATAATGTCACTCAAATGGTTGGTTGACATATTACTTCAAGCCATAGTCCTCATTCAATGTGCAAAAAATATTCAAATTTGTTGGTCTTTAAAGCCAAATTAAATTAGTTGAGTTGTTTATGGTTTTTCTAAAATAGAATAATGTTTTTGAAATGTCTTATATTTTCTCCTGTCTCAGTATAAAAGGTCATAGATTTATGATTTTGAGTTGATAAATTATTTTGCTACTAAATATGAATTTTCGAGTAGGTGCGGATAAAATATGTATATAAATATAACAGTTTATTTATTTATTCAAACCACTAAAAAATATTTGAAATAACTTTCAGAAGTTTTAAAAAATATCTCCACTATCTACTTGGTGCATACTTAAAAATACATATGCGATTGTCGACTTTCACTTGGGCGCCACTTCAAATAATACATGTAATAGCTCTTTTTTAATTAGTTGGATTATGAATCATTAAAGTTTTGACAGATTTGTCTGATTTGGTAGCACTTTTCTTATAACAGTTGGTCAAGTACCTACTTAAGAACTGAACAAGTGAATTTCAATTGAACAAAATTTATACTTACCCTGGATTTGCGCCCAATGTTTTATCATAATGTTTAATGTTTTTTCATAAAATTTTTTAAACCATTCATTTCGATAAAAAATTTAATTTTCTACAAAAAGTTTATTAGTACACTTGTCAAATGCGGCTAACTTTCCTAGTTATACCAAGCATATTGAAAAGTGACCAGTGTGACCATTATCTCAGTAATACAAGGGTCGATTTAGTAGCATTTTCAATTTTAAGCATGCTTTTGTCTCAAACAAACATAAATTCAATAATAAAATCTCTTGAACGTTATTGCTCCTTTCTTCCCCTCCTATTGCGGTACATTCAATAGCCTATTTTCTTTTTTTTTTAAGTTGCATGTGCATGTTGCATGTTGAATGTGCATGTTGCATGTGCAAGTTGCATGTGCATGTTGCATGTTGCATGTGCATGTTGAATGTGCATGTTGCATGTGCAAGTTTCATGTGCATGTTGCATGTTGCATGTGCATGTTCCATATGCAAGTTGCATGTGCATGTGCATGTGCATGTTGCATGTGCATGTTGCATGTGCATGTTGCATGTGCATGTTGCATGTGCATGTTGCATGTTGCATGTTGCATGTGCATGTTGCATGCGCCAGTTGCATGTGCAAGTTTCATGTGCAAGTGGCATGTGCAAGTTGCATGTGCAAGTTGCATGTGCAAGTTGCATGTGCTAGTTGCATGTGCAAGTTGCATGTGCATGTTGCATGATGCATGTTGCATGTGCAAGTTGCATGTGCAAGTTGCATGTGCAAGTTGCATGTTGCATGTGCAAGTTGCATGTGAAAGTTGCATGTGCAAGTTGCATGTGCAAGTTGCATGTGCAAGTTGCATGTGCAAGTTGCATGTGCAAGTTGCATGTGCAAGTTGCATGTTGCATGTGCAAGTTGCATGTAGCATGTGCAAGTTGCATGTGCAAGTTCCATGTGCAAGTTGCATGTGCAAGTTGCATGTGCAAGTTGCATGTTGCATGTGCAAGTTGCATGTGCAAGTTTCATGTGCAAGTTGCATGTGCAAGTTGCATGTGCAAGTTGCATGTGCAAGTTGCATGTGCAAGTTGCATGTGCAAGTTGCATGTGCAAGTTGCATGTGCAAGTTGCATGTGCAAGTTGCATGTTGCATATGCAAGTTGCATGTGAGAGTTGCATGTGCAAGTTGCATGTGCAAGGTGCATGTGCCAATTGCATGTGTAAGTTGCATGTGCAAGTTGCATGTGCAAGTTGCATGTGCAAGTTTCATGTGCAAGTTGCATGTTGCATGTGCAAGTTGCATGTGCATGTTGCATGTGCATGTTACATGTGCAAGTTGCATGTGCAAGTTGCATGTTGCATATGCAAGTTGCATGTGCAAGTTGCATGTGCAAGTTGCATGTTGCATGTGCAAGTTGCATGTGCAAGTTGCATGTGCATGTTGCATGTGCATGTTGCATGTGCAAGTTGCATGTGCAAGTTGCATGTGCAAGTTGCATGTGCAAGTTGCATGTGCAAGTTGCATGTGTAAATTGCATGTGCTAGTTGCATGTGCAAGTTTTATGTGCAAATTGCATGTGCAAGTTGCAGTTTGCATGTGCAAGTTGCATGTGCAAGTTGCATGTGCAAGTTGCAAGTTGCAAGTTGCAAGTTGCATATGCAAGTTGCATGTAGCATGTGCAAGTTGCATGTAGCATGTGCAAGTTGCATGTGCAAGTTGCATGGTGCATGTTGCATGTGCAAGTTGCATGTGCAAGTTGCATGTTCAAGTTGCATGTGCATGTTGCATGTGCATGTTGCATGTGCAAGTTACATGTGCAAGTTGCATGTGCAAGTTGCATGTGCAAGTTGCATGTGCAAGTTGCATGTGCATGTTGCATGTGCAAGTTGCATGTGCAAGTTGCATGTGCAAGTTGCATGTGCAAGTTGCAAGTGTAAGTTGCATGTGCAAGTTGCATGTGCAAGTTGCATGTGCAAGTTGCATGTGCAAGTTGCATGTGCAAGTTGCATGTGCAAGTTGCATGTTGCATATGCAAGTTGCATGTGCAAGTTGCATGTGCAAGTTGCATGTGCAAGTTGCATGTGCAAGTTGCATGTGCAAGTTGCATGTGCAAGTTGCATGTGCAAGTTGCATGTGCAAGTTGCATGTGCAAGATGCATGTGCAAGTTGCATGTGCTAGTTGCATGTGCAAGTTGCATGTGCAAGTTGCATGTGGAAGTTGCATGTGCAAGTCGCATGTGCAAGTTGCATGTGCAAGTTGCATGTTGCATGTGCAAGTTGCATGTAGCATGTGCAAGTTGCATGTGCATGTTGCATGTGCAAGTTGCGTGTGCAAGTTGCATGTTGCATGTGCAAGTTGCATGTGCAAGTTGCATGTAGCATGTGCAAGTTGCATGTACAAGTTGCATGTGCAAGTTGCATGGCATGTTGCATGTGCAAGTTGCATGTGCATGTTGCATGTGCAAGTTGCATGTGCAAGTTGCATGTGCAAAATGCATGTGCAAGTTGCATGTGCAAGTTGCATGTTGCATGTTGCATGTGCAAGTTGCATGTGCAAGTTGCATGTTGCATGTTGCATGTTGCATGTTGCATGTTGCATGTTGCATGTTGCATGTTGCATGTTGCATGTTGCATGTTGCATGTTGCATGTTGCATGTTGCATGTTGCATGTTGCATGTTGCATGTTGCATGTTGCATGTTGCATGTTGCATGTTGCATGTTGCATGTTGCATGTTGCATGTTGCATGTTGCATGTTGCATGTTGCATGTTGCATGTTGCATGTTGCATGTTGCATGTTGCATGTTGCATGTTGCATGTTGCATGTTGCATGTTGCATGTTGCATGTTGCATGTTGCATGTTGCATGTTGCATGTTGCATGTTGCATGTTGCATGTTGCATGTTGCATGTTGCATGTTGCATGTTGCATGTTGCATGTTGCATGTTGCATGTTGCATGTTGCATGTTGCATGTTGCATGTTGCATGTTGCATGTTGCATGTTGCATGTTGCATGTTGCATGTTGCATGTTGCATGTTGCATGTTGCATGTTGCATGTTGCATGTTGCATGTTGCATGTTGCATGTTGCATGTTGCATGTTGCATGTTGCATGTTGCATGTTGCATGTTGCATGTTGCATGTTGCATGTTGCATGTTGCATGTTGCATGTTGCATGTTGCATGTTGCATGTTGCATGTTGCATGTTGCATGTTGCATGTTGCATGTTGCATGTTGCATGTTGCATGTTGCATGTTGCATGTTGCATGTTGCATGTTGCATGTTGCATGTTGCATGTTGCATGTTGCATGTTGCATGTTGCATGTTGCATGTTGCATGTTGCATGTTGCATGTTGCATGTTGCATGTTGCATGTTGCATGTTGCATGTTGCATGTTGCATGTTGCATGTTGCATGTTGCATGTTGCATGTTGCATGTTGCATGTTGCATGTTGCATGTTGCATGTTGCATGTTGCATGTTGCATGTTGCATGTTGCATGTTGCATGTTGCATGTTGCATGTTGCATGTTGCATGTTGCATGTTGCATGTTGCATGTTGCATGTTGCATGTTGCATGTTGCATGTTGCATGTTGCATGTTGCATGTTGCATGTTGCATGTTGCATGTTGCATGTTGCATGTTGCATGTTGCATGTTGCATGTTGCATGTTGCATGTTGCATGTTGCATGTTGCATGTTGCATGTTGCATGTTGCATGTTGCATGTTGCATGTTGCATGTTGCATGTTGCATGTTGCATGTTGCATGTTGCATGTTGCATGTTGCATGTTGCATGTTGCATGTTGCATGTTGCATGTTGCATGTTGCATGTTGCATGTTGCATGTTGCATGTTGCATGTTGCATGTTGCATGTTGCATGTTGCATGTTGCATGTTGCATGTTGCATGTTGCATGTTGCATGTTGCATGTTGCATGTTGCATGTTGCATGTTGCATGTTGCATGTTGCATGTTGCATGTTGCATGTTGCATGTTGCATGTTGCATGTTGCATGTTGCATGTTGCATGTTGCATGTTGCATGTTGCATGTTGCATGTTGCATGTTGCATGTTGCATGTTGCATGTTGCATGTTGCATGTTGCATGTTGCATGTTGCATGTTGCATGTTGCATGTTGCATGTTGCATGTTGCATGTTGCATGTTGCATGTTGCATGTTGCATGTTGCATGTTGCATGTTGCATGTTGCATGTTGCATGTTGCATGTTGCATGTTGCATGTTGCATGTTGCATGTTGCATGTTGCATGTTGCATGTTGCATGTTGCATGTTGCATGTTGCATGTTGCATGTTGCATGTTGCATGTTGCATGTTGCATGTTGCATGTTGCATGTTGCATGTTGCATGTTGCATGTTGCATGTTGCATGTTGCATGTTGCATGTTGCATGTTGCATGTTGCATGTTGCATGTTGCATGTTGCATGTTGCATGTTGCATGTTGCATGTTGCATGTTGCATGTTGCATGTTGCATGTTGCATGTTGCATGTTGCATGTTGCATGTTGCATGTTGCATGTTGCATGTTGCATGTTGCATGTTGCATGTTGCATGTTGCATGTTGCATGTTGCATGTTGCATAATGCATGTTGCATGTTGCATGTTGCATGTTGCATGTTGCATGTTGCATGTTGCATGTTTCATGTTGCATGTTTCATGTTGCATGTTGCATGTTGCATGTTGCATATGCAAGTTGCATGTGCAAGTTGCATGTGCAAGTTGCATGTGCAAGTTGCATGAGCAAGTTGCATGCGCAAGTTGCATGTGCAAGTTGCATGTGCAAGTTGCATGTGCAAGTTGCATGAGCAAGTTGCATGCGCAAGTTGCATGTGCAAGTTGCATGTGCAAGTTGCATGTTGCATGTGCAAGTTGCATGTGCAAGTTGCATGTGCAAGTTGCATGTTGCATGTGCAAGTTGCATGTGCAAGTTGCATGTTGCATGTGCAAGTTGCATGTGCAAGTTGCATGTTGCATGTGCAAGTTGCATGTGCAAGTTGCATGTGCAAGTTGCATGTGCAAGTTGCATGTTGCATGTGCAAGTTGCATGTGCAAGTTGCATGTTGCATGTGCAAGTTGCATGTGCAAGTTGCATGTGCAAGTTGCATGTGCAAGTTGCATGTGCAATTTGCATGTTGCATGTGCAAGTTGCATGTGCAAGTTGCGTGTGCAAGTTGCATGTGCAAGTTGCATGTGCAAGTTGCATGTGCAAGTTGCGTGTGCAAGTTGCATGTGCAAGTTGCATGTGCAAGTTGCATGTTGCATGTGCAAGTTGCATGTGCAAGTTGCATGTTGCATGTGCAAGTTGCATGTGCAAGTTGCATGTGCAAGTTGCATGTGGAAGTTGCATGTGCAAGTTGCATGGCATGTTGCATGTGCAAGTGTCATGTGCAAGTTGCATGTGCAAGTTGCATGTGCAAGTTGCATGTTGCATGTGCAAGTTGCATGTGCAAGTTGCATGTTGCATGTGCAAGTTGCATGTGCAAGTTGCATGTGCAAGTTGCATGTGCAAGTTGCATGTGTAAGTTGCATGTGCAAGTTGCATGTGCAAGTTGCATGTGCAAGTTGCATGTGCAAGTTGCATGTGCAAGTTGCATGTTGCATGTGCAAGTTGCATGTCTCATGTGCAAGTTGCATGTAGCATGTGCAAGTTGCATGTGCAAGTTGCATGTGCAAGTTGCATGTGCAAGTTGCATGTTGCATGTGCAAGTTGCATGTGCAAGTTGCGTGTGCAAGTTGCATGTGCAAGTTGCATGTGCAAGTTGCATGTGCAAGTTGCATGTGCAAGTTGCATGTGCAAGTTGCATGTGCAAGTTGCATGTTGCATGTGCAAGTTGCATGTGCAAGTTGCATGTTGCATGTGCAAGTTGCATGTGCAAGTTGCATGTGCAAGTTGCATGTGCAAGTTGCATGTGCAAGTTGCATGTGCAAGTTGCATGTGCAAGTTGCATGTGCAAGTTGCATGTGCAAGTTGCATGTGCAAGTTGCATGTGCAAGTTGCATGTGCAAGTTGCATGGCATGTTGCATGTGCAAGTTGCATGTGCAAGTTGCATGTGCATGTTGCACGTGCAAGTTGCATGTGCAAGTTGCATGTGCAAGTTGCATGTGCAATTTGCATGTGTAAGCTGCATGTGCAAGTTGCATTTGCATGTTGCATTTGCATGTTGCATGTGCAAGTTGCATGTGCATGTTGCATGTGCAAGTTGCATGTGCAAGTTGCATGTGCAAGTTGCATGTGCAAGTTGCATGTGCAAGTTGCATGTGCAAGTTGCATGTGCAAGTTGCACGTGCAAGTTGCATGTTGCATGTGCAAGTTGCATGTGCAAGTTGCATGTCTCATGTGCAAGTTGCATGTAGCATGTGCAAGTTGCATGTGCGAGTTGCATGTGCAAGTTGCATGTGCAAGTTGCATGTGCAAGTTGCATGTGGCATGTGCAAGTTGCATGTGCAAGTTGCATGTGCAAGTTGCATGTGCAAGTTGCATGTGCAAGTTGCATGTGCCAGTTGCATGTGCAAGTTGCATGTGCAAGGTGCATGTGCAAGTTGCATGTGCAAGTTGCATGTGCAAGGTGCATGTGCAAGTTGCATGTTGCATGTGCAAGTTGCATGTGCAAGTTGCATGTGCAAGTTGCATGTGCAAGTTGCATGTGCATGTTGCATGGTGCATGTTGCATGTTGCATGTTGCATGTTGCATGTTGCATGTTGCATGTTGCATGTTGCATGTTGCATGTTGCATGTTGCATGTGCATATTGCATGTGCAAGTTGCATGTGCATGTGCAAGTTGCATGTGCATGTTGCATGTGCATGTTGCATGTGCAAGTTTCATGTGCATGTTGCATTTGCATGTTTAAATATTCACTAGTTTACTAGGTCAAGTTAAAATAATCTATATGCATATGTGTCCGTCAGTTAACTGATTAAACGCCACCAAATCGAACTGACAGCTATCCAATTCATCTGACAGCTTGTCAATTTTCATTTAAATTTCCTAATAATCTGCTTCAACGATGACATAGAGACATGATAGAACCAAAATAATAAAAAAAAGACTCCAAAAATACACTTTGAATCAAAAGTCACATGATCATCTTCCATTATGCCCTGCACGGTAAATAAAAAAAAAATGGAAATACAAAAAGCAAGAGAAAAAAAATTAGAGCACACTCACGCAGAAACATTTTTGAAAATATCTATATACCTACAATCTCGCAGCCGCCAAACATATGTGTTGAAAACCACTACTGCTGCCAAAGGTAGAAATGCGAAATTAAAGCTGCATTCTCCTATCTACCAAATTTAGGCAACTTACTCATATTTCGAAAACTTGCGTTCCAAATTAAGAACTTTTCTCTCATTACAAAAAAAAAATCAGCTCGTGACCGTAGAGCGATTCGTCGTTCTCTTCGTCGACGACGAACGACACAACGTTCATCGGAATGTAAACAATCTATGAGCGCTAAAAAAAATGCCAAGAACAAATTTCTACCAAAGCAAGAAAAAAAAATAAAGTGAAATCATTTGTCAGACATACGATGTTCTTGATATGAGTGAAAGCCCTCTTTCTCAAGAAATGAAAAAAAAAACAAAGAAAATTCACACAAAAAAAACACTGTCATGTTGTTTCGAAAAGAGATTTTACTTTCAAATCTTATTATTTACCCATAAAATGGAGCAGCGTGGCCAGCACCAAAAATGAAACGATTTTCTTAATTTTTTTGTCATACTCAAAATTTTTGTATACAAAAATGATGATGAAATCCACAACTTTGCCTTTTCAAAGGCTCAAAGTTTTCTTAACGAAAAGTTCATGGCAGTTAGTTTTTAATTTAAAAAAAACAAGTACCTCCGTTCCTTCATAGCTTAAGAAAATTTAAAAGTTACTTAGAACTTTCTATTTTGCTAATTTCGAATTTTCGATGTTTATCATCGACTTGACATATCAAACATCGAATATTGTATTGTCATCTGCAAATAACTGAGGACAAAATCATTATAATTTGGGAGCACTTGGGGGCAACCACTTATTTAATGTACATAATATTAAGAGAATGTTGCCAATTTATTTAATTTTCTGAAAAAAAAAACGCTTTCTCAAAGAAAGATACGAACTAGAAAAATATGTACATAAATGTCAATCTAGCTGTCAGTTATCTGCTAATCTCTTGCGCTAAGAGCAGAATTATTTAACAAAACTTTAAGGAATTTCGTGTTCCGGTTTGGTTTCAGGAAAATCCGATCTCACAAATATTGCTACCTTAAAAAGGAGCAAGCAATTTTTTACCTTAGTATTTGACAGCCAAAATGTGGAGTCTTTTTCATGTTTCTGAGATGTCATTTTTCTGAATTGGATTAATTTAAGAAAATATGTGATATCTTAAATATTATGTTAATAGTTATACTAGAAGTCCAAAATCTTATTTATGACAGAGCATAGGAAGATGCATAGTTAAAAAAAAGAAAAATGATTCGTGAAAAAAATTCTTTTCAAGATTTTTACATCATATAAGATGCTTTACGTTAACAGAATTAGTTTGTGAAGAAATGTTGAATATAATTTTCATTTATTTAAAATGCTTAATTTTTCATAATATTTTCAAAATTCAAATAATTTTTTTTTTATTTTGTTGAAGATATGAATTCACCTGGCAACTCCGGTACTGGTATGCTATGAATCAACGCACGAAAAACTAATTGCCATCGTTAAATGCGTCATTATTTATGAAAAAGGAAAAAAAACGAAATAAAATTGATACCAAGTTGTGTGTTGTCTTCAACAAGTGGCCAAAACCGAATCTTTTTCTTGTAGTGGTGGTTATTTTTGGCCAATCGAGGAAGGAATATCGTTGTGTTATTTTAATTTTTTTTTTTATTTATTTTTTTTTAATATTTTTATATACTTATTTTGGATTTTTTATTTGGGTATTTAAGAAAATAAAAAATATTTATTTAAATATTTCGTTATACATAAATACATACATACTGTATGTATGTACATATAGATAATTTTATTTTGATTTTTATTTTAAATTCGATTTTATTGTTTTCTTTTATTATGTACATATATTAAAATAAAATAAATATTGAAACTATTGATTTAACTATTGTAGGTGTTTTGTTAATTTGTATTTTTTGTCAAAATGTATCATGGAAAAGCTTTAACAACTACGCGACACAAATGGCTGATTTCAAATAGGACAAGGTAAATCCTAAACGATTGGATTATTGCAGTTCTTTTCAGAACAATAATAGAAAACTTAAAGTTTTATATGTTTATTATAACAACATTTTTAAGCTATTAGACATTGTATTTGATTGATTTACAACGCGGAAGATTAAAATTTTGAGGATGAATCCAGCTTAACATATGTACGAGTATAAGAAACGAGAGGTTTTTAATCATAGATCCCATATACTTCTACGAATCTCTAATTATAGCAGGTTCTAATTGAAATGGTAGGTTTATAATATATTAGAATTTTATCTTCTAAGACAGATATTTTTGAGGATTCGTAGAAGAATTCAGGCAATCATAATAACTTAGGTAAGGAATTTGTGTAGTAGCATACACAAAAAACAAAAAAAAAGGGATATATGATCTGTTCGCTAAAATTCATAGAAGTTTGTAGTTTTCGGATGTTAACGAAAAAACATATAAGGGGTATTCATGCATCAGCGTAAAGTCGTCGTAAACGTAATTGTTGAAAATATTATATGTATATGAGAATGAGAAGTTTTATCAAAGAAAGTTCAGTTTAACAATTCCTATAAAAATTCACTTCAGCTAAAAATAAAATGCACAACTAAGTCGAACCTATTCAAATTTCTGCTATAGTAATTGATCATATTGTAAACTCTCTAATTTTGGTACTAAGCTCAAGTCATATGTAGGTACATAATTTTTAATGAAATGAATATAGTAAGAAAGGTACATACCCAACATTTTAACAAATAAAACTTAAATTTTCAAAAAAAAATTGGGTTGGAACACATTTAAAGGCTGAATTCATGCTATGTGTTTAAAGAGTGCAATAAACGCGTTTGGGAAATGCAACAAGGATCTGTTTCCTAACATCCACAATCTTCTTAAAAATTTGGCGATACCACCGGTTTCAACATTTTGCATAGTAAAATGTCTTAAAATTAACCGAAGAAATTCTAGCGAAAGACTTACAAGATAAGCGTTAGAGCCATTTCACACATACACGGTACCGGCTAACCGGTCGTTTGGTTAAGGATCTTATGGAAGCTTTCACACATGCCGAAACCGGTTCATTTGTTGAAAACCGGGTAACTGATGCCAGCTTACCAGCTGCCGGGCATGTATGAAATGGGCCTTAATGTCAATTCGTCGACAAATTTAGGTTCAGGCTGAGGAAGTAATCAATATATTTGCAGCCTAATTTGAAAATAATTCCTAACAGAATTGTATGTAACTGACTCTTAATAGGAGCGTCACTTGCTTTTTAGAAATGACTTTTGCCGTTCCTCCGAAATAATTGTCTGGCTACGGCCTTGAAGAGCATACATTTTGGTAGAGGCACGACTGGGTTGCACGCATTGGCGTAGGAAGGAATTTTTTCTAAGGTGGGCAACCAGTCCAAACCAAACCTAATCATTAAAAAAAATTTCGGTGCAAATGATTTCCCAATAAGTATGTATATATTTGCCCTTGACCATTTAATTAATTCCCGAATTTGTTCAAAAGAGATCTAATGAATGAAGCCGACAACGACGTCAACAGTAAAGCAAATTAACAGTCATTAGAAGTGCTACCAAACTCAACTCTGCTCTCTGCAACAAAGTCTTACGATGCATCTACAATACTACAATAAATATTGCTTGTAAAAACATATTTAACAACAGGCATATTGCCCATAGCAGCAAATACAAAGTATTTGAATCGGTGGCTGAGTCAACATTGATGTATGCAGCCCAAGTGTGGGGTAGTAAGAAATATGATACCGCTGAAAAACTCCTACGATTTTATATAAAAAGGATATTTCGACTACCACCAAACGCTCCGAACTACATGCTGATGCTAGAAACCGGTATCTCTCCTCTATTTATGTTTTTAAGATGTCTGATGAGCACCTCCCTAAAAAAGCAGCATTACAGGCAATAAATAGTAGATCGAGTAGGTTTTAAGATTGGATAGAGCTAGAGGAAGAAGCTAATATCGATGTTACACCAGATGAATATTTAATGTGGAAACCCTCTCTATATATCAGATGATATCGATTAAGATTAGGATTCGCAGCTGAAGCAAAAGAATCCATCTACAGAATGTCATATAGCAAGCTGAACTACAACCTAAACTATCGAAATTACTTCCGTGATGACTACACGACTGATCAAATATCAATGACATTTAGATTAAGAGGCGAACTCCTCAATCTCAACTTCATTCCGCATCGTGAAGAGTTGCCTTTGCAGTGTGAATTGTGTAATATGGGCGAAAGAGAGAACATTTATCACTTTATGGGTAGGTGTCCGGTTCTGCGAGAAACAAGAATATTTTTGGATGCGATTTTCTGTCAGAAGAGCTTACGATACGTCTTCTTAATGAAATGGAAGTTCCTAAACTGTACAAATATTGTAAAATAGTATTAGCTTATAGAAACAGAATTATAAATGGAAATTTTTAAAATAAGAATTGTAAAATGAAAAATTTTGTAAAATTTGTCAATCAGACAGACGGCAAATACCCATGCTTTATTATTGTAAAATGTATATGAAGTACTATAATTTATAGAAATAAAATCTAATCAATCTATCTATCTATCCATCACCTTAGTCGAAAAAAGAGTTACACGGTCGTATTTAGCTGTCCTACTCCAAAAAGTTCTTTAAAAACTTTGTTCACCGTTGTCCTAAAGTTATCTTACTTGGACAACGGCATCGGTTTTCTAATATTTGACGAACTTTGCATTTTATTTAATTAAACAAAGAATATTAAATTCAGAGTATAAACATAATTCAATTTGATTTTTCTTTAAAACAGAGCTTGTCTTTTGAGTCATTAATTGAAAAGAAAAATACATTTTTCCACTAAAACTACACTAAAAGAAACTTCAAAATATGAAATTAAATACGGACCATTAAAAACAAATCAAAACTGCATTAAAAAAAAAAAAACTTGATTAAAAAATCTACCTGGGTACAAATTATAATATTTATTTTCCAACAATTTTCGGTTTCGATATGGGATTCCAAATCAAGTGTATTGCTTTCGCCACAACTGTTGCTGGAAAGTAAATTGGAGGCCAAAAAAACAGCTATAATGAAAGTAAATTTGTTTTTCCTGACGTCTCCTTTTTGATACTCGTATAGGTTTTACAGGAATCTCATACTTTTGTGAAAATTTTTCTATTTCAAACAAAATTTAAAAATTATTCCTTAATGTTTCAAAAGTATGGACTGTTAGTCAGGTCAAATGGTAGTTTGAAGTGGAAAGTTTTGGTGTCATTATTTTTAGTCGCTCTCTTTATGTTTTTGGGGTTGCTGAACACGAATCTGAAGTTGTCCAACAAAATTTTTTACGGCAAATATCAAAATTCATCAAAAAACGTCGAAAATTTCGACATTTTTTGTCTTTTTGTCTTATTGCTCAAAAATTATTTTTGGTTTGTAAAAAGCGCTTATGCAAAAATAAAGACGATAAAATTACCTAAAATCTATACTCGTGTTGTTTTTTTGTACGACTTATGGTTTCTGCGGAAACAGTTGTTGAAAAACAGCCCAAAATACGGCATTTAAAAAAAATTTCGAACGATTTTTGTTTGTATTGTTTTCTTCATTACACGAAAAGTAGATATATTATATATTATTCTCATTTTCTAACTGCAGTTGTCTAAAAGTATTATATTGCAGTGTTTAAGTGTTTAAGTTTCAGTATTCCAAAGAGTCAAAATGTCCACTGAAAAGTGTTTTATTTGTGACAAGGATTTGAGTAATGGTGCAGTAAAAGTGGTGAAAGAAAAAGCAATTAAAACGCTCCTTCAAGAAGAGAAAAAACAGAAAGGGAGCTTCTTTGGCAGGTAAGAAATCAGTGGAAGTGCATACAAGCTGCCAGAAAAGCTACATAAATGATAGAATGATATCGGCTCACTTGAAGAAAGCTGATAAACCATCAAGCACTCCCCTCCTTAATTGTCTGTGGAGTATACGTATTCTTGATGATTACTCGAGGTTGTAACAACGTTTATTTCCAGCTGAACGTAATTTGGTTCATCAGGCCCTCACTATGTCACTGAAGCTCCCTTTCCATCTTTTCTCTTCTTGCTGGCTTGAAGGAGCTTTTTAATTGCACTTTTACTGCATCAATACTCAAATCTTTGTCACAAATAAAACACTTTTCAATGGAAATTTTGACTGTTTGGAATACTGAAACTTAGCCACTTAACCACTGCAATATAATACAATAACATAATAATATATCTACTTTTCATGTAATGAAGAAAACAATACAAACAAAAACTCGTTTATGCAACTTTTTTTAAATGACGGATTTTGGGCTGCTTTTCAACTCAACGACTGTTTCCGCAGAAACCACAAGTCGTACAAAAAAATAATATGAGCAAAGATTGTAGGTAATCTCATTGTATCTATTTCTGCATAAGCGTTTTTTTTTTTTCAAACAAAAGTAATTTTTGAGTAATAAGGAAAAAAGACAAAAAATGTCGAAATTTTTGACGTTTTTGGACGAATTCTCATATTTGCCATGAAAAATTTTGTTGGACAACTTCAGATTCGTGTTCAGCAACCCCAAAAACATAGAGGGAGCCACTAAAAATCATTACACCAGAACTTTCCACTTCAAGTCCCTTTTGAACACCATTTGACTAGACTATGTACTGTCTGTAGAGTGTAGGTACTGGCACAGAAAAAGTGTATTTTGATCCAACCAAATGTAACCCAATTGACCTAAAATCATCTTTCTCCGGAACAGTAAAAAAAGCTAAAAATTTCTGATTTTGTTGAGGTTTTTAATTCATCCACATTTTACTGTTGTTCCGCAGGCAATAAGTAGAAGCAACTCGGTTTAGATTTTTTTATAAAATTCCAATTATTCCGTTTGATTTGTTATAGAGCAAATACTACGTTAAGTCTGAGTCGATGACAAACAAGTTGATACATACCGAAACAGAACTTTTTTGGCTGCTGCCACAAGTCCGACCACTTTTCTAAAATTAGGGATTTTGTGCATCCTTGGATGAAAATGAAAAAAAAGTGGTTAAGGCCACTTTCCTAGCTATGTATTTGATATGATTTTACTCAATTTTCCCTGATGTAAGACGCAGTGTTAAGAAAATAACATATTTTAAGAAAATGGTCTGACTCGTCGCAACAGCGAAAAAAAGTTTGTCCGACCATTGGTATTGTGTAGAGGAAAGTCCTACCTTTCATTTGATATCCCATTTATAGCAGTTGCATATATTATAGGTACACTTAGCGGAATATGCAACCTGAAAAGTGCATTTTCTAACCATTGCGACCAGATAAAGCTTGTCCGACCAGTAGTTTTGTAAATGTTTATACTATACTAAGGCTATAAGTTGGCATCTAATTTTTGCGTTGCCGCGAAGAGATAGGTAATCTTACGGTCGGCTCCCCGACTAAAATTCTCGATGTCAATTTTGTTTACAAATGCATAACTTTCCTGTATATCGCAAGTAATAAAATTTTTGGAGCGTTTAGAAAACAATGATTTTTTCTTGTAGGTATAGATTTCTTAATATTTTTTCAAGGAAACATAAAGGAAGTATTGTGGATATAATTTAAATGTTTACTAATGTGGAGATAGCAAATAAGATTCAAAAGAATTATCAAACCGATCTTTGAAGTATCGAATTTAAAAGAAAAATGATTTTTTGTTTTATCAAAAATCAAAATTAATTTTTCGGAAAATTTTAATGTGCAATATTGCTTACATTTTTTGGAAGATTCTTTATAAAAAAAAAGTTCCGTGAGAGGCTCTGTTAATGACGACTATACATTTAAATGTGTCTCATATTAAATGGGAGATCGTTAATGTGGACTTACTAAGTGCACAGAAAATAAAATGCACGACTGGATCGCATGTTCTTGCTCTTATGTTCAAGTTGTGTGGAACTTAGAAACTTAAAAAAATATTGAAGTAATATATAGAAAAAGTATAAAAAAGCATTTACATCGTTCTTTTAACTGTATTTACAGCCTGATAAATAACTTAGATTTAAAAAAACAGTATGCCATTTCATTACTTGAACAAAATATGAATAAAAGCAAACAAAAATTTAAATCGTTGGAGCCGTTTTCCTTAAAACTAATTTTTATATATAAATTTTTTGTGACATTTTTTAAAAAAATGTTTGGTATGCCAATTTTAAGTATGTAGGTATTAATATACATTTAAAACTGAAATTTAAAAATAATTCATTAACTCGTTTTTGAAATATTGAATTTTCAAAAAAAAAATTGAATCTTTTTTTAAAAATCCAAAGTTTATTTTTCCCAAAATTTTAGTATGCAATATTATTTATATTCTAAGAAAGCTTTTCTATAAAAAATTTTATTGAAATCGAATGAGCGGTTAATGAGAAAACCAAAAATAAAAAAAAACGGTACCGTTAATAAATGTTTTTGGTAATGCTTTTTCTTACCAAAAAGTACAACATATTTACCATGACAAACTGATTTTTTTTATCAAAATCATTGGAGCCGTTATTGAGATACAATAGCTTTTCCTTAACGGTTGTATGAGTAGTACCGTTATTTTTATTTCCCCTCTGGAGAGTAACAAAAAACCTAAGTTAAAAATTTGAAGGAAATCGCATCATTGGTTTAGGCCGTAGATCCAGATACAAACAGACAGACAGACAGATAGACAGACAGACAGACAGACAGAATTGTGCCACCCACTTTTTTCGTGTTCTCTATCATCGTAATGTTATTAATTTTTTTTTTTGCACGAATCCAAAACCTGCCCTGCAATAACTACATACATACATATAATTATCGCAAATAAAAATTAAGTTAGTCGCAGAACCCGTTTTCAGAAAAAAAAACTTATTTTCAATTCTATATGTAAATAGCCTTAAATAAATTTTGTGGTACCATTTTCTCAAAATGTATTCGATCCTCTGGATAAATTTTAAATGGTTGGAAAGCGGGGGATTTGTGAATTACAAATTTAAACACTGTGGGTCCATCTTAGTTAGGTACCATTTTATACTGTCCATCACTTTGCACATTAAAAGAAAAATGATAAAAAAGTAGTTTTTTGCTTCAATTTTTAAAATATTTTATAGGTAGGTTTAATTTTCTGAGCGGTGTCGACAGTGAACGATAATTTCTTCTTTGATTTGTTATAACAAAAATTTGTTTGAAAAAATGTACATATGTATGTATGTATGTACAATGGAACTAATCTAAAAGTAAGACAATTTTTTCAAAGTAGTCAAAAATCTATTTCATTTAGGTATGTGCATTTTTTGCCAAAACCTAAAATGTTGTTTCGTTGGAATCATCTAAAATAATTCGTTCTACATACACAGATGAGCTAAAATAAAACTTCGAGTTTGTACTCTAGGAAGTCACATAAAATGCGGTGTAAAATTTTAGACAAATAGGACTACCCGTCTCTTCACGTCATTGTTTCGAAAAATTGAAAAAATACGCAACGTGACGACGAGAAATGCTTTTTTATGCATTATTTCCTTATTTTAAACTCGTTTTTAAGAGAGAACCACTGCAAAGAGATCTCGTTACGTCAATGTCTCGTTTCCTAGTTGCATTGTAAATCAGGCTTGAGTTTTAATTTTTATGGTCATAAAATCACTTTTCCCTCATCTCATCATCTTGATTAATCGACGACATATTTTTTTTATTCACTACGAATTGTTTTTTTTTATAAATTTAAATTGACCAACTAGAGCATAACAGATCTTTCTATTTGTCTATTCTATTCTATTTTTCTTAAGAAACCGTTAATTTTAATTTTGCATTTTGAGCACGCTCTACATACAACAGGCCCCAATGTGCCACAGTTATATGAAAATGTAAAAAATTTTACGAACTTAAACAAAGTTTAAAAATTAAGTTTTTGGAAAATACATGCACTACAATAGGTAGGTATCTGTAGGTACAGTGTATATAAATGTAAATACGCAATCTTCAGACATAGTACATTGAAAAAAAAATAATTTCTTAACAAATACATATCTGAGGTTTTTGGTAAAAATATGATAGCTCTATAAAATAATTTGCATCTTCACGTGCACTTTACATCTAGGAATATTTATGAAAATGTTTTGTAAAAAACTATGTTTCAAATTTGAAAGAAAATGGCTCACCCGTTCAGGCTCTCGCTCGATTTAAAGTGATAGTAAATACACAAATTATATTAGGAACTATCATGTTTCTACCAAACACCATAGATACATAGCGTAGATACCCCAATCAATTGATTTGGAGTGTGTTTAAACAACAAAATATACCCATCAATATTTTCTCAATATTGAAGTTTAGGTCAGCAATCATTTAATTCAAATCCACAAGGGATTTTTGATCGACACACAAAAAATAGTACGTATACGCCCCCTGCAACTTGCAGCAAAAACAATCCAATCCAATCATGCGATTTCTATTATTCTCTTAATGTATCCAAAGCGGCAACCCTTAAAATGTGTTATTATTCATCATTCATCTCTTGCGATGCGATCTTCTGGTTAAATGTTATTTATAAATATTTTTGCCATAAACGTTGTTCTTGCCATATTTGGTGTAAAATTCGACCAAAATGATCGCCTTCTTTTCACCAAAACGCAAATGAAACTCTATGCGATTGTTTGGCATTTTCTTCTCGACGAAATTCTCTTTCAGCACGAAAATAACTTTTCAAAAAATAAAAAAAAGAAACTGGCGCACAAGTCTTGCATTTTTTTTTTGTAGAAAAACACCACTGATAAGATTATCGAGTATCCAGCTAACCGTACCGACCGGCCTCACGGATGCGTTAGGCGGCATGCTTATTTCAAACTTTCCAACTGATGTCGTCATCATAGTGTGATCTGGCGAAACAATTTTTTTTTTTTTCTATTTCTATAGATCGCTCTCGTTCTCTCCCTACACACGTAATAATTGAATATGATATTTTAGAGGGTCTAGAAATAAACCTAAAAAGATCACAAAGCCTTCTGTGTATTAACGGCCCCGTGTATGCTCAAAAAAATATCTAAAAAATCATCTCCGATTGGACATCGGATGCTTTGCTAGCCAGATCACCACCGTGGTTTTTTGGGTGTAAATAGAATGCTAGAAACGCTTCGCTCACACTTTTCGAAAATACGCTCCCTATTGTAGTGTGTATTATTTTTTTTTTTTTTTTTTGAGCTTTTGCCTTTTGGACGTTGCAAACGATACGACCGACGTCGAAGGACGGTTCTGTAGAATACAACTTGATGAGACACGATAACAGATGAGAAAGAAGAGTGAAGACATACTCAACGGGGCGACCGTCATCAATAGACGACGTCCATCTAAGGTGGATATATTTTCGGAACGGTCTTAGTTGCGTTTTGGATGTCAACGCGTACGGGCGGAAATCGATTAAAAAAAACAAACGGACGTTGTCGGTAAAAAGAAAAATATATTTAAAAAAAAAATAAAGATTACCTTCGAATACCTGAATTCTCAAAATACTCAAGTGTTTACAAACAAGAGTCACGTGCCTTGCATTTCGAATATCATTCACAGTGGTTTCTTAGAACAAATAAAAAAATTAAAAAATATTTGCTTATACAAATAAATAAAAATAAAAATAAAAAATAAAAAAGAAATTCAAAACATTAATTAAGAATTTCAAACTTTATTGTGTCGGTTTTGGTCAATTTTCAATTTACCGAAAAAGGAAATACCCGTGCACATCAAAACAACACTCATACGACTTTATCATCACGGCAAAAGAAAACCGGGAATCGAATTTCAAAAGAGAGGAACTTCCCTTATTTTCGTAGTTTACCAGCAACACAACTAACACTTCCGGAATTCAAAAACATAAAATGGATACAAGTTGTTTTTTGTGAAGTTGTTTAAATGAGTTATATTTGTTAACTGCATTTAATTATAATGTTACCGGAATTCTTATTCAACGGTAATTATTCAAAGTTTATTTTATCAACAAGTATTTTTATAGATTTCGGTTAAGAGAGTATTTATTTTGGAAGAGATCAATAAAATTACTCTTAACATTTCTAAGAGTTTCATTGAAATTTGTCTTATTTTTTTATTTTTTTTTTTTTGTGATTCAATCCAAATTGCATGTAAGGTGTCATGTAACGTATTTGATTTAAATACAATTCAGTGTTTCATATAATGTATTAATAAATAATGTTGTGCGATTTATATTCATAAAATTTGAAAAGTTGAATAATTGTTTGTGTTGATGGGGAAAATAACGACTTAATTAAAAACCTACTAATAAATTCCTCTGCTGAACAATGTAACAAAATGCATTGCTTTACTCATCGGATGGTGTATTTTTTTATGATAAAAAAATATATATTAATAAGAACTTCGCTTAGTTAGGACCAAAAGTAATATATCGGATTCTGTGTTCCACAAAACTAATGGTCATAATTTCATTCCTGATGATACATGGGTTCATATCGCCCGTGACCTCGTTGAGGTCCATCCGATATAGGAGAAAAATTGAACGTATGATGTTTACTTACAAAAAATCGCTTTAAATTGCATCCAGGGCTTAGAAGGAAGTTCTTGTATCAAAAATAAAGCTATTGTTACCGCATGTTCCATGACTACTCCTTTTGGGTCAAGGAAGCTCGTTTGTAGCTGGTTCGAACTGATTCCATTTTTGTTCTATACATTCCTTAGCTTCAATTTTAACTTTACCTACGCCATCCTACCACGTGAGTGGAAGAAAATCATCAATTTGTAGCCTTCCTTAGAGCAATGGTTAGTGGATGAGAAATGTTGGACTTTTTCCATTTGATTCATATGGAATTTGAGATTGTTTGATTCGACTCTTTAACATACGAAATAAAATTCAAATCACCCCTATATTGATCATTGCAGGGCTTTCTTAATGAGGCCATCATCTCAAGAAGCATATTTTAGTGAAATAAAGAGAACTATATAATGAATATATTTTGTTATTAAATATTTGCTTCTATAAACCTACCAATTTTATTTCTTAACATATATATTTTGTTTTTTTTTTTTTAAAGCTTAATAAATTTTTATTTTTATTCCTTTCAGTCGGCAATAGCATGCAGGACATATCGCGTGACGAAATCAACCTCCTAACCGGATCCGGATCTACATGCGATAAAGATATGTGCTCATCTGTGATACGATCAACGGCCATATCACCATTGCCATTAAAATCATCACAAAACACCCAGACTGTACCTGAAGTTGCCTTGGTACATCCTATTAAATTAGAAGAAGACAGCAGCGATTTATATCACGCACCTTGGCATCACATTAGCAATCAACCCCTTGAAATGGGTTCGAGTAAATTACTTCTCCAGGGATCCGATGATCCATTGATATCGCGAGGTGCCAATACAGTTGATGATGATCATACGTCTGATTTCAATTCTATAATTTCTCCAGTTCCAGTCAAGACTATGAGTTCTTCAAAAAGTGTATTAAAAGCTAAGCTCCAGAGTGCAGCTAAAAGACAATCAGCACCTAAGACCAAACAGAAAGGTGCTATTAAGCTGAGGTTTCACCATCAAGCCCTACCGGCAGAGTACTTAAGCCATTATGAAGCAACTCAAGGTCAACACATACCGAAAGTGCCGCATCCTCCAAAAGATCTCCCGGCGAAGCTCATAGCAGAGAAATCACCTACTAAAAGTTCACATGAAAACGTTCGCAATTGGTTACAAAAAATTGCTGAAATGCAACGCCAAACAGCAGTAAGGGAGGTAAAAGATGATTCTGGCGGAGAAGAGATTACAAGTTTTGAGCCACCTCTTCCCGAAGTAGATGTTAATGCCAATATTCAAAAACCTGCTAAAAGAATTGTTAAGTATTCAGATTTGCCTTACATGGGTGAAATGACTTTGGACAATTCAAAACCACGTCGCGGACGTAAGCCAAAAAAAGCCGATATTTGCCATTTAATCTATAAGAACTACGGTACCATTCTTCCAGGAACTCCAAGGGCTGCCATTGATGGAAAACTAGTGAATGAATGCAATACAGCACTCAAGTTAGATGAACCATTGAATCTCTGCTTACGGGATCATGCAGATTCACTATCTGCATCAAGTAACGATGAGGAAGAATCCGAAACAAAAACCAACTCAAACTGTCCCACACCAATTGCAACACCCTTAGATTCAGTAACAGATTCTCTGCTGGCGGCAAATTTAAAAATGTCCTTACCAACAGTCAGAACAAAAGAATCTCCTACAGCAGATCAGCCTGGTTGGACGATTCCAAGTCAAAATTCAAATATTCTACTGCACCCAATGAGTCTGTACTACCAAAAGCTTATTGAATCAGGAAGCTTTGCTGGAGGAAATCTAGAAACTATAAATTGCAACAATCAACTTGCTCTTAAGATCCCCATACGGAATACAAATCTCCTGCCTCTGCCAAAGATCGAAAGACCGTCTTCAACTACGGAGTATCCCGAACAACTTCCAACACCGAGTTCGGTGAAGTCGGAAAACTCAACT
This sequence comes from Dasysyrphus tricinctus, assembly GCA_963921185.1. NCBI lineage: Eukaryota > Metazoa > Arthropoda > Insecta > Diptera > Syrphidae > Dasysyrphus > Dasysyrphus tricinctus. The sequence goes on from OY992533.1 coordinate 108,744,564, forward strand.
ACCACTTCTGTCAGTCAAGCTACTCACCATCCGCCACAAAAACGTAAACGCTCCGCAATATTCATTCCCCCGATGCCAGCGGAAAATAACTCAAATCCTGCCACAGAAGTTAGCATTTGCAAATTTAAGTTTACAGGCGGCGCCAATCCTTCTTTGCAAGAGAAAAAAATGCTTTCAGTTGATTCGGATGGAAACTACAGATACTACAGTGGAACAGGAGACAAATCAATGCGAAGCTATGAATTCTTCCCTCGTGAAAGCCTACAACAATCCGGAGCTGTCCCTGGAATGAACTGTGCTGGAGTTTTTCTAAATGCCACTGGCGAAAAGATCGCCATAGACGTGCCTCCACCCTCAGCTGGTCTGAGTAATGAGCTCCTTCAGATTCCAGACTCTCCCACTAGCAGTATACTCCTGCCTTCGGTCTCAGTTGCAACTTCAACCAGATCATCTCCGTCCCCATTTCCTTCACCAGGTCATTTAAAAAATTCAGACAGTAGTAATTCTCATCATCATCATCAACAGTTGTCGCATAACACCAACAAAAAGAAGAAATCCCGACGAGCTGTGCAACGGGAGAAGCTGGAAAAAACATTCAAAGAAAAAGGCTTTCTGATACAAACACAACAACTAGAATCAGCAGAAGGTGCCACGTATTGTAAATTTAGACAACTTAAGAAATTTACGCGATATTTGTTCCGCAACTGGAAGGATTACCTTCCACCGGGAGAACTACAACATCCCAATGCAGCTGCGGTGGCGGCGGCTGCTGCTGCTGCAGCTATAAGTAACCATCATCAACACACACCTCCACCACCACTACCTGCATCATCAGTTATTGGTAGTATTTTAGCAGAAAGCTATACGAATCATCAGCGGAGTAAAGACAGTCATGAGCTACATGGCATTCAGAATATGTAAAGCAATTACAAGTTTACAGCTAACTAACATACAAAATAGATACCAAATCTGATCCTTATATAGGAAAAGAGGTAGGATTATCAGTTTTAGATAGTTCCTGATCCTTTAAAAGAGATAATTTCTACCATACAATGGAGTAAACCGAAATATTGGGTAACCTTATGAGTTTATCATCAACAAAAGTTACTTTACCATGAACAGGAACTAATAAAGTTCACGTCGCAATTGAAAACTAACCTATGATTAAAATACAAGACTAACTATGTATATAATAATTTAAAAATATGAACATCGACTGATTTTCAAATAACACAAAGCAACAAAAGTAAAACTGCCAAAGATATTATAAGATTTCTTCTTTTTTTTTTGTAAATACATTTACATATATTTATTGTTAAATGTTTATTCTTTCAAAATGTACTTACACTTTAACTAAAATATAAACAAAAAACTATAAATTGAAAAATAAATAAAACTCTTCTAGTCTATGGTTAAAAAACATACCACACAATTTTTCAACAAAAAAAGTATATATTTTATTGTTAAATTATATTTTCAGACACAAACAGTAATAAATTATGAAAAAACATATTTTAACGTTTATAATATAAGTCATAAATAAATTTTTGCATTTTTTTATAAAGTCTCGTTCACGGTCTCAGATTAACATATTTTTTTTTAATAATTTATTATAAATTTTAAAGAAAAAATCCTTAATGTAAAAGAAAAATAAGGAATTGATTTTTGTTTTTGGTTTATTAAAAAAAAAATCTCTAAATGCCGTGCTGCTAATTTGTTTAAATTAAAGAATTGTTAATTGTTTTGTTTTTCGCTCTATATTTGTATAAGATATTATATTTTTTTATTAAATCTAATACTGCTTCTTTATTATAAACTTAATTTAATAATTTGTTGTTATCGAATATTATTGTTTATTTATATGTATTTCTTTAATTTTTAAATTAAAAACAATTCATAATACGGTTAATCATATATAATATATTTTTATACATACAAAAATAACAAATTTAGTTTTCATTACATATTTGTTTCAACTTTTTAATTCCATTTCATATAGATTTCAAAAGTAAGTATTATTATTGGTCTGATCCCTTCTTTAAAATTTCTGTGATTTTTTGTCAAAACATCGGTAAATTTTTTTCTTATTAATGAACATTGACATAACTTTGCACAGAAATCCAAGTAAATGAAAGGACTTGATGTGTTCTTATGGGCCAATAGGGTTTTCTAGTTCAGTTCTTTTTTGAATCAGATTGGTGAAGTTTTCGATTGACTTTTCTGACTATTCCACTTCTTTTCAATTCCAATCAAATGGGAAAACACGTCTTTTCAAATTAATTTACACACACACACACTACCGAAAGTCACCAATTAAGAAGTTCTTCGAGCACTCAAGAGCATGTGTTTTTCATGACTACTCCTTGTTGAGCCTGCATTTCGTTTCAACGAAAGGGCTCTACTGCCCTTTTAACTCAAATACGAGGAGTATTTTTCGAAAAAAAATTCCAGCGCAAATCTCAAATAATTGAGTCAATGGTTGGTCAGCTCATTTTGCAGTCCAAATAAATCCAGACTTCTTCTTTTTTTGGCATTATCTGAAACGACTGTTTACGAAAGCTTTTAACAGTCCAAAAAAAAAGGATTAAAAACGTTATTGAAAATTTTATCAAAACACTGGAGTCGTGAAAACCAAAATGATTGGAAGACTGAGTCTCAATATTCTTCTTATTTTGTCCCTGTTGAAATTTATTAACGCTATCAAATGACTTGAAAATTCCTTAGCTCTATCACGAGAATATCGCACCTAAAACTAAAATCAAAAGACATAAAAGGGTCCGACAATGATAGAATGAACGAAAACGACTGATCGACGCAGATGTTTCTTGTAGGAGAATGGGCGTTTCGCCTATACACCAGCGATTGCCGCTCCTACGATGAACACTGGCGTCAGTGAGATGATGAGGTCACCTCTCCCTAAGATTGGTAAAATCTTCTTCAGGAAAGGGACAGCCTTTTCGACTTATTCAGCAATCCTCACCAAGCAAACGTATACTTACACTAACCACTGACCTATAAAACTTATCTACCAGACTTGCAAGGAGCCACATGCTTTTACGGGCCTGGTGAGGGGATGTTTTATCAAGTGGGGGTATAGGAAAGGATCACGCCATTAAAAAGCATCTGCCTCTCCTCAATCAGGTGATTATGTGATGACAGACATTTCTTCAATGACTTAGAAATACCCTCCGACATTTCAGGCTTAGCTGCTGAAACTCATCAACACCCTTAACGGGTTTGAATGACGTAGGACTTATCATAGGTTTCATTACATGGGTATCACAACAGATCTACATTGATCTGTAAGTGTGAAGATAACAAGCTCAACTGTCCGGCCATTAACCTTACCTAACTTTGTCAAAATTTATAAAGTCAATAAAAAGTTATTATGGGTGACCCTATCATCATCAAGTCATGTAACCCCGATTGAAGCATAGGGCCCTATAGAAACATTAATTCTTAGGCCTACTTGCACGAACATTTGTTTGATTTATCTTTTTTATTTAAGGTCAAGTGTTCATAAATGTAGAAGTTTCGGCAACACTGCAATATTCATCTTCCATTTTCAGGGCAAACAAGAGAGTTTTTAAACTTTTGTAGAAGTATAGAACTTTGTTCTTAACAACGAATTTTACCCCCAAGATATACATATATGTATAAATAGTACTTTTTTATACGATTGTATTTATTTATCAACCTGTGATTATTGTTGGAAGAAAATATTCATGGAACTCGGCCCAGGTCTATTATTTAGGGGCCAGTTATAGCGATCAGGAAAACGCATCAGTTAAAAATTTTCAAATGGATAATTTACTATGTTTTCAACGGACTTGAAACACAAATGCTACACACTAAAAGAATTTTTTTGAAAATTGTATCATTTGTGTTTCAACTCCGTTGAAAACATATTAAACAATCCATTTGAAAAATGTGACCTGATGTGTTTTCCTGATCGCTATAACTGGCCCTTTACTAAGCTTTGTTTAACAGGTTTTAAAAAAAAAATCACGAATCGGACAATGATTATTGACAATATTTAGATGAAAACTATATAGATTGAAACTTTTATTTAAACATCAAACAAATGAAGTTCAATGATGTTGTAAACTCTATTCGACCCTATTAGCACCATCTACGCAAAACAAAATAATTATATTTGTTTTTTTTTTTTTTTACCTTAGCACTCTGATTTAAAATCATTAAGTCAATTCATTTTAATACTTGCAATTCACATTTGGATTCAAAAATAAGGCAATATTTAATAAACATTATTTAAGGTTTAAAAAACACATAAGAATCATTAAATTTATTTATTTATTTTTTTATAGTCTTTTGTCAATTCCACGAATTTGTTTTTCCTGTATTTTTTTGCATGACTTTACTTTTGTCTTACTTGAACAAGAAATTACATTTGGTTAAACAATAGTATTGTTTATTTAAGAAAAAATGTGGAAAGTTTAAAAATTTTGCTTAACCTAATTTTTGAGCTCCAAAAACTCATTTCAGATTAAGATTCTATTAAAAATGAACAAAGTGTTCTCCATAAATTTAAATTTTTATTTAAAATTGCTTTATTTGGTCGATAATTGATTCATTTTAACATTAATTTTTGTTTTCTTACTTTATTTTCTATAATTGTTTTTTTTTTTTTTTGTAATACTAATTATAACTATCTAATCTGTTCTCATTTTCAAATAAATTAAAGCTACCGTGCAGCATTTAACTAATTTTTATTTTCATTTTTTTTAAATTTCAATTGCTCTGTTTTTTTTTCAAAAAAGTTTTCAATAAACTGTTTCGCGGAAGCTTACAAAAATTAGCTTGTACAATGTACAACAAAAAATACAAAAAAAAAAAGAAAAAGTAGTACATAAACGATTACTCTGAACTTAAATAAATAAACGGGTTTAAGAGCGGTTAGTTGCCCGTTATAGCTATCATTGAAACCCATCAGTGAAAATTTTGTTTTTCATTTCTGAGGCGTTCAAAATCATTTATTATTTTGATAAACAGATAAAGCTTAACACAATATTTATGTTCAAAATGTTCAAATACGCCCAATTTTAAACATAAAATGACTTTAAATATTTCAAAAATAATTTTATGTAAAAGTCCGGGCCAACATGAAAATTTTGTTCACTAGAAAAAATAATGAAGCCAGGCGCTTTATTCTGTCATCAAAATTACAACGCATTAACCTTATAAAGGTCTAAAAATCATATCTGGCCCCTAATTTAAGGAGAGCAGAATAATTTTTTAATAGATTTTGCCCGTTTAAGATTACGCTAAACTTATGTCGTTTTCCAACTCAATTCTGAAGTTATGTCTCTTTATTTTCTCAAAAAGAAAATAGTCGTGGGACACCAAATGAATTTCAAAACAATAGTGGTACTGTTAAATCACGAAATAATGAAATTCTAGGAATCTTATTAAATCTCAAATTAATGCTAGGTGGAAATGTAGTACTACCAGCAATATTAAGAATTTTTTTAGCAACATTGATAAAAGTCCGAAATGCTTTGTTTTTGTAATTCAGTGCGGATTTTTACCACCATTCATTTGGTAAGCGGTGCACCTAAGGTACTTCTGTTCAAAAAACCGTTGACTATGGATCCAGCTTCGCAAGTGAAATGGATTTGGCTTGAAGATTTTGAATTTTTTTTAAATAGTTGAAAATCTTGAACCTAATTTATTTAAAGAAAAGTTCCGTGACGCTTAATTTTTTACTAGAGCTGAGTGTGATACCAGGTACGACTTTCTGCGGATGAGTTTATAGCATTTGAATGAACATGAGTTTTTAAAATCGTGGTTTTTCGAGTTGAAGCTCTTTTAATTTGTTTCAATAAATTTAATTTTGTTTTTTTTTTTAATGTACAAATTTTAAATATAGCTTATTATGAAGTGTGAAGTAAATGCAATAATTTTTTTCGTGGACTTGCGTCTTTTCAGTTTTTAAAACGTTTGCGTGAAATATAATACGGTCTTCTATCTATAAAGCAAAGTATTAGTTAGTACTAAAGTCGAACTTTTTTGTTTTGCAAATAAAAGAAACACTAAAAATTTTATTTTTGAAGGTAATTCACTAAGGTCGGGCTTCCAAGTTAAATAACTATGGAATGAGGAAAACAATAACACTACACGAATAAATTTTTGGAAAACAATATAGGGAAAATCGGAAAAAAAACTTTCAAAAAATATATTAGGGTCAACGTAGTAAAATCATCATAAACGTCGGAAAGTAAAATCTTTCTCATGCGGATTTTGAAACTCTCCGACATTAAAGATGGTTTTACTAAGTTGCATGAATACCCTTATTATAATATAAGTCACAACAGATAAATTATAAAAAAGTAAATGCGTGGGGTATTATAGCTTCTATAAGAAGCTGGGTAACAGTATAAGTACATTTAAAAATGCAGGAGTGTTAAAAACAAGGTTACAGAAATACAAAGGTGAAAAAAAAATAATTAAGCAACTTCCACTTACAGCAATTTTGTAACTTTTATATTTTCTCGTGAATTACAACACAAGGTTCATTCAATTTTATAATTATTATTATTTTTTCCTATCATTAAGAATTAACTACAAATAGTTTTGTTTTCAAATTGAAATATGTAATATAAATATATTTCATATTTCTAGTATAAAAAATTGGTATAAACTCGATATAAAAATTGTGCGGGTCGTCGTATTGTTAGTATTTATGTATGTAAACAAAATTAAATCGATTTGCTTGCATATTGTTTAATAAATGCTTTGCTATTATAAATTGGTACTTATATTCTAAAAATCAATTAAAACACAAAGAAAATCGTATTACAAAACAAAACACAACACTTTGTTCAGAATAACTTTCCTTCGGTATAACAAGTTTTTTTTATAACTTTCTAAATTATTTTCTTTTTTTTTATCCTTAACTATTTAACAATTCAATAATAGAAAATGGTCCAATGGATAAAAGATAAAATGCAAAACTTACCAATCACACTGTGAAATTGTTACGTAATTATAATTATGAATAATAATAAATTTATTGTTCGTTCTTTATGCAGTGCTTGAAATGGGTGTATTTTCTTTGAAGTAGCTGTGCTTCTTTTTCTCCTGCAGGGAAGACTTTGAAAAATTGATTACTGAATAAGGATAATAATGTGAAGTCCTTTTCAATCATATTAATTTTGTTTTGTTTTACTTTTTAGTCATCTTAGGCTGAATTATTTGATATGTTTATATTGTCATTATTTGCGCCATCTAATTGTTTTTTAACTGGCGTCGTTATTTCGGTTTGTGTCATTGGACATACAAAGTCTGTCCATTCGATCTCACTGCCCTTTGTGCTCTTTCGTCGTTTCAATGAAAATTGTGACTTCTTTTGTAGCTTGATCTTGGCAGTTATATTGAGCGGCTGATAACCAGGTTGTGATTCTGCGTCACGTTTACCTTGAATTGTATGACGACCAAGGAGCTCTTTGAAATGTGTTGCCAAATGACGACGTAAGAGAGTCTTGCTCGGCGGAATACTCAATAAATCAGCCAACAGTTCAGCTGTGAATCTTTGTTCGTAGAGCATAAGAGCTCCATGTACTCCAGCGCCACGTAAATTCGGAGCATACTCCGACAGATCAGCAACCTTCAGCCATTCCATTACACGATGTGCAGTCCATAGAGCCACAGGTTCGTTACTATTGTCGTCTTCGGTTTTAGAACGACGAATAAGACACTCCGGATCCCATTTCATTTCTCGCATGCATTGAATGCCCCGTCGAAGTGAGGCTATATGCAGACATGATGTTACATGTAGATGTGCAAGATCTTCCATTGTCAAACGATGCAGCATGCGACCATCGACTTTTGCTATCAGAAAAGTATCCTTGTACTGTGGAAGACCGATATCGTCTAGCCATCGCATAGTCCAAGAGACATCTAAGCGACCTGCTTTCAATGCCAAATCATCATCTTCTTTGCCAGTTAACTCAGAAATGGCTAGAGTGATTTTCTTTCGATGCAGTGGGGATTTCAAATTGAGTTCTTTTTCAATGTCAATGGGAGAGGTTTCGAAGAAACGAAGGCTGAAATTTGATTTAAGCCATTTTCTGCAATAATAAAAGAAAGAAAATGTTTTATACAGTTTTATACAAGTAAAATGTACACAATGTTAAGCCTAATCCTAACCTGTACTACAACTTTTTCAAGAAGTACCAATTTTATGCGCATTATTTAATGAGGACTTATGCTTTCTTCACTTGAAATATTTTCTCACAGACAATACAGTGATGATTTTCAATGAATTGCACGAGTTTTTGGAATGCACTTTTATTTCTGGCATAAAACTCTCCAAATTTTCTAAAAACCATTGTTGTGTATTAAGCTGTTAAAGTTATAATTTACTGTCTTTGAAGTGTTTTTATGGATACACAAAACCAGATCACGCGTTAACACACAGTTTCAAATAAAGAATTTCTACTACTGTAGGCCATTACACAGTTTATACAAAAGGCCTAAGCCGAAAAGCGTCTACAGGTTTTATATTTCGTTTAGTAATCAAAACCCTGACTGACTGGAATTCACTCATAAGGTTTTTTCCCAGGGTCAAAACTAATAACGCTTAGCCAAAATATCAATTAATATTTTTTAGAGCATTTTAAATTGCTAAGCATCTTCTCAAAGGGCAGGGAAAATTATGCTCTACTGGAAGCTACTGGGTATGTGACCTTTAAACGATTCGGTTGAGTTTTTAGTGCAAATTTTAAATGGTTCATCGTTTTCATATTTGTAAATTTACTTGGAATCCCATGCATATTTAAATTAGCAGACCTTTCATCATGATGCTTACGATTCCTTCTATATTCGAGGTGATTATCGAACTTAGAACGTTCAAGTACATACATGGATTGAAATCGTAAACCTCTATATTGTTATCAATCTTTTGAATGTTAATAGAAAAAGAAACAAACAAAAATTCATGCATAAATACATACATACATTTCTCGTTTTACTTGACAGAACTTCATGCAATTAAATAAACTTTGTTAGAAAAAAAACAATTGCTCAAGTACCAGAGCTTAACTAATGAATTCAACTGTGAGTTTTTATTTCGTTGATCTATTAACAATTTAGTATTAATCAGCTTCGAACAATAACAAATTTCTATCGTGATACATTTGCGCCACACATAAATATTTTTAATGTGGGAAAATGAGATAAAATAAATCCCAAAATTATGATAATTCATCACGTATTCATTTGGAGGCTTTACCTAAGTGCGAAAAAACAAACCTGCTTTTTCATTATTTTTAACTACGATTATAAATTTTGAAGGTCAACGTCAATAATGTTGTTGCTTTAAATCACCCATTTAATAAAAGTAAAAATCTTATCTCGATTGTTGCTATGAAAATAAAACAAACAAAAATAAAATAACTCACCTACAATCCTCTTCATAGCACCCGAGTCCCATGTCGCACAACCAATTGCAGATATCGTTGCAATTCCAATCGCTGTACGGCTTTGCCGATGACATCATCGACTGTGTCCATTCGATACGGCCAGCCGCCGTAGCCCTCGCACCACCTCGTTTAAATTCACTTTCCTCCGATGACGGAGGTAGCTCCAGATTACCACTATTGCTCCTTCGCAACTTGCCAAAGATATTTCTCAGTCCTTTTACTTTATCCTTCGATTGACTTGGCGAAGGTGATGAATTCTGCTGCGACATAAAGCTCCCATACATATCGTTTGCTTCATCGATCATAATCTTATCAGCATCGGCGAAGGCCACGTTACGTTTGCCAACGCTTTGTTGTTGGTTAGCATTGTTGTCCATGAGCGGTTTTTGGATTTTGGCGTGTGTTCGGGGCAGGCTGTGGAATTGTGGATGCACCTGATATCGCTTTGTAGCCGGAGGGGTCTTGGGAGTCCCTTGCAGGGAGTTACCGGTTTGTTGTAGATTGCCCATACTGCCAAACGGTTGCCTCTTTGATAATCCACTACCACCACTGCTGGAACTGCTAGAATTACTCTTCAGCTCAACGTTTTCTCTCTCCAAGGCTGCACGATGTAGCTTCAACTCGCTCAAAGCAGTCATAAGCTCGAGCTTTTGCGTTTCCAACGCAGATTGTGATAGAACCTATGAATATTAGAGAATGACTTCATCGAGAGGTAAACAAAAAATCAATGAAGAAAAAACCGTGGGAGACTGCCAGTCTATTATGCAAATAAGTAGAATTAATAAAAAAAAAACTTGAAACTATTAGAGCAGAATACGCGAATAAAAGGGAGAAGACTCAAAAGAGTTTCCGGTTCCATGCTAAATGGCAATGGCAACGAACTCGACGTAAACACAAACACACAATCAAAGTGGAAACTTACTTGTCGCTGCAGACGTTCTTCGGCTCCACTCAACTGCTGTGCTTTCTCGACTAATTGCCGCTCCAGTTCCAATATCCGATCGCCCTGTTCGGCGACTTTGTCAGTCATAGTCTGATATTGCACAGCCAGGGCTTCTTTATCGCGCTGCAGTCGTCGCAGGCGCTCATCCGTGTCTTGACGCGGTAGGTGTGTCTCGAGCCAATCAATTATAACAGCCGATGTTACCGGATCTGGTGAGGGGGCGTTGCAGCCGACTTGTTGCAATGCCAGCGCCAGAGTCTTGGCCGTCGACAGAACATTTGCAGCCGATATTAAATTCCTTTCGGCATTCGCTGAATTTACGACCACATGATTCAGTGTTGTCCCCGATATAATGCCATCCATCTGTTGCAGAGCTGCCTCCAACATTTTGCTTGCTTCTTCTGCTGCTGAGGCGGAGGAATCTGTTGCTTTTCTTGTCCGAGTACTCATTTGTTTTGTCTTTTCGTTGTTTTCGTTTTTGCAGTTAATTTACGATCACTCTGTTTTACATAATATGGATTGGCAGTAAAACAATTTATCTATTTTCGTTTTCCTCAAAACACTATTTTTAGTAAGAAAATATTTTTATCCCGAATCGAAGAAAAAATGCAAAAAAAATATTTTGGAAATCAAGAAAAAAGAAGAGAACTCGAGTGTGAAAACAATTTTTTTTCTTTGAGAAACGTCAAAAATGCAGTTTTATTACAAGGGCTAGTTCACAGTGGAGGATTTTATGAGAAATGGGTGTGGATAAGTGAAGCCAAGACTTCGTTTTAAGAAAAAATATTATCAAAAATAAAAGCTAGTCAAGCAGAGCGTATGCTGACGGTGTGGTTGCTTGTTCTGCTCAACGCGTTCTCTGTCAGAACGCGAAGGCAAACTCAGGTTGAAAGCTGGAGCTGGAATGACTTTCCGTGTAAATATTCTATTCACGCCCAAAACAAGCATGATACAACCAGTGATACCACTTTACTTCAATTGAAGTAGATCTACTTCTTTTTTTCTTATTTTTTAAAAATCTACTTCCTACTTCGCACCATCACTGAAATATGGGAATCTACTTCATTTTAAAATTCTCTGTTTTAACCTACTTCACTTTTACAAAAAAAAAGCCAAATCTACTTCCTTTTCCTTTATTTCATTGAATTCGCAGTTAATCCAGCCATATTGTGTTTTTACCATGCAAATTGTGGCGTAGTTTTGATTTATTCCCTGCTTTATGTAGATTTGCGAATAAAATTTCGGGACGTATCATGCTTGGTAAGCACCGTTTTGAGCACAAATTGACTGAAATAAGTGGCGTTTACTGTTAGGAGTAAACAATAGATTCGTAAAAAAATTTACACTTGAACCAGGCGTTGTCAGGTTTTGAAGTGAAACAAATAAAAACCGTCGAAAAAAAAACAATTTGTTTTATAATTTCAGCTATATTGAAATATATGTACATAAAGTATGTTGATATGAGGTCTGAGAGAATAATATTTTAGTTTTTAGTTTTTTTTTTAGTTTAATTTAATTAAATTTAATCAAAATATTTACTCCAAGATGCAGAACAAAAAAGGAGGTTCTTAATGCAATTTATTACTGAACTGATTTTCTTGATGGAATACGTTCAGGGGTGTCCCCAGACCCAGAATAAAAATCCAAGTTGGCGGGACTGGCTTAAAAACTAAACTTCTCAAAAACTTTTCGCAACAACAACATAACTTACAAAAACAAATAAAAGAATGGAATATTAGCTTTCAAAAGAAATTACTATTATATTCGTACGATGCACGGTTCATGAAATATATGATAAAACGCGTTTTCCAAGATGGCGGCTGACGCTCGTGCCTCCCAGTCCCGCCAACTTGGATTTATTTTCAGGGGACACCCCTGAACATATTCCATCAAGAAAATCAGTTCAGAAATAAATTGCAAGAAAAAAGTACCCGGCTCTTGGCCTAATAAATGTTTGTACAAGAAAGTACATTTTGAAATCTACTTCGATTTTTCTCAATCTACTTCACATTTTTCTACAAAACTACTTCGGCTTTTTTTTCGGAAGTGGTATCGCTGGATACAACTATATAAGATAGCGCATTGCGCATAATGTGCCTAGAATCGACGCACACAAATATTTTTTCCAATATTAACAAAACAAAGATTTTTTAACTAAAATTTAATAATTCAATATGAAATATCATTTCTTAAAAACAATGCACTTGCTTTTAGGCTTTTTAACACGCATTTTTATTGTAAAAATAACAAAAATATTAGGAAAACTTGTGCGTCGATGACGTAATGCGCAGAACGAAACGAAAAAAAACAGGACGGCGTTATCTGTTTAGTTGTATCATGCAAAACAAGGGTGAATAAATTTGACTGATAGTGCACACGATATCTGTCAAAAATTTAAAACTCACTCTTGCGGAGTCGCAAAAATCGATGTGTAGATAATTTTCTGTGTACACCGACAAAATTCACTCTTGCGGAATGGGGCCCCTGCCTTGGCTCCCCCAAACCAACGCGAAGCATTCGCCGACGACGCTAAAGGCTCTCCCAAACCAACGCGAAACCTTCGCCGACGACGCGAAATCATTCACAATAATACAAAATGTGAAAGATACACAATGCTTAGCAACAACAAAAAACTGTTTTTGCGAATGATTCGCTATGATTTCGCGTTGGTTTGGGAGAGCCTTAAATCATTCACAATAATACAAAATATGAAAGACACACAATGCTAAACAACAACAAAAATCCGTCTTTGCGAATGATTCGCTATGAATTCGTGTTGGTTTGGGAGAGCCTTTAATAGTATTTCTGCGCTCTATTTTGCCTGATCTTACATTTTTTCCCCAAAATCAGTAAGTTAAAATCACTGAAATAAATTCGTGAAATCATAGCGAATAATTCGGCAAGAGAGTTTAGACTCTCCCAAACCAAGGCGAAATCATAGCGAATCATTCGCAAAGATAGTTTTTTGTTGTTGTTTAGCATTGTGTATCTTTCATTTTTTGTATTATTGCGAATGATTTTGCGTCATCGGCGAATGTTTCGCGTTGGTTTGGGAGATCCTTTTTTGTTGTTGTTTAACCTTTCATATTTTGTGTTATTGTGAATGATTTTACGTCGTCAGCGAATGTTTCGAGTTGGTTTGGGAGAGCCTTTATCCTCATGATGTGATGATGATACACCGGCGTAAGGCGTAAATGTCGTAAAGTTTGAAACTTCCTAAATCTGTCACAACTTGTTTGGAAAATTTGACAGATTTACAGTAAACAATTTTACTACGTTTACGAAGACTTTACGCCGTTGCATGAATTCCCTTATCATGTAACTATCTTAGTAGATTTTTTCGTGGTGTGAATTTCAATTCTTCAGAAGTGATTTTTTTCTTTTGTACACAGAAAATCGTGTACACATCGATATTTCCGATTCCGCAAAAGCGAGTTTAAAATTTTTGACTGAAAGCAGTGAAATTTATTTACACTTACTTTGGGCGTGAATAGATTGTGTACACGGAAAATAGTTCACGCTTGCGGAATTAGGTCCCAGATTTGAGTTTTTTTTTAAGAAGAGTTTCAATAACTGAATACTTTCATTTTAAAATTTTCACTTTCCGAGCGCTTTCACTCTGAACATCCTTGCAATTGTGATTTTACCACATTACCTTCAAATCTGACATTTCTCTGGCCTCCTCCTCCCGTATGTTTACGAATTTCTATTTTTTGACTATTTTTTCCAAGAATAAAAAAAACTTAATTTTTACTATAATTTACGCATTATAAATATCACTTCCATTCCAATATTTATTTAGTCATTATTATCAACCAAAATAATATGTATTAGAAATGAATCGCTTCGAATACACCGCAGCCCGTCTGTTTGAAGGTGAATCACTTGTAAGCCAGGATCGTAATGTCAAGCTCTATGATGGTGATGATAAGGTAAAAAAAACTTAAGAAAAATTTAAGATTATTTAATAACCTCTTTCCAAGACCCAATTCGAAGAAGGCGAAGTTGTTCTCACAACCCATCGGCTTTTCTGGGGCCGTCCAGGTGAAATCGCCAAAGCAGCCACCGTCCTCTGTCTCCAGCTAAAATATGTCTTATCGCTTGGCGAGGAAACAGCCAGTTCGTTTATCTTCGGTCGCAAAATACGTATTATAGTGCACTTGAGACCGCCAGCAATTAACAAGGCTCCCGGTCCAATGGACTTCAGCACAGCTGGGTTCATCAAACTCTCAGGCAAAAATGGTCTCAATAGAGAATTCTCGATGGCACTGTGGGAAACGACCGAAGCACGGGTGTGGGAAGTTCGGTGTAACATTCCACCAGGTCCTGGCTCTGATACACCCTCACCCCGTAACGAAAGCATTCCGAAGATTAAACTTCGCACGGGAATTGGTGGAATTGAAAAATCTATCGAACAGAAGCACAAACAGACGAATGAGAATATAGCACTGGCTTTTCAGGACTTAAAAGTTCTCATGGCCATGGCTAAAGACATGGTTGGAATTTCCAAAGAAATCAGCACCAGAATTCGAGAACGGAAGGGTGAAATTTCCGAAGACGAAACGGTTCAATTCAAATCCTACCTCATGAGCCTAGGCATTGACGATCCAGTGACCCGAGATGCATTCAGCAGTAATTCGGCGTACTTCAAGAGTCTCGCGCGGCAAATATGTGAACTTCTATTGGATCCCATCGAGGTATGTTCGGAGGTCGTCCTCTTTCTTAAATAACTAAACAAGGTTTCTTCCCCCCTTAGCAATCTGGTGGAATGATGTCATTGGCTGATGTCTATTGCCGAGTGAACCGTGCCCGTGGCCTGGAACTCCTCTCTCCCGAGGATCTTCTTAATGCTTGCCATTATTTAGACGGGCCAATAAAGCTGCGACAATTCCCCAGTGGAGCTCAGGTTCTGCAAATGGAATCACAAGATGACGAAATTGTTGCTAGAGATACAGCTGAAAAAGTAGAAGCTGCCTCATCCATGGCTATTGAAGAATTGTCAAAGGATATGAAGATTTCATTGTTGCTTGCTAAAGAGAAGCTACTAGTTGCTGAAAGAATGGGATTGATTTGCCGTGATGAATCGATTGAGGGTCTCAGATTTTATCCGAATTTAATTCTACTCAGACGGGAAGAAACCGTTATAGATTATTGTTAGTTAAACGTTTGTAGTTTTTTTTTTAATCAAATCATTGTTTATGTCGCAATTACATAATATTTTTTTTCTGTTTAAATTAAAATATGAGAAAATGATAGCTTTTTAAATTTTAAATTGGTGTTTTTTTTTATTGGAGTAAATATGGTAAGTTAAAGGAATACTACCCTATTTTTAACCCTTCCCCCCTGACTAGTCCTTAAAAAGTGCCAACTTTTACAAATTTATCAAGGAATTTTAAATAAATAAAAAAAATATTTTTGTGGAAACGAGTGCGGGCCTTTAGACAAAACTTTGTTTCGCAATTTTGTTCTCATACTTTTAGCTTGCGATACATACATATGTATGTAAGTACATTATGTAATTGAGCTATAGGCCAAGTTTTGTGATTCGTAAAAAATCGAACTCAAGATTATAATCAAACTTGACTGGATGATAGAGAATATGAACAAAGAAGGTCCGGTCATTCCGTCTGTCTACCTATAGAACGATCTACATATTATAATCTGACTGGCTCAAAGCAATGGAGTTAAGCCGTAGCAGAAGTTGATGCTGGCTCAATTTCTACAGCATACAGCTTCATACTTTGGCGGTATATACTGTTTTCGTACCTTTCAACTTTGACAATGCTACCAACTAAAGGTACAGTATTTTGTTCGGCCAGTAAACCGTTAAGGCAATTTTCTTCAAACTTGTTACATAATTAAAGGTTCTAAGTAGATTTTTTTGGAGAGAATTTCTTAGCTCCATAAATATTTGTACTTGGCATACAACTGCTAAGATCATATTTTTTATCTTTAAATCACATCTAACGACTTTCAAACAAAAAAAACTTGTCTCTGTATTATGTCGTGGCATTTTAAGCGGTCTAAATGTTTGATATCTCTAAGCAGATTGCACATTAGCTCCATGATAGGTGTCATAACCGGACACTGTCTTATAGGCAAGCACGCAACGCGTCTTGGCGTATTCTCTAACGATTTTTGCAGAAGCTGTATGGACGAGGAAGAGGTAGAATCGATTCCTCATCTTCTATGCACTTGTCCTGCTCTATCTCATAGGCGAAGACTCCATCTTGGAGATTTCTACTTCAATGATCCTAGTGATTTAGTAAATGTTGACATAGGTAGTCTGTTACGCTTCATAAGAAGCTCCAAATGGTTCATCGAGTAGGGAAAAAGGCTTCCCAGATTCTTGTGGTATCACAATGGGCCAACTTATGGTCTAAGTGTGTCAGTTTTCATGACTGACAGCCACTTCAACCTAACCTAACCTATGTCGTGGCACAGAATGTTAAAGAAAGTGCAAAGCTTTCCAAATATAATAGACTGCTCAAACTAAAATCAAAATGCAGTAAATACAATCCAAGACTTCTCCAATAGGAATTGAAAGACAATATTAACAATTTGAAAGCTACCCTATGCATGTTATTTATAACGATTGGATAAATTTGTCCATAGTCCATAAACCTGCAATGGTAAAACTACCTATCTATGGTTCAGAAGTCAGACTTAGAATTTAACGAAGAAAAAAACACATTTATTTTTTATAATATATTTTCAGAAATTATTATTCTTTTTATATTTCCATCGTGTAACCTTGTATGTCCATCCATCCTCCATATTCTTATAATAATTTTTTTAAATTTATTTTCACATTTTTAATTTATATTATAAATTTATCTTATTTAAATAACAAAATATTTCATTGCTCTCCGTTTCTATTTTTCTGCTCTAATCATTTTAAAAATTAAGTTATAAACAAAATTTAAAAAACAAAATATAACAAAAAAAACTTGAATGTAGCTAGTTATATAGAATTAATTTAGAAAATAAGTCTATAAGAGTACCATAAATATATATATATATATAGAAAGTTTCACACTATAGAGATTTATATTAGTTTTTGTTTTTTTTTGTTCGGTATATTGCCTTCCAAATTCGTTTCAACAAACAAACTTTTTGCAGAAATATATAAATTACATGACACTGGGTGGATCTCATAGATTCACTTAAATGTATAGTCTTTAATTAATTAATAACTTTATATAATTTTTATTTTTTTTTGTAATATATATATACATACATATATTAATATAAATCGTCGTAAGTCATTTGCGTTATAAAGCGTTTTTTTAAATATTAAATATTAATTAATAAAAATAATAAATCAATAAAAGAAAAAAAAAACAATATTAATATTAGTAATACTTTTTATCATTTTTTATGGTTGTTTCTTTCGTCTTTTTTTTAACTTATCTCTCTGCATTTTAAATTTACAATAATGTTTTTTTTATATTAGTTTAAATATATTTTTTTTTAATTATCATGATAGTATTTTAGTAATTTCATTTTGTCTTCTCACATGGTTTTGGTGTATTTTATTTTGGTTGTTATTTAATTTAGTGAAATACGTTATAAGATCATAATTTTACATACATAATTATCTGTTTTTTTTTTCTCAAATAATTTTTTGCTCATAGTACATTTAATTAAAATAATGCATCGATTGAATATTAGGCTCCATCAATGTGTTTTTTGTTGTATTCTTTTTACTCTTAGTAGATTTTGTCTTAAATGTTTCTTAAAATAATAACTATTTTTGTATAAATTTATGTACATCATATACATACAAATGGTGTTTGTTTTTTGTTTGCTTTACTTAGATTAACAACACGTGTGATGGAGTTTTGCGTTTGACGACTTTGTATTTTATTTTATTTTGTTTAACAAATTGAAGATGAGTAGAAATAATGAAATTTATTTTCTTAGCCTACAATAATTAGATAATGTTTTTATTTTCGATCTTAAAAATGTTTTTGTTTTTTTTTTTTATGTTGTTATTTTTTTTTCTTGCTGGCTTCGATTGTATAGGAAGTATCTTATCAGTTTTATTTGTTTACTTTATAACTATTTATTGTATTTCAAAATGCATAAAAAGGAATCGAGTTTCGTTTAGCCATTGTTGATTTGGGGAAATAAAATAAATAAATATTTTTTAATAATAACAAAAAAATGTTGATGAGCAATTCAATATTAAGCAATATAATTTTTTATTTTTACTTACTGATAATTTAAAAACGAGTTTTTATATATGTTGGAGTCGTTTTTATGGTTTGAATGAAAGAAAGCGAAGGTTTTCTTTGTACATGTCGTTATGCTTGCACAAAGAGTAACAATATAATCATAATAATTGATAACAATACAGATATTTCTGTAATCTGTGAAAGGTAAGCTCCAGTATGAATCAATAGCAACTCGTTCATCATTCCAGGTCCGGACAGTTTTCGAAGCTGAAAAAAAACTTACAATCTATGTATCTGAAGAATTCGTGAATAAAGGCTATGCAGAAGGAAATAACATTTTCCTCACAAATATGCCAGAATCAATACTCAAACATTATTGTAATTCGTGATTGAGTTTTAATCGTATATTTAACCAAGGACCTACTAGGACTAGGAAATTTTAACTGATTCCTAAGCTTTTTTGCTTTTTTCATCTTTCGGATATTGAACTTTGAAAGTTCATTATTTCATACTAAAATACAATTTATTTAATTTGATAAGAAATAATTTAATCAGATAATAATTTTATGTAGAGGTAATGTTTTCTGAAACCTTTTATTTACCTAGTATTATAACATCACCGATGTGTACAAAATCTACATATTAAAAAAACAATCATTACACGCTTGAACACATTCACCTATAAGTTGTGTTTTTTGAGCCATAACATAGGTCTGCGAAAAAGTAGACATATATTATCTTAATTTCCTACAATTTGGAACCTAAACCGTCTCTGTAGACCAAAAAGTTTCCGAAATATACAGTCCCCGTATTACGAAACGAAAGGCATAAAAACGATACTTTAGGAAACGATAGTCACAACATTGACCGATAATGATTTACGAGAATGGGTGCTTGAAAATATTTTCATGAGATAAAATTTTCCCCCATACAATTTTTTTCTTATAATATGCCCAAGAATCATGCCCTAAAATATTGTTGACGAATTAAGGGACACCCTGTATAACCACACACCTTTTTTCAAAATGAATCGTTTTTTCTACTTTTAAATGTTTAGTTAAAGCGGAAGTGAAGTAGTTCGTGAATGTGAATGGGATATCTGTGCACTGTGCTTGCTAAGACTAAGACGGGATTTATGCATTCAGATTTTTAACGTAAGAGACTTCTAAATACACCTTTCGATTCTGTCTATTCCCTACACGCTTCGCCTGTTTCATCACCTTTACAAACTAAGAAAACTATTCCCGTATATAAATATTTACATACATAAAAACCGAAAATGGATTCAATTCGCTTTTCGTTGTGGAGACACTAGTATGAAGACATCAAGAAAATGTTTCGTCTATTGAAAAAATGCCAGAAAAATGAAACAAATACTGTGGAAAAATGTCTCTCAATGCAATAATATTGAAAGCAGCTGAAAAACGAAAACGTAGCGACAAACGAGCTCTCAAAATAAAAAGCGTATATTTGAGAATACATATGTAGTAGATTATCATGCTAACAGGGAATACCTAGCAAAGACTATATTGAAGTAGTTTCTTCATATCTGAATAGGACCTAGAAAAACGACTCCCAACAAATAGGAACAAAGAAGAACGACCCCAACCATGGATAGTCAAAAGTCTCTTGCTTGAAATAATAGAAATGAGATTATGATCTTCGAGACATCTTCCAAACATATGCCTATCTGTTTTTAAAGCACAAACCACCCAATTCTTAACGGCACATAGTGCGCATAAAATCTTAGATCAGACCAGATCAAACCAGGCGAAAAGTTTATAAGTCTTTCACTGACTAAATTCCAAAAAAAATGTAATTTTGAATATTTTTGTGGCAACTGAATAATTATTCACTATCCATATTATTATTTTGATGGAAGGGTGTAATGCGAAATATAAACAATGTAGGGTATGGTTTATCTAATAGCTCCCTTCAAACACCTTCATTACAATATAGGAGGGGGGCATTTCCCTAAGAAATTAGGCCTACTGGGTAAAAATTCCTACAGAACAACAAAATACATATTGCAAAAAATTTTTGAGTTCGATAAAATTGAATTAATGTGAAAAGTTATATTTTGGAAACTATTGGATCAAAGACATGTTTCTGACCTCGAATTGTAATTGTAATTTAGTTACTTTGAAATCGTGTGGCGGAGCTTTAATCTTAAACTACTACTGCAGCGTTAAAATCGCCAAAAAGTGAAGAAAGTTAAACGGATTCGTGTTTGCTTTTCCTTTTTTGTTGATTTTTTTGACAACGTTGCGTTTAGTTTTCGAGATCGAAAACTTGGATTACTTAATGGGTCAAAATTATAAACGACTCATAGGCATTACCGATCTGTAACCGGTAATGATTTAACTTCTAGTTTGCAAAAACCCAAACAAAATTAAACGATCTGCCAATCTAGCATATTTGGCGTACAACAAGCAAATTAACACAAGATATTTTCTTTATGATTTCGCATCTAGCAAGTATGAATGTTTTATACAACAAAATTCTTCAACCGCACGTTTCGTACCATCTGTCCACAGTAGAGTAATATGGTTTTCTATTCAACCAATTCAGATTTGAGGGTCAGATCTCTGGAAAACAACATAAACCGAATATTGTCCCTCATACTTTATATCTGCCTTCTCCTGACTTTTGACTTCCTAAATCTTTATTTACAAGTTAATATTTCTTCCTTATTAAATAAGCACAGAGGTTGGATTTTTGTCTCTCTACACGTTTCACGCCCTATGATGACTAATAGAGGTTTCATATTTTTAATTTATGGTTTGTCTCCGCTTACATTTCTCATTTCAAAATATACGTCCTTGATTTCATTTTCCAATATTTAAGATTATTATTTCAGCAATAACGACGTTATCGTATTAGGAGGGTTGTTTAAAAATTCATCTAGCTTCAGTTGTTTCCTCCCAGGACAGGATAGGTTGAGATATTGCTACTCATTTTCATTACCATTGTAGATCTTTTGTATCGCTCACTGATAATCATTTAAAATAAAAGATAAAATGTATTAAAACTAAAACTGAAAATAATCCGTAATTAATCGAAAAATATCAAAACTTTGTCATTTCCCTTGAAGTTTAAAATCCAAAATAAATTCAAAATTAAACACAAATAAATAAGTTTTTTTTTGTTTTTGAGAATTTAATTTAAAACATAATTTAATTAGTTAAACAAAAATTTACAAAATATATTTATATAATGTGTATATATATAGATGTATGTTTAGTTACAGGATAAATTAATACTACAGCATTTAATTATGTATAATTTGTTTTTGTTGTTTTATTTTTTTTTTTTACTTTAATCATAATAAACTTTGTTTCCTTTCCTTTTATATTTGCATGAATCGCTTCGCATTAATAATTTGAACTTTCTTACACAATATTATCAACATGAGAATATTTTTTTTTTTATTTAATTAAATTTATATCATTTCATTTAACTTATCTAAATTGTTTACTAATTTTATTTAATTGTTGTAGTTTCTGTTCTGTTGGGAAAGAAAGAATATATTATATATGTTTTTATTTGTTGTCAAATAATGAATATATACTAATAAAAAACTTAACAATAAATATCTATATGTGTGTGTACATGTTTTATATAAAAACTAAAGAATTAAATTAGAAAAAAATAAATCTTATTATAACAAAATTTAAGAAAAAAAAAGATAAAAGGCTGAAGGGAAACGACGACTTTGACGACACAGAAAATAAAAAGAGCATTATTTGTTATTTCCCCAACAACAAAACATTTATAACAAATTTTAATCAAATTTATTTGTTTAAATCTTCAGTTTTTCTTTTTGTTATTGAATTTATATTGAATGGTTCCAACTGATATCCTGCCTTAAGAGGTATATTATCAGTTACATTTCAGTTTAAGTCGTTTTTTTTTAATTATTCTTAATAAATAAGTTTAATGTTAAAACTTAACACTTTAAGTTTGTCGCTGCACGTTTTTTTTTTTAATTTCTTACTGTTGAACTAAAATAATTTGTTAGTTTTAATTGCTTGTTTTTATACATTATGAAAATAATTTACGTTTTTTTTTTAGCTTTACATTTATAATATTATTCTGTTTCCTCTTATTTACGTGTGGAAAGACTATACAATTCAGGTATTTGGTAAGCAATTTGAATGCATCATTTTATATTTTATTTTATTTAGTTATTCTAATATCTGTAATGTTCATTTTTTGAATTATTAAACATTTTTTGTTTGTGTTTTTGTTTTCCAATCCCGTTTTATCTCTATTAAGCTATTTTGAGTTTTAAAATGACCAATGTTGGTATAACAAATTAAAGGGGTTATAGGGAGGAACTCTTTTGCTTACTACACCAGCGCTCAAAATCAAAATTTTATGCAAAAAAAGGTTAAAACATTTTTAAAATACAGTTAAAAGTGTTATTAAAAAAATACATATGTTATTCGTTTGTATTTGGTTCTATCGATTCAAAAAAATACATTTGTATACATTTTTGAAATAATTAACCTTATCACCTTGAAAAGCTTAGATATTCTAAAATCTAAAATGTTGTCTAAAATAACTTTTGTCTGTAGAAAAAAAATTAGACAAATATCCTGGTTTTTCAAAATAACGTCAAAATA